>CM040421.1:151723814-154123814 GCA_022702705.1 Papilionanthe hookeriana x Papilionanthe teres | reverse complement strand
TGAATTCATGGAGATACCCCATGCTTATGCGCTAGAGCTCCTCGGAAAAGCGCCTAACTTTCATACTTAGGCATCGGATCATGAAAATCGGTTTACAAGTTTTAAAAATCCAAAAAATCACCATTTTTTCTCTTCATCGACATCTTTGTTCAGAGTTCGCCACTTAAATATTTAGGATATTTCCAAATTTGTGATTTTTGAGTCGTTTCAAGCCAAATTTGTTATATTTGATCTTTCTGAGATAAGAGCACTAAACCTATGTAAATATTTTTTTATTTTCACCATGTATTTGAGGAGCATTATGGAGAAATCCGATATTTAGTATTCATGGTGAAAATTTGAGAAAAAGCTTTGGAAATTAGTTGGATTTAGTAGTTTAAGCCTTTAGAAGTTAAATTTATGTTTTTAAGTTAATGTTGAAAAAAATGATAATTTTTATACAAATTTTAGAAATGGGTCTAAAGAAAAGCAAGGGGAAACCACTTTCAATTCAGACAAGTTTATAAGTTCAAAGGCTCTGGATCGTTACGTGCAAGCACTACAGTCACGTAAACTAATTGAGGAACGAGGCTTTGACAAGCCCGGTGGAGTAATAGAGGAGTGATCCCCGATAAATGCAACAACGCCAAAAAGATGGTACCGTTCGGTAAATGCGCTGATGATTTAGATATGAAACTTATGATTTTATAATATGGGATACTACGCAAGTATATGTATCGTTTATCAAGTAATATAGGACTTTCTGATTAAGTCCTAAGATATCGAACCCACAGGGAAAATATAAAAATTTTTAAAGAAATCAGAAAATTACCTTTTTACCTTCTTTAATTGTTTTGGAAAAAGTATGTCTTGATTTTGAAAAGTTTTGAAAGTTGATTTGTCTCTTAAAATTTCCTTAATAAAATATTAATCAATGAAATTAAAATTATAATAAATAATAACACTGGATGTAAAATACTATTAACCAGAATATCTTTTTGTTTCCTTTTATGAAGAAGTAATAATTCTTAAAGTATTGTTGTGGAAGTATTTAAATTTGTTGTGATAGATAGAAGCAAATGTGTTCTTTACCCTTACTTTGTTCTATAAAGTACATAGGTTAATTTGAAATTTTTATTATTTTGAACATAGTTAGGCAGGGAAGATACCAGTCACTCACTCTAGAGTTCCCTCGATTCCCACAACCTGGAGGCTAACTTCTCATAACAAAATTCAAAATTTCAAACCAAATTAGTGGGTTTTAGCCTGTCACTCTAAAATCCTCTAATTTTACTCCCTTTCATAAAAATATCTTCTAATATTACATTCAATTATATGGACTACAATTCTCACCCATAAAATTGCATGTGATTCTTACTAACTTTTATGAGACAATACCACATTGGATCTTACATAATCTCAAGAAATTCTACAACTTAACAAGCCAAATTAAGAAGTAAACAAAGTTTTCAGAATCAATCTTCACAACTTCTTCCAACTTTTAAACATTTATACTTTCCACAACAATTCTTTAAAAATTAATTACTTCTCCATTTAAGAAAGAAAAAGATAAAGTAAACTACTCAAAATGCATTGGGAAAATACAAAAACACATTGATTTGAAATTAAAAACAATAAGAAAAATAACAAACAAAAAGCAAGTATTAATAAAAAGATTAAAAGTAAACACTTATCTAAAAATCCTCTCCACAAGACTAAGGAAGTTACTCTGAAACTTTGACACTTCGCTAAACTACTCCTCAGAGCAAGTCTCCCAACTCTGATGACTTAGAATATAGACAACTCTGATGACTCAGAATATTGACTTCAGACTTCAATAAAAACTACACTAAAAGAAAGAAAAGAAGTGAGAAGTAGAAGAATTCACTCCGACCCTTTTCTCCTTTCTACTCTCTACTCCTACTCTTAATAAAAACTCTTAAAATGCAGTGGAAGAACAATGGAAGTACCCTTAAAAAGGCAGTGGAAGAGCCTCCTAAAGCCTTCCCTAATCCTTCCTAAGACTCTCTTTAAATAGTAAACAAAAAGGTGCCTTGGTGTCTCTTCAAAATGTGTCCAAATTCAATGTATCTACCAAGGAACACACCCCCTCATTCAAACTTGCTGCCTAAAGGAAGTTATGGTAGTTAACACCAAGAGTTGCATCCCATCCAATTTGAAATTGGTGCCAAATACATGAAGATTTCAATTTTTGACTGTGGCGGCTAAGCGCCGGCCTAGCGGTGCTAGCCGCCAGTGCCAAAATTTTGATTTTTCATTGTTTTTGCTCCAAATTTGATCTAATTTTGCTTCTTTCATCATGACCATCCATTTTCATCATACTTGCAAGAAAAACACAAAATATCTTCCCTTAAAGTGCAATATAATTAAAAATAGGTATAAAAATGTGCATAAAAATAATATATATTTTAGGTGTATCAAAATCCCCCAAACTTAAAATGTTACTTGTCCTCAAGTGAGAGTTAATCTCATAGAATATTTTAGCATGCAAATTATGTAATGAGTTTCTTAGGAAGATAACAAAATTTTGTTTTAGAAATGGAATAGTCCAATTTAGAAATTATTTCAGTAATTAAAACCAACTTAAAGTTTAGAAAGTTCTTAAATTAAGAAAAATGAGAAATATAAGTTTATATCTATTTCAGAAATATTTGTAGATTCTTCAAAATATATGATTCAAACATTTATTTTTCTCAGTTGAAAATCTTTATTTGAAAAATAATTTTAGTTACTATATTATAACCTTAAGTTTTAGATTTTCTCTGAACTTATATCTTAAACTTTAGGTATGAAACCAATTTTTGATTAGACCCCTAAATCCTCAAGCTTCTCCTCCTTTTTCATATACTATTTTTCATTTTTTTTTATAAGGCAAGGATTACTATATCTGGATAGACCTTTAATGATTTTGAATTCCATCCTTCCATTTAAAATAAAAATCAGATTTATGTCTTTCAATTAAAAATCATAATATAAAGTATCTGAAAATTACTTTTCAATAAAAGAAATTTAAGCTTTGAAGAATAAAAGTTAAATCTTCTATTTATCCAAAAATATAAAACTTCTTACTGAAGATAGTTTAACTTTATTTAACACTTCTTCATTAAGAAAATTATAACTTTTAAGTTTTTCATGATTACTATAAATTTCAACAAAATTCCTTTATTGATTTATATATTCAAAATTTTGTTCCCCTAATATAACTTCATGTACATAATTGTTTTTAATAAAAAAAAAAGATTTATTTTAAGTATTCTTCATAATCAAATAAAATTTTAGGTTTTTGAAAATCTTTGTAATATAAAATCCCCCCCAAAATTTAATATTTTAATTAAGATAAAACATTTAAGCATAAGAAATGATATATGGGTGAGAAATAAAAACTAGCATATCATGCTTGCAGGAAATTTTAATATGCTAATATGCAAGTATAACAATTTAAATAACGAAGTAAAATGAAATCAAATGTAGTATTTTTTAAAACAATATATATATATATATATATATATATATATATATATATATAATAAGAAAAGTAAAAATTTCATAAGACTTCTACAGTGGTGGAGGTTTTCAAAGATAATACACACCAACTAAAATAACACACTGATACAGATAACAAATGATAGTGGAATTTGAAAAATTTTTAAACATATAGTTTCCTAAGTAGAAGTTCCTAATAGTGGTTTATAATCTCCTAACAGTTTTTGAATTAAGGTACACACTATTAAAAACTCTGACATAACATACACATAAAAACATTTACTATTACACACTATCACAAAGCAACATATAAATCCACAATAAAACAACAAAAATACTTTAATATGCAAAACAGATAAATAGTACAACTACAATCTGCATACTATTAAGGTTCACATCACAACACAATCATCAAACAAAACACTAGATAAAGTACACAGCAACAAAGTATAATAACACAATAAATAAAACAAACAACATACAATTACTCCTCATTCTCATCGTCATCATCTTGCTCGTTCCAATCCCTGGATGGCACATAAGGTATGTATAATGGATGAGGTGGCATCTCAGCATTCTGATCACCTCTAATTAGTCTATCCAAATATTGTTGATAACTCTCCTCATATTAATCATGTTTTATAATATATCTCTCCACATTATCCAGCTTGCCATTCATATCTTTCATATGCTCTCGAGTAAGACTCACTTTTTTCAAAATCTTACTTAATAAACTAGTTTGTGAATCAGTAGATGATGAAGCATGTGAAGTAGTAGCACAATAAGTAGATGCAGCAGAAGCAGAAGCAGTAGAAGCCCTAACAAATCCTCCTCTCCAACTAAAATCTGAATGTACAGTGTAAGCACCAACGTTTACACTGGTAATTGGTCTCAATGGCTGAAGTACCTCTTCCTAGGTATCAAACTTCACTCCAGATCATTCACATAGTGAATGAATCAAGGAAGGAAATCTCGTACCTGCTGTCATGGTTGATCTAGCACAGTTCAAAACATAATAAAAAATTATACCTCCAATTTCAATAAGCTTCCCTTGATGAATACAATGGTTCAACACAACTCTTTCTCTCATTACTTCACTTGTATGACTCGAAGGTAAAAACTTAGATGAGATAAAATAATGACATGCCTTAGAAATGACATTTAATTTAGAAGCATGAAAGTTCACTCTTCTATCATTTGTTATTTTCCATAATCCTCTTCCATCAGTAAGAAATTCCATGATCTCATCTAATTCCCCTTCCGAAGGATGATAGTTAGAAAAAAAAACAGAACATGTCAGGAGGTAGTCCAAAAAAATTATTGATTGCCCCAGAAGAAAAGTTGACCTCATGCCACCTAATCATCACTTGTTTTTCTTCTGTAGATGGAAATTTGCATAAAATTCTCTAACTATAGAAACAACTGCAACAGCGGAGAAGCAACAGTAATTCTCCCAGTTTATTCTAGCAATCATATCTTCAATCACCTCTCCTAGCTAACTAAACACATACTCAGAAATTAACTTATGTGATTGCAATGCATTGACGTATCGTTTCTCAGCCCTTATACTAACAAATTTGTCAGAATCTCGTCTTTTCTCGTGCATGCTTTGACTTTGGAGCCATCTCTAAAAATTCACGAAAGATTCACCATAAATTCCAAAATTAAACTAAACTTGCTAAATTATATTCCAAAAGATATTTTCACTAAATTCAAGTAATTTCTCAAGTTTTCCCTCAAAATTTCACCATGAATAGTGATTTTAAGATTTTCCATAATGTACTCAAAAAACATGGTGAAAATAAAAAATTTTACTTAGGAGTAGTGATCTTACCTCAAGGAATCCAAATCTAACATTTTTTGTTGAGATCGGCTCTAAAATGATCCACAATATGATGCTCTAGGCTCCTCTTTCACGATAAATCGAACGTTGAAGATGATCGGGTGGTTGAAAATGACAATTTTTGGGTTTTTAACTTTAGGGAACCAATTTTTGCGAACTCGCGCCTAAGCACGAACTCTCGGCGCTTAGCCGCGAAATCTGGGATGCAGTGCTTCGCCACATCCACACCAGTTCCTTGTAGTAGGAGGACAGAGCCTACCGGTAGAGGTATCTCTACTGGCCCTCAAAATTCTCCAGGGCCGAGTATCCGGAGTTCTGTCCTAAACATAATGTTTCATTGGATGATGAAAGAAACGGTGCAAAAGGGCCTCACAAAATCGTGATGGTCCACGTGAGGTGGAATGCAGTCTCCTACTGCTTAAATGTTGATTATGCAGCAGTTTGGTTTGCAATCAGCAGGTAAGACTCGCCAAGCCACCATCCTCTTTAACATTTTCTTAATCAGAACTGGCATTGGATCCACTTCATCGTAGCAGAGTATCCCCAGCGGATTGCGTTTCTTGTCATCAGTAAAGTTGTAACAACATTCAAATTCGATCGTAATCCTCCCCTTGCCTCGTTTCCATTTCTTCGGCTCAGAGTAAGTCTTGCATCGTAGTCGTTTTGCACGACCCTGTTTCTTCAGTTCGTCGAAGTAGTCCATAATCTCACTCTACTCGTAGTGAGAGAAGACATCCGTATGCAACTCCAGTCCTTCCAGGATGTTGACATATCTACCTCGAATTTTCCGAAATTACTCAAAATTCTGTTTTCACACCCTCTGGATCATCTCCAACTCGTGCTCTGGAATTATCTGAAACTGTCGGGGTCTAGTGACATACTGAGGGATGTATGGCTCCAAGCCAGCACATTCTCCTGGAACCATTAATGTCTCGATGCAGGCTCTGTAGTAACCATCCCCGGAACAACCTCTGCTATGATGCTCCTGAGGACTGGCCTCCTTGGGGCAGCTGATGTGATCATTGGATTTTCTACGTTGTTATGCTCTTTCATCAATTTCTTCAGCATTTTGTGGATATAGCGGTTCTTGTTTCTCCTTTGTGTTGTGGTCAAAGTAGCTCTCCTCTCCCCTGGACATGGGTAGGGACGACACTGACAAGCTTCCCTTCTGTGGCAGTTATCACTGATTTCATCTTAGGGTTGTCGATCGCGTTGATCTTCCTTTTCTGATTTGCAGTATGTTGAACTTTCTCGCTGAGTTTCATCACTGTCTTTCCATGGGACTCCCTGGGGTCTGCAGTAGTCCGAACAGTCTCCTAATATTCTAGCTTCAGCTGTGCAATATCAGAGTAAACCTCAATCACAGCACCAACTTTCAGCTTTTCTTTGTTAAGTGCAAGATTTATGCCATCTTTAAAAGAAAAAACCAGCCTCCTACTTGACATCTTCCTGTGAGAACAATTCTGCAAACGTTTTCACTGAGTCGTTGGGCAGCTCCGTATACCAGTCAAAGGCGATTCCTGAGAGGCTACTGACAAACTGGTGGAACAATAAAGCGTCGCTACCCCCCGCGTTGTAGCAACTTGCCCGAAACTGTGCAACATGCTGTCGAGGGTTTCCCGTTCCATCAAAAGTGTTGAACAGAGGTGGTACAAAGCCATTAGGGTATTGCACGGCATCAAATTCTTCGTGGTATCGTCTACCCTTTAGAATTAATTCCCTGCCTTTGGATTGGGCTAAGGCTTATCACACTTGCTGTTCTACCATATTCTTAATTTCCTTTTCTGGTATTAGACTTTGAGTGGAAACCTTCTTTGACGAATGTGTTTTCTTTTCCTCCGTCGGTGATGTGAATGACTTACGGAGGTGATTCCTTTGGGGGCTCAGCCTAACTCTGAAGCGTGGCTAGAGCAGTCGCCATCTCCTCCATTTTCTTTTCCATTCGATGAATTATACCGTTCTTTTCTCGAAGACGGAGCCTTATCACCTCTGGATCTTCTCCGTCTGTAGCTGCTGGAGCTCCCAATAGGGCTGACGATGCTCGGGTCTCGACCACGTTGATTTCAGCGATATCGTCATCCATGTATCCTGACAAGTCTTCTTCATTTTCTAATTTTTCTTTCCGTTCTTTGGCTATCTGCTAAATATCTGATCTCAACCTTTTGATAGTGACCTTGAGTGACTTTCCTCTAACGGTCCTATGACTAGTAGACTGTAGCTGGTGAACATCATTATCTAGAGTTGTCTCTGAGACAACAGTACTCCTCTTAGCTCTAAACTCGGCATCAAAACTTCTCATTTCTGACTGCTCTGTCGGTATTGGCTCTGCGACTTTAGGTCACCACACCATCCTTTTTGTAATTGGCTTCCTAGAACTGGATGGTCCATCGGTGGTAGGTTGAAAGGTGGTGTGCCTACTAAGATGCGGGTTAGATACCACAGCTGGTAACTTCCTACTGTTCAATTTCCTCTTCTTCAGTGGGAGTTCCCTTTGAACAGAAGGGCGAAGTACCCTCGGTCCGAGACGTGCCTTGGCGGGTATTCTCCCCATCCTTCTTAGAATCTCAGGCACAGAGCAATTATCCTTTCTTTCCAATTTCTCAATTATCATCCGTAATCGAGTGAGTGGTGTATTTCTTGTTTTCTTCCTTTATGCTCGTCATAATATGCCAGTCGGGGTAACGCGATAGCACTCTTCTAAGCACTTTCTTCCTCCGGAGCGGCATAAAGCAGGAAAAATTTATTTCCCTCCAACAGGAGTGAAAGTTCTGGCAGTTCGTCTTCTTCGTCTGGAATTTCCTTAGGAATGGCAACCTTAGCGGCTTTAGCTTTAGCCGCTCTTCTGTTCTTATTCCTTCTTTGAGGCTTAGTCAAGGGTGCCATCCTTGAGCTAGACCCTATCTTGAAGATGGGCAGTATCACAGCAAAAGTCGTACCCTCCATGGTAACAGGCTCATCAGTGGTCTGGATTTCCTTGCCCTTCCATTTAGCAGGGGTAGGTGCAGTGATGACAAGGCCGGCGGGGGTAGCGACAACAGTTCGGGAGTTAATTCTATCAGTTTTGACAGCTAGTCTCTTACGAGCAACGGTGTTCCCTCCAGTTGAGACCCTCTTCAGGGGACGAAACTCTTGGGTTGACTTCAGGCTGAACTCCACTATGGGTTCCACAGATTCAGGTGTCTTGGACCTCAGTAAGGCGACAGTGACATCCCTGAACTTAATGTCCATCTGGTCAAAACCTTGTCCAAAGCGGATTACTGTGTTGTCAGGCAGTCCATCCTGGTTGATTGCCAAGTTAGTTCTAGTAGCAAAGGAAAATATCAGCTTTGGTGCAGACATCTTCTGCAGAAAAGATTCGGGACATCAGAGCTACCCTATACTTCCCTTATCGTCGCAACAATCTTCGAATGAAAGAATGAAGATTTAAAGCAAAGTTCGAAAATGTTTCATTAATTTCATTTTGATTTGTTTTATTATTTCGTAAAACTTTTCAGATTTCGTGGTTTTACTTCAGTCGTAGTTAATTAGAGGAATCGAGAAATAGAAAGTTGATAAAGATTCGATTAAGAGTAGGAAGCCGCAGGACCTTTATCGTGAATTTAGGAAAGGTAAAACCCCGCAGAAAACTAGATTCAGCAGATTGGTCTTAAACCACACCTATTGAGAGTCTCACCTCGCCCCTTTGGAGAGGTGAAAAAGGAGGATTTCAGAACCTCTCTATTTAGGGATGTCTAAATAGTGGCTCCAAAATCCAAAAGAGTTGATCGTATCTGTTCAAGACAGAAATGAACAAGATACGTCAATGAAAGAATGATAGTCTGATCCACTAGGGGCATGGACTTACTACCGATTTATGAAAGCAAAACAATCTGATCAAAAAAATGAGAGAGGAACTTTTCCCCAGCGGAGTCGCCAGAAATTGTCGGCCTATTTTAGATTTTTAATTTAATTTAAATATATATATAATTTAGAAAGTAGCATTTGATTTTGAAAATAATTTTAAGTTTAAAAATTTTAAGATATGAAATCATACTAGTCTCACATCCCGAATAGTTTATATACACGAGCACCGCATCACAAACTGTATATCTATCCCGAGGAATAGACACACTGCTTGATGATGGGTGCTTCATTAAATAAACTAGAAGATTTATGACATCCGTTTGGTCCGCGAACCAAGTTTATAAGACGACAAGTACCCCTGCTTAATATAAATGAATTAAGCAGGGTTTATATTACCTGGGTTCTTAAAGTTCCCTATAAGGGCAAGCCCCTATAGTTAATTACATCCTAGTGATGAGAATCACTAAATAAAACTCTAGATAATGATCAGTGGTTTTGCTCTCATGAATTTCAAAGTTTAGAGTTTTCAAACAAATTGAATTTTGGAAATTTTAATAGGGAATAGCTCAAATTTGGAACAGTTTATTTTAGGAGTCCAAAGGTAGAGAAGTAGGGGATGCCACAGACCCGAAGCGGACTTCGGTGACTTCTCGACTATCCTATTGCTTTGCTTCAATTTGAGAGTTTATTTAATTTTTCAATACTGCCAATTTTATTTAATTAGGACTTATATTTATATGACATAATCATAAAAATAGCCTCGAAGATGTGAGGGTTTATGTCGTACCAAATAACTACCTCATAGTCCTAAGACCGGTTAGGGCTTAATTCACATAACATGATTATTCAAATGCCTAACGATAAGTTGAGAATTTATGTTGCACTAAGAAAACTACCTCGAAATCCTATGGCTTGGATATTTAATACTAAGAATGGTTTTGTTGAAGTAGAATTAAATTTTACTGACGAAGATGGCCGTGCTACCCACTGTGCTCGAAGCTTCTTGTTGTTGTAGAGGTTTGGTTTTAGAAAGTGATAATCAGGAGATGAGAGAATTTTTTTGGTTTAGAAGAGTCTTAAGGTTCAGATGTCTTAATGTTTTAATTAAAACAAATCTTAAAGTTGATTAAACAGAACCGATTAAGATCCCATGGTTACGACATCTCGGCACCGTTATTTTCATCGGATTCACTTAGTCCAAATGAATTTGCTAAACTCAACAGAATGAGCTCCACACTTTCATTTAGATTGTGGGAAATCTCATTAGCAACACGTTGGTTACATCATCCGAGGTATTCCCGATCATCCAACGCGGCGTTTTAATTTAGTTGTAGTTGTAGTTTTGTTGTTTTGTTTGTGATTAAATTTTGAGTTGTTTTATCTATTGAATATTGTGGCGGTGAATTTTATCTTGTTGTGAATTTTAATTTAGTTTTTGGGTTCCAGGTTTGTGGCTATCCTAAAAGGTTTCAGTTTTCATGCAAGATGACATTCTTGTTTAACATGCAAGCTTTGCCAGAGAGAAAATTCAATGCAGGTAAATAAATTGCAATAAAATAAAAGCGTACCAGGCGCGTCTTCTCGTCATTCCAGGCTGCACTTAAAACACATGTCAGGACATTTAAATATTTGCAAGCAAACTCCTAGGTAAAGCTAAGGGAAGGTTTTGGTTGTCTACCAAGATCCTAGTCCTATTCATAGTCAATTCTTATAATGTCTAGGTTCTTGTGTTTTGTTAAGGATGATTTTTTTCACCAAAGAATAATTAAGTTCAATTGTTCTTATAAAACATCCCATTATATTGAGAAAGTGCTCAGGATGAATCTTGAACATCTTTTCAATGCTTCTGGGATTATTCGAGTCCAAATGAGTTTCATTATACAGGTGAATTAATCATCCAAGAATTTGGTTAAGTTTTATTTCTTGCTCAGAGAACTTGGACATTTAATTATTCGATGAGTAAAGTAACATTTCACTCAATAGTCCACTTAAGGGTTATAAATATGAGAGCCCTCAGGGACAAATCAGTTTTTTAAGGGATTTAACCACTAAGATTGAATAGTTATTTCAAAACAGTTTAGTTCAGTCATGAAATTTCAAGTTGATTCCTTTTAAATGTTTTTAAATTGTTCAAGTTAGAGAGGTACTTAAGTCAATTAATTCCATTAAGTTTCAATGATTCAAATTTGTTTTTAAATATTTTAGATTGATTTTAATTATCACATTTAGATTTTAAGTTACTTTGAGATTAATTTTTAATATTTCAAATTTGTTTTAAGTTATGCCTTAAGTGATTTCAAATCAACTTTAATGTTTTTAGGTTAACTTTAATTTAATTATTAAATCTCTCAATGTTTCAAACTTTTCATTTAATTAAAGATTATTAATTTCAATTATCATTATGATTAGAATTAATTAAGAGTTTGAATACTATTAATCCCTCCCTTTGATTAGGTCTAAAATATTAATTAGGGTTAAAATCCCTTAATTACTTCAAAACTCATTAAATTGTGCTCAAATGAACTTGAATTTATTATGTCACACTCACATGTCGGTTAAGACATTAGAGAAGAAAATATGATTTTTTTCATTTTTTATTTAATTTATATATTTATTTTAGTAAAAATAAGGATTTTCAATGAAAATTCAACAACTTGACTAAGTTAAAGTTTCAGTCCCTAGGAAAATTATGAAATGTTCCTACTGGCTAGAGGACCACATGGACAAATATTGGTGATTTTTTTATTTTTATTTTATTTATTATAATTATTTTTAGTTTTTGAGTATTAATTAATTATAAAATAAAATTAAAGTTGATAATTATGTTTTATATTTTTCTAAAGTCCCTGTGACCTCGATAAACTCAGAGAAATAAATTTAATATTTTTTTGATTTTTCTTTGAATTTTTAGAATTATTTTAGTGAGAAAGGTTAAAAATCTATTTATTTAATATTAAAGATTGCATTACGCCTTTAAAATTCAATATCTTTTGTTAGGGACTTAAAAAAATATTTGGTTGGTTCCCAAGTGATTAGAAGACCAAATAAGACATTTTTGTGAATTTTATTTATTTTGTGATTTTATTATTTTGTAATTATTAAAATATAAAAATGAAAATTTTAGAAAAATTCCAGTTTTAATTTTCTTAGACTCCTCTGATCCCAGAGTGGTCTCAAAATGAATTTAGTGGATTTTTGAAATACATTTTGGGTTTTATTAATTTTTAAAGTTTAAAAGTGACCATGTGATTTAAATAATTCATTTAGTGGATTAAATCATTTTCAATTGATTTCAAATTTTTATGTGAGACTCCTGTGACCCTAAAGATCAGTGGAGAATTGATTTTGTGTTATTTTAATGAGTGGTTATCCCAAATTATTTTAATATTAATTTTAAGGTTTTGGCCAAATTTGGGTTCATTTAAAAGAGTTAAGTCCAACCATAATTTTCCTAGGGTCCTCCATTGGTCCAGAGATACTTTCCCTAATTTTTCTAGATTTTACTAATCAACATGCTAATTATTGGAATTAAAATACCAAAACAGGCACATAAACTTGGAAAATAGATAACTTTCCATAGAGATAGCCTCTGACCTTGGAAAATTCAAGGAATGTTCCTAAGATCAGAGGCTACAAAAGCCCTATGGTCTCATGCAATGGTGAATTGTATGCATGAATGGAGAATTAAAATACTCAGAACATTATTAAATTAAATAAAAATCAAATACTTAAAAAAATAATTTAATTCTTTTTTCACATTAATCTCCTCTGTTCACTGAGCAAGTGGGTATTTTAGTTTATTTTTAGGAGTTTACTATGCAAAGATATGCATTTTTAAAGTTTCAGGCATTTAAATAAATCAAAAAATCTCTATTTTCCTACTTATCCAACGCGGTGGCACCACAACCTACGGTGGGTCGAAGATACACGCGACACACTCCCATTCGGCGCCACCATCTGACCCGGCATGCGCTTTTCGTTCCACGGTTCCGTCCAACTTCATCTCTGTTGTCCATCCGATACACGCGCGATCGGACGGTCGCTGGTCATCATCTCCGTCTAGTTCAGCACGAGAGCCGTCCACCATCTAGACCTAAGATCTTGCTCCAGACTCAACCAAATAATGTGTGGTTAGTCTCAATCGACACGTCTAGCTAGACGAAGCAATCTATACGGCTAACATGCATTGAAATTGCGTAGAACAAAATGGAGAATAGCTGAAAGCTCTGGAGGAAGGAAAGGTCAATACCTTGGCTCTGAGAGGTGAAGCCTCAATCAGAGATGCTCGGCACATTCGTTGGAGTGAGAGGAGCCTCTGGATGAAGTCTTTAGTCCTGGTGAGTTTCCTAGGTGTGACTTCGACCAAGCCCGATTCCAAGCTCTGGCCTAGAGCAACTGGGAGGGTAGGAGAGGGGGCATTCACTAGGGAACTCCTTCTCTTGGTGCTGTGGAGGTGTGGATGAGTTTAATTTGGTTTTGGTGGAGGTTCACGAGATGTCCTGTTTCTGGCATAATTTTCAGCTGAGAAATTGGGCTCGGTTGGTGGGTTTCAGAGCAGGAGGACAGTGGGGATCAAGTTCTCTTGGCTAGGAGGAGCTCTGGGGGCAATTTGGGAGGGATTTGTGAAAAAAATTTTAGTACCTTTGGCAAGGCCGAAAGGTGTGGGTTTTATAGCCATGGCCGGAAAGGGGAGCTCAGGGTCAGGCAATGAGTGGTTTAGGCCGCTTAGGGTGAGGGCTGAGCAGGCCAGGCTGCTGAAGAGGGGATTGCCCACTGCCAAGCCCAAATTTTGGGTTTCAGGGACACATGGGCCACTCTGAAATGGCTGTTCTGGCGGCTACAGTGGCTGGCAAGAATAGTCAGGCATCTAGGCAGGCTGAGGAGGAGTGGAGGAGGAGTTTAGCTCAATTAATTTGGGCAGGGAGCTTGCTTAAGGAGAGTTGGAGGATGGGACTTAGCCTTAGCCATGTGGCTTAGTCCATTGGTCCAAAGTGGTGAACCATTGCTCCACGACTCATGGGGCATGGGTTAGGTCAAGTCAAACCCACCTAGGAGTCCTAGGGTTGGCAGCCAAGAGGTTGGTTTGATCAAATTTGGGTTGGTTTGATTTAATGTGGAACATGTGTACAAATGGGTTCACTTGGGTTTGAGTTGGACTAGCATGGTTTTGGGTTTGAATTGGATAAAATTGATTAATCAACATTGTGTATATGATTGCAAGGAAGATTTTTCACGAAGACATGAAGTGGATTTGAGTTCATTTGGAGTTTCAATTTGGAAATTTTGGAGCATTGGTCAATTTTGGTCACCATGAGTTAGGTTGGGTTTAGGTTTACCTAGAGTTTGATTCAAGGCTAATTTATGGTTCAAAATGTCACAAATGATTATTAGGAAAGGTTTAGGATAAAAATTGGGTGGAAATTTGGGGTTTAGGGGATTCAATTAGGAGATTTAAGGGTACATGATGACCTTAGGGCAAATTTGGGGATTTTGATTTCAAATGAATTTTGAGTTGGGTTTGGGTTCAAAATGAGAACCAATTGATGTTGTATTTGGTGTAGGGATGTGTTAGGGAGAGTTTAGAGTTGATTTTGGGGGAAATTGATTGGATTGGGTTGAATTTGGGTAGGTTTGGGTCATAGGTTAAAATTGGGGTTTTTGTTTAAAGTTGAAATTGAACTTTAATGTGAATGAAATTGGGCTTGGTTGTGGTTTAGATTGGTATTGGAGATGTTGAATTGAAGTTTAAAATTGAGTTTAGTCAAAATTGAGGTCAATTGGATTGATTTGGTTTGGCGTTGGGTCCACATGGGTTAAAGATGGGTCAAATTGGTGATTTTGATAAAAGTGGGTTATTTTGGCAAAATTAGCTTATGTTGTAGTTGAACAAAATGAAATTAGGAATATTTGCAAGGTTTTGGAATTTTCTGGGAATTTTTGGAATTTTGGGCCAAAAGGGGTATTTAGGGTGTCTGGAGGTTATTTTGAGGGTATTGGGGGTATTTTGGTGGATTTGAGAGGTGGGAATTGTTTCAAAATGATTCTTAGGACTTTTAGGAATTTTGGGTTATTTTTTGAGAAATTTTGGATGATTTGGTAATTGTGGGGGCAATTTAGGTAGTTTTCGGTATGTTTACGGGACCCAATGTCAAAACCAAAAATTTGGCAAAATGGATGGGGTTTCAAATAAGGAAGAAAGGGATCATTTTAGTGGAGTCAAGATTGAGTAAAAATTGATTTGGAATTGAATTAGGGTTTAGAAGCATGAGCCATGGACTTAGCCATGTCCAACCACTTTGGGACCAAGTCTAGCCAAATGGTAACTACATTATGATCCTTCACATATTGACCTTAGCCATCTTAATCAAAGATTAGTGGCTTGGTTTTAACAGTGTGAGTTTCATAAATGGTAAAAGGTAAGGGTCCAAGGTTTAGGTTAAGTGGCTTAGGGATGTGTGTGTGTTCAAGAGAAGCCCAAGTCACCCAAGGTCACCCTAAGTCCAAACAATCCTATAGGAACTCACTATTGGTTGCCCATCTGGTGGTTTTAACCTTACAAGATAATTTAGAGGTTTGCAACCATCCAAGTGGGGTCACAAGAGGAGTCAAGAAGTAGCTGAATTGCTAAAGGGTGGGTCATAATTCAAGTCCTCTAGGATAGTCAAGGAGAAGTCCTATTGCTAGATCCTAAGCACTAAGAAAAAGACATGACCTCACAAAAATTGAGGTCAACAAATGGACCCCAAATAGGTGTGGTGTGCTGACTGAGCACACCGCACGTATTGGCGTTAACCGAAGAGATCAACCGACCAACACAAATATTCCAGGTTCAAAAACTTGGAACATAATAGAGAAAGGGGAGGTTCCCGCTGGGGAGTATCAGGTAAATCTCAAAGCTGAAGATTCCTGAACTCTCGCTGGGGAGGAAGAGGTGAAGTTCAAGCTGCTTGACTTCAAAATTGAATAAGATCGAGGTTTCAAATTTTGATTTTGATCTTAAGGTTTGTTTAAATCGATTCGAGAGTTTGATTAAAGTTTGGTTTATGATAAATTTCGAAGATGGTTGAAACTTGATTTTGGATTTTGAAATTTGATTGAAATTGATTTAAGATTAAACTCGAAAGGGAACTCAGAATTGACAAAAGTAGAGTCCAAATTTTTAAGGGGATGAGGACTTGAATTTAAGTACAAGCCTCGAAGTAAGGATCAGAATTTAGGTACCGATTGAAAAGGATGAGAAGCAGAATTTATGTACTAATCTCAGAAAGGAGAGAACTTGAATTTGGGTACCAGCCTTAGAATGAGACTCAAAATTTAGGTATCGATCTCGGAAAGATGAGAGTCAGAATTTAGGTATTGATCTCAGAAAGGGGAGAACTGGAAATGAGAATCAAAATATAGGTATCGATCTCAGGAAAGATGAGAGTCAGAATTTAGGCACTGACCTCGAAAAGAGAGAACTAGAATTTACGTACCAGCCCCAGAATGAGAATCAAAATTCAAGTATCAATCTCGAAAAGATGAGAGTCAGAATTTAGGTACTAACCTCGAAAGGAGAGAACTAGAATTTTGGTACCAGCCTCAGAATGAGAATCAAAATTTTGGTATCGATCTCGGAAAGATGAGAGTAAGAATTTAGGTACTTGACCTCAAGAAAAGACTATACCAGCTCGGGCTACTGTTCAGGACATTATGTCTGACCTGGATCTAGTCGAGGAAATGGCTACCATTCAGGACATTACATCAATTCTTAGAATGGGGATCAGAATTTAGGTACTGACCCTGAAATTTTGGAAGTGCAGAAAAATTTCTCGGAAAGAGTATGAGATTTGTGGTCACCGAAGTCAGGATGGCTTGTTGGTTTCATACCCAAGCTGAAGGATTAGAATGCGGAAAAGTTTCTCGGATAGAATACGAGGTTAGCGGTCTCCGAAGTTAGGATGCCTTGTTGGTCTCATACCCAAGTCAGAGGATTAGAATGCAGAAAAGTTTCTCAGATAGAATGCGCGGTTGGCAGAAATTCAGAAAAGATAATCGAAATTTAAGTATCGATCTCGAAATGAGAAATTTAATTTGGGTACCAGCCTCAGAAGTATGTGAATTGGAATTTAGGTACCAATCCCAAAAGTTAGCGTTTGATTTGAGTTTTGAAGATTCCGCAGAAATTTTCGTGTACTAGAGTATTGGAATATGAAAGTGTTTCACATCTCGAAAGAGTTAATCAAAGCTTGATTGTTTGGCGAAGGATATGGATCTGTGCCATCATAACCAAATAAAAAATTTCGTGGTTATATGTCAGTAGACTCTGTCGACCTTCTTAAAAGAGGAAAGGAATCTCTGGGAGTCAAAAAGATTTGAGAATAGCCAGAGGCTGGGGATTTCAGATTTGAGAATTCATTTTCATTGTTTATTTAGTTTTTTGGTGATTTAATTTTGTTCTGATTTTCAAGTTTCGTTTCAAATTTAATTTTCATTTTGATTTGGCTTTCATTCATTCATTTGGTTTACATTTTGAGATTTTAAGTTGATTCGCTTTGAGTTTTGGTTTCGCGTTTCATTCACTTTGAATTTGAATTTTTTTTTTTATCATTTCATTCAGATCGTTCTCCGTTCAACATTTTCTTTAAATCGAGTCAAACTCAGATTTAGTGGCGCTTGTAGTCAATTGCACAAAACCGAAGGCAAAATACGACATAGTCATTTCCATTAAAAGTGTCAGAAGTACATCAGGTGATTCCATCAAAACATTTCTGTTGACATCTTTCAGAAAACAAACTTTTACAAGATCCATGTATGCCTGAGCATAGACTGTACTAATATCTTCCTTTCGTCTGACAAAATTATCTGTATGATTCATCCATGTCTGAAAAGTAAACTACATATGTAATAACATCATCTTCTAAGCCACTTTCCGAAGGGGAATCCCATGTAAGTGTGCTTTAGAGGAGTGCTACTATTATGAAGCTTACAGCTCGTAGGGCTGCAAATTCTCTAATTCTGGATCTGGATTAAAGTAGATTGGAATCTTGCTCTCATCCATCCTTCTGAAGGTGATGAAGATCCGCTCATAGGGGACTCCTGGGATGCAGTGCTTCGCCACATCTGCAGCATTTCCTTGTATTACGAGGACAGAGCCTAGAGGTATCTCTATTGGCCCTCAGAATTCTTCAGGACCGAGTATCCGGAGTTCTGACCCGATCATAATCTTGCATTGGTTGATGAAGGAAGCGATTCAAAAGGGCCTCATAGAATAGTGATGGTCCACATGAGGTGGAATGTTGTCTCCTACTACATAAATGTTGATTATGCAGCTGTTTGGTATGCAATCAGCAGGTAAGACTCGTTAAGCCACCATCCACTTTATCATTTTCTTAATCAGAGCTGGCATTGGATCCACTTCATCTTAGCGGAGTATCCCTGGCAAATTTCCTTTCTTGTCATCAGCAAAGTTGTAACAGCATCCGAATTGGATCGTAATCCTCCCCTTACCTCGTTTCCATTTCTTCGCCTCGGAGTATGTCTTGCTTCGTAGTCATCCTACACGACCCTGTTTCTTCAGTTCGTCGATGTAGTACACAATCTCACTCTGCTCGTAGTGAGAGAAGACATCCGTATGCAACTCCAATCCTTCCAGGATGTTGACATATCTGCCTCAGATTCTCTGAAAGTACTCAAAATTCTATTTTCACACCCTCTGGATCATCTAAAACTCGTGCTCTGAAATTATCTGAAACTGTCGGGGTCTAGTGACATACTAAGGAATGTATGGTTCCACGCCAGCACGTTCTCCTTGAACCATCACTGTCTCAGGTGCAGGCTCTGTAGTAACCTTCTCTGGAACAACCTATGCTATGGTGCTCTTGAGGACTGGCCTCCTTGAGGCAGCTACTATGGTCATCAGAATTTCTTCCTTGTTCTGTTCTTCCGTCAATTTCTTCAGCATCTTGTGGATATAGTAGTTCTTGTTTCTCCTTTGTGTTGGGGTCAAAGTAGCTCTCCTCTCCCCCTGGACTTCGGTAGGGACGGCACTGACAAGCTTCCCTCCTGAGGCAATTATCACTAATTTCATCTTAGGGTCGTCGATCGCGTTGATCTTCCTTTTCTGATTTGCAGTATGCTGAACTTTCTTGCTGACTTTCATCATTGTCTTTCCATGGGACTCCCTGGGGTCTGCAATAGTCCAAACAGTCTCTTCATATTCTAGTTTCAGCTGCGCAAAATCTGAGTCAACCTCGATCACAGGACCAGCTTTCAGCTCTTCTTCGTTAAGTGTAAGAATTACGCCATCTTTAAAAGCAAGAACCAGCCTCCAACTCGACATCTTCCTGCGAGAACAAGGAAGGGATCAGGGGCCAAACCAAAGAAGTAAGAGAACAATAAGAATGCCAAATTCATTACAATTTATTTCATTTTGTAAGTTTATTAGGAGAAGGAAAGATTCAATTTTTTTAAAGTTGGAACAAGTTTTGATTCTTTATTTTATGTTAGAAAATTTCTTTTAGATTTTAGTTTAAAAATTATTACTATTATTATTATTATTTTGGGTTCGGACCCAGTTGCACACAATTATTACGCTGGTGCTTCTACGAGCGAAAAGCCTGCTCCTTGAAACATCACGTCGCGTAAAACTTCTTTAGATATCGTCCATTGATGGGAAGCATTGGTCGCTCTCCATGGCAATCCAGGAGTTGGTAAGAGCCTCCTAAGTAGACTTTCTCGACTACAAATGGTTCGTCCCAAGTTGGTTCGAATTTACCTCCTATCTTGCGGTGTGCAAGAATAGGTCTTTTGAGAACGAGAACTGTTTCACCAACGCTGAAATTTCTTGGGCGGACTAGTTTGTCGTGGGCCTGAATCATCGTGGCTTGATACAGTTTGAGATTCTACTGCGCTGAAAGTCGTCTCCCTTCCAAGCTTTCCAATTCTTCCAGTATTAGTCTGGCATTCTCTTCTGTAGTGATCTTATTTGCAACCGCAATTCTGAGTGACAGAAGCTTGACCTCCAAAGGCAAGACGGCCTCGGACCCCTACACTAGAGCGTATGGTGTAGACTGAGTAGGAGTTCTGAAAGTTGTCCTGTAGGCCCATAAGTCTTCTAATAACTTCTTGTGCCAATTTCTCTTGTTGTCGTCCAAAGTTTTCTTTAGGATTTGGACGAGAGTTTTATTAAAAGCCTCGGCCAAGCCATTTTGCTCTTGGGTAGTAGATCGTCGAATAGCGCCAATCTAACACGTGTCTTCTAACAAAATTGTTGATCTTTCTTGTTGACCTCATTTTTGATGAGGTCTTCTCTTCTTCTCTTTAGTACTTAGGATCTAGCCTTAGGCTTTTCCTTTGACTATCTTAGAGGACTAGAATTGGGACCCACCACTTAGAATTTCAAACCACTTCTTAACTCCATGCAAACTCCACAAACTTGACTATAGACCCCTAATCACCTAGAGGGTTGAAATCAAATGTGGAAGTTTAAAGGATGAGTTCTATAGGACTCTTTGGCCTTAGGACCGCCCCAGGTGGCCTGAGTGCGGTGAAGGGGCTGACTTACACACACACTACACTTATACACTACACCTACACACTACACTTCCACATACCTCCTAAAACCACACCCATACCTAACTTGACCTCCTGACTCATGTAGGTGATTCACATGGATGGTCCTTAACCCCTAAGCCCTTGGCTAAGAGGGTTAGGAACAACATAGTGAATGCCTCAAATGAGTCCCTTCATGGCTCATGTGGGATTGATATGGCTTCATGGCTCAACCAAAATGATTTCATTCCACTTATATTCACCCAATCTTCATTTTTCAAATTTTCAATTTTTGACCCCCGGGACTCTACACCCGCTTAGCATACCCAAAACCCTTGAAATTACCCAAATTTTTGCAAAAACTCCAAATCACCCAAAATTCTCCAAAATCAATCCCAAACATTTCCACATCACTTAAATTGATCATCCATACCTAAAAATACCAAAAATTCCAAAAATACCTCCCAATACCCTCCAAATACCCAAAATACCCCTCTTGGCCAAAAAATCCAAAAATTCAGAAAATTCCCAGAAAATTTCAGAAAATCCCAAATATTCCCAATTTCATTTTGTTCAACTACACCATGGGCCAATTTTGTCAATTTACCCTACTTTTGTCAAAACCCCCAATTTGGCCCATTTTAACCCAAAGTGAACCCAATGTCAAACCAAACCTACCCAATTGACCCCAATTTTTGTCCAATTCAATTATAAACTTCAATTCAACATTCCCAACACCAATCTAGACCAAATCCAAGTCCAATTTGATTGACATTTGGATCCAATCTCACTTTTGGCCTTAAAGCCCGATTTGGACCCATGACCTAAACCTAACCCAAACTCACCCAATTCAACTCCAATTAACCCCAAACGTTTTCTAAATCCTCCTTAACATTCCCACAAACAAAACACTAACATGATTTGCCCAAAATTTAGACCCAAACCCCACTCAAATTCAACCCAAGGCTAAAGGGCCCATTTTTGACCTAAACCCAAACCTAACCCAAATAAGCCCAAACCCCAAAATCAAAGCCCAACCAAAGTCAAAACCTATTTGAAACACTCCCATAAATATTTCTCAACATTGATTTTACATCAATTTCAACCATAGCCCAACACTAGCCCAACTTGGCCCACTTGGACCCATATAGGCCCACTTACCGAATAAACCCAAGTCAAACCAATTCAACTCCAAATCACACCAAATTGACTCCAAACCTTTCATAGAACATCCCTAAACCAATTATGACATTTATTTGACAAAGTTCTTCACAAAATCTTTACCCAAATGCCCATCCTAAAATCAAAAAGCCCATTTCCCTTAAACTTTCCTAAGAGCCCACTTCCTTCAAATTCAAAAGCCCAAAATCTACCCTAAAGCCCACATGACATCTCCATTTGCCATCCACTTAATTAAAGCCATTACCTAAGTCCTAAATTCACCATCAAATTATTCCAAATCAAGTTTCATACAAATTTCCATCAAATTACCAAAAATTCCTAAAATCCATTTTCATGAAATTGACCGAACCTTTTCCCAGAGCGAAAGGTGAGCCATGCAAGCCATGGACAAGCCACATGAAGCCATGGATGGCTTGACATGTGATCAAGCCATTAATGGCAAAAGGAGGGGCCCCTTTCCTAATCCTCCTTAAACCTTTTTTTACCTTAAGCATGTCGCACACTAAACCATGCTTAGCCACCTCATCATGGATGGAGACCACACCATCCTCTCTTGGCTGACCCAAGTGATCCTTTTCGGCCAAGACCGAGGCCTTGGGTGGTGAACCTAGCCCAAAACCATGGGTTGACTCATTTGAACCCAAAATGGCCTTCCCCCATTCCATTTCAATCCAAGCTCTTTACACATGGCAATTGCCCGATTGCTTGCACCAAGTCCGACCACTGACCCACTGACCTTGAGGGTGACCCATGCACGGCCGAGCCGGCCACCAGGCCGCCGGAAAACACCATGGCCTAGAGCTCGCATGTGAGCCCAACTTGAAATTCTCACTGCTGAGCTGCCCCATCCCCAGTGGCCATTGGAGCTGTTCTTCTCTTGCCAAGAGCAGGTGATCCCAAGCCCTAACTCTCCACGGGAGGCCCTCCACCCTTTCTATTTAAACACCACCCCTCTCGGCCATGAGAGGTGCTGAAAACAAACCTTAAGGAAACTGCGCAAAATTGTTCCGGACTCCTCCTCATACACGGAGCACTTGATCCCAGGTGAGATCCCCCTGCCATTTCTTCTCTGTGAGCTCAATTTCAGAGTTGAAATTCCACCCAAAACCAGGACACTTCTCCACAGTGAGACAATTCCCAAATTGATTGGTTCTACACCTCCACCAGACCAAGAGAAGGTGTCCACCAGCAAAAGCCCCATCTCCGGAGCCACCCGGTTGCTCCGGCCTCCAAGCTTTGTGATCGGGCTTGGTCGAAATCACATCTAGACAATTCACCGAGACCGGGAGACTTCATCCGGAGCTTGCCGGGATCCGATCGAAGGTGCGACAACTCTCGGATCGAAGCCACACTTCTGCGAGCAAATGTATGAGCTAATTCTTCATCCCGAGCTTCTAGAGATTCTCCATTTCGAATGCTTTAATTTCAATGCATGATAACAGTATAGATGTGTTCGTCTCTTCAAGACGAATCCATAGAGCATAAGAACATGAAAATCCATTGAGAGTCGAGTGAGATCTTAGGGATTTAGTGTGGACGGCTCTCGGGTGAGGACGCTCGGGGACGATGAACGGATGCCGTCCATTCAATACACGCGCGGACGGACGGCTCGGATGGCGTCGGACCGGGGAGACGGTACGAGAACCGCGGGGCCCGGAGCGGCGAGTCGGATGGCGGCGTCGAATGGGAGCGCGACACGCGGCGTTTTGGAGATGCCGAGGATGAGTTGGCGCCGCGTGGATAAATAGAAAATTAGGGTATTTTTTTATTTATTTAATTCCCTAAACTTCAAAAATTCATAACTCTGTGTAGAAAAATTAGAAAAATAAAATAAAAATACCCTCTTGCTCGAGTGAACGAGAGGAGAATAATGTGGAAAAGAAATCTTTTAATTTCATCAAGTATTTTTTTTTATAATTTATTTACTCTCTGCATACTTTTAATTCTCCATGCATGTATACAATTCACCATGGCATGAGACCATAGGGCTTTTGAAGCCTCCGAATTTGGGAACATTCACCGAATTTTCCAAAGTCGGAGGCCATCCTATGAAGAGTTATTGATTTTTCAAGTTCATGTTGCTGTTTTGAGTATTTTAATTCCAATAAAAAGCATGTTGTGAAATAAATTCTAGGAAAATTTGGTGATGTTCCTTATGACCAGAGAACCCGAGGAAAAATAGGTTTTGAGTTAGTTCATTTAAAACAACCCTAATTGGCTTAAACACCCAAAATAGGTCTCTAATTAATTAGAGTTAACCATGCATCAAATTGACTTGAAATCAACTCTCCACTGACCTTTAGGATCAGAGGAATCCACCATAAAAGTTTGAGGTCAATTGGACTTGGTTAGCCCCACTAATTGGGTTGATTAAGCCACTTAGTCATTTTAAACTTTAAAAATTCATAACTTTTAAAATACCTTTCAAAAATTCACCAAATTAGTTTTGGAGCCTCTCTGATATCAGGGGAATCTAAGAAAATTAAAATTTCAATTTTCTAAAAAGTTGATTTTTAATAATATTTTAATATTTTTAATAATTAAAAAATAATAAAAATCACAAAAATAATAAAATTCACCAAAATGTCACATTTTGAATTTTAATCACTTAGGAACAAACCCCATATTTTTCTTAGGTCTATTTAGTAAGATATTAAATTTTAAAGCTCTAGGGTAATTTTAAAATTAAAAAATGTATTTTCTAGCATTTTCACTAAAATAATTATAATAAATCATAGAAAAATCAGAAAATTGTAAAATTTGATTCTCTGATTTCCTTGATATCAGAGAGATTTTTGAAAAATATAAAATTCATTTTTCAACATTTATTTTATTTTTAAATTAATTAACACTCCAAAACTTAAAATAATTATAATAAAAATAATATAATTCAAAAAATCACCAAAATTGGTCCAAGTGGTTCTCTGGTCATTAGGAATGTCCCCTAATTTTCTTAAGGACAGAAACTTTCCCTTGGTCATGTTATTAAATTTTCCTTGGAAATCTCTATTTTCTACCAAAAATAATTATATAAATAAATTAAATACAGAAAAATCACATTTTCTCCTCTCATGTCTTTATTGACATATGAGTGAAGTCACATAAAAATTTCAAGTTCATTTGAGTTCAATTTAGTGAGTTATGAAATTATTAAGCTTAATGGGTAAAGTGGTAATTAAATTTTTTTAATCCTTAATTAAAACTTTAGGTTTAATAAAAAATTAATAAGTAAAATATTTGATCCTAATCTGATTTAGATGATTGAAATTTAAATAATTAAAGGGTAGAAACCCATTAAGCAATTTGAAATGATTAAACTTTAATTAAATGATTGATTAAATTTGGAAGAATAATAAAATTGGAATTATTAAAATAGGGATATTATTAGGAAAAGATTTATTCTTTAATTTAAAAATCCCTAAATTAATTATCTCATTAATATTCAATTCTTAATTAAAATGATAACTCAAATTTAAAATATATTAAAAGACTTAATCATTAAACTAAAATTAAATTATCAAACTCTTTTAAAAATTTCAATTAAAATTAAAAATAAAATTAAATTAAAATTAAATTAAAATAAATAAATTAAATTAAATTAAATTAAATTAAATTAAGATTAAAAATTAAATTAAATTAAAGATTAAATTAAATTAAATAAACAAATTAAATTAAATTAAATTAATTAAATTAAATTAAATTAAATAAATAAAACCAAATTAAATCAAATTAAGATTAAATTAAATTAAATTAAATTAAATTAAATGAAATAAAATTAAATTAAATCAAATCAAATTTAAATTAAATTAAATTAAATCAAATTAAATTAAAATTAAATCAAATCAAATTAATTTAATGTAACATCAAATCAAACAAAATTGGATTAAATTGAATTAAATAACATCACCTAAAACAGAAAGAAATAAATATAAAGCAACTTGAACACTATTCCAAATTTAAATCCATAAATGGAAATTAAACAAAATCACAAATCATTTGAATACTAATTTACCCTCGAAAGCTTTAGTTATCATAACTCCTAAAGAGAACATCAAATGAAATGTTACTTCACCTATAGGATATTCAAATGTCCTAGTTCACTGAGCAAATTAACAAAACTTGAATTCTCGGATGATTAATTCATTTGTATAATTAAACCCATTTGGACTTAAAACAATCCTAGAAATATTGAAAAGATGTTTAAGATTATTCTTAAGCACTTCCTCGATATGATAGGACATTTATAAGAACAATTGGACTTAATTGTTCTTTGATGAAGAAAATCGTCCTTAAACCAAAACACAACGACCTAGACGTCATAGGAAATGACTAGCTATAGGATTAGGAATTTGGTAGAAAACCATAACCCTTACCTTATCTTTACCTAGGAACTTGCTTAAATATTCTAATTGTGTTTTAAGTGCGGCTTGGGATGACGGGAAGACCCTCAGGGTACGCTTTTATTTTATTGCGATTTACTTTTTGCAATTTACATTATTGCAATTTACTTAACTGCATTGCACTTATTTTTCTTGCATGATAAACAAGCTGTTGCATGAAAACTCACACCTTTAGGATAGACCACTAAAAGCTGAAACCAAAACTAAGTTAAAAGTCATTGCAAGATAAAATTCACCGCCACAACATTTCAAAATATAAAACAACTCAAAATTTAATCACAAACGGAACACAAAACTACAATTACAACTAAATTAAAACGTCCTGTTGGATGATCGGGAATACCTCGGATGATGTAACCTACGTGTTGCTAACGGGATTTCCCACGGTCTAAATGAAAGTGTGGAACTCATTCGGTTGAGTTTGGCAAATTCATACGGACTAAGTGAATCCGATAAAAATAATGATGCCGGAAGGATGGAACCGTGGGATCTTAACCGGTGTCGTTATAATCAACTTTAAGATTTGTTTTAATTAAAACACAAAAAACACTTGGAAATTAAGACTTCTCTAAACCAAAACACTTTTCTCATCCCCTGATTTATGATTTCTAAAATTGAACCTCTGCAACAACAAGGAGCTCGGAGCATGGTGGGCAGCACGGCCATCGTTATCAGCAAAACCTGAATCTACATCAGCCAAACTTTCCTAGAATTAAATAACCAAGCCATAGGACTTCGAGGTAGTTTGCCTAGTGCAACATAAGCCCTCAATCTTTGTTAGGCATTTGCATGATCAGGTCATGTAAATTAAGCCCTAACCCGTTTTAGGATTCCGAGGTAGTCGTCCGATACGACATAAACCCTCACATCTTCGAGGTTATTTGTTTGATTTTATCATGCAAATATAAGCCCTAACTAATTAAAATTGGCAAGATCAAAACATTTAAATAAATATTAGGACTTCCCTAAATCCAAGCCAAACAATAGGATAGTCGGGAAATTACGAAGTTCGCTTCGAATCCGTGATTTCTCCTACCTTTCTTCCTTTGGATTCCCAAAACAAAATGTTCCAAATTTGATCCATTCCCTATTGAAATTCCAAATTTCAATCCCTTGAAAACCTTAAACTTTGAAATTCTTGAGAGCGGAATTATTGATTATTATCGAGAGTTTTCTTAGGTGATTCCCGTCACTTAAGATGTAATTAACTATAGGGGCTTGCCCTTATAGGGAATTTTAAAGAACCCGAGTAATATAAACCCTGTTTAATGTTTTCATATTAAGCGGGGAATTTTGTCGACTTATAAAATTGGTTCGCGGACTAAACGGATGTCACAAATCTTCTAGTTTATTTAATCGAGCCCCACCGTCGAGCGGTGTGTCTATCCTTAGGGATAGATACACGGTTTGTGGTGCGGTGCTCGTTTATATAAACTATTTGGGATGTGAGATCGGTTTAATCTCATATCTTAAAACCTTCAAATTTAAAATTATTTTCAAAATCAAATACTACTTTTCAAAATTATTTATTTAAACTAAATTAAGAATTCGCCGACAATTTCTGTAGGCGACCCCTCTTCAAAATAAAACACACAAACCTAAAAAAAAATATGCCGACATTTCTGCTTTTGAAAGTGGACTCGTTATCTGAGATAACTTTGCGTAGTACCCCGAAACGGTAGACGACTTGATTCTTGAAGAACTGTAGCACGTGATGTGCTTTCACTTCTCTGAGCAGTACTGGTTTTGCCCATTTGGAAAAGAAATCCGTTGCTATAAGGATGAAACGATGTCCTATTGAAGAAGGCGGTTCTATTGGACCTTCAATATATGTGCCCCAACATTCAAATGGCCACGACGTGATTGTCAGATGTGGCACATTCAGAGGTTGATGTAGAACCACTCCATGCACTTGGCATTGGTGACAGCTCTTGGAAACTTTCATGCAGTCGGTCATCATTGAGGGCCAGTAGTACCCAAATCTTTTAATCTTTATTTTCATCTTTGGACCTGACTGGTGAGCTCCACAAAGTCCTGAGTGCACTTCTTTTACAATTTCACGAGCCTCGGACCCATTCAGGCATCTTAAACACATGTGGTTGAAAGAGCATTTGTGCAATGTATTTTTTATTAATGCGTATGACAGAGTTCTTTCCTTAATCTGATGGGCTATTGACTTATCGTCCGGTAGGTTTCCTGTTTGCAGAAAGTCTACGAGCGGTTGACGCCAATCTTCTGCAGTTTCAGCCACTTTTGCAACTGTTTCTTTTTCTTTTCCTCATATCTGGTGTATTGCATCCATGTCGAGCTGTGAGAGGACCTGTAGTCCCTGAACTGACACTTCAACTGACTCATCCTGTAAGCAGGCAAACACTTTTGCAAGGCAGGCTAGCTCATCTGCAAGAGCTTTTTCTCTTCTAGGGATCTTAAAGATCGTTACATTTGGGATCTGCTCCAACAACTTCATTGCATACTGAAAGTATTGCTCGAGTCTTTGTTTCAGAATCTTATACTGTCTTGCGACCTGTTGTATGATCAACTACGAATCACCGTAGATGTTGATATCTATTTTCTCCATCTGAATGGATAACTCCAGTCCGGTTATAAGCGCTTCATATTCTGCTTCATTGTTCGTACATGGTTCTGTCAAATAGTAGGACTACCTTAACATTCCCTGCTCTAGTGTTATAAATATTAGTCTAATTCCTGCCTTATCGGGCACTATCGTCTGCAATTCTTTTGTGACGTTGTGCTGATGATGCTCCATCAAAGTACAATTCCCAATGTCGATCATCGGAGTCTTCTAAGCTCATTATCTGCTCGTCTGGCAAGTCATCATTGAGAGATGATTCTGCCTGTAAAGGGTACGCTGCGAGGAAGTCCACTAGAACTTGTCCCTTTACGGCATAAAGAGGAACGAAAGTTATATTGAATTGCAATAGTATCATCGACCATTTGGCAGGCCTGCCAGAAAGCGTCGGTCGGGTCATCAAATATTGCAATGGATTAAACTTCGAAATAAGGTTGACCTTATGATAGAGCATCTAATGCCTAAGCTTTTGAGCTGTAAAGTCCAGGGCCACACAAAGCTTCTCAATAGGAGGATACTTTAATTCCGTCAGAATTAGACGATGAATTAAGTAGTAGAGAGCGTTTTCTTTACCCTCGTCATTGACCTGGACTAGCAAGGCTCTGAGGGAGTCATCTAAAGCCACGGTATAAAGTATCAACGGTCAACCCGAGACAGGGGCTACTAAGACAGGAGTTGTCTTTAAGTATTGTTTGATATTATCAAAGGCATGTTGACATTTGGAGTCCCAAGTAAACTTGGCATCCTTCTTTACCAAAGCAGAAAAAGGCTAACACCTTCCTGACAAATTCAAAATAAAGCGTCAAAGATATGACAACTTCCCTTAAAAGGATCGTAGTTGTTTTAAGGTTTTAAAAGGCAACATTTCTAAGATAGCTTTAATATTTTCTGGGTCGATTTTAATTCCGCGATGTCGGACAACAAATCCTAAGAATTTCCCGGAGGTGACGCCGAAGGCGTATTTCAGGGGATTCATCTTAAGGTTAAATTGCCTCAATCGCTCGAAAACAATTCTCAAATCATAAAGGTGATCTTCCTTTAGTTTGCTCAAGATGACCACATCATCCACGTAGCAGTCGACTTGGTTGTGAATGAGATCATCAAAAATCCTTGTCATCTCTCTTTGGTAGGTTGCTCCTGCATTCTTCAATTCGAACGACATCACAATGTAGCAGTATACTCCGATTGGTGTTCTGTAGGCTGTGAGCTTTTCATCTTCTAGTGCCATCTTTATCTGGTTGTATCCTAACGATCCATCCTTGAAAGAGAAGATTTCGTGTGTCGAAGCGATGTCGATCATTAATTCTGGAATTGGTAGCGGGAATTCGTCCTTTGGGCTTGCTTTATTTAAATCTCTGAAATCTGCATAGATTCTGATCTGACCAATCTTCTTTCTGACTGGTACCACATTGGCTAACCATATCGGGTATTGTTCTTCACAGACAAATTTAGCATCGATTAACTTCTTAACTTCAGCTATAACTTTTTGTTCGATTTCTAGACGCATTCTTCTTGAAGCTTGTTGGACTGGAACGACGGTGTGATCCACTCCTAGCTTGTGAACTGCAACTTCTGGAGCAAATCCCAGCATTTCATCATAACTCCAAGCAAAACAGTCCTAAAATTACATTAATAACTTGATCATATTTTCGGAGTCTTCTTTATTGAGTAAGGAGCTAACAAAGGTTGGCCAAAGCTCTTTGCTAGTACCTAAGTTAACTTCCATTAACTCGTCTATGGTAGATTTAATTTCTTCTTCAAATTCTGGAGAAGCATTTCAGATTGGGAAGTCCTCGAGATCATCTGAAGCTTCCAGGTAGTCTTCATTAGACTCTCAAGTGAAACCCAAAAAAAATTCTGAATCATCAGTTGGCCCTGTTGTGCCAAATTCAAGACCATGTTTTGAGTTGGGAGGCCTTCTAACATTATCCATAACTTTTCAAAGTGGTGTGATTGATCTCTTGACCACTGCTAAGGTAAGACTCCACGTTGCATCAAATTTTGAACATGGTGAGAATACCACTCAAAAGGTAATTCCATTAATTCAGATGAAGCAACATCTTAAAATTTTACATCATTTTCAATTTTTGAAGAAGAAGCACCTCAATAGAATTTGATTGGCTTAGCACTTCCACCATGTACTTCCTTGCCCACCATACCCTTAATCTTACTAGGATAGATCGGGGTTAGGGTCAGATTGTGTACATAGTGGTTTATCTTGTCGTACATTGCTTTCTATTCTTCATTCTTTTCATCTTCTAGTGAGATCTTGAACTGAGGTTTCTTCTGACTTATTGTTGCTGCTTCTTTCCTGATTTCTTCTTATTCTTCTTTTGAATTGTCTTCCCAATCAACTTTAATAACTGGATTTCTCTGTTCAACTATTCCATCATTTCTACCTCGACCTCGTCCCTAGCCTCGAGCTCAGATGCGAGCTCTGGAGAAACCTTCACCATGTCGTCGTAAGGGAGTGGTGAGTAATTGTTGAACTAGAATTTCAGGTCCTTCGTCATCTTGAGTTTCTTTTGCTTCAGTCAGCATGACATTTCTGGAGAAATTTGTCTTCTTCGGAGGTGCATAGTAGGCAGCATCTTCATGTATTCCAATTTCATGCATGGAAAACGGTTGCAAGTCACCTTTGATGCACTGTTCTTGTCCTTCTTCATAATACATTGTACACTGGTGTAGAGAAGATGGTACCATCCGGTTTTCATGGATCCATGGTCGGCCCAGTAGAGCGTTGAATGACGTTTCTGAGTTAATTATGTAGAATTTTGCGGTTGTCCTTGCTAAGTCACCGATCTTCATTGACAGTGTTATTGATCTAAGGGTCTTTCTTCTTTCTGATTGAAGCCTCTTAGTAACATTTTATCTGCTTGAAGCTCGCGGGCATCAATTTCCTAGTAGACTAACGTCCAAAGATTCATTATATTGATTGATGCTCCCGGATCAACTAACACCCTAGAGATCGTGAACTTTCCAATGGCGACTGAAATGTCCGTAAAAGTAACACCAAATTATTCTTTTAACAAGCAAACCTCATCTAAGGAGTTGCCAGCCATTTGAGCTAAGCAAATCTCTGGATCAAATAAGGCCTTGATCAGAGTTTCTCTCTTCTCCTTTAAAAGGATTAAAGCATCGTAGAAGCTCAGTTTGGCGAGATACTTCCGAAGATGGGCTAACACATTATGTTCAACTTCATTGTAAGGTCTTTCAACTTCTTCCCGAATGGGTAACTCTTCTACTGGGATAGGCTCTTCCTGAGTAACCACCTACTTTCCTTTATCTTTCGGACCCATTCTTTGGGGTAGAACCTTCCCGCTTCTGAGGTTAACCTCTGTTATCTCTTCCTCTGAGTTTGATTCTGGATTAGCTCGTGTTTCCTCTTTTTGAATCAGTGCAGTGGATTCTTCTAGAGTCACTTTAGTATTTGAGAACTCTATCTCAATCTCGATGGGAGATCCTTGGAATTCACAAACGGGTTCGTCATCTTCAAAACCATCGCAATCGCTACCATCGAGGTTTTGTATGATTTGAGAATAGTTATTCATTTTGAAATTGATATTTGGATTAGGTCAGTTGTCGTTAGTTACGTAATCATTAGAAACAGTCAAAATGTAACCAACACCATAACTCTTATCATTATAAGATCCCGCCGGGGTGGGCAAATAATCATACAGAGTCAGAGGTTCGTGGGATTTCTCCCCCGAATCAGAAACAACCATCCTAGGAAAAGCAGCCCCTACTCTAGTCTTCGGAGCCTCAGTCTTCTTTTCTTCTGTGATCTTCTCCTCCTTCTAGGGTGGTTCCTCAATTGTAATTGATAGCGCCGGCTCGAAAGGTTTCAAATTTTGAATGTGATCCAAAATTTTCTTTGAAGACTTCGTCCAAACAGCACTCCATCCATCGTCAGTTGTATACGCATCTATTAGGACAATAGGATCAGCCGAAATAACATTAATGGAACCTTCTTTCTGGGGCTCCTTCATGTATTCTTTCAGGATCGTTATGTTCACCTACTGAAGGTTGTTCTCGAGCCAGTTCTTGAAAGTGATGCGGTCCTCGATCTTGTATCCGATCATCCGATGGTAACGGCAATACAACGGGTGATCTTTCTTATCAACTTCTTTCGGCCTCCTGGGCTCTGGCAATTGGAATCCGTCCTTCTTGATCAGACTACGGAACATCTTGCCAAGTGCTTCATTCTTGAAGCGGTACTCCTTCTTCAGAAGTTTTACCAGGCTGCACTTTTACTGAAACGGCTGTTGGTTGTATTGCTGCAACAGCTGATAGTTCTGCTGATGCAGTTGATAACTCGACAGAGGCTGTTGATAGCTCTACTGAGGTCGTTACATTCATATTTGCATCAGTTTCTTGCCCTTTTTTACCGCTGCGATAGTCCCGAACTTCTTCTCGAAGGCTCTGACTAGCTTCTGCTTATCGGTCTTATTAGTGAAGCTGAGTTGTTTAACTTCCTCCTGTATACTCGCGGCCTTGCTGAGCAATTTCTTGAATGTCTTAATTGTAAATCCTTTAAGGAGAAATGCTATCGGCCTGTGAATAAACTTTAGCAGAATTCCAATGGCGAGTTTTTCCTAGAGCTGCGGCTCACATTTCATGCTTAAATTCCTGTATCGCAAGATGTAGTCCACCAAAGTATCCTTTGGTTTCTATTGCTCGACCACAAGATCACCGATGGTGATGTGGTGCTGAGCTCCAGTGAACCATTTCACAAATAAGTTTTCCAATTCTGCGAACATTTTCACTGAGCTGTTGGGCAGAGCCGCATACTAGTCAAAGGCGATTCCTGAGAGGCTGCTGACAAACTGGTGGAACAACAAAGCGTCGCTACCCCCGCATTGCAGCAACTTCCATGGAAGTGTGCAACATGCTATCAAGGTTTTCCCATTCCAACAAAAGTCTTGAACGGAGGTGGTACAAAGCCATTAGGGTATTGCACAGCATCAAGTTCTTCGGGGTATGGTCTACCCTTTATGCCCTGCCTTTGGATTGGGCTAAGGCTTCTCGCACCTGCTGTTCTACCATACTCTTAATGTCCTTTTCTGTTATTAGAATTTGAGTGGAATCCTTCTTTGCTGCTCGTCTTCATTGACGGATGTGTTTTCTTTTCCTCCGTCGGTGATGGGAATGACTTCCGGAGGTGTTTCCTTTCGGGGCTGAGGCTGACTCTGAAGCGGGGCTAGAGCAGTCGCCATCTCCTCCATTTTCTTTTCTATTCGGTGAACTATATCATCCTTTTCTCGAAGACAGACCTCATCACCTCTAGATCTTCTCCTTCTATAGCTACTGGAGCTCCTAGTAGGGCTGACAATGCTCGGGTCTCGACCACGTCGATTTCAAAGATATCCTCATCCATGTATCTTGATAAGTCTTCTTCATTTTCTGATTTTTGTTTTCATTCTTTGGCTAACTTTTGAATATCTACTCTCAACCTTTCAAGAGTGACCTCGAGTGACTTTCCTCTAACAGTCCTACGACTGGTAGACTGCAGTTGGTGAACATCATTATCTGGAGTTGTCTCTGAGACGGCAGTACTCCTCTTAGCTCTAGACTCGACATCAGAACTTCTCATTTCTGGCTGCTCTATCGGTATTGGCTCCACGACTTTAGGTCACCACACCATCCATTTTGCAATTGAGTTCCTAGAACCGGATGGTCCATCGGTGGTAGGTTGAAAGGTGGTGTGCCTACTAAGATGCGGGTCAGATACCACAGCTGGTAACTTCTTGCTGTTCAATTTCCTCTTCTTCAGTGGGAGTTCCCTTTGAACGGTAGGGGGAAGTACCCTCGGTTTGAGACGTGCATTGGTAGGTATTCTCCCCATCCTTCTCAGGATCTCAGGCACAGAGCAATTATCCTTTCTTACCAATTTCTCAATTATCATCCGTAATCGAGTGAGCGGTGTATTTCTTGCTTTTCTTCCTTTATGCTCATCGTAATATGTCAGTCGAGGTAACGCGGCAGCAATCTTCTGAGAACTTTCTTCCTCCAGAGTGACAGAAAGTGGGAAAATTTTGTTTCCTTCCAACAGGGGTGAAAGTTCTGGCAGTTCTTCTTCTTCCTTTGGAATTTCCTTAGGAATGGCAACCTCAGCGGCTTTAGCTTTAGCCGCTCTTCTGTTCTTATTCCTTCTCTGAACTTAGTCAAGGGTGCCATCCTTGAGCTGGACCCTATCTCGAACATGGGCGGTATCACATCAAAAGTCATACCCTCCTTGGTAACAGGCTCATCATTGGTCTAGATTTCCTTGCCCTTCCATTTAGCAGGGGTAGGTGCAGTGATGACTAGACCGGCGGGGGTAGAGACAACAGTTCAGGAGGCAATTCTATCAGCTTTGACAGCCATTCTCTTACGGGCAACTGTGTTCCCTCCAGTTGAGACCCTCTTCAGGGGAGTAAACTCTTGGGTCGACTTCAGGCTGAACTCCACTATGGGTTCCATAGATTCAGGTGTCTTGGACCTCAGTAAGGTGACAGTGACGGCCCCGAACTTAATGTCCATCTGGTCAAACCCTTGTCCAAAGCAGATGACTGCGTTGTCAGGCATTCCATCCTGGTTGATTTCCAAGTCAGTTCCAATAGTGAAGGAAAAGATCAGCTTCAGTGCAGACATCTTCTGCAGAAAAGATTTGGGACATCAGAGCTACCCTATACTTCCCTTATCGTCGCAACAATCTTCGGACAAAAGAAAGAAGATTTAAAGTAAAGTCCAAATAGGTTTCATTAATTTCATTTTGATTTGTTTTATTATTTTGTAAAACTTTTCATATTTCGTGTTTTTATCTCATTCGTATTTAATTAGAGTAATCGAGAAACGGAAAGTTGATAAAGATTCGATTAAGAGTAGGAAACCGCGGGACCTTTATCCTCAATTTACGAAAGGTAGAACCCCGCAGGAAACTTGATTTGGCAGATTGGTCTTAAACCACACTTATTGGGAGTCTCTCTTGCCCCTTTGGAGAGGTGAAAAATGATGATTTTAGAACCTCTCTATTTAGGGGTGTCGAAATAGTGGCTCCAAAATCCAAAAGAGTTGATTGTATCTGTTTAAGACAGAAATGAACAAGATACATCAACAGAAGAACGATAGTCTGATCCATTAGGGGCATGGACTTACTACTGATTTATGAAAGCAAAAACATCTGATCAAAAAAATGGAGAGAGGAACTTTTCCCCAGCGGGGTCGCCAGAAATTGTCAGCGTATTTTAGATTTTAGATTTAATTTAAATATATATATAATTTAGAAAGTAGCATTTGATTTTGAAAATAATTTTAAGTTAAAAAAATTTAAGATATGAAATCAAACTAATCTCACATCCTGAATAGTTTATATAAACGAGCACCGCATCACAAACCATGTATCTATCCCGAGGAATAGACACACTGCTTGATGATGGGGCTTGATTAAATAAACTAGAAGATTTGTGACATCCGTTTGGTCTGCGAACCTATTTTATAAGCCGACAAGTTCCCCTGCTTAATATAAATGAATTTAGCAGGGTTTATATTACCTGGGTTCTAAAGTTCCATATAAAGGCAAGCCCCTATAGTTAATTACATCTTAAGAGACGGGAATCACTTAAGAAAACCCTCGATAATGATCAATTGTTTTGCTCTCATGAATTTCAAAGTTTTGAGTTTTTGAACAAATTGGATTTTGGAAATTTCAATAAGAAATAGCTCAAATTTGGAACAGTTTATTTAACGAGTCTAAAGGAAGACAAGTAGGGGCTGTCACAGATCCGAAGTAGACTTATGTGACTTCCCGACTATCCTATTGTTTGGCTTCAATTTGAGATTTTATTTAATGTTTCAATCCTGCCAATTTTAATTAATTAGGACTTATATTTATATGACATAATCATACAAATAGCCTCGAAGATGTGAGGGTTTATGTCATACCAAACGACTACCTCCGAGTCCTAAGACTGGTTAGGGCTTAATTCACATAACATTATTATGCAAATGCCTAATGAAAAGTTGAGGATTTTTGTTGCACTGAGGAAACTACCTCGAAATCCTATGGCTTTGTTATTTAATACTAAGAAATATTTTGCTGAAGTTGACTCAAGTTTTGCTGCCAAAGATGGTTGTGCTGCCCACTGTGCTCCAAGCTCCTTGTTGTTGCAGAGGTTTGGTTTTAGAAAGTGACAATCAAGAGATGAGAGAAGTGTTTTGGTTTAGAAGAGTCTTAAGGTTCAGATGTCTTAATTTTATACTTAAAACAAATCTTAAAGTTGATTAAACAGAACCGATTAAGATCCCATGGTTCCGTAATCACGACACCATTATTTTCATCGGATTCACATAGTCCAAATTAATTTGCTAGACTCAACTGAATGAGTTCCACACATTCATTTAGATCGTGGGGAATCTCGTTAGCAACACGTGGGTTACATCATCCGAGGGATTTCTGATCATCCAACGAGGCATTTTAATTTAGTTGTAGTTGTAGTTTGGTTGTTCTATTTGTGATTAAATTTTCAGTTATTTTATCTATTGAATGTTGTGGCGGTGAATTTCATCTTGTTGTGACTTTTAATTTAGTTTTTGGGTTTCAGTTTTGTGGCTATCCTAAAAGGTTTCAGTTTTCATGCAGGATGACATTTTTGTTTAACATGCAAGATTTGCAAGAGAGAAATTCAATCCAGGTAAATAAATTGCAATAAAATAAAAGCGTACCTGGTGGGTCTTCTCGTCATTCTAGGCTGCATTTAAAACACATGTCAGGACATTTAAATATTTGCAAGAAAACACCTAGGTAAAGCGAAGGGAATGTTTTGGTTGTCTACCAAGATCCTAGTCCTAATGCTAGTCAATTCCTATGATGTCTAGGTTTTTGTGTTTTGTTAAGGATGATTTTCTTCACCAAAGAACAATTAAGTTCAATTGTTCTTCTAAAACATCCCATTATATTGAGAAAGTGCTCAGGACGAATCCTGAACATCTTTTCAATGCTTCTGGGATTATTCTGAGTCCAAATTAGTTTCATTATACAGGTGAATTAATCATCCAAGATTTTGGTTAAGTTTTGTTTCTTGCTCAGTGAACTTGGACATTTGATTATCTGATGAGTAAAGTAATATTTTACTTGATACTCCACTTAAGGGTTATAAATATTAGAACCCTCAAGAGGCAAATCGGTTTGTTATGGGATTTAAGCACTAAGATTGAATTGTTATTTCAAAACAGTTTAGTTCAGTCATGAAATTTCAAGTTGATTCCTTTTAAATGTTTTAAAATTGTTCAAGTTAGAGAGGTACTTAAGTCACTTAATTCCATTAAGTTTTAATGAGTCAAATTTGTTTTTAAATATTTTAGATTGATTTTAATTATCACATTTAGATTTTAAGTTACTTTGAGATTAATTTTTAATATTTCAGATTTGTTTTAAGTTAAGTCTTAAGTGATTTCAAATCAACTTTAATGTTTTACGTTTGTTTGAATTTAATTATTAAATCACTCAATGTTTCAAACTTTTCATTTAATTAAGGATTATTAATTTCAATTATCATTATGCTTTAGAGTTAAATAAGAGTTTGAATACTATTAATCCATTTAGGGACTTTAAATTAAAGAATTAGTATCTTCTTAAGTCATATCCCCAATTTTAGTAATCCAAATTTTAATTATTCTTCAAAAATTTAAAAGAATTAATTAGTTAATATTTCATGCTCTATGTTGTAGGTGATCAATGGGTTTCTACCCCTTAATTCCCTAAGTTTCAATCATCCAAGAGAAAATTTAGGATCAAATGTTCATCCCTCCCTTTGATTATGCCTAAAATATTAAATAGGGTTAAAATCCCTTAATTACCTTTATGCCCTCTTAAGCTTGTCACTTCATAACTCATTACATTGATCTCAAATGAACTTAAAATTTTTTTGTCACTTCACTCACATGTTAATTAAGACATCAGAGAAGAAAATCTGATTTTTCCATTTTTTTATTGAAGTTATATATTTATTTTAGTGAAAAATAAGGTTTTTCAATGAAAATTCAACAACATGACCAAGGTAAAGTTTCTGTCCCTAGGAAAATTATAGAATGTTCCTATTGACCAGAGGACCATTTAGACTAAATTTGGTGATTTCTTAAATTTTATTTTATTTATTATAATTATTTTTAATTTTGGAGTATTAATTAATTATAAAATAAAATTAAAGTTGAAAGTTAAGTTTTATATTTTTCTTAAGTCGCCTGACCTCAATGAACTCAGAAAAATAAATTTTATTTTTTTCTGATTTTTCTTTGAATTTTTAGAAGTCTTTTAGTGAGAAAGGTTAAAAATCCATTTTTTTAATATTAAAGATTGCATTAAGCCTTTAAAATTTAATATCATTTCTTACCGACTTAAAAAAAATATTTGGTTGGTTCCCAAGAGATTAGGAGACCAAATATGATATTTTTGTGAATTTTATTATTTTTATGATTTTTATTATTTTTTTATTATTAAAATATTCAAAATGGGGTTAAAAATGAAAATTTTAGAAAAATTCCAAATTTAATTTTTTTTAGACTCCTCTGATCCCAGAGAGGTCTCATAATGAATTTAGTGAATTTTTGAAATACATTTTGGGTTTTATGAATTTTTAAAGTTTAAAAGTGGTCATGTGATTTAAATAATTCATTTAGTTGATTAAATCATTTTCAATTGATTTCAAATTTTATGTGAGTCTTCTCTGACCCTAAGGATTAGTGGAGAATTGATTTTGTCTTATTTTAATGAGTGGTTGTCCCAAATTATTTTAATCGTAACTTTGAGGTTTTGGTCAAATTAGGGTTCATTTAAATGAGTTAAGTCCAACCATAATTTTCCTTTGGTTCTCTAGTCCATAGATACTTTCCCTAATTTTTCTAGATTTTACTAATCAACATGCTAATTATTGGAATTAAAATACCAAAATAGGCACAAAAATTTGGAAAATAGATAACTTTCCACAGAGATAGCCTCTGACCTTGAAAAATTCAAGAAATGTTCCCAAGATCAGAGGCTACAAAAGCCCTATGATCTCATGCCATGATGAATTGTATGCATGAGTGGAGAATTAAAATACTCAGAATAGTATTAAATTAATTAAAAATAAAATACTTAACAAAATAACTGAATTCTTTTTCACATTAATATCCTCTTTTCACTGAGCAAGTGGGTATTTTAGTTTTTTTAAAGGATTTTTCTATGCAAAGATATGCATTTTTAAAGTTTCAAGCATTTAAATAAATTAGAAAATCCTTGTTTTCCTACTTATCTGACGCAGCGCCGCCTCAACCTATGACGGGTCGAAGATACACGTGGTGCGCTCCCATTAGGCGCTGCCATCAGACTCGGCACGCGCTTTCAGTTCCACGGCTCCGTCCGACATCATCTCTGTCATCCATCCGATACATGCACGATCGAACAGTCGCTGGTCATCATCTCCGTCTGCTTCTTCCCGAGAGCCGTCCACCTTCAAGACCTCAGATCTCGCTCTAGACTCAACCAAATCATGTGTGGTTGGTCTCTATTGATGCGGCTAGCCTAGAAAAAGCTATCTATACGGCTAACATGCATTGAAATTGCGCAAAACAAAATGAAGAATCGCTGGAAGCTTGGGATGAAGGAGAGGTAAATACCTTGGCTCTGAGAGGTGAAGCCTCAAACAGAGATGCTCGGCACATTCGTTGGAGTGAGAGGAGCCTCTGAATGAAGTCTCTTGTCCTCGTGAGTTGCCTAGGTGTAACTTCGACCAAGCCCGATTCCAAGCTCTGACCGATAGAGAAACTGGAAGGCTAGGAGAGGGGGCTTTCAGTGGGGAACTCCTTCTCTTGGTGCTGTGAAGGTGTGGGTGAGTTTAATTTAGTTTTAGTGGAGGTTCAAGAGATGTCTTGTTTTTGGCCTAATTTTTTGCTGAGAAATTGGGCTCAGCTGGTGTGTTTCAGGGCAGGAGGACAGTGGGGATCAAGTTCTCTTGGCTAGGAGGAGCTCTGGGAGCAATTTGAGAGGGATTCGTGAAGAAATTTTCAGCACCTATGGCAAGGCCGAAAGGTGTGGGTTTTATAGCCATGCATAGAGAGGGGAGCTCAGGGCCAGGCAATGAGTGGTTTAGGCCGCTTAGGGAAAGGTGTCTGGAGAGGGGATTGCCCACTGCCAAGCCCAAATTTTGGGTTTCAAGGACAGATAAGCCGCTCGGGGGTGGCTGTTCTTGTGGCTGGAATGGCTGGCAATGACAATCAGGCGGCTGGGCAGGCTGAGGAGGAGTGGAGGAGGAGTTTAGCTCAATTAATTTGGGCAGGGAGCTTGCTTAATGAGGATGGGACTTAGCCTTAGCCATGTGGCTTAGTCCATTGGTCCAAAGTGGTGGACCATTAGTCCATGGCTCAGGGGCCATGGATTAGGTCAGGTCAAACCCACCCTAGGAGGCCTAGGGTTGGCAGCCAAGAGGTTGGTTTGGTCAAATTTCGTTTGGTTTGATTTAATGTGGAACATGTGTAAACATGGGTTCACTTAGGTTTGAGTTGGGCTAGCTTGGGTTTAGGTTTGAATTGGATCAAATTGATTGATCAACATTGTGTAGATGATTGTAAGGAAGATTTTTCATGAAGACATGAAGTAGATTTGAGTTCATTTGGAGTTTCAATTTGGAGGATTTTGGAGCATTGGTCAATTTTTGTCACCATGGGTTAGGTTGGGTTTAGGTTTGGTTAGAGTTTGATTCAAGGCCATTTGATGGTTCAATATGTCACAAATGATTGTTAGGAAAGGTTTAGGATAGAAATTGGGTAGAAATTTTGGGTTTAGGGGATTCAATTTGGAGATTTAGGGGTAGGTGATAACCTTAGGGCAAATTTGGGGATTTTGATTTCAAATGAATTTTGAGTTGGGTTTGGGTTCAAACTGAGAACCAATTTACTTTGTATTTGATGTAGGGATTTATTAAGGAGAGTTTAGAGTTGATTTGGGGGGAAATTGATTTGGATTTTCTTGAATTTTCTTGAAATTTTTGAAATTTTGGCCCAAAAGGGGTATTTAGGGTATCTGGAGGTTATTTGGAGGGTATTGGGGTATTTTGGTGGATTTGAGAGGTGGGAATAGTTTCAAAATGATTCATAGGACTTTTATGAATTTTTAGTAATTTTGTTGGGAATTTTTGGATGATTTGGTGGTTGTGGGGGCAATTTAGGTAGTTTTGGGTAAGTTTAGGTGACCCGATGTCAATACCAGAAATTTGGCAAAATGGATAGGTTTTCAAATAAGGAAGAATGGGATCATTTTAGTGGAGTCAAGATTGAGTAAAAATTGATTTGGAATTGAATTAGGGTTTGAAAGCATGAGCCTTTGTCGGCATTATTTTTAGGTTGAGTGTTGTATTTTTAAAAAGGGGGTCGCCTAACAAAAATTGTGCGGCGAATTTTTAAGATTTTAAATTTAGTTTAAATATATATAATTTGAAAAGTAGCATTTGATTTTGAAAATAATTTTAAATTTTAAAATTTTAAGATATGAAATCAAGCTGATCTCACATCCCAAATAGTTTATATAAACGAGCACCGCACTACTGAACCGTGTATCTATCCCTAAGGATAGACACTACGCTTGATGGTGGGGCTCGATTAAATAAACTAAAAGATTTGTGACGTCCGTTTTGTCTGCGAACCAATTTTATGTGCCGACAAATTCACCTGCTTAATATGAAAACATTAAACAGGGTTTATATTACCTGGGTTCTTTAAAATTCCCTATAAGGGCAAGCCCCTATAGTTAATTACATCTTAAGTGACGGGAATCACCTAAGAAAACTCTCGATAATAATCAGTAGTTCTGCTCTCAAGAATCTCAAAGTTTAAGTTTTCAAGGGATCGAATTTTGGAATTTTCAATAGGGAATGGATCAAATTTGGAACATTTTGTTTTGGGAATTCAAAGGAAGAAAAAATAGGAGAAATTAAGATTCGAAGCGAACTTCGGTAATTTCCCGACTATCCTATTGTTTGGCTTGAATTTAGGAAGGCCCTAATGTTTATTTAATGTTTTGATCCTGCCAGTTTTAGTTAATTAGGACTTATATTTATATGATAGAATCATACAAATAGCCTTGAAGTTATGAGGGTTTATGTCGTACCGAACGACTACCTCGGAATCCTAAGGATTGGTTATTTAATTCTAAGAATGGTTTTGCTGATGTAGATTTAAGTTTTGCTGACGAAGATGGCCGTGCTGCCCACCATGCTCCAAGCTCCTTATTGTTGAAGAGGTTTAGTTTTAGAAGTCATAAATCAGGAGATGAGAAAAGTGTTTTGGTTTAGAGAAAATCTTAATTTCCAAGTGTTCTTTGTGTTTTAATTAAAACAAATCTTAAAGTTGATTATAACGACACCGGTTAAGATCCCACGGTTCCATCCTTCCGGCATCGTTATTTTTATCGGATTCACTTAGTCCAGATGAATTTGCTAAACTCAACTGAATGAGTTCCACACTTTCATTTAGACCGTGGGAAATCCCGTTAGCAACACGTAGGTTACATCATCCGAGGTATTCCCGATCATCCAACAGAATGTTTTAATTTAGTTGTAATTGTAGTTTTGTGTTCTGTTTGTGATTAAATTTTGAGTTGTTTTATATTTTGAAATGTTGTGGCGGTGAATTTTATCTTGCAATGACTTTTAACTTAGTTTTGGTTTCAGTTTTAGGGACTGTCCTAAAGGTGTGGGTTTTCATGCAACAGTTGTTTGTCATGCAAGAAAAGGTAAGTGCGATGTGATTAAATAAATTGCAATAAGGTAAATTGCAATAAAATAAAAGCGTACCTGGAGGGTCTTCCCATCATCCCAAGCTGCACTTAAACACAATTAGAATATTTAAGCAAGTTCCTAGGTAAAGCTAAGGGAAGGGTTATGGTTTTCTACCAAATTCCTAATCCTATAGCTATTCATTTCTTATGACGTCTAGGTCCTTGTGTTTTGGTTTGAGGACGATTTTCTTCATCGAAGAACAATTAAATTTAGTTGTTCTTATAAACATCCTATCATATTGAGGAAGTGCTTAAGAAGAATCTTACACATCTTTTCAATATTGATAGAATTGTTTTAAGTCCAAATGAATTTAATTATACAAATGAATTAATCGTCCAGGAATTCAATTTTTGTTGTTATCTTACTCAGTGAACTAGGACATTTGAATATCTTATAAGTGGAGTAACATTTCATTTAATGTTCTATTTAGGAGTTATGATAATAAAAGTTTTCGAGGGCAAATTGGTGTTCCAATGATTTGTGATTTAGTTTAACTTCATTTAAAGGGTTTAAATTTAGAATAGTGTTCAAGTTGCTTTATATTTAATTTCTTTATGTCTTAGGTGATGTTATTTAATTCAATTTAATTTAACTTTAATTTAATTTAATTTAGTTTAGTTTCAATTTTGATTGAATTTAACTTGATTTTAATTTTAACTTGATTCTATTATTTAATTTAATTTAATTCAATTTAGTTTCATTTGATATAAATTAATTTAATTTAATTTAACTTGATTTAATTTAATTTAATTTAATTTCCTTCAATTTAATTTAATTTGATTTAATTTTAATTTAATTTAATTTAATTTAATTTAATTTATTTATTTAATTTAATTTAATTTAATTAATTAATTTAATTTAATTTAATTTAATTTATTTGTTTGATTTAATTGAATTTAATCTTTAATTTAATTTTATTTTTAATTTTAATTTAATTGAAAATTTAAAAAAGAGTTTAATAAATTAACTCATTTTTTTTAATTTAATTTAATGATTAAGTCCTTTAACATTTTAAAACTTAAATTTGAATTATCATTTTAATTAAGAATTAAATATTAATGAGATGATTAATTTAGGAATTTTTAAATTAAAGAATAAATCTCTTCCTAATAATATCCCTATTTTAATAATTCCAATTTTATTATTCTTCCAAATTTAGTCAATAATTTAATTAAAGTTTATTTCAATTATTTTAAATTGTTTAGTAGGTTTCTACCCTTTAATTATTTGAATTTCAATCATCCAAATCAGATTAAGATCAAATATTTTACTTGTTAATTTTATTAAACCTAAAGTTTTAATTAAGGGTTAAAATTTTAATTACCACTTTGCCCTTCAAGCTTAATAATTTCATAACTCACTAAATTGAGCTTAAATGAACTTGAAATTTTTATGTGACTTCACTCATATGTCAATAAAGACATGAGAGGAGAAAATGTGATTTTTCTGTATTTAATTTATTTATGTAACTATTTTTGGTGGAAAATAGGAATTTCCAAGGAAATTTTAATAATATGACCAAGGGAAAGTTTCTGTCCTTAAGAAAATTATGGGACATTCCTAATGACCAGAGGACCACTTGGACCAATTTTGGTGATTTTTTGAATTATTTTATTTTTATTATAATTATTTTAAATTTTGGAGTATTAATTAATTTAAAAATAAAATAAAGGTTGAAAAATGAAATTTATATTTTTTAAAAATCTCTCTGATATCAAGAAAATCAGAGAATCAATTTTTGCAATTTTTTGATTTTTCTTTGATTTATTATAATTATTTTAGTGAAAATGCTAAAAAATACATTTTTTTAATTTTAAAATTACCCTAGGGCTTTAAAATTTAATATCTCATTAAATTGACCTAAGAAAAATATAGGAATTGTTCCTAAGTGATTAAAATTTAAAATGTGACATTTTCGTGAATTTTATTATTTTATGATTTTTATTATTTTTTAATTATTAAAATATTAAAATAATACCAAAAAATCAACTTTTTTAGAAAATTGAAATTTTAATTTTCTTAAATTCCCCTGATATCAGAGAGACTCCAAAACCAATTTGGTGAATTTTTAAAAAGTATTTTGAAGTTATGAATTTTAAAGTTCAAATTGACTAAATGGCTTAATCAACCCATTTAGTAGGGCTAACCAAGTCCAATTGACTTCAAATTTTTATGGTGGGTTCCTCCGATCCTAAAGGTCGATGGAGAATTGATTTCAAGTCAATTTGATGTATGGTTAGCTCTAATTAATTAGGGATCTATTTTGGGTGTTTAAGCCAATTAGGGTTATTTTAAATGAGTTAACTCAAAACCTATTTTTCCTAGGGTCCTCTGGTCATAAGAGACATCACCAAATTTTCTTAGAATATATTTCACAACATGCTAATTACTGGAATTAAAATACTCAAAACAGTAATATGAATTTGAAAAATCAATAACTTTTCATAGGGATGGCCTCTGACTTTGGAAAATTCAGGGAATGTTCCCAAATTCAGAGGCTTCAAAAGCCCTATGGTCTCATGCCATGGTGAATTTCCTATATGCATGGAGAATTAAAACAATGCGGAGGAGAAATAAATCATTAAAAATAAAATACTTGATGAAATTAAATAATTTATTTTCCACATTATTCTCCTCTGTTCACTGAGCAAGAGGGTATTTTTATTTTATTTTTCTAATTTTTCTACACAAAGTTATGCATTTTTTAAGTTTAGGGGAATTAAATAAATAAAAAATACCCTTATTTTCTATTTATCAACGCGGCGCCGCGTCAACCTCGGCAGCTCCGAAAGGCCACGCGGCGTGTTCTAGTTCGACGCCGCCATCTGACTCATCGCTCTGGGGCCCCGCTGTGTCGTTCCATCTCCTGATCCGAAGCGATCCTGGCCGTTCGTTCGCGCGTGTATTAAATGGACGTCATCCGTTCATCGTCCCCAAGCGTCCTCGCCCGAGAGCCGTCCACACTAAATCCCTAATATCTCTCTCAATACTCAATGGATTTTCGTGTTCTTATACTCTATGGATTCGTCTTGAAGAGACGAATACATCTATACGGTGATCATGCATTGAAATTAAAGCATTTAAAATGGAGAATCTCCAGAAGCTCGGGATGAAGAATTAGCTCATACCTTTGCTCAGAGAAGTGTGGCTTCAATCTGAGGGTTGTGTCACCTTCGATTGGATCCCAGCAAGCTCCAGATGAAGTCTCCTGGTCTGATGAATCGCCTAGGTATGATTTCGACCACAGCCGATCACAAAGCTTGGAGGCTGGAGCAACTGGGTGGCCTGGAGAGGGGGCTTTTGCTGGTGGACTCCTTCCCTTAGTCTGGTGAAGGTGTAGGACCAATCAATTTGAGGATTGATCCACTGTGGAGAAGTGTCCTTGTTTTGGGTGGAATTTTGGCTGAGAAATTGGGTTCTATTGGTGGGGATTAGGGCAAATTGTCACTAGGGATCAACTGCTTTAAGTATGGAGAGTGGTCTGGAGCAATTTTGGCAGAGTTTCAGTAAGGTCTGGTTCAGCACCTCCCATGGCCGAGAGGGGGTGGTGTTTAAATAGGAGAGGGTGGAGGGCCTCCCAGGGAGAGTTAGGGCTTGGGATCAGCTGCTCTTGGCAAGAGAAGAACAGCTACAATGGCCAGCTGGGGATGGGGCGGCTCAGCGAGGAGAGAATTTCAAGTTTGGGCTCACATGTGAGCTCTCGGCACTGGTGGTTTCCGGCGGGCCGTGGTGGCTGGCCGGCCAGGGTCGAGTCACCCTCAAGGTCGGGGAGGTCGGGGCGGGGCTTAGTGCAGTCAATTGGCCATGGACATGTGTAAAGGAGTTGAATTGAAATGAAATTGGGGAGGAGCTCATTTTGGGTCCAAATGGTTCAACCCACCTTTTGGGCTTGGTTCACCTCCCCATGGCTGATTTGGGCTGAGGGAGGATCAGATGGATCAGCTAGAAAAGGGTGGAGAAGTCACCATCCATGAATATTTTGATTAATCATGGATTAAGGTGAAGCATTAAAAGGGTTAAAACCTTTTTAAGGGGGCTTAAAAGAGGCTCCTCCTTTTGCCATTAGTGGCTTGATCACATGTCAAACCTTCCATAGCTTCATGTGGCTTGTCCATGGCTTGCGTGGCTTGTCTTTGGCTTGGGGAAAAGCTTGGTCAATTTCATGAAAATGGATTTTAGAAATTTTTTGGCAATTTGATGGGAATTTGTATGAAGCTTGATTTGGAATGGTTTGATGATGATTTTGAAGCTTAGGGGTGATATCAATTAGAGGTATGATGAAAAGAAATTGCCATGTGGGCTTTAGGGCCAATTTTGGGCTTTTGTATTTGGTGGAAATGGGCTTTTAGAATGGTTTAGGAAAGTGGGCTTTTGGATTTTAAAATGGATTTTGGGATGAAATTTTGGTAAAGGCTTGGGCCAAATAATTGTTGAGTTTAGCTCATAGATGTGTCATGAGTGACTTGGAGCAAATTGGGAGTGATTTGGGTTTGAATTGGGTTGAATTTGGGCTCCTTTGGTGAATGGGCCAATATAGGTCAAATTGGGCTAACTTGGGCCAATGTTGGGCTATGGTTGAAATTGATGTAAAATTAATGTTGGGAAATATTTATGGGAGTGTTTCAAAGAGGTTTTGACTTTGGTTGGGCTTTGATTTTGGGATTTGGGCTCATTTGGGTTAGGTTTAGGTTTAGGTCAAAAATAGGCCTTTTAGCTTTGGGTTGAATTTTGAGTGGGGTTTGGGTCTAAATGTTGGGAAAATCATGTTAGTGTTTTGTTTTTAGGAATGTTAAGGAAGATTTAGAAAAGATTTGGGGTTAATTGGAGTTGAATTGGGTGAGTTTGGGTTAGGATTGGGTCATGGGTCCAAATTGGGCTTTAAGGCCAAAAGTGAAATTGGATCAAAATGTCAATCAAATTGGACTTGGATTTGGTCTAGATTGGTATTGGGAATGTTGAATTGAAGTTTAGAATTGAATTGGACCAGGATTTGGGTCAATTGGGTAGGTTTGGTTCGACATTGAGTTCACTTTGGGTTAAAATGGGTCAAATTGGGGGTTTTGACAAAAGTGGGGTAAATTGACAAAATTCGCCCATGGTGTAGTTGAACAAAATGAAATTGGGAATATTTGGGATTTTCTGGAATTTTCTGGGAATTTTCTGAATTTTTGGATTTTTGGGTCAAGAGGGGTATTTTGGGTATTTGGAGGGTATTGGGAGGTATTCTTGGAATTTTTGATATTTTTAGGTATGGATGGTCAATTTGAGTGATGTTGAAATGTTTGGGATTGGTTTTGAGGAATTTTGGGTGATTTGGGATTTTTGAAAAATTTGGGTGATTTCAAGGGTTTTGGGTAGGCTAGGCGGGTGTAGGGTTCCGGGGGTCAAAAAATGAAAATTTGGAAAATTGAAGACTGGGTGAATGTAAGAGGAATAAAATCATTTTGGTTGATCCATGAAAGGATATCAAGCCCACATGAGCCATGAAGGGACTCATTTGAGGCATCCACATTGTTGTTCCTAACCCTCTTAGCCAAGGGCTTAGGGGTTAAGGACCATCCATGTGAATCACCTACATGAGTCAGGAGGTCAAGTTGAGTATAGGTGTGTGAAAGTGTAGTGTATAAATGTAGTGTGTGTGTAATTCATCCCTTCACCAGACCAGGCCACCCAGGGCTGTCCTAAGGCCAAAGAGTCCTATAGGAACTCATCCTTTAAACTTCCACATTTGATTTCAACCCTCTAGGTGATTAGGGGTCTATAGTCAAGTTTGTAGAGTTTGCAGGGAGTTAAGAAGTGGTTTGAATTTCTAAGTGGTGGGTCCCAATTCTAATCCTCTAGGATAGTCAAAGGAAAAGCCTAAGGCTAGATCCTAAGTACTAAAAAGAAGAAGAGAAGACCTCATCAAAAATGAGGTCAACAGCCATAGACTTAGCAAAGTCCAACCACTTTGGGACCAAGTCTAGCCAAATGGAAACCACTTTAAGATCCTTCACATATTGACCATAGCCATTTTAATCAAAGATTAGTGGCTTTGGGTTCAATAATGTGAGTTTCATAAAAGGTAGATTGTAAGGGTCCAAGGTTTAGGTTAAGTGGCTTAGGGGTGTGATTGTGTGCAAGAGTAGCCCAAGTCACCCAAGGTCACCCTAAGTCCAAACAATTCTATAGGAACTCACTATTAGTTGCCTATCTGGTGGTTTTAACCTTCTAAGGTGATTTAGAGGTTTACAACTATCCAAGTGGGGTCCCAAGAGGAGTCAAAAAGTAATTGAATTGCTAAAGGGTGGGTCCCAATTCTAGTCATCTAGGATAGTCAAGGAGAAGTCCTATGGCTAGATCCTAAGCACTAAGAAAAGACAAGACCTCACCAAAATTGAGGTCAACAACAAGAAGATTTCTTTCATAGTTGTAGAAACTGCACATCCCATTTTGTCTAAAAGTTGAGATATTGGTCATCTAACTTTTCGTGCAAGTCTTCTAAACACAGAATAAATAGTTTGTATGGACTAAGAATTTTCTTCTTAAACTCATTGAAATGTATTATCCCCATACTCGACGAGTACTGGATAAAACTTATTCTCATTTAAGAAAGAAGGGTTCCCGAAAAAATTCTCCTAAAATACAGATGTTTCAAAGACATTATCTTCATTCCACTTCTTTTTTCTTTTAAGAGAATGAGTTGTATTCCTTCGTTGGGTGCGTGTTAGCTGGATAGTTTTGGAACAAGATCCAACTTCATAGGCAGATGCTGACAGAATAACTCTATCTTAATCAATACAAATTTTCTTTCCTTTCCGATCAACTTCTTCTTCCATTTCCTCAAAAGTGAATTGTTTTATGGTATTCTCTTAAGGTAAATCTTTTGTAAAAAGAAGAAAGTCTTTGTAGGGATCCAAATTAAATTCCTTGAAGGGTTCTATAGTTTGAGATGGATGACTTAATGCATATTCAGTTTCACCAAATAATCCAATGTCATTCTAGTAAAAGTAAGCAACTTCATTATTCAGCGAGTTAAGATCTTGAATATAGGAAAAGACTGAGTCTAGAGATTCCATTTTAGTTTTTATTAAAATTCAAGAGAATAAAGTGTCAAAATTTATTGTAAACTCATTTGATAAACTGGGAATTTATTATTTTATATAATTCTATTTTTTCATTAGGGAATGGTAAGAGTAACTCTTAAAAGAGTTAGATTTTGTGAGAGATGATTCAATCTCTTAAAATTTGAAACATCTCTAGAGAACAAGGAATCTAATCAGAGATAAGGTGAAAAAAGTTCTGCAGTGAAGTCGCCACTCTCTTGATTGCGTCGAAACTGGTCACTGTCATTTCTGTCAATTCTCTCATGTCGTTATGAATGTCGGATTTCTGTCGATGTTGGTGTTAAGGAGTCTCCATAATTTCTAAGTGATCTTATTCTTTTAGATCAAATAAAAAATCCTTAGATAATAATAAGCTTGGAAAAGAAAGAAAAGGGCTAATGAAGATGGAAAACAATAGAAAAAGGAAACATCATAATTGTGGTGAACATTATAGAGAAAAATCTAGAATGTCTAATTCTGAAGATTCATGTATGAGGACGACCACATGGATAATCTAGTAACCAGAGATCTTGGGTATGATGCCTATTCTGAGTTTTTTATTCTCATATAGTAGCAAGCTCTTATAGTTATTTACATCTTAGAAAATAAGAATTGCTTACTAAAACTCCTGATTAATGTTAACATTCATTCTCTAAGAAATTTTAAGATTAACGAAGGAAATGTCAATGTTTGTTGTAAGGGTAATATGGTTCTAAGTGTCACGTACTACCCTAAATTTTTGCTTTTATTGTTATCATTTTGTTTGGTTTTATTTATTATTTTGGTTTTGTTTTATTTTTATGTCGTTGTTTTTTTTTATTTTTGTCATTGTGGTATATTTTGTTTTAATTTTATTTTTCATGTTGTCATTATTTGATTTTGATTTCATTGTTGTTTTGTTTGTAGTTGTTGTTTTGTTGTGGTTTTGGTTTTGTTTTAAACTTGTTGTCCCATCTTCAGAATATCGTCATGTAAAATAGAGTTAGCTCACCTTAATAATATGCAAAGTAAATCTAAAATAGAACTTATCTTCATCCTGTAAGAAAAACTGTGCCAAATTTATAAAATAAATAATGTTGATTTTATTTCTTAAATTGTTGCATTAGATTGTTAAATTTTAATTTTTAGACAACCCGATAAAGATGTCCATGGCTCCATCATCCTAGGATCACAGACCTCCTTAGTCAGAAAGGTGTATGTACTAGGATCAGAAGATTCTTGTCAGCAACCATAGATTATATCATCCAAGAAATCATAGTAGATCAAAATATATTGTGTTTCAAGTTGAGTTTGGTGATCATTGTTGATTAATGTTTCATTTAATTTTTCCTGTCTTTTGTTGGATTTTAAAAGTTTAAATATTTAGGCTATTTATGATTTATTGACCAATCAAATTGATTTATTTTTTTCATTTTGAATTATCCGGTTAAAATCATTAAGTTTGTGGTTATATAATGGTTTAAAGTTTGATTCAGGTAAAATCTAGAATCCAAGGTGATTTAATTTCAATTTATGCATTCAGACTCCGTGGCGCTCACTCACGGTCCGAAGATGAAAATGAAAATTAAAAGACTAGGTACTACCGGCCCTCGATGATGACCTCCACCACAAAAATCGCCAAGAGCTGTCACCAATGCCAAGTGCACGGAGTGGTTCTACACCAACCTCCAAATGTGCTACATCCGACTATTGCGTCATGGCCATTCGAATGTCAGTTACGTATTACAAGGTCCAATAATCCACCATCTTCAAAAGGACATCGGCTTCAATTTCATGGCGACAAACATTACTTTTCCATGGTGAGGCGGGCCCACTGTAGAAGTGAAAGCACACCATGCGCGCGCTTTTCTAAGAACCAAGTTGTCTACCGTTTCGAGTGCCGCGCAGATCATCTCGTATACGGGCCATCATTCAAGACACAAATCAATAATTTTGTTTCAAGAGACACGAATCGACCGGGCGATACTCAACAATTTACTACCCAAGGGCAACGGCCTCGCCGAGGCTTTGAAACCCCGTTCAACCCTAAAGAAAACCTCGGACGACAATAAGAGAAATTGGCACGGTATTGTTAGAAGCCTTACGCCTACCGACAACCTTCAACTCCTACTCAAGCTACACCTTACGCTTCCGTGTAAGGGTCCGAGGCAAAGGTTACCTTTAGAGGTTCGCCTTCACTTTTAATTGTACTGCAGTTCTACATCCACATGCCAGAAGAGAACGCCAAATTATGACTCAAGAATTAGAAAGCCCTGAGCAGAAGTGCTGGCAGCAACATAATTGAGATCATATCAGTTCAAGATGGCTAAGCCCATGACAAACTCTGTCCGCCCAAGAACCTTCAAAGTCAGGACTTAGTTCTCAAGCTTCAAGAGACCTATTCTCGCACACCGCAAGATAAAGAGGAAAATTTGAACTCCACTCGTGAAGGACCGTTTGTGTTATGCCAAGATACCTGAGGTTCATCGTTGAATTTCGTGAGAACGACATATGCTTCCGATCAACGGACGATACTTCGAAAAGTATTACGCTACCTCGATGTTTCGATTTTAATGAATTCTTCATCCCTTAAGCACGACGAAGTAATTACTTATGATCGGGTCCGGAAACCCAAAATACCAAATGTGCTAAAATAAATAAAATCATGATAATAAAGTTTTCCTCGTTTTCTTTTCCAAATCAAAATCATTCCCCTATCTTATCCTACTTCATTCGTTAAATTTAAAAATATAAAAAAAAAGAAGAAAAATATGTCTTTTAATAAACATTTTCTTAATGTTCTTGTTCTTGCACAGCTCCCCGATCCTTTTCCTTGTCTTTTCAGGAAATTTCGAACGGCGGTTGGTCCCGAACTTTAAGAATGGCGCAAGCCTTGCACTCGATGAAAAGAGGGTGAAAGATGGAGCTGAGACCGAGATCGACTCGGATTTCGCACCAAGCAGTGCCCACAAGACAGGAAAGGATCTGGTCTCACGACGAGAAGAACCGCTTCCCGGCAGACAAGGATGAGCGGGGTGGCCCAAGCCACCAACTAAAACAGCAAAGGGGAAAAGAAAGGCAAACACTCAAGAAGATAGAAAATGAAGTCTCAGAATAAGCACAAAGAGAGGGCAAAGCTTGTCACCGCCGCGCCCACGTAGATTCAAGAAGTTCGAAGGGTTACTCACGGCCAGAACGCCCAACGAAGAAATAAGAATCGCCGTATCCGTAAGATGTTAACAAAACTAGCCGCGGACCGCGACGAGACAAGCCGAGCACGTACATACACTTCAAGGACACCGGCTCACTCAAAGAACCCGGAAAAGAGAGGCCACTTCCAGGATAATAAAGGACCGGGGAAATTCACAAAAGAACTGTGAAGAAAGAAGCGGCTACCACGCCAATCGATAGAACCACCAAAAGAAGGGACATCCTTGTCAAGCAACCCCGGATGTCCCGACAGCATCATCCCCGAGAAGCCGAGGTATGCAGGAGAACGTGAAGGGATTTAACCGTATATCCCACAATATGTCACTGTGCCTCGCCACGCAGCATCATTCCGGAATACTAGCCTTTATATAGTGTATCAAGTTAAAAGAAAACTCGTGAATACTTCAGAGAATTAAAGGCGTAAGAATCAATACGCCGCAGGGCCTAGAGCTACATACGTACGTATTCTCGCAGTATGAACAACGCAAATCGCGGACTTCCATCCGGATTTGAAAAGAATGGGCCGAGCAGCCGCCCGAGGGAAAACACATACTCGTAACCCCGGAGATGGATGCCGTGGAAGGGAAGAATCACAATACAATGCGGATGCCGCTACAACTTGCGGAAGACAGGAAGGGAAACCCACCGGAATACCCGTCATGGGCAAGTGGATCCGATGCCATTAGTCATCAAGAGAATGGTAAAGAGATTGATAACATGGAGGGTACTACCACATCGCATACCCAATAGCTGCATTATTAACATCTGCGTTGCAAGGTGACCGCATACCCCCACACATAGATCAACACGACTTGTCGTGTCTTCGCACAGCTTCTTCGAACGAGTGTAACATCATGTTCGGATCCGACCGCATAGCTTGTGCCCAGTGAGTTCCGAGGGGCCGTTGAAGATACTCCTACCGCAGGTTCCGCCATGATACCGAAGGGCAAATGAGCGTATATCGGCTAAGCATTGCATACCAGGAGTACCATGAAGCGGATCTCGGCCACTTTCGTAAGGATGGACGACAGGAAGACACCCTACCATTTCCAGCCGACCCGGAGCTAGAGAGCCTCCGACCTTACGAGCTGTGAGTTACATGGAAAATATCACACCTCCTGTACATCCATACGGCATCCTTGCCAAGGATGGCTTGAAGGTGATGTTATTAACCATGTACCCCACTATTCGTACATGGATTTTTGACAACATGCTTCTCGGATGGATCAACAAAGACTACATAGTCCGTTTCGAGTCTGCTACGATTGTACGAGATGTATTCCAGATCGAGTTGTATGATGTATCTTCAACATGATTGAAATGTAGTTATCATGCTGCTACTTGGCCTTCACTTTTGTGCAAATTGACCTTCAAACGCATTAAAGTTAAATGAACTTCCCCGAACAAAGAACAAAAGAGAAAAAAAAAAGAATAAAAGAAAACCTCCTCTAAAAAAATCTTAAAATGACGAACACCAAATTCACATAAACATTAAATAAAAACGATAAAGTAAAATTTGAATCATTAAAAGATAAACAAAATCAACATAAGTGTTAAATCAAATCTCAAATCAAATTTCTCAATCAAATTTCAAATCCAATCTCGATCAAATTTCAAATTCATCTTCCAAATTTCAAATCAAATCTTAAATCAAATTTCAATCGAGTTCAAAATCATCCTTCAAATTTCAAATTCAATCTTCCAAACATCTCAAATCAAATCTCAATCAAATTCAAACTTTGGGTCGAGGGATTTACATCTAAGACCGTATCGCTAGGATCCTTTCCCTATCGCAATGAAGTACATCAAATTCAAACTTTTGGGTCGAGGATTTTACATCCAAGACCTCGCATTGCTTTAGGATTCGTTCCCTATCGCAATGAAATACATCAAATTCAAACTGTCGCAGGATTTTACATCCAATACCGCATCGCTAGATCCTTTCCCTATCGCAATGAAGTACATCACCCTAAACTGGTTGAGTATTTTACATCTGAAGACTGCATTCGTTTAGGATTCTTTCCCTATCGCAATGAAATACATCAAATTCAAACTAAAATCGAGGATTTTAATATCCAAGACTCGCATTGCTTTAGGATCCTTTCCCTATCGCAATGAAGTACATCAAATTCAAATTGGGGTCGAGGATTTTACATCCAAGACCGCATCGCCAGGATCCTTTCCCTATCGCAATGAAGTACATCAAATTCAAACTTTTGGGTCGAGGATTTTACATCCAAGACTACATTGCTTTAGGATCCTTTCCCTATCGCAATGAAGACATCAAATTCAAACTGGGTCGAGGATTTACATCTAAGATCGTATCGTTTTAGGATCCTTTCCCTATCGCAATGAAGTACATCAAATTCAAACTTTTTGGTCGAGGATTTTACATCCAAGACCGCATTGCTTTAGGATTCTTTCCCCAATCGCAATGAAATACATCAAATTCAAACTTTTGGGGCTCTGCGATTTTACATCCAAGCATCGCATCGTTTGTGATTCTTTTCTCTATCACAATGAAATACATCAAATTCAAACTTTTCTTTGGGTCGAGGATTTTACATCCAAGACTGCATTGCTTGTGGATCCTTTCCCTATCGCAATGAAGTACATCAAATTCAAACTTTTTGGGTCGAGGATTTTACATCCAAGACCGTATCGTTTTGTGGATTCTTTCCCTATCGCAATGAAATACATCAAATTCAAACTTTCGGGTCGAGGATTTTACATCCAAGACCGTGTCGCTTTAGGATCCTTTCCCTATCGCAATGAAGTACATCAAATTCAAACTTTTGGGTCGAGGATTTCCATATCCAAGACCGCATTGCTTTAGGATTCTTCCCCTATCGCAATGAAATACATCAAATCCAAACTTCGTGGCCGAGGATTTTACATCCAAGACCGTATCGCTTTAGGATCCTTTCCCTATCGCAATGAAGTACATCAAATTCAAACTTTTTGGGTCGAGGATTTTACATCCAAGACTGCATTGCTTTAGGATCCTTTCCCTATCGCAATGAAGTACATCAAATTCAAACTTTTGGGTCGAGGATTTTACATCTAAGACCGCATTTGGGCTAGATCCTTTCCCTATCGCAATGAAGTACATCAAATTCAAACTTTTGGGTCGAGGATTTTACATCCAAGACTGCATTGCTTTAGGATCCTTTTCCTATCGCAATGAAGTACATCAAATTCAAACTTTTTGGTCGAGGATTTTACATCCAAGACCGCATTGCTTTAGGATTCTTTCCCTATCGCAACGAAATACATCAAATCAAATTCCCGGGTTAAGGATTTTACATCCGAGACCGCACCGCTTAGGATTCTTTCCCTACAGCAATGAAATACATCAAAATCAAACTCTAGGTTAAGGATTTTACATCCAATACCGCATTACCTCGAGATCTTTCCTCATCGTAATGATCCAATCCAATTGATTCGATCTTCTTTTCGGTCAAGATGTTACATCTAAAACCTCAAAATTCCAATTTTCATTTCAAATCAAATCCTTCAAATTAATTTTGACAAACTTCAATCTAAATTAAAACAAAACTAAACTCGCACATCGAAACTTAAACTGAAACAAAATAAAATCTAAATTGAAATTCCCCGCATCATGTGATTCTCAGATTCACCTCCTTTTCCTTTCCCCAAAGAAGAGTTCAGAATCTCCAAGCTTTAGAGATATGCTTGACACTCCCCAGCGGAAACTTCTTCTACTTCGTCCTAAGTTTGTCACTTGGACATCCGTGTTGGTTTTGTTGATCGCCTTTCTGTCAACACCAATATGCGGTGTGCTCCGTCACCACCACACCTATCGGGGTCCATTCGCTCGACCTCTCATTTTCGAGGTCTTCTCTTCTCCCCCTTTAGTACTTAGGATCTAGCCTTAGGCTTTTCCTTTCACTATCTTAGAGGACTAGAATCGGGGACCCACCTTTTAGAAATTCAAAGCACTTCTTAACTCCCCGCAAACTCCACAAACTCGACCGTAGACCCCTAATCACCTGTAGGTCAAATCAAATGTGCAGTTTAAAGGATGAGTCCCCATAAAGACTCTTTGGCCTTAGGACTGCCCTGGGTGGCCTGGTCTGGTGAAGGGCCGATCATTATCACACACTACACCTATACACTACACTTTCACACACCTATACCTAACTTCCGCCTCCCCGACTCATGTGTGTGTGTGATTCACATGGATTTCATCTCTTAACCCCTAAGCCCTCGCTATGAGGGTTAGGAACAATATAGTGGATGCCTCAAATGAGTCCCTTCATGGCTCATGTGGGCTTGATGTGGCTTCATGGCCTCAACCAAAATGATTTCTATTCCACTCAAATTTACCCAATCTTCAATTTTCCAAATCTTCAATTTTTCCAAATCTTCAATTTTTCCAAATCTTCAATTTTCCAAATTTTCAATTTTCCAAATTTTCAATTTTCCAAATCTTCAATTTTCCAAATCTTCAATTTTCCAAATCTTCAATTTTTGACCCCCGGACCCTACACCCGCTTAGCCTACCCAAAACCCTTAAAATTACCCAAATTTCTCAAAAATTTCCAAATAACCCAAAAATTCCCCAAATTCAATCCCAAAAAATTTCCACATCACTCAAATCGATCATCCATACCCAAAAATATAAAAATTCCAAGAAAACCTCCCAATACCCTCCAAATACCCAAAATACCTCTCGACTCCAAAATCCAAAAATTCAGGAAATTCCCAGAAAATTCCAGAAAATCCTAAATATTCCCAATTTCATTTTGTTCAACTACACCATGGGCCAATTTTGTCAATTTACCCCACTTTTGTCAAAACCCCAATTCGACCCATTTTAACCCAAAGTGAACCCAATGTCAAACCAAACCTATCCACCGACTCCAAATTCTGGTCCAATTCAATTCTAAACTTAAATTCAACATGCCCAACACCAATCTAGACCAAATCCAAGTCCAATTTGATTGACATTTGAATCCACTTCACTTTTGGCATTAAAGCCCAATTTGGACCCATGACCCAAACTTAACCCAAACTCACCCAATTCAACTCCAATTAACCCCAAATCTTTTCTAAATCTTCCTTAGCATCCCCACAAGCAAAATAATAACATGATTTGCCCAAAAATTTCAGACCAAACCCCACTCAAATTCAACCCAAAGCATTAAGGCCCACTTCACCTAAACTCAAACCTTAACCCAAATGAGCCCAAACCCCAAAATCAAAGCCCAACCAAAGTCAAACCCTTTCGAAACACTCCCATAAACATTTCTCAACATTAATTTCCCCATCAATTTCAACCCTAGCCTAACATTGGCCCAACTTGGCCCACTTAGACCAATATTGGCCCATTCACCAAAAGAGCCCAAATTCAACCCAATTCAAACCCAAATCACCCTCAATTTGCTTCTAGTCACTCATGATACATACATGAGCTAAACCCAACAATTATTTGGCCCAATCTCTTTACAAAATTTCATTCCAAAATCCATTTTAAAATTCAAAAGCCCACTTTCCTAAACCATCTTTAAAGCCCATCTAAAACCATTTCAAAAAGCCCAAAATCCACTCCTAAAGCCCACATGACATCTCCATTTGCCATCCACTTAATTAAAGCCATTACCTAAGTCCTAAATTCATCATCAAATAATTCCAAATCAAGCCTCATGCCAAATCACCCCCTAAATACCAAAATTTTCCTTAAATCTATTTCCATGAAATTGACTTCACTTTTCCCAAGCCAAAGGTGAGCCATGAAGCTATGCATGAGCCACATGGGAGCCATGAGAGCCATGGAATCTACTTTCCACCTCACCATACCCAAGATGGCAAGAGGAGGAGGCCCTTTCCATATTCTCTTAAGAGTGATTAACCACTTCCATGACTCCACTAAACCATGCTTAAACTTAATCAGACTTCCTTATCTGTGACTTCGACCCCACTAATCAAGCCGATCCAAGTGACTTTCCCTTCAACCCAAATTGACTCGAGGGTGAACTCAACTCCAAACCAAGGGGTCACCCATTTAGACCCAAAACTACCTCTTTCCCATTCCATTTTGATTCAAACCCTTTTTACACGTGTCCATGGCCAATCGACCGCACAAACCTCTAGTCCTCGACCCACCCGGACTCCGAGGAGACCCATGCCCCCGCCGCCCGCCCGGGTCGCCGTAAAACACCATGGCCGAGAGCTCACATGCGAGCCCAACTCCCACCCTCACCCGCTGAGCCGCCCCATCCTCATGGCCATTGGAGCCGTTCAAGCAAGAAAGCAGCTCGATCCCAAGCCCTAACTCTCCCCGGAGGCCCTCCACCCTCTCCTATTTAAACACCACCCTCTCGGCCATGAGAGGTGCTGAAACAAACCTTAAGGAAACTCGCCAAAATTGTTCCGTACTCCTCCCCCATACACAGCACTTAATCCCCACCGAGATCCCCCTGCCATTTCTTCTCCGCGAGCTCAATTTCGCAGTCAAATCTAGCCCAAACCAGATACTTCTCCACAACCTGAGCCAATCCCCAAATTGATTGGTTCTACACCCTCACCAAACACCAAGGGAAGGTGTCCACCAAAGAAAGCCCCATCTCCAAAGCACCCATTGCTCCAGCCTCCAAGCTTTGTGATCGGGCTTGGTCGAAATCCCACGTACAATTCACTCGTACCCAGAGACTTCATCTGGAGCTTGTTGGGATCCAATCGAAGGTGCAACAAACCTCAGACGAAGCCACACTTCTCCGAGCAAAGGTATGAGCTAATTCTTCATCCCGAGCTTCTGGAGATTCTCCATTTCAAATGCTTTAATTTCACGTACGATCACCATATTGATGTGTTCGTCTCTTCAAGACGAATCCATACAGAGCATAAGAACATGAAAATCCATTGAGTATCGAGTGAGATATTAGTGATTTACAGTACGCTCTCGGCGAGGACACCGGACGATGAACGGATGCCGTCCATTCAATACACGCGCGGACGGACGGCCGCCAGATCGCCGATCGCAGACAGACGAGAACCGCGGGCCCGGCCGCCGACTCGACGAGCGGCGTCGACCCAGCGCGACGCGTGTGCGTTCGGAAATGCCGGAGGCCGACGCGGCGCCGCGCATAAATAGAAAATTAGGGATTTTTCGATTTATTTAATTCCCTAAACTTCAAAATTCATAACTTTGTAGAAAAATCAAAAAATCAAAATAAAATACCCCCTTGCTCAAAGGAATGTAGGAGAATAATGTGGAAAAGAAATTATTTAATTTCATCAAGTATTTTATTTTTATTAATTTATTTACTCTCCTACATATTTTAATTCTCCATGCATGTATACAATTCACCATGGCATGAGACCATATGTGGCTTTGAAGCTCGAATTCGGGAACATTCCCTCGAATTTTCCAAAGTTAACAGGCCATCACTATGAAGAGTTATTGATTTTTCAAATTCATGTTACTGTTTTGAGTATTTTAATTCCAATAAATAGCATGTTGTGAAATAAATTCTAGGAAAACTTGGTGATTTTCCTTATGACCAGAGGACCCTAGGAAAAATAGGTTTCGAGTTAGTTCATTTAAAAAACAACCCTAATCGCTTAAACACCCAAAATGGATTCTTAAATGACTAGAGCTAACCATACATCAAATTGACTTGAAATCAATTCTCCACTGACCTTGTGGATCAGAGGAACCCACCATAAAATCCTTGATAGCCAATTTGACTTGCTAAATTTCTACTAAATGGTTGATTAAGCCTACTTACCATTTCAACTTTAAAAATTCATAACTTTCAAAATAATCTTTCAAAAATTCACCAAATTAGTTTTGGAGCCTCTCTGATATCAGGGAAATTTAAGAAAATTAAAATTTCAATTTTCTAAAAAATTTAATTTTAATATTATTTTAATATTTTTAATAATTAAAAAATAATAAAAATCACAAAAATAATAAAATTCACCAAATGCCACATTTTGAATTTTAATCACTTAGGAACAAACCCCATATTTTTCTTAAAATATTTAATGAGATATTAAATTTTAAAGCCTCTGTGGTAATTTTTAAAATTAAAAAAATGTATTTTCTAGCATTTTCACTAAAATAATTATAATAAATCATAGAAAAAAATCAGAAAATTGTAAAATTTGATTCTATGATTTCCTTGATATCAGAGAGATTTTTTGAAAAATATAAAATTCATTTCCAACGTTTATTTTATTAACACTCCAAAACTTAAAATAATTATAATAAAAATAATATAATTCAAAAGATCACCAAAATTGGCAACTAAGTAATCTCCTGGCCATTAGGAATTCCCTAATTTTCTTAAGGACAGAAACTTCCCCTTGGTCATGTTATTAAATTTTCTCGGGAAATCTCTATTTTCTACCAAAAATAATTATATAAATAAATTAAATACGTAAAAATCATTATTTTCTCCTCTCATGTCTTTATCACATATGAGTGGAGTCACATAAAAATCTCAAGTTCATTTGAGTTCAATTTAGTGAGTTATGAAATTATTAAGCTTAAAGGGTAAAAATGGTAATTAAAATTTTAACCCTTTAATTAAAACTTTAGGTTTAATAAAAAAATTAATAAGTAAAATATTTGATCCTAATCTAATTGATGATTGAAATTTAAATAATTAAAGGGTAGAAACCCATCATGCGGTCCAGACCTTCTGCTGCTAGAAGGATGGTATGGCGTCCCCTTCTTGGACAACTAAGATTGAAACAACGGCCCGAGAAGGAAAGTCTCGTCGGGAGACTTGAATCCGAAAGAAAGTGCTCATTGCGGTAAAGGGTACTCGTGAGAAGGGAACCGGACGGCTATCACACGACAAGCTGCGAGGATGCACGAAAGGACCGCTAGAGGATGCTTATGGAAAAGTTGAGGACTGATATTCGACGATTAGCAAAAGAAAGAGAGAGAAATTTGGAGATGAGATTGATTCGTCGGAATTCATGGACGATGAGTATGCGAGAAATCAACATGGTCGAAACGCGAGCTTCGTCGGCTTCGGAAGGTGCTCCTGCAGCTGCAGAAGAGAGGAGCCGGAAGTAATGAGGAGGCGGCTTCAGAGAAAGACGATACGATCGCCCGAATGGCGAAGAGGATGGAGGAGATGGGCTGTAGCCCTAGCCACTCTCCGGAGTCGAGTGCGACCCCGAAGAGAGACACCCACGAGAGGTCATTCACATTGTTGACGGAGGAAAGGAGATTACGTCCGTCGATGGGGATGATCGGTTAAAGAAAGATGTGACACGAAAGCATGATTCCGAAAAGGATATCAAGAGCTTGGTGGAACGGCGAGTGCGAAAGCCTTAGCACAATCGAAAGTGCGGGACATCCATTCGGACGGGTAGACCTTACCACGAAGAATTCGACGACTGTCCAATACCCGAAAGGCTTCGTACCACCTGCGTTCGAGACCTTTGATGGAACTGGGAACCCTCGACAGCATGTTGCACACTTTCGTGCCAGTTGTTGCAATGCTGGCGGAAGCGATGCATTACTCTTCCGACAATTTGTCAGCAGCCTGTCAGGGATCGCCTTTGATTGGTATGCAGAATTACCGAATGGTTCGGTGAAGACATTCTCAGAACTAGAGAACCTCTTCATCAAGCGATTTGCCGAAGCTCAGCACCACATCACTATAGGTGATTTAGTGGTAGAGAATCAGAAGCCGAACGAAACCTTGGTGGATTACATACTTCGATGGAGAAACCTAAGTATGAAGTGTGAGCCACAGTTACAAGAACTGCATGCATTCGGCATTTTACTTAAGAGCATTCATGGCTCGATAGCACTTCTCCTCAAGGATTTACCATTAAGACTTTAGAGAAGTTGTTAAGCAAGGCCGGAAGCTTGCAAGAGGAGGTGAAGCAATTAAGTTTCGCCGACAAGACAGACAAATAAAAGCCTGTGAAGACTTTTGAAAAGAAATCCGGGATTGTTGCGGCGGTCGACAAAGGCAAGCAGCCGTCTGCAAATATCGTCGAACGGCCGCGGCAAATTCAACGGAATTACCGACGACCCCGACCCGGCTATCGGTCATCTCCACGGTATGAACAACCGCCTCGTCCGCAATGTACATTAAGGGAGCTTCGAGCGAGGAGTACCGTTCAAGAATGAGGCGGTGCCGAAAATGTTCCGTAGTCGATGAAGACTCCGGATTTCCAGCTACCGGAGCCTAAGAGACCGGAAGAAGTCAACAAGAAAGGTGATCCCAACTTTTGCCCTTACCACCGGATGCTTGGACACAAGATAGAAGATTGCATTACCTTGAAAAGTTGGCTCGACGACGATCTTCGGAAAGGGAATATAACAATCCCGAAGGAGTACATGAAGGAACCCCAGAAAGGAGGTTCCATCAATGTTGTCTTGACTGATCTCATCGTTCTGATAGATCCCTATACAACTGATGATGGATGGACTATCGCTTGGACGAGGTCTTCGAAAAAGATTTTGGATCACATCCAAACCGCTTCAGTGCGAGCCTCAATTCAGAGTTCGAAACCTGTTAAGCCGACACCGTCACTTGCGATAGAAGAACCACCTCAACGGGAGACGATTGAAGAGAAGAAGAAAATTGATGAAGAAGAGAAGGCGAGGCTCCTAAGGCTAGACTAGGGGCTGCTTATCCTAGGATAGTTGTTTCGGATTCGGGGGAGAAATTCCTCGAACCTCTGACTCTGTATGATTATCTGCTCACTCCGGTGGGATCTTATAATGATAAGGGTTATGGCGTTGGCTACGTTTTGACTGTTTCTAACGATCACGTAACTAGCGACAATCCAGACATCGATTTCGATACCAATGGCAATTCTCAAATCTTACACAATCTCGACGATCACAATGACGAAGAAGACATCCATCAAGGAGGCTACGAGAGTTCAACAAGCAATGAATCTATTTGCGAGTTTCGAGGAGCTCCAGTCACAATAGAGTTAGAGCCTTCAGACTCCGAAGCTAATCCAGAAGAACCTGTCATTCCGGTTCAGAAGGAAACACCAGCAAACTCAATACTAGAATCAGAAGAAATTACAGAAGTCAACTTAAGAAGTGGAAGAGTTCTACCTCCGAGAACGGGTCCAAAGGACAAAGGAAAGCAGGTGGTTGTTCAAGAAGAACCAACCCGGCGGAAGAAATACCCATTCGAGAAGAAGCCGAGACACATGGAAATAAAGTGGACTACAACGTGCTAGCCCATCTTAGGAAACTACCGAGCCAGGCGAGTATCTACGACGCTCTCATCTTATCGAAGGAGATGAGAGAAGCTCGATCGAGGCCTTACTTGATCCGGAAATTTTCTTAGCTCGAATGGTCGGAGATTCCTTAGATGAGGTTTGCTCGTTAAAGGAACGACGAGGTGTTACCTTCACGGACAATGACCTACTTACTTAGGACGACGGATCACGACCGACCGTTGTACATTTCAGTTACAATCGGGAAGTTTACACTCTCCAGAGTATTGGTGGATCCAGGAGCATCAATTAATATAATGAGTCTTCGAACGCTAGCATACTTGGAAATTGATGCTCGCGAGCTCGAAGCCGACAAAATATTATTAAGAGGATTCAACCAGAAAGGAGAAAAAGCGCTCGGATCAATAACACTACTAATGAAGACCGGTGACTTAGCAAAGACAACCGCAAAATTTCACATAATTGATTCAGAAACATCGTTCAACGCTCTACTGGGCTGACCATGGATACATGAAAACAGGATGGTACCATCATCTCTACATCGGTGCATCAAATACTACGATGGAGGGGAACGAGTGCATCAAAGGTGACTTACAACCATTCTCCGTACATGAAATTGGAATCCATGAAAATGCGGCTTATTATGCACCTCCGAAGAAAACAATCTTCTCCGAGAGATACCATAATGAATGAAGCAAAGAAAGTTCGGGACAACGAAGAACACTGAAGTTCTAGTCCAACGATCACTCACCACTCCCTTTCGGCGAGATGGTGAAGGTTTCTCCACGACTCGCATCCGAGGTCGAGGCGGGGACGAGGTCGTGGCAAAGACGTTAGGACGGTTGGACGGAGGAAACCGGCCATCAATGTCGATTGGGAAGACGAGTTCGAAGAAGAAAAAGAGATCGAAGCAAGAAGCGGCGATAATAAGTCGGAAGAAGCCGCAATTCGAAGATCTCTCTCGATGATGAAAAGAATGAAGAATACAAATCGATGTACGAGAAGATTAACCACTATGTACATACTATGACCACGACCCCGATCCATTCTAATAAGATCGAGGGTATGGTGGTCGAAGAGGTATGTAGTGGCGGTGCAAAACCAATCAAATTCTACCGTGGTGCTCCTTCCTCCAAAGCGAAAATAATGTACAATTTGAAGATGTCACTTCATCGAAATTAATGGAATTACCTTTTGAGTGGTACTCTCCCTGTGTTCAAAATTTAATTCGGCGCGGTTTCTTACCTCGACAATGGACAAAAGGTCAATCACAAAATTTTGAAAAATTATGGAATAACTCCGGTCATCTACCCAATTCAAAACATGGTCTCGGATTCGGCACAGTAGGATCAGTTGACGATACTGAATTTTGCTTGGTTGTCACTTGTAAGTCCAATGAAGACTGCATGGAAGCTACAGAAGAACTCGAAGATTTACAAATTGGAGACGCTCCACTAGAATTTGAAGAAGAGATTAAATCTACTGATAGATGAGTTAACGGAAGTTAACTTAGGTACTAGCGAAGAGCCTAGACCTACCTTTGTTAGCTCCTTACTCGATAAAGAAGACTCAGAAGAAATAATCGAGTTATTAATGGAATTTAAAGGCTGTTTTGCTTGGAGCTATGATGAGATGCCGGGATTAGCTCCGGAGGTCGCGGTCCATAAGCTAGGAGTGGATCCTGCTACGTCCGGTCGGACGAGGTCCCGAGAAGAATGTGTCTAGAAATCGACCAACAAGTCATTGCTTGAAGTTAAAAGGCTAATAGACGCTAAATTTGTCCAGTGAAGAACAATACCCGACTTGGTTAGCCGATGTGGTGCCGGTCGGAAGAAGAATGGTCGGATCGGAATTTGTGTGGATTTCGAGAGATTTAAACGAGGCATGTCGAAAAGATGAATTCCCTCTACCGATCCCGAGAACTAATGATCGACATTGCTTCGACACATGAAATATTTTCATTCATGGATGGATCTTCGGGATACAACCGGATAAAAATGGCTCCGAGAGGATGAAAAACTTACGACATTCGGAACGCCGATCGGAGTATATTGCTACACGGTGATGCCATTCGGACCGAAGAACGCGGGAGAAACATACCGGAGAGCGATGACAAGAATTTTTGATGATCTCATCCACAATCGAGTCGAATGCTACGTGGACGATGTGGTCATCAAAAGCAAAGTAAAGGAAAACCACATGTATGATTTGAGAATTGTTTTCGAACGATTAAGACAATTTAACCTTAAGATGAATCCCTTAAAATGCGCCTTCGGCGTCACCTCCGGGAAATTCTTAGGATTCGTTGTCCGACATCGTGGAATTGAAATCAACCTGGAAAAGATTAAAAGCTATCTTAGAAATGCCGCCTCCCAAAACCTTAAAGCAACTACGATCTTTTCGAGGAAGTGGCATATCTTCGACACTTTATCTCGAACTTGTCGGGTAGGTGTCGGCCTTTCTCGGCACTAGTTAAAAAGGACGCCAAATTTATTTGGGAAGAGAGATGCCGAGAAGTCCTTTGAGGACATTAAGCGATATTTAATGACACCTCTGTCTTAGCGACCCCGGTCTCGGGTAGGCCGTGATACTTTATACCGCGGCTTTAGACGACTCTCTCGGAGCCTGTTAGCCGGGTCGATGATGAGGGTAAAGAAAATGCTCTTTACTATCTAAGCCGTCGTTTACTTCCGACGGAAATAAGGTATCCCGCAATTGAAAAGCATTGTTTGGCCACGATCTTCGCCGCTCAAAGCTCGGGCACTACATGCTTTCTCATAAGGTTAACACTGATCTCGAAATTTAATCCATTGCGATACTTGATGACTTGTCCAACACTTTCGGCGGACTTGCCGGATGGTCGATGATATTATTGCAATTCGATATAACTTTCGTGCCTCTTCGTGCCGTAAAGGGACAAGTCCTAGTAGACTTCCTCGCGGCACACCCTTTGCCGGCGGAATCTCCTCTCGATGACGATTTGCCGGATGAACAAATAATGAGCCTAGAAGACCACGATGATCGACGTTGGGAATTATATTTCGATGGAACATCTTCGACACAAAAAGACGAAGAATCGCAAGTGATAGTGCCGGTAGGGCGGGAATCGGACTAATCTTTATAACACCGGAGCGGGGGATGTTAAGATACTCCTACCACTTGACGAGCCGTGTACAAATAACGAAGCGAGAATATGAAGCCCTCGAAAACGGAGTTGGAATTAACTATTCGAATGGGGATAACGGACATCGACATCTACGGGGATTCGCAATTAATCATTCAACGAGATCGTCGGACGGTACGAGATTTTAAAACCAAGACTCGAGCAATACTTCCGGTATGCCATACGGTTGTTGGAACAAATTTCGAATGTGACGATCTACAAAATTCCCGGAAAAGAAAATGCTTTAGCGGATGCGTTAGCTCGTCTCGCAAAAGAATTTTCATGTTTGCAAGATGAATCGGTGGAAGTGTCGGTTCACGGACGTCGAGGTCGCAATCAATGCACGTCGAGAAGATTGGCGACGAGCACGATTAATGACGACATACTACCTGCAAACGGGAAAACTCCCGGACGATAGGTCGCTAGCCCATCGGATCGAAAAGAACTACGTCTTATGCATTAATAAACAACACGTTATACGAGAAGGTCTTTCGATCAAATGTGGCTAAGGTGCCTAAGCGGGTCGAGGCCGTGAAATTGTTAAAGAGGTGCATTCGGGACTGCGTGGCGCTCCCAGGTCGGGTCCGAAGATGAAAATGAAAATTAAAAGATTAGGGTACTACTAGCCCTCGATGATGACCGACTGCACGAAAATCGCCAAGAGCTGTCACCAATGCCAAGTGCACGGAGTGGTTCTACACCAACCTCCAAATGTGCTACATCCGACAATTGCGTCATGGCCATTTGAATGTTGGGGCACGGATATAGTGGGTCCAATAGAACCACCATCTTCGAAAGGACATCGCTTCATTCTTGCGGCTACGGATTACTTTTCCAAGTGGGCGAGGCGAGTTCCACTTAGAGAAGTGAAAGCACACCACGTGCTACGGTTTTCGAGAACCAAGTTGTCTACCGTTTCGGAGTGCCGCGCGAGATCATCTTAGATAATGGGTCGGCATTCGGAAGCACACAAATCAACAATTTTGTCGGGAGACACGAAATCGGCTGGCGATATTCAACAATTTACTACCCAGAGAAAACGGCACTGGCTGAGGCTTTTAATAAAACTCTCGTTCAAATCTTAAAGAAAACCTTGGACGATAATAAGAGAAATTGGCACGAGAAGTTATTAGAAGCCTTATGGGCCTACCGGACAACCTTCGGGACTCCTACTCGAAGCTACACCTTACGCTCGGGTGTATGGGTCCGAGGCGGTGTTGCCTATAGAGGTCCGGCTTCCTTCACTCGGGATTGCGATTGCAAACAAAATCACGACGAGAAGAGAATGCCAAATTACAACTAGAGGAATTAGAAAGCACTGGAAGGGAAAAGACTTGCGGCGCGACGGAATTCAGAACTATACCGAGCTAAGATGGTTCGAGACCATGAAAAGCTGGTCCGCCCAAGAACCTTGAAAGTTGGTGACTTAGTTCTCGTTCTCGAGACCTATTCTTGCACACCGCGAGATAGGAGGAAAATTTGAACCCACTTGGGAAGGGCCGTTTGTGGTTGAAGCGGTATACTCGGGAGGCTCCTACCGGCTAGTGAGTTGCCGAGGAGAATGACATATGCTTCCAATCAATGGACGATACTTGAAAAAGTATTACGCTACCTGATGTTTCGAAGGAATGAATTCTTCATCCCTAGAAGCACGGGTGATGTAATTACTTGTGACTGGGTCCGAACCAAAAAATAATAAAAAATGTGCTAAAATAAATAAAATCATGATAATAAAGTTTTCCTTGTTTTCTCTTCCATATCAAAATCTCTTTCCTGATTTTATCCCACTTCATTCCTATTAAATTTAAAAATACAAAAGTAATATAAAAAAATTGTCTTTAATAAACATTTTCTTAATGTTCTTGTTCTTAGTACAGCCCCTGATCCTTTTCCTTGTCTTTTCGCAGGGAAATGTCGAACGGGCAGTTGGTCCTAAACTTTAGAAATGGCGTAAGCCTTGCACTCGACGAAAAGAGGGTGAAAGATGGAGCGATAATAGAGATTGACTCGGACTTCGCACCGGCGGGCCTACGATACGAGGAAAGTGAGCCGGGTCCCGGTTGACCAGAGAAGCACTCGATCGGACGATAATGAAAGTGGGTGGCCCGAGCCACCGATCCGGCAACAAGAAAAGAAAAGCAAGCACTTGAAGAAGACAAGAAAATCAAGTACGCTAGTTGCTACGGCGAGAGGGCGAGCTTGTCGGCACCGCGTCCACGAGAGATTCGGGAAGTACGAAGAGCTACTCTCACGACAACTCAACGAAGAAATAAAAATCGCCGTATCCGCAAGATGTTAACTAAATTAGCCGCGGACCGGCGCGACGAGGCTATTGCTTACGGCCGGTACATACACTTCAAGGACACCGGTTCACCAGGTACCTGAAGGAAGGAGACCAGCTCCTAGGATAACAGAAGAAACCAGGGAAATCTTAAGAAGAACAGAAGAAAGAAGGCTACAATGCCACCAGACAAAACCACCGGTAATGCATAACCTTGTTGCAGAAGCAACCCCGGAGGATGTCCCGACGAACATCATCCCCAGGAGCCGAGGTATGCGGGAGAACGTGAAGGGATTGAGTCGTATATCCCACGATACGTCACCGAGGCCTCGCCATTTGCAGATTATTCCGGAATACGAAGCTGGAAAGAATGCGAGAATGTTGAAAATAAAACTTTTGAATACTTCGAGAGAATCGGAGGCGGAAGGATCGATATCTTAGAAGGCCTCGAGCTACATATGGACGTGTTCTCGGAATACGAACAACAACAAATCGTGGACTGCATCCGGGATTTGAAAAGAATGGGCCGAGCGGGCGCGCTAAGAGAAAACACCTACTCGGAACCCCGGAGATGGATGCCGGGGAAAGGAAGAATTACAACACGATGCGGATGCTTGTTACAACTTCGCGAGAAGACAAGAAGGGAAACCCACCGGGAATACTCCGTCATGGCCGAGTGGATCCAATGCCATTGGTCATCAAAAGAATGGTAAAAATATTGATAACATGGAGGGTACTGCCGGCAGATTGCATACCCAACGAGTTGCATCGTTAATATTTACGAGCGGGGTGATTGCATACCCCCGCACATAGATCACCACGACTTTGTCGGACCTTTTTGCACGGTTTCTTTTACGAGCGAGTGTAATATCATGTTCGGATGCGACCTCCGGATAGCGAGGCCCGAGTGAGTTCCGAGGGCCGGTGAAGATACCATTACCGGTAGGTTCCGTCATGATACATAAGGGCAACGGAGCGGATGTCGCTAAGCATTGCATACCGGGAGTACCGGTGAAGCGGATCTTAGTTACTTTCGGAAGGATGGACGACGGGAAGACACCTTACCACTTCCGGCCGGACCGGAGCTAGAGAGCCTCCGGCCTTACGAGTTGTGAGTTACATGAAAAATATCACACCTCCGACGTACATCCATACGACATTCTTGCCGAGGATGGCTTGGAAGGTGATGTTATTGACCATGTACCTCACTATTCAGACATGGATTTCTGACAGATACCTTTTTGGATGGATTGACAAAGATCATACATAGTCCGTTTTGAGTCTACATGGATTGTATGAGATGTATTCCAGATCGAGTTGTATGATGTATCTTCAGCATGATTAGAATGAAAGTGACCATGTCAAATTTTTTGGCCTTCTCCTCTTTTGTGCAAATTGACTGGAAAACGCCATTAAAGTTAAATGAACTTCGAACAAAGAATAGAAAAGAAAAAAATAATAATAAAAGAAAACTTTCCTTAAAAAATCTAAAAAAAATGATAAATTCCAAATTCACGATAAAATAAAATTTGAATCGTTAAAGGACAAACAAAATGAGCACAAATTTTAAATCAAATTTCAAATTCAATCTTTCTAAATTTTAAATCAAATTTCAATCGAGTTCAAACTCAACCTTCCAAATTTCAAATACAATTTTAAATCAAATTCAAATTCAATCTTTCCAAATTTCAAATCAAATTTCAATCGAGTTCAAACTTAACCTTCCAAATCTGAAATCCAATCCGTTCTACTCTCTCCCTTGTCTGGGATGGAAGCGTTGATTCCATTGACACGGATCAAATCTCATGGCGAGGAATTATATCCAATCCAAACCAGTGACTTCCGATCAACTCTTTTGAACGGGGTATGTAACAGCCACATATTCCCTCCTAATCTATTTCCTTCATGAAAGTCTTTTACAACTTTCAAGAAATTCTCGAAACACCAAAATTCCACTTTTCAAATCAACACTTGCAAATCTTTGCAAAATCAATTACATCGAATTCAAACTTTTGGAGTTGATGATTTTACATCTAGACTGCATTGCTTTAGGATTCTTTCCTTATCACAATGAAATACATCAAATTCAAACTTTTGGGGTTGAGGATTTTACATCCGAGACTGCATTGCTTTAGGATTCTTTCCCTATCACAATGAAATACATCAAATTCAAACTTTTGGGTTGAGGATTTTACATCCGAGACTGCATTTCTTTAGGTTCTTTCCCTATCGCAATGAAATACATCAAATTCAAACTTTTGGGTTGAGGATTTTACATCAGAGACTGCATTGCTTTAGGTTCTTTCCCTATCGCAATGAAATACATCAAATTCAAACTTTTGGGGTTGAGGATTTTACATCCGAGACTGCATTGCTTTAGGATTCTTTCCCTATCGCAATGAAATACATCGAAATTCAAACTTTTGGGTTTGAGGATTTTACATCAGAGACTGCATTGCTTTAGGATTCTTTCCATATCGCAATGAAATACATCAAAATTCAAACTTTTGGGTTGAGGATTTTACATCCGAGACTACATTGCTTTAGGTTCTTTCCTATCGCAATGAAATACATCAAAGTCGAACTTTTGGAGTCGAGGATTTTACATCAAGTCGCATTGTTTTAGGATTCTTGCCTTATCGCAATGAAATACATCAAAATTCAAACTTTTGGGGTTGAGGATTTTACATCCGAGACTGCATTGCTTTAGGATTCTTTCCCTATCGCAATGAAATACATCAAATTCAAACTTTTGGGTTGAGGATTTTACATCCGAGATTGCATTGCTTTAGGATTCTTGCCTATCGCAATGAAATACATCGAATTGAACTTTTGGAGTTGAGGATTTTACGTACGAGACTTGCATTGCTTTAGGATTCTTGCCCTATCGCAATGAAATACATCAAAATTCGAACTTTTGGGGTTGAGGATTTTACATCCGAGACTGCATTGCTTTAGGATTCTTTCCTATCGCAATGAAATACATTAAAATTCAAATTCTTGGGGTTGAGGATTTTACATCCGAGCTGCATTGCTTTAGGATTCTTTCCGTATCGCAATGAAACACATCAAAATCAAACTCTTGAGGTTAAGGATTTTACATCCAATACCACATTGCTCTGAGATCTCTCCTCATTGTAATGATTCAATCTAATCAATTCAATTTTCTTTCGAGGTTGAAGAAGTTACATCTAAAACCACGAAATTCCAATTTTCACTTCCGAGTTTAAATCCCTTGAAATCAATTTTAACAAAACTTCGATATAAATTGAAACTCGAACTAAAATCTAAGCTCACACATCAAAACTTAAAGCTGAAACAAAATGAAATCTAAATTGAAATTCCCCAGGATCATGTGATTTGGGATTCACCTCCTTTTCCTTTCCCAGGCGAGGTTCGGGAATCTCCGATCTTAGAGATATACTTGACACTCCCAGGCGGAAACTCTTCTACTTCGTCCTAAGTTTGTCACTTGGACATTTGTGTTGGTTTTGTTGATCTTTTCGGTCGACGCCTGATACGCGCGGTGTGCTCCGTCGGCTCACCACACTTATTGAGAGTCCATTTGTTGACCTCATTTTTGATGAGGTCATCTCTTCTTCTTTTTAGTACTTAGGATCTAGCTTTAGGCTTTTCCTTTGACTATCTTAGAGGACTAGAATTGGGACCCACCACTTAGAAACTCAAACCACTTCTTAACTCCCTGCAAACTCCACAAACTTGACTATAGACCCCTAATCACCTAGAGAGTTGAAATCGAAATGTGGAAGTTTAAAGGATGAGTTCTATAGGACTCTTTGGCCTTAGGATGCCTTACAGGTGGCACAGTGCAGTGAGGGCTGACTTACACATACACTACATTTATACACTACACTTTGACACACATCCTAAAAACACACCCATACCTAACTTGACCTCCTGACTCATAAAGGTGATTCACATGGATGGTCCTTAACCCCTAAGCCCTTGGCTAAGAGGGTTAGGAACAACATAGTGGATGCCTCAAATGAGTCCCTTCATGGCTCATGTGGGCTTGATATGGCTTCAAGTCTCAACCAAAATGATTTCATTCCACTTACATTTACCCGATCTTGATTTCCCAAATTTTCGATTTTGACCCCGGGACCCTACACACTTAGCTTCTACGAAAACCACTTGAAATCCTCCAAAATTTCCAAATCACCCAAAATTCCTCAAAATTAACCTTGAACATTTCCTCACTAATCAAGTTGATCATCCATGGCCAAAAATACCAAAAATTCCAAAAATACCTCCCAATACCCTCCAAATACCCAAAATACCCCTCTTGACCCAAAAATCCAAAAATTCAGAAAATTCCCAGAAAATTCCAGAAAATCCCAAATATTCCCAATTTCACTTTGTTCAACTACATCTTGGGACAATTTTGTCAATTTACCCGACTTTTGTCAAAACACCCAATTTGACCCACTTTAACACTAAGTGAACCCAATGTCAAACCAAGCCTACCCAATTAACCCAAATTCTAGTCCAATTCAATTCTAAACTTCAATTCAACATTCCCAACACCAATCTAGACCAAACCCAAGTCCAATTTGATTGACATTTGGATCAATTTCACTTTTGGCCTTAAAGCCCGATTTGGACCCATGACCCGAAACCTAACCCGAACTCACCCAATTCAACTCCAATTAACCCCAAATCTTTTCCAAACCTCCCTTAACATCCCTACAAACAAAACCCTAACATGATTTGCCCAAAATTTAGACCCAAACCCCACTCGAATTAAACCCAAAGCCAAAAAGCCCAATTTTGACCTAAACCCAGAACCTAACCCGAATAAGCCCAAACCCCAAAATCAAAACCCAACCAAAGCCAAAACATCTTTGAAACACTCCCATAAACATTTCCCAACATTTATTTTACATCAATTTCAACCCTAGCCCAACATTGGCCCAAGTTAGCACAATTTGACCTATATTGGCCCATTCGCCAAGAAGCCGAAATCTAACCCAATTCAAACCCAAATCATTCCAAACTCATTTCAAATCACTCATGACATATCCCTAAACCAAACCCAATAATTATTTGGCCCAAACTTCAACAAAATTCCCAACCATAAATCTATTTTTTTTTAAAACCAAAAGCCCACTTACATGAAACCTTCCTAAAAGCCCAAATTTCATGCTAAAACCCATATGACAAATTCTTCTCATCATACCCTTAATTAAAATCAATCCCTAAGTTTGAAAATTCATCATGAAGCCATTCCAAATTAAGCCCCATACAAATTCCCATCAAAATACCAAAATTTTCTTAAAATCCATTTCCATGAAATTGACTTGACTTTTCCCAAGCGAAAGGTGAGCCATGAAGCCATGCATGAGCCACATGGGAGCCATGAGAGCAATGGAATCTACTTTCCACCTCACCATACCCAAGATGGCAAGAGGAGGAGGCCCTTTCCACATTCTCTTAAGGGGGATTAGCCACTTTCATGACTCCACTAAACCATGATTAAGCTTAATTGTACTTGGATGGTGACCCTTCCCCACTGATTATGCTGAGCCAAATCACTTTTCCTTCAGCCTAAACCAAGCCTTGGGTGGTGCACCTAGCCCAAAGGGATGGGTTGACCAATTTGAGCCAAAATGAGCCCTCTCCCATTCCATTCTAATCCAAGCCTTTTACACATGGCATTTGCCGATTGCCTACACTAAACCCCGACCACGACCCACTGAACAAGATGGTGACCGGTGCACAGCCGACCGACCACCAGGTCGCCGGAAAACACCACAGCCGAGAACTCACATGTGAGCCAACTTTGGAATTCCACCTTGCTTGAGCTGCCTCATGCCCGATGGCCACCATGGTTGTTCTTCCCATGCCCGGAGCAGGTGATCCCGACCCTTGGCCATCCCTGTGAGGCTCTCCGGCCACCTCTGACTTAAACCCGAGCCCCCTCGCGGCCATGAGAGGAGAGTTGCACAAAACCTTGTCGAAGCTCCGCCAAAATTGTTCCAAACCACTACTCCATACTTAGAGCGGTTGATCCCAGGTGTCGATTTGCCCCAATCCCCAGCGACGGAATCCGATTTCTCGGCTGAAATTCCACCCGAGAACCGGGACACTTTGCCACGGTGAGCCAATCCTCGAATTGGCTGGTCCTACACCTTCACTTGGACCAAGAGGAGAAGTTTCCGCTGAAAGCCCCATCTCCGGGCCACCCGGTTGCTCCGGCCTCCGAAGCTTTGTGATCGAGTGTGGTCACTTTCATAGCTAGGTAATTCACCAGACCAGGAGACTTTATCTGAAGCTTGTTGGGACGCAATCGAAGGTGACACAACCCTCAGATCGAAGCCACACTTCTTTGAGCAAAGGTATGGCCTCACTCTTCTTCCCGAGCTTCTGAACTTTCTCCATTTTTATTGAGTCAATTTCATGCCACATAAACCGTATGGATGTGTTCGTCTTCTCGAGACGAATCCATAGAGCATAAGAACGTTCAATTTGGTCAAGTATCGAGTGAGATCTTAGGCCTAGAAGATAGACGGTTCTCGGGCTAGGAGGCTTGGAGATGATGAACGGATGTCGTTCATTTAATACACGCGCGGACGGATGGCCAGGATCGCGCCGGATGAGGAGACGGAACGACACAGCGGGCCCCTGGAGTGCTGAGTCGGATGACGGTGCAGAATCAGAAGGCGACGCGTGTGCGTTCGGAGCTGTCGAGGTTGACGCGGCGCCGCGTGGATAAATAGAAAATTAGGGTATTTTCTGATTTATTTAATTCCCTAAACTTCAAAAATCCATAACTTTGTGTAGAAAAATCAGAAAAATAAAATAAAAATACCGTCTTGCTCGGTGAACGAGGGAGAATAATGTGGAAAAGAAATCATTTAATTTCATCAAGTATTTTATTTTTAATGATTTATTTCCCTACTGCATTGTTTTAATTCTCCATGCATATAGGAAATTCACCATGGCATTAGGCCATAGGGCTTTTGAAGCCTCTGAATTTGGGAACATTCCCTAAATTTTACAAAGTCAGAGGCCATCCCTATGAGAAGTTATTGATTTTTCAAATTCTTGTTGCTGTTTTGAGTATTTTAATTCCAATAATTAGCATGTTGTGAAATAAATTCTAGGAAATTTGGTGATGTCTCTTACGACCAGAGGACCCTAGGAAAAATAGGTTTTGAATTAATTCATTTAAAATAACCCTAATTGGCTTAAACACCCAAAATAGATCCCTAATTAATTAGAGTTAACCATACATCAAATTGACTTGAAATTAATTCTCCAGCTGACCTTTAGGATCGAGAGGAGCTCACAATAAAAATTTGAGGTCAATTGGACTTGGTTAACCCTACTAAATGGGTTGATTAAGTCATTTAGCCAATTTAAACTTTAAAAATTCATAACTTTCAAAATGCTTTTCAAAAATTCACCAAATTAGTTTTGGAGCCTCTCTGATATCAGGGGAATTTAAGAAAATTAAAATTTCAATTTTCTAAAAAAGTTGATTTTTTGTATTATTTTAAAATTTTAATAATTAAAAAAATAATAAAAATCACAAAAATAATAAAATTCACCAAAATGTCACATTTTGAATTTTAATCACTTAGAAACAAACCCCATATTTTTCTTAGGTCTATTTAATGAGATATTAAATTTTAAAGCCCTAAGGTAATTTTAAAATTAAAAAAAATGTATTTTTAGCATTTTCACTAAAATAATTCTAATAAATCAAAGAAAAAATCAGAAAATTGTAAAAATTGATTCTCTGATTTCCTTGATATCAGAGAGATTTTTGAAAAATATAAAATTCATTTTTCAACTTTTATTTTTTTTAATTTAATTAATACTCCAAAACTTAAAATAATTATAATAAAAATAATATAATTCAAAAAATCACCAAAATTGGTCCAAGTGATCATCTGGTCATTAGGAATGTCCCATAATTTTCTTAAGGACAGAAACTTTCACTTGGTTATATTATTAAATTTTTCTTGGAAATTCTTATTTTCCACCAAAAATAATTACATAAATAAATTAAATACAGAAAAATCACATTTTCTCCTCTTATGTCTTTATTGGCATATGAGTGAAGTCACATAAAAATTTCAAGTTCATTTAAGCTCAATTTAGTGAGTTATGAAATTATTAAGCTTAAAGGGCAAAAATATTAATTAAAAATTTTAACCTTTAATTAAAACTTTAGGTTTAATAAAATTAAAAAAGTAAAATATTTGATCTTAATCTGATTTGGATGATTGAAATTAAAATAATTAAAGGGTAGAAACCTATTAAACAATTTAAAGATAATTTAAATAAACTTTAATTAAATAATTGATTAAATTTGGAAGAATAATAAAGTTGGAATTATTAAAATAGGGATATTATTATTAGGAAGAGATTTGTTCTTTAATTTAAAAATCCCTAAATTAATCATCTCAATAATATTCAATCCCCAATTAAAATAATAATTCAAATTTAAGTTTTAAAATGTTAAAGGACTTAATCATTAAAATTAAATTAAAAGTTAAATTATTAAACACTTTTTAAATTTTCAATTAAATTAAAATTAAAAATAAAATTAAATTAAAGATTAAATTAAATTAAATCAAATAAATTAAATTAAATTAACTTAAATTAAATCAAATCAAATCAATTAAATTAAATTAAACTAAATTAAATTAAATTAAATCATATTAAATTAAATTAAATTAAATTAAATTAAATTAAATTAGATTAAATTAAAACATATTAAATTAAATCAAATCAAATAAATTAAATTAAATTAAATTAAATTAAAAAAAATAAATAAAAAAATCAAATTAAAATAAAATTAAATTTAAATTAAAAATTAAATTAAAATTAAAATTAAAATTAAAAATTAAAATTAAAACTAAACCAAATTTAATTAAATTAAAGTTAAATTAAATTGAATTAAATAACATCACCTAAGACATAAAGAAATTCAAAATAAAGCAAATTGAACACTATTCCAAATTTAAACCCGTTAACTGAGATTAAATTAAATCACAAACCATTTGAACACCAATTTGCCCTTGAAAGCTTTGGTTGTCACAACTCCTAAATAGAACGTTAAATGAAATGTTACTTCACCTATAGGATATTCAAATGCCCTAGTTCATCTGAAGCAAGATAACAACAAAACTTGAATTCTCGGACGATTAATTCATTTGTATAATTAAATTCATTTGGACTTAAAACAATCCTAGCAGTGTTGAAAAGATGTTTAAGATTCTTCTTAAGCACTTCCTCAATATGATAGGATACCTATAAGAACAATTGAACTTAATTGTTCTTTGATGAAGAAAATCGTCCTCAAACCAAAACACAAGAACCTAGACGTCATAGGAAATGACTAGCTATAGGATTAGGAATTTGGTAGAAAACAATAACCCTTCCCTTAGCTTTACCTAGGAACTTGCTTAAATATTCTAAATTGTGTTTAAGTGCGGCTTGGGATGACGGGAAGACCCTCCAGAGTACGCTTTTATTTTATTGCGATTTACCTTATTGCAATTTATTTAATCGCATCACACTTACTTTTCTTGCATGATAAACAACTGTTGCATGAAAACCCACACCTTTAGGATAGTCCCTAAAACTGAAACTAAAACTAAATTAAAAGTCATTGCAAGATAAAATGTACCACCACAACATTTCAAAATATAAAACAACTCAAAATTTAATCACAAATAGAACAGAAAACTGCAATTATAACTAAATTAAAATGTCCTGTTGGATGATCAGGAATACCTCGGATGATGTAACCTACGTGTTGCTAACAGGATTTCCCACGGTCTAAATGAAAGTGTGGAACTCATTCAGTTGAGTTTAGCAGATTCATCTGGACTAAGTGAATCCGATAAAAATAACGATGCGGAAGGATGGAGCAGTGGGATCTTAACCGGTGTTGTTATAATCAACTTTAAGATTTGTTTTAAATAAAATATAAAAAAAAAACACTTGGAAATTAAGATTTTCTCTAAACCAAAACACTTTTCTCATCTCTTGATTTATGACTTCTATAACAAAACCTCTGCAACAACAAGGAGCTCGGAGCATGGTGGGCAGCACGGCCATCGTCATCGACAAAACTCGAGTCTACTTCAACAAAACTTTCTTAGAATTAAATAACCAAGCCATAGGACTTCGAGGTAGCTTGCCTAGTGCAACATAAATCCTCGACTCTTCGTTAGGCATTTGCATTGCAAATTAAGCCCTAACCGGTCTTAGGACTCTGAGGTAGTCGTTTAGTACGACATAAACCCTCATATCTTCGAGGCTATTTGTATGATCATGTCATACGAATATAAGTCCTAATTAATTAAAATTGGCAAGATCAAAACATTAAATAAATATTAGGACTTTCCTAAATTCAATCCAAACAATAGGATAGTCGGGAAATTACCGAAGTTCGCTTCGAATGTGTGATTTCTCCTACCTTTCTTCCTTTGAATTCCCAAAACAAAATGTTCCAAATTTGATCCATTCCCTATTGAAATTCCAAAATTCAATCCCTTGAAAACTTAAACTTTGAAATTCTTGAGAGCTGAACTACGATTATTATCGAGAGTTTTCTTAGGTGATTCCTCGTCACTTAAGATGTAATTAACTATAGGGGCTTGCCCTTATAGGGAATTTTAAAGAACCCAAGTAATATAAACCCTGTTTAATGCTTTCATATTAAGCAGGGGAATTTGTCGGCTTATAAAATTGGTTCGCAGACCTAACGGATGTCACAAATCTTCTAGTTTATTTAATCGAGCCCCTCCCCCCATCTCCTCTTCTTTGTCGCGGAGCTTCAGCCGTGGTCCCCTCCTCGTACGCGTGCTCTGCCAAAAGCTTCCCCTTCTGCCGCTACGCCTCCTGCGCCCTCTACGGCTCGATTCCCACTTCCCTCGCGTGACTCTTGTCGTTTCTCTTGGCTCGCATCATGGCCTGGGTAAGTCGACAATACACTCCTCCTCTCCTCTGGCTATATAAACCCCACTTGGGGAGCTCTTTGAGAAGGGCTGAAACTTTGGAGTGAGGGGAGGTGTTGCCGGATTTTCTCCGGGCTTGTTTCGAAGCTGCTCTAGGTTTGCATAAAGAAGTTCTTAGCACAGCGAGCATCTAGAGGTAAGGATCCTACAATTTCGCCTTCTTCTTTGGTTTCATTTGTGACGTATCTCATGCCATAAGAGGTATTATTGGCTCTTAATAAGAAGAATCATTTTTTTTTCTTTTCTCTGAGGTCTGATTTGAATCAACTTAATGGTTACGAGTTGATTACTGGGTTGCTTAAAAAAAAAAATCTGCGGAATTTCTTTATCTTCATGCCAACAAATTTCCATGACAGTAATCTTACTAGTTTGATCCCTACACACCTTGAGCCTTCAATGCTTAAGAGGAGTTATGGCTTGAAATTTCAATTCACCAAATTGCACATTAAGTTGCTAGTCCTTTTACATTCATATCACCTAATCTTTCTTACATACCACTCAACTTCTTATAAATTTACATTTATAGCACCCTACTTTCGGCGTGAGACGGATGCCTTACTCTCGATCCGCCAAATACTGATACATGATTTTATGCGTGATAAAAGTGTTATGCTATTCAACCTGAAATTTAAAAGCAAGCTACAAAATCTTTTGATGCCTAAGTATTTACATCCCTAACACTCTATATACTGTAATATTTTCAATATCTGAATCATCGTGCCATGGTCTCCCTTTGTGTTTATATGTCCAAGACAGTTCTTTTTCTTTCTTTCTTATATACATATATGGCAGTAAATGGAATTCTTTTATTTATAAGTTTGTGAAAAGTTTGGAAGTTCTGATGACTTCTTTGCGAGAACTTGGAAAATATGCAAACATGAACTCTCCTGGTTCTATCGCTGGGTTGTATAAAGTGCTATGCGCGTAAAGGTGAAAGTTCAGGTATGAGATATGCAAATTTATGAGGATCGAATACTTGGTTATAAAGAATGTTTTGAATTGCAAATATTTCGTCCATATATACTCATGCAATTCATTCTCATTTTGCATTATTATTTCTGCATTTGGTCAAGTTGGATGCGCAAAAGGGATTATAGCTTTACATAAAAAAAAGAGGGAGGTTTGGTTGTGATATAAAGGTGAGAGGTAAATTTAGGTGCTGAATATGTAAATACACTAAAAAATCAAGTTGCTGTGTATGTAAATATATGTAAATTTGAGTGCTTTATTTGCAAGAAAAAAAAAATATGAGAAGAATATGGTGGTTCGTTTCACTAAATCTGAAGTTTTGTTTTGCTTCTAAAAAAATACCTGAAAAGTATGGGTGTTTCTTTTTGTAAAAATTGGAGAAGTTTGGATGGCTTACATGTGAAAATTTGAAGAGCTTTGCATAACTCTTTTGTGAAAATTTAGAAGTGCCGGGTGGTTTATTTAAAAAAAAAATCTAAAACTTGACACAACTTCTTTTGAAAATGTGAAAAGTTTCGGAATGCGATATTTGAAAATGTGGAGAGGTTTGCCCGGGCTTTTTGCTTGGCCCTCATTCAATTAATTTCTTAGTGTCGATGATTATTCTTCTAGCACTTCATGCTTACAATGATAGCCTAGCAAAGAAAACTCCGTGTTTAATGCTTAATCTGATGAAGGTTTTATATGACGCTTTATGAAGCTTTACATTGCACATGGTGAAAGCTTCATATAGCATCTCATGAAAGTTTTATGTGGCACTTTATGAAAGATTCACATGGCATTTTTATGAAATTTTTACATAGCATTTGGTGATGGCTTCACATGGCATTCAAGATGCTCTTTATTCTTCATGTGTTGGCCGAAATTTTATGCTAGGGAGGCTTGAAGTCGAGCTTGTTTCGTGAGGTGTTTTGATACTTCCTTGCACTTGGGAAAGGAAGCTATCATATCTAGGCTTGCCAAAATGAAAAACCTGCACTTGTTAAATTGTTTTAGATGAGTTTATATCATCCCCATGCTTGCCAAAATAAAAACCTGCACTTGTTAAATTGTTTTGGATGAGTTTATATCATCCCCATGCTTGCCAAAATAAAAATCTGCACTTGTTAAGTTGTTTTGGATGAGTTTCTATCATGCCTACACTTGCCAAAATGCAAAGTCTGCACCTATGTAGTCATGTGGGGATCATTTTGATTGCTTCCATGCTCACTAAGATGAAGAATTTGCACTCATGCCTTCACGTGAAGTTGGTTTGTATCATGTTTATGCTTTCCAAATTAAAAATCTGCATTGCGACATGTTTTACTTAAAAGCTTTGCCACACTTTATCACATGTTGGGAAGTGTTCAAGGCTCGATATATCTTATTTGGAAGAAATGGCATGTTTCTCTTTTGTTACTTAGTACACTTTGGCTTTGGTGCTTTATATTTTTGAAGCATGAAAAGACTTATTCATTATGTGCAATTTTCGGATTTGGTGATAGGCACATGTATAACTTCCAAGATTTGAACTCATGAGTGCTTGTTCTTCATCAATTTCATCAAGTATTCATATGTACAACATCAAAACCATAATTGCACACATGTCTCACCTCACTCCAAGCATAAAAGTATGCCTCACACGTAGGGATTTGAAGTTCTCTTTTTCATGCAAGCTGTCCTATGGTTTTGAGAGTTCTAGCATGCTTTATACATGCTTGGAATGGATGGAAACGAGTGGTTGTTACATATACATATGCTTGCGACATCTCTTTTTATGCAAATTACGGGTGTGGAAAATTCATTTTTATGCCGTTATGCTGCCCGATTTTTCTTGGTTGGTTTTGTTCTTTTTCTACTTCATTTCTACTTCACTCCGTTTTACTTTCTTTACCCGTAGCTTTATTTCATATTTCCCTTTTCTTTGCCATTACTTGAATATTTGGGAAGGGTTACACACCACCTTAGGGGTCACTTCACGAGCAGTGGCTTTCTCTTTCTTTCTTTTGCTTATGATTTTACAGTTATTTGGGAAAAGGAAGTGTGTTCCTAGGAGTCTAGTCTTCACCTTCTCCGAGAGCGTCGAGGTGCCTTTAGTCCTTTTCTCGGGACATGTGAGGTCGGTCGGGAGTCCGGGGTGACTTACGTGTTTTCGATTATTGGAAATCGACTCACTTCTTTTCGAAATTGTGTTAAGTGAGCCGCTTTCCGTCCTTCTTTCCTTGACCTCTCGTCCCTAGTTTCACCTTGTTTCTTGGCTCAAAGCACACACCTACAGGGGACGTGTAGGTGTGCATATATAACCTCATTGGGTTATATATGGGGCCATCAACAAGGCATGTAAGTGCGGTGGGGACATTGATGAGGCTGCAAAACGAGAAAAATTACGAGAATCATAGAATGGGGCCGCTGACTCGAGAGACTGCAGCAGAGAGTAGAGCGAGGAATCACGGAACCGTTCGACCAGTCCTTGGGGTTTCTACTGCCGACGATCCTAATGTTCGTAGACCTAGTCTATTAGGGTAGTCGACACTGTGGATTGAAATGTTTTAAAACAAAAAAATACATATGTTTGAAAAATACAAAATTACCTCCACTACTACACGACCTACTTACCTACGAGCTTTTTACTTGTATGAAAACCAAAAATGAAATGTGTGAAAATTTATAAAGGTCCATGGTTGGCTATTCGAGTCGGATTAGGATCGCATTCACGGAAAGTCGGTCTAGTGGTCGGCACTCGAGTCCGGATATTAGCACGGCTACGAGTCCGAAACACCACCGTGCTTACGGGTCTTTCTTTCCGGAGGCCCATGGCTTTCTCATGGTTCGCCATGAGTTTAGCGGGTCGTCTCGTGGGTTTCTCGCGGTGCTTCTCGCGGTTTTCTACGGCTTTGTTTGTTTTCGTTTGTGGCTTTTCTCGGAGTTTTCCATGGACGTTTCTTTTCTTTCTTTCCCGACTTTCTTGGTTTTCTTCTGCGATTTTCTCGCTTTCTGGTCTTCCTTCGTTTTCTTGTTGAGTTTTCAGACTTTACTTTCTTTGTACACACCATAGCACCCTTGTTTAGCTAGGTTGTTTTCACTTACTACTTCTACTCCTGCTCTTTTAGTACTGACAAACTTGCTGCGGAAAATAAAAAAAAATAAAATAACAATAAACAGGTAACGATTGCACTGCGGATGAGCAGAGCATACGGTACTCTGTGACACGGTTTTTTACTTTCTTTCTTGTTATACTGCTTTACTTTTCAGTACATACTCCTGCTTAATCTAGCTTCGTTTACTTTCGGTTCATACATGTTACGCATGCCTTACTTTTCGGCATATACTCTTGCTAGTCTAGCACTGCTTATTTTCGGTATACATACTTTCTTAGCATGTTTTGCTTGTTGTAGCATGTTATTCTGTTTAGCTCGGCATAACTTTGCTTGTGATACTTGCTTCTGTTGTTTGTTATAGCATATTCACCGCTTACTTGTTTTCCTACTTTCTTTTGCTACACTCATCCTTTGTTGCACACACTCACGCTTGCAATGAAAATGAAAACGATAATAATAATAAGATGAAATAAAACGATTTGCATGTTCACTTTAACTTAAGATTTAAGCCTAAGCTGTATCTTTGCTACAACGGGGAGCACGGAGCACGACTTCGAGGGCAGCACGGCCATCGTCAACAGCAAAACACTGTGTCGACATCGGCAAAACTATTCTTTAGTTTAAACAACAAGCCATTGGATTCGAGGTAGTCCGCCTAGTGCGACATAAATTCTCACTGTTCTTTTAGGCCTTTGTACGGCCTTGCTTTGTGCGATATAAGCCCTAACACACTTTAGGATTCCGAGGTCGTCGTCCGATACGGTGTAAATCCTCTTATCTTTCGGAGTTATTTGCATAACCATGTGATTATGTAAATGTAACTCCTATAATAAATTGGCAAGATTGAAACTTAAATAAATTCATTTTCAAAATTCAAAGCCCAACAATAGGATAGTCGGGAAGTTGTCAAGATTTCTCTTGGATCCTCAACTTCCCCTACTACTCTTCCTTTGGACTCCTAAAATAAAGCTTGTTCCAAATTTGAGAACTTTATTCCACTATTGAAATTTCCAAAATCCGATTGTTTGAAAACCTTAAACTTTGAAATTCTTGAGAGCAAAACCACTCGATCATTATCGAGAGTTTTCTTAAATGATTCTCGTCATTTAAGATGTAATTAACTATAGGGGCTTGCCCTTATAGGGAACTTTAAGAACCCGAGTAATATAAACCACTGCTTAATTCATTTATATTAAGCGGGGGAACTTGTCGGCTTATAAAATTGGTTCGCGGACCAAACGGATGTCACAAATCTCCTAGTTTATTTAATCGAGCCCCATCATCGAGCGAGTGTGTCTATTCTTCGGGATAGATACACGGTTTGTGGTGCGGTGCTCGTTTATATAAACTATTTGGGATGAGAGATCGGTTTGATTTCATATCTTAAAACTTTTAAACTTAAAATTACTTTTAAAAATCAAATGTTATCTTTTAAACCATATATATATTTAAATTAAATTTAAAATATAAAAAAAATTCGCCGACAATTTCTTGTAGGCGACCCCTTTCAAAATAAAACATACAACCTAAAAATATGCCGAGCAACTTACGGCGACTCACGTGAGGAATAGTTCCTCTCTCCATTTTTGATTAGAGGGTTTTGCTTTCATAAATCGGTAGTGAGTCCATGCCCTAGTGGACCGAACTACTATTCTTTCCGTTGGCATACCCCGCTCATTTTTGTCTTGAGTGAGTATAGTCGACTCCTTTTCGGATTTCGGAGCCATTGTTTAGACACCCCTAAACAGAGAGGTTACGGAATCCTCCTTCTGCTACCTCTCAAAGAGGCGAGGTGGACCCCAGATAGGTGTGTTGGGTTATGGTTGCTCCATCGAAGTGAGTTCGATGCCAATTCAACCTCCTCTAAATCTCGGATCCGGGTCCGATACTTCATTCCTCTTTGAGTTTTGACTCGTTGTAAACATGTCAAACTGAAATCTCGCTCTCACAAACATTCCATTTAAACTTCAAACTAAAATAAAATTTTGTTAAAATTTCAAATTCAAAATAAAACTTTTAAGAAAACACATCGAATACACGATAATAAAACAAAATGCAAAATTTTGAGATAAAAATTTCACATGAATAAATTTTAAAGGATGCCGAGTTTACGGAGACGAGTGCGTTAACTTGAGTATTACCGTGAAATTACAAGACACGGGATGTCGGCGACTACGGGATTTCTTCGAATGACGGGGACGATGTCTTCACAGAAGTTGATCTTTTCATTCGCCTCCGGAGTAGAGTTCACTGTCAGTAGGGATGAGTTGCACGATCCGTCGGTCATCAAGTTTGGACGAGGGTTCGACGATGTTGAAGTTAATGTTCGGGGATGTGGCTATTGAAATGAGTGAAGTCCGAAATAAGCGAGTTCGTTAAGCTGTTGTGAATGTTCAACTTGAAGTACTGTTGAGGAACTTCCCTGCAAAGAAGGAATGGATTGGAAAGAATCTTCTATTGTCATTACAAGCGTTGGGACGTCTCCTAAAGCTATGTACGCTCCTCTTGTCGAATTCATTACTGCATTGTACCGGTCGCTCCGCTGATTAAAGGAAAAGATATTCTACATGAGGGAAAGTCGGTTGATGTCTTGTGTCTTGCCATTTTCTAAGTTCAAAATTGGTTCGATTTGAAGTTCGTACAAATGACAAAGGCACGAGAATGGAAACACGATCGAGGGATTACGAAAGTCAGACGCGCAACGACACTTGCAACGGTCGAAGAACGATTGTTAGATGAGGTATACCGTATAGGCGAAGAAGGTTCCAACAACGTCAGATCGGTTACACGAAACTATTCCTTCAAGAATGATGCCGTGGCAAGATTTTCAAAATCTAATCAAGAGGCCGAATTCGGACTACCGAGCCGAAGAAGCCGACGAGATCGACAAGAAAGGATCATCCAGATGTACTGCCCATACCACGAGGTTCGTTCGGACACACCATTAAGGCTGCTTCGGCTTCGAGGATTGGCTTGAGGAGAATTTCGAAGTGGAAAGGTGGTAATACGGGAAGAATATTTAAAAGAACCTGAAAAAGGTTCTATAAATATGATTTCGGATGATTCGATTGACTTCTACGCGACGACACCGGTGGTCGGGGAAATAAGTGATGTTTCTAGAAAATCTCGAGTTGACCTTAAAGTCATCGAAGGAAAGTCGATTGAGGAGGCTGTGGAAAAGCTTCGAGCTAACATTGCACAGCTGTCTAAAGATCGGAAAAACAACATTGAAGAGGAAGATTACGAACTAGCAGATTTCATGGAAGGTGAATTCGCGAGAAATCGACGTCGTCGAGACCCAATCAACATTATCCGCGAGCGACACTCCGCCTTTTGGTGAAGAGAACGCCGCGAGAGGATTGGCAAAGGGCCATTCAACAACGAGATGAACATATCAACCATTTGAAGAAGCAACTAGAAGAAGTGATGGCTGCTTATGGCCACAATTCAAGGAAAGTCACAATCACCGCGAATAACACCTCCAGAAACAAACCAACTAGAGACCATCAATGTTACAGATGAAAGAAGGGAGTTCACCGTCGATGTACAACGGAAGAGGGATTCAGTTCAAGGACCAGTACCAGAAAAGGACATTAAGCAAATGGTGGAACAGCAGGTGAGAGAAGCCACGGCCCGGTCTAAAGAACGAACATCGATTTTGAAGGGTAGACCATACCACGAAGAGTTTGATGCTTGTCCAATATCCCGGAGGTTTTGTATCACCTCGGTTCAAGATTTTTGATGGTACGGAAACCCCCGACGAGCATGTTGCACACTTTCGAGCAAGATTCTTGCAACGCGGGGAGTAGCGATGCATTGTTGTGTCGTCAATTTGTGAATAGCCTTTCGGGGGTTGCATTCGACTGGTACGCAGAGCTGCTAAATGGTTCAGTGGGAACGTTCGTAGAATTGGAAGACCTCTTTGTTAAGCGGTTCGCTGGAGCTCGACACCATATCACCATCGGTGATCTTGTGGTGGAGCGACAAAAGCCAACCGAAACATTGGTAGACTACATTTTGCGATGGAGAAATTTAAGCCTGAAGTGTGAGCCACAGCTCCAGGAGCAACATGCAGTTGAAATTCTCTTAAAGAGCATCCATGGACCAGTTGCTTTTCTCCTCAAAGGATTCACAATAAAAACGTTCGAGAAACTACTTTGCAAAGCTGGAAGTTTGCAAGAGGAAGCGAACGGTTGGGTTTTCCGGAAAATTCGAAAAGCTAGAGCCGGTCAAGACATTTGAGGAGTACGAGACAATGGCGGTGGTGGATAAAGGCAAGCGACCAATGCGGATCCAGATTGAACGGCCTCGACAACGATACTATCGACGGTCGTCTCAACGGTGGTCGCTTCGGATGGATGGAAGACGAGGGTCCGTCTACGGCCGAGAAACTAAGCGAGTATATTCTTTCAAAGATGAGGCGAGTGGAAAAGATGTTTCAAAATTTGATTAAGAAGCCCAAGTTCGGATTGCACGAGGCAAAGAAACCGACGGAAGTTAACAAGAAGAATCATCCCAACTATTGCCCATATCACGGAATGCTTGGGCACACCATTGAAGAGTCTGTATCGGTTTCAAAGAATGGCTGGAGAAAAACTTCGAGAATGGAAGCGTAACAATCCACGATGAATATTTGAAAGGAACTTGAAATAAGTTATATCAATATGATTTCAGGCGATTTGTTTGCTTCAATTGGTTCCTACGCAGCTGACAACGGACGTGACACTTTTTGGTTGCTATTACTTTTGACGCTGAAAGAAGATATTAGCACGATCAGTATTGGTCTGTACCATCCTTCTTACTGCAATGAATGAATGACAAAGAGTTTGTTTTTGTCCAGAACTGCTCAATGTTTGGAAAGCTTAAATTTGGATATTTTGCTAAGACTATGGTTTCAGGGAAGAATGAAATTAATGCTCTAATAACTGAGTCGTTTACTTTAAGGAATTTGGATTCGGGTCCTAAATTGATTTCAAAATGAAGTAGTGTGGTTAAAATACGAGTAATTGATTCGGGATATCACGAGCCTTTTAATTTCCCGCCATGTGGCTGGGTCCGGACTTTCGAATAAGTTATAATATCCCAGGATTCATGTTAAGAAACATTTTTGAATTATTAATTAGGGGAGTTTTGACATTCAAAATCTTTAACAGAAATATGCACTGCCAGATACAGTAATTCTCAGAAAACAAAAGGAGCAAAAAAAAAAAAAAAAAAGGTGTTCCTGAGGAGAAGCTTGAGGTGAGCACACAATCAAAAATTGGTGTCACAATCAAGACATTCAAAATCTTTAACATGTGCTCCACCAGATATAGTAATCCTCAATAAAAAAGGAGAGTGAAAAGCTCAATAAAAAAAAAATGAATGAGAAAGAAAGAAAAAGAATGCTCCCTGCGAAGAAGCTTGAGGCAAGCATATAATCAAAAATTGGTGTCTTAATCCTCCCCTGATTAATAAAACTTGAAATACAACCTTAAGGAGTTTCCTCTGATATTATGCTTTGAAAAGAGTCAAGTGATTTTATGTCTTTTGAACGGTCATTAATCGGCTCGAAATATCTTTGGACGGTGAAAAATATTTTAATCACATGAACATAAATTTTGAAATCTACTTAAGCCCGGGAAGAAAGAATTAAACAAATGACAATGATATTAGCGCAGTTAATGTAAATTCAACCCTGAACGTCGTATGACCTTCGAGCAACGCCACGGTCAAATACAACTTCAACGTCGATTCAAAGAACGTCATAGTAATTTCTCGAAGACGAGTGTGAACACCCTTTACGAAATCGGTGACAAAATCGAATGACAAGCTGTTACGAACAAAGCTACGGAGTTGCGGCCTCCTAAGCTGCGACGTCCTCGGAGATAACACATCTTCATAGGTGCTTGAAAGAATATAAATTCCGATAGCAACTTAAAGAATGAGTTATTATCTACGATTGATTTCAATCGGTTGATGATACCCTCGGAAATCTTGCGCATCGTGATGCTTCGAGAGACAAATTCTTATCCTACGAAGCACCGATGTCGCACTTGTCTAAAGCTGGGTCCAGACTCTTAAAACAAATAAAACTAAATAAAACTACTGCATCAAACAAGATAAAAGTCGACATTTGAACAAAACAAAAGAACTGCGCACCTTGTGAATTTTCAAAAATCTCTGCATAACATTTCGATAAAATTCAGCACTGCATGAACTTCTACAAACATTCTCTGCACTTTACAATATGTTTTCACAATCTCTACATTCATAAATCTCAGCAATATGTTCAGTCTATGCATTCATAAAACTCTGCATTCCCAAATATCAGCAAAATCTTTCTCAAATCTCAGCATAAGCCAAATCTCAGTAAAATTCTTCATAGTCATAGCATAAATCAAATATCAACAAAATTTTTCACAACCACTGCATAAAGCTGAATCTCGGCAAAAATTCCCCATGGACCTCGGCAAAATTTCCTCAATCTCCGCATAAATAAATTTTAACAAAATTCTTCGGTCTCAGCGATAAGTCGGCAAAATTCTTCGATGTCTGCGCATTCGCAGAATCTGCTGCAATTCTCGGCACTTGGGATAGGCTTCCGCCCTACTCCCTTCTCGGCAATCTCGAGCAATTCTCGGCATATTCTCGGCATTCGGGATAGGCTTCCGCCGTACTCCCATCTCGGCATTTCTCGGCAATTCTCGGCAATTCTCGGCATATTCTCGGCACTCGGGATAGGCTTCCGCCGACTCCCTTCTCGACAATTCTCAATACTAGGGATAGGCACAGTCCTACTCCTTTCTCAGCAATCTCAAAATTTGATCCTCTCAGCAAGAAATTGAAATTAAAGCACTCTGCATTTCGGATAAGCTTTGTCCTATTCTTCCTCGGCATTTGGGATAGGCTCAGTCTTAATCCATCTCAGCATACACACATGGAATAGGTTCAGTCCTGCTTCCTTCTCAGCATACAAATGCATTCGGGTGGGCCTTAGCCCTACTCTTTTCTCCGCATAAAACTAAAATTGAAACTCAAATTAAAATTCAAACTCAAAATTAAAACTTAAAAAAAAATGAAACGAATCTAAAATCCAATCTCTTAAAATCTTGTGATTTGGAGCTCACCTCATTTTCTTTTCCCCAGCGAGAGTTCGGTATCTCCGATCTTGGGAACATACCTCGTACTCCCCAGCGGAAATTCTTCTACTTCGTCCTAAGTTTGTCACTTGGACATCTGTGTTGGTTTTGTTGATCTCTTCGGTCAATGCCAATACGCGCGGTGTGCTTGGTCGGCACACCACACCTATTGGGGGTCCATTTGTTGACCTCATTTTTGATGAGGTATTGTCTTTTCTCTCTTCTTAGTCCTTAGGATATAGCCTTAGGCTTTTCCTTTGACTAATCCTAGAGGATTAGAAATGGGACCCACCACTTAGAAATTCCAAACACTTCTTGATTCCCTTCAAACCCCACATGTTTGATTGTAAACCCCCAGGCCACTTGGAGGGTTAAGACTAATATGTGGAGGTTTAAAGGATGAGTTTCCTATAGGACTCTACGGCCTTAGGAGTACCACTGGATGGTGCGGTGCAGTGAGGTTTAGCTTGCACCACGTCACACTCTCACACACATTCTAAACCTTAAACCCACCAAAATACCCCAATACCCTCCAAATAACCTCCAAATACCCAAAATACTCTTTTTAACCCAAAATTCCAAAAATTCCAAAAATTCCCAGAAAATCCCAAATATTAAAAATTTTATTTTGTTCAACTATATCACAGCCCAATTTTGTCAATTTAAGCCAATTTCATCAAAAAACCCCAATTTTGACCTAAGCCCGACCTAGGCTTCGATTTGACCCAAATTGACCCGACGCTAGCCATTTTCTTCTCAATTTAAATTTTAAACGCTTCGACACACTCCCCTAAACTGAACGCAACATTCGATCGCTACCAGTTCAACCTCGAATTTCAACCAAATCTGATTTAATCGCGAAATCCCCAAATTTGACCTTTTTTGACCTGTTTTGATAACGAGGTTGTCCAAACGGCCCCGGATGACGAAACGGACTGCGCCGTTGCGTCCGGAACGTCGAAATTACCTAGGAAGGACACTAATTTTGATATAGTTTTGTGTGGGGTCGAAATTTGTCCGAATCGGCGAAATTTGACTAAAACATTTTTTAAAATAAATAAATAAAAAAAAAACCTAAAATCCCTAATTCTAAACACACCTAAATCCCTAACCCTCATCTCCCTCATGCCTCTTGCCCCCGCCCCATTCGCGATTCCTCCTGTCGCGAGCCCCAGCCGAACCGAGCCCCTCCCCCATCTCCTCTTCTTTGTCGCGGAGCTTCGGCCGTGGTCCCCTCCTCGTACGCGTGCTCTGCCTAAAGCTTCCCCTTCTGCCGCTACGCCTCCTGCGCCCTCTGCGGCTTGATTCCCACTTCCCTCGCGTGACTCTTGTCGTTTCTCTTGGCTCGCCTCATGGCCTGGGTAAGTCGACAATACACTCCTCCTCTCCTCTGGCTATATAAACCCCACTTGGGGAGCTCTTTGAGAAGGGCTGAAACTTTTGAGTGAGGGGAGGTGCTTGCCGGATTTTCTCCGGGCTTGTTTTGAAGCTGCTCTAGGTTTGCATAAAGAAGTTCTTAGCACGGCGAGCATCTAGAGGTAAGGATCCTACAATTTCGCCTTCTTCTTTGGTTTCATTTGTGACGTATCTCATGCCATAAGAGGTATTATTGGCTCTTAATAAGAAGAATCATTTTTTTTCTTTTCTCTGAGGTCTGATTTGAATCAACTTAATGGTTACGAGTTGATTACTGGGTTGCTTAAAAAAAAAATCTGTGGAATTTCTTTATCTTCATGCCAACAAATTTCCATGACAGTAATCTTACTAGTTTGATCCCTGCACACCTTGAGCCTTCAATGCTTAAGAGGAGTTATGGCTTGAAATTTCAATTCACCAAATTGCACATTAAGTTGCTAGTCCTTTTACATTCATATCACCTAATCTTTCTTACATACCACTCAACTTCTTATAAATTTACATTTATAGCACCCTACTTTCGGCGTGAGACGGATGCCTTACTCTCGATCCGCCAAATACTGATACATGATTTTATGCGTGATAAAAGTGTTATGCTATTCAACTTGAAATTTAAAAGCAAGCTACAAAATCTTTTGATGCCTAAGTATTTACATCCCTAACACTCTATATTACTGTAATATTTTCAATATACTGAATCATCGTGCCATGGTCTCCCTTTGTGTTTATATGTCCAAGACAGTTCTTTTCTTTCTTTCTTATATACATATATGGCAGTAAAAGGAATTCTTTTATTTATAAGTTTGTGAAAAGTTTGGAAGTTCTGATGACTTCTTTGCGAGAACTTGGAAAATATGCAAACATGAACTCTCCTGGTTCTATCGCTGGGTTGTATAAAGTGCTATGCGCGTAAAGGTGAAAGTTCGGGTATGAGATATGCAAATTTATGAGGATCGAATACTTGGTTATAAAGAATGTTTTGAATTGCAAATATTTCGTCCATATATACTCATGCAATTCATTCTCATTTTGCATTATTATTTCTGCATTTGGTCAAGTTGGATGCGCAAAAGGGATTATAGCTTTACATAAAAAAAAGAGGGAGGTTTGGTTGTGATATAAAGGTGAGAGGTAAATTTAGGTGCTGAATATGTAAATACACTAAAAAATCAAGTTGCTGTGTATGTAAATATATGTAAATTTGAGTGCTTTATTTGCAAGAAAAAAAATATGAGAAGAATATGGTGGTTCGTTTCACTAAATCTGAAGTTTTGTTTTGCTTCTAAAAAAATACCTGAAAAGTATGGGTGTTTCTTTTTGTAAAAATTGGAGAAGTTTGGATGGCTTACATGTGAAAATTTGAAGAGCTTTGCATAACTCTTTTGTGAAAATTTAGAAGTGCCGGGTGGTTTATTTAAAAAAAAAATCTAAAACTTGACACAACTTCTTTTGAAAATGTGAAAAGTTTCGGAATGCGATATTTGAAAATGTGGAGAGGTTTGCCCGGGCTTTTTGCTTGGCCCTCATTCAATTAATTTCTTAGTGTCGATGATTATTCTTCTAGCACTTCATGCTTACAATGATAGCCTAGCAAAGAAAACTCCGTGTTTAATGCTTAATCTTATGAAGGTTTTATATGACGCTTTATGAAGCTTTACATTACACATGGTGAAAGCTTCATATAGCATCTCATGAAAGTTTTATGTGGCACTTTATGAAAGATTCGCATGGCATTTTTATGAAACTTTTACATAGCATTTGATGATGGCTTCACATGGCATTCAAGATGCTCTTTATTCTTCATGTGTTGGCCGAAATTTTATGCTAGGGAGGCTTGAAGTCGAGCTTGTTTCGTGAGGTGTTTTGATACTTCCTTGCACTTGGGAAAGGAAGCTATCATATCTAGGCTTGCCAAAATGAAAAACCTGCACTTGTTAAATTGTTTTAGATGAGTTTATATCATCCCCATGCTTGCCAAAATAAAAACCTGCACTTGTTAAATTGTTTTGGATGAGTTTATATCATCCCCATGCTTGCCAAAATAAAAATATGCACTTGTTAAGTTGTTTTGGATGAGTTTCTATCATGCCTACACTTGCCAAAATGCAAAGTCTGCACCTATGTAGTCATGTGGGGATCATTTGGATTGCTTCCATGCTCACTAAGATGAAGAATTTGCACTCATGCCTTCACGTGAAGTTGGTTTGTATCATGTTTATGCTTTCCAAAATTAAAAATCTGCATTGCGACACATTTTACTTAAAAGCTTTGCTACACTTTATCACATGTTGGGAAGTGTTCAAGGCTCGATATATCTTATTTGGAAGAAATGACATGTTTCTCTTTTGTTACTTAGTACACTTTGGCTTTGGTGCTTTATATTTTTGAAGCATGAAAAGACTTATTCATTATGTGCAATTTTCGGATTTGGAGATAGGCACATGTATAACTTCCAAGATTTGAACTCATGAGTGCTTGTTCTTCATCAATTTCATCAAGTATTCATATGTACAACATCAAAACCATAATTGCACACATGTCTCACCTCACTCCAAGCATAAAAGTATGCCTCACACGTAGGGATTTGAAGTTCTCTTTTTCATGCAAGCTGTCCTATGGTTTTGAGAGTTCTAGCATGCTTTATACATGCTTGGAATGGATGGAAACGAGTGGTTGTTACATATACATATGCTTGCGACATCTCTTTTTATGCAAATTACAGGTGTGGAAAATTCATTTTTATGCCGTTATGCTGCCCGATTTTTCTTGGTTGGTTTTGTTCTTTTTCTACTTCATTTCTACTTCACTCCGTTTTACTTTCTTTACCCGCAGCTTTGTTTCATATTTCCCTTTTCTTTGCCATTACTTGAATATTTGGGAAGGGTTACACACCACCTTAGGGGTCACTTCACGAGCAGTGGCTTTCTCTTTCTTTCTTTTGCTTATGATTTTACAGTTATTTGGGAAAAGGAAGTGTATTCCTAGGAGTCTAGTCTTCACCTTCTCCGAGAGCGTCGAGGTGCCTTTAGTCCTTTTCTCAGGACATGTGAGGTCGGTCGGGAGTCCAGGGTGACTTACTTGTTTTCTGATTATTGGAAATCGACTCACTTCTTTTCTAAATTGTGTTAAGTGAGCCGCTTTGCCTCTTTCTTTCCTTGACCTCTCGTCCCTAGTTTTTACCTTGTTTCTTGGCTTAAAGCACACACCTACAGGGGACGTGTAGGTGTGCATATATAACCCCCTTGGGTTATATATGGGGCCATCAAGCAAGACTGTAAGTGAGGTGGGGACATTGATGAGGCTGCAAAACGAGAAAAATTACGAGAGCCATAGAATGGGGCCGCCGACTCGAGAGACTGCGTAGAGAGTAGAGCGGGAATCACGGAACCGTTCGACCGTCCTTGGGGTTTCTACTACCGACAGTCTAATGTTCGTAGACCTAGTCCTATTAGGATAGTCAACCTGTGGACTGAAATGTTTTAAAACAAAAAATACATATGTTTGAAAAATACGAAATTACCTCCACTAATACACAACCTACTTACCTACAGCTTTTTACTTGTATGCAAACCAAAAAATGAAATGTGTGAAAATTTATAAAGGTCCACGGTTGGCTATTCGAGTCGGATTAGGATCGCATACGCGAGAAAGTCGGTCTAGTAGTCGGCACTCGAAGTCCGGATATTAGCACGGCTGCGAGTCCGAAACACCATCGTGCTTACGGGTCTTTCTTTCCAGAGGCCCATGGCTTTCTCATGGTTCGCCATGAGTTTAGCGGGTCGTCTGTGGGTTTTCTCACGGTGCTTTTCGCAGTTTTCTACGACTTTGTTTTGTTTTCGTTCATGACTTTTCTCAGAGTTTTCTATGGACGTTTCTTTTCTTTCTTTCCCGACTTTCTTGGTTTTCTTCTGCGATTTTCCTCGTTTTCCTTCGTTTTTCTGTTGAGTTTTCAAACTTTACTTTCTTTGTACACACCATAGCACCCTTGTTTAGCTAGGTTGTTTTCACTTACTACTTTTACTCCTGCTCTTTTAGTACGGACAAATTTGTTGCAGAAAATATAAAAAAAAAATAAACAAGTAACGATGCACCGCGGATGAGCAGAGCATACGGTACTCCTGTGACACAGTCTTTACTTTCTTTACTGTTATACCGCTTTACTTTTCAGGTACATACTCCTGCTAGTCTAGCTTTGTTTACTTTCAGTTTATACCTGTTACGCATGCCTTACTTTTCAGCATATACTCTTGCTAGTCTTGCCTGCTTATTTTCAGTATACATACTTGCTTAGCATGTTTTGCTTGTTGTAGCATGTTATTCCTGTTTAGCTTAGCATAACCTGCTTGTGATACTTGCTTCCCGTTGTTTGCTATAGCATATTCACGCTTACTTGTTTTCCGCTTTCTTTTGCTACACCTGTCACTGTTGCACACACTCACGCTTGCAATGAAAATGAAAACGATAATAATAATAAGATGAAATAAAACGATTTGCATGTTCACTTTAACTTAAGATTTAAACCTAAACTGCAACTTTGCTACGACGTGGAGCACGGAGCACGACTTCGAGGGCAGCACGGCCATCGTCAACAGCAAAACCTGTGTCGACATCAGCAAAACTATTCTTTAGTTTAAACAACAAGCCATAGGATTCGAGGTAGTCCGCCTAGTGCGACATAAATTCTCACCTGTTCTTTTAGGCCTTTGTACAGCCTTGCTGTGCAATATAAGCCCTAACACACTTTAGGATTCCGAGGTCGTCGTCCGATACGGTGTAAATCCCCTATCTTTCAGGTTATTTGCATAATCAGGTGATTATGTAAATGTAATTCCTATAATTAATTGGCAGGATTGAAACTTAAATAAAATCATTTTCAAAATTCAAAGCCCAACAATAGGATAGTCGGGAAGTTGTCGAGATTCCTCTTGGATCCTCAACTTCCCCTACTACTCTTCCTTTGGACTCCTAAAATAAACTGTTCCAAATTTGAGCTATTCCCTATTGAAATTTCCAAAATCCAATTGTTTGAAAACCTTAAACTTTGAATTTCTTGAGAGCGAAACCACTGATCATTATCGAGAGTTTTCTTAAATGATTCCCGTCATTTAAGATGTAATTAACTATAGGGGCTTGCCCTTATAGGGAACTTTAAGAACCCGAGTAATATAAACCCTCGCTTAATTCATTTATATTAAGCAGGGGAACTTGTCGGCTTATAAAATTGGTTCGCGGACCAAACGGATGTCACAAATCTCCTAGTTTATTTAATCGAGCCCCATCATCGAGCGAGTGTGTCTATTCTTCGGGATAGATACACGGTTTGTGGTGCGGTGCTCGTTTATATAAACTATTTGGGATGAGAGATCGGTTTGATTTCATATCTTAAAACTTTTAAACTTAAAATTACTTTCAAAAATCAAATGTTATCTTTTAAACCATATATATATTTAAATTAAATTTAAAATATAAAAAAAATTCGCCGACAATTTCTGTAGGCGACCCCTTTTCAAAATAAAACACACAACCTAAAAATATGCCGACAAAGACAAGATACAATGTGGGCCAAATTTCTGAATGATAAGTATTGCTGGAAGTTACATCCTAACTCTGTAAGGCCAAAGCAAGGGGATTCCAAGCATTGGAAATATCTGTCGAAAGTTAGAGAATTGGCTAACCAATTCTTACGTTGGGAGGTTGGCGAGGGACTCGTTAATTTCTATCATGATAACTGGTTTGGGGAAGGAACTTTAAATTTCATCTGTTGAGTTTAATCACCAACTTACGTTTCGATTTTGGGTGGAGGATCACTGGAATGTCAACATGCTAAGGGAGATTTTGGCTGAGGACAGTGTTCAACAGATTCTACAAATCCCAATTAACTTCGATAAACACGATAGACTTCTACTCGAAAAAGTCTAATCGAAATCATTAAATAGCATGATACATAGCACAACATGTTCTTGGCTCGACACTACTTGGGAGACAAAATCTGGACTAGGCTCTTATCTCCCTCAATGTCTTTCTTTTGCGGAGATCATTCCATAATTATCCGCCATTGGATGATATACTCGAAACTTAAAGGTTTAAGATACTGCATCCGGATGTTGGTTATGTCACTTGTCAAGAGGAGTCCATTTCCTATCTTTTTTTCCCAGTGTTTTGTCACTAAACAGGTTTGGAATATAGTATTACAGCATTTCAATTTGAATCATCTCAACTATAATTGGTCTCATTTGGGGGCTTGCTGGGAAGACTGGAAAGAGGAGACATGGTTCCATATACCATTAGTAATCTGCTGGTTTGTATGGATGGCAAGGAATCTTGCTAAATATGAGGACAAAACCTGTACCACTCATCAGATTGTGGCAAATTGCTGCGAGTTTTCTATGTAAACACTCATCGCTTGGACTCATTTCCGAGGAAAAAGCCTATTTTGCTGAAATGGTCTCTTCCACCTCCACCATGGGTTAAAATTAATATTGATGGCAGTTTTACACCTTCTGCTGCGGGAATTGGAGCTATTTGCAGAAATTCATTGGGACAGACTTTATGGTTCTTTCATGCACCTACTATCTCCTCATCAGCCATTGAATCAGAACTGCAAGCTGCACATTGGGCTTTGCTTACTGCCAAGGCTTTGAATTATCAATTTGTATGGATTGAATCTGACTCACAACAGCTAGTTAACATTCTGCAAGGTCTATCCCCCCCTCCCTGGAACTTGGTCTATCTTCACAGAACTTTGATCTCCACTTTTGGCTCCCTTAACCTTAAATGGACACATATCTACAGAGAGGGCAATCAACCAGCCAACTGGTTGGCAAAACATGCTAATACTTCCCAAACTATAGCTTTTTTGTTACTCCTGTTGAGCACTTAAGGCATTTACTTTTGGGGACTTGATCGATATCCCATATATCAGATGTATGTAATTTTTGATTGAATGAAGCTTTTGTTTTTTTGAATATATATATATATATAGGAAGATGGGGATGAGAGAGAAGCTCCGGAATTTTAGGAGGGATTCTTGAAGTTTGCTTCGATTTCTTCAAGTTCTTCAGGCTTTGGATTGTTCTTGTTCCCTGAATTGGATGTTTTGTTGGTGTTCCTCGGCTTCGAATTGGATCTTTTCCAATTTTTGTTTCCGGGCTTGTTCTTTTTAAATTCTGATTTGGGTGAATTCAATTCCTTTGAATTCCTTGGATCTGTTCTTGTTTTGTTTCGGATGGCTGTACAGAATTCTGCTGGAAAGGCTTCCTTTGTGGATGTGGTGGGCTCGAATTTGGTCGATTCTGATAAGCTTGTCTTTCCCCAACTCTACCATGATGCTGTTTCAGGTAAAAATGGATGTTCTTTCATTAAGCCAATTATCAAGAAAGGTGGAAAACCTGCTTTGATTTTCTCTGAAGCTGAATTGGCTTCCCTGGCTGATGCGCATAAGTTTACACTTGTTGGGAAATTCCAATATGGACATCCTAAATTAGAAAGAATTAGAAAATGCTTTGAAGATTTGAAGCTTACTTGGTATTTGGAAAGTGGGTCTTTTTGATGGTAGGCATATCATGATTAAACTTTCCAATGAAGAGGATTATGCAAATTTATTTTCCAAGAAGTTTATTATCGTGGAGGGTATTTACATGAAAATCTTGAAATGGTCTCCTGAATTTGATTCTAATCAGGAAGCACCTATTATTCCAGTATGGTTTAAGATTCCTAATCTCAAATTGCAGTTCTTTAATCATCAAGTCCTTTATGCAATTGGTACTGCTTTGGGAAAACCTCTTAAATTAGATCTGCCTACCTTTAATCTGTCCAGACCTTACTTGGCAAGAATCCTTGTTGAAAGAGATATTACACTTCAAGATGTTGATGAAATTTGAGTTAGGGTCTCCACATAATGGATATTGGCAATCTATTGTAATGGAACATAGACCTTTTTATTGCAATCATTGTAAAATGTTTGGTCATACTAAGGAAGGTTGTTATAGAATTCATCCTAATCTTATGCCATCTAAATATAAGGCTGGAACTGTTGCTGATACACAAAGAGGGCAGAATCTTGATTCTGTCACCCTTAATCCAGATATTGTTAAGGGGACTCCTATTGTGGTTCAGATAACTCCAAATGTGATTCAAGATTTCTCTGTTGCTATTGAACCTGTTGAAACTTTGACTAATGCATCTGCTAAAAATAATTGTTCTACCTTGAACAACAACAACCTAGCTGATCCAGTTTCTGTTGATGTTTCTGATCCTAATATTTCTGCTGAGAATCCTCTTATTGATTGTACACTCAATTCTGGTTCTATCATTACAAATGCTATTGATGAATTAGATAAGGATTTGGATTCAGCTATTCCTGGAACTGGTATTGCTGCTAATAATCTTTATTCTGGTAATGTTGTTGCTGTTAATGAAGTATCTGGTAATTTAAATTCTGAAAGTTCAATTACTGTTGATGGGATTGGGAATGAAGTTGTTATCAGAGCAGAATTATCTTCTTACCAGGCTAAGGAGGTTTCACCTGCTATTATTAACTATCCTATATTTCAGAATTCTTCACAGAACTTGGATTCTAATTCTTCTGATCAGCTGAATGTTGTCAATACAGATTTGAAAGAAGATTGGATGGTGCAAAATTCAAAGAAGAAGAAGGAATTAAAGCAATTATCAGTATCTAATATTATCCCCTCTAATACTGCTACTTTTTCTAGGCTTACTAGAGGAAGTAGATCTACTCATGATTAATTTTTTATGTTGGAATGTTAGGGGAGTGGCCAACCCTGGCTCCCTTAGCAGAATTTTAAGTCTCAACAGGGTTTATAAATTTTGGGTCATTGTTCTTCTTGAACCTTTGGTGAAAAAGAATTTTGATAGATTTTTAAGGAGGTTTTCTGGTTTTTCTTTTGTCTACAATTCTACTAATAAGATCTGGCTTTTTAGTAGGAAGGAGTTGAGAGTTGATATTCTTATTGATAATCCTCAATTCTTACACCTGCATTTTGAGCTTGATCAGTTCAAAGGATTTGCTACTTTTGTTTATGCTTCTTCTACTATTGCTGGTAGATCTGAACTTTGGTCTCATTTAAAGGATATTGGTCAGAATATGGTTGAAGGCTAGATAGTGGGGGGTGATTTTAACTGCATTTTGCACCCTAGTGAAAAGAAAGGAGGAAGGAATCCTAATCTTCATGATATGCTAAATTTTACTAACCAAGTTAGTGCTGCTAATCTATTTGATATTGGGTTTGAAGGTTCTCCATTCACTTGGAGAAGAGGTTCTCTTTATGAAAGGTTGGATAGAATCTTTACTAATCAACTCTGGATAGATATGTTTAGTCTTTCCAAAGTTAAGCACTTAGCTAGACTTGGTTCAGATCATGCTCCCTTTCTTGTTCAATTCTCTCATTTTATTAATACTAAACATCATGCTTTCAGATACTTAAATGTATGGTCTACTCACCCTACTTGTTATCAAGTTGTTAAGCATAATTGGATTCTTCCATCTAATTATTCTACTGCTAATCCTTTATTGAAGTTATGTCAACTCCATAAGTCAGTTGCTAAGGCTTTAATTAATTGGAATTGGACTGAATTTGGGAACCTTACATATAATATTCAAAAAGCAAAAAATTTGGTGGCCCAGGTTGAAATTGAAGTGGAAGTCGGGAGGAAAAGCCGATAAAGATCTCGCTGGATGCTAATGTTTTGCTGCAGTACCGCATTGCTACAGAAGAGCTCTTTCTTAAACAGAAAGCAGCAGTTAACCATTTACTTCATGGAGATAGGAATTCAAAATTTTTTCATGCTATTATTAAGCATAGAAGATCCATTAACACAATTCAAATAATTAAATCTTCTAATAATTGCTGGCTTTCTACTTCTCGGGAAATTGGGGATGATGTTGTTCAATATTTTCAAAACCTTTTCTCTTATCAAGATACCAACTCTGATATCTTTTCTAATAAACTCATGCAAGCTGATTTGCAGTTGGCTAGGGAATTAAATCTATCCAGAATACCTAATGATGATGAAATTTTATCTTCCATCAATTCTTTGGACAGTAACAAGACAGCTAGTCCAGATGGGTTTACTCCTGATTTCTACAAGAAATTCTGGCAGATTATCAGGATGGATATTGTTGAGGCTATTAAGCTTTTCTTTCAGGGCATAGATCTCCCTAAGTATTTTGTATCCTCTTCAATTATTCTCATACCAAAGGATAAAAAGAAGGATTGTTGGCAAGACTTTAGACCTATTAGCATCACTTCAACCTTTTCAAAAATCATCGGCAAGCTTCTTGTGGCTAGAATTCAGCCTTTTATGGATACATTGATCTCAGAAAATCAATCAGCATTTGTTAAAGGAAGAAGTATTAGTGAAAATATATTGTTAGCTCAAGAAATGCTTACTGATATTGATAAGCCTTGTAGGGGTTCTAATCTGATTTTTAAATTGGATCTTTCTAAGGCTTTTGATACTATAAGTTGGTCCTTTATTCTTAAAGTGCTTTATGCTAAAGGATTCGGTTCAGTCTGCTTGTGGACTCATTTCAAGGTGGTTAAGCAATAATTATTATAGTGTTCTCATTAATGGTGAGAGCAATGGGTTTTTTCAAGCAGGTAGAGGCATTAAACAAGGAGACCCCCTTTCTCCTTATATCTTCATATTGGCTTTTGATTACCTTTCCAAGCTTCTTAATAATGTTCAGATCACTCACCCTTATACCCAGTTTCAACACAGATCCACTCAACTGATTTCCCACCTTGCATTTGCTGATGATGCCATAGTTTTCTGGAATGGTAGTAAGAACTCCATAAGAAGTTTAATGAAGGTTTTAGGTGATTTTGAAGAGGTCTCTGGTATGACTTTTAACAAGTCCAAGTGTCATTTTTTGTTCAGTTCTAAATTCAATGTTAATACTAAAAAGTGGATAGCAGATTTCACTGGATTTAGGGAGGCTAAATATCCTCTTAAGTATTTGGGTTTTCCTTTAATCAAAGGTAAACTTAGACATTCCCACTATGATGATGTGGTATCTAAAATTTCTGCTCAAATTCAATGTTGGACAAATTCATTTCTATCAAATGGTAGTAGAATCACTCTTCTCAAGAGTATTTTAACTACTTATCCTCTCTATATTCTTCAAATGATCAAGATGAAGAAAAGCACACAAAAATTACTGTCCATTATATTTAATAAGTTTCTTTGGGAAGGTCATCATAGACAAATGCATTGGACCAATTGGGATAAAGTTTGTAAACCTATTGCTAGTGGTGGGTTGGGTTTTAAGAGTTTTCGAGCAAATCGGCTTTTCCTTTTATTGCAAGCAATGGATTAACTTTAGAGCCAAGAACTCCTTATGGTCTAAGTTTTTGCATGGGAAGTACTGTTCTAATATTCATCCTACTCAAGTACAATTGAAGAATGGGGATTCAAATCACTGGAAGCAATTACTGAAAGTTAGAGAAGCAGCTGAACAACTTTTTGTATGGGAGCTTGGGGATGGGCAAATTCATTTTTGGAGGGATAAGTGGATTTTTAATGAGTCTCTGATTGATCTTAATATTCATCATTCAATTCATCATCCCATTCAGAAAGTAGCTGATTGCTGGACCAATTCAGAATGGGATACTGCTAAGCTTAGTAGTTGTATTGATTCTGCAAAACAAAAAAAGATTTTGAATATTCCTATTCAATCAGCCAAAAGAGATAAATTAGCTACAAAGATTCCACCTAATCAAAGCTTGTCTAATTTTCTATTTAGAGGTACCTGTTCTACTAATGATTGGGGGAAGAAGCTATGGAATAAATTCTTAACACCTTCCATATCTTTTTTCTATTGGAGACTTTTCAGGAAGTTTCTTCCAACAGATGACATTCTAAAACTTAAGGGAATTCGTGGACCTTCGATTTGCCAATTTTGTCATGCTGATGAAGAATCCATTCCTCACATATTTATAAGGTGCCTTGTTGTTTAAGAGGTATGGAAATCTGTTTTGGATAATCTTGGGCTTTGTTCCAAATTTTTTTCATGGCTTAATATTGAGTTATGTTGGCATGATTGGAAGGATTCTACTGATTATTACATTCCTCTTATTATCTTCTGGTTTATATGGATGGGAAGGAATGATGCTATTTTCAACAACAAGGATTGCTCTATCCAACATATTATCAGGAATTGTTTAATTTATGTTCATAAGGCTAGACAAATAATTAATTCCCAGCAAATTCCTGTTATTAACAAGGTCAAGCTTGTTATTTGGAGATTTCCTAAGGCTTCTTGGGTTAAAATCAATTCTGATGGGAGTTTTTCTTCAATTGGTGCTGGAATTGGTGCTATTTGCAGGGATCATATTGGTAATTGTAATTGGTTTCTCTCTGCTCCTGTGATGGCAGATAACAGTCTTGAAACTGAAGTTATTGCTGCTTATTGGGGTCTCAAAGCTGCCTTTATTAATAAGCATAATTATATTCATATGGAGATGGATTCATTGCTTTTAGTAAAGATGTTGTTGAATGAAGTTGTTGTTCCATGGCACATTCTTACTTGGGTTAATATGATCCTCAAGTTTTCCTCCAAGCTAGTTGTTATATGGAGTCATATTAATAGAGAGGGGAACCAACCTGCAAATTGGTTGGCCAAGAGAGCTTCTTCTAGGAAGGAAACAATTTGCAACTCAAGCTCTTCTTCGAATTTTTGTCTTCTTCTTTTTCTTTTTTAGAACTCTTTTACATGGGGACTTATTGGCCATTCCTCATGTCGGATGTTTTAAGACCTCCATTATTCAATAAAAATATATATTTTTTGACAAATATATATATATATATATATATATATTAGCAAAAAGGCAGATGCATTAATCAAAGGAAATATTACATCTAAGATGGGGTATGTCCAAACAATCCCCATTTATCGAAACAGACAAAAAGGAAGAAGGAATTGTATGACAAGTAAGTAGCTGTGTTGAGAAGGCCTCATAGGCAAGATGGTGTGCTGGTTTATTTCCTTCTCTAGGGATATGGGACCATATGACATGAATCGGTGAAGCAAGATGAAGAATTTTCTTCAGCCAGAGGGTCAGGTACCATGGGGGGGTCTGATCACTGAAAATTTTATTAAGAAATTCATACCTATTTATGATGAAATTGCACTTTAAAGAAAGTTATTTTCTTTATTTTGTTGCAGGAATGTAGAATTTAGGTGATAAAAGAAAAAATCATAAAAAGGAGCGGATTTGGAGCAAAAAGGAAGAAAATAATGCAATTTGTCTTGAGTCGCCGACGAGCGAGATGGAGCCCGCCGACGGCGAGGGTACGAGGAAGAAATTTTGAAGGATTTATAACTGTCTCGCTGACAGCGAGAGTGAGCCCGCCAACAGCGAGATAACACGGTTCGAAGACCTTCTAGAAGCCTCGCCGACAACGAGGTAGTTCATTGCCGACGGCGAGGTAGTTCAAATGGCGCAGATACATTGAACCTGGACACTTTTTGAAGGGATGCTTACACACCTCTTGGTCCTTTGCTCACCTCTATATATAGAAGCCGAAATTCAGCTTCTAAGTGTGTTATAAGTGTGTGTGTTATAAGTGTGTGTTATAAGTGTGTGTGTTATAAGTGTGTGTTATAAGTGTGTGTTATTTTGTGTTATGTGTGCAGTTTTGAGTCTTTAAGGGTCAATTTTAGTCTTTAGAGTCTTAATTAGTGAGTTAGTGAGTTTTTAGCGAGTCTTGTTGTACTGGAAGGAAGAGTCAAAGGAACTGCGAGGAGTCTGCTTGGGGATAAATCGAGATAAGTATTTATATTTATTATTTTTAACTTTAAGTGAAATCCATGCTTAGATTAGTTCTCACGCATTCTGAGTAGTTAATTTAGTCTTTCTCCTTGTTTATGAAATTAAGAGACTAGATGAACTAAAAATAGAAGTACTTTTAAATATTAATAAATTGTGATAATTTTTATTTAAAACTTAATTTACTTTCAAACTGGCCATTTGATTTGTTAAAATGTGTTGATTATCAACTATAGTAAAAATTACATCCGATATTCGGGAATTCAAAAGCCTTGGAAGGAGGGTGCAAATAAATAGGGAAATAATATCACTTCGGGCGTAGAATAGAGCATTTTAGTGTGACGAGACTAAAATATTCAATTCGGTCCTATTGTTTGAGAGCTGAAGTGTAGATGTTAGCCCTCGGGCGAGGGGAACGTGGGAGCTCCGAAGTGGCGGTCGGTATCCTCCCGACCTAACCGCGGATTCGGTAATCAAACATAGGATTAGTCGATATTCTTTACACCTAGACCAAAGGGTAAAGAATAGGAATGCTCCAATTTGTCACAATACCTTAAAATTATCTATTTAAATTCATCGATCACTTAAATTTCTAAACAAGGGGAAAGATACTTTTTCCGAATAGTTAAGACTTATTTAGCAATTAGTTTAATTTCCTGCACTTTCAATACGTATTAATTTTCTACTTAGTTAAGTTACCTAATTAAAATACTTAGTTTATTATATTGAGCTTAAATTTAGAATTCCAAATTTTTGTATACTATTTTAAAATTAATATTATTATTATTTTAAAATTAGTTGTTATTTAATTTTCTATTTCCCTGTGGGATCGATAACCAGGACTCCACTAGAGCCCTGTATTACTTGATACGATACGTATACTTGCGTAGCATCCACAACATAAACAATTACAATTCTATAAATATAATATAGCGGGGTCAAGTTTTTGGCTTCGTTGCAATTAAATTAAAAATATCATAATATAAAATTGTGGGTCAAGTTTTTGGCATCGTTGTCGGGCAAAGTAAGAAAAATTTACTAGAGTAACGAACTATTTTAAAATAATCATAATAAATAAATTAATATCTATTCTAAAATTGTATGCTCAAATTTGGAAACGAAAATTTAATACCTTATGATTCTGAATTAGAGCATACAATTAAAAGAATTAGAAAACAAAAGAAACAAATTATAAATTTAACACAAATGGCGAATATTCCTGAAATTCAAAATATGAACCAACAAAGACCATTAAGAGATTATGCCAACCCTACATCAGATGAAATTCATTTAACTATTCAAAACCCTGATGTAGCTGCTAATTCATTTGAACTTAAACCTGCAATTATCCAAATGGTACAAAGCAATCAATGTAGTGGTTCACCTACTGAAGATCCTAACTTACATCTTGCTAGTTTTCTAGAACTTTGTGCTACTTTTAAATATCAAGGGAGTATCTGACGATGCTATAAGACTTAGACTTTTTCCTTTTTTTTTAAGGGATAAGGCTAAAATGTGGTTGAATTCGTTAGCACCTGGATCTATTAAAACTTGGGGAGAATTATCACAAAAATTTCTATCCAAATATTTTCCACCATCTAAAACTGCTAAGTTTAGAAATGATATAACTTCTTTTTGTCAGTTAGATGGAGAATCAATATATGAAGCTTGGGAGAGATTTAAGGAACTTCTTAGGAAATGCCCACATCATGCGCTACCAGATTGACAGATTATTCAAACCTTTTATAATGGATTAGTAGGATCTTTAAAATCAATCATCGATGCTGCTGCTGGAGGTTCATTAATGTCTAAACCATTTGATGAAGCTTATGCACTAATCGAAGAAATGGCAACAAATAATTTTCAATGGCCTGCTGATAGAGTAAATTCGAAAAAGATAGCCAGCATTCATGAAAACGATGCAATATCTATGTTAGCTTCTCAAATTACAGCTATATCTAAGAAATTAGATCATTTTGGAATGAACTACTCTCCTACTTTAGAAGAAAACTCATCTGAACAAATCATAGAATCTCAATCTAATTATGAAACTTTAAATGCTATTAATAATAGAACTAATAACCCTTATTCAAACTATTATAATCCTGGTTGGAAAACTCATCCAAATTTTAATTGGAATAACACATCTAATCAACAATGGATGAATCAACCTAATCAAGCAAATCAAAACTATAAACCTAATTACCCACCTGGATTTAATAACAATAACCCTCAATTCAAAGATAAGAAATTATCTATGGATGAATTCATTTTGAATATGGGTCATCAACTACAAAATCAAGGAAATCAACTACAAATTCAAGGAAATCAATAACAAATTCAAGGAACATCTATTAAAAATATTGAAACTCAACTTGGACATATTGCTACTGCGCTAAATAATAGAATACCTAAAACTTTTCCTAGTAATGTGGAAATAAATCCTAAAGATCAAGGAAAAGAATAAATTAAAGCAATACAACTAAGGAGTGGAAAAGAATTAGAACCTCAAATTCAAAAAGAACTTGAAAGCCAAAAAGAGGAAGTGGAAATTGAAAAGGAAACACTTCAACAAGATTCAAACTTAGAACATCCTTTAATACCTATGAAAATTTCCGTTGAAAAACCTCCACCACCATTTCCTCAACGACTAGCTCAACATAAAAAAGATAAACAATTTGCTAAATTCCTTGAAATATTAAAGAAATTAACAATCAATATACCTTTTGTCGAAGCTTTAGATCGGATGCCAAATTATGTAAAATTTATGAAAGATATTCTAAATAAGAAAAGAAAATTCACTGATAATGAAACAGTCGCACTTAGTGAAGAGTGTAGTGCTATTATTCAAAAGAAGCTTCCTGAAAAATTGAAAGATCCTGGTAGTTTCACTATACCCTGCGCTATAGGAGAAAAATTTTATGGAAAAGCTTTGTGTGACTTAGGAGCAAGCATCAATCTAATGCCTCTATCGATTTTTAAGAGATTAGGATTAGGAAAAATTACACCTACTTCAGTAAACCTTCGATTAGCCGATCGTTCGGTTACTATCCTAAGGGAGTTATTGAAGATGTGTTAGTAAAAGTGGATAAATTTATCTTCCCAGTAGATTTTATTGTTTTAGATATGGAGGAAGATAAAGAAATTCCTATCATTTTAGGAAGACCATTTTTAGCTACAGGAAAAGCTATGATTAATGTTCAGAAAGGAGAATTAACTATAAGAGTAAATGACCAAAAAGTTACATTTAATATTGCAAAATCAATGAAATATCCTGCGCTAGAAAAAGATGATGATTGTTTTCAGATGGAAATACTTGAACATTTACAACAAGAACATTTTAAGGAATATTATTGAGATAAATTAGAAAAAGAAAACACTGAATTAATTGAAGATAATAATGAAAAACTAGATTATATTCAGGAAAAATTTGAATTTTTGGATAATACTGAAAACACTGACAAGAATATAGTTCCATCAATTATTAAACCTCCTGAACTTGAGCTAAAAATATTACCTGATCATTTTAAATATGCTTATTTAGGTAATTCATCAACTTTACCAGTTATTATTTCTTCTGCATTAAACGAATCTTAAGAACAAAAACTTTTAGAAACTTTAAAAAAATATAAGAAAACTTTTGGTTGGACTTTAGCAGATATTAAAGGAATTAGTCCTTCAATCTGTATGCATAGAATTATTTTTGATGATGAACATAAACCTAAAGTAGATCCCCAAAGGAGATTAAATCCGATAATGAAAGAAGTAGTTAAGAAAGAAATTTTAAAATGGTTAGATAATGGTATTAAATATCCTATTTCTGATAGTGCTTGGGTGAGCCCAATTCACTGTGTTCCTAAGAAGGGAGGAGTGACCGTCACTGCCAATGAAAATAACGATCTTATTCCGATAAGACAAGTTACTGGTTGGCGTATATGTATTGATTATAGGAAATTAAATACCGCCACGAGGAAAGATCACTTCCCTTTACCATTTCTAGACCAGATGTTAGATAGATTAGCCGGACATAAGTATTTTTGTTCTCTAGATGGATACACCGGTTATCATCAAATACAAATTGCTTCTGAGGATCAAGAGAAAACTACATTTACTAGTCCTTATGGAACTTTCGCTTTTCGAAGAATGCCTTTTGGATTATGTAATGCACTAGCAACATTCAAGAGATGTATGATGTCTATATTTAGTAAGTTAATTGACAATGGAATAGAAGTATTTATGGATGATTTCTCTGTATTTGGAACATCATTTGACACATGCTTAACTCATCTTGAAAAAGTATTAGAAATATGTGAGAAAACAAATTTAGTTCTTAATTGGGAGAAATGTCAATTTATGGTTGCGGGTGGCATTGTATTAGGGCATAAATTTTCGGAAAAAGGCATGGAAGTGGACCCTGCAAAAATTCAAGTTATAGCTAAATTACCACCTCCAACTACGGTAAAAAGGGTAAGAAATTTCCTTGGACATGCTGGATTCTACGGACGCTATATAAAAGATTTTTCAAAAATTACTAAACCTCTATGCCAACTTCTCGAAAAGGACAAGAAATTTGAATTTACAATCGAATGCCTGAATGCTTTTGAACTCTTAAAAGAAAAATTAATTATAGCACCTATAATAGTTTCACCTAACTGGGAGAAACCATTTGAGCTTATGTGTGATGCTAGTGATTATGCTGTAGGAGCAATTCTTGGGCGAAGATATGAAAAGATTTTTAAAGTTATATACTATGCTAGTAAAACTCTAAATGATGCTGAAATAAATTATACAGTTACAGAAAGAGAATTATTAGCGGTAGTGTATGGTTCTAATAAATTTATACCTTATCTGATTGAAACAAAATGTATCGTGCATACTGATCATTCTGCTATCAAATATTTAATGTAAAAGAAAGATTCCAAACCAAGATTAATTAGATGGATGCTATTAATGCAAGAATTCGATTTTGAGATCGTTAATAAGAAAGGAACTGATAATCAAATTGCGGATCATTTATCGAGATTAGAAAATCATGAATTATCTGATATTGAAAATGAAATTATAGACAATTTTCCTGATGAACAACTATATAATATCAATGAGAGGAAAATACCATGGTATGCTGATATAGTAAACTATATAGTTAGTAATATTTTACCACCTATGCTAACTTTGTAAAAATAGAAAAAATTCATCCATGATACGAAAACTATTTTTGGGATGAACCATATTTATATAAACGATGTAAGGATTTAATTTTTAGAAGATGTGTACCTTATGAAGAAATCGAACCAATTATTCAAAAATGTCATGATTCGATTTTGGAGGACATTTTGGGACTGATAAAACTGCTTATAAGATTCTACAATCTGGATTTTACTGGCCTACTCTATTTAGAGATGTATACAGATATATTAAAACTTGCTATAAATGTCAAAGGGTAGGAAATATATCTAGAAAAAACAAAATGCCTCTGAATTTTATATTAGAAGTTGAAATTTTTGATGTTTGGGGATTAGATTTTATGGGACCTTTTATTCCTTCGTTTGGAAACTCATATATATTAGTAGCTGTTGATTATGTTTCCAAATGGATTGAGGCACAAACTTTACCTAGATGTGATGCTAAGAGTGTTTCAAAATTTTTGATGAAAAATATTTTTACTAGATTTGGAATGCCGAGAGTGATTATCAACGACGGAGGAACTCATTTTAGAAATAAATACATTCACAAACTAGTAGAAAAATACAATATTACTCATAAGATATCCACTCGCTTATCATCCACGAGACTAGCGGATTAGCTCGAAGTATCTAATCGTGAGATTAAACGTATTTTAGAAAAATGCAGTAAACCCAAATAGGTTAGATTGGTCTATTAGATTAGACACTGCATTATGGGCTTATAGGACTGCTTATAAAACTCCGATTGGAATGACTCCTTACAGGCTTATATATGGAAAAACATACCACTTACCAGTTGAATTAGAACATAAAGCATATTGGGCGATTAAAGAATTTAATTATAATATGAAGGAAGGCTTGGTGAGAAAAGATTGCTGCAATTAAATGAATTGGAAGAATTAAGAAATGAATCATATGATAATGATCGGATTTATAAAGAAAAGATGAAATTATGGCATGATCGGAAGATTAATCGGAGAAATTTTGAACCGGGACGGGAAGTTTTGCTATATAATACTAGATTGAAATTATTTCCTGGAAAATTGAAGTCTCGATGGTTAGGACCTTTCACCATAACTGAAATATTTTCATACGGAACTATAGAAATTGAAGATCCAAAAACTGGACATAAATTTAATGTTAATGGACATAGATTAAAACCATATTTTGAAAGTATTAGACCTAACTATAAAGAGGTTTTAATGCTTAGTCGACCTGATTAATAATTGAAATTAGGTCGGGCTGACGACGTTAAACCAAGCGCTTTATGGGAGGCAACCCATATTAGTTATCTATTTGTATTGTATCTTAATAGTTAGTCTATATTATTGAAACTTTACTACTCAATTATTATTAAGAATCATCACATATTCGAACCATTATGATGAGAAAAGAAATTATTCGATTTAAGAGCAAAATTGGACATTATTTTGGAATCTCGCCGACGACGAGGTCGATACTCGCCGACAGCGAGGTTTGCGCCTAAATTAAATTCAGTTTATTTATCGAGCTCGGCGACGGCAGAAACGTCCCGCCGACAGCGAGAACATGGGAGGCAGTTTTTATAACTGAGTCGCCGACGGCGAGAAACTTCTCGCCGACAGCGAGGAAGTTATAAAGATGAGTTATTTATAATTTGAATGCCGATTTGGATGGTTTCAACACCAATTCCTTTGTGAAAACCCATTCTTAAATCATTCTAGATCTGCCTTCTTCACTAGAATTCATTCCATTCACCATAATGGCCTCCAAATTCTTAGATTCCTCTAATTCTGGAGTGTTTAACCGGAAGAAATTTGTGAGTGCGGAAGCGCAGCGGATCTTCAACAAGGTTTTGGTAAAGAAAAGAGTTATCAAGGAACAGAGATTTGTCAATCGAGGATTAGAGAATTCCACTACGAAGATAGAAGAAACGATCGTGCAGCGACACTGGGAGGTATTTTGTTACACAACGTCTGCTGTTGTTATTCTTGTTGTGAAAGAGTTCTACTCTAACTTACATGCGATCAACAATGGGAATGTATACATCCAAGGAAGATGGGTGACGTTTACTCCATCAAGAGTAAATGAATTATTCTCTATAGAAAACACCCCGGTATGTCACTATTCAAATTTTGTGCCTTCTCGATATAATATGAGTGAGATATTTCGATATCTGACTGATGAACCGGAAGATTGGGAAATGCATGAAGACGGGTATGTTCGTTTCTCTGCATCACTTTTGAATCCTGTCTCAAAGCACTGGCACTTTTTCATCTCATCTAAATTGTTACCTACTATGAGGGTAAACAAGGTTTCGAAGGAATGCGCTATATTGAATTATTGTATTCAAAATGGATTGCCTATTGATGTTGGATCAATAATTGTTAAGTATGCATTGGGTTTAATTGTGCATGGGTCAGTTCACGGACTAGGACACCCATCAACTATTTTTGCATTATGCAGTCAGTACCAGGTTTCTTATGAAGCTTGGGAAAAGGTTCTGTTACCTTGGAAGCCGCTTGATCCTACTGATATGTTCCCTACTTTAGCAATAATGATGAAATTACATTTATCTCTGATAGAGCTTCACAGAATAAACCTATAGAAAGGCCTATTTCAGATAAAACGGAGTTACTTATGAAGAAAATTAAAGGAATGGAGAAAGAAGCTGCAGAAAGTGAGAGATTCGATCGACAATATATCTGATTTATTTGATCACATTGAGTCGGAGGATGAAGGAACACTTTGATCATTCCGGACACCTGGAAGCTAGCTTTCTTCATTTGCCGAGACGAAGGGTTGGATCACCGAAGAATCCGCCGGAGTTTCCCTTTCAGGCCTTTTTATAACTTATTTGTGCATCATCGTCATATCAGAAATATCAGAGAAGATGAAGATTCTGACATTGAAGAGTAGCAGTAAAGATTTTCATAGTATGTTTGTATTTATGTTATTTGATTTGATTTAGATTTTATTATGTGTGGAGTGTTGATTTGAATATCTCAAACTTAATTGAGATATGCGTCATAGTTTTGTATCAGCATTTAGTGTGTCATGGATTGGTTTGCGATGCTGATTAGTAGTAAGGATTAGAGAATTGAAGTTTGATTATAGAGTTTAAAATTATGTTAGTTTGTACATCTCATGGATTTCAATATTAAAGTTAATTTGTTGTGTTGTGTGAATTTGTTTGTAAGTAGCTAATCTTCATATTAAATTAATAAATGATGTGATCAGAAATATAATATAAGGCAAATCAAATGAGTGACGAATTTTGGAAATTAAATTTTTTGGAATCTCGCCGACGACGAGAAAAATCCCGCCGACAGAGAGATCGATCTCGCTGACAGCGAAGGTTAGAGCAAAAATTTCTCACCGGCAGTAGATTTTTCCCGAGAGTTTTTGGTTCCGAAAAATATTAGCTCGCAGACGGCGAGAAAAATCTCGCTAACAGCGAGTTCGCGAAAAACACTTTAATTGACCGGTCAAAAACACTATTCATCATCCCCAACCTCTCATTTTCGCAAAAACTACCCTAGGGCTCACGAAATTTCGGATTTAAAGGTGATTTCATCACTCAAAAATATCAGATTTCATCTTCTCTTGGTAAGTGCTTCACTCCTATGCAAAAATTTTTGATTTTCACCATGTATTTTCTCCATATTGAAAAATTTTGAAAAATCCTAAATGTGGAAGAATTACTCTGTAGAAATCCATAAAATTTATTTTAATTTGATCTTAGATGTTGTAGGAAGCCTCCTTAGTAATATTAGGAAGTTTAGTGACGATTTTTGTGAATTTCATAGATCGATCGAAAAATGGCTCCGCGACAGAAAAGACGAGTAGATTACGATACTGACCGATTTGTCAATGCACGAGCACAAAATCGGTATTTTCAAAACATTCAAGCAAGAAAGTGCATTGTGAATCGAGTTTTTAAGAATCCGGGAGGCGAAGTTGAGCGGATCATTAAAGAACGAGGTTGAGAGAATCTCTGCTACATCACCAATAGAGCTGCTGTGGAAGTAGTAAAGGAATTTTATTCTAACCTGACTGCTGTAGAGGACGCACCAGTAAAGGTACATGGATTTATGGTTGACCTCAGCGCTGCTAGAATTAACGCCTTCTATGAAGTTCGGGACGGTCTAAATGAGTACGAAACATTTGGAACTATGCCGGAACCTCTAGAAGATGTGATAAATTTTCTTACTGACGGGACTGGAGTTTGGAAGATAAAGCAGCGGGAAAGAGTGAATTTTCCTCTTTCTAAGTTAAATGCAAATTCTAAAGCATTGCACTATTTTATTTGTTCTACTTTGTTACCTACATATCACCACGAGTGAGGTAACAAGGGATAGAACGATTCCGAATTTACGTATTCGAACAATAGAAGTATAAACATTGGAAGTGTCATCTATAGAAATATCTTAGCCACTTCTTGGAAATGAAAGTGGAGGGGGATTGGGACATCCCGGGTTGATTTATGCGATCCGCCAACTCTTTGGAGTTGAGGCGAGCAGATGATGAGGAGTGGATAGAACCCATGAACCCACTCACGGCGGCCAATATTAAGAAATATGAGTCTCATGAAGGGTGGAGATCGGGAGTGAGAAGTTATTTCACTCAGTCAAGTAGAGATATACCCTCTACTAGCTATGAACCTCCTGAGCCTACCACCCCTACCCTACAAGATCTGATGAATGAGCTGACACTTCATAGGAGGAGTTTTGAGCAGTTTGGAGAGACAATGGGAAGAAGATTTGATCATTTTGATCAAAGGATTGATAATCTAGAGAGGAGACTTGATTATGATAGTGAGTACCTGCAGAGACATTCAGAGTACGAGATAGCATATCATGAAGCTGAACGTCGCTATAGGAGTGGAGATTTAGATGTCATCTTTTCAGAATGCCCCAGGTATACTCAGTATCATCCTGCTCAGTCTTCTCAGCCTGCAGATCAAGGAAGGGATGACAATATAGTTTGGGACTTCAATATAGAAGATTAGGACTTTATTTGTTTTGTTTGTTTGATGTTAAGTTATTTTGGAAACTTTTATATGTTTGTAATATTCAGTACTTTATGTTGTGAGACATTGGATATTTGTTAGATTATTTGCTTGAATTGTTATAGTAGTTTAGTTTTTATTTTTTTGTTAGTTAATTGCATTTGTTTTTATGTTAAATAGGATGTTAGTTTTATTTAGTATGTTTTTATTTTATTCTGTATTGTTTTAAGTTGTAAAATTGTTAATGTGTTATAAATTGTTTTAATATGTTAGTAATTCATATGTGTAGTGTAGAGTTAATTTTAATTGTTGTATTTAATACTTATCTCAGATTTTATCCCTGCATTTTCTTTAAATTGTTATATATATGGAGAATACTAACAGTACAGGTTCAATGAAAAATGAAAAAGCCTGCAAAAATTTCAAAGAAAAAGAAATACCTAAACTTCAAAGGTATGATTTATTTACTTTTTCTTTATTTTTATTATTTAGAGTAGATATACAAATTTAAGTTTGGGGGGAGTAAAATACAAATTTAGTTATTAACTGTTCTCAATTTCTATTTTCAAATTATTATAAATTTATTTTTATAAGCAATTTTTTCAATTTAATTAATATGAATTATTTTATTTAATTATTATAAAAGGTTAAATGAAATATTTCTAGTGCTTTAATTAATTAAATAGAATAAAATATTTGGTTAAAGGGAATAAGAATATAGTAAACTATTTTTAGTAAGGAAAACTATATTCTAAAATTAAAATTCTTAAGTATTCAAGTGAAAAAGAAAAGATTGAAAATCAATGAAGTAAAAACTATGAAGTATATATAAGCTAAGAAATATTCCTAAGTTTCAAATTTAGGAAGATGAAAATGAAGTTCAAAATTATTAACAGGCTCTCCAGATACAGTAATCTTCATTAGTTTAAAAAAAAAAGGAGAAGCTTGAGGAGATGCCTTATCAAAAATTGGCTTCATTTGATTTAACCTAAAAAGAAAAAACTTAGATATTTCCAAACTTTTGTTTATGGATCAGAATTTTACCTAACAGTGTTTTCTTGAATTTCTTATCATAGGAATATCTTAAGTAATTATTCTTTTAAATATAGTCATTCCTGAAATGAATAGTAAGCTAGAAATCTTAGACCTGATAACTAAATAATTTATTTCTATAAGATTAATTAAATTACATGAATTATTTTTATTTAACTTTATTATGATATTAATTAATCTAATTCATAGTTTATTTGAATTGAAAAATCTTACTATAGAAATCATTATTTTTATGTAGTACTAAAAATTACTTGAGGAGAAGTAATAAGTAAGTTTGGGAGATTTTGATCACTAAAAATTTTATTTAGAAATTCATACCTATTTTTGATGAAATTGCACTTTAAAGAAATGTATTTTCTTTTTTTTTGTTGCAGGAATGTAGAATTTAGGTGATAAAAGCAAAAATCATAAAAAGGAGCGAATTTGGAGCAAAAGGAAGAAAATAATGAAATTTATGCTGAGTCGCCGACGGCGAGATCGAGCCCGCCGACGGCGAGGGTATGAGGAAGAAATTCTGAAGGATTTATAACTGTCTCGCAGACAGCGAGACCAAGCTCACCAACAACGAGAAAGCGCAGTTCGAAGACCTTCTAGAAGCCTCGCCGACAGCGAGGTAGTTCGTCGCCGACGGCGAGGTAGTTCAAATGGCGCAGATACATTGAACCTGGATACTTTTTGAAGGGATGCTTACACACCTCTTGGTCCTTTGCTCACCTCTATATATAGAAGCCGAAATTCAGCTTCTAAGTGTGTTATAAGTGTGTGTGTTATAAGTGTGTGTTATAAGTGTGTGTTATTTTGTGTTATGTGTGCAGTTTTGAGTCATTAAGTGTCAATTTTAGTCTTTAGAGTCTTAATTAGTGAGTTAGTGAGTTTTTAGCGAGTCTTCTGTGTACTGGAAGGAAGAGTCAAAGGAACTGCGAAGAGTCTGCTTGGGGATAAATCGAGATAAGTATTTATATTTATTGTTTTTAACTTTAAATGCAATCCATGCTTAGTTTAGTTCCCATGCATTCTGAGTAGTTAATTTAGTCTTTCTCCTCGTTTATGAAATTAAGTGACTAGATGAACTAAAAATAGAAGTACTTTTAAATATTAATAAATTGTGATAATTTTTACTTAAAACTTAATTTACTTTCAAACTGGCGATTTGATTTGTTAAAATGTGTTGATTATCAACTATAGTAAAAATTACATCTGATATTAGGGGAATTCAAAAGCCTTGGAAGGAGGGTGCAAATAAATAGGGAAATAATATCACTGGGCGTAGAATAGAGCATTTTAGTGTGACAGACTAAAATATTCAATTCGGTCCTATTGTTTGAGAGCTGAAGTGTTGATGTTAGCCCTCAGGCGAGGGGAACGTGGGAGCTCGAGTGGCGGTCGGTATCCTCCCAGCCTAGCCGCAGATTCGGTAATCAAACATAGGATTAGTCAATATTCTTTACACTCGGACCAAAGGGTAAAGAATAGGAATGCTCCTATTTGTCACAATACCTTCAAATTATCTATTTAAATTCATCAATCACTTAAATTTCTAAATAAGGGGAAAGATACTTTTTCTGAATAGTTAATACTTATTTAGCAATTAGTTTAATTTCCTGCACTTTCAATACGTATTAATTTTCTACTTAGTTAAGTTACCTAATTAAAATACTTAGTTTACTTTATTGCGCTTAAATTTAGAATTCCAAATTTTTGTATACTTATTTTAAAATTATTATTATTATTATTTTAAAATTAATTGTTATTTAATTATTTATTTCCCCGTGGGATCGATAACCGAGACTCCACTAGAGCCCCGTATTACTTGATACGATACGTATACTTGCGTAGCATCCACAACATAAACAATTACAATTCTATACATATAATATAGCGGGGCCAAGTTTTTGGCGTCGTTGTAATTAAATTAAAAATATCATAATATAAAATTGTGGGTCAGGGTCTATAGGAGAATTGTCTGTAGTAGCTGTAAACAGTCCATTTCCACATGTAGATTGTCCAGGTTCTGTGCTAAGGCCAGTTTCTGCCCCTAAAAAATAACAACAGTTTCAGCTTCTAGTGCATTCAGAGCATCAGTAGGAGCAGCAAAAAACCATAAACAATGCCCTTTGGAGTTTCTGCAGATTCCTCCAATACCTGCCCTTCCAATTGAGTAACCTCCATCAGTGTTTAATTTCAACCAAGGCTGAGAAGGGGCCCTCCAAAAGAACCATCTGGATAGTAGTTGTAGCCTCCCTCTTAGAAGAGTTAGCAGAGGATCCATTCAACTTTTTAATAAAGGACTGATAATGGATTAATATCTTATGAGGACTGGCTAGCAGGTTTTGGTATATGGCAGCATTTCTAGCTACCTAGATGAACCAGAAGATAATGAGAGGAATATACTTTTTTGTTTGGTATTGTCAAGTATCCCAGCAGGAGTTGAGGTTGGGCCAAATGGATAGAAGATCCTGCAGTTGTTCTCCTGCTAACACAGCAGACCATACACTCCTGGATTTCCCGCAATGCAGAAACAGATGGTTTATGCTTTCCTCATCTGAATGGCAGAGCTGGCATCTGGATGGACCTCTAATTCCTTTAAGTTTTAAAATACCATCACTAGGAAGAAAACTTCTGAATAACCTCGAGTAGAAGAAGGTCATAGAAGGGGGAATATTAGCATGCCAAAGGCTATTACCCCAATTAGTTGACTGCCATTGGCAGTGAGATTGGTAAATAAATTTTGACAGACTTTGCTGGGAGCCATTTTTTATAATAAGGGTATCAGGAATTGAAGGATTAATGGGGAGATCCATAATACTTTTTGATAATTTCAGGAGAATTGACTTCACAAAGCTTGGAAGGATCCCACATACCATCTACCCAGCAGTCAGAAACAGTGTTAATATTAGAATTGATGGGCTGGTAATCTTTCAAGGAATGATTCCCCAACCAATTATCAATCCAGAAATTAATTTGGCCTTCACCTACATCCCAAATGAATAAATTTTCAGCAGCATCTTTAACTTGAAGAAAGGCTTTCTAATTTTTGGAATCTCCCAATTTTGATGTCACAAGAGAAGGATGAGAGTGGGGACAACACTTACCTTTCATAAACCATGCCCATAAGGAACTTTGTTATCTGAATCTAACCCATTGTTTACAATAAAAGATATGGCTCATGTGTGTTAAGTTTTTGAAACCCAGTCCACCACTAACAGTAGGGTTGTAGATCTTATTCTAAGAAGTCCAGTGATGTTGTTTTTGTTGACCAGCCCATAAAAACTTTTTGAATGAGACTTCTAACATTCTTAGAGTACTCTTCTTTAATTTATTCATTTGTACGATATACAGGGGTTAATTAGAGAGTACAGATTTGAGGAGGGTCAACCTACCCCCATTAGACAAAAAGGAAGTGGTCCAACATTACATCTTGGAAGTCACTTTCTTCACCACCTCATCATAGTGGGATTGTTTTATCCTTCCTTTGATCAATGGAAATCATAAATATTTGAGTGGATAGGTTGAAGTAGAAAAACCAGTGAGATCTTTGATCAAATTAATCTAACCTGGGGGTAGTTTGTTGCTAGGAAGGAAATGACTCTTGGATCTGTTGAAAGAGAGACTTGAAGCATGTTGGAAGTAATCCAGAGTAGCCATGATCTTCCTGACTGTTGCTTTGCTCTCATTAGTAAACAATATAACATCATCTGCATATGCAAGGTGAGAAACAATGTTATTGATCTGTGCAAGAATTTCAGATATGGTAACTACTGCCGGGCATGGTTAATCAGCCTTGACAAAGAATCAAAAGCTAGGATAAAAATATAAGGGGAAAGAGGATCACCTTGCTTTATTCCTCTGGATGCAGTAATAAAAACCTTGACATTCCCCATTAACTCGAATGTTGTTATGAGAACTATTGAGCCATCTCTTAATTATAGAGCAGAACTCATCAGGGAAGTTCCTGGCTTTTAGGGTCTGAAGTATAAAATCCCAATTGCTGGTATCATAGGCTTTAGCAATATCTAATTTAATGATGAGATATGTCCCTCTACAAGATCTTTCAATCTCCAACAATAATTTCTATGCCAAAAGAACATTATCTGTAATGCTTCTCCCTTGTACAACTGTAGACTGGTTAATTTAAATTAATGCATCCAGTAATGGCTGCAATCTAGAGACAATAATTCTGCTAATGATTTTAGCAAATACAGTAGTTAGGTTGATTGGTCTGAAGTCCTTCCATGTGGATTTGGTATTCTCCTTTGGAATGAGTATTATTGTAGTTGATGTGAAGTATTTTGGTAATTCAATGCCAAGGAAGAAGATTTGAATAGCCAAGGAGAGGTCCTGCTTGATAATCTCCCGAGAAATCTGATAGAATCCAGCAGTGTAACCATCTTGACCAGCAGTTTTTATTGGATCCAAAGAAAAAACAGCCTTTTTGATTTCATCTTACTCAAGAGGAACTGATAGAATAGAGCTATCAAAGTTGGCATTCAATTTGAGTAGTATTTCAGTTTAATTCAATTGACAGATTGGAGGACCATGGTTAAAAAGTTGATGGAAAAACTGAACAACAGAATAGGAAATGGCCTGGTTATCTGTCAGCCGGTCTCTCCCTTCCCCTTTAATTCTAGTAACTACATTTAACTTTCTCTTGTAGTTGATAATTGCATGGTAATATTTAGAATTTTTGTCCCCATGTGTAAACCAATGACAGGCTGCTTTTGTTTCAAGAACTGTTCCTCTATCTCAATTGCTGTCATAAGCTGCTGGTTGGCCTCCACTAACTCACTATCAGTAATAATTCCATCAATATTATCCTATTCTAACCGATTCACTAGCTCCTCAGCTGAAGTAACTTTAGAATGAAGATTACCAAAAACCTGCCAATTCTATTCCTGCAGCTTCCTAGCAAATCTCTTCTGTAGCATTTTAAATTTAATTATAGGTTTATCTACTTGGTGGGAGAGAGGTTCTAGCCAAGAAGATTGAGTAACTTGCAAGAAAGTAGAATGTGTGGCCCAGACATTTAGATATCTGAATTTAGCTTTACTGTGAATGCCATGAAGTGTCAACTTGATCATTAGGGGGGAATGGTCTGAACTAGCCCTTGGAAGGTGGGTAATAGTTGTGGAAGAAAAGAAATTAATCCATGCTTGGTTGGCAAAAAACCTGTCTAATCTTTCCCAAGTCTTTCGTTCATACCCCAGATAAAAAAGGTTAGCATCTGATATATTATTAGAAAAAGCTATACAGTTAAAATCCCCTCCGACTATCCACATAGCAGCCATGTTAATACTGATCTGATGTAAAGAGCTCCAAAGATATTCTCTATCAGCTTGGTTGCACCCAGCATAAACAAATGTGGCCATTCCAGCTACCTGATCAATTTGGAAATGGATATGGAGAAAATGGGGATGATCTAATAAGACATTAACATTCATTTCTTTTCTACTAAAGAACCAGATTTTGTTGGAACAGTTGGCTATGAAATTGAGTTGAGAAAACTTATTGGTGACTCCTTTGGTGTTATGTTTAAACATGGGTTCAAGATGAGCAAAATCCTAGAATATGTGAATCCTGTCAATATTCACTAATCTATTAAGGGAGCCAAGGGCAGCAGCCCTCCAAATATTCCAGCACAGCATTTTAATCATTGGGAGCAATTTTTCCACTCCTAATAAGTCTAGGAATGGAAGAAACATACTGGTCATCAGAAACAGATGGGGGTTAGATAACGTTCTCAAAAGACAGATTTCTCAGTTCCAAATGTTTCTTTTTCTTTTTGGAATAATGAATAGTCCAACCTTCAAAAGTCATTGAAAACATCTTCAAAACAGACTGGCTCAGAAATAGATGCAGAGTCCACCACAATGGGAGGAGGGTATGAAGTAATTTGTGGGAGAATTGTATAAGGTGGAGGTGAAGAGGCTAACAAAGGAGGATGACCTGGGTCCAAAAGTGGCAAAGGTAAATTATCACAGGAAGGATCAGTTGGAGGGCTGCAAGGAGGAGGGTATGAAGTAATTGGTGGAATAATTGTATGAGGTGGAGGTGAAGAGGCTAACAAAGGAGGATGATCTGGGTCCAAAGGTGACATATGTAAATTATCACTGGAAGGATCAGTTGGAGGGCTGTTAGGAAGAGGCTCAACAGCAAATGAAGAAGGGTCAGAGGGGGGAAAAAAGGTGGTGGTGGAAGCCAAGTTAACAGTAGTAACAACAATATTTTCAACATGCTCAGTTCCAAAATCATCAACATTTTCAGCAAGTGCTAAAGAGGCTGATTCATACTGAAGCTCAGGGATAGGGAGTTAGGAGGATTTACTGGCTCTGAAACAAAAACAGGATCAGAAGGGGCCTCAGCAGCAGTAGGTTTTCTTCTTAGCTCTGGCTTCAATCTGTACCATCTATCCAGTGAGTGACCAAACGTTTTGCAATGTACACAATAGTAAGGCCTTCTTTCCATAACAATTAGTTGCCAATATCCATTATGAGCAGTCCCCAACCACATTTCTTTAACTTGTAGGAGAGTAACATCTCTTTCAATTAATATTCTAGCACCTGATGGTCTAGTAACCTCAGTGGTTGGACCATCCACTAGAAGGGGTTTGCCCAAAGCCAAACCAATATTGTAGAGTGTATGTTTCTCATAAAATTGTAGTTGAAGCTTAGGCAGATTAAACCAAATTGGGGCAATGGGTGGTTCACGAGAAGGGTAAAACTCAGGTGACCATTTCAGCAGCTTCATAATTTTTCCATCAATATTAATAGCTTTCATTGAGAAAACTCTAGCATAATCATCTTCCAGGTTTAACTGAATAATCACATGTCTTCCATCAAAAAGACCTACTTTCCAAGATCCCACAAGTTTCAGATTTTCAAAAACTTTTCTTATGAGCTCCATTTTAGGATGGCCAAATTGAAACTTTCCAACTAAGGTGAACTAAAACCTATCAGCCAAAGTGTTAATTTCCTCCTTAGTGAAGAAAATAGCTGGCTTCCCATTTTTCTTACTAATAGGCTTTGTAAACTGACTAGCCAAACTAGCCAACCCATTAGCAGCATCATGAAAGCTCTGGGAAAAACTCTTTTGCCATAAGAAAGCCACGGCAGAAGCATAAGACACTTCCCCCCAAGGGAGGGTTACATTCCATTTATTCCAATGGAACAGTAACCCGCCAAAAATCAATTCAAAAAGCAGGAACCCAGGGAGAAACCAAACCAGAAGGCAAGCAAAGAGAGAGAAAAGAGTCCAGGATGCAGCAAGAAACAACTTACCAAAGCTGAATACCAACCTGGCAGTCACCACCCTGGAGAGGGAGGCCATGGTCGGAACCCTCACAGAGCAGACACCATAGCCGCCATTTATATGTATTATATATATATATACAAATTTATGATGGATGTTTACCTATTGGAGAAATAAGAAGAATGATTCTTGAAAGTTTCATAATTTTTGGTTTTAAAAATAATTTTTAATAATTATATTAATCCAGTGAGTAATTAATTACTTAAGAATTAAATATAACTTATTAATTTGAAATTTTACAAAATTATTTTATCATATTATTCTTCTCATTTTCCTGAGTTCAAGAATAATTTTCTTATATTTATATGATTTTTATATGTTGAGATATGAATTTTTAAAAATTTATGTATTTAATTAAATAAAAAAATCCAAATTTTCTTATATAAATGAATCGACGTTGACTGCATCCTCAGATCAGTCGAGTTCATATGCAAAAACGCCTAATTGGATGGAGGTGTCCAGGAAAGCGCCCACGTGGCCCTCAGTTTCATGTGTTTCATGTGGATGAAATCGATGTCCGACAAGATCACGACTGTCCATTCTTAATACATAAAATGGACGAGATTTGGTTGTCTCGCCCAACCTAGTGTATCCCGCACACTGCACATTTTAAAACCATAATTTCTCTGTCATTTCTTAATTAATTTTGATAAAATTTGTTTCAACAGCATCATTGAAGCAATGAGATCATATCCATACAGTTATGTGGATGTTTTGAAATGATCTTTTTCATAATGTTCCATGCCCAAGCAAGAGTTTGGTTAAAATGGCCATGTCTAGCTTTGACGATGTGAATCCACAATCAAAATTAATAGACACGATCGCTAGGTCCTTGAGATGCTCCTTGCGTGCTCAGTTTGAAATGAAATCTAGTGGAGGTATTACTTCGCTAAAATTGGCCCACGGTTTGATCTTGGAATGGTTTTGGGCTCATGGGAAGGTCCAAATTCGATTGGAAAATTCTTCGTACAGCTCAGAGATGTTGTAGGAGTAGTCCATTTGGAGTTTTGAATGGTTTTGAGTCAACCTAAAAAATTTTCTATTTTCTGAGGCATGAATGGAAAGAATTCAATGGATTTCGGAAGCTAATTCTATGGGGGATGAACTCCTTAGTGTTTGGAGAGCAAGTTTTATGTTCAAAGCTTATGGAATTAGGGACTATGTGTGGGTCTCTCACTTTTTTGGGGGATCTTGGGTAAATCTTTATTTATATACATGGATGGCCATGACTGAGCTTGGGTTTACTTTGGGAAGGAGGTAACAGCTCCATGATGACTGTGGATAAGTGTCGTCTCCAAGATAACCATGGATGAACTTTTCCAAGTGATAACCATGATGAGCCTTCATTAATACGTGGATTTGGCTATGCTCCTTAGCTTCATTCAATTGGCTGGTTCATAAGGTGGTGGAAATTTTAAGATTTAGCTAGCTAATTCAGTTCAATTGATCATCCAAGTCATGCTTTGAATTTAGGGGAGAATGCCTCTTTTCCCTCATCCTCATGGTGAGCTCAATTATGTTAAGGATAATGGCTTCTCTTCCATTGGGTCATGAGTGATGTGAGTGATGACTTCACCATGTTTTTCTCCAATAATTTCATGGAGGAATGACACCTCTTCCCCTCCCACCTAATGGCCTCATAAAGATTTTTGACCTAGGTCAAATATTGTTGCTCATGGGTTAGTTATTGAGTTAATCATGCCATGATGAGACTCATGGGTCATGGATGACCGATTGGAAATCCCCATGGGTTGAATTCAATTTTGAAAATCATTTATGAATTTTAGATGTCATGTATGATGTCATAAATTAGATTTTAATTTATGTTATTTGGTTATAATTTCATTCTGAATTAATTATGTAACTATTTAAAAATATATGAAATTATAATATTAACCCATAAATTAGTCAAAATGCGTTTAGTTGCTGACCATTTGACTAATTTTCATGAATTTTGTCTAAGGTTGGATTTTTTATTTGGTTTGACTAAGGTTGACTAACATTGACCAATTTGTGTCTAAGGTTGACTGGGCGACTTACATGCTTTTCTCATGGTTAGGTTAGTCATAGGGTCTCGTGGTGTGACTTGATTTGACCCATTTAAGTGTTTGGGTTGACCAAATTGTCATATTTGGTCATTTTGGTGTTTTAAGTTAATAAAGGGGCCAGGATTGTCTGATTCAGTGTTTGGGTTGAATAAATGGTCCATGGAGAGGTTATTGGGCCCAAAATCGATTGTTTTCACCAAAATTGACCAATTTAGGATTATGATTGACCAGATGGTCAATATGGTGTTCATTGGATCCAAAATTGACCATTTAGACCAAATTTGACCAATCTAGGTCTAGTGTTGACCAGATGGTCAATGTGGTGGTCATTGGGTCCAAAATTGACAATTTTGATAAAGTTTAACCAATCTTAGTCTAGGGTTGACCGGATGATCAATATGGAGACCATTAGGTCATGAATTTTCATTGTTGATGTGATCATTTTGCGGTTTCATCCTGGTTTGCGCTAAAAAAGTGGTATACTGAGTCTAATATGATCTTAAGGATTTTAGGGAACCTTAGATGAATTCAAAGGGGTCAATATTGTTAGAACCCCTCCTTAGATTTATTCAGTGATCATAATGACCAAAAGGTCTTTGAAGAGGTTTCTGGTAATATTTAACCATTACAAATGACTTAAGACATGTCTTGTTTATGGGTGTTAATTTGGAGATCTCATAAAAGTGAGGTCAACAATCCAAACAAAACTTGCCACGATATAAGGTATGGGCGATATATAAACTGAGTTCCTGTCCCCTAAACAAAGGCAGTATTTTGCCAGTTGAGTTGCAATGTATTCAACTTGAGGTGTTGTAATAGCAAACCCCAAACTTCCTGGACATAGATTCACTGAAAGAAAAGGTGTGATATCTGTCCTCTTGACTTTAACAAAATAAAAAAATAGTGGGACCCCTCAATCCTTTATGTTTAACTATATCATCTCATGGGATGAGCTTCCTGAATAGCCTCCAACAAAATAACGACATATAAGAAGAAATGAACTTTCCCCAAACAGGCTGCCCCCAAGGGACTATTTGACTCTGATCACAGGTGGAGTGGATGAAGGCCATTAGACCAATGGAAGAAGGCTTTTTGAGATCATGTTTATGATTTTGAACTCTTCTGAATGGGATCTGTTGAATACTGGTTAACTAAGATAGATTCAAGATGTTCTGAAGAATCATAACATTCTAATGGTCATTTTCCCAGCAGTCAGCCACTTTAAGATTTAAGTTAGGGGAGTGAGAAGAGATTGCCTGAGGTTTCCTACCAGGGGACCAACATTCCAGCCAAACATTAATGGCACCTTCCCCAGCTCCAAAATAAACAGTTTGCTCTCTAAATTTAAACATATTGGACCTAATTCTAGGAACCCCCAACCTCTTCCATACTAACTAAGTATGAAAGTCTTCGATGTACTTCGTCGACATGAATTTGGCACAAAGGAGGTCTGAGCCTTGAATTTGATCCAAAGCTTGCAGAAATTAATCTCCTTAAGATGAGTTAAGCTCTTAAATCACAACCCCCGTTCAGTAAGAGGCTTATATACTTTATTCCAGCTAATGCAAAGCTTCTGTTGCATTTGTCCTGAACACAAAATTTTATTAAAACATCTCTCCAGCAACAATGGAGTACTTTTCTTGAGGACAAACATTTGCATGGTATAAATGGGGAATGCAGACAACACACTTATAAGTAGAATTAACCTCCTGCCATTGGATAGAAAAGAATTAATCCATCAAGGAAGTTTATCAGTAATTTTGGTCAGGATATCATCAAATTGGGTCTATTTAAACCTTCCATTGATAAGTTGTAAACCCAAGTACTTAATAGAGGAATCACTGCTAGTAATACTAGTGCAATAAGAAATCCATAACTTGATATGGTGCTTCACTTGGGTGCTGAGGAAGTTCTGGCATTTGCTTTGGTTAAATTCCAGGTCTAAATAAGACTGAAACTCCATAAGGCATCTATAAATTAGTTTGATAGATGATTTGGAAGCATTAGAAAATAGGATGAGATAATCACATTAAGCAAGGTGAGAAATATTCAAGTTAGATTTAAGGTTAAAGTGAATATAAGGTTACTACTAAGACAACTGGTCTATCTCCTGGATAGATAATCAAATGCTCAAATGAAGATGGTAAGAGATAGGGGATCCCGTTGTTTGATCCCATATAAATAAATATATATATATATATATATATATATATATATATATATATATATATATATATATATATATATATATATATATATATATATATATACAGTATTTAGAGACGGAGAAAGGTGGCTATTCTTTTTGAAAGGAGGCTTTCTTTTTTGAAAGGTGGCTTTTCTTTTTTGAAAGATGTTGGCGCCAATTAAACTGCTGAAAGGATTCTTCCTTCTTTGATCAAGATTTGTGTTTGAAGGTGTTAGAATTTAGATTCTACTCTTCAATTGCATGTTCTTGTTTTCTCTTTGTTCTTCCTGGGTTCTTGATCTTCAATTTCAATTTTCTATACGGATTTTTTTTTGAATGGCTGATCTTAATCATCCATCCACCTCTAGCAAATCTTTTGTGGAAGTGGTTGGTCATAAGACTTCTGATCAGTCGAACAAACTAGTTTTTCCTCAATTTTACCTTGAGTCAGATGCTGGTAAAGGTGATTGTCAATTCATTAAAAAGGTGGTCAAGATGGGTGGGAAGCCAGCTTTAATCTTCTCAGATTCTGAAATTTCTTCTCTGGTGGAGGTTCATAAATTTACCTAAATTGGGAAATTTCAAATTGTTCATCCAAAGATGGAAGCTATCAGGAAATGCTTTAAGGATCTTCATTTAGTTCACACATGGAAGGTTGGCTTCTTGGATGGTCTACACATTATGATACAATTGACTAAGGAAGAAGATTATGCTAATCTTTTTTCCAAGAAGTTTATTCTTATTGAGAGAGAGTATATGAAAATTTTAAAATGGTCTCCTGATTTTGATCCTAATCAAGAGGCACCAATAATTCCTATTTGGTACAAACTGCCCAATTTAAAACTTCAGTTTTTTAACCATCAGGTAATCTATGCTATTGGGACTGCATTGGACAAGCCTCTAAAACTGGATATTTCTACATTTCAGTTGACTAGGCCATCTTTGGCCAGAATTCTTGTAGAAAGAGACATCAATCTTTCTGATGTTGATGAAATCTGGCTGGGATCTCCTCATAATGGCTATTGGCAACCTATTATTATGGATCAAAGACCTCTTTATTTTCATCATTGTAAGATGCTTGGTCATTCTAGTGATGTCTGTTTCAGACTCCATCCTAATCTTAAGTCTACCAAAGCAAGAAATTCTAATCTTACCAGTGTTATTAATAATGTTCCCTTACCTTTGAGAGCTGTTAATATGAATCCTTCTATGAACCATGATTTAAATGTTCCTCCTTCTATTGTTCCACAAGATGTTCCAAAATTCCCAAATGTTACTCTTCCTATACTTTCTTCTATTCTTGAAGATGTTCCTGTTGTAGTGGTTCTTGGGGATCAGATTCCATCTGATACTGAACCTATTCCTTCTGGAGAGATTTTGGAAGAAAGGTCTGAAGAGCTAGTGAATATAATTCCTGAAATTCCTGCATCATTTGAAGGTGAGGCTAATCCTGCAGAAAGACTAGGAAATGAGTCCCATTACCATTCTAGAGAGGTTCTGCCACCAATTATGTAATATCCAAATGTTCAAAATATTTCAAAGGAGAATAATTATATCAATTTGGAAGCTATGGCTACTGTTAATAAGGATCCGAATGATGATTGGGTGGTTCAAAAATCCAAAAATAAGAAATCTTTATTGTTGAAGAATTTATTTGAAGCTAATGTTATACCCTCCTCTTCATCTGCACCTACTTTCTCAAGAATCACTAGAGGGAGAACGGTTGCTGATCATGATTGAATTTCTGTATTGAAATATTAGGGGAGTGGCCAATTCTGGCTCCCTTAATAGATTATTGAGCTTAAGCAGGGTTCATAAGTTTTGGGTAATTGTTCTTCTTGAGCCTTTGGTGAAATCTAACTTTCTTAGATTCACTAAGAAGTTTTCTGGTTATAACTTTATATCAAATAGTTCCAATAAAATCTGGTTGTTATCCAGATAAGAATTCAAGATTGATATTATTCAGGATCCTCCCCAATTTCTTCACTTTCATTTTGAACTTGCAGTATAAAGGATTTGTATCCTTTATATATGTTGCATCCTCTATTGCTGATAGAGTTGAACTCCGGTCACAATTACATTTTATTAGCCAAAATATGATTGAAGAATGGATTAAAGGTGGTGTTTTTAATTATATTGCTTATCTTAGGGAAAAAAGGGTGGCAGGAATCTTAATTTTCATGCCATGTTGAATTTTTCAAATAATATTCAGGTTGTTCTTTATTTTATATAGGGTTTGAAGGATCTCCTTTTACATGGAAAAGAGGTTGGTTATATATATGAAATCTTGGATAGAATTCTTACCAAAAAATAATGGCTTGATATGTTTCCCATATCTAAAGTGCTCCAACTAGCTAGATTGGGTTCAGATCAATCTCCACTTCTTATTAAATTCTTTGTTGTATCTGCTGCTAAAAATTCATGTTTCAGGTATTTAAATGTTTGGTCTACTTATCCTAATTGCAGCCAAGTGATTGATTCAAATTGGAATAATACTTTAGATATTCTCTATACAAATCTTATTCTGAAATTATGGAAACTACAAAAAAGATTGGCTAAATCTTTGAATCACTGGAATTGAAATGTATTTGGAAATTTACAGTAAAATGTTCTTAATGCAGAAATTTTGGTAGCTGACTTGGAAAAAGATGTGGAAGCTGGTAGAGATTCAGACCAAAGTCTTATGGAAGCTAATGAAAAGTTGTAATCTGCTATTATGCAGGAAGAGTTATTTCTTCTACAAAAGGCTGCTTCTACTTGGTTTTTACATGGTATAGAAATTCAAATTTTTTTCATGCTACAATTAAATACAGAAGGCCTATGAATGCTATTCATAGAATTAAGTCTGAAAGCAATAGATGGTTATCAAACTCCATGGAGATTGGTGATGATGCTGTAGGCCATTTTCAAAAACTATTTTCTTTTCATCCAACTAATTCTTCTTTGTTTTCTCCTCTTCTCTTGAATATTGATTCAAATATTACTTATGGGATTCAATTAGATAGAATTCCTGATGAAGAAGAAATCTATGCAGCAATTAACTCTATGGATGGTAATAAAGCAGCTGGTCCAGATGGTTATAGATCAGATTTTTATAAAAAAATATGGAATATTGTCAAGCTCGATGTAACTTATGCAGTCCAAGGTTTCTTTCAAGGAGTTGATCTTCCTAAATATTTAACATCTTCAACAATTTTTCTCATTCCTAAAGACAGATGTAAGGTTAGCTGACATGATTTCAAGCCTATTAGCTTGACTTCTACTTTCTCCCAAATTATCAGCAAACTCATTGTAGCAAGATTGCAACCTTTCCTGGAAAGTCTAATTTCTGTTAATCAATCAGCATTTCTTAAAGGATGATGTATAAGTGATAATGTTCTTTTAGCACAAGAATTACTTTATGATATTGATAGACCTTGTAGAGGTTCAAATATTATTTTTAAGTTGGATCTTCCTAAAGTATTTGATTCCATCGGCCAGTCTTTTATCATTTATGTTTTGGCAGCTAGAGGTTCACTTTTGAATTCTGTAAATTAATGTCTAGATGGTTATATAACAATTATTATAGTGTGCTGATCAATGTGGAAACTATGTGTTCTTTCGAGCTGTGAGAGGAATTACGCAAGGGGGCCCATTGTCTCCTTATATATTCATTTTAGCCTTTGATTATTTGTCTAGAATGTTGAATCAAGCACAGCTATCTTATTCTTATACTCAATATCAACACAGATCTAATTAAATGGTCAGTCATCTTGCTTATGCAGATGATGTCATTATTTTTTCCAATGGCAGTAAAACTTCTATTAAGTGCATGATAAAGGTTTTGGCTAACTATGAAGAAGTTTCTGGGATGCCATTTAATAAAGCTAAATGTTAGTTTTTAGCAAGTTCCAAAGCTAATATTTATATAAAGAAATGGATTTCCGATTTTATTGGTTTTAAAGAAGCATTTTATCCTCATAAGTATTTGGGGTTTCCTTTAATCAAAGGAATGAGAAAACTTTCTCATTATGATGATGTGGTTGCCATGATATCCTTTCAACTTCATTGTTGGAACAATACTTTCCTTTCTAATGGTGGAAGGATTACTCTCTGAAGAGTGTCTTAACAACCTTCCCAATTTATATCATTCAAATGGTTATAATGAAGAAAAGCACTCAGAAAATGTTATCCATTATTTTCAATAAATTTCTATGGGAAGGTCAGCAAAAACAAATGCACTGGACTAATTGGGATAAATTGTGTAAACCTTTTGCAAGTGGAGGATTGGGATTCAAAAGCATTCAGCACTTAAGCTTTTCATTTTTCTGTAAACAGTGGGTCAAATTCAGAACAAATCATTCTCTTTGGGCCATGTTTATGCATGGTAAATATTGTCAACATGCTCATCTTTCTTTGCTTCAGTTTAAGATTGGTGACCTAAAGATTTGGAGACAATTGCTAACTGTAAGAGCTCAATCTTAAAATCTGTTTGTTTGGAAAGTAGGGAATGGACAAATTGATTTTTGGTTAGGAAATTAGCTTTTCCATGATTCTCTCAAAGATCAATATAAACCTTCTTCTACCATTCAAAAAGTTGTTGATTGATGGAGCAATTATACCGGGGATATAACCAAATTCAGAAATTATGTTAACAAGGAAACTATCAATAAGATATTATCCAATCCTATTCAACCTATGAAACAGGATAGATTGATTAATAAGAACTCACATAATCAAAGTCTCTCTAAATATATTTATGATTCCTATATTAATTGGCCTAAGAATGATTGGGGAGAGCTGCTCTGGAACAAATATATAACACCTTCAATGTCCTTCAGTTGGAGAGTAATTAGAAAATTTCTGCCAATTGATGACATCTTAAAGCTTAAAGGAATTTGTGGACTTGCAATTTGTCATTTCTGTTATTCTAATGAAGAATCCATTAATCACCTTTTTCTAAATTGTTTGGCTGTTCAGCAAGTATGGAAGTCTATTTTGCAGTTTATTGGTAGCAGATCCAAATTTATTTTGTGGGTTGATATTGTATCCTATTGGCAGGATTGGAAAAATTTAACAAATTTTTATATTCATCTAATTATGTTTTCGTTCACTTGGTTAACCAAAAATGATGATATTTTTCATAGCAAATGTTTTTCTATCCAATCTATTCTCAAGAATTGTTTATCTTATCTCTATAAGATAAAGAGCTATATTAAACATCAAGATAAATCCTCTAGTAGCAGATTTCAGTTGATCATTTGGAGGCCACCTAAAGCTCCTTGGCTGAAAATAAATACTGATGGAAGTCTCAAGCCTTTTGCTGCTGGTAGTAGAGGTCTTTGTAGAGATTATAGAGGTCATTGCTTATGGTATTTTTTTGCTCCAGTTTTTGCAAATACTATCCTTGAGGCTAAAGCAATTGCTATTTTCTGGGGACTTAAAGCTGCACTTATGCATAATCATTGTTTTATTTATATGGAAATGGATTCACTTCTTTTATTGCAAATTTTGCTTGGGAAAACTGTTGCTCCTTGGAATCTTCAGATTTGGATTAATAAGATCATCAATCTTTCTTATTTTAACCTATTATTTGGAGTCATAATTACAGAGAAATGAATCAACCTGCAAATTGGCTTGCCATATTAGCTTCTTCTTCAAATGAAATCAGATGTAATAGTTACCTTCTTATAGTTTTAGTTCTTCTTCTTTTCAAGTTTTTAGCTCTCTTTTATATGGAGACTTGATCAAGATTCCTCATGTCAGATGTAAAAAACTTCTCTAGATCTTAATAAAGGTTTATATTTTCTTTAAAATTATATATATACAGATTTAGAGACCCAGCTGCAGCTGGAAAGGTCTTTTTATAGATTCCTTTCATCTGGCCAAAGATAGCAGGTGCATTGGACTTTTTGGAAAAAGGTTGCAATATGGCTAGAGGTTTGGGTTTCGAATGGCTCCAACATCTCATGCAGGTTAATTTATGCAAGCTCTGGATCAAATTCAGATCTCAGACCTCCCTTTGGCCAAGTTCCTTAAAGGAAAATTGCAGACATCAACACCCTTCCCTCACTATTTGAAAACTGGGGGAATCTAAACTATGGGTAAGGATGCTAAAAACCAGACAAATTGCTGAGAAGATGTATTTATGGGACTTGGGTAAAGGTGAGATTAACTTCTGGCCTAACAACCGTTGTCCTAAGAAATGGCTTCTCCCCTGCACAGAACATACTGACTCTTCTCTCAAAGTGGCTGACTGTTGGGATGGTCATAATTGGTCACTTCCCACCCTCAAGACCATTCTTCAGGATTCTTCTACTCTCCAGATTTCCAAAATCCCATTTGATAGAAACAAACCTGATAAAATTATTTTGCAAGCTTATAATCACCAAAGTATCACCAAAACTATTTATCATAACTCCATTACTTGGCATATTGTTCCCTGGGGGGACAACATCTTGAATAAATTACTATCTCCTTCAATGTCCTTCTTCTGCTAGAAAACCTTTCATAGCCTCCTCCCCACATATTATAAACTGAAACTCAAAGGTCTCAAAGACTCCTCTAAATGTCTGATGTGTCTAGAAAAGGAGGCATCCATTACTCATCTGTTCTTCAACTGTACCTTCTCACAAGAATGTTGGAAAGAACTGATTCAGCACTTAAAATTGGAGAGTAGTAGCTTTTCTTGGGATCATTTTCATATTTGCTGGGAACGCTGGCAGAAGCATAAGTATGAAACTGTACCTTTTCTTGTGGCTTAGTTCATCTGGATGGCTAGAAACAAAAATAAATTTGAGCAACAACCAGCAAAAGTTGCACAAGTGGTGAGAAATTTCCAGTCCTATCTCCACAAAATGATCAGCTTTCACAAATTCCCTAATATTCTTCAGTCTACACATCCTTTGAATATGTCTCCCCTACTAGTCCACACTGTCAGTTGGAAGCCCCCATAGACCCACACTATTAAGATAAACACAGATGGCAGTTTTGCTAAACATAGTGCAGGAATGGGGGGAGTGTTCATAACCCATATAGGCCACTGTCTCCTATTCTTTCAGGCTCCTATTGCTGCTGAAGAAGCCCTTGATGTTGAGCTGTCAGTTGTATATTAGGCATTGCATTTGTTTTTATTAGCCTCCTGGGAGAATCTCTGTGTGGAGGTGGACTCCACTGCCTTGATCAACTTACTAAGCCATGACAGCCCAGTTAATTGACACCACAGCTATTGGATACAGAAAATTCGAAGGCTCAAACTGCTACTCACAACTCAATTTTCCTTCATTTACAGGGAGGGGAATAAACCTACAAATTGGCTAACCAGAGCCGGTGCTTCCTCTGAGAAAGTGGTGGTTTCATCAAATCCCCCCTTTGCACTTCTTTTCCTATTGGATGGCGACAAGCTGGAGGTCCCTCATCTCATATTGGTGGCCCCCTTCTAGATTCTTGTTTGTGTCTGATTGATTGGGCTCATTGTAGTTTGGTGTTGTATCTTTTAAAGTTGATGTTTCCTTTTCCATTCCCCTTGTGTGGTGTTGTAAGGTGATGAAGGAACCAATTATTGGTCTCACCTTGTCGTTTGTACTCTCACTTTTTCTAACATGTAGGGAGCCTTAAGTTGCTCCTTCTAGAACACACACACACACACACACACACACACACACAGATTTTGAGTGTATGTTTACCTATTGGAGATAATTATTTCATATATGAAATGTGACCAATTGTATGTCACTACATCTTCCTTCAACATACTCTTCTCTTGTTGGTCTGATAAACCTTTGCATAACCTCCTATTATATCTTAAGTCGAAAACAATGTGGATATGCTGTCACCATGATCTTTCTCCTACTGGCTACCTAGTTGGGGTGATTTACCTGATTGTTTACCAACTATCACATAAATAAGGGTTTTCATTTCAGAGGAGCAAACTATGATTGTATAACACCTTTTTTTTTTATATGGAGAAACCCATCTTAAACAAGAATGGGGGCAATGCTTTTCGCTGTTAAATATTGATGTTGTCTCTAAAAGGTTTTGATATTCCTTACTTATACGTGTATGCTTCTCCTTTTTCTTATCAGCTTGCAGGTACAATTTCATGGAGTGGATATGGGGATGGAATCAAGTGCATCTACGCTCATAAAATTTCTGGTGGCTTCTTTCGGCATATGGACCATGAGTTTGACTTTGCTTCAACTTTTGTATTGCTTGTTTGTTGCTTCTTTATCCATTGGTATAGGTTTAGAAGCTTTCTTGGGGAGAACTTCTCTAAATAGAGGACTAGAGTATACATTTTGGACTGTTTTATTTTGGGCTATTTTTAGGGTATACTTATACATTTTTTAGAGATCCTTTTGTGTAGAGTAGTATTTTGCTAATGGAACCTAATTGATGTGTACTGTACTTTTTTTGGATTTTAGTAGTGGGATTCATCTGCCAACTAACTGTACATTTTGGTCTGATGAAATAAATTTACTTTCGGGTTTCCAATATATATATATATATATATATATATATATATATATATATATATATATATATATTGCCATATTAACAGGGAGGGAAATCAGCCAACCAACTGGCTGGCAAAAACTTCTGCTACTTCTGCACTTTAAAAATTTTTCAAATTTCCTTTTGGGCATTTAAAGCATTTACTTTTGGGGATTTACTTACACTCTCTTATATCAGATGCAATTAAAACTATCTTTTGTTTAATGCATCTTTTATTTTGTTAATACACACACACACACACACACACACAAATACATATATACAAACTTTTCTTAAATTCCATCCTTTTTTATGCCTTCTTCAAATTTAATTTTTGTGGCTCTATTATTTTAAGTTTTCCATGGAGTTTAACTTGGCCTACGTCTCAAATTTGCCAAAAAAAGAAAAAAGAAAAAGGTGAAAAAACTATGAACGCATTTCTTTCGTTGGCCTGCGCTGGGAACCCGACGTCCTCCGATAGACGGACTTAGTTTTTTCCTATTTTGTTAATATTATTATAATTTCACAGCAAAAGATTTTTAAATGAAAAAAGAAAGACCCTAACGCATGGTTTCAATGAAGAAAGAAAACCGTCAGCGCCAAATTCAAAGGATGATTTCGCGGCTACCAGCACGTGCGGATCAGGCAACAGTTGCGGTCCTTGGACTGCGGTGTCGGCCGCGCGCGTTGGCTTAAAAAAGAATACCGCAGATATATGGGTCAGTGGCTGCCATGGGCGCTTGGCATACGACGAAGACGACGACGTCGATCAGAGGGAGAGTAAAAAGAAAGCAAATATGGAGAGTGGTGAATTAAACAAATGAGTGTAACATACTTAAAAACTCATAATTCAAGTAGCGAATTCCTCCCTTAATTTTACCGAGAACTCTTCTAGCAGTCTAATTTTTAACTGTTTTTTGGATCTTACCAAGGAGAAGGAACATATATGAGAGAAAAGCGAACACGGCATCCAAGATGAAAGAGTCGGCGAAGGAGTTGTGATCCCATATATAAGTAGTTTAAAATTTAGGAATTGCTTGTCCTCGGAGAAATCGGCGGAGTGCCCGTCCTCCTCGAGAAAGCCAAGGGTTTGAAGTTAGGAGTGTTGAGAAGAGGAGGGATCGGATTCTAAATGGCAGCTTTGTTGATGAGCAATCTGTTTTGATAACACTAATATTTTGTTGAAACATTTGCATGAAATAAATTATGTGGCTTCACAAATTTTGATATCAGCACCCAAAAGAAATAAGAAAATCATCATATTAAATATGTTAGCGAGGATTCACGAATTTTGATATATTTTTTATTAAATAAAATTATTTTTATTGAATATAATGCGTATGTCACCCGTATACATAATTATTAAATTTACAAGCTTTGAAATTAAATTCGGAATCAATTAATGTCTTGTAGTTGAAGCGAATGCTTGAGTGAGATAAAACATTAGCATCAAATGTGACTTATTCGAGGGTATACTAAACAATATGAATGTATGTTTAATGTTGTTATGTTTCACATAAATGTATATTGGTCAAATTTGTTATAAATGTACTATGATATTGTGAATTTGATGGAATCAAGTAAGAAAAATTAGGGCGAGACATTCTGTTTTTCGAATGCATAAACAAATAGAACTTAGAGAAGGACATGTCACTAACATTTAATCTAATAATTATTTTCTATCTCTCCAAAAAAATGAGGAGACAATGTTTTCCTTGATTGATAATTAGAGCTTGAAATTCTCCAAATTTGTTTTTACATAAAAAGCTTTGAATAAACATAAACTGAGGGATTTTCTTCGAGTGCTTAGTTAAATAATAACTTAGATTATTTATATCATTGATCAGACTGTTGGATAGAATTTAGAAAAAAAAATCGTTAATACAAATAAGAAATTAATCTTCATGAGAACAAGAGGCAATTCGAGTGGTTTTAACCATCATATGGCTTATTATTGATTTTAGTTGTTTATTGACCAAGGAACATTTAATTTTATTTATATCTTAAAATTTACTTTTATTTATTAATTTTGGTAGAAAACTTAATTTAACTTGAAAGCCTAATAAGAAAACTAAGCTAGTATAAGGCACACAACCATAGAAAAATATCTAGAAAAAGCACACTATTCCAATGTGTAAACCAAAGTAAACAAAGAAAGGCATGCACCTATACAATAGAATAGTACGTTTAGTCCAGTTTTGTTATGTTCTTTGAAAGAAAAGAAAACGGTAACCAAACACTATCATACGACTACAGGAAAAAGTACCAAAACAAACGGTATAACCATCTGCCTAAATTTTCGCCAAAAAAAAAAAATTCTACTTTCCGATATTCTAGCGATGGTTTATGATCTAGGTGATTTGCGATGGCATAATTACAGAACATGTCGTCACTTATTAAAAATAATATTTTATTCAATAATTTTTTTTATTACTGATGCAACTGACTATCTTTTATAAGCAAATATTAACATATGGTCATATTTTGTGGTTGACTATGAATCTACCATTTGATGGGATGTTAACTGATGCGGTTTTTTTAAAGGCGGACTTACATTGGTTTATGCTTTTCGCCGATGATATCCTTCTTGTGGATAAGATTAGAAAAAGTGTACATGAAAAAAGTTAAATTATGGAGGTTGACATTGGAGTAAAGAGCTTCGATTGAGTAGATCTAGAAAGGAATACATGAAATGAAATTTTAGAAGTCGTTGCTCTAGTGGTAGTTGTAACTACGTGTGTTCAAATCATTAAAATGTGTGAAAGTTTTAGATATCTCAGGTATGTTGTCCAAAGTGATGGAGATATAGAATGAGTTATTATTAGTAGACTTCAAGTAGGTTGGTTCAAGTGGAGTAATTTATCGGCCTATTGTGTGAATGAAAATAACACATAGGCGTTAAGGAAAATTTTATAAGATGGTGGTGAGACCTACAATGCTCTACGATGTAGAATTTTGGCCTTTGAAAGAGAAGCTTAAAACAAATTTATGAGTTGTAGAGATGAGAATGTTTAGATGGATGAGTGGCTTGACACATATAGACAAAATGCGATATAAGAATATTCATGATAGGGTTTGTGTAGCTCCACTGACGGACATTATTGGAGAGAGTTGTCTTAGATGGTTTTGTCATTTTAAACTCACTCCATCTAACGATCCATTTTGGAGAAAATAAATATTAGATTAAGCTTCCGTTAAGAAAGGCTGAGGTAGCCCTAAAAAGAATTGGAGATATTGTATAATAATTATCTAAGTCTATTAAAATTAAATGAAAATATGACACTCAGTAGGACACAACGTAAAAAATGGATTCTTGTAGGCGACTGCACTTAGTGGGATAAAGTCTTTTTAATGCTATTGTTAGAGACAAAATGCATAATGAATATATCCATATATAGGGTTGGTGTAGCTCATGTGGTGGAAAAAATTAAAAAGCCAAAAGGTTTTACATACATACCACTAAAATCCTATGTATTTGTATATCTAACACATCATCTCAGCACTTTGATACAATTTTTCATGTACACATAAGGTTGTATGTTTGCAAAAAATAGAATTTTAATTGCTAATATTTAGTTACATTAGAATTGAGAGTAGAACTTTTTATCTACAGTTAAGGTTAAGCCAATAAATGATCCATGCCGTGTCAAACTAAAATTTTGAAGGATCGATCCACAATCTAATTTTGCACGTAGCGTAGGTTTGTGGATTTAGGTATTATCACTTTTAAAATTTATGTTATGCATATTTAAAATCTATGAAATTTTATGTTTATGCTATAATATGTTGAGTAGGATAGGTATGTGAATTTAGCTAGAACAAGGAAAATCACTCTAAAATTAACTTTGAATGGATTTTCTTTACAACAAACCTTCAATCGGATCAAAATCATATTGTTTAACATGATTTGATGTTATGTATGTTGATGATCTTTATATCCATTAAGGCATCTCTTTCTGATATTGTGTGCAACTGTGGCTACGCCAACAATTTCATGGATATATTTGGTATGTATTTTATTTCCAGCTATAATAGAATTAAGTATTCTCCTCATAGCAGCCCCTTAAGCAATTAATTGTACGCCTCAAAATATTTTCTTAAAATAAGATATTTCATTTGTTGTCTTATTTCCATTTCTGGAATAGTAATACACTTCAAAATCTAATGTATCAATTCAAAAATAGAAATTCAATTCAAAATTTGATATTCATTGCTCCAATTCCCTTTTTAGCAATGCAATTAGACATCAATAAGTGAATTTTCATTTTGAAACCGACAAATTAGATTTTGAAGTGAATTTCTATTTTGGTAATGGAAATTAGACGTCAAATTGCAGGATGTAATTATAACTCATTCATCATATGAAATATTTTCTAATATGAACTTATTTTGAGGGATGTAGTTAATTGTGTAATGGGTTTGTAGAAATTAGAATGCTTAGATAATGATTGGCTATCCACTAGGAAAATAAAATGCAAAAGAAATAAAGCCCTGCAAATTTAAGACACATTATTGATCTTCGACAACCCTAACAGCGTCTCTAGACCGTTTATGTTCTGACTCCAAGATTGATTGTGGTTGTCTCAAAAGAAAATTGATTTAAAACTTTTGGCTCAAACTTGGGTCATTTATTTTGATCCGCTCTTTATTAGAGCCAAAATTAAAATCATTCTATTTTCAAGAGATTGACATTGATTGAGATATTTAAATTTTCTACTTATTTTACAATGCATTAATTATTATAATATTTCATCACATTTTTTACAACTTCATTAATAAGTCTGCTACAAGTCGGATCGTTCAGTACTTTGCTAATGTTTGTTATGTAGAAGATCCTTAATTGGTCGAATATATATTCGCAATTCATTAAGACAAATAACTATAATATTGCAGGCCATTATAGCTACACTAGCCCTTGCACAAATATATTTGTGTCACATTCTGTTTCCAAGTGAATAGTAGATCATAAGCTTAAGCATCCTCATCTTAGCTATTTTCAACAAGATTACTACACACCCTTAAAAGGATTCTTTGAATGAATTAATTCATATTGTTCACTTCATCATCCAATGAGTAATCTAATTTTCACTCCCAAGATGGAAATTCACATCGAACATTATGTTCTTATCGGCCGCCAAATGGAAAGCTCTCGGTTGCTTTAAAAATATACTCCAGCCTCATTTTCTTTTAGCATGCTAACATTCATAGGACTTGGTAAGTTTAGTTACTTAAACTTAAATCATGTCCCCTATTCCTCCACAGATCGACAATTTTAATTTACATTCCCAATTCTTCTTAAAGACTCTAGAATTTAACTTATTCATATTTCTTTAGTGTTTAATGGAAGTTGATTTTTGCCAACCAACTTCAAATTCTAGAACGTCTCAAAATGAATAAAAAAATTTTGCTTTTAAAAATCTTTCACTTGTCTCAATGATGAGACTAAATAAGGGGCAATGGGGAGATCCAGGGTCAGTCAGGCAAGTATTCGAGATTCTGGATTTATCTGCTAATCACGAATATGATACGTAGTCAGTCCATGGTAGCTTTCACTAATTCCTAGATTTCTTTTGAACTTGTTTTTTAATTTCTTTCTCATTTATTGTTAATGGATTTGGTAGTTGATCCATCGTTATACAAATCCCTTTTGTAAATAATTCTCTCCATTAAATCATGTGAATGATCAAGAGAAGAGAGGGACTAGAAAAAAAAGTACATGTAAAAAAGATGACAAATAAAAAAAAGAATGTGGAGAGCAAGGTCACATGGATATGTCAAGTATGTTTGCACAAGAAAGATCGAGCGGAAGCACCTTAGACCAATATCCATAAAAGAATACCTATGTAGACTACCCAATATTAGAGATTTTGGTCTGTATGCCTCTTATGGGCCCTAGGGTGCTCCAGAAAAGATGAATCCAAGTTGTTTAATTAAATCATAAGGGTTTGCCAGTAGTGATGACTAACACAGGGCTATCAAAGAATGGTTATCTCATAGAGGAATGCTTCTATACTTTCAAAGCTCTGCTAAGCCACGGGACAAAAAGTGATTTTATCATGGTCCCTACGTGGGTAGTGGAATCATCGACATATGGAGCCTAAAATGATTGAATCATCCTAACGGGGAATCCTAATACGACAAAGTACATCTAGAACATAAGGGCATATGACATATCATCGTATCCTAAATGGTGGCATCTCATTGATAATTGAGCCATTAAAATGATGACAATGAAGAAAAAAAGAGCAACAAGGCTCAACAGGCGAATTCAAAGAGAGGGAGGAGAAATCCAAAGAAGGTAGATGTAGTTGGGTCAGAGTACCACAGACCCATCACCTTGAGCCACTAAGACCTTATGTATACTGATCACTGAAAAATTTATTAAGAAATTCATACCTATTTTTGATGAAATTGCACTTTAAAGAAGGGTATTTTCTTTATTTTATTGCAGGAATAAAGAATTTAGGTGATACAAGCAAAAATCATAAAAAGGAGCGAATTTGGAGCAAAATCATGCAATTTGTGCTGAGTCGCCGACGGCGAGATCGAGCCCGCTGACGGCTAGGTTACGAGAAGAAAATTCTGAAGAATTTATAACTGTCTCGCTGACAGTGAGCCCGAGCCCGCTGACAGCGAGCTAGAGCGGTTTGAAGATCTTCTAGAAGCCTCGCCGACAGCGAGGTAGTTCGTCGCCGACGGCGAGCTAGTTCAAATGGTGCAGATACATTGAACCTGGACACTTTTTGAAGGGATGCTTACACACCTCTTGGTCCTTTGCTCACCTCTATATATAGAAGCCGAAATTAAGTCTTTGGTGTGCAGTCTTTGTGTTTTAAGTCCAATCTTTTGTGTTTTAAGTGTCTTTAGAGTGCAGTTTTGTGTCTTAGTGTGTGTCTTAGAGAGTTTTTGAGTAAGTTAGTGAGTTTTTAGTGAGTCGTGCTGTATCTTGGAAGGAAGAGTCAAAGGAACTGCGAGGAGTCTGCTTGGGGATAAATTAAGATAAGTATTTGTATTTATTGTTTTTAACTTTAAATGAAATCCATGCTTAGTTTAGTTTCCATGCATTCGAGTAGTTTATTTAGTCTTTCTCCTCGTTACGAAATTAAGTGATTTGATGAACTAAAAATAGAAGTACTTTTATATATTAATAAATTGTGATAATTTTTACTTAAAACTTAATTTACTTTTCAATCGGCCATTTGATTTGTTAAAATATGTTGATTATCAACTATAGTAAAAATTACATCCGATATTCGGGGAATTCAAAAGCCTTGGAAGGAGAGTGCAAATAAATAGGAAATAATATCACTCGGGCGTAGAATAGAGCATTTTAGTGTGACGGACTAAAATATTCAATTCGGTCCTATTGTTTGAGAGCTGAAGTGTAGATGTTAGCCCTCGGGCGAGGGGAACGTGGGAGCTCGAAGTGGCGGTCGGTATCCTCCCAGCCTCAGCCGCGGATTCGGTAATCAAACATAGGATTAGTCAATATTCTTTACACCTGGACCAAAGGGTAAAGAATAGGAATGCTCCTATTTGTCACAATACCTTAACATTATCTATTTAAATTCATCAATCATTTAAATTTCTAAACAAGGGGAAAGATACTTTTTCCGAATAGGTAAGACTTATTTAGCGAGTTAGTTTTATTTCCTGCACTTGCAATTCGTATTAATTTTCTACTTAGTTAATTTATCTAATTAAAATACTTAGTTTACTTTATTGCGCTTAAATTCAAAATTCCAAATTTCCGTATATTATTATTATTATTATTTTAAAATTAGTTGTTATTTAATTTTCTCTTTCCCTGTGGGATCGATAACCAGGACTCCACTAGAGCCCTGTATTACTTGATACGATACGTATACTTGTGTAGTATCCACAACATAAACAATTACAATTCTATACATATATTATAGCGGGGTCAAGTTTTTGGCATCATTGCAATTAAATTAAAAATATCATAATATAAAATTGTGGGTCAAGTTTTGGCGCCGTTGCCTGGAAAGTAAAAAAATTACTAGAGTAACGGACTATTTTAAAATAATCATAATAAATAAATTAATATCTATTCTAAAATTGTATGTGCAAATTTGGAAACGAAAATTTAATACCTTACGATTCTGAATTAGAGCGTACAATTAAAAGAATTAGAAAACAAAAGAAACAAACTATAAATTTAACACAAATGGCGAATATTCCTGAAATTCAAAATATGAACCAACAAAGACCATTAAGAGATTATGCCAACCCTACATCGGATGAAATTCATTTAACTATTCAAAACCCCGATGTAGCTTCTAATTCATTTGAACTTAAACCCGCAATTATCCAAATGGTACAAAACAATCAATTTAGTGGTTCACCTACTAAAAATCCTAACTTACATCTTGCTAGTTTTCTAGAACTTTGTGCTACTTTTAAATATCAATGAGTATCTGACGATGCTATAAGACTTAGACTTTTTCCTTTTTCATTAAGGGATAAGGCTAAAATGTGGTTGAATTCGTTAGCACCTGGATCTATTAAAACTTGGGGAGAATTATCACAAAAATTTCTATCCAAATATTTTTCACCATCTAAAACTGCTAAGTTTAGAAATGATATAACTTCGTTTTGTCAGATAGATGAAGAATCAATATATGAATCTTGGGAGAGATTTAAGGAACTTCTTAGGAAATGCCAACATCATGCGCTACCAGATTGGCTGATTATTCAAACCTTTTATAATGGATTAGTGGGATCTTTAAGATCAATCATCGATCGTCTGCTGGAGGTTCATTAATGTCTAAACCATTTGATGAAGCTTATGCACTAATCGAAGAAATGACAACAAATAATTTCCAATGGCCTGCAGATAGAGTAAATCCAAAAAAAATAACCAACATTCATGAAAACGATGCAATATCTATGTTAGCTTCTCAAATTGCTGCTATATCTAAGAAATTAGATCATTTTGGAATGAACTACTCTCCTACTTTTGAAGAAAACTCATCTAGACAAATCATAGAATCTCAATCTAATTATGAAACTTTAAATGCTATTAATAATAGAACTAATAACCCTTATTCAAACTATTATAATTATGGTTGGAAAACTCATCCAAATTTTAATTGGAATAACATATCTAATCAACAATGGATGAATCAACCTAATCAAGCAAATCCAAACTATAAACCTAATTACCCACCTGGATTTAATAACAATAACCCACAATTCAAAGATAAGAAATTATCTATGGATGAATTAATTTTGAATATGGGTCATCAACTACAAAATCAAGGAAATCAACTACAAATTCAAGGAAATCAATTGCAAATTCAAGGAACATCTAATAAAAATATCGAAACTCAACTTGGACATATAGCTACTGCACTAAATAATAGAATACCTGGAACTTTTCCTAGTAATGTTGAAATAAATCCTAAAGATCAAGAAAAAGAACAAATTAAAGCAATACAACTAAGGAGTGGAAAAGAACTAGAACCTCAAATTCAAAAAGAACTTAAAAGCCAAAATGAGGAAGTGGAAATTGAAAATGAAACAATTCAACAAGATTCAAACTTGGAACATCCTTTAATACCTATGAAAATTTCTGTTAAAACACCTCCACCACCATTTCCTCAACGACTAGCTCAACATAAACAAGATAAACAATTTGCTAAATTCCTCGAAATACTAAAGAAATTAACAATCAATATACCTTTTGTCGAAGCTTTAGATCGGATGCCAAATTATGTAAAATTTATGAAAGATATTCTAAATAAGAAAAAAAAATTCACTGATAATGAAACAATCGCACTTAGTGAAGAGTGTAGTGCTATTATTCAGAAGAAGCTTCCTGAAAAATTGAATGATCCTGGTAGTTTCACTATACCCAGCGCTATAGGAGAAAAATTTTATGGAAAAGCTTCGTGTGACTTAGGAGCAAGCATTAATCTAATGCCTCTATCGATTTTTAAGAGATTAGGATTAGGAAAAATTACACCTACTTCAGTAACCCTTCAATTAGTTGATCGTTTGGTTACCTATCCTAAGGGAGTTATTGAAGATGCGTTAGTAAAGGTGGACAAATTTATCTTCCCAGTAGATTTTATTGTTTTAGATATGGAGGAAGATAAAGAAATACCTATCATTTTAGGAAGACCATTTTTAGCTACTGGAAAAGCTATGATTGATGTTCAGAAAGGAGAATTAACTATGAGAGTAAATGACCAAAAAGTTACCTTTAATATTGCAAAATCAATGAAATATCCGACGCTAGAAAAAGATGATGAATGTTTTCGGATGGAAATACTTGAACAATTACAACGCAAACATTTTAAGGAATATTACGAAGATAATTTAGAAAAAGAAAATACTGAATTAATTGAAGATAATAACAAAGAATTAAATTATATTCAGGAAAGATTTGAATTTTGGGATAATACTGAAAACACTGACAAGAATATAGTTCCATCAATTATTAAACCTCCTGAACTTGAACTAAAAATATTACCTGATCATTTGAAATATGCTTATTTAGGTAATTCTTCAACTTTACCAATTATTATTTCATCTGCATTAAACGAATCTCAAGAACAAAAACTTTTAGAAACTCTAAAAAAATATAAGAAAACTTTTGGTTGGACTTTAGCAGGATATTAAAGGAATTAGTCCTTCAATCCGTATGCATAGAATTATTTTAGATAATGAACATAAACCTAAAGCCGATCCCCAAAGGAGATTAAACCCAATAATGAAAGAAGTAGTTAAGAAAGAAATTTTAAAATGGTTAGATAATGGTATTATATATCCTATTTCGACGGAGCTTGGGTAAGCCCAATTTATCGTGTTCCTAAGAAGGGAGGAGTGACCGTCACTCGTCAATGAAAATAACGATCTTATTCCTATAAGACAAGTTACCTGGTTGGCGTATATGTATTGATTATAGGAAATTAAATACCGCCACCAGGAAAGATCACTTCCCTTTACCATTTCTAGACCAGATGTTAGATAGATTAGCCGGACATAAGTATTTTTGTTTTCTAGATGGATACACCGGTTATCATCAAATACAAATTGCTCCTGAGGATCAAGAGAAAACCACATTTACTAGTCCTTATGGAACTTTCGCTTTTCGAAGAATGCCTTTCGGATTATGTAATGCACCAGCAACATTCCAGAGATGTATGATGTCTATATTTAGTAAGTTAATTGACAATGGAATAGAAGTATTTATGGATGATTTCTCCGTATTTGGAACATCATTTGACACATGCTTAACTCATCTTGAAAAAGTATTAGAAGTATGTGAGAAAACAAATTTAGTTCTAAATTGGGAGAAATGTCAATTTATGGTTGCTGGCGGCATTGTATTAGGGCATAAAATTTTGGAAAAAGGCATGGAAGTGGACCCTACAAAAATTCAAGTTATAGCTAAATTACCACCTCCAACTACGGTAAAAGGGGTAAGAAGTTTTCTTGGACATGCTGGATTCTATAGAAGCTATATAAAAGATTTTTCAAAAATTACTAAACCTTTATGCCAACTTCTCGAAAAGGACAACAAATTTGAATTTACAATTGAATGCCTGAATGCTTTTGAACTCTTAAAAGAAAAATTAATTACGACACCTATAATAGTTTCACCTAACCGGGAGAAACCATTTGAGCTTATGTGTGATGCTAGTGATTATGCTCGTAGGAGCAGTTCTTGGGCAAAGATATGAAAAGATTTTTAAAGTTATATACTATGCTTAGTAAAACTCTAAATGATGCTTGAAATAAATTATACGATTACTGAGAAGAGAATTATTAGCGGTAGTATATGGTTTTAATAAATTTAGACCTTATCCGATTAGAACAAAATGTATCGTGCATACCGATCATTCTGCTATCAAATATTTAATGCAAAAGAAAGATTCCAAACCAAGATTAATTAGATGGATGCTATTAATGCAAGAATTCGATTTTGAGATCGTTAATAAGAAAGGAACCGATAATCAAATTGCGGATCATTTATCATGATTAGAAAATCATGAATTATCCGATATTGAAAATGAAATTATAGACAGTTTTCCTGATGAACAACTATATAATATCAATGAGTGGAAAATACCATGGTATGCTGATATAGTAAACTATATAGTTAGTAATATTTTACCACCTATGCTAACTTTGAAAAATAGAAAAAATTCATCCATGATACGAAAACCTATTTTTGGGATGAACCATATTTATATAAGCAATGTAAGGATTTAATTATTAGAAGATGTGTACCTTATGAAGAAACTGAACCAATTATTCAAAAATATCATGATTCTGATTTTGGAGGACATTTTGGGACTGATAAAACTTCTTATAAGTTTCTACAATCTGGATTTTACTGGCCTACCCTATTTAGAGATGTATACAGATATATTAAAACTTGCGAAAAATGTCAAAGAGTAGGAAATATATCTAGAAGAAACGAAATGCCTCTAAATTTTATATTAGAAATTGAAATTTTTGATGTTTGGGGATTAGATTTTATGGGACCTTTTATTCCTTCGTTTGGAAACTCATATATATTAGTAGCTGTTGATTATGTTTCCAAATGGATTGAGGCACAAGCTTTACCTTGGTGTGATGCTAAGAGTGTTTCAAAATTTCTGATGAAAAATATTTTTACTAGATTTGGAATGCCGAGAGTGATTATCACTGACGGAGGAACTCATTTTAGAAATAAATACATTCACAAACTAGTAGAAAAATACAATATTACTCATAAGATATCCACTCGCTTATCATCCACGAGACTAGCGGATTAGCTGAAGTATCCAATCGTGAGATTAAACGTATTTTAGAAAAATCTGTAAACCCGAATAGGTTAGATTGGTCTATTAGATTAGACATCGCATTATGGGCTTATAGTACGCTTATAAAACTCCGATTGGAATGACTCCTTACGAGCTTATATATGGAAAAACATGCCACTTACCAGTTGAATTAGAACATAAAGCATATTAGGCGATTAAAGAATTTAATTATAATATGAAGGAAAGTCGGTGAGATGAGATTGCTGCAATTAAATGAATTGGAAGAATTAAGAAATGAATCATATGATAATGATCGGATTTATAAAGAAAAGATGAAATTATGACATGATCGGATGATTAATCAGAGAAATTTTGAACCAGGATAGGAAGTTTTGCTATATAATACTAGATTGAAATTATTTCCTGGAAAATTGAAGTCTCGATGATTAGGACCTTTCACCATAACTCAAATATTTTCATACGGAAGTATAGAAATCGAAGATCCAAAAATTGGACATAAATTTAAAGTTAATGGACATAGATTAAAACCATATTTCGAAGGTATAAGACCTAACTATAAAGAGGTTTTAATGCTTAGTCGACTCGATTAATAATTGAAATTTGGTCGGGTGACGACGTTAAACCAAGCGCTTTATAGGAGGCAACCCATATTAGTTATCTATTTTTATTGTATCTTAATAATTAGTTTATATTATTAAAACTTTACTACTCAATTATTATTAAGAATCATCACATATTCGAACTATTATGATGAGAAAAGAAATTATTCGATTTAGAGCGAAATTGGACATTATTTTGAAATCTCGCCGACGGCGAGGTCGATACTCGCCGACAGCGAGGTTCGCGCCTAATTCAATTTATTTATAAGCTCGCTGACAGCGAGAACCTGAAAGGCAGTTTTTATAACTAAGTCGCCGACGGCGAGAAACCTCCCGCCGACAGCGAGGAAGTTATAAAAACGAGTTATATATACTTAAAATGCCAATTTGGACGGTTTTAACACCAAATCCTTAGTGAAAAAGCATTCTTAAACCATTCTAAGTCTGTCTTCTTCACTAGAATTCATTCCATTCACCATAATGGCCTCCAAATTCTTAGATTCTTCTGAATCTGGAGTGTTTAACCGGTGGAAATTTGTGAGTGCGGAAGCGCAGCAGATCTTCAACAAGGTTTTGGTAAAGAAAAGAGTTATCAAGGAACGGGGATTTGTCAATCAAGGATTAGAGAATTCCACTACGAAGATAGAAGAAATGATCGCGCAGCGACACTGGGAGGTATTCTGTTACACTACGTCTGCTGTTGTTATTCCGGTTGTAAAAGAATTCTACTCTAACTTACATGTGATCAATAATGGGAATATCTACTTCTGAGGAAGATGGGTGATGTTTACTCAAGAGTAAATGAGTTATTCTCTATAGAAAACACCCCGGTATGTCACTATTCAAATTTTGTGCCTTCTCGGTATAATATGAATGAGATATTTCGATATCTGACTAATGAAACGGAAGATTGAGAAATGCGTGAAGATGGGTATGTTAGTTTCTCTGCATCACTTTTGAATCCTATCTCAAAGCACTGGCACTTTTTCATCTCATCTAAATTGTTACCTACTATGAGGGTAAACAAGGTTTCGAAAGAATGCGCTATATTGAATTATTGTATTCAAATTGGATTACCTATTGATGTGGGATCAATAATTGTTAAGTCTGCATTGGGTTTAATTGTGCATGGGTCAGTTCACGGACTAGGACACCCATATACTATTTTTGCATTATGCGATCGGTACCAGGTTTCTTATGAAGCTTGGGAAAAGGTTCTGTTACCTTGGAAGCCGCTTGATCCTACAGATATGTTCCCTACTTTGGACAATAATGAAGACATTACATTCATCTCTGGTAGAGCTTCACAGAATCATCCTATAGTAAGGGCTATTTCAGATAAAATAGAGTTACTTATGAAGAAAATTAATGGAATGGAGAAAGAACTACAGAATGTGAGAGATTTAATCGACAATATATCCGATTTATTTGATCACATTGATCGGAGGATGAAGGAACACTTCGTTCATTCCGGACACTTGGAAGCTAGCTTTCTTCATTTATCGAGACGAAGGGTTGGATCACCGAAGAATGCGCTCGGAATTTCCCTTCGAGCCTTTCTATAACTTATTTGTGCATCATCGTCATATCGGAAATATCAGAGAAGATGAAGATTCTGACATTGAAGAGTAGTAGTAAAGATTTCCATAGTATGTTTGTGTTTATGTTATTTGATTTGATTTAGATTTTTATTATGTGTGGAGTGATGATTTGAATATCTCAAACTTAGTTGAGATATGCGTCATAGTTTTGTATCAGCATTTAGTGTGTCGTGGTTTGGTTTGCGATGCTGATTAGTAGTAAGGATTGATGTTTGAAGTTTATAGAGTCTAAAAATTATGTTAGTTTGTACATCCCATGGATTTTAATATTAAAGTTAATTTGTTGTGTTGTGTGAATTTGTTTGGGTATAAGTAGCTAATCTTCATATTAAATTAATAAATGATGTGATCAGAAATATAATATAAGACAAATCAAAGACGAAAATGAGTGACGAATTTCAGAAATTTAAAATTTTTGGAATCTCGCCGACGGCGAGAAAAATCCCGCTGACAACGAGATCGATCTCACTGACAGCGAAGAATTTCTCGCCGACAGCGGATTTTTCCCGAGAGTTTTTGGCTCTGAAAAATATTAGCGCGCAGACGGCGAGAAAAATCTAGCTGACAGCGAGGTCTGAAAAAAAAAACACTATTCATCATCCCCAACCTCCAATTTTCGCAAAAATCGACCTAGGGCTTGAGAGATCTTGGATTTGAAGCGATTTCATCACTCAAAAACACCGAATTTCATCTTCTCTTGGTAAGAGCTTCACTCCTATGCAAAAATTTTTGATTTTCACCATGTATTTTCACCACATTGCAAATTTTGGGGAAAATCAAAATGTGGAAAAAATATTCGGTGGAAATCCATGGAATTTGATTTAAATTGCTTACAAATGTTGTAGGAAGCCTTCTTAGGATTATTTTTAAGTTTAGTGAAAATTTTTATGATTTTCACAGATCAATCGAATGGCTCCACGACAAAAATGTCGAGTAGAGTTCGACGAAAACCGATTCATCAATGCACGAGCACAAGCAAAATATTTTGAAAATATACAAGGAAGAAAGTGCATTGCGGATCGGGTATTCAAAAATCCGGGAGGAGAAGTAGAGCGAATTATAAAGGAACGAGGTTGGGAAAATTTACGTTATGTTCAGTATAGAGCGTACTGTAGAAGTTGTGAAAGAATTTTATGCCAATTTGATCGCGCAGAAGATGCACCAGTAAAGGTACGAGGGTTTTTTGTAGATTTCAATGCTGCAAGAATTAACGCGTTCTATGAAGTTCATGACTCGCACTTTAGCGAGTATGAAACATTTGGAATGATGGAAGGACCACTGGAGGAAGCCATTAACTTTCTCACTGATGGAACCGGAGTATGGAAAATGAAGCAGCAGGAAAGAGTGAATTTTCCTCTTTCCAAATTAAATGCAGTCTCCAAAGCTCGGCATTACTTTATTTTATTCTACCGTTACCCACATATCACATAGCCGAGGTAACACGAGATGTAGCACTCGACTTCTCGTATCTGCATACGAAGCATCAACACGGAGAGTTATTTATCGAACATCCCGGCCACTCGAAATGAGAGTGGAGCCGGATTGGGACACCCCGGATTAATTTTCGCACTCCTCGCCAACTCTCCCAGCCGAGGCTGTGACGATGAAGAATGGGTGCAACCTATGAAACCACTTTACAACCGCTAAGATTAAGAAGTATGAGTCCCATGAAGGGTGGAGATCGTATAAGTAGTTATTTTACTCAATCAAGTAGAGATATACCTCATCAGGCCATGGACTCCCGAGCCTACCACCCCTACCCTACAAGATCCTACGAATGAATCACCTCGCATGAGGAGTTTCTGAGCATTGGAGAGACCACAGGAGAAGGTTCGATCATTTTGATCAAAGGATCGATAATCCGGAGAGGAGACATGATTATGATAGTGAATACCTCCAGCGACATTCGGAATACGAGATTGCATATTATGAAGTCGAACGTCGTTATAGGAGGGAGATTTAGATGTTGTCTTTCCCGGCATCGGCCCTGTATACCCCGCATCACCCTACTCGCCTTCTCAAGAAATTTCGCTGCATCAAGGGAGGCGAAGGGATATGCTTCTGGGACTTCGATGCTGAATATTAGGACTTTATGTATTTTATCGTTCGATGTAAGTTATTTTGAGGACTGTATATGTTAGTAATATTCAGTAATTTTTATATTTCGAGACATCAGATGTTAGTTAGATTAATCATTGATCAAGAGCAAATAGCTACTGTTTTTTGTGTTAGTTAATCGTATCTTTGCTTTTTATGTTAAATAGGATGTTAGTTTTTCTTTAATATGTTTATTTTATTTTGTATTTGCTTTTAAGTTTTCAAAATTGTTAATCCGTTAGCTTCAATTGTTTTTAATATGTTAGTAATTCATATGTAGTAAGAGTTATTTTAATTGTCAGGTTTAATACTTATCTTAGATTTTATCCCTCGCATTTTCTTTAAATTGTTATATATATATGGAAAATACTAATAAAAGAGCAAAGTGTTCAATGAAAAATGAAAAAGCCTTTAAAATTTCTCTGAAAGAAAAAAAAGAAAATACCTAAACTTCAGCGATTTATTTATTTACTTTCCTTTCTTTTCATTATTTAGAATACGTATATAAAAATTTAAATTGGGGGGAGAGTAAAATACAAATTTAGCTTATTAACTTGTTCTCAATTTCTATTTTCAAATTATTATAAAATAATTTTTATAGCAAATTTTTCAATTTGATTTAATATGAATTATTTTATTTAATTATTATAAAAGGTTAAATTGAATATTTCTAAGATTTTTAATTAATTGTATTTAATAAAATATTTTGTTAAAGGGAATAAGAATATAGTAAACTATTTTTAGTAAGGAAAACTATATTCTAAAATTAAAATTCTAAAGTATTCAAGTGAAAAAGAAAGATTTAAAATCAATGAAGTAAAAACTATGAAGTATATATAAGCTAAGAAATATTCTAAGTTTCAACTTAGAAGATGAAAATGAAGTTCAAAATTATTAATGTGCTCTCTAGATACGTAATCCCCTCATTAGAAAAAAAAAAGAAAAAAAAAAAAGAGAGAAAAAGAAAAAAAAAGAGAAAAAGAAAAAAGAAAATGAATGTAATTACAGAGACAGCTTTATCAAAAATCGCTTCATTCGATTTAACCTAAAGGGAAAACTTAGATATTTCCAAACTTATGTTTATGGATTAGAATTTTACCTAATAGTATTTTTGAATTTTTTATCATATGAATATCTTAAGTAGTTATTCTTTTAAATATAGTCATTCCTGAAATGAATAGTAGGTTAGAAATCTTAGACCTCGATGACTAAATAATTTATTTCTATAAGATTAATTAAATTACATGAATTATTTTTTAACTTTATTATGATATTAATTAATCTAATTCATAGTTATTTAAATTGAAAAAACTTATTATAAAACTCATTATTTTATGTAGTACTAAAATTACTTGAGGACAAGTAATAAGCAAGTTCGTGGGATTTCGATCGAAAAATTTATTAAGAAATTCATACCTATTTTTGATGAAATTGCACTTTTTAGCAGGCGGGTATTTTCTTTATTTTTAGTCATGTGAATGAAGAATTTAGTGATAAAAAGCAAAATCATAAAAAGGAGCAAATTTGGAGCAAAATCATGCAATTTAGCCGAGTCGCCGACCGCGAGATCGAGCTTCGCCGACGGCGAGGTTACGAGAAGAAAATTTCCGAAGAATTTATAACCGTTCCCGTCGACAACCGAGCCCGAGCCCGCCGACAGCGCCTAGAGCGGTTTGAAGATCTTCTAGAAGCCTCGCCGATAGCGAGGTAGTTCGCCGCCGACGGCGAGCCAGTTTAAATGGCAGTATACATCAACTCCGGAGACTTTTCGGAGGGATGCTTACACACCTTCTCGTCCTTTGCTCACCTCATATATGTGTCGAAATTAAGTCTTTAATGTCCAATTTTAGTGCGTTATTTTGTATGTGTTCTATGTGTTAAGTCGAGTTTTGTGTCTTAGTGTGTGTCTTAGAGAGTCCTCGAGTGAGTTAGTGAGTTTTTAGTGAAGCTCATTGTGACCGGAAGGAAGAGTCAAAGGAACTCATGAGGAGTCTCAAGCTTTCTCAGATAAATTCTGAGATAAGTATTCGTATTTATTATTTTTAACTTTAAATGAATCCATGCTTAGTTTAGTTTCCATGCATTCGAGTAGTTTATTAGTCTTTCTCCCTATTTATAAAATTAAATTGATTTCCGATGAAATTAAAATATAGATACTTTTATATATTAATAAATTGTGATAATTTTTACTTAAACTTAATTTACTTTCAACCGGCCATTTCCGATTTGTTAAATATGTTGATTATCAACTATAGTAAAAATTATATCCGATATTCGGGGAATTCAAAAGCCTGGAAGGAGGGTGAAAATAAATAAAGGAAATAATATCACCGGGCATAGAATTTAGCATTTGAAGTGCTTACGTACTAAAATATTCAATTCGGTCCTATTGTTTCCGAGAGCTGAAGTGGGGATGTTAGCCCCTCAGGCGAGGGAACGTGAGCTCTCAAGGGCATTGGTATCCTCCCACCTAGCCGCATTCTCGTAATCAAACATAAAATTAATCAATATTCTTTACACCAATTAAAAGGTAAAAGACAGACCAAGCCCTATTTATTACAATACTCGAAATTATCTATTTAAATTCATCAATCACTTAAATTTCTAAACAAGGGGAAAGATACTTTATGAATAATTGAAACTTATTTAGCATTAGTTTTATTTCGCACTTTCAATTCGTATTAATTTTCTACTTGGGCTTAATTTATCTAATTAAAAATACTTAGTTTACTTAATTGCGCTTAAATCTTAATTCCAAATTTCGTATATTATTATTATTATTATTATTATTTTAAAATTAGCTGTTATTTAATTTCTTTTCCCCATGCGTATCGATAAACTATGACTCCACTGTATACCTACGTATTACTGACATGATACGTATACTCGCGTAAAGATCCACAACATAAACAATACAATTCTATACATATATAATATACGGTTAAGTTTTTGGCTTCGTTGCAATCAAATTAAAATATCATAATATAAATTTGTGGGTTAATGTGTATTTGCTTTGAAAACCTCCACTACTGTAGAAGTCTTCTGAAATTTTTACTTTTCTCATTATTAAAAAGAAAGAGAAAATGTTTTCAAAACTAAATTCGATTTATTTTACTCCCGTATTTAAATTGTTATACTTGCATATTAGGATATTAAAATTCCTGCAAGCATGATATGCCGGTTTTTATTTCTCACCCATGTATCATTTCTTATGCTTAAATGTTTTATCTTAATTAAAAATTTAAAGTTTGGGGGGTATTAAAAAAATAAAGATTTTCAAAAACCTAAAATTTTATTTGATTCTCAAGAATACTTAAAAATAAATCTTATTTTTTATTGAGAACAATTATGTACATAAAGTTAGATTAGGGGAACAAAATTTTGAATATAGAAATAAATAAAAGAATTTAGTTAAAATTTATAGTAATCATGAAAAACTTAAAGTTAAAATTTTTTTAATGAAGAAGTGTTAAATAAATTTAAACTATCTTTAGTAAGAAGTTTTGTATTTTTAGATAAATAGAATATTTGAAATTTATTCTTCAAAGATTGAATTTCTTTTATTGAAGAGTAATTTTGAGATACTATTATTATGTTTTTTAAGTGAAAGATGTATATCTGATCTTTATTTTAAATGGAAGGATGGAATCCAAAATCATTAAAGTTCTATCCAGATATAGTAATCCTTGCCTTATATTAAAAAAAAAAGTGAAAAATATAGTATATGAAAAGGAGGAGAAGCTGAGGATTTAAGGGCTAATCAAAAATTGGTTTCATACCTAAAGTTTAAGATATAAGTTCAAAGAAAATCTATACAATTTTAAAGTTGTAATATAAAGCAAGTAAAATTATTTTTCACCAAAGATTTTTGGCGAGAAAATAAATGTTTGAATCTTATATTTTGAAAAATCTACAAATATTTCTGAAATAGATAGAGACTTCTATATTTATCATTTTCTTTTACTTAAGAACTTTCTAAACTTTGGTTATATTGATGGTTCAATTATTTAACATTTTTTCAAAATATGAATATTCCATTTCTAGAACAAAATTTTGTTATCTTCCTAAGAAACTCATTACATAATTTGCATGCTAAAATGTTCTATGAGATTAACTGTCACTTGAGGACAAGTAACATTTTAAGTTTGGGGGATTTTGATATACCTAAAATATATAGTATTTTTATGCACATTTTTATACCTATTTTTAATGATATTTCACTTTAATGGAAGGTATTTTGTGTTTTTCTTGTAGGTATGATGAAAATGGATGGTCATGATGAAAGGAGCAAAATTGGATCAAATTTGTAGAAAAAAAAATTAAAAATTAAAAATTTGGTCTTATATTAAGTGCCGCTGGTCCGGCGCTTAGCCGCCACAAGCTAAAATCGTAGATTCAAATGGATTTGCGCCACCTCTAAAAGGGACGGGATGCAACTCTGGTGGTAATGTCCATAACTTCCTTTTGGGGAGGCAAGCTGAATGAAGGGGTGCGTTCCTTGCAGATACTCCAATCTAGACACATTTTGAAGAGAATTTGAAGCAAACATACACACACACACACACACAGAATAAAGGCACCTTGGTTTACTATTTAAAGAGAGTCTTAGGAAAGATTGAGGGAGTAATTGGAGGAGACTCTTCCACCGCATTTTGAAAAGTACTTCTGTTGTTCTTCCACTGCATTTTAAAAGTTTTTATTTAGAGTAGGAGTAGAGAGTAGAAAGGAGAAAAGGATCGGAGTGAAGTATTTTTCTTTCCACTTCTTTTTCAACTGTAGTCCATATAATTGAATGTAATATTAGAAGATATTTTTATAAAAGGGTGTAAAATTAGAGGATTTTAGAGTGATGTTAAACCCCTATTTTGGTTTGAAGTTTTGAGTTTTGTTATGAGAAGTTAGCCCCCAGGTGGTGGGAATTTCGAGGAACTCTAGAGTGAGAGACCGGTATCTTTCCCCGCCTAACCATGTTCAAAATAATATAAATTTCAAATTAACCAATGTTCTTTAAAGAACCAAGTAAGGGTAAAGAACATTTGCTTCTATCACTACAATAAAAAATTTGAATACTTCCCACAACAATACTTTAAGAATTATTACTAGTTCATGAAAGGAAAGAAAAAGATATTCTAGTTAAAAGTATTTTACATCCAAAGCAGTTATTAGTTATTGTAATTTCAATTTCGTCTGTGATTTTTTTATTAAGAAAATTTCAAAAGATATATCAACTCAAAACTTTTCAAATCAAGGCATACTTTTTGAAAACAACCAACAAAGTAAAAAGATAATTTTCCGATTCCTTTAAAGATTTCACATTTTCCCCGCGGGTTCGATATCTCGGGCTTAAATCGAAAGTCCTATATTACTTCGATAAACGATACGTATAAAACATCCCATATTATAAAATTATTATTTTCAAATCTTAAATCATCGCTGAATTTATCCAGCGTAACCAAGCTTTTGGCATCCATTGCACTTATATCATCGTTAGATCGCGTACAAAGGATTCATGCCTAAAGGACAGACTTTACGAATGGATGCATCCCTTCATATTCGAGTTGCAACCCCTTCGCTCGAAAAATTGATTCCGTGTGTCTTTATTCATTGTATCTTGTTTATAACATGTGGGAATTCGTCCAAAGACTTCTAAATTGCTTCTGAAGCATCAATAACCGTCACACAACCGTCCAATAATTCTTTAATTCACCGCCGTTGCTCGGCGCCTGTGTACGAATCCCACCTTTTTTCTCTTTTCTTCACTAGGCTCATTTTTGCTCCTTTTTCTTCTTTTTTTACTATTTCTCTCACAAACTCATTTTTATACCTACAACCAAAAACATAGGAAATACCATTAAAGCTTAATATCCTAAAATATGAATAAAAAATTATATACAATTTTACCTAGCCAGATCATGTCTTCTCATTCCCCGCCCTAAAACTTTAGTATCATTTGCAGAGACATTTATAATTTGTAGAAAGTAAATCCTATAGATAGGTTTGTCACAAGCCTACCAAATCCTATGTCAACTTGGTGGGTACTATTTATTCATTCGAGGGATGCCTTCTTTTAATAAATACACTGGTTCGCCTGTTCTCTACAAGGTGTCCAAAAGACGAGAAGGTCCGCAGAATCCCTAGATATTTCACAATCCTTTTAAACTTTCTAGAGTGCATTTGAACTAATATATACTTACTAAATGATTCATTCATTTCATACCCTTATGCTTAATGATTGATTTTTTAATTATCCCAAAAGATGAGATAAACATCACTTGGTATTTCATTTATGAATTATGAAGCTAATTGATTTATTTAAAATTTTTGTCAATTTACTTTTAAAATTGAGCTTGTATTGTTTCAAAAAGTGTTTTATATTAGTTGTGATTTCTTTTCTAAACTTCATTAGTCAAATTTCAATTAAGTCTATTCTCACTAACAAGCCTCTAAAATTAAGCGTAGGCATAAATTTTTAGAAAGTTAAGTTATATAACTATGTTTCTTATTAATGTGTTGTATCATTATTTTATCAACTAGGGGTGTTGAATTAGTGAGTTATCAACTTCCAAAGTCAACTCATAACCTTAAGGATCTTTTAAATTTTTTTTTTTCTAAGTTAAAAGAATTAAGGAAATTATAAATTTATCCTTAAGTGTAAAGAAACGTGGTGGGTTTCTACCACTTACCCCTTGTGTTTCAATCATCCAAACAACTTAGCAGATCATTAGTTTCCCTTTTATCCCTTTAAATCAAGCCTAAATGTTAAATAAGGCTAAATCTTCAAAATTACACTTTTGCTCGTAAAGGCTTTATCACATCATAATTTATTAAATTTAATTCAAATGACTTTATAATTTTTATATTGCCCCACCTATGGGTTCGGAGGAGAAACATGATTTTTCTTAATTTAATTTAATTTATATAATTATTTTTATGCAAAGTAGAATTTCTAAAAAGAAAATTAATTAACTTACTCAAAACGCAATATTTATTTTTTAAGAAAATTACCAGAGATTCATCTGTACTGTGTAAGAATTACGACCAAGTTTCATGATTTTTGAATTTTAAAATAATTATAATAATTATTTTAATTTTGAGTATTAATTAAATAGAAAATATTTATATCGAAAATTAAATTTTATATTTTTCAAAATCTCTTTAAGGTCAAGAAACCTAGAAGCAAGTTTCATATCGTTTTGATTTATATTTTAATTATGAGAATTATTTTAGTGAGAAATTAGAAAAATCCATTTTGAAGCTTTAGAAATTATTTTTCAACCCTTTAAAAATTTTAATATTCTTTTACTTATAAGGTTAGGAAAAATTATTCCACTGCTCTTATGTGAGGCAATTTAACATTTTCATCAATTTTATTAATTTTGCTATATTTTATGAATTTTTAATTATTTAAATATTTAAAATAGCTTTTTAAAAACAAAAATTTTATTTTAATCCCAATTTTACCTTTCTTATGTTGCTCTGATCATAGGGAACTCCTAAAACCAATTTGATAATTTTTTGAGTTGTATTTTAATTATTAGAATTATTTTAATGCCAAAAATGTTATTTAACTTAAAAAATTCAATTAAGTGGCCAAATTAATTCCAAATATCTTCAAAATTTTTATAGGAGTTCCTCTGATCACAAGCCATAGTGGAGAATTAAATCAGTTATTTACACTTATATTTACTCCAAATTAATTTCCTTTATTTTCAAGGTTTAATAAAATTGCCATATATTTAGTTAATTTAGCTACGTTATAATTTTCTCATTGGCTCGGTCACAAAGAACTCCATCAAAATATTTTTTATATTTTTCACGAGTATATTAGTTTATAATTATTTTATTAAAACATACACAATAAACTTCAAAATAAAGGATCTTCCTTACGTACATCCTCTCGACTCGAATACCAGAAAGATCTCCCATGTTAGAGGGGACAAAAGCCCTAAGTTTCATGCCATGGTGAAATATGTATGCAAATGGATAATTAAAATAGAAAATACTATATTTAATTAATTAAAAATAAAATATACATCGAATAGACTTGAATCCATATCCACATTTTTCTCATATATTCACTGAGCAAGAGGGAATTTTTCTTTTATTTTTATGATTTTTCTACACCAAGTTATGGATTTTTAAAGGTGGACTAATTTAAATAAATAAAAAACCAAAAATTTCTATTTAAACCGCAAGGAATCGTCGGATTCCGCTCCAAACTTCTATGCGGCGTGCTACCATTTTGAGGCTCTTATCCGACTCAACGCGTGCCCGTGTTTTCGTACACTCATGCGGTTCCTCTATCCAAGGCAATCATAGTCATCCACGAATACACGTTCGATCGAACGGCTGGCAGTCATCGTCTTCACCAAGTTCATCCCGAGAGCCATCCACCTTCTAAACCTAGGAACTCGAGCTAGACTCAACCAAATTGCATGGAGTTTGTTTCTATGCACTATCCGACTCATTGATGCGTCGACTTATATCGCAAGAATTTATGAACTTAAATTTATATATTTATAATGATTTTGTTAATTTCAAGCGTATGTATCGTATCAAGTAATACATGGCTCTAATGGAGTCCTGGTTATCAATCCCACAGGGAAGTTTGGAATATAAGAAAGTATCTGACGACATAAGTAACGTACACTAAAATCGATATTTAATTCGCAATTAAAGCCATTTACTACTACTACGCAGGAAACATTAACGATTAACTACGCTACAATTATTTCTAACAACTTTAAAAACGAATTAATCAATGTATTACTAATTAAACCAAGTATTTGAAAAGTTTTCATATATGAGAAAAGTTTTTCTCTCGCAACGAGAATATGATTCGTGGATCGATATGGAACAAATATTTATATTATTGTGTCAAATCGGGTTACGTATGCATTCTTTACCCTTAAAAGAGTACCCTCTTCTAAGTAAGAAAAGAACATTGACATATTCCAAGTTTAGTCAATTAAATCTAAGGCTAGCTGGGAGGATACCGACTCACTTCGAGCTCCCACTCACCCTTCACCCGAAGGCTAACCTTTGATATTTGTTACTACCTTAGAACCAATGTGGGGATTTCAAAACGTCACCCTGAAATCTCCACATCAAGTCCATCAAAACATATTTCGTTCATTTGCACTCAATTCCTATGAACTACGCAATTCATCCATAAAATCGAATAGATCTTTCATTATTGTTGTAGGACATTAAAAATTTTCAAACTTAATGCGTCAACATATTTTAACATTTCAATCGTCAAATTGAAAGTAAATTAAGTTCTAATGAAAAATCATCACAATTTCTTCAGTACATTAAAAGCACATCAAATCCACATCAATCCATCATCACATTTCTATACAAGAAGAAAGACAAGGGAGACTACTCAGAATTCAAGTGGGTACATACAATAAAACATGAATTTTATATATAAAATAAAATTCATACAAACCACAAAAAGAAAATGCAACTTATCTTTTTTCTCTTCCCCAATGCGCTTCCCTTGAAGTTCCTTTGAATCCTTTTTCTCTCTCTTCTTTACAACACTTGATTTCCTTCTTTAGAATGGAAATAAGAAGCAATCTCTCACTTTACCCCTTCTCCTTCACTCCTTAGAATAATTCCTCTCAAATCTTCACTCAACACACTCTTCTCCTAAATCCTAACGCTTCACACTCACTAAAAACTACTCTAGAAGACATAAGACACAAACACTTTTTGTCCAAAAGCAGTTACTTATAAGATAGGGATGAAATCCCAAGAGTTTCCATAGGCATCCCTTCAAAAAGTCACAGAAACTCTTCAAATTTGAACTCCACCGACTTCGGGCGCCGACGGTGCTCTATCGTGCTAATTAAATGCTGAGGTCTCTGGATTTGGGTGCCGGCGGCGCCCATTCTGGCGCCGATGGTGCAAGAACACATTTTCCACCATTTTGCTCCTTTTTTCTCTGGATTCGTTCTTTTTTTCTTCTTTTCACTCCAATCACCTAAAATCATCATACCTGCAACAAATCATGAAAAATACCTTTCTTTAAAGTTCAATATCACCAAAAATGGGTAAATTATATAGCAAAAATAGTATATATTTTTGGTACATCACCTAGACGAACCTATATATATGACTAACCTAACCTAAAATCAACCCAATGTGCATGGAGAATCCAAACAAGCTCGAGAGGGGGAGAGAGTTCAATACCTTTGTTCGAGAGGGAGGTCTCAATCGATGGTTTGCCGCATCTTTGATTGGTCCCAACGAACTCGAAATGAAGCCTCTTTCTCTCGGTGAAATGTCTAGACCTAAATTCAACCAAGGCCGATTTTAGGTGTCGATCAAAGTCAGTAGAGGCTCTTCCGTGATGGGCTTCGATGAGGGAACTTATTTCCGTAGCCGCGAAGGTGCGGGGCAGAGCATCGGATTTTAGCTAGTGTAGATTGGTAATGGAATGTGTGTCCTATTTCCGGTAAGGTTTGGAGTTTCAAAATTTAAGCTTCTGGCCGTGGGGGAAATGACATGGAATGGTCGGGATAAGATAGTGAGGTTGCAATTAACTCTAGGAACAATTTGGTAGAGTTTCCCTAAGTTTCAGGCACACACTTCTTTGGTCATCAAGGATGATGGTTCAAATATAGGAGCTCGGTAGGCCGATATGGCTAGGCTCAGTGAGTTTAAGTGCTTAGGTGAAGGCGCAAGGAGCAATTAACTAATTAGAGTGACAATTGATGGGAGGTCAATTTTGGGTTTTCATTCATGGAGTGCGGCTCTCAATTTTTCCTCCTCTTCGGTGATCGGGCCGCGGGGCTGCTTCCGCAAAGGTGGCCAAAGGTCGTGGCCGTGGACGGGCCAAGGTAGGGTGAGAGCTAAGTGGTTAAGTGCCTGGCTGTATATCTTTAAGTTTTAACCATTTAAGGGAGGGGATCCCTTAAATCATGGAATCTTGGTCCATACCAACTAGATCGGGCTAGGTGGATCTAACCCAGTCCTAGGGTTCCAATGGCTAGTTTTGGTGAGTTTGGTTTTGTCACATTTGCCTGACAAGTCAATTTAGCTCATGGGTTCAATCGGATCATTCGGGTTCAATTTCTGGGCTAAGATGGGTTCAAGCTTAGGTTAGGTCCAATTGATTGTTTAGTAATGTGCGTATGATTGTCATAAAGTTTTGAGAGGGACTGCTATTAATTCGTTTCGGGGTTTTAATTTGGCTTCTACTGGGTATTTGGTCAATTTGGGTGTCAGTTAACTCTGGCTCATAGGCGAGAGCTGGCCGTTGGGCTTAAATGATGGTTCCAAATGGTTTATGGGAATGTGATACACCTAAAATAATATAGTATTTTTATGCACACTTTTATACTTAATTTAATGATATTGCAATTTTATGAAGGTATTTTTGTATTTTTCGTTATGCATGATTAAAATGAACATCATGTCAAAGGAGCAAAATCGAATCAAATTGGAGCAAAAATAATGAAAAATCAAAATTTTAAAAATTAGCGGCCAAGGCGTCACGGGCCGGCGCTTAGCCGCCATTAAAAATCGAAATTCAAATGAATTTGGCTCCAATTTCAAAGGCGGCTGGATGCAACTCTTTGGTGGTAACTACCATAACTTCCTTTCGAGCTATGTTTGAACGAAGGGGGTGCCTCCTTGGTAGATACACTAAATCGGACACATTTTCTTAAGAGACACCAAGGCACCCTTTGGTTTACTATTTAAAGAGAGTCTTAGGGAAAGATTAGGGATGGTTTATGAGGCCTTTCCACCGCTTCCGAAGGAGAGTGTTTAGAGACTTTCCACCGTATTTTCAAGGGTACTTCCATTGTTCTCCACCGCACAATATTTTTTAAGCAGAGTAGGAGTAGAGAGTAGAAAGGATAAAAGGCCGCAGTGAAGTCTTCTTCTTCCCACTTCTTTTCTTTCTTTTAGTTTAGTTATTATCGAAAACCGAAGTCTCGTATTCTCGATTACCTGACTTAGAACATCCGAGGAGGTGAATGTTGACCTCATTTCATGAGGTCTTCTCTCTTAGTACTTAAGATCTCCAGGATTAGAATTGGAACCCACCACTTAGAAATTCAAACCACTTCTTACCCCCGCATACTCCACAAACTCGATTGTAGACCCCTAATCACCTGTGAGGGTCGAGATCAAACGCAGCTTGTGCGACGAGTTCCCTGAGGACTCTTCTGCCCAGGACCCACGTTGTCCGGTCTGGTGAGACCTGACTTACACACACACTACACTTATACACTACACTTTCACATACCTCCTAAAAACCACATCCATACCCAACTCGACTCGACTCACGAGGCGCGATTCATACTTGGACGGCCCTTAACCCCCCTGCCCCTGGCCACATGCCAGGAAGATAAATGGACGCTCAAACGCAGTCCCTTCATGGCTCATGTGGGCTTGATATGGCTTCATGGCTCAACCCAAAATGGTTCCATTCCACTTTATACATTTACCCAATCTTCAATTTTTCAAATTTTCAATTTTTGACCCGGAACCCTACACCCCGCCTAAACTTACCCAAAACCCGAAATTACCCAAATTTTTCAAAAAAATCTCCAAACCACCCAAAATTCCTCAAGACCAATCCCAAACATTCCCAATATTCAAATTGATCATCCATAGCCAAAAATACCAAAATTCCAAAAATACCTCCCAATACCCTACAAATACCCAAAATGCCCCTCTTAACAAAAAATCCAAAAATTCAGAAAATTCCCAGAAAAGTTCTTACAAAATCCCAAATATTCCCAATTTAATTTTGTTCAACTACACCATAACAACTTTTCAATTTACTTCCACTTTGTCAAAAAAATCCCAATTCGACCCATTTTTAACCCAAAATAAACTCAATGTCAAACCAAAACCTACCCAATTGACCCAAATTTGGTCTATCCAATTCTAAACTTCAAGTCAACATCCCCAACACCAATCTTAGACTAAACCAAGTCCAATTTGATTGGCATTTCAACCCAATTTCATTTTGGACCTTTAAAGCCCAATTTTGACCCATGACCCAAACTAGCCTAAACTAACCCAATTCAACTCCAATTAACCCTAAACCTTTTCTAAACCCTTAACATCCCCAAACAAAACACTTACATGATTTACCCAAAATTTGGACCCAAACCCCACTCAAATTCAACCCAAAACCAAAAGCCCAATTTCGACATAAACCCAAACCTAACCCAAATAAGCCCAAACCCCAAAAATCAAACCCAACCAAAGTCAAAACCTCTTTGAAACACTCCCATAAACATTTACCAACATTAATTTTACATCAATTTCAACCCTAGCCCAACATTGGCCTAAATTATCTACCCGACTTACATTGGCCCCCACTCAAATGAACCCAAATCCAACCCAATTCAAGCCCAAACCACCCCAAATTTATTCCCAAATCACTCATGAAACATCCCTAAACCAAACCTAACAATTATTTGGCCCAAGCCTTTACCAAACTTTCATCCTAAAGTCCATTTTAAATCCAAAAGCCCACTTCCTAAACCATTTTAAAAGCCCATCTTCACTAAATTTTAAAGGCCCAAAATTCATACAAAGCCCATATGACACTCTTTCATCATGACTTCAATTAAAACCATCCCTAAAGTTCCAATCAAATATAAATTTATTCTAAATCAAGCTTCATGTTAACCTCTCATACATTTATCAAAAATGCCAAAATCCATTTTCATACAAGTAAGCCAAGCTATGTGCAAGCCATGTAAGCCATGAAGCCATGCATGAGCCACATGGAAGCCATGAAAGCCCCTTTACATGTCACCATGCTATCTGGCAAATGGAGGAGGTCCTCTCCATATTCCCTTAAGGTGATTAACCATTTCCATGTCTCCCCCAAACCATGTTTAATCCCACCGTATTTGGATTGGGCGACTTAATTCCACTAATCGTTCGAGCCAAATCACTTTCTTCAGCCTAAACCAAGTCTTGGGTGGTGCACCTGGCCCAAAAGGATGGATTGACCCAAATCAAGCCAAAATGGCCTCTCCCCCATACTCATTTTAATCCAAGACCTTACACATGTCCATGGCCCATCGACCGCACACAAACCTCCAGCCCTGACCCACTCCGGACTCGAGGGTGACCCATGCCTCGCCGTGCCCAGCCGTCTGGGTCATTTGAAAATGCCATGGCCGAGACATTGGAAGGAGCCAAGCATTGAAATTCTCCCCGCTGAGTTGCCCCATGCCCAAAGGGCCATTTCCGGGCCTGTTCTTCCCCTCTGCCAAGAGTAGCCGATCCCACCTAACTCCCCTGAGGCCCTTCACCTCTCCTATTTAAACCCCACCTCTCTCGGCCATGGAAGAGGTGTTGAACCAACCTTAAGGAAACTCGCCAAAATCATTCCACTACCCTCCACACATGTAGCATTTGATTCCCACCGGATTCCAAACCCCCCACCTCCCTCCTGCAAATCGAGCTCAATTTCGAGTTCAAATTTCAGCATAAAACCAGACACTTCTTCACAAGGAGCCAATCCCCAAATTGATTGGTCCTACACCTTCACCGTACCAAGAGAAGAAGTTTACCAGCGCAAAGCCCCTCACCAAAGTGCTAGCCATTTGCCTACCCCTCCAAGCTTTGTGAATTTTGTTTTGGGAATTCAAAAGAAGAAAGGTAGGAGAAATCACAGATTCGAAGCGAACTTCGGTAATTTCCCAACTATCCTATTGTTTGGATTGAATTTAGGAAAGTCCTAATATTTATTTAATGTTTTGATCTCGCCAATTTTAATTAATTAGGACTTATATTCGTATGACATGATCATACAAATAGCCTCGAAGATATGAGGGTTTATGTCATACTAAACGACTACCTCGGAGTCCTAAGACCGGTTAGGGCTTAATTTGCAATGCAAATGCCTAACGAAGAGTTGAGGATTTATGTTGCACTAGGGAAGCTACCTCGAAGTCCTATGGCTTGGTTATTTAATTCTAAGAAAGTTTTGCTGAAGTAGACTCAGGTTTTGCTGATGACGATGGTCGTGCTGCCCACCATGCTCCGAGCTCCTTGTTGTTGCAGAGGTTTAGTTATAGAAGTCATAAATCAGGAGATGAGAAAAGTGTTTTGGTTTAGAGAAAATCTTAATTTCCAAGTGTTTTTTTTATATTTTATTTAAAACAAATCTTAAAATTGATTATAACAACATCGGTTAAGATCCCACGGTTCCATTCTTCCTGCATCGTTATTTTTATCGGATTCACTTAGTCCAGATGAATTTGCTAAACTCAACTGAATGAGTTCCACACTTTCATTTAGACCGTGGGAAATCCCGTTAGCAACACATAGGTTACATCATCGAGGTATTCCCGATCATCCAACAGGACGTTTTAATTTAGTTATAATTGCAGTTTTGTGTTATGTTTGTTATTAAATTTTGAGTTGTTTTATATTTTGAAATGTTGTGGCGGTGCATTTTATCTTGCAATGACTTTTAATTTAGTTTTAGTTTCAGTTTTAGGGACTATCCTAAAGGTGTGGGTTTTCATGCAACAGTTGTTTATCATGCAAGAAAAGTAAGTGCGATGCGATTAAATAAATTGCAATAAGGTAAATTGCAATAAAATAAAAGCGTACCCGGAGGGTCTTCCCGTCGTCCCAAGCCGCACTTAAACACAATTTAGAATATTTAAGCAAGTTCCTAGGTAAAGCTAAGGGAAGGGTTATGGTTTTCTACCAAATTCCTAATCCTATAGCTAGTCATTTCCTATGACGTCTAGGTTCTTGTGTTTTGGTTTGAGGATGATTTTCTTCATCAAAGAACAATTAAGTTCAATTGTTCTTATAAGTATCATATCATATTGAGGAAGTGCTTAAGAAGAATCTTAAACATCTTTTCAACACTGCTAGGATTGTTTTAAGTCCAAATGAATTTAATTATACAAATGAATTAATCGTCTGACAATTCAAGTTTTGTTGTTATCTTGCTCAGTGAACTAGGACATTTGAATATCCTATAGGTGAAGTAACATTTCATTTAACGTTCTATTTAGGAGTTATGACAACCAAAGCTTTCAAGGGCAAATTGGTGTTCAAATGGTTTGTGATTTAATTTAATCTCAATTAACGGGTTTAAATTTGGAATACTGTTCAAGTTGCTTTATTTTCAATTTCTTTATGTCTTAGGTGATGTTATTTAATTCAATTTAATTTAACTTTAATTTAATTTAATTTGCTTTAGTTTTAATTTTAATTTAATTTTAATTTTTAATTTTAATTTTAATTTTAATTTTAATTTAATTTTTAATTTAAATTTAATTTTATTTTAATTTGATTTTTTTATTTTTATTTTTATTTTAATTTAATTTAATTTATTTTATTTTATTTGATTTAATTTAATATGCTTTAATTTAATTTAATTTAATTTAATATGATTTAATTTAATTTAATTTAGTTTAATTTAATTTAATTTATTTGATTTGATTTAATTTAAGTTAATTTAATTTAATTTATTTGATATAATTTAATTTAATCTTTAATTTAATTTTATTTTTAATTTTATTTTATTTGAAAATTTAAAAAGAGTTTAATAATTTAACTTTTAATTTAATTTTAATGATTAAGTCCTTTAACATTTTAAAACTTAAATTTGAATTATCATTTTAATTGGGGATTGAATATTATTGAGATGATTAATTTAGGGATTTTAAATTAAAGAACAAATCTCTTCCTAATAATAATATTCCTATTTTAATAATTCCAACTTTATTATTCTTCCAAATTTAATCAATTATTTAATTAAAGTTTATTTTAATTATCTTTAAATTGTTTAATAGGTTTCTACCCTTTAATTATTTAAATTTCAATCATCCAAATCAGATTAAGATCAAATATTTTACTTTTTTAATTTTATTAAACCAAAAGTTTTAATTAAAGGTTAAAATTTTTAATTACGATTTTTGCCCTTCAAGCTTAATAATTTCATAACTCACTAAATTGAGCTTAAATGAACTTGAAATTTTTATGTGACTTCACTCATATGCCAATAAAGACATAAGAGGAGAAAATGTGATTTTTCTGTATTTAATTTATTTATGTAATTATTTTTGGTGGAAAATAAGTATTTCCAAGAAAAATTTATTAATATAACCAAGTGAAAGTTTCTGTCCTTAAGAAAATTATGGGACATTCCTAATGACCAGAGGATCACTTGGACCAATTTTGGTGATTTTTTGAATTATATTATTTTTATTATAATTATTTTAAGTTTTGGAGTATTAATTAAATTAAAAAAAATAAAAGTTGAAAAATGAATTTTATATTTTTCAAAAATCTCTCTGATATCAAGGAAATCAGAGAATCAATTTTTACAATTTTCTGATTTTTCTTTGATTTATTAGAATTATTTTAGTGAAAATGCTAAAAAATACATTTTTTTTAATTTTAAAATTACCTTAGGGCTTTAAAATTTAATATCTCATTAAATATACCTAAGAAAAATATGGGGTTTGTTTCTAAGTGATTAAAATTCAAAATGTGACATTTTGGTGAATTTTATTATTTTTGTGATTTTTATTATTTTTTTAATTATTAAAATTTTAAAATAATACAAAAAATCAACTTTTTTAGAAATTGAAATTTTAATTTTCTTAAATTCCCCTGATATCAGAGAGGCTCCAAAACTAATTTGGTGAATTTTTGAAAAGCATTTTGAAAGTTATGAATTTTTAAAATTTAAATTGGCTAAATGACTTAATCAACCCATTTAGTAGGGTTAACCAAGTCTTATTGACCTCAAATTTTTATTGTGAGCTCCTCTGATCCTAAAGGTCAGTGGAGAATTGATTTCAAGTCAATTTGATGTATGGTTAACTCTAATTAATTAGGGATCTATTTTGGGTGTTTAAGCCAATTAGGGTTATTTTAAATGAATTAATTCAAAACATATTTTTCCTAGGGTCCTCTGGTCATAAGAGACATCACCAAATTTTTCTAGAATTTATTTCACAACATGCTAATTATTGGAATTAAAATACTCAGAACAACAACATGAATTTGAAAAATCAATAACTTCTCATAGGGATGGCCTCTGACTTTTGAAAATTCGAGGAATATTCCCAAATTCGGAGGCTTCAAAAGCCCTATGGTCTCATGTCATGGTGAATTTTCTATATGCATGGAGAATTAAAACAATGCAGAAGGAAATAAATCATTAAAAATAAAATACTTGATGAAATTAAATAATTTCTTTTCCACATTATTCTCCTCTGTTCACAGAGCAAGAGGGTATTTTTATTTTATTTTTTCTGATTTTTCTACACAAAGTTATGGATTTTTGAAGTTTAGGGAATTAAATAAATCAGAAAATACCCTAATTTTTTATTTATCCACGCTGCACCGCGTCAACCTCGGCAGCTCCGAATGCACACACGTTGCCTTCTGATTCGGCGCCGCCATCTGACTCAGCGCTCCAGGGGCCAGCTGTGTCGTTCCGTCTCCTCATCCGGCGTGATCCTGGCCATCCGTCCGCGCGTGTATTAAATGAACGGCAACCGTTCATCGTCTCCAAGCCTCCTAGCCCGAGAACCGTCCGTCTTCTAGGCCTAAGATCTCACTCGATACTTGACCAAATTGAATGTTTTTATGCTCTATGGATTCGTCTCGAGAAGACGAACATATCCATATGGTTTATGTGGCATAAAATTGACTCAATAAAAATGGAGAAAGTTCAGAAGCTCGGGAAGAAGAGTGAGGCCATACCTTTGCTCAGAGAAGTGTGGCTTCGATCTGAGGGTTGTGTCACCTTCGATTGCGCCCCAGCAAGCTCCAGATGAAGTCTCCTGGTCTGGTGAATTGCCTAGCTAAGAAAGTGACCACAGCCGATCACAAAGCTTGGAGGCTGGAGCAACTGGGTGGCCTGGAGACGGGGCTTTCAGTGGGAAACTTCTCCTCTTGGTCCAGTGAAGGTGTAGGACCAGTCAATTTGAGGATTGGCTCACCGTGGCAAAGTGTCCCGGTTTTGGGTGGAATTTCGCCTGAGAAATTGGATTCCGTCGCTGGGGATCGGGGCAAATTGACACCGGGATCAACTCGCTCTAAGTATGGAGTAAGGTTTGGAACAATTTTGCGCAGTTTCGGCAAGGTTTTGTGCAACTCTCCTCTCATGGCCGTGAGGGGGTCGGGCTTAAATCAGAGGTGGCCGGAGAGCCTCACAGGGATGGCCAAGGGTTGGGATCAGCTGCTCTGGGCATGGGAAGAACAGCCATGGTGGCCATTGGGCATGGGGCAGCTCAGCAAAGTGGAATTCCAAAGTTGGCTCACATGTGAGCTCTCGGTGTGGTGTTTTCCAGCGACCCGGTGGCCGGCCGGCCGTGCACCGGTCACCATCTAGTTCAGTGGGTCGTGGCTGGGGTTTAGTGTAGGCAATCGGCAAATGCCATGTGTAAAAGGCTTGGATTAGAATGGAATGGGAGAGGGCTCATTTTGGCTCAAATTGGTCAACCCATCCCTTTGGGCTAGGTGCACCACCCAAGGCTTGGTTTAGGCTGAAGGAAAAGTGATTTGGCTCAACATAATCAGTGGGGAAGGGTCACCATCCAAGTACAATTAAGCTTAATCATGGTTTAGTGGAGTATGGAAGTGGCTAATCCCCCTTAAGAGAATGTGGAAAGGGCCTCCTCTTGCCATCTTGGGTATGGTGAGGTGGAAAGTAGATTCCATAGCTCTCATGGCTCCCATGTGGCTCATGCATGGCTTCATGGCTCACCTTTGGCTTGGGAAAAGTCAAGTCAATTTCATGGAAATGGATTTTAAGAAAATTTTGGTATTTTGATGGGAATTTGTATGGGGCTTAATTTGGAATGGCTTCATGATGAATTTTCAAACTTAGGGATTGATTTTAATTAAGGGTATGATGAGAAGAATTTGTCATATGGTCTTTAGCATGAAATTTGGGCTTTTAGGAAGGTTTCATGTAAGTGGGCTTTTGGTTTAAAAAAAAAAGATTTATGGTTGGGATTTTGTAGAAGTTTGGGCCAAATAATTGTTGGGTTTGGTTTAGGGATATGTCATGAGTGATTTGAAATGAGTTTGGAATGATTTGGGTTTGAATTGGGTTGGATTTGGGCTTCTTTGGTGAATGGGCCAATATAGGTCAAATTGGGCTAACTTGGGACAATGTTGGGCTAGGGTTGAAATTGATGTAAAATAAATGTTGGGATATGTTTATGGGAGTGTTTCAAAGAGGTTTTGGCTTTGGTTGGGTTTTGATTTTGGGGTTTGGGCTTATTTGGGTTAGGTTTGGGTTTATGTCAAAATTGGGCTTTTTGGTTTTGGGTTTAATTTGAGTGGGGTTTGGGTCTAAATTTTGTGTAAATCATGTTAGGGTTTTGTTTGTAGGGATGTTAAGGGAGGTTTGGAAAAGATTTGGGATTAATTGGAGTTGAATTGGGTGAGTTTGGGTTAGGTTTGGGTCATGGGTCCAAATTGGGCTTTAAGGTCAAAAGTGAAATTGGATCCAAATGTCAATCAAATTGGACTTGGGTTTTGTCTATATTGGTGTTGGGAATGTTGAATTGAAGTTTAGAATTGAATTGGACCAGAATTTGGGTCAATTGGGTAGGCTTGGTTTGACATTGGGTTCACTTAGGGTTAAAATGGGTCAAATTGGGGGTTTTAACAAAAGTAGGGTAAATTGACAAAATTGGCCCAAGGTGTAGTTGAACAAAGTGAAATTGGGAATATTTGGGATTTTCTGAAATTTTTTGGGAATTTTCTGAATTTTTGGATTTTTGGTTCAAGAGGGGTATTTTGGGTATTTGGAGGGTATTGGGAGGTATTTTTGAAATTTTTGGTATTTTTGGCTATGGATGATCAAATTGATTGGTGAGGAAATGTTCAAGGTTAATTTTGGGAAATTTTGGGTGATTTGAAAATTTTGGAGGATTTCAAGGGTTTTGGGTAGGCTAAGCGGGTGTAGGGTCCCGGGGGTCAAAAATTGAAAATTTGGGAAATTGAAGATTGGATAAATGTAAGTGGAATGAAATCATTTTGGTTGAGCCTTGAAGCCATATCAAGCCCACATGAGCCATGAAGGGACTCATTTGAGGCATCCACTATGTTGTTCCTAACCCTCTTAGCCAAGGGCTTAAGGGTTAAGGACCATCCATGTGAATCACCTTTATGAGTCAGGAGGTCAAGTTAGGTATGGGTGTGTTTTTAGGATGTGTGTAAAAGTGTAGTGTATAAATGTAGTGTATGAGTAAGTCAGCCCTCACTGCACTCGAGCCACCTGTGGCAGGGCCCTAAGGCCAAAGAGTCCTATAGGAACTCATCCTTTAAACTTCCACATTTGATTTCAACTCTCTAGGTGATTAGGGGTCTATAGTCAAGTTTGTGGAGTTTGCAGGGAGTTAAGAAGTGGTTTGAGTTTCTAAGTGGTGGGTCCCAATTCTAGTCCTCTAAGATAGTCAAAGAAAAAGCCTAAGGATAGATCCTAAGTACTAAAAAGGAGAAGAGATGACCTCATCAAAAATGAGGTCAACACATCTATCTAAAGTTCTAAAACACTGTGAAGAAACTTATTGGGTCCTTAATTGGGAAAAATGCCAATTTATGGTAGTAGGAGGAATTATTTTGGGACATCAGATTTTAGAAAAAGGTTTGGAGGTAGATCCTGCAAAAATTCAAGTTATATCTAATTTACCTTGCCCAACAAATGTAAGGGGAATTAGAAGTTTTTTAAGACATGTTGAATTCTACAAGCGTTACATTAAAGACTTATCAAAGATTACAAACCCTTTTATGCTGTTTGCTGGAAATGAATGCAATTTTTAATTATGATGCTGACTCTCGTAAAGCCTTTTAAACATTAAAAGAAAAAATTAATCACTACACCTGTAATAATTTCACCAAATTGGGAAAAACCTTTTGAATTAACGTGTGATGCTAGTAATTATGCTATTGGTGCTGTTTTGGGTCAGAAATGTGATACAATTTTCAATGTATTTTATTATGATAGTAAAACTCTTAATGAAGCTCAAATTAATTATACCACTACAGAGAAAGAGTTATTAGCTATAGTAATTGCCTTTGATAAATTTTGATCATATTTAATTAGAACTAAATGTGTTGTGCATACTGATCATTCTGCTATTAAATATTTAATGAAGAAAAATGATGCAAAACCAAGAATGATAAGATGGATTCCTCTTTTGCAAGAATTTGATTTTGAGATAGTAGATAGGAAGGGTTCTGATAATCAAATTGTTGATCATTTATCCATGCTAGAAATTGAAAAATCTCTCTACGATATTGAAGAAATTAATGAACATTTTCCTGATGAAAAACTATTACTGTTAAAGAATGGCGTGTTCCGTGGTATGCAGACATAGTAAAATTTATTGTTAGTAATATTATACCATATGGTTTGACATATCATGAAAAGAAAAAATTTATGTCTGATGCTAAGACTTATTTTTGGGATGACCCATTGTTATATAAATAAGGAAAGGATCTTATAATTCAAAGATGTGTACCTTTGAAAGATACTAATGAAATTATTCAAAAATGTCATGATTCTGATTATGGGGGACATTTTGGAAGTCATAAAACTGCATATAAAATATTACAATCAGGATTTTATTGGCCTACAATTTTTAAGGATGTAAATGTTTATTTTAAAAATTATGATAGATGTCAGCGTGTAGGCAATGCTTCTAGAAGAAATGAGATGTCCTTCAATTATATGTTGGAAGTTGAAATATTTGATGTTTGGGGACTAGATTTTATGGGACCATTTACACCATCTTTCGAAAATGTTTATATTTTGATAGTAGTAGACTATGTTTCCAATTGGATTGAAGCTATTGCTTTACCTCGATGTGATGCTCAAAATATTGCAAAGTTTTTAGAAAAGAATATATTTTGCAGATTTGGAATACCAAGAGTAATCATAACTGATGGGGTAAGTCTTTTTAGAAATGCGATTATTGGGAAGTTAGCAAAGAAATATCATATGAATCATCGCATTGCTACTTCTTATCATCCTCAGACAAGTGGTTTTGTTGAATTATCCTATCATGAAATTAAAAGAATATTGGAAAAAATTGTTAATCTAAATAGAAAGGATTGTTCAATTAAACTCGATTATGCTTTGTGGGCCTATAGGACTGCTTACAGAACACCTATAGGAATGTCCCAATATAGGCATAATAACTTACATTTGGAACACATGGGATGGAAAATCAAGATGCAATTCAATCATTCAAGGTACGTGGAAGAAATAGATAAGGCGATGTTTGTAAAGAACAAATGGATTGAAGAAGACGATTTAAGAATGAAAAATTATCACCCGTTCTATCAAATTTATATTCCAGAAGGGTTAAATGAGAATAATAGTGGTTCGAGATATATTCTGCCTAATGGAGAATGGAATTAAGAGTGTTTTGTTTGTTTAATTTTCTTATGTGTTATGTTTAGTGTTATTGTGAGTTCATGTTTGGTGTGTTTAGTATTTTTATTTAAATATTAACTAAGCCTGATGATGTGATGGTTACATCCTAGAGATGTATACTTATCACTTTGAGATTAATGTCTCTTGTATTTAGAGAATTTCATCCTTTATGTTTAGATAGAAATTCTAGTATTGTATTAAGTGTTAAGTTTGTTTTAATATAAGTTTGTGTTTTTGTGAAATTTGTGTGGAGTCAATGGTTATTAAATTTTAATTTGAAGTATTGGAAGAATTGTGGGGAGAAATAATTATTTTGGAGTAATTAAGGGTGATTAACCAAGTGATTTAGTGCATATACCTTAATTATAAAAATTTGGGCATTGGCGGCTAAGCGCCAGAATGCCGGCGCTTAAGCGCCAGATTTCACGGCTAAGCGCCGAGAGTTCGTGCTTAAGCGACAGTTCATGAAAATTGGTTCCCAAAAGTTAAAAACCTTAAAATTTCCATTTTCAACCACCCCATCGTCTTCAACCTTCGGTTTACCGCGAAAGAGGAGCCTAGGGCATCATATTGTGGATCATTTAAGAGCCGATCTGAACAAAAATTGTTAGATTTGGATTCCTTGAGGTAAGAGCACTACTCCAAAGTAAAGTTTTTGATTTTCACCATGTATTTTTGAGTACATTATGGAAAATCTTAAAATCACTATTCATGGTGAAAATTTGAGGAAAAACTTGAGAATTTGCTTGGATTTAGTGAAAATATCTTTTGGAAGATAATTTATAAAGTTTAGTTTGATTTTGGAACTTATGGTGAATCCGTCGTGAATTTTTAGAGATGGCTCCAAAGTCAAAGCGTGCACGAGAAAAGACGAAGTTTGATTCTGACAAATTTATTAGTATGAGGGCTGAGGAACGATACATCAATGCATTTCAGTCACGTAAATTGATTCTTGAGCATGTGTTTAGTAAGCCAGGAGAGGTGATTGAAGATATGATTGCTAGAGGAAACTCGGAGAATTAATGTTGCTTCTCTGCTGTAGCTGTTGTTTATGTGGTTAGAGAATTTTATGTAAATTTGCCTGCTGCTGTCGGCATTATTTTAGGTTATGTGTTTTGAAAAAGGGGTCGCCTAACAGAAATTGTCAGTGAATTTTTTAATTTAATTTAAATAAATAATTTGAAAAGTATTATTTGATTTTGAAAATAATTTTAAATTTGAAATTTTAAGATATGAAATCAAACTGATCTCACATCCCAAATAGTTTATATAAACGAGCACCGCATCACAAACCGTGTATCTACCCCGGAGAATAGACACACTACTTAATGATAGGGCTCGATTAAATAAACTAAAAGATTTGTGACATCCGTTTGGTCCACGAACCAATTTTATAAGCTCGACAAATTCCCCGCTTAATATGAAAGCATTAAACGAGTTTATATTACCTGGGTTCTTTAAAATTCCCTATAAGGGCAAGCCCCTATAGTTAATTACATCTTAAGTGATGGGAATCACCTAGGAAAACTCTCGATAATAATCAATAATTCTGCTCTCAGGAATTTCAAAGTTTAAGTTTTCAAAGGATTGAATTTTGGAATTTTCAATAGGGAATGGATCAAATTTGGAACATTTTGTTTTGGGAATTCAAAGGAAGAAAAATAGGAGAAATTACTGTATTCGAAGTGAACTTCGGTAATTTCCCGACTATCCTATTGTTTGGCTTGAATTTAGGAAGGCCCTAATGTTTATTTAATATTTTTATCTTGCCAATTTTAATTAATTAGGACTTATATTAGTATGATAAAATCATACAAATAGCCTCGAAGATATGAGGGTTTATGTCATACCGAACAACTTCCTCAGAATCCTAAGACCGGTTAGGGCTTAATTTGCAATGCAAATGCTTAACAAAAGGTTGAGGATTTAGGTTGCACTGGGCAAACTACCTCGAAGTCCTATGGCTTAGTTATTTAATTCTAAGAATGTTTAGCTGATGTAGATTCAAGTTTTGCTGACGATGATGGCCGTGCTGCCCACCATGCTCTAAGCTCCTTGTTGTTGCAGAGGTTTAGTTATAGAAGTCATAAATCAGGAGATGAGAAAAGTGTTTTGGTTTAGAGAAAATCTTAATTTCCAAGTGTTTTTGTGTTTTAATTAAAACAAATCTTAAAGTTGATTATATCGACACCGGTTAAGATCCCACGGCTCCATCCTTCCGGCATCGTTATTTTTATCGGATTCACTTAGTCCGTATGAATTTGCTAAACTCAACTCGAATGAGTTCCACACTTTCATTTAGACCGTGGGAAATCCTGCTAAGCAACACGTAGGTTACATCATCCGAGGTATTCCCGATCATCCAACAGGACGTTTTAATTTAGTTGTAATTGTAGTTTTGTGTTCCGTTTGTGATTAAATTTTGAGTTGTTTTATATTTTGAAATGTTGTGGCCGCAATGACTTTTAATTTAGTTTTGGTTTCAGTTTTAGGGACTATCCTAAAGGTGTGGGTTTTCATGCAACAGTTGTTTATCATGCAAGAAAAGGTAAGTGCGATGCGATTAAATAAATTGCAATAAGGTAAATTGCAATAAAATAAAAGTGTACCTGGAGGGTCTTCCTGTCATCCCAAGCTGCACTTAAACATAATTAGAATATTTAAGCAAGTTCCTAGGTAAAGCTAAGGGAAGGGTTATGGTTTTCTACCAAATTCCTAATCCTATAGCTAATCATTTCCTATGACGTCTGCAGTCCTCAGTGTTTTAGTTTGAGGACGATTTTCTTCATCAAAGAACAATTAAATTTAGTTGTTCTTATAAACATCCTATCGTATTGAGGGAGTGCTTAAGAAGAATCTTAAACATCTTTTCAATATTGCTAGAATTGTTTTAAGTCCAAATGAATTTAATTATACAAATGAATTAATCGTCCAGGAATTCAATTTTTGTTGTTATCTTACTCTATGAACTAGGACATTTGAATATCCTATAAGTGGAGTAACATTTCATTTAATGTTCTATTTAGGAGTTATGATAATAAAAGTTTCCGAGGGCAAATCGGTGTTCCAATGATTTGTGATTTAGTTTAACTTCGCTAAAGGGTTTAAATTTGGAATAGTTGTTCAAGTTGTTTTATATTTAATTTATTTATGTCTTAGGTGATGTTATTTAATTCAATTTAATTTAACTTTAATTTAATTTAATTTAGTTTAGTTTCAATTTTGATTCAATTTAACTTCGATTTTAATTTTAACTTCGATTCTATTATTTAATTTAATTTAATTCAATTTAGTTTGATTTGATATAAATTAATTTAATTTAATTTAACTTCGATTTAATTTAATTTAATTTAATTTCCTTCAATTTAATTTAATTTGATTTAATTTTAATTTAATTTAATTTTAATTTAATTTAATTTTAATTTAATTTAATTTATTTATTTAATTTAATTTAATTTATTTATTTAATTTAATTTAATTTAATTTATTTGTTTAATTTAATTTAATTTAATTTATTTATTTAATTTAATTTAATTTAATTAATTTATTTAATTTAATTTAATTTAATTTATTTGTTTGATTTAATTTAATTTAATCTTTAATCTAATTTTATTTTTAATTTTAATTTAATTGAAAATTTAAAAAAAGTTTAATAATTTAACTCTTTTTTTTTAATTTAATTTAATGATTAAGTCCTTTAACATTTTAAAACTTAAATTTGAATTATCATTTTAATTAAGAATTAAATATTAATGAGATGATTAATTTAGGGATTTTTAAATTAAAGAATAAATCTCTTCCTAATAATATCCCTATTTTAATAATTCCAATTTTATTATTCTTCCAAATTTAATCAATTATTTAATTAAGGTTTATTTCAATTATTTTAAATTGTTTAGTAGGTTTCTACCCTTTAGTTATTTGAATTTCAATCATCCAAATCAGATTAAGATCAAATATTTTACATGTTAATTTTATTAAGCCTAAAGTTTTAATTAAGGGTTAAAAATTTAATTACCACTTTGCCCTTCAAGCTTAATAATTTCATAACTCACTAAATTGAGCTTAAATGAACTTGAAATTTTTATGTGACTTCACTCATATGTCAATAAAGACATGAGATGAGAAAATGTGATTTTTCTGTATTTAATTTATTTATGTAATTATTTTTGGTGGAAAATAGGAATTTCCAAGGAAAATTTAATAATATGACCAAGGGTAAGTTTCTATCGTTAAGAAAATTATGGGACATTCCTATGACCAGAGGACCACTTGGACCAATTTTGGTGATTTTTTGAATTATGTTATTTTTATTATAATTATTTTAAGTTTTGGAGTATTAATTAATTTAAAAATAAAATAAAGGTTGAAAAATGAAATTTATATTTTTCAAAAATCTCTCTGATATCAAGGAAATCAGAGAACCAATTTTTACAATTTTCTGGTTTTTATTTGATTTATTATAATTATTTTAGTGAAAATGCTAGAAAATACATTTTTTTTTAATTTTAAAATTACCCTAGGGCTTTAAAATTTAATATCTCATTAAATAGACCTAAGAAAAATATAGGATTTGTTCCTAAGTGATTAAAATTCAAAATGTGACATTTTGGTGAATTTTATTATTTTTATGATTTTTATTATTTTTTAATTATTAAAATATTAAAATAATACCAAAAAATTAACTTTTTTAGAAAATTGAAATTTTAATTTTCTTAAATTCCCCTGATATCAGAGAGGCTCTAAAACCAATTTGGTGAATTTTTAAAAAGTATTTTGAAAGTTATGAATTTTTAAAGTTCAAATTGACTAAATGGCTTAATCAACCCATTTAGTAGGGCTAACCAAGTCCAATTGACTTCAAATTTTATGGTGGGTTCCTCTGATCCTAAATTTCAGTGGAGAATTGATTTCAAGTCAATTTGATGTATGGTTAGCTCTAATTAATTAAGGATATATTTTGGGTGTTTAAGCCAATTAGGGTCATTTTAAATGAGTTAACTCAAAACCTATTTTTCCTAGGGTCCTCTGGTCATAAGAGACATCACCAAATTTTCCTAGAATTTATTTCACAACATGCTAATTATTGGAATTAAAATACTCAAAACAAGTAACATGAATTTGAAAAATCAATAACTTCTCATAGGATGGCCTCTCGACTTTGGAAAATTCAGTGGAATGTTCCCAAATTCGGAGGCTTCAAAAGCCCTATGGTCTCATGCCATGGTGAATTTCCTATATGCATGGAGAATTAAAACAATGCAGAAGGGACATAAATCATTAAAAATAAAATACTTGATGAAATTAAATAATTTCTTTTCCACATTATTCTCCTCTCGTTCACTGAGCAAGAGGGTATTTTTATTTTATTTTTCTGATTTTTCTACACAAAGTTATGCATTTTTGAAGTTTAGGGGAATTAAATAAATCAAAAATACCTTAATTTTCTATTTATCCACGCGGCGCCGCGTCAACCTCGGCAGCTCCGAAAGGCCACGCGGCGCGTTCTGGTTCGACGCCGCCATCTGACTCAGTGCTCCGGGGCCCCGCCGTGTCGTTCCATCTCCTGATCCGACGCGATCCTGGCCGTTCGTCCGCGCGTGTATTAAATGGACGGCATCCGTTCGTCGTCCCCAAGCGTCCTCACCCGAGAGCCGTCCACACTAAATCCCTAATATCTCACTCAACACTCAATGGATTTTCGTGTTCTTAAACTCTATGGATTCGTCTTGAAGAGACGAATACATCTATACGGTGATCATGCATTGAAATTAAAGCATTTGAAATGGAGAATCTCCGAAGCTCCGGGATGAAGAATTAGCTCATACCTTCGCTCGCAGAAGTGTGGCTTCAATCCGAGGGTCGTGTCACCTTCGATCGGATCCCAGCAAGCTCCAGCATGAAGTCTCCCGGTCCGATGAATCGCCTAGGTATGATTTCGACCACGCCCGATCACAAAGCTTGGAGGCCGGGGCAACCGGGTGGCCTCGGAGAGGGGGCTTTTGCCGGTGGACTCCTTCCCTCGGGTCCGGTGAAGGTGTAGGACCAATCAATTTGAGGATTGATCCACCGCGGAGAAGTGTCCCGGTTTTGGGTGGAATTTTGGCTGAGAAATTGGGTTCTGTTGGTGGGGATTAGGGCAAATTGGCACTAGGGATCAACTGCTCTAAGTATGGAGAGTGATCTGGAGCAATTTTGGTAGAGTTTCAACAAGGTCTGGTTCAGCACCTCTCATGGCCGAGAGGGGGTGGTGTTTAAATAGGAGAGGGTGGAGGGCCTCCTGTGGGGAGTTAGGGCTCGGGATCGCCTGCTCTCGGCAAGAGAAGAACAGTCTACCATGGCCACTGGGGATGGGGCAGCTCAACAGGTGAGAATTCCAAGTTTGGGCTCACATGCGAGCTCTCGGCTCGGTGGTTTCCGCGGCCGTGGTGGCCGGCCGGCTGTGGTCAGTCACCGTTGTCATCGTGGAGGTCGTGGTCGGGGCTTAGTGTATTCAATTGGTAGTTGCGAAGTGTAAAGTGGTTGGATCAAAATGGAATGGGGGTATGGCTAATCTTGGCTCAATTTGGTCAACCCATGTGTTTGGGCTGGGTTCACCTCTCCATGACCTGATTTTAGGCTGAGAAAAAGTGGTTTAGGTCATCTTAATCAGTGGGGAAGGGTCACCATCCAAGTACAATTAAGCTTAAGCAAGGTTTAGTGGAATCATGGGAGTGGCTAATCCTCTTAAGGGAACATGGAAAGAGCTCCTTCCTCTTGCCATCTTGGGTATGGTGAAGTGTTCAAGGCTCTCATGGCTCCCATGTGGCTCATGCATGGATTGTCTTTGGCTTGGGGAAAAGCTTGGTCAATTTCATGAAAATGGATTTAAGAAAATTTTGGTATTTTGATGCGAATTTGTATGAAGCTTGATTTGGAATGGTTTAATGATGATTTTGAAACTTAGGGGTGATATTAATTAGAGGTATGATTAAAAGAAATTGCCATGTGGGCTTTAGGGCCAATTTTGGGCTTTTGTATTTGGTGGAAATGGGCTTTTAGAATGGTTTAGGAAAGTGGGCTTTTGGATTTTAAAATGGATTTTGGGATGAAATTTTGGTAAAGGCTTGGGCCAAATAATTGTTGGGTTTAGCTCATATATGTGTCATGAGTGACTTGGAGCAAATCGGGAGTGATTTGGGTTTGAATTGGGTTGAATTTGGGCTCCTTTGGTGAATGGGCCAATATAGGTCAAATTGGGCTAACTTGGGCCAATGTTGGGCTAGGGTTGAAATTGATGTAAAATTAATATTGGGAAATGTTTATGGGAGTTTTTCAAAGGGGTTTTGGCTTTGGTTGGGTTTTGATTTTGGGGTTTGGGCTTATTTGGGTTAAGTTTGGGTTTAGGTCAAAATTGGGCCTTTTAGCTTTGGGTTGAATTTGAGTGGGGTTTGGGTTTAAATATTGGGCAAATCATGTTAGTGTTTTGTTTGTGGGAATGTTAAGGAAGATTTGGAAAAGATTTGGGGTTAATTGGAGTTGGATTGGGTGAGTTTGGGTTAGGTTTGGGTCATGGGTCCAAATTGGGCTTTAAGGCCAAAAGTGAAATTGGATCCAAATGCAATCAAATTGGACTTGGATTTGGTCTAGATTGGTGTTGGGATTGTTGAATTGAAGTTTAGAATTGAATTAGACCAGAATTTGGGTCAATTGGGTAGGTTTGGTTTGACATTGGGTTCACTTTGGGTTAAAATGGGTCAAATTGGGGGTTTTGACAAAAGTAGGGTAAATTGACAAAATTGGTTTATGGTGTAGTTGAGCAAAATGAAATTGGGAATATTTGGGATTTTCTGGAATTTTCTAGGAATTTTCTGAATTTTTGGATTTTTGGGTCAAGAGGGGTATTTTGGGTATTTGGAGGGTATTGGGAGGTATTCTTGGAATTTTTGATATTTTTGGGTATGGATGGTCAATTTGATTGGTTTGGGAATGTTTGGGAATGATTTTGAGGAATTTTGGGTGATTTGGGATTTTTGAAAAATTTGGGTGATTTCAAGGGTTTTGGGTAGGCTAGGCGGGTGTAGGGTCCCGGGGGTCAAAAATTGAAAATTTGGAAAATTGAAGACTGGGTGAATGTAAGTGGAATGAAATCATTTTGGTTGAGCCATGAAGCCATATCAAGCCCACATGAGCCATGAAGGGACTCATTTGAGGCATCAACATTGTTGTTCCTAACCCTCTTAGCCAAGGGCTTAGGGGTTAAGGAACATCCATGTGAGTCACCTACATGAGTCAGGAGGTCAAGTTGGGTATAGGTGTGTGAAAGTGTAGTGTGTGTGTAAGTCAGCCCTTCACCAGACCAGGCCACCCAGGGCAGTCCTAAGGCCAAAGAGTCCTATATGAACTCATCCTTTAAACTTCCACATTTGATTTCAACCCTCTAGGTGATTAGGGGTCTATAGCCAAGTTTGTAGAGTTTGCAGGGAGTTAAGAAGTGATTTGAATTTCTAAGTGGTGGGTCCCAATTCTAATCCTCTAAGATAGTCAAAGGAAAAGCCTAAGGCTAGATCCTAAGTACTAAAAAGAAGAAGAGAAGACCTCATCAAAAAAGAGGTCAACAGCTGCAGAAGAGAATCAAGTGATGGTTAGGAGGCATGAGGTCAACTTTTCTTCTGTTGAAATCAATACTTTTTATGGACTACCTCATGACATGTTTTGTTTTTATTCTAACTGTCATCCTTCAGAAGGGGAATTAGATGAGATCATGGAATTTCTGACTGATGGAAGAGGATCATGGAAAATAACAAATGATAGAAGAGTAAAGTTTCCTGCTTCCAAATTGAATGCCATTTCTAAGGCATGGCATTATTTTTTCTCATTTAAGATGTTACCTTCGAGTCATACTAGTGAAGTAACAAGAGAAAGAGTTGTGTTGAACCATTGTATTCAGCAAGGGAAGCCTATTAACATTGGTGGCATAATTTTTTATTATGTTTTAAATTGTTCTAGATCAACCACGAATGCAGGTATGGAATTTCCTTCCTTGATTCATTCACTATGTGAACGATCTGGAGTGAATTTTGACACCTGGGATGAGGTTCTTCAGCCATTGAGATCAATTACCAGTATAAACGTTGGTGCTTACACTGTACATTCAGAGTTTGGTTGGAGAGGAGGATTTGGTAGGGCTTCTACTGCTTCTGCTTCTGCTGCATCTACTTCTCGTGCTACTACTTCACGTGCTTCGTCATCTACTGATTCACAGACTGGTTTATTAAGAAAGATTTTGAAAAAAGTGAGTCTTACTCGAGAGCATATGAAAGATATGGATGGTAAGCTGGATAATGTGGAGAGATATATTATAAAACATGATGAATATGAGGAGATTTATCAACAATATTTGGATAGACTGATTAGAGGTGCTCAGAGTGCTGAGATGCCACCTCATCCATTCTATATACTTTATGTGCCATCCAGGGATTGGAACGAGCAAGATGATGATGATGAGGATGAAGAGTAGATGTATGTTGTTTGTTTTAGTTATTGTGTTGTTATATTGTGTTACTGTGTACTTTATGTAGTGTTTTGTTTGATGATTGTGTTATAATGTGAACCTTGATAGTATGCAGATTATAGTTGTACTATTTATCTGTTATTCATATTAAGGTATTGTTGTTGTTTTATTGTGTATTTATATGTTGCTTTGTGATAGTGTGTAATATTAAATGTTTTTTATGTGTATGTTATGTCAGAGTTTTTAATAGTGTGTACCTTAATTCAAAAACTGTTAGGAGATTATAAACCACTATTAGGAACTTCTACTTAAGAAACTATATGCATCAAATTTTTTCAAATTCTACTATCATTTGTTATCTGTATCAGTGTGTTATTTTAGTTGGTGTGTATTTTCTTTGAAAACCTCCACTACTCTAGAAGTCTTCTGAAATTTTTACTTTTCTTATTATAAAACATATGTATATATAAATATTTTGTTTTGAAAAAACTAAATTTGATTTCATTTTACTCCTGTTATTTAAATTGTTATACTTGCATATTAGGATATTAAAAATTCCTGAAGCATGATATGTTAGTTTTTATTTCTAACCCATATATCAATTCTTATGCTTAAATATTTCATCTTAATTAAAAAAAATTAATGTTTTGGGGGGGGGAGGGATTTTAAAAAACAAAGATTTTCAAAAACCTAACATTTTATTTGATTCTCAAGAATACATAAAAATAAATCTTATTTTTGATTGAGAACAATTAAGTACATAAAGTTATATTAGGGGAACAAAATTTGGAATATAGAAATGAATAAAAGAAGTTAGTTAAAATTTATAGTAATCATGAAAAACATAAAGTTAAAATTTTTTTAATGAAGAAGTGTTAAATAAAGTTAAAGTATCTTTAGTAAAAAGTTTTGTATTTTTGGATAAATAGAAGATTTGACTTTTATTCTTCAAAGCTTAAATTTCTTTTATTGAAAAGTAATTTTTAGATACTATTATTATGATTTTTAAGTGAAAGACATAAATCTGATCTTTATTTTAAATGGAAGAATGGAATTCAAAATCATTAAAGGTCTATCCAGATATAGTAATCCTTACTTTATAAAAAAAATTAAAACAAAAAATAAAAAGAAAACATAAAAAGAAAAGAAAAAGTAAAAAATAGTATATGAAAAGGGAGGAGAAGCTTGAGGATTTAAGGGCCTAATAAAAAATAGGTTTCATACCTAAAGTTTAAGATATAAGTTCAGAGAATATCTAAAACTTAAGGTTATAATATTGTAAGTAAAACTATTTTTCAGATAAAGAATTTTAAGTGAGAAAAATAAATGTTTGAATCATATATTTTGAAAAATCAACAAATATTTCTGAAATTGATAGAGACTTATATTTGTCATTTTTTCTTTACTTAAGAACTTTCTAAACTTTAAGTTGGTTTTAATTACTGACATTTTTTCTAAATTGGACTATTCCATTTCTAGAACAATGTGTTGTTATCTTCCTAAGGAACTCATTACATAATTTTCATGCTAAAATGTTTTATGTGATTAACTGTCACTTGAGGACAAGTAACATTTTAAGTTTGCGAGATTTTGATACACCTAAAATATATATTATTTTTATGCACATTTTTATACCTATTTTTAATGATATTGCACTTTAATGGAAGGTATTTTGTGTTTTTTATGCAGGTATGATGAAAATGGATGGTCATGATGAAAGGAGTAAAATTGATCAAATTTGGAGCAAAAAAATGAAAAATCAAAATTTTGGCACTGGCGGCTAAGCGTCGCTGTGCCGGCGCTTAGCCGCCACAGTTAAAAATCGAAATTCAAATGAATTTTGCGCAAATTTCAAAGGGGATGGGATGCAACTCTTGGTGGTAACTACTATAACTTCCTTTGGGCGGCAAGATTGAATGATGGGGTGCGTTCCTTGGTAGATACATTGAATCTAGAAAAATTTTAAAGAGACACCAAGGTACCTTTTGGTTTACTATTTAAAGAGAGTCTTAGGAAAGAATAGGAGACTCTTCCTTTGCATTTTGAAGGGTTCTTTCTTTCTTTCTTTCTTTTGTTCTTCCACTGCATCTTAAGAGTTTTTATTTTAGAGTAGGAGTAGAGAGTAGAAACGAGAAAAGGGTCGGAGTGAAGTCTTCTTCTTCCCACTTCTATTCTTCTTTTAGTTTAGTTTTTATTGAAGTCCGAAGTCTATATTCTGAGTCATCGGAGTTGGGAGACTTTCTCTGAGGAGTAGTTTAGTGAAGAGTCAAAGTTTCAGAGGAACTTCCTTAGTCTTATGGAGAGGATTTTTATATAAGTGTTTACTTTTAATCTTTTTACTAATACTTACTTTCGTTTATTAATTTTTCTTATTTTTTTTAATTTCAAATCATTATTTTTTTGCATTTTCCCAATGCATTTTGAGTAGTTTACTTTTACTTTTTCTTGCTTAAATGGAGAAGTAATTAAATTATGAAGAATTGTTATGGAAAGTATTACTGTTTAAAAGTTGGAAGAAGTTGTGAAGATTGATTCTAAAACTTTATTTACTTCTTAATTTACCTTGTTAAGTTGTAGACTTTCTTGAGATTATTTAAGATCCAATACGGTATTGTCTCATAAAAGTTAGTAAGAATCACATGCAATTATATGGGTGAGAATTGTAGTCCATATAATTGGATGTAATATTAGAAGATATTTTTATGGAAGGGAGTAAAATTAGAGGATTTTAGAGTGACAGGCTAAAACCCCTTAATTTGGTTTGAAATTTTGAGTTTTGTTTTGAGAAGTTAGCCCTTAGGTGGTGGGAATCGAGGGAACTCTAGAGCGAGAGACTGGTATCATCCTTGCCTAATCATGTTCAAAATAATAAAAATTTTAAATTAACCTATGTTCTTTATAGAACCAAGTAAAGGTAAAGAACACATTTTCTTCTATCTGACACAACAAATTTAATTACTTCCACAACAATACTTTAAGAATTATTACTACTTCATAAAAGGAAAGAAAAAGATATTCTAGTTAATAGTATTTTACATCCAGTTTTATTAGTTATTATAATTTTAATTTCATTGCTTAACATTTTATTAAGGAAATTTTAAGAGACAAATCAACTTTCAAAACTTTTCAAAATCCAGACATAAATTTTCAAAAACAATTAAAGAAAGTAAAAAGATAATTTTATGATTTATTTAAAAATTTTCTTATTTTCCCTGTGTGTTCGATATCTCAGGACTTAATCAGAAAGTCTTATATTACTTGATAAACGATACGTATACTTGCGTAGTATCCCATATTATAAAATCATAAGTTTCATATCTAAATCATCAGCACATTTATCGGACAATACCGAGTTTTTGGCACCGTTGAATTTATCAGGGATCAAACCCTAGACCTAGAATGGTCAAACTTGGTCAAAATGGTCAATTTTGGACCCAATGACCACCGCATTGATCATCTGGTCAACCCTAGACCTAGATTGGTCAAACTTGGTTAAAATTATCAATTTTTGGCCTAATAACTATAAACCTAAATTGGTCAAATCAAAACAATCAATTTTAGACGTAATGATCACCACATTAACCATCTAGTCGCCCTAGACCTAAATTGGTCAAACTTGATCAAAATGGTCAATTTTGGACCCAATGACTACCTCATTGACCATTAGGTCAACAATAAACCTAAATTGGTTAAATTTGGTTAAAACAATAAATTTTGGGCCCAATAACTACCCCATGGATGATTTAGTCAACTCAAACACCAAATATGTTAAACTTGACCCCTTTATTAACTCAAAACACCAGAATGACCAAACATGATAATTTAGTCAACCCAAACACTTAAATGGGTCAAATCAAGTCACACCATCAAACCCAATGGACCTCATGACTAATATAACTATGACAAAAGCAAGTAAGTCACATTGGTCAAACCTTAGACCCAAATTGGTCAACATTTGTCAACAAAAGTCAACCTTGGTTAAACCTAGTCAAAAATTCATCCTTGGACAAAATTTATAAACAGTTGTCAAATGGTAAACACCTAAAATAATTTTGACTAATTTATGGGTTAAAATTATAATTTCATATGAGTTTAATTAATTACACATTTAATTTAAATTATAACCAAATAACCTAAATTGAAATAAAATTTAGGACATCATACATGACATCTAAAAATCATAAATGCTTTTAAAAATTGAATTGAACCCTTGGGAATTGCCAATCGGTCATCCATGACTGATACACCTAAAAGATATAGTATTTTTATGCACATTTTTATACATATTTTTGATGCTATTGTACTTTAATGGAAGGTATTTTGTGTTTTCCTTGCAGGTATAATGAAAACAATTAATTTTGATGGAAGGAGCGAAAAGGACAAAATTTGGAGCAAAATTATGAAGTTTGAGAAATTTGTCCTCTGGCGCCTAAGCGCCACAGTTAAAAATCGAATTGAAATGAATTTTGGTGCCATTTTCATGGGGTGTTTGAAAATTTTGGTGGTGACTTCCTTAACTTCCTTTGGGTGACAAATTTGATATAAGGGATGCATCTTTTGGTGGATACATTGAATCTGGACATGATTCGATGAGACACCAAGGCACCTTTTGGAATATTATGAAAATGAAGCCTCATAATTTGCAAGTGGGTTGAAGTTGTTATTTTTAGTAATTGTGTTATTAGAGTGTGTTAAGTTTAAGATTTCTTCTTTTCTATAGTAGAGAGTAGAGAGTAAGAAAGGAAAAAGGGTTGGTGTGAAGCCTTCTTCTCATAAATTTTCTTTTATCCTTATATCTATTTTTTATTGAAGTTTAATGTCTTTATTAGAGTCACTAGAGTTGTGCGCCAACCATTGTAGATTTGTATTGTGGAAAGTAAAATTCCAAATGAACTTCCAAAAGCTGGTGGAGAGGATTTTCAGATAAGTATTTATCTTGGTTTTTACATTTCATTTTTAAGTACGATTATTGTGTTTTCATTATGGTTTATGCTTTCATATCAAGTTTTATTTGTGTTTGCTTCATGAAATCTGAGTAGTTTAGTTTATCTTTTTTTTTCTTAGATGATGAAGTAAATAAATTATGAAACTATGTTGTGGAAAGTATAAGTGTTTAATTCTAGAATAAAATGTGATGATTTAATTCCTTGATCATAATTTACTTTTTGATATGGCCAATTAAGATTTTAAAAATTGTTGTGAGATTATGTAAGATCCAATGCGGTATTGTCTCAAACAATAATTGGAACGAATCACATGCAATTATATGGATGACAATTGTGGTTCGTATGATTGAATGCAAATATATAAGGAGATATGCTTTATTGGGGAGTAAAATTAGAGGAAATTAGATAGCTAGGCTAAAGCCCCCAAATTTAGTTTGTTATTTTATATTTTTTTATGAGATGTTAGTCCTCAAGTGGAGGGAACATAGAGAACTCTAGAGTGAGAGCTGGTATCTTCCTGCCTAACCCATCTACAAAGTTTCGAAATTTAAAATTAACCAATTTTCTTTATAGAACCAAGTAAGGGTAAAGAATATAATTGCTCCTATTTGATTCATAAAATTTCATAGTTATTACTGATTCATTGAAGAAAGAAAAAAATATTTGATTCTTATAACTTTTATATCATGTTTAGAGTATTCATAATTTTATTTCCTGCTTAACTTTTTATTAAAAATATCAAAAAAAAAATTATCGAAATGAAAAACTTAAAACATACTTACAAAAATCAATTAAAAAAGTAAAAATTACTTTTCTTATATCTTTAAATTAATACACATTTCCCTGTGGGTTCGATATCTCGGGTCTTAATCTGAAAATCCTACGTTACTTGAAAAATGATACGTATACTTGCATAGAATTTCATATTATAAATCATAAATTTCATATCTAAATCGTAAGCATAAATATTTGGGCATCATATTTTTGGCGCCGTTGCCGAAAAAATTAATTAAAACTTCATTTAAAGAAAATTATGAGAAATTAAAATTTTTTACTTTTCTTTATTTTTGTTAATGTGTTTTGTTTTGTTTTATTTAACATTGTATGCGTAGTTCAGTGTCTGAGGGCCTTGTGCCTTACGATTCTGAATTAGAAAGAACAATCAGAAAAATCAAAAAAATTAAAAATTGTTAGAAAGATAAAAATATTCATGAAATGGCAAATCATCAAAATCAAAATGTTGACATCCATCAAGAATTTCAACCTTTATGAGAATATGCTAACCCTACAGTGGATGATCATCATGGTAATATTCAACACCCTGCTGTAGCTGCTAATTCCTTTGAGCTTAAACCTGTTATTATCCAAATGGTGCCTGATAATCAATTTGGGGGATCACCAACTGAAGATCGTAATTTACATCTTGCCAACTTTCTAAAGTTGTGTGCTACTTTTAAATATGATGATGGTTTCAATGATACTATTAGACTTGGACTTTTTTCCATTATCACTAAGGGATAAAGCTAAGATATGGTTAAATTCATTAGCACCTGGATCTATCAGAACTTGGGGTGATTTAGCACAAAAATGCCTTGCTAAATATTTTCTACCATTAAAGGCTGTGAAGCATAGAAATGATATCACTTCTTTTTGTCAGTTTGAAGGTGAATATATATATATATGAGGCATGGGAAAGATTTAAAGATCTCCTCAGGAAATGTCCACATCATTCGATACCAGATTGGTTAATAATTCAAACCTTTTATAATGGATTAGTTGGATCTCTTAGATCTATTATCGATGCTGCTGCAGGAGGATCACTGATGCCTAAACAGTTTACTTACGCTTATGCTTTGATAGAAGAAATGGCTACTTATAACTTTCAATGGCCTTCTGGAAGGTTAAATCCTAAAAAGGTAGCCAATATTCATGAAAATGATGCTTTTACAATGTTAGCAAATCAAGTTGCTCTAATTTCAAGGAAGATAGTCCAATTTGGAATGAGTTTTTCTTAGCCAATTTCCATGATTGAAGAAAACTCATTAAGTCAAATGGTAGATTCTCATACTTCACTAGAACCATTGAATGCTATAAGTAAACCTAATAACATTTATTCTAATTATTATAACTCGGGTTGGAAGAATTATCCAAACTTTAACTGGAATACCAATAATCCGGGTGGTATTAATCAACAATGGGGAAACAACCAAGTGAACCCATTAGGGACTTGGAACTACCAAGGGAATAATTATAGACCAACCTATCCTCCAGGTTATAACAATGCTTCATAATTTAAGCAGAAGAAGTTGTATATTGATGAAGTGGTGTTACAAATGGGAAATCAATTGCAAAGTCAAGGAGCTATAATAAGAAATATTGAAAATCAATTGGGAAAGATTGCCAATACATTAAGTAATAGATCCCAAGGTATGCTTCCAAATAATACTGAAGTAAATCCAAGAGATAAAAATAAGAGTATGTAAAAGCAATTCAACTGAGAAGTGGAAGAGAGTTGGAAGAAAGAGTTCAAAAAGAAGTTGAAGTAGAGAAAGAAGAGATTGAAGAACCAAAAGAGGATGCTCTGAAAGGTTTGGAAAGACCTATTTCTTCACTTAAAGAAGATTTGGATAAACCACCACCTCCATTATCTCAAAGACTTCGTCAGCAAAAATTGTATAAGAAATTTAAAAAAATCTTGGATATATTTAAGTAGCTTACAATCAATATTCCATTTGTTGAAGCCTTAGAACAGATGCCAAGCTATGTGAAATTTATGAAGGAAAATGAGACAGTTGAACTTGTGAGGAGTGCAGTCCAATAATTTAGAAGAAGCTTCCTAAAAAGCTTAAAGATCCTGGTAGTTTCACAATTCCATGTGCAATCAGAGAGAGATTTTATGGAAAAGCTTTATGTGATTTGGGTGCAAGGATTAACCTTATGCATCTACCAATATTTAAAAGACTTGAATCAGAAGAAATAACTCTAACTACTGTAACTCTGAACTAGCAGATCATTCGATAACATATCCTAAAAGAGTTATAGAAGATGTTTTGGTAAAAGTAGATCAATTTATGTTTCCTGTAGAGTTCATTGTGCTGGATATGGAGGAAGATAAAGAGATACCCATAATTTTAGGAAGACCTTTCCTAGCCGTAGGTAGAGCAATGATATAAGTGTAAAAAGGGGAATTAACAATTAGAGTTAATGATCAAACTGTTACATTCAACATTTCAAAATCTATGAATTATCCTGCAAGAGGTAATGATGATGAATGTTATAGGATGGATGTCATCAAGTATTTGACTGAATGTCATTTCAAATCAAATTATGAAGAGAAATCTGAAAGGGAAGAATTAGAACATGAGCAAGAAGAGGAGTTACATCATTCTAAATATTTTCATGAGGAAGATCTAAGTTATGTTCATGAAAATTTTGAACTGTTGGACATGAATAAAAAAATCAATCTTTTGGTCCATCAATTGAAAAGCCTTCTGAACTTGAGTTAAAGATGCTTCCCGATCATTTGAAGTATATTTTTCAAGCTGAGTCCTCAACTTTTCTAGTGATCATTTCCTCTTTATTAACTAAAATAAAAGAAGAGTGTTTGTTTGAAGTTTTAAAGAAGTACAGGAAAGCTTATGGATGGATGATAACTGATGTAAAAGGAATCAGTCCTTCAATTTGTATACATAGAATCCTTATGGAAGATAATGGTAAACCTAAGGCTGAACCTCAAAGGAGATTAATTTCAATTATGAAAGATGTTGTTAAGAAAGAAATTTTAAAGTGGATCGATGTTGGGATTATCTACCCTATTTCAGATAGTGCATGGGTGAGTCCTATTCACTGTGTTCTTAAGAATGAGGAGTAATTGTGACTGTTAATGAGAAGAATGAGATTATACCAACAAGACAAGTTACGGGGTGGCGGATATGAATTGATTATAGAAAATTAAATCTTGCTACAAGGAAAGATCATTTTCCACTCCCATCTCTAGAACAGATGTTGGATAAACTGGCTGGGCAAAAATACTTTTGTTTTCTGGATGGATGTATCGGGTACCACAAAATTTAAATTACACCTGAGGATCAAGAGAAAACAACATTTACCACTCCTTATGAAACGTTTGGTTTCAGAAGAATTCCTTTTGGTTTATGTAATGCCCCTGCTACATTTCAGAGATCTATGATGGCTATTTTTTGTGATTTAATTGAAAAAAGAGATTGAAGTTTTTAGGACGACTTTCAGTGTGTGATAATTCATTTGAATCATGTTTAGAACATTTATCTAAAGTTCTAAAACACTGTGAAGAAACAAATTTGGTCCTTAATTGGGAAAAACATGGTAGCAGAAGGAATTGTATTAGGACATAGAATATCAGAAAACAGTTTAGAGGCAGATCTTGTAAAAATAAAAGTTATCTCTAATTTACCTTGTCCAACAAATGTAAAGGGAATAAGAAGTTTTCTGGGACATGTTGGATTCTATAGGCGATACATTAAAGACTTTTCAAAAATTTCAAAACCCTTATGTCGTTTACTGGAAAAGGATGTAATTTTTTATTTTGATGATGAATGCCTAAAAGCTTTTGAAACATTAAAAGAAAAATTAATGACTGCACCAATTTTAATTTCACCAAATTCGAAAAAAAACTTTTGAATTAGTGTGTGATGCTAGTGATTATGCTATTGGTGTTGTTTTGGGTCAAAAATATGATAAAATTTTTAACGTATTTTACTATGCTAGTAAAACTCTTAGTGAAGCTCAAATTAACTATACCATTACTGAGAAAGAGTTATTAGCTTTAATATTTGTTTTTGATAAATTTCGATCATATTTAATTGGAACTAAATGTGTTGTGCATACTAATCATTCTGCTATCAAATATTTAATGAAGAAGAAAATTGCAAAACCAAGATTGATTAGAAAGATTCTTCTTTTGCAAGAATTTAATTTTGATGGTAGATAAGAAGGGTGCTGTTAATCAAATTGTTGATCATCTATCCAAGCTTGAAACTGAAAAATCTTTTAGTGATACTGAAGAAATTAATGAACATTTTCCTCATGAAAAATTGTTCTCTATTAATGAATGGCATATTCTGTGGTATGCCTACATTGTAAACTTTATTGTGAGTGATATTATACCATATGGTTTGACATACCAGGAAAAGAAGAAGTTTTTATCTGATGCTAAAACTTATTTTTGGGATGACTTATTTTTATATAAACAAGGAAATGATCTGATCATTCAAAGATGTGAGCCATAAGAAGAAACTTATGAAATTATTCAAAAATATCATAATTCTGATTATGGGGGACATTTTGGAGTTGATAGAACTGCTTAAAGAATTTTACAATCAAGATTTATTGGCCTACAGTTTTTAAAGATGTTATTGCATATATTAAAAATTGTGATCGATGTCAACGTGTAGGCAATATTTCTAGAAGAAATGAGATACCCTTTAATTATATGTTGGAAGTTGAAATATTTTATTTTTGGGGATTAGATTTCAGGGGACCATTTACACCAGCTTTCGGTAAGATCTATATTTTAATAGCAGTAAACTATGTATCTAAATGGATTGAAGCTGTTGCTTTACCACAATGTGATGCTCAAAGTGTTGCAAAGTTTTTAACAAAGAATGTATTTTGCAGATTTGGAATACGAAGAGTAATCGTAATACATGGGGGAATTCATTTTAGAAATGCGACTATGAATAAGATAGTAAAGAAATATCATATTAACCATCGCATTGCTACTGCTTATCATCCTCAGACAAGTGGTTTGGTTGAATTATCCACTCGTGAAATTAAAATAATATTGAAAAAGACTGATAATCCAACCAGAAAGGATTGGCTAATCAAACGCGATTATGCTTTGTGGGCTTATAGGACTGCTTACAGAACTCTTATAGGGATGTCCCCATATAAGCTAATTTTTGGAAAAACTTGTCATTTTCTTGTTGAACTTGAGCATAAAGCATATTGGGCTATAAAAGAGTTCAATTATAATTTAAAGGATGTTGCTGAGAAGAGATTATTGCAATTAAATGAGCTTAAAGAGATAAAAAATGAATCTTATGAAAATGCTAATATTTATAAAGAGAAATGACGATATGGCATGATCGGAAGATTCATACTAAAAATATTGAGCAAGGATAAAAAGTTTTGTTGTATAATGCAAGGTTGAAAATTTTTGCTGGAAAACTTAAGTCCAAATGGATGGGTCCATTTATTGTGATAAAAGTTTATTCTTATGGTGCTGTGGATATTTAAGATCCTAAGATTGGAAAAATATTCAATGTTAATGGTCTTGGACTTAAACCTTATTTTTCAGTCGATCAATTTAAATCCGATGAGAATTTAATGTTGAGTCACTCAGAATAAGTTCTGGGTATGCTAGGCTGAAGACATTAAACCAAGCGCTTTGTGGGAGGCAACCCATAGTTATCGGTGTGCTTTGCTTCATATTTATCGGTGTGCTTTGCTTTATGTTTGCTTTGTGTGCTTTTTTCGATTTGTTTTTATGATTATGCGGTAGTATTTTGAAGAGATTAATTATAGTAGTGTTTATTTGACATTAAAGAATGACATAAGAGAGTCAGAATGAAAATTTGGACATTTGGCAGACCTGTGCAAAAATGTGCACTGATGACTAAGCGCCACAGTTAAGAAAAATGTGATTAATGAATTTCTAGAAGCCAAAATCATGGGGAAGTGGTTTTAGGAGTTATTTTGGAGTTTTAAAATGTCTAGGGTCGGTTTTGGCACTTCTCATGTCTATAAAAAGACCCTATATTAAGAGAAACATATTCCCCAGTCTCTATTTCCATTTCTGAGTCATAAGAAGAGTGTTTTGAGTGTAAAAATGCCTTCTTGGGAAAGTGAAATTAAGAAGAAGGAGGAAGCCAACAAGAAGAAATTTATTAGTGAAAGTGTGCAAGAGTTATACAACAGATTCCTAGCAGTTAGTATCCAAGGTATTGCAGAAAGGATTGTGAAGATTGGAACTAACTTGGAGGCAATTGAAACAAAGGTAAATGAAACTAATTCTCATTTAGCGCATATGGGATGGCAACTTCAAATGCAATTCAATCATACAAGTCATGTGGAAGAAGCATATAAGGCGATGTTTCTGAATTACAAGTGGTTAGAAGAAGAAAATGTCAGAGTTTTCAACCATCGCCTGTTTTATCAAATCTATATTCCAGATGGTTCAAATGGAACTATTGTTGGTTCTAGATACATTCAAACTAATGGAGATTGAAATTAATTTGAGTATAGTCAAGTGTTATGGTTTTATGTGTTAAGTGTTTAGTGTCTAATGTTATATGTTTGTGTTTTATTCAACTTAAATGTTTGTTTGTTAAATCTTGATGATGTAAAATTATCTATGTTTTGATGTATTTGAATTATTGTGTATTGGGAAACTTCATCCAAATTGTTTGGATAGAAATTTTTAGTATGTATTAAGTGTGATTATTTTAATTAAATGAAAGTTTGTGTTTGTGTGAAATTTGTTTGGAATTGATGGAAATTTAACTTTCTTTGGAGAATTAGAAAAGTTTAGAGAGGAGAAATTATTATTTAAAGTGATTTAGGGTGATTAACCAAGTGGTTTAGCACATTTTTAAATTAATTGTAAAAATATGGATGTTGGCGGCTAAGCGCCAGAACTTAAGCGCTTAAGCGCCAGAATTCGCGACTAAGTGCCGAAGCCTCGTGCTTAAGCGCCGATTCACGAAAACTGATTTTCTGCAGTTAAAAACCTGAAAATTGACATTTTAACAACTCTCGTCACCCTTAGCCTCTCGAAGTGGCAAAATAGGAATTACAACATACTTAAGATGGATCAATTAAGAGCCGATTTCAACGAGATTTGTCATATTTGAATATCTTGAGGTATGAGCACTACTCCTAATTAAAAATCTTTTATTTTCACCATATATTTTGAGTACATTATTGAAAAATGTTAAGATCATTATTTATGGTTGAGGAAAAGCATTAAAATTTGCATGGATTTAGTGGAAATTACCTTTGGAAGTTAAACTAGCAAGTTTAGTTTGATTTTGGAATTTAAGGTAAATTTTTGTATTTTTTTTAGAGATGGCTACAAAGTCCAAGCGCTCGTAAGAGAAAGCAAATTTGGTTCCAACAAATTTATAGTGCAAGAGCTAAGGATCAATATGTCGACAAATTTTCGTCACGTAAATTGATTCTGGAACGAGTATTTAGTAAGCCAGGAGAAGTTATTGAAGAAATGACCACTAGCAGAAATTGGGAGAATTACTTTTACTTCTCCGCTGTGGCTACTGCTTTTATGGTCAGAGAGTTTTATGCAAACATGTTTGCAGCAGAAGAAAATTTGGTGATGGTTAGAGGTGAACAAGTACATTTTTCACCTGTGGTAATCAATGTCTTTTACCACTTGCCTCTTGTGTTGTTTTGTTTTTATGTTAATTTTCATCTTACTGAAGGAGAATTAGATGATATCATATCATTTCTGACTGATGGAAGAGGTTTATGGAAGATAACAAATGCAAGAAGAGTAAATATTCAGGCCTCTAAGTTGAATGCCATTTTTAAGGCATGACATTAGCTTATCTCATCAAACCTGTTGCCTTCAAGTCATACTAGTGAAGTTACAAGGGAGAAAGCAGTTCTAAATTATTATATTCAGTTAGGAAAGCCTATTGATGTAGGGGCTATTATTTTTGACTATGTGATGAAATGTGCCATATCTGCTACTACTTCAGGTATAAGATTTCCATCCTTAATTCATTCGATTTGTGAGCGATCTGGTGTTATGTGTGAAACATGGGAGGAAGTTCTTCCGCCATGTTGACCTCATTTTTGATGAGGTCTTCTCTTCTTCTCTTTAGTACTTAGGATCTAGCCTTAGGCTTTTCCTTTGACTATCTTAGAGGACTAGAATTGAGACCCACCTTCTAGAATGTCAAACCACTTCTTAACTCCCCGCAAACTCTACAAACTCGATCGTAGACCCCTAATCACCTAGCAGGGTCGAAATCAAATGTAGAAATTTAAAGGATGAGTTCCTATAGACTCTTCGGCCTTAGGATCGCCCTGGTGGCCCGGTCTCGGTGAAGGGGCCGACTTACACACACACTACACTCATACATTACACTTTCACACACCTCCTAGAACCACACCCATACCTAACTTCGACCTCCCCGACTCATGTAGGTGATTCACATGGATGGTCCTTAACCCCTAAGCCCTTGGCTAAGAGGGTTAGGAACAACAATGTGAATGCCTCAAATGAGTCCCTTCAATGCTCATATGGGCTTGATATGGCTTCATGGCTCAACCAAAATGATTTCATTCCACTTACATTCACCCAATCTTCAATTTTCCAAATTTTCAATTTTTGACCCTCGGGACCCTACACCCGCCTAGCCTACCCAAAACCCTTGAAACTACCCAAAATTTGCAAAATCACCTAAATTACCCAAAATTCCTCAAAACCAATCCCAAACATTTCCTCACCACTCAAATTGATCATCCATAGCCAAAAATACCAAAAATTCCAAAAATACCTCCCAATACCCTCCAAATACCCAAAATACCCTCTTGACCCAAAAATCCAAAAATTCAGAAAATTCCCAGAAAATTCCAGAAAATCCCAAATATTCCTAATTTCATTTTGTTCAACTACACCATGGGCCAATTTTGTCAATTTACCCCACTTTTGTCAAAACCCTCAATTTGACCCATTTTAACCCAAAATGAACCCAATGTCAAGCCAAACCTACCCAATTGACCCAAATTCTGGTCCAATTCAATTCTAAACTTCAATTCAACATTCCCAATACCAATCTAGACCAAATCCAAGTCCAATTTGATTGACATTTGGATCCAATTTCACTTTTGGCCTTAAAGCCCAATTTGGACCCATGACCCAAACCTAACCCAAACTCACCCAATTCAGCCCCAATTGACCCCAAATCTTTTCTAAACCTTCCTTAACATCCCCACAAACAAAACACTAACATGATTTGCCCAACATTTAGACCCAAACCCCACTCAAATTCACCAAAAGCTAAAAGGCCCAATTTTGACCTAAACCCAAACCAAAGTCAAAACCCAAATGAACCCAAATCCCAAAATCAAAGCCCAACCAAAGTCAAAACCTCTTTGAAACACTCCCATAAACATTTCCCAACATTAATTTTACATCAATTTCAACCTTAGCCCAACATTGGCCCAAGTTAGCCCAATTTGATCTATATTGGCCCATTCACCAAAGGAGCCCAAATTCAACCCAATTCAAACCTAAATCACTCCCAATTTGCTCCAAGTCACTCATGACACATCTATGAGCTAAACCCAACAATTATTTGGCCCAAGCCTTTACCAAAATTTCATCCCAAAATCCATTTTAAAATTCAAAAGCCCACTTTCCTAAACCATCTTAAAAGCCCATCTAAAACCATTTCAAAAGCCCCAAAATCCACCCTAAAGCCCACATGACATCTCCATTTGCCATCCACTTAATTAAAGCCATTCCCTAAGTTCTAATCCCATCATCAAACAATTCCAAATCAAGCCTCATGCCAAATCACCCCTAAATACCAAATTTTTTCTTAAATCTATTTCCATGAAATTGACTCCACTTTTCCCAAGCCAAAGGTGAGCCATGCAAGCCATGGACAAGCCACATGAAGCCATGGAAGGCTTGACATGTGATCAAGCCATTAATGGCAAAAGGAGGGCCCCCTTTCCTAATCCTTCTTAAACCTTTTTTTACCTTAAGCATGTCACACACTAAACCATGCTTAGCCACCTCATCATGGATGGAGACCACACCATTTTCTCTCGTCGACCCAAGTGATCCTTTTCAGCCCAAAACCAGCCTCGGGTGGTGGACTTAACCCAAAACCAAGGGTTGACCCATTTAGACCCAAAACTAGCCATTTCCTATTCCACTTCGATTCAAACCCTTTACACATGTCCATGGCCAATCGACCGCACTAACCTCGAGCCCCGACCCACCCGGACCCGAGGGTGACCCATGCCCGCCGGCCACCGCCCGGGTCGCCGGAAAACACCATGGCCGAGACCTCGGGAGGAGCCAAACTTTGAATTCCACCTCGCCGAGCCGCCCCATGCCCAATGGCCACCATAGCTGTTCTTCCCATGACCGGAGCAACTCGATCCCAACCCTCGCCATCCCCGCGAGGCTCTCCACCACCTCTATTTAAACCCGACCCCCTCACGGCCATGAGAGGAGAGTTGCACAAACCTTGCCGAAACTCGCCAAAATTGTTCCAAACCCTTCTCCACCCTGTAGAGCAGTTGATCCCCAGTGTCAATTCGCCCTAATCCCCACCGACAAAATCCAATTTCTCAACCGAAATTCCACCCAAAACCGAGACACTTCTCCACAAGTGGATCAATCCTCAAATTGATTGGTCCTACACCTTCACCGTACCAAGAGAAGGTGTCCACCAACGAAAGCCCCATCTCCAGAGCCACCCAGCTGCTCCAGCCTCCAAGCTTTCGATCGGCCGTGGTCAAAATCATACCTGTGCAATTCACCAAGCCAAGGGACTTCATCCGGAGCTTGCCGGGATCCAATCGAAGGCGACACAACCCTCGCTCGAAGCCACACTTCTCTGAGCAAAGGTATGAGCTAATTCTTCATCCCGAGCTTCTGGAGATTCTTCATTTCAAATGCTTTAATTTCAATGCATGATCACCATATAGATGTGTTCATCTCTTCAAGACGAATAAATAGAGCATAAGAACACGAAAATCCGTTAAGTATTGAGTGAGATATTAGAGATTTAGTGTGGACGGCTCTCGGTGAGGACGCTTGGGGACGATGAATGGATGCCGTTCATTTAATACACGCGCGGACAGACGGCTAGGATCACGTCGGATCAGGAGATGGAACGATACAGCGGGCCCCCGGAGCGCTGAGTCGGATGGCGGCGTCGAATCGGAGAGCGCCACGCGGCGTTTCAGAGCTGCCGAGGTTGACGCGGCGCAGCGTGGATAAATAGAAAATTAGGGTATTTTTTATATTTATTTAATTCCCTAAACTTTAAAAATTCATAACTTTGTGTGGAAAATCATAAAAATAAAATAAAAATACCCTCTTGCTCAGCTGAACGTAGGAGAATAATGTGGAAAAGAAATCATTTAATTTCATCAAGTATTTTATTTTTAATAATTTATTTACCCTCTCGCATTGTTCTAATTCTCCATGCATATAGGAAATTCACCATGGCATGAGACCATAGGGCTTTGAAGCCTCTCGAACTTGGGAACATTCCCCGAATTTTCCAAAGTCGAGGCCATCCCTATGAAAAGTTATTGATTTTTCAAATTCATGTTACTATTTTCGAGTATTTTAATTCCAATAATTAGCATGTTGTGAAATAAATTCTAGGGAAATTTGGTGATGTCTCTTACGACCGCAGGACCCTAGAAAAATAGCTTTTGAATTAATTCACTTGAATAACCCTAATCTGCTTAAACACCCAAAATAAATCCCTAATTAATTAGAGCTAACCATACATCAAATTGACTTGAAATAAATTCTCCACTCGACCTTTAGGATCGGAGGAACCCACCATAAAAATTTGAAGTCAATTGGACTTGGTTAGCCCTACTAAATGGGCCGATTAAGCCATTTAGTCATTTTAAATTTTAAAAATTCATAACTTTCAAAATACCTTTCAAAAATTCACCAAATTGGTTTTGGAGCCTCTCTGATATCAAGAGAATTTAAGAAAATTAACATTTCAATTTTCTAAAAATGTTGATTTTTTGGTATTATTTTAATATTTTAATAATTAAAAAATAATAAAAATCATAAAAATAATAAAATTCACCAAAATGTCACATTCTAAATTTTAATCACTTAGGAATAAACCCCATATTTTTCTTAGGTCTATTTAATGAGATATTAAATTTTAAAGTCCTAAGGTAATTTAAAAATTAAAAAATACATTTTTTGGCATTTTCACTAAAATAATTATAATAAATCATAGAAAAATCAGAAAATTGCAAAAATTGATTCTCTGATTTCCTTGATATTAGAGAGATTTTTGAAAAATATAAATTTTATTTTTCAACCTTTACTTTATTTTTAAATTAATTAATACTCAAAAACTTAAAATAATTATAGTAAAAATAATATAATTCAAAAAATCACCAAAATTGGTTCAAGTGGTCCTCTGGTCGTTAGGAATGTCCCATAATTTTCTTAAGGACAGAAACTTTCCTTTGGTCATGTTATTAAATTTTCCTTGGAAATCTCTATTTTCTACCAAAAATAATTACATAAATAAATTAAATACAGAAAAATCACATTTTCTCCTCTCATGTCTTTATTGGCTTATGAGTGAAGTCACATAAAAATTTCAAATTTATTTGAGCTCAATTTAGTGAGTTATGGAATTATTAAGCTTGAAAAGCAAAATGGTAATTAAAAAATTTTAACCCTTAATTAAAACTTTAGGTTTAATAAAATTAACAAGTAAAATATTTGATCTTAATCTGATTTGGATGATTGAAATTTAAATAATTAAAGGGTAGAAACCTACTAAAAAATTTAAAATAATTGAAATAAACCTTAATTAAATAATTGATTAAATTTGGAAAAATAATAAAATTGGAATTATTAAAATAGTGGATATTATTAGGAAGAGATTTATTCTTTAATTTAAAAAATCCCTAAATTAATCATTTCAATAATATTTAATTCCTAATTAAAAATGATAATTCAAATTTAAGTTTTAAAATGTTAAAGGACTTAATCATTAAATTAAATTAAAAAGTTAAATTATTAAACTTTTTTTAAATTCTCAATTAAATTAAAAATAAAATTAAATTAAAGATTAAATTAAATTAAATAAAATAAACAAATCAAATTAAATTAAATTAAATCAAATAAATAAATTAAATTAAATCAAATTAAATTAAATTAAATTAAATAAATAAATTAAATTAAATTAAATTAAATAAATAAATTAAATTAAATTAAATTAAACTAAATTAAATTAAAACATATTAAATTAAATTAAATTAAATTAAATTAAATTAAAAGTTAAATCAAATTAAATTAAATTAAAGGAAATTAAATCAAATTAAACTAAGTTAATTTAACATCAAATCAAACTAAATCGAATTAAATTAAATTAAATTAAATTAAATTAAATTAAATTAAATTAAAGTTAAATGAAATTGAATTAAATAACATTACCTAAGACATAAAGAAATTCAAAAATAAATATGAAGCAACTTCGAACACTATTCCAAATTTAAACCCTTTAACCAAGTTAAACTAAATCACAAATCATCTAACACCAATTTGCCCTCGAAAACCTTTATCATCATAACTCCTAAACATAACATTAAATGAAATGTTACTTCACTTATAGGATATTCAAATGTCCTAGTTCACCGAGCAAGATAACAACAAAACTTGAATTCTCTGACAATTAATTCATTTGTATGATTAAATTCATTTGACTTAAAACAATCCTATCAGTATTGAAAAGATGTTTAAGATTCTTCTTAAGCACTTCCTCAATATGATAGGATACTTATAAGAACAATCGAACTTAATTATTCTTCGATGAAGAAAATCGTCCTCAAATCAAAACACAAGAACCTAGACGTCATAGGAAATGACTAAGCATATGATTAGGAACTTGGTAGAAAACCATAACCCTTCCCTTACCTTTACTCTAGGAACTCGCTTAAATATTCTAATTGTGTTTTAAGTGCAGCTTGGGATGACGGGAAGACCCTCCAGTACGCTTTTATTTTATCGCAATTTACATTATCGCAATTTCTTTAATCGCATCGTAATTACTTTTCTCGCATGATAAACAACTCGTTGCATGAAAACCCACACCTTTAGGATAGTCCCTAAAACCGAAACCAAAACTAAATTAAAAGTCATCGGAAGATAAAATTCAATGCCACAACATTTTAAAATATAAAACAACTCAAAATTTAATCACAAACGTAACACAAAACTACAATTACAACTAAATTAAAACGCCCGTTGGATGATCGGAATACTTCTGATGATGTAACCTACGTGTTGCTAACTGGATTTCCCACTGGCCTAAATGAAAGTGTGGAACTCATTCAGTCGAGTTTAGCAAATTCATCCGGACTAAGTGAATCCGATAAAAATAACTATGCCGGAAGGATGGAACCGTGGGATCTTAACCGGTGTCGTTATAATCAACATTAAGATTTGTTTTAATTAAAACACAAAAACACTTGGAAATTAAGATTTTATCTAAACCAAAACACTTTTCTCATCTCTTGATTTATGACTTCTATAACTAAACCTCTGCAACAACAAGGAGCTTGGAACATGGTGGGCAGCACGGCCATCGTCATCAGCAAAACTTGAGTCTACTTCAGTAAAACATTCCTAGAATTAAACAACAAAGCCATAGGATTTCGAGGTAGTTTGCTTAGCGCAACATAAATCCTCAACACTTTGTTAGGCATTTGCATGATCATGTCATGTAAATTAAGCCCTAATCGGTCTTAGGATTTCCGAGGTAGTCGTCCGATACGACATAAACCCTCACATCTTCCAGGCCATTTGTATGATCATGTCATACGGATATAAGTCCTAATTAATTAAAACTGGCAAGATCAAAACATTAAATAAACATTATGACTTTCCTAAATCCAAGCCAAACAATAGGATAGTCGGGAAATTACTGAAGTTCGCTTCGAATCTGTAATTTCTCCTACTTTTCTTCCTTTGAATTCCCAAAACAAAATGTTCTAAACTTGATTCATTCCCTGTTGAAATTCCAAAATTCAATCCATTGAAAACTTAAACTTTGAAATTCCTGAGAGCAGAATTACTGATTATTATCGAGAGTTTTCTTAGGTGATTCCCGTCACTTAAGATGTAATTAACTATAGGGGCTTGCCCTTATAGGGAATTTTGAAGAACCCAGTAATATAAACCCCGTTTAATGTTTTTCATATTAAGCAGTGGAATTTGTCAGCACATAAAATTGGTTCGCGACCAAACGGATGTCACAAATCTTTTAGTTTATTTAATCGAGCCCCACCATCATGCAGTGTGTCTATCCTTAGGGATAGATACACTAGCTTGTAGTGCGGAGCTCGTTTATATAAACTATTCTGGGATGTGAGATCAGCTTGATTTCATATCTTAAAGTTTTCAAATTTAAAATTATTTTCAAAATCAAATACTACTTTTCAAATTATATATATTTAAACTAAATTTAAAATCTTAAAATTCGCAAACAATTTCTGTTAGGCGACCCCTTTTCAAAATAAAACACAACCTAAAAAAAATAATGCCGACATATTTCTGGCGACTCCGCTGGGAAAAATTCCTCTCTCCATTTTTAATCAGACAATTCTGCTTTCAAAATTGGTAGTGTATCCATGTCCTCGTGGATCAAGCTATCCTTCTTTCCGTTGGAATACTATGTTCATTTCTACCTTGAACAAGTATAGCCAACATTCTCTCGGATTTAGGAGCCACTGTTTAGACACCCCTAAACAGAGAGGTTCCGAGATCCTTCTACCTCATTTCTGAGGTGGGGCGGACCCCCAATAAGTGTTAGTTTAGGAGTAATCCTTCGAGTCGAGAAGTCTTGCATAAGACTTTCTTTTCCTTTCCAACTCGAATCGGATTCCCTACCTTCTCAACACCTTTCGAACATTTCGTTCTAAACAAACAAACCCTTTAATGAATGACTCTTTTAACAAATAACTCCTTCTTATAAATACATGAACAAGAATGTGTTCGGACTTTTCGATTCATTTCTTTTCGTCCCGATGAAAAGAAGCATAACTTCGGGACCGACAATCGGATCTACCCCGCAAATGGAAGCCCCGAAGCCGATTTTCTCCTTCACTAATGGACTCCACTTCGCTGTTTACAAGGATGAGCTGCCCGACAATGGGATCATCCGGTTTGGAAAAGGATTCAAGAACACAAATGTCAAGATTACCGACGTTTACCTTTTCGCGCTGACGAACAAAGTATCTGAAAATGAGAAGCTGTTGCTCGAGTTCAACCTTAGGTCAACTTGAGAGTTTCCTCCCCTGCAAAAGATCCCGACTGAGAGGAGTACTGCTGTCCGCAGGAGGACTGTTGTTGCTACCCCCGCTGGTCTGGTTGTCTCAGCACCTACCCCGGCTTCTGCCAAATTAAAGGGGAAGGAGATCCAAAACTATGGTGAACCTGCTACCGTGGAGGGTACAGACTTTCTTGTGAGACCTTCCGTTTTGAAATCGGGTCCAGCCTCAAGAATTCCATCACTAACACGGACCCGCAGAAGGAACAAGCGTGAAGATTGCCGTGAAGGCCGTAGCCGCTCGAAGTCGCTTTCCCGGAAGAAATCCCGTAAATCCCCGAGTACACACCACTACCCGAATACATACCATTGCTCGAAGATACACCCTTTTTGGAAGGAAGCAGATTCCATCCCCTTTCCGCCGCAGCTGACAAGGAAAATGTCCGCAGGATTGTTTCTACATTACCTCGACCATCATACTACGACGACAGCAGAAAGAAAAGGGCTAGGATCACGCCATTTACCCGGCTACAGACTGTGATCGAGAAACTAGCGAAGAAAGAGAAATGCCCCGTATCGGAGATTCTAAGAAGGATAGGGCGGCGCCGACCAAATACCGTCTTGGGCCCCGAGTAGAACCCGCCATCATTACTGAAAAGCCAAATAAAAGGATGAAGGCTAATCCGCCCGTCGTCGTTTCAGATTACAGACTAGGGAGGATACCACCTTCCAAGCATTTGGCCGACGGACCATCCGGTCCTAGACCTTCCGTCGCTAGAAGGATGGTATGGCGTCCTACTACCGGCAGCTAAGATCGAAACAACAGCTCGAGAAGGAAAGTCTCGTCGGAGACTTGAATCAAGAAAGCGCCACCGCAAGAAAGGGGACTCGTGAGAAGGGAACCCGGCAGCTATCACATGACAACTGCGAGGACGCACAGAAAAGACCGCTAGAGGACACTATGGAAAAGTTAAGGACTGATATTCGACGATTAGCAAAAGAAAGAGAAGAGAAATTTGGAGACGAGATTGATTCATCGGAATTCATGCACGTTGATTATGCAGAAATCAACATGGTCGAAACACGAGCTTCGTCAGCTTCACAAGGTGCTCCTGCGCACCGCAGAAAGAGAGGAACCGGAAGTGATGAGAAGACAGACTTCAAGAGAGAGACGATACGATCGCCCAAATGGCGAAAAGGATGGAAGAGATGGCTATAGCTCTAGCCACTCTCCAAAGTCAAGTGCAACCCCAAAGAGAGACGCCCCGCAGGTCATTCACATCGTAGACGGAGGAAAGGAGATTACATCCGTCAACAGGGACGATCAGCTGAAGAAAGATACGACACAAAGTATGATTCCAGAAAAGGATATCAAAAGCTTGGTGGAACAGCAGGTGCGAGAAGCCTTAGCACAATCAAAGAGTGGGGCATCCATTCGGAAGGGTAGACCTTACCCAGAAGAATTCGACACAGTACCCAAAGGGCTTCGTACCACCTCTGTTCAAGACCTTTGATGAAACCGGGAACCCCCGACAGCATGTTGCACACATTCATGCCAGTTGTTGCAATGCCGCCGGAAGTGATGCATTACTCTTCCGACAATTTGTGAGCAGCCTCTCAGGGATCGCCTTTGATTGGTACGCAAAATTATCGAATGGTTCGGTGAAGACATTCTCAGAACTAGAAAACCTTTTCATCAAGCGATTCGCCGGAGCTCGCACCGCATCACTATAAGTGATTTAGTGGTAGAGAAGCGTAAGCCGAACAAAACTTTGGTGGATTACATACTTCGATGGAGGAACTTAAGCATGAAGTGTGAACCACAATTACAAGAACAGCATGCAGTCGGCATCTTACTTAAGAGCCTTCACGGCCCGATAGCACTTCTCCTCAAGGGATTCACTATTAAGACTTTTGAGAAGTTGTTAAGCAAGGCCGGGAGCATGCAAGAGGAGGCGAAGCAATTAAGTTTCGCCGACAAGACAGACAAGCAAAAGCTCCGTGAAGACTTTTGAAAAGAAATCCGAAATTGTTGTAAGCAATCGACAAAGGCAAGCAACCGATACAAATATCGTCGAACGGCCGCAAGCAACCTCAACGAATTACCAAGAACCCCGACCCAACTATCATTCATCTCCACAAGATGAACAACCGCCTCGTCCGCAATGTACATTAAGGGAGCTTCGAGCAAGTGGAATATCCATTCAAGAATGAAGCAAAGGCTCGAAAATGTTCCGTAGTCCGATGAAGACTCCGCATTTCCAACTGCCGCAGCCTAAAAGACCAGAGGAAGTCAACAAGAAAGGTGATCCCAACTTTCGCCCTTATCACCGAATGCTTCGGACACAAGATAGAAGATTGCATTACCTTCAAGAGTCGGCTCAACGAAAACCTTCGGAAAGGGAATATAACAATCCCAAAGGAGTACATGAAGGAACCCCGTAAAGGAGGTTCCGTCAATGTTGTCTCAACCGATCCCATCATTCCGATAGATCCCTATACAACCGACGATGGATGGACTACCGCTCGACAAGGTCTTCGAAAAGATTTTAGACAAAGATCCAAACCGCTTCGTGCGAGCTTCAATTCAGTAGTTCGAAACCCGTCAAGTCGGCACTATCACTTGTGATAGAAGAACCACCTCAACAGGAGACGATTGAAGAGAAGAAGAAAATCAACGAAGAAGAGAGGACCGAGGCTCCTAAGGCTAGACTAGGAGCTGCTTATCCTAGGATAGTTGTTTCGGATTCGGGGGAGAAATCCCTCGAACCTCTAACTCTATATGATTATCTGCTCACTTCGGTGGGATCTTATATTGATAAGGGTGATGGCGTTGGCTACATTTTGACTGTTTCTAACGATTACATAACTAGCGACAATCCGGACATCGATTTCGATACAATTGACAATTCTCAAATCATGGGATGACGGAACCGTGGGATCTTAATCGATTCTGTTTAATCAACCTTAAGATTTGTTTTAATTAAAATATTAAAAACACTTGGATTTTAAGATTTTCTCTAAACCAAAACACTTCTCTCATCTCTTGATTTATGACTTCTAAAACTAAACCTCTGTAATGACGAGCTCGGAGCATGGTGGCGACGCGGCCATCGTCGGCGGCAAAACTGTGTCGACATCAGCAAAACTATTCTTTAATTTAAACAACGAAAGCCATAAGATTCGAGGTAGTTTTCACAGTGCAACATAAATCCTCAATTCTTTGTTTGGCATTTGCATGATCATGTCATGTAAATTAAGCCCTAACGGTCTTAGGACTCGAGGTAGTCGTTCGGTACAACATAAACCCTCATTTTCTAAGTGATTGTATGATTATGTCATACGAATATAAGTCCTAATTAAATAAAATTGGCAAGATTGAAATATAAGATAATATTAGGATTTTCCCAAATCTAAGCGAACAATAGGATAGTTTGGAAAGTTGCGAATTCTTGGATCCCTCGGCTCCTCTTCTCTTCCTTTGGATTCTCAAAAATAAGTCGTTCCAAATTTTGAGTCATTCCCTTTTGAATTTCCAAAATCAAGCTTTTGAAAACCTTTAAACTTTGAAATTTCTTGAGAGCAAAACCAGCACAGTCATTATCGAGAGTTTTCTTAAGTGATTCACTTAAATTTTAAGATGTAATTAGCTATGGGCTTGCCCTTATAGGAAACTTTAATAACCAGTCAATATAAACAACGCAATTCATTTATATTAGCGAGGGCACTATCGGCTTATAAAATTGGTTCGCGGACAAACGGATATCCTGAATCTCTTAGTTTATTTAATCGAGCCACAGAATCGTGACGGTGTAGTACGTGCGGGATAGATCTGCCGGTTTGTGGCTCGTTTATATAAACTATTTGGGATGTGAGATCGGTTTGATTTCATATCTTAAAATTTTTAAACTTAAAATTGCTTTCAAAATCAAATGTTATCATTTAAACTATATATTTAAATTAAATTTAAAAATCCCCAAATTCGCCGACAATTTACGGTAAGCGACCCTTTTCAAAATAAAACACCTAACCTAAAAATATGCCGACACATAGGACTTGGTAGAAAACCGGGACATTTACATAGACATCATAGGATTAAGTAGTTACTGCTTGTTAGTCCTACTTCTTCTGAATTTTACCGCTGCTTTAATTTACGTAAATCTATAAACACATACATGTAATGCAATACTAAAGTTTCGGTAGAATGACAAGAATACCTACCGAGGGTACATTTATATTTTAATGCAATTTACTTACATACTTGTGCTTAACTTCTCTTGTATGTTAAACAAGAATGTCACCCTGCCGCATGAGCGAAACTTTTAGGATAACCACTTCGCCCAGAAACCAAAACTAAACTAAAAGTCACAACAAGATAAAATTCACCGCCACAACATTCAAAATATAAAACAACTCAAAATTTAATCACAAACAGAACAACAAAAACTACAACTTTAACTAAATTAAAACGTCTTGTTGGATGATCGGGAATACACCTCGGATGATGTAACCAATGTGTTGGCAACGGGATTTCCCACGGTGCAAATGAAAGTGTGGAACTCATTCGGTTGAGTTTAGTAAATTCATCTGGACTAAGTGAATCCGATGAAAATAACGATGCAGAAAGGATGGAACCGTGGGATCTTAACGGTGTTGTTGTTATAATCAACTTTAATATTTGTTTTAATTAAAACATTAAAAAACACCTGGATTTTAAGATTTCTCCCAAACGAAACACTTCTCTCATCTCGTGATTTTTCACCTTCTAAAACTAAACCTGCGACAATAAGGAGCTTGGAGCATGGTGGGCAGCCACATTGTCGTCGTACGACAAAACTCCGGATCATCAGCTAAACCTTTCTTAGAAATTAAATAACAAAGCCATAGGACTTCGAGGTGGTTTACCTAGTGCAACATAAATCCTCAAACTTTTTTGTTAGGCATTTGCATAATTGTCTTATGCAAATTAAGCTAATCGGTCTTAGGACTCCGAGGTAGTCGTTTGGTACGACATAAGCCCTCACATCTTCAAGGTAGTTTGTATGATTATGTCATACGAATATAAGTCCTAATTAATTAAAACGGGCGGGATGAAACATTAAATAAACTCCTAAGTTGAAACGAAACAATAGGATAGTTTGGGAATTTGCCAAGATTCTTCTTGGATCTCCAGCTTCTTCTACCGCTCTTCTATTGGACTCTTAAAATAAACTGTTCCAAATTCAAACCATTCCATTATTGAAATTCCACGAAATTCAATCCTTTGAAAACCGTAAACTTTAAAATTCTTGAGAGCAAAACCATGATCATTATCGAGAGTTTCTTAAATGATTCCCGTCATTTAGGATGTAATTAACTATAGGGGCTTGCCCTTATAGAGAGAACTTTAAGAACCCGGGTAATATAAACCCTGCTTAATTCCTTTATATTAAGCGGGGGAACTATCGACTTATAAAATTGGTTCGCGAGACCAAACGGATGTCACAAATCTTCAAGTTTATTTAATCGAGCTTGTTGACCTCATTTTTGATGAGGTCTTTCTCTTCTTCTTTTTAGTACTTAGGATCTAGCCTTAGGCTTTTCCTTTGACTATCTTAGAGGATTAGAATTGGGACCCACCACCTAGAATTTCAAACCACTTCTTAACTCTGCAAACTCCATAAACTTATTTGTAGACCCCTAATCACCTAGAGGGTTGAAATCAAGTGTGGAAGTTTAAAGGATGAGTTCCTATGAGACTCTTTGGCCTTAGGACTGCCCTGGGTGGCTTCCGATGCAGTGAGGGGCGACTTACACACACACTACGCACACACACTACGCTCCGTACACTACGCTTCCATTACACCTCCTAAAAACCACACCTAATACCTAACTTGACTTCTTTGACTCATGTAAGTGATTCACATGGATGGTCCTTAACCCCCAAGCCCTTGGCTAGAGGGTTAAGAACAACATAGTGAATGCCTCGAAATGAGTCCTTCATGGCTCGTATGGGCTTGATGTGGCTTCATGTAGCTCCCAGCAAAACGTTTTATTCCACTTATATTCACCCGATCTTCAATTTTCCAAATTTTCAATTTTTGACTTGGGACCCTACACCCCTTCAACACACGGAAATGCCATGAAACTACCAGAAATTTCCAAAATCACCTAAATTACCCAAAATTCCTCAAGACCAATCCTAAACATTTCCTCTCCACTCAAATTGATCATCCATAACCAAATACCAAAAAATTCCAAAATACCCCCCAATACCCTCCAAATACCCAAAAATACCCCTCTTAGCCAAAAAATCCAAAAATTCAGAAAATTCCCAGAAAATTCCAGAAAATCCCAAATATTTCCAATTTCATTTTGTTCAACTACACCATAGGCCAGGTACATCAATTTACTTTTATCAAACCCCCGATTTGACCCATTTTAACCCAAAAGTAGACGATATCGAAACCTAACCTACCCAGAAATTGACCCAAATTCTGGTCCAATTCAATTCTAAACTTCAATTCAACATCCCCAACACCAATCTAGACCCAATCCAGAGCAAGTTGATTGGCATTGGGATCCAAATTTCACTTTTGGCCTTAAAGCCCAGATTTGGACCCTTGACCCAGGCACCAGCCCAGGCTCACCCCGATTCAACTCCCATTAACCCCAAATCTTTTCTAAACCTTCCTTAACATCCCCATAAACAAAACACTAACATGATTTGCCCAAAATTTAGACCCAAACCCCACTCAAATTCAGCAGAAACCAAAAAAGACCCGAATTTTGACCTAAACCCAAACTTAACGAATGAACCCAAACCTCGAAAATCAAAACCTAACCTAGGCCAAAGCCTCTTTGAAACACTCACGACATTTCCCAACATTAATTTTACATCAATTCCAACTCTAGCCCAACTTTGGCCCATGGTAGCCCATTTTTGGCCCACCTTAGCCTCTTTGCAAAGACGTATCAGCGATTGAGCCAAGAATCACACCGAATTTGTTTCAAACCACTCATGACACATCCTAAGCTAAACCCAACAATTATTTGGCCCAAGCCTTTGCAAAATTTCATCCCAAAATCCATTTTAAAATTCAAAAGCCCACTTCCCTTAAACCTCCTTAAAAGCCTTGTTCCTTGAAGTCAACCTAAACTTCATGCTAAAGTCCATATGACAAATTCTTCTCATCATACTTTCAATTAAACTCGATACCTAAGTCCTAAATTCATCATCAAATCATGCCAAATCAAGTTTCATATAAATTTCCATCAAATTACCAAAAATTCCTAAAATCCATCTTCATGAAATTGACGAAGCTTTCCCTGACAAAGACGAAGCCATACGAGCCATGGACAAGCCACATGAAGCCATGGAAGTTTGACATGTGATCAAGCCATTAATGGAAAAAGGAGGACCCCCTTTCCTAATCCTTCTTAAGCCTTTTTTTACCTTAAGCATGTCACACTCTAAACCATGCTTTAACTGATGTGATGGAGACTCCGCATGGGAGAGATTGGCCCCACGGCCTCCTCGGCCAGAAACCGAGGTCTTGGGGAGGTGCACCTGACCCATTTGCATGGGTTGACCAAAATAAGCTAAAATGGCCCCTTCCTTTACTTTGGTTCAACCACTTTACACATGTCAAACCTGTTAAGATGCGCCAAACCCGACCACGACCCCGCACCGAGCAGATGGTGACGATGCACGACGGCCGGCCACCGGAGTCGCGGAAAACACCATGGCTGAGAGCTCACATGTGGGTAACTTTGGGATTCTACTTTGCTGAGCTGCCCCATGCCCCAATGGCCACCATGGCTGTTGCCCTTGACTTTAAGCGGTGATCTGACACAACTCCCCACAGGAGAGCCTCGAAGCCAATACTGTCCCAAACCCTGCCCTCTCGGCCAAAGGAGGTGCTGAACCTAACCTTAAGGAAACTCTGCAAAAATCATCGGATCACTCTCCACACATAGAGCACTTGATCCCACGCTGAATTCAGGGCCCGATCCCCTCGGTGAGCTCGATTTTGAGCTCGAACTTTGTGAAGCCGGGACACTTCTTCACAGTGAGCCAATCCCCAAATTGATTGGTCCTACACCTTCACTGGACCAAGAGGAGAAGTTTCCCCTTTGGCCCATCTCCAGGCCACCCCGGTTACTCCGGCCTCAAGCTTTGTGATCGAGTTTGTGGTCGCTTTCATAGCTAGACAATTCACGGGGCCGAGGACTTCATGCGGAGCTTACTTGGACCAATCGAAGGTGACACAACTCTCAGATCGAAGCTTCACTTCTCTGAGCAAAGGTATGGACTCCCTCTTCTTCCCGAGCCTTGAGAGATTCTCATTTTAATTTGAGTCGATTTAAATGCATGTTTACCGTATGGATGTGTTCGACTCTTCGAGATGAATCCATAGAGCATAAGAACACGAAAATCCGTTGAGAATCGAGTGAGAAATTAGGGTTAGAAGGTTGACGGTCACGGGTGCACACCGGTCGTAGACGATGACCGGGGAGCGGGTTGGATCGCGCGTGTATCGAGCGGACGGTTCGGATTGCGGCCGGACCAAGGAATGATACGTGAACCGCGGGTCCCGGGACGGCTGACTCAGATGGCGGCGCCCAATCACAACGCGACACGTACCCCTTCGGAGCTGCCGATGTTTCGGCGCCGCGTGGATAAGTAGATAAATAGGGTATTTAATGTATTTATTAAATATCGAAACTTGAAAAATCCATATCTTTGTGTAGAAAAATCACAAAAATAAAATAAAAATACCCTCTTGCTCAGTGAACAGAGGAGAATAATGTGGAAAAGAAATTAATTAATTTTGTCTAGTATTTTATTTTAATTAATTATTTACTCCCCTGCATTGTTTTAATTCTCCATGCATTCATACAATTCACCATGGCATGAGGCCATAGGGCTTTTGAAGCCACTGAACTTGGGAACATTCCCTGAATTTTCCAAGGTCAGAGGCCACCCCTGTGAAAAAGTTATTGATTTTTCAAATACATGTGGCTGTTTTGAGTATTTTAATTCAATAAATAGCATGTTGTGAAATAAATTCTAGAAAAATTTGGTGATGTTCCTTATGACCGAGAGAACCACTGAGGAAAAATAGGACTTGAGTTAATTCACTCAGATTAACCCTAATTGGTTTAAACACCCAAAATAGACCCCTAATTAATTAGAGTTAACCATAGATCAAATTGACTTGAAATCAATTCTCCACTGACCTTTGGGATCGAGAGGAACCCACCATAAAAGTTTGAAGTCAATTGGACTTGGTTAGCCTACTAAATGGGTTGATTAAGCCATTTAGTCATTTTAAACTTTAAAAATTCATAACTTTCAAAATACCTTTCAAAAATTCACCAAATTGGTTTTTGGAGCCTCTCTGATATCAGAATTTAAGAAAAATTAAAATTTCAATTTTCTAAAAAAGTTGATTTTTCATCATTATTTTAATATTTTATGTAAAAATAATAAAAATCACAAAAATAACAAAATTCACCAAAATGTCATATTTTGAAGTATAATCATAGGGAACAAACCCCATATTTTTCTTAGGTCTATTTAATGAGATATTAAATTTTAAAGCACTAGGGTAATTTTTAAAATTAAAAATGTATTTTCTAGCATTTTCACTAAAATAATTATAATAAATCAAAGAAAAATCAGAAAATTATAAATTTGGTTCTCTGGAATCCTTGATATCAGAGAGAATTTTAAAAATTATGAAACTCATTTTTCAACTTATATTCTATTTTTAAATTAATTAATACTCCATATCTTAAAATAATTCTAATAAATAAAATATAATTCAAAAAATCACAAAAATTGGTCCAAGTGGTCTCTGGTCATTAGAAATGTCCCATAATTTTCTTAAGGATGAAACTTTCCCTTGGTCATATTATTAAATTTTTTTGGAAATCCTTATTTTCCACCAAAAATAATTATATAAATAAATTAAATACAGAAAAATCACATTTTCTCCTCTAATATCTTTATTGACATATGAGTGAAGTCACATAAAAATTTCAAGTTCATTTGAGCTCAATTTAGTGAGTTATGAAATTATTAGGCTTGAAGGGCAAAGTGGTAATTAAAATCTTAACCCTTTAATTAAGACTTTAGGCTTAATGAAATTAATTGGCAAAATATCTGATTTTAACTTGATTTGGATGATTGAAATTTAGATAATTAAAGGGTAGAAACCTACTAAACAATTTAAAATAATTGAAATAAACCTTAATTAAATAATTATTTAAATTTGGAAGAATAATAAAATTGGAATTATTAAAATAGGGATATTATTAGGAGGAGATTTATTCTTTAATTCAAAAATCCCTAAATTAATCATCCCAATAATATTTAATTCTAATTAAAATGATAATCAAGTTTAAGATTTAAAATGCTAAAAGACTTAATCATTAAATTAAATTAAAGTTAAATTATTTAAAACAAATTCCTTTAAAATTAAAAATTAAATTAAAAATTTAGAATTAAATTAAACTAAATTAAACTAAACTAAATTAAATAGAATTAAATTAAATTAAATTAAATTAAATTAAATTATATTATATTAAATTAAGTAAATTAAATTAAATTAAATTAAATTAAATTAAATTAAATTAAATTAAATTAAATTAAATTAAATTAAATTATATTAAATTATATTAAATTAAATTAAATTAAATTAAATTAAATTAAATTAAATTAAATTAAATTAAATTAAATTAAAAACTAAATTAAATTAAATTAAATTAAATTAAATTAAATTAAACTAAATCATATTACATTAAATTAACTTAAGTTAAATTAATTTAAATTAAACCACATTAAATTAAATTAAGTTAAATCAAATTAAATATAACATCACCTAAGACTTGTTATCTTGCTCAGTGAACTAGGACATTTGAATATCCTAAGAGTGAAGTAATATTTCATTTAATGTTCTGTTTAGGAGTGTGATAATCAAAGCTTTCAAGGGTAAATTAGTATTCAAATGATTTGTGATTTAGTTTAATTTCCATTAATGGGTTTAAATTTGGAATAGTGTTCAAGTTATTTTAGATTTATTTTGAATTCTTTATGTCTTTGGTGATATTATATTTAATTCAACTTAATTTAATTTAGTTTAATTTAATTTAGTTTTAATTTAATTTAATTCAATATAGTTCAATTTAATTTGATTTGATGTTTAATTAATTTGATTTGATTTAATTTTAATTTAATTTGATTTAATTTAATTTAATTTAATTTAATTATTTAATTTAATTTAATTTGATTTAATTATTTAATTTAATTTAATTTGGTTTAATTTAATTTAATTTGATTGTTTAATTCATTTTAATTTAATTTAATTTAGTTTAATTTAATTGTTTAATTTAATTTAATTTAATTTAATTTAATTTAATTTAATTTAATTTAATTTTAATTTAATTTAATTTAATTTTTAATTTTTTATTGAAATTTTTTTAAAAGAGTTTAATAATTAAGTCTTTTAATATTTTAAATTTGAGTTATCATTTTAATTAAGAATTGAATATTAATGAGATAATTAATTTAGGGATTTTTAAATTAAAGAATAAATTTCTTCCTAATAATATCCCTATTTTAATAATTCCAATTTTATTATTCTTCCAAATTTAATCAATTATTTAATTAAGGTTTAATCATTTTAAAATTGTTTAATGGGTTTCTACCCTTTAATTATTTAAATTTCAATCATCCAAATCAGATTAGGATCAAATATTTTACTTGTTAATTTTTTATTAAACCTAAAGTTTTAATTAAGGGTTAAAATTTTAATTACCATTTTACCCTTTAAGCTTAATAATTTCATAACTCACTAAATTGAACTCAAATGAACTTGAAATTTTTATGTGACTTCCCTCATATGTCAATAAAGACATGAGAGGAGAAAATGTGATTTTTCTGTATTTAATTTATTTATATAATTATTTTTGGTGAAAAATAGAGATTTCCAAGGGAAATTTAATAACATAACCAAGGGAAAGTTTCTGTCCTTAAGAAAATTAGGGGACATTCCTAATGACCAGAGAAGCACTTGGACCAATTTTGGTGATTTTTTGAATTATATTATTTTTATTATAATTATTTTAAGTTTTAGAGTGTTAATTAATTTAAAAATAAAATAAATGTTGAAAAATGAGTTTTATATTTTTTCAAAAATCTCTCTAATATCAAGGAAACCAGAGAAGCAAATTTTGCAATTTTCTGATTTTTCTATGATTTATTATAATTATTTTAGTGAAAATGTTAGAAAATACATTTTTTAATTTTAAAAATATCCTAAAGCTTTAAAATTTAATATCTCACCAAATAGACCTAAGAAAAATATGGGGTTTGTTCCTAAGTGATTAAAATTCAAAATGTGACATTTTAGTGAATTTTATTATTTTTGTGATTTTTATTATTTTTTAATTATTAAAAATATTAAAATATTATTACAAATCAACTTTTTTAGAAAATTGAAATTTTAATTTTCTTAGGTTTCCCTGATATCAGAGAGGCTCCAAAACCAATTTGGTGAATTTTTGAAAGGTATTTTAAAAGTTATGAATTTTTAAAGTTTAAAATGGCTAAGTGGCTTAATCAACCCAATTAGTGGGGCTAACCAAGTCCAATTGACCTCAAGCTTTTATGGTGGATTCCTCTGATCCTAAAGGTCAGTGGAGAATTGATTTCAACTCAATTTGATGCATGGTTAACTCTAATTAATTAAAGACCTATTTTGGGTGTTTAAGCCAATTAGGGTTGCTTTAAATGAACTAAGTCAAAACCTATTTTTCCTAGGGTTCTCCGGTCATAAGCAACATCACCAAATTTTTCTAGAATTTATTTCACAACATGCTATTTATTGGAATTAAAATATTCAAAACAGTAACCTAAACTTAAAAAATCAATAACTTTTTATAGGGATGGCCCTCGACTTTGGAAAATTCGGGGAATGTTCCCAAATTCGGAGGCTTCAAAAGCCCTATGGTCTCATGCCATGGTGAATTGTATGCATGCATGGGGAATTAAAATAATGCAGAGAGTAAATAAATTATAAAAAATAAAATACTTGATGAAATTAAATGATTTCTTTTCCACATTATTCTCCTCTGTTCACTGAGCAAGAGGGTATTTTTATTTTATTTTTATGATTTTCCTACACAGAGATATGAATTTTTGAAGTTTAAAGAATTAAATAAATAAGAAAATACCCTAATTTCCTATTTATCCACGCGGCGCCGCCGCATCCTCGGCGGCTCCGAAAGGCCACGCGGCGCGCTCCCATTCGACGCCGCCACTCGAGTCGGCAGCCCGGGCCCCGCGGTTCTCGCACCGTCTCTCGGTCCGACGCCATCTGAGCCGTTCGTCCGCGCGTGTATTGAATGGACGGCATCCGTTCATCGTCCCCAAGTGTTCTCACCCGAGAGCCGTCCATACTAAATCCCTAAGATCTCACTCGATTCTCAATGGATTTTTATGTTCTTATACTCTATGGATTCGTCTTGAAGAGACGAACACATCTATATGGTTAACATGCATTGAAACTAAGGCATTTGAAATAGAGATTCTCCAGAAGCTCGGGATGAAGAATTAGCTCATACCTTGGCTCAGAGAAGTGTGGCTTCAATCTGAGAGTTGTTGCACCTTCGATTGGATCCCGAAGCAAGCTCCGGATGAAGTCTCTCGGTCCGGTGAATTGTCCGGATATGATTTCGACCAAGCCCGATCACAAAGCTTGGAGGCCGGAGCAACCCGGGTGGCTCGGAGATGGGGCTTTTGTCGTGGACACCTTCCCTCGGTCCGGTGAAGGTGTAGAGCCGATCAATTTGAGAATTGGCTCACCGTGGAGAAGTGTCCTGGTTTTGGGTGGAATTTCAACTCGAAATTGAGCTTACGGAGGAGAAATGGCAGGGGGATTTCACTCGGGATCAAGTGCTCTAAGGGTGGAGAAGGGTCTGGAACAATTTTGGCAGAGTTTTGGCAAGGTTTGTGCTTGGCTCTCCTCATGGCCGAGAGAGGTGGAGTTTAAATAGGAGAGGGTGGAGGGCCTCCCAGGGGGAGTTGAGGCATGGGATCAGCTGCTCTGGTCATGGGAAGAACAGCCATGGTGGCCACTAGGCATGGGGCAGCTCAGCAAGTGAGAATTTCAATGTTGGCTCACATGTGAGCTTTCGGCCATGGTGTTTTCCGGCGGCCTGGTGGCCGGCCGGCCAGGCAATGGTCACCATCTTGGTCAGGTGGGTCGAGTGCAGGGTTTAGTGTGAGCAATTGGCAAATGCCATGTGTAAAGGCTTTGATTCAAAGTAGAATGGGGCATGGCTAAATTTGGACCTAAATGGGTCAACCCACCCATTTGGGCTAGGTGCACCACCCAAGACCTTGTTTAGGCTGAGGAGAAAGTGATTTGGATCAGCTTGATTAGTGGGGTCAAGTCACAATCCAAGTACAATTAGGCTTAAGCATGGTTTTGTGGAATCATGGATGTGGTTAATCACCTTTAGGAATTAAGGAAAGAGCCTCCTCCTTTTGCCCAAAATGGCCTGGTGACATGTAAAGAGGCTCTCATGGCTTGCATATGGCTTGTGCATGGCTCCATGGCTCCATTTGGCTTGGGAAAAGGTTTGGTCAATTTCATAAAAAAGGATTTTAAGGATTTTGGATAATTTGGTGGAAATTTGGATGAAACTTGATTTGGAATAATTTGATGGTGAATTTAGGACTTTGGTAATGGATTTAATTAAGTGGATGACAAATGGAGATGTCATGTGGGCTTTTGGATGAATTTGGGCTTTTGAATTTAAAGGGAGTGGGCTTTTGATTTTAAGATGGGCATTTGGATAAAAATTTTGTGAAGAACTTAGTCAAATAAATGTCATAATTGGTTTAGGGATGTTCTATGAAGGGCTTGGAATCAATTTGATGTGATTTGGAGTTGAATTGGTTTGAATTTGGATTTATTTGGTAAGTGGGCCTATGTAGGTCCAAGTGGGCTAAGTTGGGCTAATGTTGGGCTAGAGTTGAAATTGATGTAAAATCAATGTTGATAAATGTTCATGGGGGTGTTTCAAAGAGGTTTTGGCTTTGGTTGGGCTTTGATTTTGGGGTTTGGGCTCATTTGGGTTAGGTTTGGGTTTAGGTCAAAATTGGGCCTTTTGGTTTTGGGTTGAATTTGAGTGGGGTTTGGGTCTAAATTTTGGGCAAATCATGTTAGTGTTTTGTTTGTGGGAATGTTAAGGAAGATTTAGAAAAGATTTGGGGTTAATTAGAGTTGAATTGGGTGAGTTTGGGTTAGGTTTAGGTCATGGGTCCAAATTGGGCTTTAAGGCCAAAAGTGAGATTGGATTCAAATGTCAATCAAATTAGGCTTGGATTTGGTCTAGATTGGTGTTGGGATATTTATTTGAAGTTTAGAATTGAATTGGACCAAAATTGGGGTCAATTGGGTAGGTTTGGTTTGACATTGGGTTCACTTAGGGTTAAAATGGGTCAAATTGGGGGTTTTGACAAAAGTTGGGTAAATTGACAAAATTGGCCCATGGTGTAGTTGGACAAAATGAAATTGGGAATATTTGGGATTTTCTGGAATTTTCTGGGAATTTTCTGAATTTTTGGATTTTTAGGCCAAGAGGGGTATTTTGGGTATTTGGAGGGTATTGGGAGGTTTTCTTGGAATTTTTGGTATTTTTGGGTATGGATGATCAATTTAAGTGATGTGGAGATGTTTGGAAATGATTTTGGAGAATTTTGGGTGATTTGGAAATCTTTGAGAAACTTGGGTAATTTCAAGGGTTTTGGGTAGGTTTAGTAGGTGTAGGGTCCCGGGGGTCAAAAATTGAAAATTTGGGAAATTGAAGATTGGGTGAATTTGGGTGGAAAGATGTCATTTTGGTTGAGCCATGAAGCCATATCAAACCCATATGAGCCATGAAAGGACTCATTTGAGGCATTCACTATGTTGTTCCTAACCCTCTTAGCCAAGGGCTTAGGGGTTAAGGACCATCCATGTGAATCACCTACATGAGTCGGGAGGTCAAGTTGGGCATGGGTGTGGTTTTATGAGGTATGTGGAAGTGTAGTGTGTAGGTGTAGTGTATAAGTCAGCCCCTTCACTGGACCGGGCCACCTGTGGCAATCCTAAGGCCAAAGAGTCCTATAGGAACTCATCCTTTAAACTTCCACATTTGATTTCAACCCTCTAGGTGATTAGGGGTCTACAGTCAAGTTTGTGGAGTTTGCAGGGAGTTAAGAAGTGGTTTGAATTTCTAAAAGGTGGGTCCCAATTCTAGTCCTCTAAGATAGTCAAAGGAAAAGCCTAAGGCTAGATCCTAAGTACTAAAGAGAAGAAGAGAAGACCTCATCGAAAATGAGGTCAACACCTCGATTTTGTATGATTATCTCGCTCACTTCGGTGGGATCATATAATGATAAGGGTGATGGCGTTGGCTACGTTTTGACTGTTTCTAACGATTACGTAACTAGCGACAATCCGGACATCGACTTCGATACCAACGACAATTCTCAAATCATACACAATCTCGACGATCAAAATAACGAAGAAGACATCCATCAAGGAGGCTACGAGAGTTCAACAAGTAAAGAATCTATCTGCGAGTTTCGAGGAGCTCCAGTCACAATAGAGTTAGAGCCTTCAGACTCTGAAGCTAATACCGAAGAGCCTGTCATTCTGATTCAAGAAGAGACACCGGCAAGCTCAATACTAGATTCGGAGGAAATTACAGAGGTCAACTTGAGAAGTGGAAAAGTTCTACCTCCAAGAATGGGTCTGAAAGACAAAGGAAAGCAGGTAGTTGTTCAAGAAGAACCAACCCCAGCAGAAGAAATACTCGTTCGAGAAGAAACTGAGACGCATGAAAATAAAGTGGACTACAACGTACTAGCCCGAGCTTAGGAAACTACCAGCCAAACTGAGCATTTATGACGCTCTCATCTTATCAAAGGAGATGAGAGAAGCTTTGATCAAGGCCTTACTGGATCCAGAAATTTGCTTAACTCAAATGGCTGGAGATTCCTTAGATGAGGTTTGTTCGTTAAAGGAACAGCGAGGTATTACCTTCACGGACAATGACCTACTACTTGGGACAGCAGATCACAACCGACCATTGTACATTTCAGTTACAATTGGGAAGTTTACGCTCTCCAGAGTATTGGTGGATCCAGGAGCATCAATCAATATAATGAGTCTTCGAACGCTAGCATACTTGGAAATTGATGCTCGTGAGCTCGAAGCAGACAAAATGTTATTGAGAGGATTCAACCAGAAAGGAGAAAGAGCCCTCGGGTCAATAACGCTACTGATGAAGACCGGTGACTTAGCAAAGACAACCGCAAAATTTCACATAATTGATTCGAAACATCGTTCAACGCTCTACTTGGGCCGACCGTGGATACATGAAAACAGGATGGTACCATCATCTCCGCATCAATGCATCAAATATTACGATGGAGGGGAACGAGTGCATCAAAGGCGACTTACAACCATTCTCCGTACATGAGATTGGAATCCATGAAGACGCGGCTTATTATGCACCGCCAAAGAAAACAATCTTCTCCAGAGATACCGTAACAAATGAAGCAAAGAAAGTTTAGGACGACGAAGAACCTGAAGTTCTAGTCCAACAGTCACTCACCACTCCCTTACGGCGAGATGGTGAAGGTTTCTCCACAACTCGCATCCGAGGTCGAGGCCGGGGAAGAGGTCGTGGTAGAGACGTTAGGACAGTTGGACAGAGAAAACCGATCATCAATGTTGATTGGGATGATAGTTCCGAAGAAGAAAAAGAAATCAAGCAAGAAGCGACGACAATAAATCGAAGAAGCCGCAATTCAAGATCTCTCTCGAAGATGAGAAGAACGAAGAATACAAATCAATGTACGAGAAGATTAACCACTACGTACATACTATGACCCTAACCCCGATCCATTCTAATAAGATCGAGGGTATGGTGGTCAAAGAAGTACGTAACGACGGTGCAAGGCCAATCAAATTCTACCGTGGTGCTTCTACCTCCAAAACTGAAAATAATGTACAATTTGAAGATGTCACTTCATCAGAATTAATGGAATTACCTTTTGAGTGGTACTCTCCCTGTGTTCAAAATTTAATTCAACGTGGTTTCTTACCTCGACAATGGACAAAAGGCCAATCACAACATTTTGAAAAATTATGGAATAACTCCGGTCGTCCACCCAATTCAAAGCATGGTCTCGGATTCGGCACAGTAGGATCAGTTGACGATACTGAATTTTGCTTGGTTGTCACTTACGAGTCTAATGAAAACTGCATGGAAACTACAGACGAACTCGAAGATTTACAAATTGGAGATGCTCCACCAGAATTCGAAGAAGAGATTAAATCTACAATAGATGAGTTAACGGAAGTTAACTTAGGTACTAGCAGAGAGCCTAGACCTATCTTTGTTAGCTCCTTACTCAATAAAGAAGATTCCGAAGAAATAATCAAGTTATTAATGGAATTTAAAGACTGTTTTGCTTGGAATTATGACAAGATGCCAGGATTAGCTCCGGAGGTTGTAGTCCATAAGCTAGGAGTGGATCCTACTTCTGTTCCAATCAGACAAGGTCCCAGAAGAATGCGTCTAGAAATCGAACAACAAGTCATAGCCGAAGTTAAAAAGCTAATAGATGCTAAATTTGTCCGTGAAGAACAATACCCGACTTGGTTAGCCAATGTGGTGCCAGTCGAAAGAAGAATGGTCGGATCGGAATCCGTGTGGACTTCGAGAGATTTAAACAAGGCATGTCCAAAGGATGAATTCCCTCTACCGATCCCGGAACCGATGATCGACATTGCTTCGACTCATGAGATATTCTCATTCATGGATGGATCTTCGGGAAACAACCCGATAAAAATGGCTCCGGAAGATGAAAAGCTTACGGCATTCGAACGCCGATCGGAGTATTTTGCTACACAGTGATGCCATTCGGACTGAAGAACGCAGGAGCAACCTACCAAAGAGCAATGACAAGAATTTTTGATGATCTCATCCACAATCAAGTCGAATGCTACGTAAACGATGTGGTCATCAAAAACAAAGTAAAGGAAAACCACCTGTATGATTTGAGAATTGTCTTCGAACGATTAAGACAATTTAACCTTAAGATGAATCCCTTAAAATGCGCCTTCGGCGTCACCTCCGGGAAATTCTTAGGATTCGTTGTCCGACATCGTGGAATTGAAATCGACCCGGAAAAGATTAAAGCTATCTTAGAAATGTCGCCTCCCAAAACCTTAAAACAACTACGATCTTTTCAAGGGAAGTCGGCATATCTTCGACGCTTTATCTCAAACTTGTCGGGTAGGTGTCGACCTTTCTCGGCACTAGTTAAAAAGGACGCCAAATTTATTTGGGAAGAGAAATGCCGGAAGGCCTTCGAGGACATTAAACAATATTTAATGACACCTCCTCGTCTTAGCGACCACGATCTCGGGTAGATCGCGATACTTTACACCGCGGCTTTAGACGACTCTCTCGTAGCCCCGTTAGCCTGAGTCGATGATGAGGGTAAAGAAAATGCTCTTTACTACTTAAGCCGTCGTTTACTTCCGACGGAGGTAAGGTATCCCGCAATTGAAAAGCATTGTTTGGCCCCGATCTTCGCCACTCAAAAGCTCGGGCACTACATGCTTTCTCATAAGGTCAACTCGATTTCGAAGTTTAATCCATTGCAATACTTGATGACTCTTCCGACACTTTCCGGCAGACTTGCCAGATGGTCAATGATATTATTGCAATTCGATATAACTTTCGTGCCTCTTCGTGCCGTAAAGGGACAAGTCTTAGCAGACTTCCTCGCAGCACACCCTTTGCTGGCCGAATCTCCTCTCAATGACGATTTGCCAGATGAACAAATAATGAATCTAGAAGACCTTGATGATCAACGTTGGGAATTATATTTTGACGGAGCATCTTCAACACACAAAGAAGAAGAATCGCAAGTGATAGTGCCCGGTAAGGCAGGAATCAGGCTAATCTTTATAACACTGGAGCGGGGGATGTTAAGATACTCCTACTACTCGACGGAACCGTGTACAAACAACGAAGCGGAATACGAAGCTCTCATAACGGGACCGGAATTAACTATTCAAATGGGGATAACGGACATCAACATCTACGGGGATTCATAGTTAATCATTCAACGAGATCGCCGGACGAGTACTGAATTTTAAAGCCAAGACTCGAGCAATACTTCCGGTATGCCATACGAGTTGTTGGAACAGATTCCAAATGTGACAATCTACAAAATTCCCGAGAAAAGAAAATGCTTTAGCAGATGCTTTAGCCCGTCTCGCAAAAGAATTTGCACTGTTTGCAAGATGAATCGAGTGGAAGTGTCGGTTCACGGACGTCGGGTCCTATCACGACTCGACATAGACACAATACACAAATCGAAAAAGAAAAAGAATCGATTACGGCGAGTGACGAAAAACACGGAAGATTGGCGACGACCATTAATGAACTACCCGCAAACGGAAAACTACCGGACGATAGGTCGCTAGCCCATCATATCAAGAAAAGAACTCTGTCTTACGCATTAATAAACAACACACTGTACAGAAGGTCTTTTGATCAAATGTGGCTAAGGTGCCTAAGCGGGTCCGAGGCCCGTGAAATTGTTAAGGAGGTACATTCGGGACTCTGTGGCGCTCACCAGTCGGGTCCGAAGATGAAAATGAAAATTAAAAGACTAGGGTACTACCGGCCCTCGATGATGACCGATCGCATGAAAATCGCCGAGAGCCGTCACCAATGCCAAGTGCACGGAGTGGTTCTACACCAACCTCCAAATGTGCTACATCCGGCAATTGCGTCGTGGCCATTTGAATGTTGGGGCACAGATATAGTGGGTCCGATAGAACCACCATCTTCTAAAGGACATCACTTCATTCTTGCGGCTACAGATTACTTTTCCAAGTGGGCAGAGGCGGTTCCACTTAGAGAAGTGAAAGCACACCACGTGCTACGGCTTTTCAAGAACCAAGTTGTCTACCGTTTCGGAGTGCCGCGCGAGATCATCTCGGATAATGGGTCGGCATTCGAAGCACGCAAATCAACAATTTTGTCAGGAGACACGGAATCGACTGGCGATACTCAACAATTTACTACCCGAGAGCAAACGGTCTCGCTGAGGCTTTTAATAAGACTCTTGTTCAAATCTTAAAGAAAATCTTGGACGATAATAAGAGAAATTGGCACGAGAAGTTGTTAGAAGCCTTGTGGGCCTACCGGACAACCTTCAGGACTCCTACTCAAACTACACCTTACGCTCTGGTGTATGGGTCCGAGGCAGTGTTACCTTTAGAGGTTCAGCTTCCTTCACTCAGAATTGCAGTTGCGAACAAGATCACGACGGAAGAGAACGCCAAATTACGACTAGAAGAATTAGAAAGCCTCGGAAGGGAAAAGACTTGCGGCGCGACGAGAATTTAGAACTATACCAAGCTAAGATGGTTCAAGCCCATGACAAGCGGGTCCGCCCAAGAACCTTCAAAGTTGGTGACTTAGTTCTCGTTCTCAAGAGACCTATCCTTGCACACCGCAAGATAGGAGGAAAATTTGAACCCACTTGGGAAGGGCCATTTGTGGTTGAAGCAGTATACTCAGGAGGTTCCTACCAGCTAGTGAATTGTCAGGGAGAACGACATATGCTTCCGATCAACGGACGATACTTGAAAAAGTATTACGCTACACGATGTTTCGAAAGAATGAATTCTTCATCCCTAAGAAACACGGGCGAAGTAATTATCGATGATTGGGTCCGAACCCAAAAATAATAAAATGTGCTAAAATAAATAAAATCGTGATAATAAAGTTTTCCTTGTTTTCTTTTCCAAATCAAAATCTCTTTCCTGATCTTATCCCGCTTCATTCCTGTTAAATTTTAAAATATAAGATAAATAAAAAAAAATGTCTTTAATAAACGTTTTCTTAATGTTCTTGTTCTTAGTACAACCCCTGATCCTTTTCCTTGTCTTTTCACAGGGAAATGTCGAACGGGCGGTTGGTCCTGAACTTTAAGAATGGCGTAAGCCTTGCACTCGATGAAAAGAGGGTGAAAGATTGAGCGATAATCGAGATTGACTCGGATTTTGCACCGACGGAGCCTACGATACGAGGAAAGTGACCGGGTCCCGGTTGACCGAGAAGAACCGCCCGGGCGGACAGGTGATGAAAGTGGGTGGCCCAAGCCACCAATCCAGGCGGCAAGAAAAGAAAGGCAAATATCGAAGAAGACAAGAAAATGAAATGCGTAGTCGCTACGGCGGAGGGCGAGCTTGTCAGCGCCGTGCCCACAGAGATTCAAGAAGTGCGGAGTGCTACTCTCACAGCAACGCAACGAAGAAATAAGAATCGCCGTATCCGTAAGATGTTAACAAAACTAGCTGCGGACCAGCACGACGAAACAGTTGCTACTGCCAGTACATACACTTCAAGGACACCGGTTCACCAGGAACCTGAAGAAAAGAGGCCAGCTCCTAGGGTAACAGAAAGAACCAGGGAAATCTCACAAAGATCAGAAGAAAGAAGGCTACCACGCCACCGGATAGAACCACCAGTAATGCATGACCTCGTTGCAGAAGCAACCCCCGGGGATGTCCCGACATACATCATCCCTGAGGAAGCGAGGTATGCAGGAGAACATGAAGGGATTGAACCGTATATCCCACAATATGTCACCAGGCCTCGCCATCTGCAGATCATTCCGGAATACGAGCTGGATAGGATGCAAAATGTTGAAAAGAAAACTTTTGAATACTTCGAGAGAATTAGAGGCAGAAGAATCAATATACTAGAGGGCCTCGAGCTACATACAGACGTATTCTCCGAGTATGAACAACAACAAATCGTGGATTGCATCCGGGATTTGAAAAGAATGGGCCGAGCAGGCCGCCTAAGGGAAAATACCTACTCAGAACCTCGGAGATGGATGCCAGGGAAGGGAAGAATCACAATACAATGCGGATGCTCGCTACAACTTTGCTGAAGACGGGAAGGGAAACCCACCGGGAATACTCCGTCATGGGCGAGTGGATCCGATGCCATTAGTCATCAAGAGAATGGTAAAGAGATTGATAACATGGAGGGTACGCCAGCAGATTGCATACCCGATAGTTGCATTATCAACATCTACAAACGGGGTGACCGCATACCACCACACATAGATCACCACGACTTTGTCGGACCCTTCGCACGGTCTCTTTCCCGAACGAGTGTAACATCATGTTCGGATCCGACCTCCGGATAGCGAGGACCGGGTGAGTTCCGAGGGCCGGTGAAGATACCTTTACCGGTAGGTTCCGTCATGATGCCGAAGGGCAACGGAGCGGATATCGCTAAGCATTGCATACCAGGAGTACCGGTGAAGCGGATCTCGGTTACTTTCAGAAGGATGGACGACAGCAAGACACCTTACCATTTCCAACCAGACCCGGAGCTAGAGAGCCTCCGGCCTTACGAGCTGTGAGTTACATGGAAAATATCACACCTCCAATGTACATCCATACGGTATCCTTGCCAAGGATGGCTTGTAAGGTGATGTTATTAACCATGTACCCCACTATTCAGACATGGATTTTTGACAAATGCTTCTTTGATGGATCAACAATGATCATACATAGTCCGTTTTGAGTCTACATGGATTGTATGAGATGTATTCCAGATCGAGTTGTATGATGTATCTTCAACATGATTGGAATGAAAGTGACCATGTCACATTTTTGGCCTTCACCTCTTTTGTGCAAATTGACTAGGAAACACCATTAAAGTTAAATGAACTTCGAACAAAGAACAGAAAAGAAAAAAAAAAGAAGAATAAAAGAAAACTTTCCTAAAAAAAAATCTAAAAATGACGAACACAAAATTCACATGAACATTAAATAAACAATAAAGTAAAATTTGAATCATTAAAAGATAAACAAAATCAACATAAGTGTTAAATCAAATTTCAAATCGAATTTCAATCAAATTTCAAATCCAATCTCGATCAAATTTCAAATTTGATCTCCCAAATTTCAAATCAAATCTAAATCAAATTCCAAATTCAATCTTTCCAGATTCCAAATCTAATCTCGATCAAATTTCAAATTTGATCTTCCAAATTTCAAATCAAATCTTAAATCAAATTTCAATCGAGTTCAAACTCATCAATCAAATTCAAATTTTCGGGTCGAGGATTTTACATCCAAGACTGCACTGCTTTAGGATTTTTTTCCTATTGCACTGAAATACATCAAATTCAAACTTTTGGGTCGAGGATTTTACATCCAAGATCGCACTCTGCTTAGGATTCTTTCCCTATTGCACTGAAATACATCAAATTCAAACTTCTGGGTCGAAGATTTTACATCCAAGACTGCACTGCTTTAGGATTCTTTCCCTATTGCACTGAAATACATCAAATTCAAACTTTTTGGGTTGAGGATTTTACATCTGATACTGCATTGCTTTAGGATTCTTTCTCTATTGCACTGAAATACATCAAAATTCAAACTTTTTGGGTCGAGGATTTTACATCCGAGATCGCATCGCTTTAGGATTCTTTCCTATTGCACTCGAAATACATCAAAATTCAAACTTTTTGGGTCGAGGATTTTACATCCTGCATCGCATCGCTTTAGGATTCTTTCCCTATCGCACTTCGAAATACATCAAAATTCAAACTTTTTGGGTCGAGGATTTTACATCCAAGACTGCACTGCTTTAGGATTCTTTCCCTATTACACTGAAATACATCAAAATTCAAACTTTTTGGTCGAGGATTTTACATCTAAGACTGCACTGCTTTAGGATTCTTTCCCTATTGCACTGAAATACATCAAAATTCAAACTTTTTGGGTCGAGAATTTTACTTCCAAGACTGCACTACTTTAGGATTCTTTCCCTATTGCACTGAAGTACATCAAATTCAAACTTTTGGGTCGAGGATTTTACATCCAAGACTGCACTGCTTTAGGATTCTTTCCCTATTGCACTGAAATACATCAAAATTCAAACTTTTTGGGTCGAGGATTTTACATCCAAGACTGCACTGCTTTAGGATTCTTTCCCTACGACAATGAAATACATCAAATTCAAACTTTTTGGGTCGAGGATCTTTTACATCCAAGACTGCACTGCTTTAGGTTTCTTTCCCTACGGCACGGAAATACATCAAATTCAAACTTTTTGGGTCGAGGATTTTACATCCAAGACTGCACTGCTTTAGGATTCTTTCCCTATTGCACTGAAATACATCAAAATCAAATTTTTGGAGTTGAGGATTTTACATTCGAAACTGCATTGCTTTAGGATTCTTTCCCTATCGCAATGAAATACATCAAAAATCAAACTCTTGAGGTTAAGGATTTTACATCCAATACCGCATTGCTCTGAGATCTCTCCTCATTGTAATGATTCAATCCGATCAATTCAATTTTCTTTCGAGGTTGAAGATGTTACACCTAAAACCTCAAAATTCCAATCAAATCCCTTCAAATTAATCTTGACAAACTTCAATCTAAATTGAAATTCCAAATTGAAATCTAAACTGACACATCGAAACTTAAATTGAAACAAAATAAAATCTAAATCGAAATTCCCCCAGATCATTTGATTTGGAATTTACCTCCTTTTCCTTTCCCCAACGAGAGTTCAGGAATCTCTAGTTTCAGAGATATACTTGACACTCCCCAGCGGAAACTCTTCTACTTCGTCCTAAGTTCGTCACTTGGACATCTGTGTTGGTTTTGTTGATCGCTTCGGTCAACGCCAATACGCGCGGTGTGCTCCGTCGGCTCACCACACCTATTGGGGTCCATTTGTTGACCTCATTTTTGATGAGGTCTTCTCTTCTTCTCTTTAGTACTTAGGATCTAGCCTTAAACTTTTCCTTTGACTATCTTAGAGGACTAGAATTGGGACCCACCTTTTAGAAATTCAAACCACTTCTTAACTCCTCGCAAACTCCACAAACTTGACCGTAGACCCCTAATCACCTAGAGGGTTGAAATCAAATGTGGAAGTTTAAAGGATGAGTTCCTATAGGACTTTTCGGCCTTAGGACTACCTTGGGTGGCACTGGTGCGGTGAAGAGGCTGACTTACACACACACTACATTTATACACTACACTTTCACACACCTCCTACAACCACACCCATACCTAACTTGACCTCCTGGCTCATGTAGGTGATTCACATGGATGGTCCTTAACCCCTAAGCCCTTGGCTAAGAGGGTTAGGAACAACATAGTGAATGCCTCAAATGAGTCCCTTCATGGCTCATGTGGGCTTGATATGACTTCATGGCTCAACCAAAATGACTTCTTTCCACTTACATCCACCCAATCATCAATTTCCCAAATTTTCGATTTTTGACCCCGGGACCCTACACCCGCTTAGCTTACCCAAAACCATCGAAATTACCCAAATTTCTCAAAAATTTCCAAATTACCCAAAATTCTCCAAAATCAATCCCAAACATTTTCACATCACTTAAATTGATCATCCATACCCAAAAATACCAAAAATTCCAAGAAAACCTCCCAATACCCTCCAAATACCCAAAATACCCCTCTTGACCCAAAAATCCAAAAATTCGGAAAATTCCCAAAAAATTCCAGAAAATCCCAAATATTCCCAATTTCATTTTGTCCAACTACACCATAGGCCAATTTGGTCAATTTACCCTACTTTTGTCAAAACCCCCAATTTGGCCCATTTTAACCCAAAGTGAACCCAATGTTAAACCAAACCTACCCAATTGACCCCAATTTTGGTCCAATTCAATTCTAAACTTCAATGAAACATCCCCAATACCAATCTAGACCAAATCCAAGTCCAATTTGATTGACATTTGGACCCAATTTCACTTTTGGCCTTAAAGCCCAATTTTGACCCATGACCCAAACCTAACCCAAACTCACCCAATTCAACTCCAAATCACACCAAATTGACTCCAAGCCCTTCATAGAACATCCCTAAACCAATTATGACATTTATTTGAAAAATTTCTTCACAAAATCTTTACCCAAATGCCCATCCTAAAATCAAAGAGCCCATTTCCCTTAAACTTTCCTAAGAGCCCACTTCCTTCAAATTCAAAAGCCCAAAATCTACCCTAAAGCCCACATGACATCTACATTTGCCATCCACTTAATTAAAGCCGTTACCTAAGTCCTAAATTCAACATCAAATTATTCCAAATCAAGTTTCATACAAATTTCCATCAAATTACCAAAAATTCCTAAAATCCATTTTCATGAAATTGACCAAACCTTTTCCCAAGCCAAAGGTGAGCCATGCAAGCCATGGACAAGCCACATGAAGCCATGGAAGGCTTGACATGTGATCAAGCCATTAAAGGTAAAAGGAGGTGCCCCTTTCCTAATCCTCCTTAAACCCTTTTTTACCTTAAGCATGTCACACACTAAACCATGCTTAGCCACCTCATCATGGATGGAGACCACACCATTCTCTCTTGGCTGACCCAAGTGATCTTTTTCAGCCCAAGACCAGGCCTTGGGTGGTGAACCTAGCCCAAAACCATGGGTTGACTCATTTGAACCCAAAATGGTCTTCCCCCATTCCATTTCAATCCAAGCTCTTTACACATGGCAATTGCCAATTGCTTGCACCAAGTCCCAGCCTCGACCCACCTGACCTTGAGGGTGACCCATGCACGGCCGGTGGCCACCGAGCCGCCGGAAAACACCATGGCCGAGAGCTCACATGTGAGCCCGACATGGAATTCTCACCTGCCGAGCCGCCCCATCCCGGTGGCCATTGGAGCCGTTCTTCTCTTGCCGAGAGCAAGCCGATCCCAAGCCCTAACTCTCCACGGGAGGCCCTCCACCCTCTCCTATTTAAACACCATCCCTCTCGGCCATGAGAGGTGCTGAAACAAACCTTAAGGAAACTCGCCAAAATTGTTCCGGACTCCTCCCCATACACGAGCACTTGATCCCCAGGTGAGATCCCCACTGCCATTTCTTCTCTGCGAGCTCGATTTCGGAGTTGAAATTCCACCCAAAACCGGGACACTTCTCCACGGTGGACCAATCCTCAAATTGATTGGTCCTACACCTTCACCGGACCAAGGGAAGGTGTCCACCGACAAAAGCCCCATCTCCGGGCCACCCGGTTGCTCCAGCCTCCAAGCTTTGTGATCGGGCTTGGTTGAAATCACATCTAGACAATTTACCAGACCAAGAGACTTCATCTGGAGCTTGCTGGGATCCAATCAAAGGTGCAACAAACCTCAGATCGAAGCCACACTTCTCTGAGCAAAGGTATGAGCTAATTCTTCATCCAGAGCTTCTGGAGATTCCCCATTTCAAATTCTTTAATTTTAATGCATGATAACCATATAGATGTGTTCGTCTCTTCAAGACGAATCCATAGAGCATAAGAACGTGAAAATCCATTGAGTATCGAGTGAGATCTTAGGGATTTAGTGTGGACGGCTCTCGGGTGAGGACGCTCGGGGACGATGAACGGATGCGCGTCCATTCGATAGACGCGCGGACGGACGGCTCGGATGGCGTCGGACCGGGAGACGGTGCGAGAACCGCGGGGCCGGAGCGGCGAGTCGGATGGCGGCATCGAATGGGAGCGCGATGCGTGTGCGTTTGGAGATGCCGAGGATGAGTTGGCGCCGCGTGGATAAATAGAAAATTAGGGGTATTTTTTATTTATTTAATTTCCTAAACTTTAAAAATTCATAACTTTGTGTAGAAAAATCAGTAAAATAAAATAAAAATACCCTCTTGCTCAGTGAACAGAGGAGAATAATGTGGAAAAAAATCATTTAATTTCATCAAGTATTTTATTTTTTATAATTTATTTATTCTCTGCATACTTTTAATTCTCCATGCATGTATACAATTCACCATGGCATGAGACCATAGGGCTTTTGAAGCCTCCGAATTTGGGAACATTCCACGAATTTTCCAAAGTCGAGGCCATCCTATGAAGAGTTATTGATTTTTCAAGTTCATGTTACTGTTTTGAGTATTTTAATTCCGAGTAAATAGCATGTTGTGAAATAAATTCTAGGAAAATTTGATGATGTTCCTTATGACCAGAGAACCCTAGGAAAAATAGGTTTTGAGTTAGTTCATTTAAAACAACCCTAATTGGCTTAAACACTCAAAATAAGTCTCTAATTAATTAGAGTAACCATACTTTAAATTGACATGAAATCAATTCTCCACCGACCTTTAGGATCAGAGGAACCCACCATAAAAATTTGAGGTCAATTGGACTTGATTAGCCCCACTAATTGGGTTGATTAAGCCACTTAGTCATTTTAAACTTTAAAAATTCATAACTTTTAAAATACCTTTCAAAAATTCACCAAATTGGTTTTGGAGCCTCTCCGATATTAGGGAATTTAAGAAAATTAAAATTTCAATTTTCTAAAAAGTTGATTTTTAATATTATTTTAATATTTTATTAATTAAAAAATAATAAAAATCACAAAAATAATAAAATTCACCAAAATGTCACATTTTGAATTTTAATCACTTAGGAACAAACCCCACATTTTTCTTAGGTCTATTTAGTGAGATATTAAATTTTAAAGCTCTAGGATAATTTTAAAATAAAAAAAATATGTTTTCTAGCTTTTTCACTAAAATAATTATAATAAATCATAGAAAAATAAAAAAATTGTAAAATTTGATTATCTAATTTCCTTGATATCAGAGAGATTTTTAAAAAATATAAAATTCATTTTTCAACATTTATTTTATTTTTAAATTAATTAACACTCCAAAACTTAAAATAATTATAATAAAAATAATATAATTCAAAAAATCACCAAAATTGGTCCAAGTGGTCCTCTGGTCATTAGGAATGTCCCCTAATTTTCTTAAGGACAGAAACTTTCCCTTGGTCATGTTATTAAATTTTCCTTGGAAATCTCTATTTTCTACCAAAACTAATTATATAAATAAATTAAATACAGAAAAATCACATTTTCTCCTCTCATGTCTTTATTGACATATGAGTGAAGTCACATAAAAATTTCAAGTTCATTTGAGTTCAATTTAGTGAGTTATGAAATTATTAAGCTTAAAGGGTAAAGTGGTAATTAAAATTTTTAATCCTTAATTAAAACTTTAGGTTTAATAAAAAAATTAACAAGTAAAATATTTGATCCTAATCTGATTTGGATGATTGAAATTTAAATAATTAAAGGGTAGAAACCCATTAAGCAATTTAAAATGATTAAACTTTAATTAAATAATTGATTAAATTTGGAAGAATAATAAAATTGGAATTATTAAAATAGGGATATTATTAGGAGGAGATTCATTCTTTAATTTAAAAATCCCTAAATTAATTATCTCATTAATATTCAATTCTTAATTAAAATGATAACTCAAATTTAAAATATATTAAAAGACTTAATCATTAAACTAAAATTAAATTATTAAACTCTTTTAAAATAAAATTAAAATTAAAAATAAAATTAAATTAAAAATTAAATTAAATTAATTAATTAATTAAATTAAATTAAATTAAATTAAATTAAATTAAATTAAATTAAAATTAAAAATTAAATTAAATTAAATAAATTAAATTAAATTAAATTAAATTAAATAACTTAAATTAAATTAAATTAAATTAAATAAATAAAATCAAATTAAATTAAGTAAAATAAAATAAAATTAAATTAAATTAAATTAAAATTAAAATTAAATTAAATCAAATTAAATTAAAATTAAATCAAATTAAATTAATTTAATGTAACATCAAATCAAACTAAATTGAATTAAATTAAATTAAAACTCAATTAAATTAAATTAAATTAAATTAAATTGAATTAAATAACATCACCTAAAACAGAAAGAAATTAAATATAAAGCAACTTGAACACTATTCCAAATTTAAACCCATTAACTTAAATCAAATCATTTGAATACCAATTTACCCTCGAAAGCTTCGGTTATTATAACTCCTAAACGGAACATTAAATGAAATGTTACCTCACCTATAGGATATTCAAATGTCCTAGTTCACTCGAGTAAGATAACAACAAAACTTGAATTCTTGGACGATTAATTCATTTGTATAATTAAACCCATTTGGACTTAAAACAATCCTAGAAATATTGAAAAGATGTTTAAGATTATTCTTAAGCACTTCCTCAATATGATAGGATATTTATAAGAACAATTGGATTTAATTGTTCTTTGATGAAGAAAATCGTCCTTAAACCAAAACACAAAGAACCTAGACGTCATAGGAGATGACTAGCTATAGTATTCAGAATTTGGTAGAAAACCATAACCCTTCCCTTAGCTTTATCTAGGAACTTGCTTAAATATTCTAATTGTGTTTTAAGTGCAGCTTGGGATGACGGGAAGACCCTCCGGGTACGCTTTTATTTTATTGCAATCTACTTTCTTGCAATTTACATTATTGCAATTTATTTAACTCGCATCACACTTACTTTTCTTGCATGATAAACAACTGTTGCATGAAAACTCACACCTTTAGGATAGCCCCTAAAACTGAAACCAAAACTAAGTTAAAAGTCATTGCAAGATAAAATTCACCGCCACAACATTTCAAAATATAAAAAAATAACTCAAAATTTAATCACAAACAGAACACAAAACTACAATTACAATTAAATTAAAACGTCCTGTTGGATGATCGGGAATACCTCGGATGATGTAACCTACGTGTTGCTAACGGGATTTCCCACGTGTCTAAATGAAAGTGTGGAACTCATTCGGTTGAGTTTAGCAAATTCATCTGGACTAAGTGAATCCGATAAAAATAATGATGCCGGAAGGATGGAACCGTGGGATCTTAACAGGTGTCGTTATAATCAACTTTAAGATTTGTTTTAATTAAAACACAAAAATACTTGGAAATTAAGTTTTTCTCTAAACCAAAACACTTTTCTCAACCTCCGATTTATGACTTCTAAAACTAAAACCTCTGCAACAACAAGGAGCTTGGAGCATGGTGGGCAGCACGACCATTGTCGTCAGCAAAACTTGAATCTACATCAGCAAAACTTTCTTAGAATTAAACAACCAAGCCATAGGATTTCGAGGTAGTTTGCCTAGTGCAACATAAATCCTCAACTCTTCGTTAGGCACTTGCATTGCAAATTAAGCCCTAACCGGTCTTAGGATTCCGAGGTAGTCGTCCGATACGACATAAACCCTCACATCTTCGAGGCTATTTGTATGATTGTGTCATACAAATATAAGTCCAAATTAATTAAAATTGTCAAGACCAAAACATTTAAATAAATATTAGGACTTTCCTAAACTCGAAGCCAAACAATAGGATAGTCGGGAAATTACCGAAGTTCGCTTCGAATCCGTGATTTCTCCTACTTTTCTTCCTTTGGATTCCCAAAACAAAATGTTCCAAATTTGATCCATTCCCTATTGAAATTCCAAAATTCAATCCTTGAAAACTTAAACTTTGAAATTTTTGAGAGCAAAATTATTGATTATTATCGAGAGTTTTCTTAAGTGATTCCCGTCACTTAAGATGTAATTAACTATAGGGGCTTGCCCTTATAGGGAATTTTAAAGAACCTGTGTAATATAAACCCTGTTTAATGTTTTCATATTAAGCGAGGGAATTTGTCGGCTTATAAAATTGGTTCGCAGACCAAACGGATGTCACAAATCTTCTAGTTTATTTAATCGAGCCCCACCATCAAGCAGTGTGTCTATCCTTAGGGATAGATACACGGTTTGTGGTGCGGTGCTCGTTTGTATAAACTATTTGGGATGTGAGATCGGTTTGATTTCATATCTTAAAATGTTCAAATTTAAAAATTAAATCACATGGGGTTTGTTTCTATGGACTCATCTTACCCAAAAGAACCAATCTATATGGCTAAACTAGCCTGAAATCAATCCAACAATCGGGAGAGGGGGAGAGTTCAAAACCTTTGTCTAAGAGGGGAGGCCTCAATCAGATGGTTTTAGCACCTTCGATTGGACCCAACAAGCCTTCAGATGAAACCTTTTGCTATGTTGAAATGTCTAGACCAAGTTCGACCAGACCCAATTTAAGGTGTTGATCAAATTCTATTCTAGGGGCTCTCTGTGATGAGGCTTTGAAGGGTGAACTTCTTTGTTTATTGTGCAGATGATTTGGTTTGAATTAATTTAATTTTAGTGCAATGTGGAGGTGTGGTGGAGATTGTCCTGGTTTTTACTGAGAAAACTGTGAAAAAATTGGCTCTGAATAGCGGAATTTAGGGCTGGAGGATGGTGGGCCTGCACTGAGGAGGTCTCAGGGAAGCTCTCAGGGCAACTTGGCAGAGTTTCCTTAGGAAAATTTCAGCAACCCCTCTTGGCCATGAAGGATGGATTTTATAAACATGGCCATTGGGTTGAGCTTAGGGCTTGCTGGTGGGTGGGATTAGCTGCTTAGGTGGAAGGTAACAAGGCACAAGCGACCAATCAAGGTTGGACAGCTTGGGGGGAGTTTAGGTTTTTATCCAAGCCAGGTGCTCTTATTTTTGGCTCTTACAACGACTAGGCCATCCAGCCAGGCCAAGGGAGGTGGCCAAAGGTCAGGTGGTCAGGTGGGCAGGCCATCATGGTGAGTAATTAAGTTGGTGATCCATATTATTTAAGAACTTTAGGAAAGAAATCCCCTAAATCACGGGACCCTTGGTATGTGGCTCAAGTAGAGTTGGCTAGGTCTATCTCGGGTGGTTCTTAGGGTTCACTTTGTGGCTGTGGTGGACTTAGGTTGGTCAAATTTGGCTAGATTTGGTCATATTGGCTCATTGGTTCAATCTGGGTCACTTGGATTTAAGTTAGGCTTGGTTGGGTTCAATATTGGGTTAGGTCCAATTTATTGTTCAATATGGTGTGTATGATTGGCATAAAGAGTTTGAAAGAGAATTGGAGTGGTTTTGACTATGATTGGAAGTAGAATTTGGCTTGATTTGCTCTTTTGGTGAATTTTGGGCATGTTCGGTTAACTTGGGTCTACGTTGGGTCATAGTGTGGTTAAGCCTCAATTGATGGTTCCACATTGTCTAGGGTAATTTAATGAAGAGTTTTTTACATTAATTGGGTGGCAGTTTTAGGGTTAGGACATTCAATTTGGTGAATTTTGGTCAGCGGCAAACTTGGGGCAAATTTAAGGTTTTTGGCTTAGGTTGGCTTTGGGTGAGGCTTGAGTGGAAATTTGGGGCAATTTTCTAATCAATTTAGTTTAGAGGAATATCATGAAGGTTTTAGATTTCAAATTTGGGGAATTGATTGCCATTGGAGTTTAATTTGGGGGAATTGGGTCATATGGTCAAAATTAGGTCCTTTTGATTTAAGTTGAAATTGGGCTTACAATTGGGTCAAATTGGACTTGGATTTCATTTGGGATGAGATTGGGCATTGTGAATTTGAGTTTAGAATTGGAATTGTGGGGAATTGAGGTCAATTTGATGGACATTAGAGGTAATTTAGGAATTTTGGGTCTTAAGGGGCAATTTGGGGCTTTTGGTTAAAAATGGGTCAATTTAGTTAAGTTGGGTGATTATGGTGGTTAAAAATTGAAATTTTGATTATTTAGAGGGTTTTACGAATTTTTTTGGAATTTTTATTTTTTTGAGTTAGGAGGGCGTTTTGGAAATTTTGGGTATTTTGGGGCTACTTTGTGAATTTTGGAATATTTGAAGTGTTATGGTTATTTTGAGTGATGAGGAATGTTTTGGGATGATTCTTGGAGAAAATTGGGAATTTGGTAATTTTTGGGATTATTGGTATTTTGGGCAAAATTAGGGTTGTAGGGGTTATTTGGTCATTTGGTAGAAGTTAGGGGTAAAGGGGTTAAAAGTTTGAAATTTTTGGTAAGGTTGGGTGTCAATTGGAAATGTTTACTCATTTGAGCCCTGGACCAAGGAATTCCCCAATTGGATACTCCATGTGCTGGTACTAGCCAAACCCTAGCCTGGGACGAAGAGCTTGGGAATATCCACCCACATGAGTTTCCAAAAGAGTAGGGGATCAAGTGTGAGGAAGGTTGGTATGTTTGGTTTATGGTTGTGAGGTAGTGAGAGTAAATGTAATGTGCAAGTGTGTATGAGCCTCAACCAGGCCAAATAAGGTCAGTCCTAAGGCTTGACCGTCCTTTAGGAAACTCCTCTTGAGCTTCCTTATGCTTGGTCTCATCCTCCTATGTAGTTAGAGGTTAGACATTAATTATTTGAATACTCCAAGCGAAGTAAGGAAGTGTTTTGATTTTCTATGGGGTAAGGATTCCATTGCTAGTCTTCTAAGATAGTCATCAAGATGGTTCTATGGCTAGACCCTAGGCTATTCTAAAAAAAGACTAGACCTCAACAAAAGTGAGGTCAACATTGGCGCCTATCTGACGCTCTTTCGGGCCTGTTCTCTGAAAAGTGGTGGTTTTTGGCGCCAGTTATATTTTCCTTAAAATGCCTCCTTTGGACTCAAAATTCTATCCTTTTTGCTACATTTAAGACCAAATGACTAAATTGAGTAAACCTACAACAAAATATGAAAATGCCTTTCTTTAAAGTGCAATATCACCAAATATAAGCATTAAATGTATATATAAATTTGAACATTTTTTAGGTATATTAAAATCCCCCAAACTTAACTATTACTTGTTCTCAAATAATTATTTTACTATATAAAAAGTATGACTTATGGTAGTGATATTTACTTGTAGAATGTTATAATTTCTGTTTTATGAATATTCTAGTGAATATTTAGAAAAATTTTCATTAACATGGGTTAAACTAAAAGTGTAAGAAGATATAGTATTCAATTTTAGGAGTTTTGATTCTCTGTTAATTTCAAGAAGAATTGCAATTTGTCATATTAAAAGATGCTTAGAAGAATCATCTGAAAAAGATGAGAACTTTACTAGCATGATGCTAATACTTAAATGCATGTTTAGAAATGTAAAAAGGTTTTTTTTCTTAAGATGTTTCAAGTGAAGCCAATTTTTTACTAGACATCTTCTCAAGCTTCTCCTCACATATTTTTTTTTCATTTTGTTTTCTTTTTCTTTTCTTTTAGGATCAGTTTTAATCATTTCTTTTATTTTCTTTTTCATGTGAGAATTACTATATCTGGATAGCCATTTAATAATTTTGAGCTTTCACTATCCTCTCCTTAAAGTTAAAAAGCTTTTCACATTCCTTTACTTTATAGATTCATATTAGCTTAGAAGAAAATTTTTCATAAAGTCCCAATTCCTTCTTCTCATATGTTATTCTAAGATTCTTAATTTTTCAAAAATACAATTTCTTTTACTTTATATAGTAAAAGCATAACCCTATACTTTTATACTAAATATCATAACTTTAGAATCAACCTTTATTATTAAAGATTTTTACTAAAGTTTTCCTATGATATTAAAAGAAAACAAAAATATAGCTATCTAAAGTTAGCCTCTAATACCATATGTCATGTAAAAATAATTTTTATAATATAACTCATTGAGGACAAAAAAAGTTTAGTCTCTTTTTAAGGAAAATTTTTCTTTCCCCCAAACATAAATTTATTACTGGTATAATATTCAATATAGAAATTTATTGAAGAAAGAAAAAAATAAATGCAATTAAAAAGTTTAACCTTCTGTACTTTGTTTTCGAACTTTGTAGGTACAAATTAAAGAGAACAAGTATATAACAGAATGTAAAATTTCACAAAACATGATATAACAAAAAGTTTTATTAATTGAAGGAGAGTTCTTAGCACAAACATGAACTTTTGAAGACATAAAATAATAGATTAAATACAAAAAACTAAACCTACAAATAACAAGTTCAACACACATATTAAACATCAAATGATTTAAAAAAAATAACAAACTAATAAAGACATAACAACAAACTACAGTCAAAAGAAATCACAACAAACTACAGGCTAATCATCATCCTCCTCACCTTCTTCACCATCCATCTCAAGATCCTCCTTATCTACCTCAGGCTCATAAGGAGTAAAGCTGGGACAAGTAAGTAATTCCGCAGTATGATCACCCTTCAAATAACTTGCCATAGCCTCATAATAAAAAGTATCAAAATCAAATCCTCTCCACATGTATGTATCATATGATAATTTCGAGCTAATTTTTGAGTATCACAATACAACTTTGATAATGTAGAGGGTATATCACTACTTCCACTTGTAGCACTCCATCCAACATGTAACTCATAAGTATGAACATTGGGTTTATTGGTGGGTTTACGACAATAAATTTTCTAATCCATCATATGCTACTTTCAATTGGTCACATAATGTGAAAATCAGTGCAGGGTATCCAATGTCTATTTTCTTCTTTTGTTGAACACAAATGTTCAGTATAGCTCTATCCTTAGTAACTTCACTTACATGATTTGAAGGAAGAAGATGAGTAGAAATGAAAGAAATTCATGCTTGGATTGAGCATTTAGCATTGAAGAAGCGAAGTATACCTTGTTATTATCGATTTTCCACACTCCCCTTCCATTGGGTCACAATGCAATGATTTCATTTAGAGTTGAATCAGATATCCCAAATGTAGAGTATTCATAGAGAAATTATTTAATTGACTAGTATAATGCATTGACCATTTCAGGGGTAAATTCAACATTTTTACCTTGAACAAATATTTGATCATCTGATGCTTTTCGGTGGTTGGCATAGAACTCACAAACAACATTAATAATTGAAACTGCAGTGAAGTAACGAAAAGTCTCCCAATTACATTCCACGACTAATCTTTTGATAGAACCTCCCAGTTTAAAGATTGCTAGTTCCTGAATCAAATTCTTCGTAGCGAGTTATGAATTGTAATTATACTGAGCTTTGAGATTCATGAATTTATTAGAGTCAAAGTCCACTCTTCTTTTCCCCTTCTTCATTTTAGGAGCCATTTAAAATCTAAAAATCCAAAATATATCCAAATAAATTCTTATAAATGATATAGTTATCTTTTAAAATCGAAATTATAGATTACAAGCTTCACATCATTGATTCTTCACTACATTTCTTCGAGATATTAAATTTTTTGTTTTCCCACAATTCAAGAGAAATCCGTGGAGAAAATAAAAAACTTTAAGGTTAATATGAAGCTTCTACCGAGTGAAGATGAAATCCAAAGTTTTTGTGCCTCCAGGTTGCCTAAAATCTGGGTATTAGGAAGCCCTAGATAGGTTTTGGTTCTAACTCGTGAGGAAGAAGAAAAATAGAAGCATAAAATGGTGTAACAGTGCATTCTCGTAGATTCAAAGTAATCTGGGCGATTTCATGACCCAGGCGCCATTTGGCGCCAACACAAAAATGTTTCGGGTTTTCGTGAAAATTGTCATACACCAAAGTACCTCCATCTTTAATTAGCCTAAATTCACTTTAATTTTTATATTTAAGTAATTGTCCAACATAAATTATTATTTTCACAAACAACACAAAGCAGACATATATACATATATACATACATACATATATATATATATATATATATATATATATATATATATATATATATATATATATATCCCCAGCATTATTAAAAATCCCCCCCCAAGACAGGACCAAATCATGCCGGTGTTATTTAAATCCACCGGAAAGCTCCTACACCTCCTTATATCAAAGTAAATACCGATGGAGCCTTCACCGAACATAATGACATAAATTATTTTTTTCACAAACAACACAAAGCATACTTATATATATATATATATATATATATATATATATATATATATATATATATATATATATATATATATATATATATATATATCCCCAGACATTATTAAAAATCCCCCCTCGCACGGACCAAATAATGTTAGAGTTATTTAAATCCATCGGAAAGCTCCTACACCTCCTTATATCAAAGTAAATACTGATGGAGCCTTCACTGAACATAATGCTGGCATTGGTGGTATCTTCAGGGATCACAAGGGGAAATGCATCTTCTTCTTCCAGGCTCCAATTATTACTGCAGAACCACTAGAGGCTGAGTTAGTTGCTGTCTATTGGGCTATCTACCTTGCTACTCTTAATCAGTGGGATAACATCATTGTGGAGGGGGACTTCTCTACTTTAATACAATACTTACTGAATGACCTGCCCCCCCCCACATAGCATCATTCTATTTGGATAAATAAAATCAGGCCACTTACTTTACATCTCTCTACACAGTTTGTCTTCATTTTCAGGGAAGGCAATAGGCCTGCTAATTGGATTGCCAGAAGAGCCACTTCATCTCAGAAGGTGAATGTTTCCTCTAGCCCCCCTCCCTAGTTGCAATTTCTCCTAGAAGCAGATTTGTATAAGGCACCCCATTCCAAAATTGTGGAAGACTGATTCTCCATGTGCAGCTTCTCACCAGATCTGATCTACAACTCTTTGAGACTGTTTTTTTGTAGACTTCTTTATTTGGTCCTTTTCCTTTCATTTAGCTGTATTTTTGGGTTTACTTTGGGATAGGCCTTAGTTTTCTCTTACTTTCTTTAGTTTTCTTTTGGTGTAGAGTTGTATTGAGATGGGTTTGATCTCTTTCGAATTTTCCTGTAACTTCACTTTTCGATTTAACATGTTGGGAGCCATAAGTAGCTCCTCCCCCCCAATATATATATATATATATATATATATATATATATATATATATATATCTAAACACTTAAAAACTCACATTTGAAATCTCGACATGAAAATCAGCGTCAAAAATCAAACTAACAACATGGCTCTAAAAAACAAAATAAAGTCAAATACCATAATCAAACTTAAGCAATCCCGATATCAATAGTTAAGAAACATCATTACACACACAACAAATAAAAGCTCTCCTTAAATCCATATTTAGTACCCTAAAGCCACTACACACCTTCAATTTCAGCACTTTCATCCTCCCAGAGATCTCCCATAGACTGGTGCACATGTAAGTTGTAGAAATAATGGTTAGGAAATTCATCAGTCGTTATCATCAATCCTAGTTCTTCTTATACATATGTACCGTCACCACTTCAATAAGTGCAGATTGATCAAATTGTTGTTTGATTCACTAACTTAAATTGTCAAATTGATCTGAATTGCTACTAATCCCGTTCAAAATATTATTCATCTCCTTCTCCAACTTCTTAATCATTTTTAAAAAAGCATCTAAATTATCCTAAAGTTTTGGCAGTAAAGATGGTGTAGAATTCTAAGAAGAATGATCTGTAGGAATATTCCTATCATCTACATCTTCATTACCCACACAATTAAAAGTTAAAGTTGAGTCCAAGGGTTTCCATGTACGTAGCACCTTTTCCTAATTTTCATATGGGACTTGTGCTTGGCTAAGAAGCATAAAGATAGTAAATGGATTTCCAAGTCCAGAAGTAGATCCATTTAATGTCAATCCAAGAATAGACTTCACAATTAAAGTCCCCACATCAATTGGTCCCCTAATTTGAATAAAATAATTTATGATAGAACTCTCCTTCGTAACTTTACTGAATTTTTTGTAGGGAGAAATTTGGCCGAAATAAGCAAGTGCAAAGGCTTTGATGCAGAATTTAATAATGAAGAAGGGAAAAATACATCACATTCATATTTTGTCTCCTATGTTCCATCTTAATCTGTCAGAAATTTAAAGATTTCATACATATTGTCTCTTGTCGGAGCCAAGTTGGAATAATGGCATATAGGAAGTTTCTTGATCAAGTACAAGTCATTAATCCTTGAAGGAGTAAAATGTACCCACTCACCTCAAACATAGATAATTCCTAGGCTAATCCCATGAAGATTGCATAAAATTCCTTAACAACAGGAATAACTCCTGTCGACGTGGTGTAGCATAGTACTTCTCATTGCCTCTGCATGATGATCTCTTCCAAAATTGTGTCCAGAGCATTGAATCCTCATTTCACAAAACCTCTTTCCTTGATTAACTTCTCCTTCACAAGAACTCCATCATACAACATCTGTGTATCAAAATTGATGAACTTCCTCTGATTGAAAATCTCATATTTTTAGTTTCCTTTGGAGTTGGAAGTTGTAAGAATAAGAATAGTGGATTCTTATCATATCTAATAGTTTTTATGAATTCAATTTACTTGTATGAAGGAGTTAAATAGAGAAATAATTGAAAAAAACTGTTAAAAACCACATAAAATTGCCGAAAAACACCAAAAGAAGCTTCTAAGCCTTTTTTATAACTACAGTGCTTGATTTGGATAAAGTTCATAGGGGAGGTAATCTCATATACAAATTGGATATACAAAAAGCCTATGACACCATTGGTTGGAAGTTTATTGATGATGTTCTGAATGCTAGAGGTTTCCAAAGAATGCTTCTGCAATCTCATTTCCGAGTGGCTCCATTCAAATGAACACTCTATTTTATTTAATGGGATCGCCGGAGGCAACTTCCATGCCACCGTAGGTTTAAAGCGGGGAGACCCACTATCTCCTATCATCTTCATATTAGCTGTTGATTACTTCTCAAGGGTGGTTGATCAGACCATTCTGAACAAAAGCTTTGCCAGGTACCATCATAAATCAAATATTGCTATTTCTTACCTCCTCTATGCAGATGATATCATGGTATTCTCCAGTGCACACAAAACTGCTGTGAAAAAGTTAAAACACTACTTAGACTCCTTCCAACAACAATCTGGAATGATGTTCAATCCTGAGAAGTGTCAATTGGTATTCTCCAAGCTGGCACCTATTCAAGTCAAGCAATGGATTCTGGTTTACACTGGATTTAAATGCAGTACGCCTCCTTTTAAATACCTTGGTGTCCTTCTCACTATGGGTTGAACCAAACAAATCCAATTTGAGGAGATTCTCACAAAAATTAGCTCTCAATTGAGCTGCTGGACTAATTCTTTCTCATCAAATGGAGGTAGAATCACACTCCTTAAAAGTATCCTCACAACCTTCCCTTCCTATCTTCTTCAAATGATTTCTATGAAGAAAAGAACCCAATTACAGTTGGAAAGGGCTTTTAACGTATTTTTATGGGTCGGTCGGAGAACCCAAAAGCATTGGACTTCTTGGCAAAAGGTCATAAAACCAATGATCCGCCGGAGGCCTCGGCTTCAAAAGGTTTCCTCAAATTCAGCATGTCAATAAGTGCAAATTATGGATTAATTTCGAGCCCAAACTTCACTCGTGGGCTAAATATATGATGGGTAAATATCGCAGTACTCCCATCCTACTCAAGTGGTCGTGAAGTTAGGTGACTCTAGAATCCGGGTCAATTTACTCAAGGTGAGAAGTTCTCACTGAAAACCTTTTTATCTCGGGAGCTCGGGGAGGGGTGAAGTGAATTTTTGGCTGGATAACCGGTGTCCCAAGGATTGGCTAATTGCTAGTGGATAATCTTACCGATTCAACTCGCAAAGGTTTGTGAGTTTTGGAATGGGAGCAATTGGTCTCTCCCACAGGCTTAAAGCCATTTTACGAGATCACTCGACTAGTGCGATTTCTACCATCAAATTTGATCGAAATATTCCTGATAAAGTTAGTTGGAGTAATCACCACATTCAGAATATAACTAAAACTATTTACAGGAGTCTTTTCAACTGGCCTTCAGTTTCATGGGGAAACTCCATATGGAATAAATTTTTGTCCCCTTCCATGTCCTTTCTGTGCTGGAGAACCTTCCATGGCCTCATCCACACTGATGATATACTTAAACTGAAAGGCCTTAGGGGGCCCTCTAAATTTTTACTCTGCCACCAACATGAAGAATCCATCTCTTGTCTTTATTTTAATTGCTCCTTTTCCAGATCTGTATGGCTGCAACTAACCAATGGCTGGAAGAACCAAACTTATTGCTAGGAAGATCTTCATAAACTTTGGATGAATAGGGGAATCGTAAAGTTAATACTCTACACTCGCATTGTGATTTGGTTTCGTGGATGGCCGAAAACGATGCCAAATTTGATGTGATAGCCGCCACTCGTGGATAAAGTAGCCAAAAACTATAAAACATATCTACACAAAATTATTAAACACAAGGGTTTCAACAATCCGCTGCAAATTGAGCTCCCACTGCTGTTGGTAAAAAGTTAACTTGGTTAGATGGCTTCCCCTACTAACCCAACCATCAAAATTAATATCGATGGCGGTTTCTCTAAGGATAATGCGAGAGTGGGGGAATTTTCAGAATCTCTCATAGTAACTCGCCTCCTTTCCTTTTATGCACTCGTGAAAGCTAGAGATGCACTTGATGCTGAATTTATTCTTGTGGAGTATGCTTTGCATATTGCCAAAATTGCTAACCGGTCGAATATTTGGCTAGAAGTTGATTCCACTGTTCTCCTTAACACTCTACAAGAAAATCGACCTACAACTCCGGATGCAAGACTATTGGAGAAAACAAATAAATCAGGCTAAACTCCCTCATTTTACCACTTCTTCAAATCTTAGGGAGGGTAATAAAGTGGCAAATTGGTTAGCAGTTATGGGGGCAAGATCCCAGCAGGTGTTAGTTTCTACAACCCCCCCATTGATCTCAAAATGTTAATTAATGGAGATAAGCTACAACTCCCACATCTTAGAGTGGAGACATTCCCTGTTTTCTGAAGGGAATGTCTCTATGGTCTTTTTGTTTGGTGGTTTGGTTTTTTGGGTGCTGTGGGGTTTCACCCAACCACTTTTAAACTTACTTTATATATATACATATTTATATATGTATACATATATGTACACACACATACCCAATCTTTTGGCTTTCTTGTTTTGTGGTCTTTAGGGAATGGTCTCCATTAGGTTTTTTGTTAGTTGGAGCCTTTCCATCTATGATTTTGTACTCTCCTTTTATTATTAACTTGTAAGGGGCCCACTGTTTGCTCCTTTTTTTATATATATATATATATATATATATATATATATATATATATATATTACCGAAAGAGGGTACAAATGGTTCCATAAAATCCAATTCCCATACATAAAAAAATTTAACTTTCAATAAAAAATTAAGAGGCATTTTATTTCTTTTGAAATATTTCCTACTCGCTGACACCGATCACATGTCCATAAATAGAGTGGGCTAATAATGTCCAGATTTAAAATTTTTTGTACAGTTCTATCAATTCTAAAATTTCCTCCAGAAATAGAATCATGGCATTTTTAAAAAAATTGTTGGGTTTCTTCATAAGGTACATGATACACCAAGAAAAGTGCAATTTTATGTATACATTTTATGCTTGGTGATATTGCACTTTAAAAAAAGGTATTTTGATGTTTTGTTGCACATTTATTGATTTTAGACTTTATGAACAAAAATGAGCAAAATGGAGCTAAAAGGAAGAAATTTGGAGTCAAAATACGAATTTTCAGCTTTTACGGCGACAGCGGTGCCAAAATCTAGATAAGAGGCGCTAGAACAATGCTAGATCCACTAGAATCTTGAGAGGAGCGTTTCAATCCAATCAACAAGAACTAGAGGTACCAGAATAAAATCCAGAAGTGGTAGAGACGAATTCAGATGAATTTTTGATGATTTTATTACTATTATTGAGATGTTCTAGAAGGCTCCAAGTAATTCAAACATCCCTTGGAGTGGTTCAATTTGTCTGGACACTAGGGGAAGGCTTTTGAATGAAGAGATATGTCTTTTCAATGACGGATTTGTCTCCTTGTATGAAGATGTGTGTCTCTTGAGAAAAAGGTGATTTTGAATTCCTTTAGAAGGGTGTTGGGGCCACTCTTAGTGTGTGTGATGTGTGTTGTGCCTAGTGTGTCTAGTGTCTAGCGTGTCATGTTGTCGTGTTAGTTGGGTGATGTGTGTCTAGTGTTATGTGTGGTGTGGAGTTTTGTGTGTTGAGAGAATTTTTTTCGTGTGTGGAGAGAATTTTTTTTGTGAGTTGTGAGAGGAGAGGGAAGGTGAGAGCTTTCTTCTTCATTACACTTGTAAGAGATACTGGAGTGTGAAGGGATATTCTTGAGGAGGAGTGTGAGATAAGTTGTGTTTTTTTCTTTCCTATTTTGTAAGCTTGTTTTTATATATAAAATTCATGTTTTGTTGTATCTTCTTTATGAATTCTTATTAGTTTTCTTTGTCCTTCTCCCCACAATTATATATAGTGTAGTGAGGAAATAATATTGTTGTGCAAGGTTTTAAGTGTTAATAAATTATGATGATTCAAACTCTGATCATAATTTAAATTTTGATTTGGCCAACTGAAATGTTAAAATTTGTTCAGAACCATATGATCTGACATGGTTATGCTTATTACAACAAGGGGAGAGTACATTCAATTTCATGGATTAGAATGTAGTCCATGGGGTTGTGTGCAAACAAACAGTAAAATATACTTTGATGGGCATAGAATTGGAGATTTTAGGGTGAGACTAAAATCCCCAATTTGGACTAGTTGTTTGGAAACTAAAGTGAGATGTTAGCTCTCAAGTGAGGGGGGAAGTGGGAGCTTTGGAGTGAAATCTATTATCCTCCCAGCCTAACCACCCATTTAGGGACCAATTCGAGAAATTAATTAAAAAACCACAAAATATGCACAATTAAGGCCATTTTTACCCCTTTTACTCATCTTCTACCTATAGCCTTGCCCAAAACTTCCTCTAGAGCTTGATTATACTCGAATTTGAAATGATTTGAAGAGGAATAAAACTTGGATCTCATCAATTGTTGGTAGGAGCTTCACTTTAAACTTGAAACTTTTTATTTTTACCATAGATTATTCCTAAATTTTGGAAATCCAAATTTTAGGAGTTAATTTTTAGATAATCTTTGGTGGAAAGGTTTTACCCATTAGAATGATCTCTAAAGTATACCAAATTATTATCCTTGAATTTTTTTGAGTTTATTTGCAATTTTATAGATCTTACCATGGCTTTAAGAATGAGAAGGGGAAGAGTGGGCAAGATTATGTTAAGAAGAGATTTCTGAACTTGAAAGCCCAGTTCCACTATAATTTCCAACTTTAAACAAAGAAAATCATTCAAGATTGTGCTTTTCTATGTCCGGGCGGAGTCATTTAAAAGGTAATTTTTGATCGGCGATGGGAACACTTTTACTATTTTACATTCAAGGCTATGGTGTGCATAACGAGAGAGTTCTATGCTAATTTAGGTGAAACATCAGACGAGCAAGTGTTGGTGCATGGAAAAATGGTGGAATTCACCCCAAATCAGATTAATGAATTTTATCAGTTAAGTGGTTCATTTTATGAGTACACTCAATTTAGTGCTACTGATGATGCTTTATATGATGTGATTGCATATCTTACAGATGGAAAAAGGAGCTTGGAACTTGAAGCATAATCAAAAGGTAAACTTTTCTGATTCAAAGTTAAATGTCCCGTATAAAGCCTGACACTATTTCATTTCTGTAAGGTTATTACCAACATATCACCATAGCGAAGTGACTAGAGATAGAGCCATTCTAAACTTCTGTATTCAACAGATGAAAATGATTAACATTTGCTCTACCATCTATAAGAATTTCCATGCTATTGCTAAGTATGAGACCACTGGTAGATTAAGCCATCCTACCCTGATTTTTACACTATATGAACAATCCAAAGTTGATTTTGGTATAGATGAAGAAAGGGTTGTGCCTCTAAAGCCCATTGGAAAAGCTAATATTAAGACCTATGAATCTCATGTTGGATGGAGATCTGGGAGTAGTAGTCGTGATAATCCTTCTACTTCCAGTGATCCAACACTTCATGGAAATAAGCAGCAACTGATGATCCAATAGGGAGACATTTTAACAATGCATGTTAAGATTGAAAATTTAGAGGCTAGAAAATGCATATAATGATGAATTTATAGTGATATGAATGGAACATGAATCTGCTTATATTGAAGCTATGGTTAGATTCGTGAAGGGTGATCCTATTGTGGAATTCCCTATATGTCTAAGTTTCAATCCACGTTAGCAACAGGATTTGAATGTGGATGAAGAAGAAGAAGAAGAAGAAGAAGAAGAAGAAGAAGAAGAAGAAGAAGAAGAAAGAAGATCATCTTGAGAGCAATTGTTGATAGTGATTTTTTGTTAATTTGATTTGCTGTTATGTATTTTTTGGTATGGAACTTATGATTTGTTTTAATGTTTTGTTGCGTGGTGAGAATCTTTGGTGTATTTAAATATGTTTAATTTCAAAACTGTTTGTTTAAATTTGGATTTAAATTGTTGTATGCTTTCATGCTGCTGTTAAATGTTTAGTTTAAGTTTTAAATATGTCTTCACCCAGCAAATCTTTGATATTTCATGTTTAGCAAACTTTCTATATCATTATGTATCTGTTATTATGAATGAATAATCAATACCTTCATAGCTTGAAGAGAAAAGAAATGGAAAATCTAGTACACTTAGATTAGTAGTTTTTGTTCTTTCTTCCTAATTTTATATTCTTAAAGTAATATATTTTGAAAAATTTAAGTTTATGGGGAAGAAAGACTAAACTTTATTTGTCCTTAAATGAATTATTTATTTTAAAAAAACTATTTTTAACATGATTTTTGGTAAGAAATTGACTTTAGAAAGTTATATTTTGATTTTATTCAAATATCATAGTAGACTTTACAATTAAATTTTAATCAAGAAATTTAACTTTAATGTTAAAATATTTAGTATAAGAGTATAAGATTATAGTTTGCTATTTAAATTAAAGGAAAGAGTATTTTTGAAGTATTAAGAGTCTTAGGATTACATGTAAGAAGAGAGGATTGAAACTTTATGATGTAATGTTTATACTTAATTTGATGTAGAAACAAAGAAATGTAATGAGGCATAACTTTTGGAAGAGGATAGTGAAATTCACAATCATTAAAGGCTATCCAGATATAGTACTCCTCACATAAAAAAAGGAAATAAAATTATTGATAAACAATCCATATATAATTGAAAAGATAAAAAAAGAGAAAAAAAAATAGAAAAGAAAAATATATATGAGGAGAAGCTTGAGGAGATGCCTTATAAAAAATTAGCTTCACTTGAATTAACCAAAAAGAATGAAATTAACAACATTCCTTTGTTTTTTACCGTCAGTGCCCATTCTTGTGTCATCGACACCTTAACTTCAAATTTTGGTTTTTTCCATTTTTTGCTCCAAATTTGTTCCTTTTTGCTTCTTTTTGCTCCAATTGCCTAAAATAAATATACCTATAGCAAAACATAAAAAATACATTCCTTTAAATTATAATATCATTAATAACGAATATAAAAACATATTTTTGGTGCATCAAAATCCCCCAATCTTAACTATTACTTATCCTTAAGTAATCCTTTTACTATATAAAATATGCTCTTAATAGTGAACTATACTTAAAGAATACTATAATTTTCTATTTAAATGAATATAATAGCAAGACATTTAGAGAAAATTTTAGTAAATTAGGTCAAAATTATAGGTGTAAAAACATTTAGTAATCAAGTCTAAGAGTTCTAGTTTCCTTTTCATTTCAAGAATAATCTTAATTTGTCATGTTAAGGGTGCTTTGAAGTATCATGTGAAAAAGAATCTCATGAAAACTCTATTAGTAAGGATGCTAACTCTTAAATATAATTTCAGAAATCTAACTAGGCTCTTCCCTTAAGTTGATTCAAGTGATGTTATCCCCAAATATTTATGCTTACATTTTATATATGAATTGATACTTCTCTTTAATGATATTATAAAATGGGATAATAAGTAAGTATATGTATCATTATCAAGTAATATAGGACATTCTGAATAAGCCTCGAGATAACAAACCCACAAGGAAAGTGTTAAATAAAGAAAACAGAAAAATAACTTTATGCTTTTTAAGAAAGATCTTACTTAAACAAAAGATAATATTCTAGGAAATAAATTCAATACTTTTTGTTAATTTTTATAATTTGAAATGAAAGTAAACAACTACTTCAAATAGATTTTTGTAGGATGAAATCAAAAGCAAATAAAATAGAGTCAAATAAAACGGAGTCATGAAATTCTATTGTGGTAGTATCTAAAATGTGTTGTGCCAAATAGAAGCAATTATGATGTTTACCCTTACTAGAGATGTTATAAAGAACATTGATTAATCTATTGCTTTATACATTTTGAAGATGAGTTAGTTGGGACGGATACTAGCTCTCACTCTAGAGTTTCCTCTTCTCCCTCCACCTGAGGGCTAACATCTCGTATCAAAACATAAAACAATAAATCAAGTTGGGGGCTTTAGCCTGCCACTCTAAAGTCCTCTAATTCCACACCCATCAAAGTATATCTCATCATTTATTTGCACTCAACCATATTGATCACATTCTCACCCATATAATCTAATGTGATTCTTTCCAATTATTGACTAAGATAATACCATACCAGTTCTTACATGTTCTCACAACATATATTAACATCTTAATTGGCCAAATCAAAAAGTAAATGAAGTGCAAGGTTTTGAATCATCACAACTTCTTCCAACATTGATTTCCTATACTTCACACAACATCCCTCCATAAGTTTACTGCTTCATCATTTAAAGGGAAAAGATAAAGAAAACTGCTCATAATTCATGGAGAAAATACAATCACTACTTGTTTTAAAAGTAGTAAAACACAAGAAGTCTTAACTAAAAACCAAATGTAATAACAAAGATAAAGTCTTATTTATAAATCCTCTCCACCAAACTAATGAAGTTCCTTCGAAAACATTGCTTTTCCTTACGATATCCCTTATAGGTTGGCGCCCAACTCTAAGGACTTCAATTCCCACTTCTAATCCTAAGACAAACTATCTTAAAGCAAGTAGATATGGTGAAGTGGAGTGGTGTATTACTAAAATAACTCTCTTACAATAAAAATAAAACCACACCCTCAAACAAGAACCACTTTTCTGATTTATAAGCCCTCTTTTTATATTTTTTCAATAGGTGCCTTCATATCTCCTCAAATTGTGTCCTGATTCAACGATTTCTCCAAGAGATGCATCCATTAATGAGTAATTTGAATTAATTTTGATGCCAATAGGAAGTTACCCAAAATTGTACCAAGAGATGCCTCAAACACCCCTTGAAAATGGTGCCAAAAATGAAATAACTACCCTTTAGTAACTGCTGCTTGTAAGCGCGAGGTCTCAGTGCTTAGCCGCGAGTGTTCTGACATGTAAGCTCCAAGTCAAGGTGCATAGCCGTGGGGCTCTGGTGCGTAAGCGCAGGGCCAAGCGCTTAGCCGCCACAGATCAATTTTGCACCATTCTTCCTTTTTGCTCCAAATTTGATCCCTTTTCACTCCTTTCATCAAATTTATCTCTTTAATCATACCTGTAAGAAGATATAAAAAATACCATCTATAAACGTACAATATAATAAAAAACATGTATAAAAATGTGTATAAAAATACTATATATTTTAGGTTTTTCAAAATCCCCCAAACTTGAAATGCTACTTGTTTTCAACTGACACTTTAATTATATAAAAATCAAAAAATCATATTATGTGGATGAGTTTATATCTGAGTTTCTAAAATTTTGTTCTAGAAATGTAGTAATTCAATTTAGAAAAAAATTTAGTAAATGAGACTAATTTAATGTTTAGAAATTTCTTAGGTAAAAGTCAATGAAAAATATGAGTTTCTGTTTTATTCGAAATACTTGTAGATTTTTCAAAATGTAGGGTTTAGGTATTTTATTTTCTTTACTTAAAAATCTTTGCTGAAAATAAGAATTCTAACTATATTATATTTATAAGCTTCAAGATTTTCTCAAATCTTATACTCTAAAAAGATCAGGTGTGGAACCAATTTTTGATTAGGCCCTTAAATCCTCAAGCTTCTCCTTCCTTTTTATATCTTATTTTTCACTTTTTATTTTTTTCTCTTTTCTTTTTTTTTCTTTTATTTTTCTTTTATTTTTATTTTTCTTTTCTTTTTTATAAGGCAAGGATTACTATATCTGGATAGGCCTTTAATAATTTTGAATTCCACCCTTTATTTCCTAAAGCATAAGGTAAATATATATCTTTAACATAGAAAAATAATAAAGTTTTGAAAATTATTTTCAATAAAATAAATTTTAAGTATAAAAATTAAAAGTCTAATCCATCTATTGTTCTTTCAAAAATACATCTTTTCCTACTAAAGATAGTTATAAAATATTTAACATTTCCTTACTAAGAATTTTTGAACTTTAAATTTTTCATCATAACAATAGATTTTAACTAAATTCTCTTACTCATTTATATATTCAAAATTTTACCTCCCTAATATAACTTCATACACATAACTATTTTTCAATCAAAATCTAAATTTAATTTATAGCATGTTTGAGAACAAATAAAATTTATGCTTTTGAAAAAAAAAATTCATCCCCCAAAACCATAATTTTTTTATTATGATAAAACATTTAAGCACAGTAAAAAGATACCTGGGTATGAATTAAAAACTATAAGTATCATGTTTGCAGGAATTTTTATATCCTAAATATGCAAGTATAATATTTAAAAGCAGGAATGAAAATGATTGGATCCAATTATTTATCATTTATAAATGAAATTCAAACGACTTCTATAGTAGTGGGGAAATAAAAGCAAATTCACACATAATTAGATAGAAATCTAAAACTAATATATATATATATATATATATATGTGTGGTAGTAAATTGAAAAGTTAGGCATGAAATTTAAATAGTAGATTTTAATAGTTTTTTAGATCTTCCTAAATAGTTTTAGGAATAAGTTCTATAGTAATAAACAAAGGACACTACAAATTCACTAGCACATTTACTACCACAAAAACTCTAAAAAATCACATCACATAACGCAAATAAACAACATACAGAAATAACATAAAAACAAACTAAAGTACCTCAGCAACTATTACATCAGTCACAAATAAAATAGAATAGTCCAATTTATTAACCAAAAATAGTAAATAAACAACTCATACAGATTAAAAAGTCTAATACACATCACATGACATAACACAACACAACGCAAACGAAAAATCATAATCCTCATCTTCTTCCTCATCATCATCTCCTTCATTCCAAGTATGACTAGGCTCATATGTAATATAATGTGGATGCAAGGGTAGCACAACACTATAATCTCCTCTGATCAATTTATCCATATAACTGTGATAATTTTCCTCAAATTCACTATGTCTCTGAAGATAATACCCAATATGATCTACCTTTCCTTCTATATCATGAACTCGATCCATAGTATAATTGATAATATCTTTTATTTTATTCCTTAGTTTTACTTGTGAATCAGAAATTTGACCTAATGATGCCTGAGACGTGGAAACACGAGATGTAGAAGCAGTAGAAGTAGATGCCCTTGATGCTCTAGAGAATCCTCCTCTGCAGCCAAAAAGTGAATGCTCAGCATTTGTCTTCATATTCATATAGGCTCACGAGGCTGAAGGACCTCTTCCCAATTTTTAGATCTTACACCTGCCCGCTCACACAATGAATGTATAAGGGAAGCAAATTCCTTTCCTACAGTGGTAGCAGCTCTGGCAGACATCAAAATATAATCATAAATAATCTTCCCAATATCGATCTCCTTCCCCTACTGAATATAATAATTTAAAGTACCTCTTTCTCTTGTCACCTCACTCAGATGATTAGTAGGATTAAAATTGCATTATATCAAATACTGTCATGCCTTAAAGGTGACATTCAACTTTGAAGCAGGGAGGTTAACTCTTCTCACATTAGTTATTTTCCATAATCCCCTTCCATCAATTAAAGCAGAAATGATTTCATCAAATTCTTCCTCCGTAGGATTATAACTCGAACATAAACAAAATAAATTCCGCAACAGAAGATAAAATTCATTTATTAACTCGGGCATGAAATGAACCAACTGTCCTCATACTAACACAAAGTTTTCTTCTGACTCTAGGAGATTTGCATAAAACTCATGTACAACATGAATTACTGCTACACTTGACAAGCAGCAAAATCTGTCGCAAAGATGTCTAACGATCATATCTTCTATCACTCTACCGGGCTTATCAAAACCTCGCTCTTGAACCAGTTTATGTGATTGTAAAGCTTGCACATATTGATCCTGAGTCTTCAAACTTATGAATTTGTCTGAATCAAAAGTTGATCTCGCCTTGCTTCTCTTTGGTGCCATTTTTAAATTTTGTATAAAAATTACCATAAATTCCAAATTTATTTTCAAATTACAAAACTAAACTTTTAAAGGCTTAAACTACTAAATCCAAGTAATTTTCAAAGCTTTTTCTTAAAATTTCACCATGAATAGTGATTCTCAGATTTCTCCAGAAAGCACTCAAACTATATCATGAAAATCAAATATTTTTTACATAGGAGTGGTGCTCTAACCTCAAGAAGATCAAATCTAGTAAATTCCAATTGAAATGGTTAAAAAGTTGCAAATTTTGGTGATGCTCTAAATTCCTTAATCACGAAAGCCAAATGAAGAAGACGAAGGGGGTAAAAAAAAGTGATTTTTTAGGTTTTTAAAATTTTAAAGATGAATTTCGAAAACTGTCGCCTAAGTACAAAAGCTCGGTGCTTAGCTGGAAGGCACTGGAGCGTAAGCGCGGGTTCTCTGCGCTTACCCGCAAATTCGCTCTTTTCAATTTTTTTCGTTAAATACACATTTTCCCTAACTTAATTAACCCTAAATTGTTTTAAAAAGTATATCATCTCGTTATAATCTTCTTATCTCCAGAATTATGCTTTTATGAATTTAAAATGGATTCAACACAAGTTTCACACAAACACAAAATCTTTACTAAATAAAACAAATAGAAATTACTATTGCAAATCACAAGTCTTTAATTAAAGATCCTTGGATAAGATCTCATCTTTTATAATCACTTATAAACACTTAAACAAAACACTAAACAAATACTTAAAACACAAACAAATTTATAACACACAACAAAACATGAAATAATAAACACTAACACTTAACACGACTAACTAAAACTTAACACAACATAATAACTTAATTCTATTATCCATTTGGTAGAACTTATCTGGAACCTCCATTAGTTCAATCTGAACCATTTGATATATAAATTTGATAGAACGGGTGATGGTTGAACACTCTTACTCAATCTTATTTTATCCACTTGTTCTTCAAAAAAACATTGCTCTATCCGTCTCTTCAATATGACTAGTATGACTATATTGAATCATTAATTTCCATATAATACGTACTAAATGTGCGTTAGTGACATTTGCATTTGCTTCAATTTGATGCAACATCGGTCTCGATCTTTGATATCTTCTCTGTTATTTCTTGAATACTAACGGCTAGAAATCCGTTAAATAACTCTTATGTACTCTCACAAATGAACTTCTTCTTGTAAGCATCCTCTTACTTCTTAACTTCACACATCCAATAAGACATTTTTCTATCTTAAATTCTTCTTTAAGGTTCTTAGGATGGAAATTTGAAATGGGATGAATAACCTTTAATCTGGCTTCTATTTATAGACTTTGTCTGCTCTAAAACTATCATCCCATATTCACATACCATCAAATAATGTTCCATAAAAATTCCCCATGATAATGGCTTCTAGAACCTCATTTTCACGTTTTTTTCATAACTCTGGTGCCTAAGCACCAACTGTTGGTGCTTAGCCACCAGTGCTCAATTTAGCACGAGTCAGCTAAACATCTGAATTCTTTTTTTAACTCATCCAATTTATCAATTAAGGTCTCATTAATCTCCACAGACATAATATAATCAAAATACTACCATATAATTCTCACTTCAAACCAAACAGAAAACACAAAACAAACTTAAAATAAAGCACACTGATAACTATGGGTTGCCTCCCACAAATTGCTTAGTTTTATGCTTTCAGCCCGAGATACCCAATATTTATTTTGGGTTTCCCTACAATAAATTCCCATCATGGTTCAGTTGATCTACCGAGAAAAAGGTTTCAGCTTATAACCTTTCACTTAGAAAATTTTCTCAGTTTTAGGATGATAAAATTTTTTTACAATTAATGGGTCTATCCACCTGAACTTATGTTTTCTAGAAAATAATTTTAATCTGGCATTGTATAGTAAAACTTCCCGTCTCAATATTTCTATTCAGAATCCTACGATCATGCCACATCTTCATCTTTTCTTTATATATCTTAGCACATTCATATGATTCATTCCTTCTCTCTTCGAGCTCCTTTAATTGCAATAATCTTCTCTCACTAGCATACTTCAAATTATAATTGAAATATTTAATAGCCCAATATGTTTTATGCTAAATTTTAACTAGTAAATGAAATGCTTTCCCAAAAATTAGCCTATATGGGGTCATTCCTATAAGAGTTCTATATGCAGTCTTATAAGCCCACAAAGCGAAATCCAGTTTGATTGACCAAACTTTTTTGTTTGGATTAGCAGATTTTTCTAGAATACTTTTAATTTCATGATTGGATAATTCGACCAAACCAATTGTCTAAGGATGATAAGCAGTAGCAATTTTATGGATGATATGATATTTTGTTACTAACTTTTCCATAATTGCATTCTAAAATGTCCTCCCCCATTAGTTATGATTACTCTTGGCATTCCAAATCTACAAAATATGTTCTTTCTTAAAAACATTGCAACACTTTGAGCATCATAACGGGGTAAATAAACAACTTCTATTCATTTAAATACATATTCAACTGCTAAAAGTATGCATCAATTTCTAAAAGATGGTATAAATAGTCTCATGAAATCTAATCTCAAATATCAAATATTTCAACTTCCAACATATAATTGAGGGGCATTTCATTTCTTCTAGAAATATTTCCTACACGCTAACATCGATCACAATCTTTAACATAAGCAGTAGCTCCTTAGAAATTGTAGGCCAATAAAAGCCAGATTGCAAAATTTTATATGCAGTGTTATTAACTCCAAAATGTCCCCCAAAATCAGAATCATGAAATTTTTTAATAATTTCATAAGTTTCTTCTAATGGCACAGAACCTTGAATAATTAGATCCTTTCCTTGTTTATATAAAAATAGTCGTCCCAAAATTAAGACTTCGCTTCAAATAATAATTTCTTCTTCTATTTGTATGTCAAACCATAGGATAATATTTTACTAACAATAAAGTTTACAATGTCGGCATACCATGAAACACGCCACTCATTAATAGTGAACAATCTTTCATCAGAAAAATGCTCATTAAATTCTTCATTAGAAAAGAAAGATTTTTCATTTTTAAGCCTAGACAGATGATCAGCAATTTGATTATCAACATCCTTCCTATCTACTATCTCAAAGTTCAATTATTTTCTTATTTTAGACCTTATCTTATTTGAACAATTAAATGTATGTTAAAAACAGGTAACTTTCAAGTGTATTAATTTAATGGGTCAACAACTAAACATAATAAGCGAGTTTTAGTGGTGGTTAAGTTGTGGTGAGAGAGTATTTTATGTGTGTGAGTGAGAGTATTTTTGTAAAAGAAGCGTTTGGAGATTGTTTGAAGGAAACTCCAAGAATTGCTTAGGGAGAAGACATAAGAAATGTATCTTGTATTTGTGTTTGAGCTTTTGTTGTTAAGACTTGACTTTCAATACTAATCATGTTTTATTTTTGTTTTATCTCTATAAATTATCAGTATTTTTTTCTTTCTCTTTGCAGACGGAAATTGATCATGTGGGATGAGAATAGTTTAAAGATTTCTTTTTATTTCAAAAATTATTATGACATTTTCACCGGTTCTTCATTGACTTTAGAACTTGGCTACTTGTGAGATTCAAACTTGTTGAAAAACATAATGACCAGGGAGGGCTATGATTTCACTCAACTTGTGAATGTCACAATAACCTTATGAGGAGGGAGACCACAACCTAAGGAGAGTGGAAATAGATAGGGAGATAAGTTTTGATGGTCATAAAATTGTTGTTTCTAGGGTGACAGGCTGGATTCTTTTATCAATTCGGATTAGATTTTGGATCTAAGGGTCTCTAGTAAGTCCTATAAAGAGGGTAAAGTAGGTTATCTGGAAGTAAGAGGCCAGAATCTACTCAGCACTACTACAAAAGTTGGAAAAAACTTTAGATTAGCCAATGTTCTTTGCTAGCGCTGAGAGGGGTAAATGATAGGTATTCTTCTATTTGTCACAATACATCATCTTAATTTTTTAATTATTAAAATCCTACACTAATTAATATCTCTTTGCAAGGAGAAAGATCTTTTCATAACATTCAAACTATTTTAATCTTTATTAGTTTTTTATATGTTATTAATTTGTTAAAAATGTTTAAACTTTCTGCTTAAATTTAGTTTTAATCCATTACAAATATTTTGACATTATTCTTCAATCATACTTAACTACAATTTGGATAAAAGTTTTCTAAATCATTATTAGAAAGTTATGGCTTCCCTATGGGATTGATATTGGTAGTTTTAAAGAGAATTCTATATTACTTGAAATTATACATATATGTGCATATTACCTCTAGTATGAAGGATTATTATCTATTTTCTAAATCATTGCATTCACTCACACTATCCGATAAACATAATTTTGGACAAGTTTTTGGCAATCTTTTGAAGTATAACTATCTGTGGAATTGTGAGTCTGGTCATCAATGTCATAGGGCCTTACATCATTCACTAAGTCGTAATAGGTTTACTAAATTGAGAAGGAATACAGATGAACCTTTTATCACTCCTGAACACTAGTCCGCATTGATGCGTTAGGAAGGAGAGCTAAGAGAATCTAATCCCTCCAACAAACTTATCTAGGTGTGTAACTCAATGTTCACATGTTGACCTCACTTTTGTTGAGGTCTAGTCTTTATTTAAAATAGCCTAAGCTCTAGTGATAAGACTTTACTGGTGACTATCTTAGAATACTAGCAATGGATCCCTCACCCCATAGAAATTCAAGACACTTCTTCGCTTCACTTGAAGATTTCAAATGCTTAAAGTCTAACCTCCAAATGCTTAAGAGGATGAGACCAAGCATTAGGAAGCTCAAGAAGAGTTCCCTATAAGATGGTCAAACCTTCTTACCCTAGGTGGCCTGGGTGAGGCTCACACACACACACTTGCACATTACACTTTTGGTCACAACCTCACAACCCGAAACCAAACTTCTCCACACTTGATCCAGTACTCTTCTGGAAACTCATGTGAATGGTATCCCCAAGCTCTTAGCCCCAGTAAGGGTTTGGCTAGTACTAGCACATGGAGGAGCCAAATGGGGAATTCCCTTGCTCCGTGGCTCAAATGGGTCATCAATCTCACTCAACCCCAACTTTACCAAAAAATCCAAACCATTTAACCCCTTTACCCCTAAACTCCACCAAATGACCAAACTACCCATAAAACCCCAATTTTGTCCAAAATACCTAAAATCAACCAAAATTATTAAAATCCCTAAAAAATTATTCCAAAATATTCTTCACCACTTAAAATACCAAAAACACCTCAAATTTACCAAAATACCCCAAAATTACCCAAAATTACTAAAATACCCCCACTAGCCCAAAAATTCTAAAAATTCCCAAAATTTTCCAAAAATTCCCAATTTCAATTTTGAACCACCACATTAACCCAAACTGACCAAATTAGCCCAATTTAACCAAAAGCCCCAAATTGTCCCATAAGGCCCAAAATGCTCAAATCAACCCAAATGTACACTAAATTGACTTCAATGCTCCCAAATTTCAATTCTAAACTCAAATTCACAATGCTTAATCTCATCTTAAACCAAATCCTAGTCCAATTTGACCTAATTTTGAACCCAATTTAAATCCAAACCAAAAGGCCTCAATTTTCACCATATGACCAAATCTCCAAAAATTAAACACAATGTCAATCAATTTCCCTCAATTTTGAATTCTAAACTCTTCATGATATTCTAGTAAATAGAATTAAACCACCAACTAACCCAAATTTTCACTCAAACCTCACTTAGGTCTAACCAAATCCAAAAATCCCAATTTTACCTTAAATTGGTCACATGTTCAAAATCCATCAAATTGAATGCCCTCAACCCAAAATTGGCACCCAATTAATGTTGAAAACTCTTTAAGATATCCCTCTGGACCATTTGAAACTATCAATTAGACTTTGGGGCCACTCTAGTCTAACCTAAACCCAAGCTAACCCAACATGCCCAAAAATGACCAAACACACAAATCGAGCTAAATTGATCCCCAAAACCTATTCAAAACCACTCCAATCCCCTCTCAAAAACTATTTGACAGTCATACACACATTATAGAATAATCAGTTGGACCTAACCTAAACTTGAATCCAACCTAGCTTAAGTTTAACCCACATGGCCCAAAATTGAACTCATGAGCCAAATTAAACAAACCTAGCCACATTGATCAAACCAAGCTCACCATAGCTAGCCATTGGACCCTTAGGACTGAGCTAGATCCACCTAGAATACTCTAGTGGAGCCATGGACCAAAGGTCCCATGATTTAGGGGATCTCCCCCTAAAATAATTAAAACTTAAGGAGACTTGCAATGAGCACTTAACGACATAAGTTCACTCCACTTATGGCCTACCCGCTGGCTCACGTGACCACTAGCCACCTCCCTTGGCCTAGCTGGCCAGCCTAGTCACTGGAGGAGGTGAAACCGAGAGCCACCTCCCATGAAAAAAACCTAAATTGACACATCCATGATGTCTCAACCTGATTGGTTTATTGCTCCTTTTTGCCCTCCACCTAAGCACTTAAACTCACCCAAACCCCAACCATGGCAATCCCTCTAAGCTCTTATATTTAAACCACCATCCTTGACGGCTAAAAGGTGTCTGCACAAAATATAGGGGAAACTCTGCCAAATTGTTCTCGGAGCTAATTACAACCTCCTTAAGTTCTTGCCAGACATTTCCCTACCATTTCCCCCACTGCCTGAGTTCAATTTTGATGCTCAAAACCTTATTGAAACCACGACACATTCCATTACCACTCTACACTAAACAATAATTAAATTAACTGCACTCGTATCATCCCTACATCGAAAGAAGAAGCTCCGGCAACAAAGCCCCATCACAGAGAGCCTCTACCCCAGACTTTGATCATCACATGAAATCGAGTCTAGTCAAACTTGGTTCTAGATATTTCACCAAGGCAAAAGGATTCATCTAGAGGTTCTTTGGGACCAATCAAAGATGCTACAACATTCTGATTGAGGCCTCCCTCTCAGATAGAGGTATTGAACTCTCTCACCCTCCCGAGCTTGTTTTGATTCTCCATGCACATTGGGTTGATTTCAGGCCAGGTTAGCCATATAAATAGGTTCTTCTAGGTCAGATGAGTCCATTGAAATAATCCCCAAACAATTTGGTTGATTCTAGCTTGAGGTCTTATAGCTTTAGTGTGGATGGTTCTTTGTGCACAGCAGTTGGGGACAAAGACTATCCACAGTTGGATCACACATCTATCGAACAGATGGCTAGGATGGAGTCGGACTGGAGCACAGTGCATAAAGAATGGTTGTGTCGCTGCCTAGTCAGATGGTGGTGTCGAACCACGGAGTGCCGTTTTGTCTTTCAGAGCAGTTGAGGTTAAGCTGGCGCTGCGTCACTTATTAAGAAAATTAGGGATTTATTTGAATTAATTAAATTAGTCCACCTTTAAAAATTCATAATTTAGTGTAGACACATCATAAAAATAAAAGAAAAATACTTTCTTACTCAATGAAAAGAGAAGAACAATGTGGTACTAGTTTCAAGATTATTTGATGTATATTTTTTTAAAATTAATTAAATACTGTTCTGGGTATTTTAATTCTCAATTTGCATAGAGATTTCACCATGGCTTGAAATTTAGGGTTTTTGTTTTCACTGTCATGTGGGATCTTTCCTAATTTTTCCAAGGTCAAACGAGATCTCCGTGAGGAGATCTCTATTTTCTATTTATTATGTTTGTTTTGGTATCAAAATTATAATAATTAAAATACTGATAAAAAAATTCCAATATAAATTTTGGTAGGTTCACTTTGACCAGGGGAACATTGGAAAAACATAAAATGGATTTAATTCATTATGTATAACCCTAATTGTAATTAGGTCCTAATTTTAAAAGAAAAATAAATTGTATAAAATATAATTGAAAATAACCTAAAAATTAATCTATATTGTAATTTAAGGGAAGAGAAACTTAACAAAAATTTTTTGATTCATTTGAAGTTAATTTAAATACTTAAATGCATTTTCCAAGATAAATAACACCTTTGACATTTATATAATAATTAAAATATATTTTAAAAAAAGGCCAAATTATTTTTGGGAGTTCTCTATGATAAAAGGAGTCTCTAAAAAATAATATTGTAATTAGAATAAGTTTTACATTTTTAAACATTATTTTAATATTTAAATAATTAAAAATTAATAAAACTCTTAAAATTAATAAATTTGATGAAATTGCTCCAAATTACCTCCTGATCACTTGGGAAAAATTAGACTAATTTTCCTAACTTTCTAAATAAAGATATTAAATTTTAAAGGGTCAAAATTAATTTTTAAAGGATAAAGTCGAACTTCCCTAATTTCTCATTAAAATAATTCTAATAATTATAATATAAATCACAAAAATATGAAATTTCATTCTCTGGGTTCTTTTACCTCAGAGAGATTTATGAAAAATATAAAACACAATTTTCCAATTAAATAATATTTTATATCTAATTAATACTTCAAAAAAGGAAATAACTATAATAATTAAATTAAAATTCAAAAAATCATGAATTTTGGTCCAAATGATTCTCTGGTCTATGTAACCCTTCAGTAATTTTCTTTGGGAATATGTTTCATTTTACTAAGTTTTTGAATTTTCTTTGAAAATCCCTATTTTACATTAAAATAATTATATAAAACTAAATTAAATTAAGAAAAATCACATTTTTTCCTCTAATGCTTTAATTGACCCATAGGTGGGGTAATATAAAACTTTAAAGTCATTTGAATTAAACTTGATGAATTATGAAGTGAAAAGGCCATTAAAGGAAAAAGTGCAATTTTGAAAATTTAGCCTTAATTAAACAATTAGGCTTGATTTAAATGGTAAAAGGGTAATGGATAAACTTAATAAACATGTTTGAATGATTGAAATACATGAAGAGATAAATGGTAGAAACCCATCACCTTTTTGACACATTAAAAGATAACCTTATAATTTTATTAATCATATTAATATGAATGAAAATTAAATTAAATGATCCTTAAGGTTAGTGGTTGACTTTGGAAGTTGATAACTCTCTAGTTCAACACCCCTAATTGATGATAAAAAAATGATACAACACATTAATAAGAATCATATTCTTGTAACTTAACTTTTCTGAAAGTTATAAATATACTTACCTAAGTCTTAAGGGCTTGGTACTGAAACTAGGCTTATTCAAATTTGACTAATGAAGTTTAGAAAAGAAACCATAGCTAATTTTAAACATATTTGTATCGCTACAAGTCCATCAAAATTGATTAAATTTTTTCATAAAGTAAATTGCCTCTAAAAACCCCGCTTACATAATTCATGAATAAAATATAAAGTAATAGTTACCCCACTTTTTTTGGAATAATTAAAACATTAATGTTTATGGAGATTAAGGGTATGAAATAGATGAATCATTTAGTGAGTAAGATAAGATCAAATGAACTCAAGAAAGTTAAAAAGTGTTGTGAAATATCTAGGTATTCCATAGAACATCTCACAAGTCTTTTGCAAAACTTGTAGGGTAATTGAACCTATCATATTGATTAGAGGAAGGCATCTCCTAAATGAATAAATAGGACCCACCAAGTTATGATATCGGACTTAGCAGGTCTATGGTGAACCTATCTATAGGCTTTTATTTCATGCAAATTATGAATGTTTATTGAAAAGATACTAAAGTTTCAGGTGGAGGAACGAGAAGACTGGCAAGGTACACTTTTACAAGTTTATAGTACCTTCCTTACCGTACTTTTCTTGCTTATGAGCTTGCATGATAAATAACAATGTCACCCTGCATGGAAATAAAAAATTTTAGGATAGCCAAAAAATTGAAACCAAAATCAAAAATAAAATTAATATAAGATAAAATTCATCGTCAGAACAATAAAAATATAAGACAACTCAAACTTTAATCACAAACAAAATAAAAATCACAATTACAAATAAATTAAAATGCCACCATCCAATGATCGAGAATCCCTCAAAGGATACAACCAACAGCTGCTAACGAGATTTACCACGGTCTAAATGAAAGTGTGGAACTCATTTTTTTGAGTTTAGTAAATTCATTTGGACTAAGTGAATCCGAAGAAATAGTTGTGCCAAAATGAGGGAACTGTGGGATCCTAACTGGTGTCGTAATAATCAACTTAAGTATTCCGCCAATAAGACATTAAGACGCCTCAATTTAAATATTTCTAAAATGTGCTACTTTTCTCAATCTCTTCAATTTGACACTTCTAAAGCTAAACCTGCTACGATGAGGAGCTTGAGTACAAACAGTGGGAAGCATGACCATCTTTAATGGCAAAAGTCCTTAGAATTAAACAACAAGCCATAGGATTTCGAGGTAGCTCACCTAGTGTAGTAAAAACCCCCACCTTATCTTTTTAGGCCTTTGCACTTCATGCAACATAAGCCCTGAACTCGTCGTAGGATTCCTAGTTTGTCATCGGGTATGACATAAATCCTCTTATCTTTTAGGCTGTTCACATGATAGGTATCAAGTGAATGTAAGCCCTAAATAATAAAATTGATGGGATGAAATACAAAATGAATTTCTTAAATAGAAGCCAGACCATAGGATAGTTTGGGAAAGTACACCAAGTTTCTTCTTGGGCCTTTATTTTTCCCCTAGCTTTTTTTTCTTTTAGATTCCTATAATAACTGTTTCAAACTAGAGCCACTCACCTATTGGACTCCCTATTACAAGATATTCTTGAAGATCCTACTTTTTGGAAGTCATGAATACAATTTTTCGTGATCTATATCAAGAGCATTCTTAGGTAACCTCGGTTGTCTAAGATGTAATTAACTATAGGGGCTTACTCTTATAGAAAGCTTAAAGACCCCAGATTAATATAAACTCTATCTAGTTTCTTCATATTAGATAGGGGAAATTGTCTGTCAATATAAATGTTTCACTAACCAAACAGATGTCATGAATTCTTAGGTTTATTTGATCAAGCCTCACCACCAAGCAATGTATCCATTCGTAAGGATATAGACATGGCTTATGGTGTAGTGCTTGATTATTTAAACAATTGATTATATGGGATCAGTTTGATTTCATATTTTAAAATAAAAATGATATTTCATATTTTAAAATGATTCAGTTTGATATATATATATACACAGATTAAAAACTACTCCCAAAACATTTTTTACGCTGACATCACAACATGTTTCTGATTACGCCAAGACCTTTGTGTCACCATCTAAGAGGTAGGGTAAATTTTCTAGGGAGATGAGCAATAAAGCTAAGGACGACAAGAGATGAAATGATCTCATGAATGATTTGACCTATAAGTCATGTGCTTTGAGAAGCATGAAACTTGCATAGCTGAGGGACAAAAAACTAGAGACGTCAGTTACGATGAATGTGTACGAGACATATATCCATTCTCGAGAATTGTTCTAAAGGACTTAAGGGCATGACCTAACGGTGATTTTAGATGCCACAGAAACATGACATTAATAATGAGTTCATATGTCGTAGAAGCGTGCCTCAATATCTGAGTTCAGAGGCCATAGAGGCTTGATCCAATAGGTGGGTCCAAAGAGTAAACGGGCATGCCTCAAAAGATGAGTCCAGAGGCCATAAAGGCATTCTCAACAACTGGGTTTAGAGGCCATAGACGCTTAACCCAAAAGTTTAGTTCAGATACCACAAGGGCTTGAATCATCTTGAAATGTGTTGAAGCATTATATACTTGTATTTGTAAGGAAAAATGCTGAGGGATTACATTTATCCTTAAAGAAACATAAGGTAAAAGGCCAGATTCAAGTAATCCAAGTCATCTATCGAAATGACATGAAGGAAATGCCTGGAAAGGTTGTATAGCTCTTGACAAGATGTCCTTATAAAAGACTCAATTATTTGGTCGTATGACTTGAGAATCATTCTAACATGTTGCTATAGATACAAAGAATCATCATGAGATGAGACACGATGGGCAAAGCGGTCAAACAACCCATGATGTATTTGTAAAAAGCAGTCAAAGTGATTCTTAACATATACAACATCATGGTATCGTCAAATATCCAATTATCATGACTGGACGCAGATCAGTCGATTTGTTGAAGTAGTCAAGTGAATGTGGCATATCAAGTGATAAGGTGATGAGAATCAATCTTGTTGAATTTATATCTAAGAGGTAAGTGGACAAAGCAATCCGCTCTCATTATACGTCACAGACATTAGTGAGGAGGCTCCTGTTTAGGAGTTTTGTAGGCATTAAAATACCTGGCTTATGCATGGACTAATAGTGATAGCATAGAGCTTAGATTTGTGTGACAAATGAAATGACATGGTGAGTAGGGTCAACAAGTAAAATAAATTGCTAGTGTGTCAATTTTTGAATGTTCCTAATGGGGAAGACTCAGATTGGGAATACCTTCTAGGCTCTGTTGAGGATGTTCTATGAGGATTTAGGCATCTGATATTGGCACAAAAAACAATTTTAAACTAGTCTAAAGTGGAATCAAGATATTTTTGGATGAGTAGAGCGATCTAACTATTAACAATTTATCAAAATTTTAGCAAACTAATCCTCATTAGGAATTTTATGTTATTCTTGCTAGGGATTCTATATGATCCTCCCTGGGGACTTCTTGTGGAATATAGATACCCATCTTATGCATGGGCTAATCGAGGATACAAATGGCTCAAATTAGTTTGTAATGCACTTTGAGATGGCAAGCAAAGTCGGTAAAGTCGGTCAAAATACCATAGTTGTATCCAAGGGGGTTGGATTGATGAGAGAATTTAACCTCAAGGTGCTTTCGCATGTACTAGCACAATGATTACACTGAAGATTCCTTAAGGACCACTAGAGTGACGCTTATATATAAGAAAAGCTAACAACCCTACTTATAAAAGGTACTCTTATCAAGTGCCTAAATAAAAGGACTCTATTATGGAATACTTGTCTGGATTCCATTAAGGATATTTAATGCACCAAAAATATATATGGTTTTTGCTATATGATTTTACTCATTTTTTGTGATATTACTCTTTTAAAGGAAGGTATTTTGTATGTTTTTTTTGTTTTAGGTACAAGAAATCATGATTGAAGCAAAAGGAAGCAAAAATGGAGTAATTTGGAGGACAAATGAGCAAGAAAGCAAATTTTGACTTGACACGTTTCGATAAGTCTTTCTATGTTTAATATCTTTTACACTTCTTGCATATTTTTTAATGAGATTACACTTTAAATAAAGGTTGTTTTCATGCTTATTTTGTAGGGCTATTATTTAGGAATACAACGCAATTGAAACATGGCGATACATAGCTAAAATGGAGCCAAACGGAGCGAAACGCTCGAGCTACACTGTCTGCTCTCCAACGTCACCCAGACTGGCACCGACAGCGAGATTTACCTAAGAAGACCGAAAAATGACACAAAAAACTCTCCGACAGTACCCTCGAGCCCGATGACGGTGCCCGAGACAGTTTGGACACATTTTTGGGTGGTTATGGCAAAAATTCAATGTATTTAGATGCTTCTTCGAAGGGGTGATTAAGGGAACTCTTATAATTTCATCCATACTCTTTAAATTAGTGATTTTAGGTTAGAAAAGAGGAGAGGAAGGTTAGGAAAAACTTGGAGAATGTGTAGGGACTTAGAATAGGAGTAGAAATGTCGATTTCTACCCTTTGGAGAGATTGGAGAGAGGATTTTGAAAGATTTTGTAAGGAGATATTCTAGTATTGCATGGATCGGTGAGAGACTTTGTGAGAGAGATTTTCATCTTTCTTCCAAGGGGAAAAAGCTAAGTATTGTGTTATTCATTATCTTATGATTTTGTAAACACTTATTTAGTGGATTTTCTTTGAAATGAAGTTTTCCGTTATATTTTTTTCGTGTTTTATGATGTCTTTCTCTTACTCTTTCTTCTTATTTAGAAATAGTGGCATAAGAAAATTATGTCATTGTTTTCACTCAACTTTTCTTTTGAAATGAGTAGGATTCATGTTTAGGATATTGGGATGCTTGGTAAAATATGTTATAATTATAAATGTGATGGTTTTTACTTGCACTTCATTTACATTACAAAAAGGGCCCGTTGTATTGTTAAAATTTGTTGTAATTGCATTGTCCCAAAAGGGAAGTGTAATTCTCAACAAAGTGGAACCACATTCGATGTCCAAGAATGAGTTATGTAGTTCATGGGGATTGAGTGCAAATAAATAGGGAAATATGGTTTCATGGGCGTCAAATTGGAGCTTTCAGGGTTACAGGCTGAGATCCCCAATTTGGTCCTAAAGTTTGGTAACTAAAGCTAGGGTTAGCCTTCAGGTGAAGGGAAGTGGGAGCTCTGAAGTGGCAACCAGTAGCCTCCCAGCCTAACCATGGATTTAGGGACTAAGCTTAGGATTTGCCAATGTACTTTATAGCACTCTGAAGTGGGGGTACTCGGAAGAGGGTAAAGAATATGATTGCTCCTATTTATCACATACAATATTTAATGCATCTCGTTGCCTAAAATTTATCCAATTCGTAACATGAAGAATAATAGTTTTTATTATCTTAAAATTCACCTAACCAATTTCCCCCAAAAGGGTTATCTTTAGTATTAATATTTGCATTAGGGAGTAGTTATTATTTTGACATATAATCATCTGCATTTAAGAGTAGTTGTTAGAAAAACCACTTATATCACCCTTCCAAACTAAGGCTGTTAGTAGTAGACTAGAATTTGACTAAGGATCACTTACCTGGCTTCCCTGTGGGATCGATAAACGAGACTCCATTAGAGCCCTGTATTACTAATATGATACGTATACTTGCGTTTGAAATTGTTAGTTTACAAAATCATTACAAATATATAAATCTGAGGTCATAAATTCTAACATATAAAAAAAGTCGCATCAATATTTCATTAAAATGACAAAATCCTTTAAAGTACATGAGTGAACTAGGCAAACGTAGACCATATTTTGTGCAAAATGCCTGTTGATAAGGTGTATAAAACCATCTGAGTCAATCAAAATACTAAAGAATTATTTGCAGGGTTAGGTGAACGAGAAGGTCAAACCTCAAAGTGCTTTTCTAAACCCTAGCATAATAAAACTAACTGGGGATTTCCTCAAGAATGACGAAAGTAGTCCTCATTGAGGAAAATTTCAAAATATGATTGATTATCAAAGATCTCAATTATTCATAGAATCCCTATGTGTGTGAGTGCTCTAATTTATACTAAATGTTACCTAGCAATGAAGAAAATTAAAATCAATCATATTATTAAAGCAGATTGGGTGGACTGGGTCGTTACACCCTTGTAGGTTACCTTTCTTAAGATTCTATCGTGGAAGACTCTCACAAGGAATTCCTCAAGATTGATAAGGTAATTCGTGTTGGAATGGTATAACAAACGTAACAGACCTGGGATTAGATGAACACGCTGGTTTATCTCTAAAGTGCTTTGCAAGTTTTGCCAAAGTGATCATAATCAGAATTCTAAAAGGCTCGTAAAGTAGTCCTTATTTGAGGAAAAGCTTGAGTCAACCCATACTATAGAAAAGACTTTTATCATGCACTTGGCAAGGTGATTCAAACGAGGATTTAATGGGGGTATGAAGGTATTCCGCTTAGGCGCTCATTGGTTAAGCATGCTAAGTCCTATAACTAATGCAATAGGACTCCCCTCTCACAGTGTAAATAAGTAAAAATGGGGTTAGACTATGCCGGTGGTTTACTCGAAAGTGTATAGTTTTTAAGCTAAACAATATTTGTAAAAGGATATCAATTGTGCTCATTCAAAGTGAGCTAGAGAAGCACATATTCCTCATTCATAAGGATGAACAGGATGAATATGTTAACCATACTCGCGATGAGCAAGTGTAATAGTCTATAGAACCTGCATAGAGTGGATCGACGAGAGATCTAGTAAGAGGAGTAATGTTTCTCTTATGTTGATTGGTGGCTGCACCAACTATAAGCCACTCGTAGGACTTCCACTTAGCTTAAAATGAGAGTCAGCAATAAAATTACGAGAAATACATGATTTCTCTTACATGAAACTGTTGTGAACTCTAAGTGATCTTTTCACAGATGCAAGGTAATCAACATAAGAAGTTCACATAATGAAAAGATAACAGAAAGTGCACTTTCTTTATTGCTCCAAAATTGGATTACAAAGTTCATATACTTTTGTTGACCTCTCTTTTGTTGAGATCTATTCATTCTTTAGAAATTCCTAAGACCTAGCCATAGGATTTTCTTGGTGACTTTCTTAGAAGACTAGTGTGGAACCCTCCACCCTTAAAAATTCAAAAATCTTCTTTGCTTCACTTGGAGTTTCTTATGCTTAAGGCTAACCTCTAGCACTTAGTATGATACGGCAAAGCATAAGAAAGCTCAAGGGGAATCTCGTATAGGATGGTCAAGCCTTAGGGTAAACCATAGATAGTCTGGTGTTGGTTAAGCTAGTATCACACACGCACACCTACACAACACTTATACTCACCACCACAAAACCTATACCAAACTTCCTCAGCTTGATCCCATACTATTTTGGAAACTCATGTAGGTGGTTCCACAAGCTCTTAGCCCTTGGTTAGGGTTTGGCATGGACCAACATATGGAGCATCCAAAATGGGAATTTTCTTTGGTCCATGGCTCAAATGGGTTAATATCATGATTGGAATACTCAGTTAACCCCAATTTCATCTAACTCTAATTTTGACCCTTTAGCCCCAAACTCTACTAATAACCAAACTACCCTTAAACCCTCCAATTTGACCAAAATTTCCAAAAATACCCAAATTCCCAAGTTTTTTTCCAAAAATCATTCCAAAATGTTCATCACCACTCAAATTGATCAAGACATCCCAAATTTAAAAAAAAAATCACAAAAAACCCCAATTTAGCCAAAATGACAAAAATAACCCTCATGAAAAAAAATCCAAAAAATTCTAAAATTTCAAAAAAATTCAAAAATCATTCCAAAAATTCTCAAAATCATTTTGAAACCCTCCATTGAGTCTAATTTGACCAAATTGACTAAATTTGACCAAAATCTCTAAATTACCCCTAAAGGCCCAAAATACCTAAATCACCACCAATGTCCACCCATTTGACCCAAATTTCACCCAATTTCAATACTAAATTCAAATTCATCATTTTAGATCTCAATATAAACTAAATCCAAGTCAAATTTAATGAATTTCCAAACCCAATCTCAAGCCTAAATTAAAATCCCTAATTTTGTCCATACGACCAAATTCCCCAAAATTGACCCCATAGCTAAGTAAATTTCCCTAGTTTTGAATTTCAAACTCTTCCTAAAATTCCAAAAAACCAAATCGATCCACCAATTGACCCACATTTGAACTTAAATTTCACTTAAATCCAACCCGAGCCAAAATCCCCGATTTTACCCTAAATTAGCCACATACCGAAATATCACCAAATTGAATGCCCTGACTCCAAAATTTTCACCCAATTTCTTTCCAAAACTCTTCATAACAATCTCATAGACTAATTGGAATGATCAATATAACAATAAACCAATCTAGCCTAACGTAAACCCAAGTCTAACCAACATACTACAAAATCAACCCCAAGCCAACATTCACCAAATTGAACTCCCAAATTAATTCAAAATCACTCAAATTCTCTTCCAAACTATTGATGAAAATTATCATCCTCAAATTGATCAATCACTTGACCCCAAATCAAACCTAACCTAACCTAGCCCAAGCTTGACCATAAAGATTCAAATTTGAACCCAAGTCCCAAATGTGACCAAAACTAGCCTAGTTGACCAAGCCAAGCTCACCATGGCCACCATTTGAAGCCTATCAACCAAGGTTGATCCACCTAGCCTAACCTAGTTGAGCCATGGAATAATGTTCCAATGAAATAGAGGATTTCATCCCATTTTTGGCTAAACCAAGAAGATCTCTTACCTAAATCTATCACCACTCAGTTTAATTACCATTAAGGCCTGCTTGCTGCCTCACCTGACCACCGTAGCCTGAGGACCTCCCTGGTTGGCCGACCTAGTCGCATGAGGAGTCAAAACAAAGAGCCAAACCACACCAAATAAAACCCATGTTGACCCCATCCTAAGTGTCTAGCACTGATTGGTCACTTGCGCTGTTCATCACTCTATTTAAGCATCATCCTGCACCAAAATTGAAGCCTTGAGCTCCACCCATTGGCGATGGTTATAAATGGACCTTCTCACTGACAAAAGGGGAGAGTCCAAAAAACCTAGGGGAAACTATGCCAAAATCTCACCATAGCTCCTCCAGACCTTTTCGAGTGCAAGCCTACTGACTCCTATCCATTTTTCCCCTCTGTAACGAGCTAAATTCCTCATCCAAGTGTCAGCCAAAACAAATATATAACTCACCACACCACAAAACTACAAAAATTCCAAATTAACATTTTCCAGACCATCACAAGATCAAACAAAGTTGATCCCCTACAGAAGCCCCATCATAGAGACCCTCTAAATTAGACTTCTATCAAGGCCCCCAAATTGGCTAATCAAAGTCTTAGCTAGATAATTCACCAAAGCCAAGTAACATCTCCAGAGGTTCTTTGGAGTCCTCTGAAGCTTTTACAAGCATATGATTAGGCCTCATACTCTCAGACAAAGGTATTGAACTCTCTCCCAAAACTGAGCTTGTTTTTTTACATTTATAGCAAAGCATTTGATTTCATAATACATAAACTATATAGATGTGTTCATCTAGGCTAAATGCATCTATAGAAACAAACTCGACGTTATTTAGTTGAGACTAGCTCAAGATCTTAAGGTTTTAGTGTGGACGGCTTATGGGACGGCTTATGGATTAGGTCAGCTGCGGACAATGACAAGAAATCTTCTAATCACATGTGTATCAAAAGGAGGGCTAAAATTGTGTCGGACTGTAGCACGTGACATAAAGTGTAAGCTAACTCAGAAGGCAGCATCAATTGGGAGTGTGCCGCGTGGAATTTCGAACCTACCAAAGATCTAGTCAGCGCCACGATAGAAAAATAGAAAATTCTGAATTTTATGAATTTATATAATTCAGCATCCTCTAAAAATCCATAACATGGTGTTGAAAAATCAAAAAAATAAAAGAAAAACATCATGTCGCTCAGTGAGCAAAGGAGAACAATGTGGAAATAAAAATGGATTTATTTGAATTGTTTTATTTTTAAATTAATTCAATACAGTAAAACCTTTTAAATTAGAACTCATCACAAATATTTCACCATGCTTAAGGTTTGCAGGGCTTAGAGGCTCTGTTGTTAGGGATCTTCCCTGATCTTTCCAAAATTAGAGGAGGATCTCTAGCTAGTGAACCCTAATTTTCAAATTAATCCCCTTTGTTTAAGTTAAAAATTATAATAATTAAAATATAAATTAGAAAATGCAAAACAACTTTTTATAGGTACACTGTGGTCAGAGGAACCTAGGAAATTTATCAAATGGATTTACATAATTAAAAAGTGGCACTAATGGTAATTAACTCATTAAAAACTTTTAAAAATTAAATAATTAAAGTATAAATAAAAAAATCATAAAAATTATTCCATATTGTGTATAATGAATAGAGGAGCGATCCATAAAAATTTGGAGTCAATTGGAATTAATTTACCTACTAAAATGGATTTTAAAAATAAAATGACATTTTTAAATTAAAATAATTATAATAATTATAATATAAGTCAAAAAATTATGAGAGTTGGTTTTGGGAGTTCCTTGTGACCAGGGGGATATAAAAAAAATAAAATTGGATTATAAATAAACATTTAATTTTTAAGCCTATTTTGAATATTCAAATAATTAAAAATCATTAAAAATCATAAAAATTACTAAAATATAAAAATCCACTAAAATGTCACATTTGACCTCCTGACCACTTGAGAACAATTAAAATAATTTTCCTAATTCTCTAATTAAATATATTAATTTTTAAAGGCTTAAATTGAATTTTCCATAATTTTCTGCTAAAATAATTATATTAATTAAAATATAAATCACAAAGCTAAAAAATTTATTTCTCTGAGTACCTTAACTTTGGTAAGATTTATGAAAAAAATCAAACTTAATTTTTAACTTCAATAATATTTTATATTTAATTAATACTCAAAACTAACAGATAATTATATTAATTAAGATAAAAATCACAAAATCTTGAAGATTGGTTATTGTGGTCCTTTAACCTAAGTGAATCTCGAGTAATTTTTATAAGGACAGATGATTCGTTCTTGTTAGCTTATTGAATTAAATCTAAAAATCCATATTTTTGACTTTAAATAATTATAAAAATTGTATAAATACAGAAAAATCACATTTTCTTCTTTGATGTCTTAATTGACCCATAAGTTAGGGAACATAAAAGTTTCAAAGTCATTTGAGTTAAATTTAATGAATTGTGAAGTGATAAGACCTTTAGGGGCAAAATTGTAATTGTGAAATTTAAGCCTTAATTAATATCTAGGCCTAATTAAGGGTAAATGGGTAATTAATGATCTTATTCAACTCTTCTATAAGATTGAAACATAATGGTTAAATGCTAGAAACCAATCTCACTCCTTGTCATGTTAAGGGCATAACTGTAATTTCATAAATAATTAAAGAAATTTTGAAGATAATTAAATCAAAAGATACTCAGGTGAGGGATTTAAGCTTGGAAGATAATACTTCACTAATTTTGAACCCTAATTAATGGTTAAATTACAATTCAATTTTTGATAAGGATTAAGATCACATAACTCAATATTCCTGAAATTACAAAACTACCCATTAAGTCTTAAGGGCTTAGTAAGTAGTTAACCAAGCTTAATCCAGATTAGACAAATGAGATTTAGAAAAGGAAATATAATCAAATTCAAACTTTTTTAAATCACTACAAGCCCAACTCTAAACTAATTGGCTAAAATTCTTAATAAATCAATTTTCCTTAATAGGCTTTCAGCCACATAATTCATAAGTAAAATGTCAAATGATGATCACCCAACTTAAAAGGATAGTTAAAACATCAAGGTTCAGTGAACATTAGGGTGTGATGTGTATGAATTATTTAGCAATATATTAAGTTTAAATGAACTTGAGATGGTTCAAAAGGTTTGTGTAATGTATAGGGTGTTCCCCAAACCTTTTCATAAGTTTTCTAGATATCTTAGAGGGTAACTGTACTTATTATTCTTTGGCAAAGAAAGACATCCTCTACATAAAAAATAGGTACCCACCAAGTTAAGACGTAGGGCTCGGTAGGTGACCCGACCCGCAATTACGCAGTAATTTAAGTTCCCAAAATATGGCAAAAAACTTTAATCAATTTATAAATTGCGGCTAGCTTGAAAAATTGAAATGTTATAAAATTTAGAAAATATTTTACACACTATGGGTACTACGCAAGTATACGTATCATTTCAAGTAATATATGGTTTTTTTCTCATAGAGAAGAGAGGTAAGAAATTCTTAGGCTAATTCAAGCCTAATACAATATGGCCTTAGTTTGGAATGTCGATTTCGTGTTTTTTCTAATAACTATTCCTAAATGAAAATCTTAATTATAAAGATAATTTATCTGGATAAATTGGTTTGGAGAATTTTGAGATATTAAAGACTACCCTTCTTGTACAATGACCTAGATAATGCGTAGGAATAAAATGCTTAAAATTTAATGTAGTAGTGACAAATAAGAGCATACCTATTCTTTACCCTTTGGTCCAAGCATAAAGAACATTGGCTAATCTAAAGGTTGGTGCAGGATGTGTTACTAGTAGTGCTGGGTAGGTTCTAGTCTCTCACTTCTAAATTACCCACATTGTGCTCTCTATAGGAACTACTAGTGATTCTTTTTCCTCTCTTTAGACCAAATTGATGAATCTAGCCTGTCACTCTAGAAACATCAGTTCTACGCCCATCAAATCTTATCTCCCTACCTATTTGCACTCCCCCTCGGAAGATCGCCACTGTTCTTTCCAAAGTGAAATGTGATACTCACTAGTTAATAAATCATAGCCCACAATTAGGTCTATAAGTTTTCTCCACAATTTTTAATAATACAAGTGATTAGTTTGCAAAGTAGATTAGGATCTAGTGAAAATACCATCACATTAATAAAATAAGAGAATATCTAAGAAAATAAAGATTCCTAAACATAAATCTAATTCAATGAAAAGGAAAAGTAAATGAAAATAATGGCATAATCAGTAAAACGATTGATAGAATTAAGTAATAAATTAAGTGCTAACAAGGAACATATGTCTTTAGTATTCTATTAGTTTTATGCAACTATCTGTCACCTTGAAGCATCTAATAGAAATAAATTATTAAAGTATATTTCCTTAAATGTTGCCTTGGCTTTTAACTATTTTACTAGCCAACCGGTCAATGTGGGTGCACTCTAAAAGTGAGATCCCCACTCTTCCGAGTTTTAGTTTCACTTACAAAAACTTTTAACATAACCTATTACCACTTAAGTTATTTAAATGAAGAGAAAGAGATATTACTCCTCACATTAAAATAAAAAAAATTTTATCATAAAATAATTTTCCTACACATACCACCACTTCATATAAAAATAAAAGAGTAAAGGAAATTACTTATGTAGCATAAGTAAAACATAATAGAAAACTTCATTTAAATCAAAAGAAATTGACTAGAAATTGTTTACAAAAAAGAAAAAGAGATGAAGAACATAATACTTATCCTTTTCCCTTGGAATAAAGATGAAAATCTCTCCCCCAATGTCTCCTGCCAATCCATGCAACACTTTTACATTCCTTACATATATCTCTCAAATTCCCTCACCAATCTCTCCAGAAACTATAGAAATCTACATCTCTATACTTATGCCAAAGCCTACACACTCACAGCCTTTGGACATTATGTAAAATAACCCTAAAACAACTCCCTTTGGTAGCCAAAATAATCTATATTTATAAAACTTCAAAAAATGACTAGGGGTTGCTTCAGGCACCTCTTCAAAATTATGCCACATTCAACGAATCTTCTAGAAAGTAACTGTGGCGCCTTAGCGCCTAGCCGCCAGTTCAATTAATTTATTTTAGTGTATTTTACTTCATGGGACACATCTCTTCATTGAAATGTGTCTAGATTCATTGTATATCTCATTTGAGGCATGCATAACCATCTTGAGCCTTCTAGAACACCTTGGAATCGCCAAAACTCCAAAAATAAATTATCCAACCGTCTCTGGCATCTAAGCATTATTTTGGGAGCCTAAGCACTATTTTCTCGTCTTCAATGGTGCCTAAGCACCAGTTTGGGTGATTGGGCGCCACCTTTCTGGCAGCTTCATCGTTTTGTTCCATTTGGCTCTGTTTCACCCCGTTTCAATTGAGTTTTGCTCCTAACATTTAGACCTACAAAATAAGAATGAAGAAAAACTTTCTTTAAACTATAATTTCATTCAAAACTATGTATGAAATGTATAATAGATTAAGCATATAAAGACAGATATGTTTCAGATCAAAATTTTTTTCTTTGCTCATTTTTGCTCAAAATTGTACCGTTTTTGTTTCATTTTTTCCAAAAGTCTTTTTCTTATACCTGAAAGAAAAAACATGCAAAATACCATCCTTTAAAGTGTAATATCATAAAAAAAATCACATAAAATGATCCTAAAATGTATACTAAAAATAGGTAATTTTTAGTTGGATCAATTTCCCTAAAAATTAAATGTTGCTTTTCCTCAAGTAACATTATAATTTTGAAAATATGTTGATTTTCATTAGTGGGTTCTTTAAGATGTACTAAAATACTGTTTTAGAATTGTTATAATCTAACTGAGAAGAATTTACAATAAATTAGATGATATCTAAGGTATCAGAATATTTAGTATCAAACTTCTGAATCCTGATTTTCTATTTATTTCAGAAATAATTTAATTTTTTTCAAACTTTGGATTCTTAGAAAAATATTAATTTCAGAATTTATGAAATCTTGAAATAAAAAATAATTTTACTATTACTTACTGAAATTAAGCTTAAGATTGATCTTAAGTTTTTTAGCTTAGAAAGATTCAAGTGAAATTAATTTTTGATTAGGTCCTAATCCTCAAACTTCTCCTCCCTTTTACATACTTTTATTTTCTTTTCTTTTTCTTTTCATTTTCTTTTTATTTCGAGATCTTTTTAATCATTACATCTTTTTTTTCAGGTGAGGATTACTATATCTGGATATGCCTTTAATTATTTTGAATTTCATTGTCCCTTTTCTAAAGATTTTTTTACTAGATTATAAATTCTTCAAAAAGTATTAATCTAAAAATCCTTATTTTCTCAAAGATTCAATTTTTTCTACTATAGATGGTAAAATAATTCTCTTATAATTTTCTACTAAACATCTTAACTTTAGCTTCATCCATTTTACTAAAGTCCCTACTAAGTTTTCTTATTACGATCTATACTTTAAAATTTTAGTATTCTTAAAATAACTCCACATAAAAAAATATTGAAAATAAAAATTATTTGTAGTTTCTTTGAGGATAATTATAGTTTATCTTTGAAGTTTATTTTTCTTCCTCCTCCCAAACTTAAATTTTTAAATATTTGCAATCAAATCCATAAAATGTCGCAAAAACAATAAAAGCTGAATTTACTGACAACTAAAACATTCTATCAAATTCATATACATGCATAATCAGGATAGAATGTCTGTAGAAGAAAGTAAATCTGGCCTAAACCATAGTTTTAATAATATTAAACTCAAAGGAGGCATTATAACTTTGAAATTTACTTTTCTTACTACACCCAAACTTGATTTTTAACATGTATAACATTCAGTATAAAAAATATAAGCGAGAAGAAGAACAGTTCAGAAAGTCTATCTATCATAAATGTCTATAAAAAACATCTACAAGTATTCATCAGGATTGGACAATTAGCAATACAAAGTAAATCTAAACTAAACATGCCAAAATGAAATTGAACTAAAAAAGGTCCAACAAGCATGCCATGTATCATCATAGGAATATATATTTAAAGTGATCTCCAAATCTCAATATTGTTGTAATAAACACAGACACACATAATAAATGAGGTCAATTCTTTCTTTAACTCATCTATCTCACTACCTTACTTCCGATTTCTAAAGGAATTACAACATTAATAAATTAGGTTCTTTTAAATGATTTTAAAGAGTCTAATTCCATGGATATGATTATCCCTAAAACGTTGGGTCGCAAAAACTAACCTCAAGCAACACCATATACCATAAATTTAGGCACCTCTAATAACTATATGGATAGTGTAAGATCATCCACATGTTACTCATCAAATAGGTTGATGACTCCTACCAAATGAAAAACGAGGTCAGAGAAAAGAAGTAATGGAAAATAAGATGGATCCATAAGAAGTTAAGGAATCACCTCCATCATGATACACACAAAGATCAAATTAAACCACTAACAATCCACACATCCAATATATATCAATCACGTTTATCTACACAATACAACACTAACAATCATGACTTTTAAGCAAACTAAATCAAAGCACACCGATAACTATGGGTTACCTCCCATAAAACGCTTGGTTTAACGTCGTCAGTCCGACAATTGATTCTTCCTGGATCAATATTTCATTTAAGTAATCCTTGATCAATTGCCTAATATTTTCCAAATCGAGTAATACCTACAAACTCCTCAAATTTAATTTTTCTTTCGTCTCTTCTTTTTCATATTGATTCAGATTATTATTCCTCGAGTTTCTTCCTAGATCAGATATTCTTCTATTAATTTTCTCAATGTGTATATTAATATTATCCTTGAAGATTATTATAAATGGATCTATATAAGATACTTTAAGATCTCTTAGAATTTGGATCAATTCTCTGTAAATAATTCAGATCTCCAGAACAAGTTCTACTTGGTTACTCTTCTGTTCAGGGTTGTCTTTCAATTCTTCACCTTGAGAAACGACTATAAGATATATTGTTGGCTCAATTGTCTCGTTCATAAAGCTAGATATTGCATGATCGTTAAACTTATTTTTTACATCAAGAACCTCCTTTTTAAACTTCACAATACTAGGTATTTGTTCTAATGCCTTGGTAAATGAGATATTTACAGTTAATTTCCTGAATTCTTCTATAAATCTAAAGAATTGTTGGTCTAATTCTTGTATCAATATTCTCTGAGGAAATGGTGGAGTTGGTTTTTCTATATTTATCATGGTTGATAAAATATGCTTTTCCAATTGCCTCAGGAATTCTTCCATTGGTCTTTCAATCTTCTTATCCTCATTTCTCATCTCAATGTTTATTTGAACCATTCTTCCACTTCTCTTTTGCTACTTAATGAGATAGCTTGATCTTGTTCACCGTTCTTCTCCTAAAAGTTTGTCTCAGGGTTACAAAGTAAAATCACTGTAGGATAACAGTTAATTGCTTTAATAATCTACCCTAGTTGGTTTTCTATAATCTTTATTGCGACCATCTTTACTTTCCAATTGACTTTGCATTTAAATCACAATCTCATCTAATAGCGAATTTTTCTTCTCATTATGTGGCTTGAAGTTAAAATTATAAGGAAAATAGAATTTATCGTTAAAAATGCACTGACTATTCCAACTACATGTTTGATTAAATTGATTATTTTCCCAAAATTGGTTTTCTCGTTAAAAATTAGTATTGTCGTTTAAATTTGGATAATTTTCCCAACCTGGGTTGTAATAACCAGGGTAAGGACTGTGTATTTCATGGCTAATTTGCAACCATTTTCCAAATAATTTTTTTTGAATAATACTTGTTCATAGCTTAGAATTATAATCCATATATGAATATTCAATTTATTATTGATCCGCCTTTTCTACATTAAATTCATGGAGTCTTTTCTGATTCATCGTCCTCCAAAAAGTTCTCTCTAAATCCGAGTCTTAAAATTCAAGGTTTGCAGATTCTAAACTTTACATACAAATTTAAAGACTTTAACTAATAGGATAGATCTCTAAATTTTTTTTGCTATTTTTGATTTTTCCAAAATAACATAGATTAACAAACTAAATAATACTATAATTTCCAAATCTAAGTCTTACAGGTTTAACTAAAATTCTCTTAAAGTGTTTACCGAAGCTTCTCCGGCAATGACGCTAAAAACTTGACCCAACCTGCAATTACGCTTAAGTTCCCTAAATATGGCCAAAAACTTGACCCAATTTATAAATTACAGCTAGCATGCAAAATCAAAATATTGTATAATTTATAAAATAGTTTACACACTAGGGGTACTATGCAAGTATACGTATCATTTCAAGTAATATAGGGCTTTCTTTTAAAACACAGTATCGATCCAGCAGAGAAGCAAGGTAAGAAATTTTTTAGGCTAATTCAAGTCTACTACTATCAGGCCTTATTTTGGAATGTCGATTAAAGTGTTACTTCTCATAACTATTCTTAAATAAAAGTCTAAAATATAAAGACAACTTATCTGGATAATTTGGTTTTGAGAATTTTAAGATATTAAAGACTGCCCTTCTCATGCAAAGTCCTAGATAATACGTAGGAATAAATTGTTTAAATTTTAATGTAGTAGTGACAAATAGAAGCATACCTATTCTTTACCATCTGGTCCAGGCATAAAGAACATTGTGTAATCTAAAGGTTGGTGCAAGATGTGTTATTAGTAGTGCTGGGTAGGTTCTAGTCTCTCACTTCTAGATTACCCTTAGTACCCTCTCGATAGGACCTATCAATGACCCTTTTTCCTCCCTTTAGACCAAATTAATGAATCTAGTCTATCACTTTAGAAAAATCAATTCTATGCCCATCAAATCTTATCACCTATCTATTACTACTCCCCCTTGGACGATCACCACTACTCTTTCCAAAGTGAAATGTGGTACTCACTAGTTAAGAAATCTTAGCCCACGGTCATGTCTATAAGTTTTCTCCACAATTTTTAATAATACAAGTGAGTAGTTTGGAAAGTGAATTATGATCCGGTGAAAATACCATCACATTAATAAAATAAGAGAATATCTAAGCAAATCAAGATTCCTAAACATAAATCTAAATTAATGCAAAGCAAAAGTAAATGAATATAATGGCATAAGCAATAAAATGATTGATAAAATTAAGTAATATATTAAGTGCTAACAAGGAACAAATCTCTTTAGTAAGAACTATCTGTCACCTAGAAACATCTATAAAAAAAAATCTTTAAACTATAATTCTTTAAAAGTTGCATTGGCGCTTAGCTATTTTACTAGCCAACTGGTTAATGTGAGTGAACTCTAGCTGCGAGATCACTGCTCTTCCGAGTTCTAGTTTCACTTACAATAAATTTTAACATAACCTATTGCCAATTAAGTTATGTAAATGAAGCAAAGGAGATATTACTCATCACATTAAAATAAAACTAATTCTATCATAAAAATAATTTTCCTACACATACCACCACTTCATATTAAACGAAATGAGTAAAGGAAAGTACTTATGATGTATCGGCAAAACACAATAGAAAACTTCATTTAAATCAATGGAAATCCACTAGAAATTGTTTACAACAAATACAAAGAGATGAAGAACATAATACTTAACTTTTTTCCTTTGAAGGAAAGAAGAAAATCTCCTTACCAAAGTCTCCTGCCAATCCGTACGCCGCTTGTACATTCCGTACATATATCTCTCAAAATTTCTCACAAATCTCTCCAAAAAATATAGAATCTACAACTCCAAACTTATTATGCCAAACTATACACACTCAGACCCTTTGGACATCATGTAAAATAACCCTAAAATGACTCCCCTTGGCAGCTAAAATAATATATATTTATAGAAATTTGAACATGACATGAGGTTTCTTCAGGCACCTCTTCAAAATTTGGCTACATTGGAAGAATCTTCTAGAAAGTAACTGTGGCGCCTAGGCGCCAGTTCTGGCACCTGAGCGCCAGTTCAATTAGTTTATTTTAGAATTTTTTGCTTTAAGGGACACATCTCTTCATTCAGATGTGTATTGATTCATGTATATCTCATTTGAGGCGTGCATAACCATCAGGGGCCTTCTAAAACATTTTGGAACTACCAAAACTCTAAAAATAACTTCCCCAACTGTCTCTGGTGCCTAGGCGCCATTTTTGGGCTCCTAAGAGCTATTTTCTCGTCATTGATGGCACCTAGACACCACCCTACATGTAGCTTCACCGTTTTGCTCTGTTTGGCTCTGTTTCAGCTTCGTTTCACCTTATTTTAGTTTTGTTTTGCTCCTAATTTTAGACCTATAGAATAAGCATGAGAGCAGCCTTTCTTAAAAGTGTAATTTCATTCAAACATATGTGAGAAATGTAAATAGAATAAGCGTATTAACAGATCGATATGTGTCAGATCAGAATTTTCTTCCTTTCTCATCTTTACTCTCAATTGCACTATTTTTGCTTCATTTTCTCCAAAGACATTTTCTTTTACCTGAAACGAAAAACATGCAAAATACCTTCCTTTAAAGTTCATAAAAAAGATGCACATAAAATGATCATAAAATGTACACTAAAAATAGGTAATTTTTAGGTGGATCAGTTGAATTTTAGACTTTTCTTTCATAAAATTTTAATTTCTGGCATGAAAATACTAAACATTCAGCTGGAGTATGAGAATAGGACTGGTGCGCATTTACAATTTATGTACTGCAAATTCCTTCATTCACTTTATTACACTTTACTTTTAATACTTTTTGCAAAACAAGACTTGCATGTCAAAACCAAACCCCAAAGCCAAAATAAATTCACAATAAGCAAAATTATAAGATAACTCAAAATTTAGTCACAAACAAAACAAAACAGCAATTACAACTAAATTAAAATGTCTCTTTGGATGATCGGGAATCTCTCGAATGAGGCAACTTACAGCTGCTAACGAGATTTCCCTAGGTTTGAATGAAAGTATTGAATTAATTTATTTGAATTTGGTAAATTCATCTGAACTAAGTGAATCTGAAGAAAATAGTGGTGCCGGAATGAGGGAACCATGGGATCCTAACCGGTGTCCCTTAGTCAACTTAAACTTTCCCCTTAAAAAGACATTTAAGACATTTAAATCCAACAACAACTACAACTCTAGAACATGATACTTCTCTCAACCTCTTGCATTTAACATTTCTAAACTTAAACGTGTTGCAACGAGAAACTTGGAGAAAACACCGTGGGCAGCATAACGAGGAAGCAAACAACTCTACAACAGCAAAACACTTTTCCTTAGTATAAAGAACAAACCTTAGGACTTCAAGGTAGTTTTTCTAGTGCAACATTAACCTTCACTTTATCTCTTTAGGCCCTTAAAACCTGTACAACATAAGATCTAACTTTTCTTAGGTTTTCCGAGGTTGTCACTGGATTTGACATAAATCCTCCTATCTTCCAGGCTATTTCCATAATCGGAATATTGTAAATGTATGCCATAATTAAAAAAATTGACAGGTTGAAACATCAAATAATCTCTTTCAAATTGAAGCCAAACCGTAGGGTACGTTGGGAGGTCTACGAGGTTTGCCTTAGGATCAATCATGTCCCCTAATTTTCTTCCTTTGGATTCCGAAGATAATTGTTCCAAGCTTGCACCTTTCGGATTTGATATTTTTCCACACATTACTTTAAAAATCCTACCTTTTGGAAGTCATGAAAACAGTATTTTCTGATCTAAATCGAGAGTTTTCTTAAGTGACATTTGTTATTTGAGATGTAATTAACTATAGGGGCTTGCTCTTATTAAAAACTTTAAGAACCATGGTAATATAAACCCTATCTATTTGATTCATATTAGATAGGGGAACTTATCAGTCAACATAAGTGGTTCGTAGACAAAACAAATATCATAGATTTTTTAGTTTATCTGATCAAGCCTCACCACCAAGCAATGTATCTGTTCTTCGGGATATATACATGGCTTGTGTTGTAGTGCTCGATTATATAAACTATTGTATGTATGAGATCAATTTGATTTCATATTTTAAAAATGATTTTTTACTTTCTAACATTACAAAGATATGTTAAATTAAATCTATTTTAAAACAAGCGACGAGATTTCCCCTAACTACACCCTCACAACTCTAAATAAAACACATCCCACTTTTATCCCCTAACTCTTTGGAAACTCATGTAAGTGCTTTTCCTAAGCCATTAGCCTTAAGCTAGGGTTTGGCTAGTACCAACTCATAGAGGGCCAAATGAGGGTGTCCATGGCTCAACCTTAACAATGCCATCTAGCTCACTTTCAACCAATCCAAATTTTCCTAAACATTCCAAATTTCTAGCTCCTTTGCCCCAAAATACCTAAAATACTCAAAATACCCTCAAAACACCAAAATTTCCCAAAATTTCCAAAATCACTCAAATTACCCAAAATTTCCCAAAAATCACTCCAAAATACTCTTTACAACTCAAATTAACCAAAATTACCCAAAATTGCCAAATCTTCCAAAAAAATAACCAAAATGACGAAGATGCCCCACTTAGCCCAAAATTCCAAAATTTCAAACATGACCCAATTTGGCCAATTTAGCCCAATTTAACCAAAAGCCCCAATTTATACCCATTTAACCCAAAAGTGCCCAAATTTAACCCAATGTCCACCCAGGTTATTCTAATCTTGCCTAATTTCATTTCTAAACTTTAATTTAACATCTCCAATGCCAATCTATACCAAATCCAACCTCAATTTGACCCACATTTGAGTTCAATTTCACATAAAATCCAAAATCCCTAATTTGCCTAAGTAACCCCAATCCCCCAAATTGACCTAAAACCAATCAATTTCTCCCTAATTTCAAACCAAAACTCTTCATAATACTCCCCAAACTGAAGTGAACCAACAATTGTCCCCAATTTGAGTCCAAGTCTCACCCAAATCCACTTAAAGTCCAAAACCCCAAATTTTGTCCCAAACATGCCATATGCCCAAAATCTCCCAAATTGATCGCCCTACTCCGAAAATTTCCAATCAATTGATGTTGGGAACTCTTTATGACATCCGCATAGACCATTTGGAACCTTCAATTTGCCTTGGACCCAACCCTAGCCCAACCTAAACCCAAGTTAACCCAACTTGCCCGAAATTGACCAAAATCTCAAACCTAGCTAAATTGACCTACCAAATCAATTCAAACCCACTCCAAACCTTTTATAAACACTTTTTGAAAATCATACACACCATATTGTTTAATTATTTTGGGTCAAACAAAGCTCAAACCCAAGTTAGCCCAACTTGAACCCAAATGACCTAAACTGAACCTATGGCCCAATGTGACCAAATCATACCAAATGTGACCAATATATGTCCACCACAGCCACCAAGTGACCCCTAAGAACAACCCTAGACCCGCCTTGCCCACTCTAATGGAGCCATGGACCAAAGGTCCCTTAAATTAAGGGATTTCACCCCATATTTGGCCTTGATCAAAATATCTCCACCATCATCACTTGCCATTGAGGGTAAAACATCATTAATCCTCCCCTGGCTAACCTGAAACCCCTGGCCACCAGCCCTAGACCTACTGGCCACCCTAGTGGCAGGAAAATGCTAAAACCGAAAGCCAACCCCTCTTAAACTGAACTCAAACTCCACCCTATGGCCAAGTCAACTTTAAATTGTCATTGGATCTCATTTGCCCTCCACCTAGGCAGTTGAATACACCCATCAGCAGCCCCTGAGCTCAGCCCGATGGCCATGGACATAAATAGAGCTCTCCTCGGCCAAAACCAGGTGTTGAACATTTCTCAAGGAAACTCCACCAAATTGCTTCCAAAGCTTCCCTAAGAGGTCATAAGAGTGATCTCACCGTCTTCAGCCACTGACCCCACTACCGGAGCTCAATTTCAAAGCTTAAATTTGGCAAGAAACTAGGACATATTTCTCCACTACTCCACAGTGCACTAAATTTCAGTTAATTGCTCCAAAACCTTCACAGCAGTGGAAGAAGAACATTCCCCATCAAAGCCTCATAACAGAAGGCCTCTGAACCAGACTTCCACCAACACCTGAATTCGGGCCTGGTCGAGTTTGGGTCTAGATAATTCACCCAAGCAAAAAGCTCCATCTCGAGGTTCGTTGGGACCAATCAAAGCTCCCTCTCGGACAAAGGTATTGGACTCACTCTTGTCGGCATTATTTTTAGATTATGTGTTTTGAAAAAGGGGGGGTCGCCTAACAGAAATTGTCGGCGAATTTTAGATTTTAAGTTTAATTTAAATATATATATATAATTTAGAAAGTAGTATTTGATTTTGAAAATAATTTTAAATTTAAAAATTTTAAGATATGAAATCAAGCCGATCTCACATCCCGAATAGTTTACATAAACAAGCACCGCACCACAAACCGTGTATCTATCCTGAAGAATAGACACACTGCTTGACGATGGGGCTTGATCAAATAATCTAGAAGATTTGTAACATTCGTTTGGTCTGCGAACCAATTTTATGAGCCGACAAATTCCCCTACTTAATATGAAAGTATTAAACAAGGTTTATATTACATGGGTTCTTAAAATTCCCTATAAGGGCAAGCCCCTATAGTTAATTACATCTTAAGTGACGGGAATCACCTAAGAAAACTCTCGATAATAATCGGTAATTCCGCTCTCAAGAATTTCAAAGTTTAAGGTTTTCAAAGGATTGGATTTTGGAATTTCAATAGGGAATGGATCAAGTTTGAGACATTTTGTTTTGGGAATTCAAAGGAAGAAAGGTAGGAGAAATCACAGATTCGAAGCGAACTTCGGTAATTTCCCAACTATCCTATTGTTTGGCTTGGATTTAGGAAAGTCCTAATGTTTATTTAATGTTTCAATCTTGCCAATTTTAATTAATTTGGACTTATATTCGTATGATGTGATCACACAAATAGCCTCGAAGATGTGAGGGTTTATGTTGTATCGGATGACTACCTCGGAATCCTAAAACCGGTTAGGGCTTAATTTGCAATGCAAATGCCTAACAAAAGGTTGAGGATTTATGTTGCACTAGGAAAACTACCTCGAAATCCTATGGCTTGGTTATTTAATTCTAAGAAAGGTTTTGCTGATGTAGATTCAAGTTTTGCTGATGACGATGGTCGTGCTGCCCACCATGCTCCGAGCTCCATGTTGTTGCAGAGGTTTAGTAATAGAAGTCATAAATTAGGAGATAAGAAAAGTGTTTTGGTTTAGAGAAAATCTTAATTTCCAAGGGTTTTTTATGTTTTATTTAAAACAAATCTTAAAGTTGATTATAACAACACCGATTAAGATCCCACGGTTCCATCCTTCCGGCATCGTTATTTTTATCGGATTCACTTAGTCCAGATGAATTTGCTAAACTCAATCGAATGAGTTCCACACTTTCATTTAGACCGTGGGAAATCCCGTTAGCAACACGTAGGTTACATCATCCGAGGTATTCCCGATCATCCAACAAGACGTTTTAATTTAGTTATAATTGTAGTTTTGTGTTACGTTTGTGATTAAATTTTGATTTGTTTTATATTTTGAAATGTTGTGGCGGTGAATTTTATCTTGCAATGACTTTTAATTTAGTTTTGGTTTCAGTTTTAGGGACTATCCTAAAGGTGTGGGTTTTCATGCAACAGTTGTTTATCATGCAAGAAAAGTAAGTACGATGCGATTAAATAAATTACAACAAAATAAAAGCGTACCTGGAGGGTCTTCCCGTCATTCCAAGCTGCACTTAAACACAATTTAGAATACTTAAGCAGGTTCCTAGGTAAAGCTAAGGGAAGAGTTATGGTTTTCTACCAAATTCCTAATCCTATAGCTAGTCATTTCCTATGACGTCTATGTTCTTGTGTCTTGGTTTGAGGACGATTTTCTTCATGAAAGAACAATTAGATTCAATTGTTCTTATAAACATCCTATCATATTGAGGAAGTGCTTAAGACAAGTCTTAAACATCTTTTCAATACTGCTAGGATTGTTTTAAGTCCAAATGGATTTAATCAATCAGGTGAAGTAATCGTCCGAGGTTTAGTTAAGTTTTGTTGTTATCTTGCTCAGTGAACTAGGACATTTGAATATCTTATAAGTGAAGTAACATTTCATTTAATGTTCTGTTTAGGAGTTATGATAACCAAAGCTTTCGAGGGCAAATTGGTGTTCAAATGGTTTGTGATTTAATTTAATTTCAGTTATCGGGATTAAATTTGGAATAGTGTTCAAGTTGCTTTATTTTGAATTTCTTTATGTCTTAGGTGATGTTATATATTTTTTTTAATTCAATTAAATTTAACTTTAATTTAATTTAATTTAGTTTAGTTTCAATTTTGATTTAATTTGACATGATTTTAATTTTAACTTGATTCTATTATTTAATTTAAATTAATTCAATTTAGTTTGATTTGATATGAATTAATTTTATTTAATTTAATTTGATTTAATTTAATTTAATTTAATTTCCTTTAATTTAATTTAATTTAATTTAATTTAATTTAATTTGATTTAATTTTATTTGTTTTAATTTTATTTTATTTAATTAATTTAGTTTAATTTGATTTAATTTAATTTTATTTAATTCAATTTAATTTAAATTTTAATTTAATTTTACTTTTAATTTTAATTTAATTGAAATTTTAAAAGGGTTTAATTTAAATAATTTAACTTTAATTTAATTTAATGATTAAGTCTTTTAGCATTTTAAATCTTAAACTTGGATTATCATTTTAATTAGGAATTAAATATTATGGAGATGATTAATCTAGGGATTCTTAAATTAAAGAACAAATCTCTTCCTAATAATTTCCCTATTTTAATAATTCCATTTTTATTATTCTTCCAAATTTAATCAATTACTTAATTAAGGTTTATTTTAATTATTTTCAAATTTTTTGGTAGGTTTCTATTCTTTAATTATTTAAATTTCAATCATCCAAATCAGATTAGGATCAAATATTTTACTCTTTAATTTTATTAAGCCTAAAGTTTTAATTAAAGATTAAAATCTTAATTACCATTTTGCCCCTTCAAGCTTAATAATTTCTTAACTAACTAAATTGAGCTTAAATTAACTTGAAATTTTTATGTGACTTCACCCACATGTCAATAAAGACATGAGAGGGGAAAATTTCACAATATGACCAAGGCAAAGTTTCTGTCCTTAAGAAAATTATGGGACATTCCTAATGACTAGAGGACCACTTGGACCAATTTTGGTGATTTTTTGAATTATATTACTTTTATTATAATTATTTTAAGTTTTGGAGTATTAATTAATTTAAAAATAAAATAAAAGTTAAAAAATGAATTTTATATTTTTCAATAATCCCTCTGATATCAAGGGAATCAGAGAATCAATTTTTACAATTTTTTGATTTTTCTTTGATTTATTAGAATTATTTTAATGGAAATGCTAAAAAATACATTTTTTTTTAATTTTAAAATTACCTTAGGGCTTTAAAATTTAATATCTCATCAAATAGACCTAAGACAAATATGGGGTTTGTTCCTAAGTGATTAGAATTCAAAATGTGACATTTTAGTGAATTTTATTATTTTTGTGATTTTTATTATTTTTTATTTATTATGATATTAAAATAATGCAAAAAATTAACTTTTTTAGAAAATTGGAATTTTATTTTTCTTAAATTCCCTTGATATCACAGAGGCTCCAAAACCAATTTGGTAAATTTTTGAAAAGTATTTTGAAAGTTATGAATTTTTAAAGTTTAAATTGGCTAAATGGCTTAATCAACCCATTTAGTAGGGCTAACCAAGTCCAATCGACTTCAAATTTTTATGGTGGGTTCCTCCGATCCTAAAGGTCGATGGAGAATTGATTTCAAGTCAATTTGATGCATGATTAGCTCTAATTAATTAAGGACCTATTTTGGGTGTTTAGGCCAATTAGGGTTATTCCAAGTGAGTTAATTTAAAACCTATTTTTCCTACGGTCCTCTGGTGATAAGAAACATTACCAAATTTTTCTAGAATTTATTTCACAACATGCTAATTATTGGATTTAAAATACTCAAAACAGCAACATGAATTTGAAAAATCAATAACTTCTCATAGGGATGGCCTCCGACTTTGGAAAATTCAGGGAATGTTTCCAAATTCAGAGGCTTCAAAGCCCTATGGTCTCATGCCATGGTGAATTTCCTATATGCATGGAGAATTAAAACAATGCAGAGGGTAAATAAATCATTAAAAATAAAATACTTGATGAAATTAAATGATTTCTTTTTCACATTATTCTCCTCTGTTCACTGAGCAAGAGGATATTTTTATTTTATTTTTTTGATTTTTCTACACAAAGTTATGCATTTTTGAAGTTTAGGGAAATAAATAAATAAAAAAAATACCCTAATTTCCTACTTATCCACGCAGCGCTACGCCATCCTCGGCAGCTCCGAACGCATACGCGTCGCGCTACCATTCGACGCCGCCATCCAACTCAGCGCTCCGGGGGCCCACTGTATAGTTCCATCTCCTCATCCGGCGCGATCCTGGCCATCCGTCCGCGTGTGTATGGAATGAACGGCATCCATTCATCGTCCCCAAGCGGCCTCACCCGAGAGCCGTCCACACTAAAACCCTAAGAACTCACTCATTTCTCAACGGATTTTCGTGTTCTTGTGCTCTATGGATTCGTCTTGAAGAGACGAATACATCTATATGGTGATCATGCATTGAAATTAAGGCATTTGAAATAGAGAATCTCTAGAAGCTCGGGATAAAGAGTTAGCTCATACGTTTGTTCAGAGAAGTGTGGCTTCAATCTGAGGGTTGTGTCACCTTCGATTGGGTCCCAACAAGCTCCACATGAAGTCTCTTGGTCTGGTGAATTTCCTAGGTATGATTTCTACCAAGCCCGATTACAAAGCTTGGAGTCTGGAACAGATGGGTGGCCTGGAGAGGGGGCTTTTGCTGGTGGACCTCTTCCCTTGGTCTAGTAAAGGTTTAGGACCAATCAATTTGAGGATTGATCTACTGTGGAGAAGTGTCCTGGTTTTGGGTGGAATTTTGGCTGAGAAATTGGGCTCTGTTGGTGGGGATTAGGGCAAATTGTCACTGGGGATCAACTGCTCTAAGTATGGAGAGTGTTCTGGAACAATTTTGGCAGGGTTTCAGTAAGGTCTGGTTCAGCACCTCTCATGGCCGAGAGGAGGTGAGGTTTAAATAGGAGAGGGTGGAGGGCCTCCTAGGGGGAGTTAGGGCTTGGGATCAGGTGCTCTTGGCAAGAGAAGAACATCTACAATGGCCACTACGGATGGGGCAGCTCAGCAGGTGAGAATTCCAAGTTTGGGCTCACATGTGAGCTCTCGGCCTGGTGGTTTCCGGCGGCTGTGGTGGCTGGCCGGCCAGGGTCAGATTACTGTTGTCATCAGGGAGGTCAGGGATGGGGCTTAGTGCAATCAATTGGCCAATACCTTGTGTAATGTTCTTGGATTGAAATGGAATGGGGGGAAGGCTATTTTGGGTTCAAATGAGTCAACCCATGATTTTGGGCTAGGTTCACCACCCAAGGCCTCGGTTTTGGGCTGAAAAGGATCACTTGGGTCGGCGAAGAGAAAATGGTGTGGTCTCCATCCATGATGAGGTGGCTAAGCATGGTTTACTGTGTGACATGCTTAAGGTAAAAAAGGGTTTAAGAAGGATTACGAAAGGGGGCCCTCCTTTTGCCAAATGTGTTTAGGTCACATGTGAGCAACTCACATGGCTTACATGTGGCTTAAGAGTGGCTTCATGGCTCCATTTGTCTTTGGAAAAAGTTGGCTTGGTTTCATGAAAATGGTTTTTTAAGGATATTGGGTATTTTTTATGGAATTTGGATAAAGCCTAATTTGGAATGATTTGATTATTGATTTAGGCTTTAGGGATAATTTCAATTAATGGAGTGATGAAAAGAATGTGTCATATGGGCTTTAGCATGAAGTTTGGGCTTTTAGGAAGATTTAAGAAAGTGGGCTTTTGGTTTGAAAATAAATTTATGGATGGGAATTTTGTGAAGGATTGGGCCAAACAAATGTTGGGTTTAGCTCATGGATGTGTCATGAGTGATTTGAAGCAAGTTGGGAGTGATTTGGGTTTGAATTGGGTTGAATTTGGGCTTCCATGGTGAATGGGCCAATATAGGTCAAATTGGGCTAACTTGGGACAATGTTGGGCTAGGGTTGAAATTGATGTAAAATAAATGTTGGGAAATGTTTATGGGAGTGTTTCAAAGAAGTTTTGGCTTTGGTTGGGTTTTGATTTTGGGGTTTGGGTTTATTTGGGTTACGTTTGGGTTTAGGTCAAAATTGGGCCTTTTAGCTTTGGGTTGAATTTGAGTGGGGTTTGGGTCTAAATTTTGGGTAAATCATGTTAGTGTTTTTTTTTGTGGGGATGTTAAGGAAGGTTTAGAAAAGGTTTGGGATTAATTAGAGTTGAATTGGGTTAGTTTGGGTTAGGTTTGGGTCATGGGTTCAAATTGGGCTTTAAGGTCCAAAATGAAATTGGGTTCAAATGTCAATCAAATTGTACTTGGATTTGGCATAGACTGGTGTTGGGAATGTTGAATTGAAGTTTAGAATTGAATTGGACCAGAATTTGGGTCAATTGGATAGGTTTGGTTTGACATTGGGTTCACTTTGGGTTAAAATGGATCAAATTGGGGGTTTTGACAAATGTAGGGTAAATTGACAAAATTGGCCCATGGTGTAGTTGAACAAAATGCATTTGGCAATATTTGGGATTTTCTGGAATTTTTTGAGAATTTTCTGAATTTTTGGATTTTTGGGTCAAGAGGGGTATTTTGGGTATTTGGAGGGTATTGGGAGGTATTTTTGGCTATGGATGGTCAAATTGAGTGATGTGTGAATGTTTGGGATTGGTCTTAAGGAATTTTGGGTGATTTGGAGATTTTTTGGAAAACTTTGGGTAATTTTAAGGGTTTTGGGTAGGTTAGGCGGGTGTGAAAGTGTAAGTGTAGTGTGTAGGTGTAGGGTCCCGGGAGTCAAAAATTGAAAATTTGGAAAAGTTAAGATTGAGTAATTGTAAGTGGAATGAAATCATTTTGGTTGAGCCATGAAGCCATATCAAGCCCACATGAGCCATGAAGGGACTCATTTGAGGTATTCACTATGTTGTTCCTAACCCTCTTAGCCAAGGGCTTAGGGGTTAAGGACCATCCATGTGAATCACCCTTATGAGTCAGGAGGTCAAGTTGGGTATGGGTGTGTTTTTAGGAGGTGTGTGAAAGTGTAGTGTGTAGGTGTAGTGTGTGTGTAAGTCAGCCCCTTCACCAGACCAGGCCACCTAGGGTAGTCCTAAGGCCAAAGAGTCCTATAGGAACTCATCCTTTAAACATCCACATTTGATTTCAACCCTCTAGGTGATCAGGGGTCTATAGTCATGTTTGTGGAGTTTGCAGGGAGTTAAGAAGTGGTTTGAATTTCTAAGTGGTGGGTCCCAATTCTAATCCTCTAAGATAGTCAAAGGAAAAGCCTAAGGCTAGATCCTAAGTACTAAAGAGAAGAAGAGAAGACCTCATAAAAAATGAGGTCAACAAATGGACCCCCAATAGGTGTGGTGTGCTAACCAAGCACATCGCGCGTATTGGCGTTGACCGAAAAGATCAACAAAACCAACACAGATGTCTAAGTGACAAACTTAGGACGAAGCAGAAGAATTTCCGCTGGGGAGTGTCAAGTATATCTCTGAGACTGGAGATTCCTGAACTCTCGCTTGGGAAAAGGAAAAGGAGGTGAATCCCAAATCATATGATCTGGGGGAATTTTAATTTAGATTTTATTTTGTTTCAATTTAAGTTTTGATGTGTGAGCTTAGATTTTAGTTTGAGTTTCAATTTAGATTGAAGTTTTGTTAAGATTAATTTGAAGGAATTCGAACTTGAAATGAAAATTCGAATTTTGTGGTTTTAGATGTAACATCTTCAATCTCAAAAGAAAATTGAATTGATCGGATTGAATCATTGCAACGAGGAGAGATCTCAGAGCAATGCGGTATTGGATGTAAAATCTTTAACCTCAAGAGTTTGATTTTGATGTATTTCATTGCAATAGGGAAAGAATCCTAAAGCAATGCAGTCTCGGATGTAAAATCCTTAACCTCAAGAGTTTGATTTTGATGTATTTCATTGCAATAGGGAAAGAATTCTAAAGCAATGCAGTCTCGGATGTAAAATCCTCAACCCCAAGAATTTTAATTTGATGTATTTCATTGTAATAGGGAAAGAATCCTACAAGCATACGATCTCGGATGTAAAATCCTCAACCCCAAAAGTTTGAATTTGATGTATTTCATTGCAATAGGGAAAGAATTCTAAAGCAATGCAGTCTCGGATGAAAAATCCTCAACCCTAAAAGTTTGAATTTGATGTATTTCATTGCAATAGGGAAAAAATCCTAAAACAATGCAGTCTCGGATGTAAAATCCTCAACCCCAAAAGTTTGAATTTGATGTATTTCATTGCGATAGGGAAATGATCCTAAAAAAATGCAGTCTCGGATGTAAAATTCTCAACCCCAAAAGTTTGAATTTGATGTATTTCATTGCGATAGGGAAAGGATCCTAAAGCAATGCAGTCTCGGATGTAAAATCCTCAACTCCAAAAGTTTGAATTTGATGTATTTTATTGCGATAGGGAAAGAATCCTAAAGCAATGCAGTCTCGGATGTAAAATCCTCAACCCCAAGAATTTGAATTTGATGTATTTCATTGCGATAGGGAAAGAATCCTAAAGCAATGCAGTCTCGGATGTAAAATCCTCAACTCCAAAAGTTTGAATTTGATTGAGATTTGATTTGAAATTTGGAAAGATTGAATTTGAAATTTGATTTAAAATTTGTGCTCATTTTGTTTGTCTTTTAACGATTCAAATTTTATTTTATTAGGAATTTGGAGTTCATCATTTTTTTTATTTAGATTTTTAAGGAAAGTTTTATTTTATTCTTTTTGTTTCTTTTCTGTTCTTTGTTTGAAGTTCATTTAACTTTAATGGCGTTTCCCAGTCAATTTGCACAAAAGAGGTGAATGCCAAAAATGTGACATGGTCACTTTCATTCCAATCATGCTGAAGATACATCATACAACTCGATCTGGAATACATCTCATACAATCCATGTAGACTCAAAACGGACTATGTATGATCTTTGTCAATCCATCCAAAAAATTATCTGTCAGAAATCCATGTCTGAATAGTGAGGTACATGGTTAATAACATCACCTTCCAAGCCATCCTTGGCAAGGATGTCGTATGGATGTACGTTGGAGGTGTGATATTTTCCATGTAACTCACGACTCGTAAGGCCGGAGGCTCTCTAGCTCCGGGTCTGGCTGGAAGTGGTAAGGTGCTTTCTCGTCATTCATCTTTACGAAAGTAATCGAGATCCGCTTCACGGGTACTCCCGTATGCAATGTTTAGCGACATCCGCTCCATTGCCCTTCGAGTATCATGACGGAACCTACCGGTAATGGTATCTTCACCGGCCCTCGGAACTCACCCGGGCTCGCTATCCGAAGGTCGATCCGAACATGATATTACACTCGTTCGTAAAAGAAACCGTGCGAAAGGTCCGACAAAGTCGTGGTGATCTATGTGCGGGGGTATGCGATCACCCTTCTTGTAAATGTTAATGATGCAACCGTTGGGTATGCAATCCGCTGCGTACCCTCCATGTTATCATTCTTTTTACCATCCTTTTGATGACTAATGGCATTGGATCCACTCGGCCATGACGGAGTATTCCCGGTGGGTTTCCCTTCCTGTCTTCTGCGAAGTTGTAGCAGCATCCACATTGTATTGTAATTCTACCTTTCCCTGACATCCATCTCCGGGGTTCCGAGTAAGTGTTTTCTCTTAAGCGGCCTGCTCGGCCCATTCTTTTCAAATCCCGGATGCAGTCCACGATTTGTTGTTTTTCGTATTCTGAGAACACGTCTGTATGTAGCTCGAGGCCTTCTAGTATATTGATCCTCCTGCCTCTGATTCTCTCAAAGTATTCAAAAGTTTTCTTGTCGACATTCTGCATCCTTTCTAGCTCGTATTCTGGAATAATCTACAAATGGCGAGGCTTGGTGACGTACTGTGGGATATATGGCTCAATCCCTTCACGTTCTCCCGCATACCTCGGCTCCTCGGGGATGGTGTCCGTCGGGACATCCTCCGGGGTTGCTTCTGCAACAAGGTTATGCATTACTGGTGACTTTATCTGGTGGCGTGGTAGCCTTCCTTCTTCTGTTCTCCTTAAGATTTCTCTGGTCTCTTCTGTTATCCTCGGAGCTGACTTCCTTTCTTCAAGTACCTGGTGAACTGGCGTCCTTGAAGTATACGTACTGGCAGTAGCAACTGCCTCGTCACGCTGGTCTGCTGCTAGTTTGGTCAACATCTTGTGGATACGGCGGTTTTTATTTCTTCGCTGAGTTGCTGTGAGAGTAGCTCTTCGTACTTCCTGAATCTCTGTGGGCGCGCTGACATGCCTGCCCTCTGCTGTAGCGACTACAGACTTGATTCTCTTGTCTTCTTCGGCATTTGCTTTCCTTTTCTTGCTCGTTGGATTGGTGGCTTGGGCCACCCACTTTCATTACGATCCGGCCGGGCGGTCCCTCTCGGTCAACCGGGACCCGATCACTTTCCTCGTATTGCGAGCCCGCTGGTGCGAAGTCCGAGTCAATCTCTATTATCGCTCCATCTTTCACCCTCTTTTCGTCGAGTGCAAAGTTTACGCCATTTCTAAAGTTCAGGACCAACCGCCCGTTCGACATTTCCCTGCGAAAAGACAAGAAAAAGGATCAGGGGCTGTACTAAGAACAAGAACATTAAGAAAATGTTTATTAAAGACAGTTTTTTTTATTACTTTTTATTACTTTTATATTTTTAAATTTAACAGGAATGAGGTGGGATAAGATCAGGAAAAAGATTTTGATATGGAAGAGAAAACAAGGAAAACTTTATTATCATGATTTTATTTATTTTAGCACATTTTTTATTATTTTTGGGTTCGGACCCGATCATAAGTAACTACTTCACCCGTGCTTCTAAGAATGAAGAATTCATTCCTTCAAAACATCGAGTAGCGTAATACTTTTTCAAGTATCGTCCATTGATCGGAAGCATATGTCGTTCTCCTTGGCAATTCACTAGCTGGTAGGAGCCTCCTAAGTAGATCGCCTCAACCACAAACGGTCCTTCCCAAGTGGGTTCAAATTTTCCTCCTATCTTGCGGTGTGCAAGAATAGGTCTCTTGAGAACGAGAACTAAGTCACCAACTTTGAAGGTTCTTGGCGGACCAATTTGTCATGGGCTCGAACCATCTTGGCTTGGTATAGTTCTAAATTCTACTGCGCTGCAAGTCTTTTCCCTTCCAGGCTTTCCAATTCTTCTAGCTGTAATTTAGCATTCTCTTCCGTCGTGATTTTGTTTGCGATTGCGATTCTGAGTGAAGGAAGCTGGACCTCTAAAGGTAACACTGCCTCGGACCCATACACCAGAGAGTAAGGTGTAGCTTGAGTAGGAGTTCTGTAGGTTGTCCGGTAGGCCCATAAGGCTTCTAAAAACTTCTCGTGCCAATTTCTCTTATAATCGTCCAAGGTTTTCTTTAAGATTTGAACGAGAGTTTTATTAAAAGCCTCAGCCAGGCCGTTTGCCCTTGGGTAGTAAATTGTTGAATATCGCCAGTTGATTCCGTGTCTCCTGACAAAATTGTTGATTTGTGTGCTTCTGAATGCTGACCCATTATCTGAGATAATCCTGCGCGGCACTCCGAAACGGTAGACAACTTGGTTCTTGAAAAACTGTAGTACGTTGTGTGCTTTCACTTCTCTAAGTGGAATTGCCTCTGCCCACTTGGAAAAGTAATCTGTAGCCGCAAGAATGAAGCGATGTCCTTTTGAAGATGGTGGTTCTATTGGACCCACTATATCTATACCCCAACATTCAAATGGCCACGATGCAATTGTCGGATGTAGCACATTTGGAGGTTGGTGTAGAACCACTCCGTGCACTTGGCATTTGTGACAGCTCTTGGCGATTTTCATGCAGTCGGTCATCATCGAGGTCTAGTAGTACCCTAGTCTTTTAATTTTCATCTTCATCTTCGGACCCGACCGGTGAGCGCCACGGAGTCTCGAATGCACCTCTTTAAAAATTTCACGGGCCTCGGACCCGCTTAGGCACCTTAGCCACATTTGATCGAAAGACCTTACGTATAACGTGTTGTTTATTAATGCGTAGGACGCAGTTCTTTTCTTGATCCGATGGGCTAGCGACCTATTGTCCGGTAGTTTTCATGTTTGCGGTGTAATCTATTAATGGTTGTCGCCAATCTTTTGTGTTTTTCATCATCGTTACAACTGATTCTTTTTCTTTTTCTGATTTGTGTATTGTGTCTATGTCGAGCTGTGATAGGACCTGACGTCCGTGAACTGACACTTCTACTGACTCATTTTGCAAACATACAAATTATTTTGCGAGGCGAGCTAACGCATCTGCTAAAGCATTTTCTTTTTTGGGAATTTTGTAGATCGTCACATTCGGAATCTGTTCCAACAACTGTATGGCATACTGGAATTATTGCTCGAGTCTTGGCTTTAAAATCCTGTACTGTCCGGCGATCTGTTGAATGATTAGCTGCGAATCCCCGTAGATGTTGATGTCTGTTATCCCCATTTAAATAGCTAATTCCAGTCCTGTTATGAGGGCTTCGTATTCTGCTTCGTTGTTTGTACACGGCTCTGTCAAGTGGTAGGAGTATCTTAACATCCCCCGCTCCGGTGTTATAAAGATTAGTCCGAGTCCTGCCTTACCGGCACTATCACTTGCGATTCTTCGTCTTTGTGTGCTCGAAGATGCTCCGTCGAAATATAATTCCCAACGTCGATCATCGTGGTCTTCCGGGCTCATTATTTGTTCATCCGGCATATCGTCATCGAGAGGAGATTCTCGCCGCGAGGGTGTGCGATGAGGAAGTCTGCTAAGACTTGTCCCTTTACGGCACGAAGAGGCACGAAAGTTATATCGAATTGCAATAATATCATTGACCATCTGGCAAGTCTGCCGGAAAGCGTTGGACGAGTCATCAAGTATTGCAATGGATTAAATTTCGAGATCAGGTTGACCTTATGAGAAAGCATGTAGTGCCCGAGCTTTTGAGCGACAAAGATCGTGGCCAAACGAGTGCTTTTCAATTGCGGGATACCTTATTTCCGTTGGAAGTAAACAACGGCTTAGGTAGTAAAGAGCATTTTCTTTACCATCATCATTGACTCAGGCTAACGAGGCTCCGAGTGAGTCGTCCAAAGCCGCGGTATAAAGTATCAGCGGTCTACCCGAGACCGGGGTGCTAAGACAGGAGGTGTCATTAAATATTGCTTAATGTCCTCGAAGGCCTTCTGGCATTTCTCTTCCCAAATAAATTTGGCGTCCTTTTTAACTAGTGCCGAGAAAGGCTTACACCTACCTGACAAGTTTGACATAAAGCGTCGAACATATGCCAACTTCCCTTGAAAAGATCGTAGTTGTTTTAAGGTTTTGGGAGGCGGCATTTCTAAGATAGCTTTAATCTTTTCCAGGTCGATTTCAATTCCATGATGTCGGACAACGAATCCTAAGAATTTCCCGGAGGTGACGCCAAAGGCGCATTTTAAGGGATTCATCTTAAGGTTAAATTGTCTTAATCATTCGAAAACAATTCTCAAATCATATAGGTGGTTATCCTTTACTTTGCTTTTGATGACCACATCGTCCACGAAGCATTCGACATGATTGTGGATGAGATCATCAAAAATTCTTGTCATCGCTCTCTGGTATGTTGCTCCTGCGTTCTTCAGTCCAAATGGCATCACTGTGTAGCAATATACTCCAATCGGCATTCTGAATGCTGTAAGTTTTTCATCTTCTGGAGCCATTTTTATCTGGTTGTATCCTGAAGATCCATCCATGAATAAGAATATTTCATGAGTTGAAGCAATGTCGATCATTAATTTTGGGATCGGTAGAGGGAATTCATCTTTTGGGCACGCCTTGTTTAAATATCTGAAATCCACACAAATTCTGATCTGACCATTCTTCTTCCTGACTGGTACCACATTGGCTAACCAAGTCGGGTATTGTTCTTCATGGACAAATTTAGCGTCTATTAGCTTTTTAACTTCAGCTATGACTTGTTCTTCGATTTCTAGATGCATTCTTCTGGGACCTTGTCTGACTGGAATAGAAGTAGGATCCACTCCTAGCTTATGGACTGCGACCTCCGGAGCTAATCCTGGCATCTCATCGTAGCTCCAAGCAAAACAGTCTTTAAATTCCATTAATAACTTGATTATTTCTTCAGAGTCTTCTTTATTGAGTAAGGAGCTAACAAAGGTATGTCTAGGCTCTTCGCTAGTACTTAAGTTAACTTCCGTTAACTCATCTATTGTAGATTTGATCTCTTCTTCGAACTCTGGTGGAGCGTTTCCAATTTGTAAATCTTCAAATTCTTCTATAGTTTCCATGCAGTTTTCATCAGACTCGCAAGTGACAACTAAGCAAAATTTAGTATCGTCAACTCGATCCTATCGTGCCGAATCTGAGACCATGCTTTGAATTGGGTGGATGACCGGAGTTATTCCATAATTTTTCAAAATGTTGTGATTGACCTTTCGTCCATTGTCGAGGTAAGAAACCACATTGAATTAAATTTTGAACACAGGGAGAGTACCACTCAAGAGGTAATTCCATTAATCCTGATGAAGTGACATCTTCAAATTGTACATTATTTTTGGTTTTGGAGGAAGGAGCACCTCGGTAGAATTTGATGGGCTTTGCACCGCTGCTATGTACCTCTTTGACCACCATACCCTTGATCTTATTAGAATGGATTGGGGTCAGGGTCATAGTATGTACATAGTAGTTAATCTTCTCGTACATCGATTTATATTCTTCATTCTTTTCATCTTCGAGCGGGATCCTGAATTGCGGCTTCTTCCGACTTATTGTCGCTGCTTCTTTTTTGATTTCTATTTCTTCTTCAAAACTGTCTTCCCAATCAACATTGATGGCTGGTTTACCTGTCCAACTGTCCTAACGTCTCTGCCACGACCTCATCCCCGGCCTCGACTTCGGATGCGAGTTGTGGAGAAACCTTCACCATCTCGCCGTAAGGGAATGGTGAGTGACTGTTGGACTAGAACTTCAGGTTCTTCATCATCCTGAATTTCCTTTGCTTCATTCGTCATGGTATCTCTGGAGAAAATTGTTTTCTTCGGAGGTGCATAATAAGCTGCATCTTCATGGATTCCAATTTCATGCACGGAAAATGGTTGTAAGTCTCCTTTGATGCACTGGTCCCCTCCATCGTAGTATTTGATGCACTGATGTAGAGATGATGGTACCATCCGATTTTCATGTATCCATGGTCGGCCCAGTAGAGCGTTGAATGACGTTTCTGAATCAATTATGTGAAATTTTGAGGTTGTCTTTGCCAAGTCACCGGTCTTCATTAGTAGTGTTATTGAGCCGAGGGCTCTTTCTCCTTTCTGGTTGAATCCTCTTAATAACATCTTGTCCGCTTCGAGCTCGCGAGCATCAATTTCCAAGTATGCTAGCGTTCGAAGATTCATTATATTGATTGATGCTCCCGGATCCACCAATACTCGGAGAGTGTAAACTTCCCAATTGTAACTCGAAATGTACAACGGTCGATTGTGGTCTCGCTGTCCCAAGTAGTAGGTCATTGTCCGTGAAGGTAACACCTTGCTGTTCCTTTAATGAGCAAACCTCATCTAAGGAATCTCCGGCCATTTGAGCTAAGCAAATTTCTGGATCAAGTAAGGCCTTGATCAGAGCTTCTCTCATCTCCTATGATAAGATGAGAGCGTCGTAGATGCTCAGTTTAGCTGGTAGTTTCCTAAGATGGGATAGCACGTTGTAGTCCACTTTATTTTCATGTGTCTCGGCTTCTTCTCGAATGGGTATTTCTTCTGCCGGGGTTGATTCTTCTTGAACAACCACCTGCTTACCTTTGTCCTTTGGACCCATTCTCGGAGGTAGAACTCTTCCACTTCTTAAGTTAACTTCTGTAATTTCTTCTGAATCTAGTATTGAGTTTGCTAGTGTCTCCTCTTGAATCGGAATGACAGGTTCTTTTGGATTAGCTTCAGAGTCTGAAGGCTCTAACTCTATCGTGACTGGAGCTCCTCGAAACTCACAAATAGATTCGTTGCTCGTTGAACTCTCGTAGCCTCCTCGGTGGATGTCTTCTTTGTCATTGTGATCGTCGAGATTGTGTATGATTTGAGAATTGTCATTTGTATCGAAATCGATGTCCGGATTGTCGCTAGTTACGTAAGCGTTAGAAACAGTCAAAACGTAGCCAACGCTATAATCCTTACCATTTATAGATCCCACTGAAGTGAGCAGATAATCATACAGAGTCAGAGGTTCGAGGGATTTCTCCCCCGAATCGGAAACAACTATCTTAGGATAAGCAGCCCCTAGTCTAGCCTTAAGAGCCTCAGTCTTCTCTTCTTCGTCGATTTTCTTCTTCTCTTCAATCGTCTCTTGTTGAGGTGGTTCTTCTATCGCAAGTGACAGTGTCGACTTAACAGGTTTCGAACTCTGAATTGAGGCTCGCACCGAAGCAGTTTGGATGTGATCCAAAATCTTTTTCGAAGACTTTGTCCAAGCGGTAGCCCATCCATCATCAGTCGCATAGGGGTCTATTGGCACAATGAGATCCTTCGAGATAACATTGACGGAACCTCCTTTCAGGGGTTCCTTCATGTACTCCTTCGGGATCGTTATATTCCCTTTCTGCAGATTATCGTTGAGCCAACTTTTGAAGGTAATACAATCTTCTATCTTATGCCCAAGCATCCGGTGGAAGGGCAAAAGTTGGGATCACCTTTCTTGTCGACTTCTTTGGGTCTTTTAGGTTCTGGTAGTTGGAAATCTGGAGTCTTCATCAGACTGCGGAACATTTTTGGAACTGCCTCATTCTTGAAAGGATACTCCCTGCTCAGAAGCTCCCTTAACGTACGTTGCGGACGAGGCGGTTGTTCATACTGTAGAGATGACTGATAGCTGGGGTTGGGGTTGCTGGTAATTCTGTTGAGGTTGCTGCGGCTCTTCTGACGATATTTGTATCGGTTGCTTGCCTTTGTCGACAGCTGCGACGATCCCGAACTTCTTTTCAAAAGTTTTCACGGGTTTCTGTTTGTCTGTTTTGTCAGTGAAACTCAATTGTTTCGCCTCCTCTTGCAAGCTTCCGGCCTTGCTTAACAACTTTTCGAAAGTCTTAATAGTAAATCCCTTGAGGAAAAGTGCTATCGGGCCATGAATGCTCTTAAGTAAAATGCCGATCGCATGCTTGTTCTTGTAGTTGTGGCTCACACTTCATACTTAGGTTCCTCCATCGAAGTATGTAGTCCACCAAGGTTTTGTTGGGTTTCTGCTTCTCTGCCACTAAATCACCTATAGTGATGTGGTGCTGAGCTCCGACAAATCTCTTGATGAAGAGGTTCTCTAGTTCTGAAATTGTCTTCACCGAACCATTTGGAAATTCCACATACCAATCAAAGGCGATCCCTGATAGGCTGCTGAAAAATTGTCTGAAGAGTAAGGCATCACTTCCGCCGGCATTGTAACAACTGGCACGAAAATGTGCAACATCCTTCCGAGGGTTTCTGGTTCCATCAAAGGTCTTGAACAGAGGTGGTACAAAGCCTTTCGGATATTGGACAGCGTCGAATTCTTCAGGGTAAGGTCTACCCGTTCGAATGGATGTCCCGCTCTTTGATTGTGCCAAGGCTTCTCGCACCTGCTGTTCCACCATGTTCTTAATATCCTTTTCCGGAATCATGCTTTGTGTTGTATCCTTCTTTAACTGATCATCCCCATTAACGGACGTAATCTCCTTTCCTCCATCTACAATGTGAATGACTTCTCGGGGTGTTTCTCTTTGGGGTTGCACCTGACTCTGGAGAGTGGCTAGGGCTACAGCCATCTCTTCCATCCTTTTTGCTATTTGGGCTATCGTATCATCTTTCTCTTGAAGCTGCCTCCTCATTACTTCCGGCTCCTCTCTTTCTGTGTCTGTAGGGGCACCTTGTGAAGCTGACGAAGCTCGTGTTTCAACCATGTTAATTTCTGCATATTCATCATCCATGAACTCTGACGAATCAATCTCATCTCCGAATTTCTCTTCTCTTTCCCTTGCTAATCACCGAATATCGGTTCTTGGCTTTTCCATAGCATCTTCTAGTGGTCTTTTCTGTACATCCTTGCAGCTTGTCATGTGATAACTCGTCGGGTTTCCTTCTCATGAGTCCCCTTTCATCGCAATAGCACTTTCTTCGCATTCAAGTCTCCTCGACGAGACTTTCCTTCTCGAGTCGTTGTTTCAATCTTAATTGTCCAAGTAGTGGGACGCCATACCATCCTTTTAGCAGTAGAAGGTCTAGGACCGGATGGTCTGTCAGCCAAATTCTGGAAGGTGGTATCCTCCCTAATCTGTAGTCCTGAAACAACGACAGGTGGACTAGCTTTCATTCTCTTATTCGGATTTTCTGCAGCGATAGTAGGCTCTACTCGCGGCCCAAGATGGGACTTGGCTGGCACCCGCCATATCCTTCTTAAAATCTTTGACACAGGGCATTTTTCTTTCTTTGCTAACTTTTCTATCAAGGTTTGCAGTCGAGCAAATGGCATAACTCTAGCCCTTTTCTTACAACTATCGTTGTAATATACGGGCTGAGGCAATGCGGCGGCAATCTTGCGAACATTTTCCTCATCTTCTGCGGCGGAGAGGGGATGGAACCTGCTTCCTCCCAAAAGTGGTATGTATTCAGGCAGCGGTGTATACTCGGGCGATTCCGGGATTTCCTCCGGAAAGCAACTTCAGCAGCTCCGGCTTCTCTAGCGATCCTTCTACTTCGTTCCTTCTTTGGGTCCGTGTTAGTGATGGAATTCTCGAGCCGGACCCGATTTCAAAAACGAAGGTCTCACGAGAAGGTCCGTACCCTCCACGGTAACAAGGTTCACCATAGTTCGGATTTCCTTCCCCTTTAGTTTGGCAGGAGCCGGGGTAGGTGCGAGACAGCCTAGACCAGATGGGGTAACAATAATAGTCCTTTTGTGGACAGCAGTACTCCTCTCAGTTGGAATCTTTTGCAGAGGAGGGAATTCATGAGTTGACTTGTGGTTAAACTCAATCAACGGCTTCTCAGTTTCTGGTACTTTGCTTGTGAGTGAAAAGAGAGTGACGTCGGGGATTTTGATGTCGGTGTCCCCGAATCCTTGTCCGAATCGAATAATTCCATTATCAGGCAGTTTGTCCTTGAACACGGCCAGGTCGAGTCCGTTGACGAAGGAGAAGAGTGAAAAGAGAGTGACGTCGGGGATTTTAATGTCGGTGTCCCCGAATCCTTGTCCGAATCGAATAATTCCATTATCGGGCGGTTCGTCCTCGAACACGGCCGAGTCGAGTCCGTCGACGAAGGAGAAGATCGGCTTTGGGGCTTCCATTTCGCGCAGGCGCATTCCAAGTGTTAGTCCCCGAATCGTGCTTCTTCTTATCGTATAACTTATGCCGAAAAAGAGAGAGTCTGAACACATTTCTGTTTATCTTAGTGTATTTGTGGTATTAAAGGAAGATTGTTTTTTTCGGAAAGATTTATTCTTTAGGAAGGAGAATTAATAAAAGAAGGAGAGTTGTAGGAAGGGTAAAAGGAATTGATTAGGAACTGGAAAAGGAAGAGGAAGCCTTGTAGAAACTTCTTGACCCGCAAGACCGCTCCTAAACTAATACCTATTGGGGGTCCACCCCACCTCAGAAATGAGGTAAAAGGATCTCGGAACCTCTCTGTTTAGGGGTGTCTAAACAATGGCTCCTAAATCCGAGAGAATGTTGGCTATACTTGTTCAAGGTAGAAATGAACATAGTATTCCAATGGAAGGAAGGGTAGTTTGATCCACTAGGAACATGGATACACTACCGATTTTTGAAAGCAGAATTATCTGATTAAAAGGGAGAGAGGAATTTTCCCCAGTGGAGTCGCCAGAAGTATGTTGGCATTATTTTTAGATTATGTATTTTGAAAAAGGGGGGTCGCCTAACAGAAATTGTCGGCGAATTTTAGATTTTAAATTTAATTTAAATATATATATAATTTAGAAAGTAGTATTTGATTTTGAAAATAATTTTAAATTTAAAAATTTTAAGATATGAAATCAAACTGATCTCACATCCCGAATAGTTTACATAAACAAGCACCGCACCACAAACCGTGTATCTATCCTGAAGAATAGACACACTGCTTGACGATGGGGCTTGATCAAATAAACTAGAAGATTTGTGACATCCGTTTGGTCTGCGAACCAATTTTATAAGCCGACAAATTCCCCTGCTTAATATGAAAGCATTAAACAGGGTTTATATTTCCTGGGTTCTTAAAATTCCCTATAAGGGCAAGCCCCTATAGTTAATTATATCTTAAGTGACGGGAATCACCTAAGAAAACTCTCGATAATAATCGGTAATTCGCTCTCAAGAATTTCAAAGTTTAAGGTTTTCAAAGGATTGGATTTTGGAATTTCAATAGGGAATGGATCAAGTTTGGGACATTTTGTTTTGGGAATTCAAAGGAAGAAAGGTAGGAGAAATCACAGATTCGAAGCGAACTTCGGTAATTTCCCAACTATCCTATTGTTTGGCTTGAATTTAAGAAAGTACTAATGTTTATTTAATGTTTCAATCTTGCCAATTTTAATTAATTTGGACTTATATTCGTATGATGTGATCACACAAATAGCCTCGAAGATGTGAGGGTTTATGTCGTATCGGACGACTACCTCGGAATCCTAAAACCGGTTAGGGCTTAATTTGCAATGCAAATGCCTAACAAAAGGTTGAGGATTTATGTTGCACTAGGCAAACTACCTCGAAATCCTATGGCTTGGTTATTTAATTCTAAGAAAGGTTTTTCTGATGTAGATTCGAGTTTTATTGATGACGATGGTCGTGCTGCCCACCATGCTCGAACTCCTTGTTGTTGCAGAGGTTTAGTTATAGAAGTCATAAATCAAGAGATGAGAAAAGTGTTTTGGTTTAGAGAAAATCTTAATTTCCAAGTGTTTTTTATGTTTTATTTAAAACAAATCTTAAAGTTGATTATAACAACACCGGCTAAGATCCCACTGTTCCATCCTTCCAGCATTGTTATTTTTATCGGATTCACTTAGTCCAGATGAATTTGCTAAACTCAACTGAATGAGTTCCACACTTTCATTTAGACCGTGGGAAATCCCGTTAGCAACACGTAGGTTACATCATCCGAGGTATTCCCGATCATCCAACAAGACGTTTTAATTTAGTTATAATTGTAGTTTTGTGTTCTATTTGTGATTAAATTTTGAGTTGTTTTATATTTTGAAAAGTTGTGGCGGTGAATTTTATCTTGCAATGAATTTTAATTTAGTTTTGGTTTCAGTTTTAGGGACTATCCTAAAGGTGTGGGTTTTCATGCAACAGTTGTTTATCATGCAAGAAAAGTAAGTGCGATGCGATTAAATAAATTACAACAAAATAAAAGCGTACCTGAAGGGTCTTCCCGTCATTCCAAGCTGCACTTAAACACAATTTAGAATATTTAAGCAGGTTCCTAGGTAAAGCTAAGGGAAGAGTTCTGGTTTTCTACCAAATTCCTAATCCTATAGCTAGTCGTTTCCTATGATATCTAGGTTCTTGTGTCTTGGTTTGAGGACTATTTTCTTCATCAAAGAACAATTAGATTCAATTGTTCTTATAAACAACCTATCATATTGAGGAAGTGCTTAAGACAAGTCTTAAACATCTTTTCAATACTGATAGGATTATTTTAAGTCCAAATGGATTTAATGAATCAGGTGAAGTAATCGTCCGACGTTTAGTTAAGTTTTGTTGTTATCTTGCTCAGTGAACTAGGACATTTGAATATCCTATAAGTGAAGTAACATTTCATTTAACGTTATGTTTAGGAGTTATGATAACCAAAGCTTTCGAGGGCAAATTGGTGTTCAAATGGTTTGTGATTTAATTTAATTTCGGTTATCGGGTTTAAATTTGGAATAGTGTTCAAGTTGCTTTATTTTGAATTTGTTTATGTCTTAGGTGATGTTATATTTTTTTTAATTCAATTTAATTTAACTTTAATTTAATTTAATTTAGTTTAGTTTCAATTTTGATTTAATTTGACTTGATTTTAATTTTAACTTGATTCTATTATTTAATTTAATTTAATTCAATTTAGTTTGATTTGATATGAATTAATTTAATTTAATTTAATTTGATTTAATTTAATTTAATTTAATTTCCTTTAATTTAATTTAATTTAATTTAATTTAATTTAATTTTATTTAATTTAATTTTATTTAATTAATTTAGTTTAATTTCATTTAATTTAATTTTATTTAATTCAATTTAATTTAAATTTTAATTTAATTTTACTTTTAATTTTAATTTAATTGAAATTTTAAAAGGGTTTAATATAAATAATTTAACTTTAATTTAATTTAATGATTAAGTCTTTTAGCATTTTAAATCTTAAACTTGGATTATCATTTTAATTAGGAATTAAATATTATGGAGATGATTAATTTAGGGATTCTTAAATTAAAGAACAAATCTCTTCCTAATAATATCCCTATTTTAATAATTCCAATTTTATTATTCTTCCAAATTTAATCAATTATTTAATTAAGGTTTATTTTAATTATTTTCAAATTGTTTGGTAGGTTTCTATTCTTTAATTATTTAAATTTCAATCATCCAAATCAGATTAGGATCAAATATTTTACTCTTTAATTTTATTAAGCCTAAAGTTTTAATTAAAGATTAAAATCTTAATTACCATTTTGCCCCTTCAAGCTTAATAATTTCATAACTCACTAAATTGAGCTTAAATTAACTTGAAATTTTTATGTGACTTCACTCACATGTCAATAAAGACATGAGAGGAGAAAATGTGATTTTTCTGTATTTAATTTAATTATGTAATTATTTTTGGTGGAAAATAGAGATTTCTAATGAAAATTTAACAATATGACCAAGGAAAAGTTTCTGTCCTTAAGAAAATTATGGGACATTCCTAATGACCAGAGGACCACTTGGACCAATTTTGGTGACTTTTTGAATTATTTTATTTTTATTATAATTATTTTAGGTTTTGGAGTATTAATTAATTTAAAAATAAAATGAAGGTTGAAAAATGAATTTTATATTTTTCAAAAATCCCTCTGATATCAAGGGAATCAGAGAATCAATTTTTACAATTTTCTGATTTTTCTTTGATTTATTAGAATTATTTTAATGGAAATGCTAAAAAAATACATTTTTTTAATTTTAAAATTACCTTAGGGCTTTAAAATTTAATATCTCATCAAATAGACCTAAGAAAAATATGGGGTTTGTTCCTAAGTGATTAGAATTCAAAATGTGACATTTTAGTGAATTTTATTATTTTTGTGATTTTATTATTTTTTATTTATTAAGATATTAAAATAATGCAAAAAATTAACTTTTTTAGAAAATTGGAATTTTATTTTTCTTAAATTCCCCTGATATCAGAGAGGCTCCAAAACCAAATTAGTGAATTTTTGAAAAGTATTTTGAAAGTTATGAATTTTTAAAGTTTAAATTGGCTAAATGGCTTAATCAACCCATTTAGTAGGGCTAACCAAGTCCAATTGACTTCAAATTTTTATGGTGGGTTCCTCTGATCCTAAAGGTCCGTGGAGAATTGATTTCAAGTCAATTTGATGCATGATTAGCTCTAATTAATTAAGGACTATTTTTGGTGTTTAGGTCAATTAGGGTTATTCCAAGTGAGTTAATTCAAAACCTATTTTTCCTAAGGTCCTCTGGTCATAAGAAACATCACCAAATTTTTCTAGAATTTATTTTACAACATGCTACTTATTGGATTTAAAATACTCAAAACAGCAACATGAATTTGAAAAATCAATAACTTCTCATAGGGATGGCCTCCGACTTTGGAAAATTCAGGGAATGTTCCCAAATTCGGAGGCTTCAAAGCCCTATGGTCTCATGCCATAGTGAATTTCCTATATGCATGGAGAATTAAAACAATGCAGAGGGTAAATAAATCATTAAAAATAAAATACTTGATGAAATTAAATGATTTCTTTTCCACATTATTCTCCTCTGTTCATCGAGCAAGTGGGTATTTTTATTTTATTTTTTTGATTTTTCTACACAAAGTTATGCATTTTTGAAGTTTAGGGAATTAAATAAATAAAAAAATACCCTAATTTCCTACTTATCCACGCGGCGCCACGCCATCCTCGGCAGCTCCGAACGCACACGCGTCGCGCTACCATTCGACGCCGCCATCCAACTCAGCGCTCCGGGGGCCCGCTGTAACATTCCATCTCCTCATCCGATGTGATCCTGGCCGTCCATCCACGCGTGTATGGAATGAACGACATCCGTTCATCGTCCCCAAGCGTCCTCACCCGAGAGCCGTCCACACTAAAACCCTAAGAACTCACTCATTTCTCAATGAATTTTCGTGTTCTTGTGCTCTATGGATTCGTCTTGAAGAGACGAATACATCTATATGGTGATCATGCATTGAAATTAAGGCATTTGAAATAGAGAATCTCCAGAAGCTCGGGATAAAGAGTTAGCTCATACCTTTGCTCAGAGAAGTGTGGCTTCAATCTGAGGGCTGTGTCACCTTCGATTGGGTCCCAGCAAGCTCCAAATGAAGTCTCCTGGTCTGGTGAATTGCCTAGGTATGATTTCGACCAAGCCCGATCACAAAGCTTGGAGTCCGGAACGGATGGGTGGCCCGGAGAGGGGCTTTTGCCGGTGGACCTCTTCCCTTGGTCTAGTGAAGGTGTAGGACCAATCAATTTGAGGATTGATCCACCGTGGAGAAGTGTCCCGGTTTTGGGTGGAATTTTGGCTGAGAAATTGGGCTCGTTGGTGGGGATTAGGGCAAATTGTCACTGGGGATCAACTGCTCTAAGTACGGAGAGTGTTCTGGAGCAATTTTGGCAGAGTTTCAGTAAGGTCTAGTTCAGCACCTCTCATGGCCGAGAGGAGGTGAGGTTTAAATAGGAGAGGGTGGAGGGCCTCCCAGGGGGAGTTAGGGCTTCGGATCAGCTGCTCTTGGCAAGAGAAGAACAGCTACAATGGCCACTGGGGATGGGGCAGCTCAGCAGGTGAGAATTCCAAGTTTGGGCTCACATGTGAGCTCTCGGCCTGGTGGTTTCCGGCGGCTGTGGTGGTTGGCCGGCCAGGTTCAGGTCACTGTTGTCATTAGGGAGGTCAGGGCTGGGGCTTAGTGCAGTCAATTCTCCAATGCCATGTTTAAAGAGCTTGGATTGAAATGGAATGGAGGGAAGGCTATTTTGGGTTCAAATGAGTCAACCCATTATTTTTGGCTAGGTTCACCACCCAAGGCCTGGTTTTGGGCTGAAAAGGATCACTTGGGTCAGCCAAGAGAAAATGGTGTGGTCTCCATCCATGATGAGGTGGCTAAGCATGGTTTAGTGTGTGACATGCTTAAGGTAAAAAAGGGTTTAAGAAGGATTAGGAAAGGGGGCCCTCCTTTTGCCAATTGTGGTAAGGTCACATGTGAGCAACTCACATGGCTTACATGTGGCTTAAGAGTGGCTTCATGGCTCCATTTGGCTTTGGAAAAAGTTGGCTTGGTTTCATGAAAATGGTTTTTTTGGGATATTGGGTATTTTTGATGGAATTTGGATAAAGCCTAATTTGGAATGATTTGATTATTGATTTAGGCTTTAGGGATAATTTAAATTAATGGAGTGATGAAAAGAATGTGTCATATGGGCTTTAGCACGAAGTTTGGGCTTTTAGGAAGGTTTAAGAAAGTGGGCTTTTGGTTTGAAAATAAATTTATGGATGGGAATTTTGTGAAGGATTGGGCCAAACAAATGTTGGGTTTAGCTCATGGATGAGTCATGAGTGATTTGAAGCAAGTTGGGAGTGATTTGGGTTTGAATTGGGTTGAATTTGGGCTTCTTTGGTGAATGGGCCAATATAGGTCAAATTGGGCTAACTTGGGCCAATGTTGGGCTAGGGTTGAAATTGATGTAAAATAAATTTTGGGAAATGTTTATGGGAGTGTTTCAAAGAAGTTTTGGCTTTGGTTGGGTTTTGATTTTGGGGTTTGGGTTTATTTGGGTTAGGTTTGGGTTTAGGTCAAATTGGGCCTTTTAGCTTTGGGTTGAATTTGAGTGGGGTTTGGGTCTAAATTTTGGGTAAATCATGTTAGTGTTTTTTTTTGTGGGGATGTTAAGGAAGGTTTAGAAAAGGTTTGGGATTAATTGGAGTTGAATTGGGTTAGTTTGGGTTAGGTTTGGGTCATGGGTTCAAATTGGGCTTTAAGGTCCAAAATGAAATTGGGTTCAAATGTAAATCAAATTAGACTTGGATTTGGTATAGATTGGTGTTGGGAATGTTGAATTGAAGTTTAGAATTGAATTGGACCAGAATTTGGGTCAATTGGATAGGTTTGGTTTGACATTGGGTTCACTTTGGGTTAAAATGGATCAAATTGGGGGTTTTTACAAAAGTAGGGTAGATTGACAAACTTGGTCCATGGTGTAGTTGAACAAAATGAAATTGGGATTATTTGGGATTTTCTGGAATTTTCTGGGAATTTTTTGAATTTTTGGATTTTTGGGTCAAGAGGGGTATTTTGGGTATTTGGTGGGTATTAGGAGGTATTTTTGGAATTTTTGGTATTTTTGGCTATGGATGGTCAATTTGAGTGATGTGTGAATGTTTGGGATTGGTCTTGAGGAATTTTGGGTGATTTGGAGATTTTTTGGAAAAATTTGGGTAATTTTAAGGGTTTTGGGTAGGCTAGGCGGGTGTAGGGTCCCGGGGGTCAAAAATTGAAAATTTGGAAAAATGAAGATTGAGTAATTGTAAGTGGAATGAAATCATTTTGGTTGAGCCATGAAGCCATGAAGCCATATCAAGCCCACATGAGCCATGAAGGGACTCATTTGAGGTATTCACTATGTTGTTCCTAACCCTCTTAGCCAAGGGCTTAGGGGTTAAGGACCATCCATGTGAATCACCCTTATGAGTCAGGAGGTCAAGTTGGGTATGGGTGTGTTTTTAGGAGGTGTGTGAAAGTGTAGTGTGTAGGTGTAGTGTATGTGTAAGTCAGCCCCTTCACTGCGACCAGGCCACCTAGGGTAGTCCTAAGGCCAAAGAGTCCTATAGGAACTCATCCTTTAAACTTCCACATTTGATTTCAACCCTCTAGGTGATCAGGGGTCTATAGTCAAGTTTGTGAAGTTTGTAGGGAGTTAAGAATTGGTTTGAATTTTTAAGTGGTGGGTCCCAATTCTAATCTTCTAAGATAGTCAAAGGAAAAGCCTAAGGCTAGATCCTAAATACTAAAGAGAAGAAGAGAAGACCTCATCAAAAATGAGGTCAACAACTCTTCCTCTCAAACTTTTCTTCATCCTCCATAATTGTACACTGTATTTCATACCATATAAACTATATGGATAGGTTCGTCTACACTAGATGAAGCTCTAGGAACAAAACCCATGTGATTTGGTTGAGTATCAGGAGAGATCTTAGGTATAAAAGGTTGACAGCTCTCGGGATGAACCAATTGAAGATGATGAACGAGCACCATCGGATTGCGTGTGTAATGCTTGCTCGGCTATCATGAAGTCAGATGGAGATCATGTACATAAATCGTGACCTCGTGGACATCCAGTCAGATGGTGGCGTCAAATAGGAGTGCGTCGTGTGGTCTTTCGGAGCTGCCAAGGATCTAGTCAGTGCAACGTTGTTAAATAGGAAAATATGGAATTTTTTATTTATTTAAATCACCTGAAATTTAAAAATCCATAACTTGGCCTAAAAATTCATAAAAATAAAAAAAATACCCTCTTCCTCAGCGAATAGAGGAGAATAATGTGGAAATGGTTTGAAATTTATTTAATGCATGTATGATTTTTAATTAATTAAATACCCTTTGGGGTTTTTTGATTTTCCATGCACGTAGACATTTCACCATGGCTGATATTTTGGCATGTTATTGTCTCAATCATCATGGATATTCCCTGCTTTTTCTATGGTCAGAGAGGATCTCTAGACAAAGAACTTTATTTTTCAAGTTTAGACATCTATTTTCATAAATTAATTCTAATATATAACATGGTGATTATAAAACTTCAAAAAAATCATGGTAGGTACCTTACGACCAGAGGATCCTAGGATAAAATTTTCATGGGTTAAATCATTAAGAAATAACTTAATTATCAACTTGGTTTAAAACTAAATTTAAATTAATTTGAGTTCGTTAAATATTAAAATCACTTAAAAATAACTCTCCACTATATTTTAAAGGTCAGAGAACTCCACATAAAAATTTCATGGCATTTGAAATTCATTTGGTTACCTAAATGAATATTCTAAGTGAAATGGTAAGTTGGAACATTAAACTAATTTTAATAATTATAATATAACTCAAAAAATTATAAAATTTGTTTTTAGGAGTTCTCTGTGATCAGAGGATTCTTTTAAAAATTAAATTAGGATTTTCACAAATTTTTTTTAATCATATTTCTAATATTTAAATAATTAAACAATAATAAAATCATAAAAATATTAAAAATCACGAAATTATTGCATTTAGTCTCCTAAGCACTTAGGAACCATCCACATAATTTTCCCAAGCTTCAATCTTAAAATAACAATTTTTAAAGGCTTATATTAATTTTAAAAGGGTAAAAATGAATTTTCTTAATTTTCCACTAAAATAATTTTAAAACTAAAAATAAAAATTAGAAAATATAAAGTTCATTTCTTTTGGTTCCCTGACCTTAGAGGGACTTAACAAAAATATAAATTTGAATTTTCAACCTTTGAAATATTTTATAATTAATAAAAATTTCAGAACTTAAAATAATTTTAATAATTAAATTAAAACTCAAAGAATCATGAAATTTGGTCCAAGTGGTCCTGTGGTCTAGGTCTACCTATCATAAAAATTTTAAAGTAATATTTTTTGTTTTGGATAAGTTATTGAATTTCCATTGAAAACTCCTATTTTGCATAAAAATAAATATATAAATTAAATTAAAATTTGAAAAATCACATTTTCCCCTCTGATGTTTTAACTAAGCATTTACGACACTCTAATTCTGTCAAAGGGGATGAGAGAAAACCAGATTAAGGCTCTGCTGGATCCAAAAATTTTCATAGTACAATGGGCTAGCATGCCCTAAGATGGAGTTTGTACTTTGAAAGAACAGCCTTGCACAATCTTCACCAATGAAGACTTGATACTTGACCCGACCCACAATTACGAAGATGATTATACTTCCAAATGATGGCCAAACTTGGCCAAAATCTTTAAGCGGCTAGTGTGCAAAATCAAAATTTGTTAAATATTTTAGAAGATAACAATTGTGCCTAGGCTCCGGTTCTAGCGCGTAGGCAACGGTTCTGGCGCGTAGGCGGTAGCCAAGTTATACATTTTGCTGTCTAGGCGCTAGGTTGACTTTTTTATCATGTTTTCTTCATTAAGCCCATTTTAGCTCCTCTATGTTGTTATTTAGCTTCTTCTCATTATTAATCTATTTTTCTTATACCTGCAACTAACAATATAAAAATACCATTCATTAACGTATAATATCCATAAAAAATTAAGCATAAATTACACATAAAAATAGGTAATTTTAAAGTAGATTAATTCCCCCAAACTTAAACGTTACCTGTCCCAAGTAACACTTTTTACTACAATAAAATTTAACATATGGAAGAAAGTTTGGCTTTAAGAATTATATACCTTTTGTTTTAGAATAACAATAGTAAACCTTAAAAAGATTTTTAATAACTTAGGTTAAAATTTAATATTGTAAGAATATTAAATAATCAAGTTTTAAGAATTTTGATTTTCTATTTATTTCAAGAAATTTGTCATATTAAGGGCACATTGATAAATTACATGAAAAAGACTTTCATGAAAACTCCATTAATAAAGATGCTGGTACTTATAAACAAGTTTGAAGGTAATTAAGTCTCTTTCTATTGTCGGCATATTTTTAGGTTATGTATTGTATTTTGAAAAGGAGGTCGCCTACAGCAATTGTCGGTGAATTTTAGATTTTAAATTTAATTTATATATATATATATATATATATATATATAATTTAGAAAGTAGTATTTGATTTTGAAAATAATTTTAAATTTGAAAATTTTAAGATATGAAATCAAACTGATCTCACATCCTAAATAGTTTATATAAACGAGCACCGCATCACAAACCGTGTATCTATCCCAAAGAATAGACACACTGCTTGATGATGGGGCTCGATTAAATAAACTAGGAGATTTGTGACATCCGTTTGGTCTGCGAACCAATTTTATAAGTCGACAAGTTCCCCTGCTTAATATAAATGAATTAAGCAGGGTTTATATTACCTGGGTTCTTAAAGTTATCTATAAGGGCAAGCCCCTATAGTTAATTACATCTTAAATGATTGGAATCATTGAAGAAAACTCTCGATAATGATCAGTGGTTTTGCTCTCAAGAATTTCAAAGTTTAAGGTTTCAAAGAATTGAATTTTGGAAATTTCAATAGGGATTAGCTCAAATTCGGAACAGTTTATTTTAAGAGTCCAAAGAAAGAGAAGTAAGAGAAGCTGAAGATCCAAGAAGAATCTTGACAACTTCTCAAACTATCCTATTGTTTGGTTTCAATTTGGGAGTTTATTTAATGTTTCAATCCTACCAATTTTAATTGATTAGGACTTATATTTGTATGACATGAGCATACAAATAACCTTGAAGATGTGAGGGTTTATGCGTACCAAACGACCACCTCGGAGTCCTAAGACCGGTTAGGGCTTAATTTACATGACATGATCATGCAAATGGCTAATGAAGAGTTGAGGACTTATGTTGCACTAGGCAAACTACCTCGAAGTCCTATGGCTTTGTTATTTAACTCTAAGAAAGGCTTTGCTGAAGTAGATCCGAGTTTTGCTGATGACGATGGTCGAGCTGCCCACTGTGCTCCAAGCTCCTTGTTGTTATAGAGGTTTAGTTTTAGAAGTCATAAATCAGGAGATGAGAGAAGTGTTGTTGGTTTAGACAAAATCTTAAAATCCAAGTGTTTTGTAATATTTTAATTAAAACAAATCTTAAAGTTATTTAAACAGAAACGATTTAGATCACACGGTTCTGTCATCCCAGCACCGTTATTTTCATCAAATTCACTTAGTCCAGATGAATTTGCTAAACTCAAATGACTGAGTTCCACACTTTCATTTAGACTGTGGGTAATCCCGTTAGCAACATGTGGGTTACATCATCCGAGGTATTCCCGATCATTCAATGTGACATTTTAATTTAGTTACAATTATAGTTTTGTTGTTCTATTTGTGATTAAATTTTGAGTTCTTTTATGTTTTGGAATGTTGTGGCGGTGAATTTTATCTTGTAATGACTTTTAATTTAGTTTTTGTTTCAGTTTAGGGACTATCTTAAAGGTTTTGGTTTTCATGCAACAGTTTTATTTATCATGCAAGAAAAAGTAAAGTACAATGCATGTAAGTAAATTGCAACAAAGTAAATTGCAATAAAATAAAAGCGTACCTGGAGGGTCTTCCCGTCATCCCAAGCTGCACTTAAAACACATGTTAAGGCATTTAAATATTTCAACAGATACCTAGGTAAAGCTAAGGGAAGGGTTTTGGTTGTCTACCAAATTCCTAATCCTATAACTAGTCATCTCCTATGACGTCTAGGTTCTTGGTTTGGTTTAAGGATGATTTTCTTCATCAAAGAACAAATAGATTCAATTATTCTTCTAAAACATCCCATTATATTGAGGAAGTGTTTAGGAAGAGTCCTAAACATCTTTTCAATATTTTTGAGATTGTTTTGAGTCCAAGTAAATTTAGTTGCACAGGTGAATTAATCATCCAGGGGTTTAAATTTTGTTCTCTTGCTCAGTGAACTAGGACATTTGAATGTCCTATAAGTGAAGTAACACTTCACTTGATACTTCATTTAAGAGTTATAATAATAAGATCTTTAAAAGGGCAAATAACCTTATTAAGTAATTTAATGATTTAAACTTAATGATTTAATTTTAATTTTGACCTAATTATATAAAAAAAAGTTTAAGTTTGAAATAGTGTTCAAATTATTTTAGAGTTAATTCTTAATGATTTCATTTAGGTTTGTCGTTAAATGATTTTAATTCAATTTAATTTTAATTTAATTTAAGTTTAATTTAATTTAATTTAATTTAATTTAATTTAATTTGATTTAATTTAATTTATTTTATTTTAATTTAATTTAATTTTAATTTTAATTTAATTTGAATTAATTTATTTTGATTTAATTTTTATTTTATTTTAATATATTAAATATGATTTAATTTAATTGTTAAAGGTCTTAATTTAATTTAAATTTTGATTTAATTTAGTTTAAATTTAATTTAGTTTAAATTTAATTTAGTTTAAATTTAATTTAATTTAATAGTTAAGTCTTTTAGCACATTAAATTTTAAATTGGGTTATCATTCATATTGGGAATTAAATATTATTGTAGTGATTAATTTAGAGATTTTTAAATTGAAGAATAAATATACTCTTAATAATATCCCTACTTTAATAATTCCAATTTCTATTATTCTTCCAAAATTTTAATTAATTAATTAATTTAAAGTTTATTTTAATTATTCTTGAAATGACTGGTAGGTTTCTACCCTTCAATTATTTAAATTTCAATCATCCAAAATCAGTTTAGGATCAAATATTTTACCCTCTCCTTTTTTTGATTAATCCTAAAATTTTAATTAAGGGTAGAAATTTTTAATTACCCTTTTACCCTTCAAGCTTAATAATTCTATAACTCACTAAACTAAGCTCAAATGAACTTGAAATTTTTATGTAACCTCACTCACATGTCAGTCAAGACATTAGAGGAGAAAATGTGATTTTTCTGTATTTAATTTATTTATGTAATTATTTCTAATGGAAAATAGGGATTTTCAAGGAAAATTCAATAACATGACCAAGGAAATATTTCTGTCCTTGAAAGAAATATGGGATGTCCTTAATGACCACAGGACCACTTGGACCAATATTAGTGATTTTTTGAATTATATTTTATTTATTAGAATTATTTTGAGTTTTAGAGTATTAATTAATTTTAAAATAAAATAAAAGTTAAAAAATAGATTTTTTATTTTTTATAAAACTCTCTAACCTCATAGAGTTCAAAGAAACAAATTTTACAATTTTCTGATTTTTCTTTGATTTATTGGAATTAATTTAGTGAAAATGTTGGAAAATACATTTTTTAAAATTAAAAGTTGTTTTAAGCATTTGAAATTCAATATCTTTACTTTGAGACTTGAGAAAAATATTTAGTTTGTTCGTAAGTGATTAGGAGTCAAAATATGACATTTTTATGATTTTTAATATTTTTATGATTTTTATTATTTTTTAATTATTAAAAATTGTAAAATAAGCTTTAAAATGAAAATTTTTAGAAAATTACAATTTTAATTTTCCTAAGTTCCTATGATATCAGAGAAGCCCCAAAACCATTTTTGTGAATTTTTGAAAAGTATTTTGTGAGTTATGAATTTTTAAAGTTTAATTTTGGTTATATGACTTAATTAATCCATTTAGTGGGTTAAACATTTCCAATTGATTTCAAATTTTTATGTGATGTTTCGTTGATCCAAAAGATCAGTGGAGAATTATTTTCAAGTTAATTTGATTTGTAGTTAACCCTAATTAAATAAAGTTCAATTTTGGGTGTTTAGGCCAATTAGGGTTGTTCCATGTGAATTAACTCAAAATCTATTTTTCCTAGGTTCCTCTGATCATAAGAAACATCAACAAATTTTCCTAGAATTTATTTCATAACATGCTAATTATTGAAATTAAAATACTTAAAACAGTAACATGCAATTGGAAAATCAATAAATTCTCATTGGGATGGCCTCTGACCTTGAAAAATTCAGGGAATGTTCCCAAGTTTAGAGGCTTCAAAAGCCCCATGGTCTCGTGCCATGTTGAATTGTCTATACAAATGGAGAATTGAAATACCACAGAGAGTAAATAAATCATTAAAAATAAAGTACTTGATTAAATGACTTGATTTCTTTTCCACATTATTCTCCTCTGTTCACTGAGCAAGAGGGTATTTTTATTTTATTCTTATGATTTTTCTACACAAAGTTATGAATTTTTGAAGTTCTGATAATTAAATAAATAGAAAAATACCCTATTTTCATACTTATCCACGCGGTGCCACACAATTCTTGGAAGCTCCGAAAGGCCACGCGGCGCGCTTTGATTGAGCTCCGCCATCTGAGTCAGCTGCCACAGGGCCAGCGGTTCACGTACCATCTCCTGGTCCGACGCCATCTGAGTCGTCCGCTCGATACACGCGCAATCCAACGGCTCCCGGTCATCATCTACGACTGGTCTGCACCCGTGAACGTCCACACTAAAACCCTAAGATCTCACTCGATTCTCAATCGATTTTCATGTTTTTATACTCTATGGATTCGTCTTGAAGAGACGAACATATCCATACGGTTTATGTGGCATGAAATTAACCCAATCAAAATAGAGAATGTTCAGAATCTTGGGAAGAAGAGAGAGAGCTCATACCTTTTCTCAGAGAAGTGTGGCTTCGATATGAGAGTTGTGTCACCTTCGATTGAACCTATGTAAGGTCCAGATGAAGTCTCTGGCCCTGGGGAATTGCCTAGACCTAATTTCCACTAGACCCAATTTCAACCTTTGGAGGCTAGAATAAATGGGTGGCCTGGAGAGGGGGCTTTCACTGGGGAACTCCTTCTCTTGGTCTTGTGCAGGTATGGGTGAGTTTAATTTAATTTTGGTGGAGAATTGGAAAGTGTCCTGTTTTTTGGTGGAATTTTGGCTGAGAAATTGAGCTCTATGGATGGGGATTAGGGCAAATTATCACTGGGGATCAATTGCTCTAAGTGTGGAGAATGGTCTGGAACAATTTTGGCAGAGTTTCTGTATTGTTTGGTGCAACTCCCTTCTTGGCCGAGAGGGGTGGGGTTTAAATAGAGTTGGCCGGAGGGCCTTCCAGGGGGAGTTAATGGCTGGGATCAGCTACTCTGGGCAAGGGAAGAACAGCTCCAATGGCCATTGGGCATGGGGCAGCTCAACAAGAGAGAATTTCAATGTTGGGCTCTCATGGTGCTCTCGGCCATGGCAGTTTCCGGCGGCTGTGGTGGCTGGCCGGCCAGGCATGGGTCACCCTCAGGGTCAGTGAGGTCAGAGCTTGAGTCCTGTGAGTTCAATTGATGGTTGCCTTGTGTAAAGGTGGTGAATTGAAATGGAATGGGAATAGGGTGATTTTGGCTTGGTTTGGGTCAACCCATGGCTTTGGGCTAGGTTCACCTCCCCATGGCCTGCTTGGGCTGAAGAGAAAGCTATTTGGCTCAGCTTAATTAGTGGGGAGAAGTCACCATCCAAGTACAATTAGGCTTAAGCATGGTTTAGGGGAATCATGGGAGTGGTTAATCACTCTTAAGAGAATCATCAAAGGGTCCCCTCTTCTTGCCACTTTGGGTATGGTGAGGTGTCCAAGGCTTTCATGGCTCCCATGTGGCTCATACATGGCTTCATGGCTCCATTTGGCTTGGGAAAAGTAAAGTTAACTTTCATGGAAAAGAGTTTATGGAATTTTAAAAATTTTGGGGTTATTTGATGGGATTTGGCATAATACCATTTTGGCTTGATTTTCATGATGGATGTAGCACTTAGGGAGTGATATTAATTGAGTGAGGATGAGATGAGATTGTAATGTAGGCTTAGGATGGGTTTGGGCTTTTAAAATTTGGTAAAGGTGTGCATTAAAAATGGTTTAAGGGAATCAGCTTTTATGTTTCAAAATGGGCTTTTAGATGAAAAATTTTACAAAGGGGCATGCTAAATAAATGTTGGGTTTGGTTTAGGGATGTGTCATGAGTGATTTGAGACAAATTTGAGGTGATTTGGAATTGAATTGAGTGTAATTTGGGTCCCCTTGGTGATAGGGTCAAAATAGATCAAAATGGGCTAACTTGGGTTAAGATTGGGCTAAAGTTGGTTTTGATTTAACATTAATGTTGAGAAATGTTTATAGGTGTGTTACAAAGAGTTTTCAACTTTGGTTGGGGTTCAATTTTGGGATTTGGGCTAAGTTAGGGTTAAGCTTGGGTTTAGGCTAAATTGGGGATTTTGGGTTTGGGTTGAATTTGAGTGGGGTTTGGATCTAAATTTTGGGCAAATTGTGTTAGTTCTTTGTTTATGTAGATGTTAGGGAAGGTTTAGAAAAGATTTGGGGTCAATTGGAGTTGAATTGGGTTGGTTTGGGCTAAATTTGGGTTATGGGTCAAAATTGGGCTTTAAGCTTAAAAATAAAATTGGATTCAAATGTTAATCAAATTGGACTTGGATTTGGTCTAGATTGATATTGAGGATATTGAATTTATGTTTAAAATTGAATTGGACCAAAATTGAGGTCAATTGGGGTGATTTAGTTTGACATTGGGTTCACTTGGGTTTAAAATGGACTAAATTGGGGGTTTTGGTAAAAATTGTGTTAATTAGAAAAATTTGCCTATGGTGTAGTTGAACAAAATGAAATTGGGAATATTTGAGATTTTTTGGAATTTTCTGGGAATTTTTGGAATTTTTGGATTTTTGGGTCAAGAGGGGCATTTTGGTAATTTGGAGGGTATTGGGGGTATTTTTGGAAATTTTCGTTTTTTTGGATGTAAATGATCAATTTGATTGGTGGGGAAAATTTTAAGGTTAATTTTTGAAAAGTTCTGGGTGATTTGGAAATTTTGGTGGTTTTGGGTAGTTTCAAGGGCATTTAGTAGGTTTGGTGGGTCCGGGGCCCCGGGGGTCAAAAATTGAAATTTTGGAAAAATGAAAATTGAGCAAGTGTAAGTGAAATGGAATCATTTTGGTTGAGCCATGAAGCCATATTAAGCCCATAAGAGCCATGAGAGGACTCATTTGAGGCATTCACTATATTGTTCCTAACCCTCTTAACCAAGGGCCCAAGGGTTAAGGTCCATCCATATGAGTTATCTACATGAGTCAGGAACTCGAGCTAGGCATGAATAGTTTTAAGATTTGGAATGTGTTTGAAAGTGTAATGTGTGCAGGTGAACCCTCACCAGACCAGGCCACCCAGGGTGATCCTAAGGCCAAAGAGTCCTATAGGGAATTCATCCTTTATACCTCCACATTTGATCTCAACCCTCTAGGTGATTAGGGGTTTACAATCAAGCTTGTGGGGTTTGCAGGGAGTTAAGAAGTGGTTGAGTTTCTAAAGGGGTAGGTTCCATCTCTAGTCCTTTAAGATAGTCAAAGGAAAAGCCTAAGACTAGATCCTAAGTACTAAAGAGAGAAGAGAAGACCTCATCAAAAATGAGGTCAACATCTATATAATGATTCAAGTGAAGCCAATTTTTTATTACGCATCTCCTCAAGCTTCTCCTCACATATATTTTTTTTATTGAAGAACATTTTGATTTTCTCTTTCTTTTGATTTTTCATTTTCTTTCTCCATTATTTTTTTATTTTAGGATCTTTTTCAATCCTTCTTTAAATGTTATGTGAGGATTACTATATTTGGATAGCCTTTTAATATGTTTGAACTCCACCATCCTCCACTTATAGTTATGAGTTTTCTAGATTATTTATTTATTTATTTATTTATTTTACTTGATAAATATGTATTTAGCATAAATGTTTTCATAGAGTTTCAATTCTTAAGTAAAAATCTATATTACTTAATACTTTCAAAAATTCAATTTTCTTAATTTAAATAGTAAAATCAAATTCTTATACTCTTATGCTAACTATCACCAATTTTAGAACTAACATTTGTTATTAAAAATATTTATTTAAGTCTACTACAATATTTATAAAATAAAAAATATAGTTATCTTATGTTAACTCACGTACCACGGTTATGTTTGAATGGTTTAAAAATATAATTTACTTGGGACAAGTAAAGTTTAAATTTATTTAAAAAAATCTTTCTTCCTTTCCCCAAACTTAATTTTTAATTACTTTGTTGTAAAAAGCTTATAATAAGAATTAAGAAGGAAAATGTTTGAAGTATTTAAAATAGGAGAACATTACAGATATAAAAAGTAGTACAAAAGAGTAACAAAATGAATAGTAATTAAAAGCTAACACTCTTATCAAAAAAAAATGCACTAAAAAATAAACAAGAGCAAACAGTAACCGTGATAAAGATAATAGAAGTTCTCAAGCAATCCTCTATAGTCACCATAAGTCAAAACATAGAAAATAAATGACATGGGAAATAGAAAACATAAGGGATAATAAACACATAAAAGTAAAGAAGTCAAATCATCTTCTTCCGTTTCCTTCTCATCATCATCAAATGGAATATCTTCATCCATTGCTTTCGGGTCTGAATATGGTGAAAATTTAGAGTATTTAGGAAAATTCAAAGTCTAATGTCTCTTTAGAAACTTCACCAAAGCCTTACCAGATTCAGCATCATAATCACTTTTTCTATGAACATAGTATGTTGTATAATTAAATTTCCTGTCCAGATCCTCCATATGACACTGCATTGGAAACATTTCATTTCGATGCTCCAGATATCTCCCACTCAAAACATCCCAAAATCCAGGTGGAGTCTCAGTAGCAATAGATGTAGATGGTCTAGAAGTACAATGTACTAAAGTAGAAGGTGCACTAGGAACTTTATTGTAGGTCATCCATAAACATCTATATTAGCCTTCCAATTAGGCTTCAAAGGCTTCAACAGTTCCTCTGAATAATCATACTTCACACCATATTTCTTGCATATGAAAAAAATGAGAGTTTGAAAGCCTAGGACAAAAATAGTACTAGCCCTCACAGAAGAACTAACTACTTAAAAGATTATTGATCTAACGTCGATCAACTTCATCTCTTGAATGCAATAATTCAACATGGCTTTTTCTTTTGTAACTTCACTCAAATGGTTCGAAGGAAGGAGGAAAGCACAAATAAAATAGTACCAAGCTTTAGAAGTAGCACTGAGCATATAAGAGGACTAACTTACAATTTTATCATTTCCAACCTTCCAAGCTCTAGATCCATCAGTCAAATAAAAGATAATATTTTCATGCTCAGCCTCAGAAGAAGTAAATTCAGAATAAAAATAATCAATAACAGGAAGCAGACTGTATAGCATATTAATCATTCTTGGAGTAAACTCAACTCTTTTATTTTGAAAAACACTTTGTCATCAGTTACAGCAGTACAATTTGCATAAAATTCACGGACTACTGATATAACGACAACTGCATTGAAATAGCAAAACTTTTCCCAATTTTCATGCCACAATATCATTTTCAATAGCTCTACCGAGATGATAGAAACTTATTTTTGTGATAAATTTTCTATTAGAAGCAAATTCGTTGTATCACATTTTTACGTTGATACTAGCAAATTTTGTTTTATCAAAAACTTCTACCTCCTTTCCCTTCTTAGATTTGGGAGCTATCCTACTAAAAATGTGAAGAAATATCCAAATAAATTTTAAAATTAAGATCAAAGACTTCCTGCAAGTTTTTTCAGGCTAAACAAAAACTTAAATGCAATGATTTTTCACTGAAAAATCAAATATTTATGAAATTTTCCGTTCTCCTCCAACGTGTGAAAAATCTGTGGTAGATTTGCAAAATAACAAAGCTAAAGTGCAGCCTTAAGATGATGAAATCCAGTAATTTCAAGCCATGAAACTCAAAGAATCAAGCTCTAGATGGAACCCTAGGTCTAGTTTTTGCGAATTGGAGGAAGAAGATGGAGCTTAAGTGTAAATAATGGCCACGAGCGGTTTAAATCACGAGTTCGGTCGGTTCAGGTGAACCAGCACCTAGGCGCCACACTTACCGAGATTTCCAAATTTTTCAAATTTTCATTGTAAGTTATACAAAGCATGTCTAACTCATGTAAGCCAAAAATTTCATATCAAACTCATTCCATCTTTCCAATAAAATCAATGAAAAAAGTCCAAATACATATTAGTTTCCAACATTCTAACATATGATTTACACAATTCACTTCTATTTCATTCCAGATATTCAATATTTGATTTAAAAAATATAGAAAATATAAACATAACGAATCAACACAAGGTTAACTCACAAACAAGATTAAACAAAATTTAACTCACCAAAAAGATCTAACAATCACACATTCAACATTTTGAATAAATTACAATAAGATTAAACACTAATAACTGTCGGTGCAAAAGATGGTTTGGGAGTAGTATCTTATTTTTGTAACTATATATATATCTTTGGAAAATATTATTTTAATTTTAAAATATAAAATCAAACAAATTTTATTAATGCAATAGTTGAAATAATCAAGCACTACACCACAAGCCATGTATGTATCCCGAAGAATGGATACATTGCTTGGTGGTGAGGCTTGATCGGATAAACTAAAGAATCAATGAAATCCTTTTGGTGCACAAACTATTTATGTCGACCGAAAATTTCTTTTATCTAATAGGAAATAATTAGATAGGGTTTATATTAATATAGGGTCTTTAGGTTTCCTATAAGGGCAGGACCCTATAGTTAGTTGCATCTTAGATAATCCAAGTCACCTAAGAAAACTCTTGATATAAATTAGTAAATATTTATTTTCATGACCCCCAAAAGTTAGGGTTGTTCAAGAAAATGTGATAAGGGAAAATCAAATAGGTGAGTAGCTGAAGTTCTAGAACATTTATTGTAGGAATCCAATAGAGGAGAAAGCTAGGGGAAAGACAAAGATCCAAGAAGAATATTGGTGTTCTTTCCCAAACCATCCTATGGTTTAGCTTTAATTTGAGATATTTATTTAATGTTTCATCTTGTCAATTTTAATATTTAGGGCTTACATTCACTTGATACAAATCATGTGAATAGCCTGGAAGATAGCAGGACTTATGTCATTCCGGATGACAACCTCGGACCCTAAGATGAGTTTAAAGCTTATATTGCACTTAGTGAAAAAGCCTAATAAGATAAGGTGAGGGTTTATGCAGCACAAGGCAAGCTACCTCAAAGTCATATGTCTTGTTGTTTAATTCAAAGGAGTTTTCCTATTGAAGATGGCCGTGCTGCCCACTGTGTATGCTCCAATCTCCTCGACGTAGCAGGTATACTTGTGGAAGTGTCAAATTGAAGAGATTGAGTGAAGTGTCATGTTTTAGAATTAGTTTTGGTTGAGATGTATCAATGTCTTATTAGGGGAATATTTAAGTTGATTATAGCGACACTGGTTAGGATCTACGGCTCCCTCATTCTGGTACCACTATTTTCTTCGGATTCACTTAGTCCAGATGAATTTACTAAACTCAACTTAAAGAGTTCCATACTTTCATTTAGATCATAGGAAATCTCTTTAGTAGCCATAGGTTGCATCCTCTGAGGGATTCCTGAACATCCAATAGAGATAATTTAATTTAAATACAATTATAATTATTATTTTATTTGTGATTAAATTTTGAGTTGTTTTATCTTATGACTGTTGTGGCGATGAATTTTATCTTGTATTGTTTTAATTTTTTAATTTTGGTTTTGTTTTTGTGGCTATCCTAAAAATTCTGGTTTTCATGCAGGGTGACATTGTTGTTTATCATGCAAGCTCATAAGCAAGAAAGTACAGTAAAGGAAGTATAGAAAAGAAGGCACTGCCAACTTATAAAAGTTTACCTCACGAGTCTTCTTAATCCTCCACCTGAAACTTTAGTATCTTTTCTATAAATATTTATAAATTTTAGGAAAGAAAAGCCTATGGATAGGTTTGTCATAGGTCTGCTATGTTCTATGTCATAACATGGTGCGTCTTATTTATTCATTTAAGAGATGCTTTCTTTTAATAAGTTTGATAGGCTCAATTGTCCTACATGATGTCCAGAAGACTTGTGAAAAGATCTAGAGAATACCTAGATATTGCACAACCCTTTTGAACTTTCTTGAGTTCATTTGAAATTATCATACTCACTAAATGATTCATCAAATTCATACCCTTATACTTAGTGAATTATTGTTTTAATTATCCCGAAAGTGGGATAATTATCACTTGAGATGTTATTTATGAATTATGTAAGTGGCCCCACTTATTGACCTCACTTTTATGAGTATCATTTTTGAATCATTTTGAGAAAAGGAAGTCTACCAACATTGACCTCCTAAACCTTACCAATGGTCATTAAATTCTAGTACTTGAGATAAAACCCTAGCGAAGCCTTTTGAACCCAAATTTTAATGTCATCCTTAAATGATCAAATCAGCAATGACAAACAATAATTTGATCAACTGATGACCAAACTTGTCAACCATTGTTCTAAAAAGTGAACTTTGGTCAAAATGGTCAATCCATGACCCAATGACCACCACATTGACAAAACTGGTTAACCTTTGATTCAAATAGTCAACTTTGGTCAAACTGGTCACTTTCTAACCCAATGACCACCTCATTGATGCAATTGGTCAACCTTTGACCCAAAAAGTCAACTTTTGTCAAAATGATCAATTCTTGACCTAATGGCCACCCCATTGACCCAAGTGGTTAACCTTTGACTAAAAAAGTTAACTTTGGTCAAGTTGATCACTTTTGGATCTATATACCACCACATTGGTTAACCTTTGACCTAACGAGTCCTCCTATGACCTAAAAAACCATCACATTGGCATCATAGGCTAAACCTTGACCTAAAGAGGCCAAATTGGTTAAATTGATCGACCTAGGATCTAAAAGACTACTACATTGACATAATTGGTGAACTATTGAGCTAATCAACTCAACATTGGTTAAGGAGACCAATAACAAACCCAAAAGCCACCACATTGACTAACGGGTTAACCTAAAACCCTAAAAATGGTCACTATGACTCAATCAACCCAAAAGTTTGAAACCCTTGAACCTTATGGCTAACCCAACCATGATAAGGATGGATGAGTCAAATTGGACACCCTTGGATCAGAACAGGTCAACCTAGGACAACCTAGGTCAATATTGGCGAAGCTTAGCTAAATTTGGTCAAAATACCCAATTTTAGACCAAAATTGATAAAATTAATCAAATAATTAATTACAAAAATTATTTTGATTAATTTATTGGTTAAAAATATAATTTCCAGAATTTTGATTAATTTTATAATTAATCAAAAATTGGAATTACAGTAAATAACTATAAAATAGATTTAATTCTATGACATCACATGCGACATAAAAAATCCATAATTTATTTTGGAAATCAAAATTAAATTATGGGGGCTTATCAATGAGTCACCCATGACTCATTAAAACCATCATGACATAAATCAACACATGATAATCCAATTAGCCTACATGGTTAACAATGAGTTAAAGTTCATCATGATCTTTTTTTTTTAAGTTGCATTATCTCCCCATTTCAAAGCATGACTCACCCTCCTCCCTAAGATGATGTTGCTGGCCAAGCTATATGACGTATCAAACATTCCGTGGAATCACTAATAGGGGGAGAACACCACTTATACTTTCCCTATTACCATGTTAACCGAGATGAAAGCTCATCATGATGGCATGATAAATGAGCTCAAATGGTGTCAATCAACCATGCCATATTTGGGAAAGGATTTAGGTGAGTCACTACTCACCTCTCCCCTCATCCAATCAAGAAAAAGAAATACCTTTACCATGCCCCACACAATGGTGAAAGTCTATCATGACTTAACTATGACTAGGATGAAAATAAGGCTTAAGTGTCATATTTTCCCCATTTACTTAAAAGAGGAGATGGTTGAGTCACCACACACATCCCTTTTCATCCAATGGAAGAGAGAGCTTAGCTAAACCACCCTTTACACGATGGTTAAACTCATCATGAAATTTCATAGAAAATGAGGAAGAGGAAGGATATGTGTAATCCGCTCCCTTAACTGATGAATCACTTGTGGGAGGTTAATTTAACTTATTAGAACGAGCCATATCCACCTCATAGGGGAACCAGTAGAAGAAAGCCAAGACATAAGCCCAAACTCTGACCATAACTGAATTCACCATAGTCTAACATAGGAATACTTAACCATGGATGCCACCTTGCTAAAAACTTATCCCCAAGTTATCATCTCCTTTAGTTAAGCCCAAGCTGAGTCATGGCCTCTCATGGCTATAAATAGGCCAAACCTGAGAAGACAAAGGAGAGGAGAATAAGTAGGAGACACCCATACACTGCCCAATTCCCCTAGCTTTGAAGATCAAAGTTCTTCCACAGCACCTAATGAGTTGATCCTCATTGAATCCAGCTCCTTAAACCCACTCAATCTTCCCAATTTAACCAGCCCAAGAACCCCAAAATAAGATAAAAATGGAGTTTGAAATGAATTTATCAATAACTTCAAATTGACCTTCCCTGAAGCTTCATAGGACTCCATGAAGGAAAGCCCAATCGAATATAGCCATCTTTATAGGCCATAACCAATTCCCAACTTCAGCTTCTCAAGCCGAATCACACCTTGGACTAACTCATACCTAAGCCCAATTTAGCTTCAAATTCTCTCTAAAACTCCAAAAATTCCACCATAAGAAATGTGAGAGATTTTCATAGTTAAAATCAAAAAAATTTAACTTAAAGTGAAGCTCTTATTAAGAGAAGTGCAAATCCGGTGTAAAATAGCCTTGAAAACTCCTTAAATCCAAGATCTAGTAAGCCCTAGATCTTCAAAAATCGTGAAAATGGAAGAAGAAGACGAAGGAAATGGAAAATTATGAGAGTCCCAGAGCAAAAATCACAAAATCGAGGGTTGAAGACATATTTCTGGGTTCAGGTGCTAGCGGTGCTCGTTAAGGTGCCGACAACGCTCTATTTAATATAATGGCCAAACTCTCGGGACTTGGGAGCCGCTGGAGCCCAGTCTGGCACCGACGGCGCCAGTACAAAATATTTTCTGGGTCCAAATTTTTTTTTGAAATTTCGATCATTTCGACGTCCACAATGATGTTTAATACTTCAATAAGCATTATATCATCCCATAAGCAATAATTAACAAATTTTTCACACAAACAACACACAACAATCTCATATATATAAAATCCAAGTTACATTAAACACACCAAATAAGTTCATTCAAACCAACTATTCTTAGATATTTAGTGCCGCAAGTACTCTAAGATAGGCAAGCACTAACATCTAAGCACACAATAAAGGCAAACACATCCAAATCTAAGTTTTAAGCAAAGCAAATACTACACAAACCAAACATATCTAAGCAAAACAAACTAAACACTTAACATACATAAGTAGAATCCATCAAATTACTCCTCCTCAGTTTCAGAACTATCTTCTCCTCTAATGTCTCCAATTGATTGCTGATGCACATACAAATTATAGAATGGACGAAATGGAAATTCTTCAGATGATTCTTCTGCAATCACCGCGTTCTTCTTCATCAGATTGATCAATCTCATCTCAATTCGACTAGTGTAGTCGAACTACTCTTTCATTCTCCAATCTTTATGATCGAACAAATCAGAAATGTTATTGATCGCGTTCATAACGTTTCATACCACTTTCTCCAATTTCTTGATCCTCTGGCATATAGTTCTGGAACCTTCAGGAAAGTAGGGTTAAATCGGTTGTGAAGTCTGCATCGGTTGATTAGTAAGTAGATTCATGTCATCTTCATCTCCAACTGTCTGGTAGTCATAGAGATTGGTTGGATCAATAGGTCTCCATTGAAGAATAACCTTTTCCCTACTTGCATATGGAGCCTTTGACTGACTACATAACAGGAATATGGTGGACGGATGTCCGAGCCCATATTTAGATCCATGCACAATTAGTCCAAGTACTGATTTTACAATAAGATTACCAATGTCAACCGGTCTTCCAGTTTGAATGCAAAACTTAAAAATGACGATTTCATTAGTCACCTTACTTATCTTCAACGTCGGAAGCAATTTTGGCGAAAATAAGTAATGCCACTGCTTCGATACTGGATTGAGAGATGCAGATGGGAAACTATATATCCATTCTCCCATATTTCTCATTCCTCGCTCTCATCCATCAAATATCAATACAAATCATTCATATTATCCTCCGTGGCATTGAAATTAGAGTAATGGAAAATAAGAACATTTTAAATCAGGAAGAGATCATTGATTCATGAAGGAGAGAATTACACGAATCTACCACACACAAATACAAACCCTTGGTTGATCCCGTGAAGATTTGCATAAAATTCTTTCACGATAGAAACAACAATGGCAGTGTTAGTGAAACGAAGGACTTCCCAACGACTCTCCTTAATAATTTCTTCAGTTCTAGTTGTGGGATTATACATACCTCAATTTATGAAGCCCCTTTTCTTGATAATCCAACTTTCATCATCACTTTATTGAACAAACGCTGCGCTTCAAAACTTATGAACTTCCTTCTATTGGAAATGTGAGATCAAGAAGTTTCAATGGCATAAGAATCCATAGGAATAGATTGGGTATTGGTGGTTTTCATTTTTTTCGAGTTAAGAAGTCAAAAATGGAGTTTTAGGAGTTATAAGGACGAAGATCCCACCAAAAACTGCCAGAACTCGTACTTTGAAACTAAAAAACCGTCAAGCAGAATTTGGGCACTGGCGGCGCTCAAACAGAGAAGTTCAGTAGGGCAGATACAGTAGGGTGCCTGCGGCGCCAGTGGTCAAAACCTTTCAACAAACTTTGTTTGATCCAAAATATTCCAATATCTCAGTTTGATACATCATTTCTCAATTTTTTAAGTATTTTGGAGTAATTAGGATTCAGAAACAACTATATGAAAAGCATAACTATAACAAACAAACAAACATACAACAAAGATACATATGGGTTGCCTCCCATAAAGCGCTTGGTTTAACGTCGTCAGCCCGATAAACCATTCAGTTAATCGAGATGACTCAGCATTAAAACCTCTTAGAAATTAGGTTTTAACCCGTCAAAGTAAGGCTTTAATCGATGCCCACTAAACATAAAAATTTTCCTAGTATTAGGATCTTTAATTTCAACATCTCCAAAAGAATGAACTTTTACAACTGTAAAAGGTCCTAACCATTTAGACATAAGCTTTCTAGGAAATAACTTCAATTTTGTGTTGTATAATAAAACTTTTTGTCCAAATTCCAAGTTCTTTTTCAATATCTTCTGATCATGCCATAATTTTATTTTCTCTTTATAAATCCTATCATTGTGATAAGATGCATTTCTAATCTCTTCCAATTCATTTAATTGCATAAATCTTTTCTCTCCAGCATTCTTCAAATTAAAATTTAACACTTTTATCGCCCAATATGCTTTATGCTCCAACTCAACTGGTAAATGAAAAGTCTTACCAAACACTAGTCTATAAGGAGACATTCCAATAGAGGTTTTAAAAGCAGTTCTATAAGCCCATAAAGCAGTATCTAATCGAGCAGACCAATCTAATTTATGATTATCCATAGTTTTCTCCAAAATTCCTTTAATATCACAATTAGATATTTCTGCTAAACCACTAGTCTGGGGATGATAAGAAGTTGAGATTCTATGAATAATATTAAACTTCTCACTTAGTCTCTCAGTTTGATTATTCCTGAAATGGGATGCACCATCAGTTATGATCACTCTCGGCATTCCATATCTTGTAAATATATTTTTCTTTAAAAATTTTGAAATACTTCGAGGATGACATCTTGGTAAAACAACAGCTTCAATCCATTTTGAGACAAAATCAACAACAACCCATATTTATAGATTTCCAAATGAAGGAGTAAATGGTCCCAAGAAATCTAATCCCCATACATCAAAATTTCAACTTCCAAATTATAATTTAGAGGCATTTCATTTCTTCTTGATATATTACCTACTCTCTGACATCGATCAGATGATTTAATATATCTATAAACATCTATAAATAGAGTAGGCCAATAAAATCTAGATTGTAAAATCTTAAAAGTAGTTTTATCAACATAAAAATGACCTCCAAATTTAGAATCATGACATTGATGAATAATCAAATTTGTTTCATCTTGTGGCACACATTTCATAATAACCAGATCCTTACACTATTTATAAAGATAGGGCTCATCCAAAAAATAGAACTTTGCATCATATTTATACTTCTTTTGTTGTTTCCTTGTTAAATCAGGTGATACAATATCACTTACAATATAATTCACAATATCAGCATACTATGGAAAATTTCTTTCCATAATATTATATAGTTGTTCATCAAGGAAAGTTTCTATAACTTCTTTTTCAAATTCAGATAATTTCTCATTTTCTACTCTAAACAAATGATTAGCTATTTGGTTATCAGTTCCCTTCCTATCAACTATCATAAAATCAAACTCTTGTAGAAGAAGTATCCATCTAATGAGTCTAGGTTTTGCATCCTTCTTTTGCATTAAATATTTGATAGCCGTATGGTCTGTATGCACAATAATTTTGGTTCCAATTATCTAAGATCTAAATTTTTCAAAAGCAAATACTATAGCTAATAATTCTCTTTATGTTGTGGTATAATTAATTTGAGCCTCATTAGGAGTTTTACTAGCATAGTAAATACCTTTGAAAACTTTATCATACCTTTGCCCTAATGCTACTCTGATTGCATAATCACTAGCATCACACATAAGTTCAAATGTTTTCTCCCAATTGGGTAAAACAATTATAGGTGTAGTGATTAATTTTTTTTTAATAATTCGAAAAATCTTAAGCATTCATCATTAAAATCAAACTTTCTATCATCTTCTAAAAGTTGGCATAAAGGTTTAGTAATTTTGGAAAAATCTTTTTTGTATCGCTTGTAAAATCCAGCGTGTCTAAAGAAACTCCTCACCTCCCTCACAGTAGTGGGTGGGGACAATCTCTGAATCACTCTAATTTTAGCAGGATCGACCTTCATACCATGTTTAGAAATTTTATGCCCAAGCACAATTCCTCTTGCAACCATAAATTGACATTTCTCCCAATTCAGAACTAGATTTGTCTTCTCACAAAGCTCCAAAACTTTTGCTAAGTTTTCTAGAAAAATTTCAAATGAAGTCCCGAATACAGAGAAATCATCCATAAAAAGTTTTATTTCCTTATTTATCATACTACTGAAGATAGACATCATACATCTTTGAAATGTTGCAGGTGTGTTACACGGTCCAAAAGGCATTCTTTGAAAAGCAAAGATTCCATAAGGGCTAGTAAATGTTGTCTTTTCTTGATCTTTAGGAGCAATAGGTATTTGGTGGTAACCAGTGTATCCATCTAGAAAATAGTAATACTTATGTCCAGCAAGTCTATTTAGCATTTGATTGAGAAAAGGAAGAGGAAAGTTATCTTTTCTGATGGCAGCATTTAATTTCCTATAGTCAATACAAATTCACCATCCATTAATTTGTCTTGTTTTTATAATTTCATTACTTTAATTCACTTCATGGTAACTACTCCCGTTTTCGGTACACAATGTATTGGACTTACCAAAGTACTATCCGAAATAGGATAAATAATTCCAGTATCCAAACATTTTAAAATCTCATTATTAACTACTTCTTTCATTATAGGATTCAGTCTCCTTTGCGGATCAACTCTCAATTTATGTTCTTCATCTAATAAAATTCTGTACATACAAATCGAAGGACCGACTCCTTTAATATCCTTTAATAAAATTATGTATCTTTTTAATGTTCCCAACATTTTCTAATCTTGATAATCATTTAACTCTGAATATAATATAACAGATAAAGTAGTTGATTCTCCTAAAAACATATAATTTAAATGATTAGGGAGAACTTTCATCTCAATTTCAGGAGGTTTTATGATAGATGGAATTAAAATTTTATTCCCACCTTCCATAATGTCTAATATTTCGAATCTCTCCTGAACATACTCTAAATCTTCATTCTTCTCATTATCCGAATTTTCATCATCTATAATTTCCTCTTCAAATATTTTTTCATATTCTTCTTTTTTTTCAAATATATTTTTGAAATGATCGTTTCTCAGATAATCACAGACCTCCATCCTAAAACATTCATTATCTTTTTCCATGGAGGGATACTTCATAGATTTTAGTATATTAAAATTCACCTCTTGATCATTAACTCCAACTGTTAATTCTCCTTTTTGAACATCAATTACTGCTCTTCTAGTAGCAAGGAGTGGTCTTCCTAAAATGATTGGAATTTTATTATCTTCCTCCATATCAAGTACAATAAAATCTACATGAAAGATAAATTTATCCACTTTCACTTACACATCTTCCACCACTCCTTTAGGGTAAGTAATGGAACGATCGGCCAACTGAAGTGTCACAGAAGTAGGAGAAATTTCTCCTATTCCTAACCTTTTGAAAGTTGATAAAGACATAAGATTAATACTCACTCCCAGATCAGTTAAAGCCTTTCCAAAAAAAATTTTATCTATAGCACACGGAATAGTGAAACTACCAGGTTCTTTAAGTTTTTCAAGAAGCTTCTTCTGAATTGTTGCACTACACTCTCTGCTAAGTGCAACAGTTTCATGATTTGTAAACTTCCTTTTTTTCTCAAAATATCCTTCAGAAACATGGCATAGTGAGGCATCGTTCTAATGCTTCAACAAAAGGAATATTAAACGTTAATTTCTTAAGGATTTCCAAAAATTTTCCAAACCTGTTATCTCTGTTTTGTTTCTTTAATCTTTGAGGAAATGAGGGTTGTAGTTTTTCAACAGTTATCTTTATTGGCTCAAGAGGATGATCTAGGTCTAGATAAATCTTATTTGAATCATTTTCAATTTCCACCTTCACCTTTTCTATTTCAACTTCTTTTTGCACTCTAGTTTCCAATTCTTTTCCACTCCTTAACTGAATAGCCTGAAGTTATTTCTTGTTTTAATCTTTTGGATTGATCTCCACATTTCTTGGAAGTGTTCCAGAAGGTCTATTATTAAGTGCAGTGAAAATATGTCCTAATTGATTTTTAATATTTTTCATAGCAAGACCTTGAGCTTGTAATTGATTTCCCATATTCAGAATCATTTCTTCAGTAGACAACTTCTTATCCTTAAATTGTGGGTTACTATTAAATCCAAGGGGATAAGATGGTCTAAAATTAGTATTTCCTTGATTGTTTGAATTTCCAATTGGATTCATAGAATTGTTAGCCCAGTGCTGGATAACATTAGAATTGCTATTATTCCAATTGAAATTTAGGTGATTCTTTCAATCAGGATTATGATAACTTGAATAAGGATTTTTAGGTATATTAATAGAATTTAATGTCTCGTAAGACGTTTGAGATTCAATTATCTGTCCAAATGAATTTTCCTCCAACACTTGAGGTGGTTGAGAATAATTCATTCCAATTGATCTATTTTCTTAGAAAGGGCTGCAATTTGAGAAACTACCATAGTCATTATATCTGAATCATGAACACTAGCTACTCTCTTAGGATTTACCCATTCAGAGGGCCATTAAAAATTATTAGTATTCATTTCTTTAATTAATGCACATGCTTCATCAAAAGGTTTTGACATTAATGATCTACCAGCAACAACATCTATAATAGATCTCAATGATCCCACTAATCCATTATAAAATTTTTGAATTATCAACCAATCTGGTAATGCATGATGTGGGCACTTCCTAAGAAGATCTTTAAACCTCTCTCAAGCTTCATATATTTACTCTCCTTCAAACTGACAAAAAGATGTAATATTATTTCTTAGCTTAGCAGTTTTTGATGGAGGGAAATATTTTGATATAAACTTTTGAGATAATTCTCCCTAAGTTCTAATAGATCCAGGTGCTAACGAATTTAACCGTGCCTTAGCTTTATCCCTTAATGAGAAAGGAAAAGTCTAAGTCTGACAGTGTCACTAGACACTCCATCATATTTAAAAGTAGCACACAGTTCTAAAAAATTAGCAAGATGTAAATTTGGATCCTCATTAGGTGTTCAAGTAATTTGATTGTTTTGTATTATTTGGATAATAGCAGGTTTAAGTTCAAATGAATTAGCAGTAACATCAGGATTTTGAATAATTATATGAATTTCATCTACTGTTGGGTTAGCATAATCTCTTAAAGGTCTTGGCAAATTTCTAATATCATTTCTCTAATTATCTTGAATATTCGCCATTTCACAATGATTTCTGATTTATTTTTGTTGTTTTCTAATTTTTCTGACAGTACACTCTAACTATGAATCTTAATTCACTAAACCTATAGATACACTACTACGTAATTAAAATAACACAAATATATATATATATATATATATATATATATATATATATATATATATATATATATATATATATATCATAAAAAAGATGGGAGTAGCGGTCGCTTGTGCTCTGCTAGGTTTCCAGGCATGAGTTTGCCGGCGGCGACCCCCTGGCTGTTGGTTTTGGTGAGGGAAGCTGCTGGTAAAGGATCTTGCTTGTTCATTAAACCAATTGGAGTAAAAGATGGTTTCCCTGCTGTTTACTTCACTGAGCAGGAGCTTGACAATCTTAATGAGGAAGTAAAACTAACTCTAATAGGGAAGTTTGCTTTGGGCGACCCAAAGATGGAGCTTGTGAAAAATTTCTTTACATCCCTTAATCTCATCAGCAATTGGAAACTAGGCTTACTTGATGGAAGGCATCTATTAATTAGCTTAACATCTGAGGAAGACTATGCCAAACTGTTTGCTAAATAAGTGGTAGCCATAGCTGGCACTGAAATGAAATTGTTAAAATGGACCCCTGACTTTGATCCTAGTAAGGAGCCCCCCATAGTCCCCATATGGTTTAAATTTCATGAACTCCCCTACAGGTTTTTCAACCAAGCTGCCTTGTTCCAAATTGGAAGGGCCATTGGCACCCCTCTAAGGCTGGACCCAACTACCCTACATAAAACTAAGCCTGAATATGCCAGAATTCAGATTGAGAGAGATATAACCCTTCCTGAGATACAGAAAATCTGGGTTGGATCAGCTGAATATGGATTATGGCAGGAAAGGCCCTATTGCTGCACTCATTGCAGGATGTTTGGGCACACCACAGATAGATGTTTCAAGCTTCATCCACCTTCCAAGAGAGTTTCAGCTAGGGCAAATGCTTCTCAGGAGATCAATCCTGATGTTGTGAATGTCAGAACAACAGGGGCTCACCTCTCAATAGCTCCTACCTTATCTAATCCTACTCCTCCTTTGCCCATTCCCCCTCCACCACCTGACCCCATCTTACCACACCAAATCTCTCCACTGTTACCCTCTCCCCCACTATTGCCACACTAAACCCCTCTTCCCCAGCTCCACTGGCCATTTCTCCCCCACTGGCCCCACTCCCTCCCTCACCTTCCAAATTAAAACTCACATCTGATTCTATGGAGGAGGAATGGGAGATCTATTTTTCCAAAAAGAAGAAGAAAAATAAACCTGAAATACAAAAACAAACTCAAACTACTTTTAAAGCTAGAGAACCTTCCCCACCACTCACCATAGGTATAACCAGATCCAGCTCTCATAAATCTCTCTCCCCCCTCCCCCATTTTCCAATGATAAACCTCCTTTGCTGGAACATTAGAGGGGTGGCTTGCCCACACTCTCTTAAAAGACTAATTCACCTCAATAAAACTCATACACCCTGGTGTATTGTTCTTCTTGAACTTTTAATCCACCTAAACTCTTCTAAAATCCTCCAGAAGTTCCCTGGCTTCTCTTTCCATGCTAACATCAACAACAAAATCTGGTTTCTTTATAGAACTGAAGTTCAGTGGTCCCTCCTCATTGATAACCCCCAATTTATCCATTTATCCCTTACTTTTGCTGGCCATACCATAAATGCCTCTTTCATTTATGCTGGCTGTAGGAAACATGACAGAATTCACCTCTGGAACCATCTACAGTTAATTAGCAGTTCCATGGCTCACCCCTGGGTAGCTGGGGGTGACATTAACTGCATTGCTACACTGCTGAAAAACTGGGGGGAAGGACCCCTTCCCTCAGCCAAATGAACCTTTTCAGTGACAGCATCCAGTCCGCAGGTTTATTTGTTCAGGGATTTAAAGGCCACCTTTCACTTGGAGAAGAGGAAAAACTTGGGAGAGATTAGATAGGTTGTTGGTCAATGAAGCCTGGCACTCACACTTCCTTCATACCTCCATCACTCATCTCCTCCTACTTTGCTCTGACCATAGACCACTCCTACTCTCCATATCTGCCCCACCTCAACCCTTCTCTTGTCCCCCTTTCAGATATAAAAACTTCTGGTCTTCTCAACCTCATTTTATTCAAGCCATACAGTCCCTCTAGCAAGGGGTTGTTAACCCTGGCCCCTAGGTTAGGCTGGGGCTCCTTCACCTAAAAACCTGCAAGGCTCTTAACAAATGGGGATGGAATGAGTTTGGGAATGTCCTCACTGCTGTTAAAAAACCTGAGGAGGAACTAAATACTCTGGTGCATCTGGCCTTGAGGGAGACAAATTTTGATCTTATTATAGCTGCTCAATCCAGACTCTCTAATGCCATTGACGTACAAGATCAGTTCCTTAAACAGAAAGCCTCTTTAAAACATTTTTCTAATGGTGACAGAAACACAAAGTACTTCCATGCATATATCAGATACGGGAAAAGCTGCAATATTATCCATAGCATTAAAAATGAAGCTGGGGTCTGGCTGAAGTCCACTCTAGAGATTGGCAGGAGTGCTGTTAGATATTTTAAAGATCTGGTCACCCACTCAGCTGTTGACAGATTGCAGATATCCCCTAACCTGTCCAATGACCATTTCCATTACATCCATGGCTTGAACCTTACTGATCTCCCCACTAAACCTGAAATCTGGAAAGCTCTTTGCAGCATTGACAGTAGCAAATCTACTAGCCCTGATGGCTTCACTGCTGATTTTTACAAGAAGTCATGGTCAGTAATCAAAGCTGAGGTTACTGAAGCTATCATTAGTTTCTTTCAAGGCAAAGACATGTCCTACTATTTGAGCTCCTCCAACATTGTCCTCATCCCCAAAAACTCTGAACTCCATACCTGGGATCAATTCAAACCCATCAGCATTACATCAGTGATAAGTAAAATGATCAGCAAGATCATAGTCCTCAGGATCCAGCCTCATTTAAACAAAATTTTTAACCTGAACCAAACAACTTTCATCAAAGGTTGGTCCAGCTCTGATAATGTTCTACTTACTCATGAACTTCTTCTGGATCTCAATAAGAAGTGCAGGGGGGCAACCTCATTTACAAACTTGACATCAGGAAGGCCTTTGACACTATCAGCTGGGACTTTACTCTTGAAGTGCTAGCTGCTAAGGGCTTCATTGACAATGTTTGCAGGTTAATCCAAAGATGGCTTAGCAACAACACTAATTCCCTTCTCATAAACGGGTCTAGCTGGGGACCTTTCTCAGCTACCAGAGGGCTCAAACAAGGGGACCCCCGTTCCCCCACCCTTTTCATTCTTGCAATGGATTACTTCTCCTCTATGCTTAAACAGCTGCAAAACAGTCATCACCAGCTCAGATACCACCACAGATCTAATATCCTCATGTCTCACCTTATTTATGCAGATGATTTAATGATTTTTTCTAATGCTTCTAAGAAGGCTGTCACTTCTATCTATAGGTGCATTCAAACATTGCAGGATCAATCTGGGCTGACTTTCAACACTGCCAAATGCCAAATTCTATTCTCCAACCAGGTGTCTCATGCTACCAAACAGTCGATACTCAATCTCACTGGTTTCTCTAGCACTGCCCTTCCTATCAAGTATTTGGGGGTCCAGCTCAATATTGATAGAACTAAGCTTACTCACTTTGATGAAATTCACACCAAGATCAGCAACTATCTTGCACATTGGACCCATATCTTCTTATCTTCTGGGGGAAGACTCACTATACTCAAAATCATTCTTACCACCCTCCCTAACTACCTAATGATGACCATCATGAAGAAAAGCACTCCAAGGAAACTTGAAAAACTTTTAACCACTTCCTTTGGGCTGGCAGGAGGAAACAGATGCATTGAACTTCTTGGCAGAAACTAGCTATGCCAGAATGGGCTGGGGGGCTCGAATTTAAAAACATAAACCAATTTATTCAAGTTAACCACTGTAAGATTTGGCTAAATTTCAGAGCCCAAACCTCCCTCTGGGCTAAGTTCCTTATGGGGAAGTATTGCAGGAAAACCCACCCCTCTTTAGTCACCCCTAAGTTGGGGGACTCAAAAATCTGGAAAGCCTTGATCAAAAATAGGCAGAAAGCTGAGCAACTTTATCTCTGGCAGCTGGGGCAAGGTAATATCAGTTTATGGCTGGATAACTGGTGCCCTCTTGATTGGTTACAGCCAACCACCCCCATCCGAAATAATAATCTTTTAGTGTCTGACTGCTGGCAGAATGACAACTGGTCCACCCCTCTTCTCTTATCTATTCTAAGTGCCCCCTCTGCACTGAAAGTTTCTACAATCCCTTTTGACAAACATAAGCAAGATACCCCTCAATGGTCCATCACAAAGAACCAAAGCCCCTCTAAGATCATCTACTCCAAATTGTTTAACTGGGATGTTGTGCCCTGGGGTGACATCTTCTGGGGAAAATACCTTTCTCCTTCTATGGCTTTTTTTTCCTGGAGGAACTTTAATTTCTTCCTCCCCACTGATGACATTTTAAAATTAAAAGGGCTTAGAGGACCCTCCTACTGTAGATTATGCCACAGGGAGGAGGAATCCATCTCCCACCTCTTCTTTGCCTGCAATTTGTCCCAACAGGTATGGAAGGATCTCCTACTTCAAACTAATCTCAACACTTTGAATTTACAATGGGACAACTTACTCACCTGCTGGTCTGACTGGAAGAAAGCTGAAATCACTGCCCTCCCTCTTCTAACTGCCTGGTTCATCTGGATGGCCAGAAATAAGGCAACACATGAAAACACTCTCCTAAAGGAAAAAACTGTGGTAGGTTACTGCCTGTCTTACCTGCTGAAATTGATTAATCTCAAGAAATTCCCTAACATCTGCTCCACTACAACCAGTAACCACTATCAAACCCCTAGGATCACTAAAGTTTTTTGGCATCCCCGACCATATAACCAGGTCAAAGTCAACAATGATGGCTGTTTCAAAAATGGTAAAGCTGGTATAGGTGGCATCTCTAGAAACCATCATGGTATCTGCTTGCTATTTTTCTGGGCCCCCATTCTGGCCTCTGATGCTTTAGACTTTGAACTCCAAGCTATTTTCTGGGCTTTGAAGATAACAATGCATCTCCATTGGTCCTCCTTAATTATTGAGAGTGATGCTTAAAAGATTGAGCATATGGTGGAAAATATAACAAAGCATAGCTGGACTCACCTCTACTGGCATCACAAGATTCAATCAATCAAAACAGCTCCTAGCCAGCTCACAATTTATATTTCGAGAGGGTAATAAACCTTCAGACTGGCTTGCAAATATTGGTGGTCTCTTTATTAAATTCTCTATGGCTACCTCCCCTCCTCCCCACCACAACTTCTTAATTGCTGGTGACCTTCTCCCTGCTCCCATCTCAAGCTGAACATCTGAGAGACTGATCTTCTGAATGGTTTTTGCTTTGTTCGGGTGGCACTCTTGTAGTAAAGGATTCCTCTTTTTTCAATATATATATATATATATATATATATATATATTTAAAAATGGCGGTCGGCTCCTTTGCTCTGCTAGGGTTTGGCTGGTGATGGCTTCCACGGGTGGCGAGCTGGGCAAGTTGGTCTGTTTCTCCAAGGTCGAGGGTGCTTGTTTGGTCTTCAAGTTTGCCTTCACGGGAGCTGGTGGGTGGTTGGTAAGGTCCTTTCAAGGGGTTTTGATCTTTCCGGGCAAAGTTTTTTGATTTTTACTGTTCCATTGGTTGGGTTCTGCTGCTTGTCGCCTTTTCCTCCCAGTATCTTCTCCCTTTGTTGTGTCCTCTGATGTTATTTCAGCTCTGAAAATCTGCTGTCATGGCTGGGATCAACATATCCACCTCTTATGTAGCTGCACTAAGTAATGGCTTGCACATTACTAATGCTTGCAGAAAAATTGCTTTTCCCCCAAAATTTACATGATGCGGCGAGTGGGAAATCAGATTGCCCCTTCATTAGACCTCTTGGCTCTAAGGAGGGCAGACCAGCCATTATTTTCACTTCTAAGGAAATGGAATCTCTTGCTGAAGCTATTAATTTCTCCATTGTGGGTCAATTCCAATATGGCCACCCTAAGATGGAATTAGTCAGGAATTTCTTTGAGCAGATTCCCTTTGTGGGTCAATGGAAACTTGGAGTGATGGATGGAAGACACCTCCTTATCAGATTATCCAGGGAAGAAGACTATGCAAGATTAATTAGAATGCAGATTATGCAAATAGCTAACACCCAGATGAAACTCATCAAATGGTACCACGGCTTTGATCCAGTTAAAGAACCCCCACTTAAACCTATGTGGTTTAAATTTCCTAATCTACCTATTGAATCTGTTCCACACTAATGCTCTATTTCGGATTAGTAGAGCATTAGGGACTCCCCTTAAAGTTGACCCCTCCACTTCAATTTGGGGAACATTCATGGTGCTAGAGTCTTGATTGAGAGAGATGTTTCTCTCCCTGAGTTAGACAGATTGTGGATTACCACCTCTGACAGTGGTGAGGGTTTCTGGCAAAAAATCCAAATGGAAACTAAACCAGTGTTCTGTAAACACTGTAGAATGTTTGGCCACTTAATGGAAAATTGTTACAGATTAAAACCCCCTTCCAAAAGCCAGTCAGACCCCAACCTTCAGTGCAACAAACCAAAGATACTATTCAAGGGAACTTATTTGCAGAACCTATTGCTCTAGACTCTCTGGTTGATGTCTCCAGATTGCATAGAGATGTGAACCCAGAGATTATCCCAGAGGATCTGATAAATCCTGCTCAAGGAGACACCTCTACATTACCCCCTGAACTCACAATTAAAGCTCCAAAAGACTCACACAGTCAAGATATCATTGAGCAGGTCATTATACCCTCCATAGATATTATATCTACATCCTAGAATAATATTCAAGCTACTTGGCAGGAACAGAAGGCAAAAAAGAAGAAAAAGGTGTTGTCTGAACTTCAAAAATTGACCCAAGGTGGGGAATGTGTCACTACCCCACCTGATATCAGAAGTGGCAGAACTAGATCTAGATCCAGATCGAGCCCGACTCACTCCCTCCCCGACCCTAAACCCCCGGATGTTTAACTTCTTATGTTGGAATATTAGGGGTGTGGCCCACCCCTCATCTCTTAAAAGGCTATTGAATCTCTTTAAGAAACACCAACTCTGGGGCATTGTGCTTCTTGAACCATTGGTTCACAAACACAAATCCAAATTATTTTCCAAGTTTGCTGGCTGTTCCATTTTTACTAACTCTTCCAATAAAATCTGGGTTCTCAGCAGGCATGAACTCCATTGCAAAGTTATTGTGGACCATCCTCAATTGATTCATTTACATTGTACTGTTAATGGTATTTCTTTTGCTACAACTTTTGTTTATGCGAGTACGCACTAAAGCTGCTAGAAGAGAACTGCGGCAAGAACTCCATCTTATCGGCTCTAGGGAATCTCTTAGTTGGATTGTGGGTGGGGATTTCAACAACATTTCTTCTACTATAGAAAAATCTGGTGGCGAGGCCTCCTAATCTCAACCAACTCACTGAGTTTAATGATAACATCCGGAGAGCAAACCTTTTTGATTTGGGGTTTCAAGGGAACCCTTTTACTTGGAGGAGGGGTAAAATGCGGGAGAGACTTGATAGATTCTCGGCAAATGATTCTTGGCACCATACTTTTCTTCATACTACCATTTCACATCTAAATTTTGCTTGGGTCCGATCACGAGACCATTACTTATTTCCATTTCTACTCCCCCAACTAAACCAGTTCTCCCCATTTCGGATTCTCGAATTTCGGTCTTCCCACCCTCAATTTCAATCTATTATCTCTAAGCGAGTGGATTGGTTGTCCCCACTCCGATCCTTTTATTAGACTTCAGAATCTTCAATTGAAGCCAGTCGTTGTCCTTTCTCACTGGAGTTGGGAGACTATTGGTGACATCACTCATAACATTGTACGAGTCGAGAAGGATCTCTCTTCTTTGGAAGTTGCTTGCCCTTACCGATGATACTAAATACGCCGGTTGGTCACTGCTCAAGAACATCCGCTTACTCTTATTGATCAGCGGGACCAATTCCTTAGACGGAAAGTTGCTACTACTAAATTCAAAGATGGAGATAGGAACACTAAATTCTTTCATGCATGGATAAAATTCAAAAGGAAATGTAATGCTATACATTCCATCTTAAATGACCAAGGCCTTCTACTCGATGAGGAAGGCTGCTTATTGCCAATGATGCTTGTCAAGTATTACCAGGAACTTCTGACTTTTAAACCTGGCAACAGATCTCCTATTGATGATAGCCTGTTTAATAAAGAGTTTAATTATACCCAGTCTCTACAATTAGCTGATATTCCCTCTCTTGAGGAATTTGGGTGGCACTTAACTCTATTGACAGCTCTAAATCTGCTGGTCCTGATGGGTACAGTGCTGACTTCTATAAAAAAACCTGGAACACTTGCAAAGCTGAGGTCACCACTGCTATCCAAAGCTTCTTTTCTGGTAGGGACATTCCCCAATACTTCCATGCATCTACTATTGTGCTTGTGCCTAAGACCAATGCCCCCAAGTGCTTGGAACCACTATAGACCAATTAGCCTAACCACTGTTATCAGTAAGGTTATCAACAAAATCTTAGTTGGCAGATTGCAACCTCATCTTGCTCATATTATCAGCCCCAACCAATCAGCTTTTGTTAAAGGCAGATCTATTGCTGATAATGCCCTCCTTGCTCAAGAACTTTTGTTGGATTTGGACAGACCTTGTAGGGGTTGTAACTTGATTTACAAACTAGACATAAAAAAGGCTTATGATACTATCGATTGGAACTTTATTCTTCAGGTGATGCATGCTAGAGGCTTTTCCAATACCTTCGTTTACTCATTAAGAGATGGCTTCGAACAATAACCATTCTATCCTCATTAATGGCAAATGCTTTGGGGTGATTTCGAAGCTACTAGAGGGCTTAAACAAGGTGATCCACTCTCTCCCACTATCTTCATCATTGTTATGGACTATCTCTCAAGGCTGCTTGGATACTCAAGTCTCCTCTCACCCTTATGCCCAATTCCACCACGAGTCGGATATTAACATCTCTCACCTTTTATATGCTGATGATTTAATGATATTCTCCGGAGCTTCTAAAGGCTGTCGTCGATAAGGTGATGCACTTGTCTCAACAAGTTTCAACGAGATATCCGGCCTTCATTTCAACAAAAACAAGTGTGAATTGCTTTTCCCCAACCATATCCATCCTAACATTATCCATTGGACCACTGAATTCATCGGCTTTGTCAAAACCAACCTTCCCATAAAATACTTGGGGGTTCTTCTTATCAAAGGCGGATCTAAACAAACTCATTTTGAGGAGATCATTGCCAAGTTGAATACTCGACTCTCTAATTGGTCCAATTCCTTCCTCTCATCCGGTGGCGGAATTACACTCCTAAATAGCATATTAACCTCTTTCCCCGCTTATATCCTGCAGATGGCTTGCTTAAAGAAAAGTTCCGAGATTCGATTGAAAGAATATTTAACGATTTCTATGGTGCGGTCATAGAAAACGGTTTCATTAGAGCTAGTCGGCAAAGAGTAGCCTTGCCTAAAGTAGCTGGTGGTTTAGGTTTTAAAGGCTTGAAACACCTACGACAAGTTAATTTACGTAAGCTATGGATTCATTTCGGGGAGCGAGAATTCTCTTTGGGCTCTTTTCATGAAAGGGAAATATTGTAGAACCACTCATCCCTTAGCCTCTCATATCAAAACAGGTATTTCTAGAATGCGGAAACATATGCTCATTAACAAGGAAATAGCTGAATCTCTTATTTACGGGAGTTAGGCAAGGGTGACATCCTGTTTTGGCAAGATAATTGGTGTCAAAAGGAACTTCGGTTCCCCTACCTAATATTAACAAAGACCAATTCCCTATTTCCTGCTGTTGGGACAACATGAATTGGTCCATTCCTAAGCTGAAACAATTACTTGGCTGATTCCGTTGTTGATCGAGTGGCTCTTATCCCCTTTGATAGGTATCAACTCGATAAACTCGGATGGATAAATGGCAAGAATAGCGAGCATTACCAAGCACATTTATTCCACTATCAACTCTTGGAATCGAGTCGAGTGGGGCAATAGCATATGGAACAAATATCTTACCCCCTCTATGTCCTTCCTCATTTGGAGAATTTTCCATGGGCTCCTCCCTACTGATGATATTCTAAAACTCAAAGGTTTGAGAGGCCCTTCTAAATGCCTTCTGCTGTCGTTGTTAATTCGAAACTCCGAACCATCTTTTCTTTAAATGCCCCTTCTCCCAAGAGGTTTGGTCGGGTCCGATCAGCAAGTTGAAAATTAACTCGCTTGTTGTTAGATTGGCATGATTTTAATGATTCTCGGCATTCTCGGCAGAAAGTTAAAGCTGGGGAGATCCATTGTATTGTCGCTTGGTTCATTTGGATGCATAGAAATGGGGTTAAATATGATGGGGTGCTTCATAAAGCTAACGGGGTAGTTACCCACTGCCTTACTTTTATCTCTAAATTGATCTCTCGTTAAAAATTTTCCAAACATTCTTCGAGGCTTCTTTGTACGCAAATAGACCTATGCTTCACAAAGTTACTAAGATCTTTTGGAAAGCCCCTAGCCCTCCTTTTATTAAAGTCAATACTGATGGTGCTTTCAAGGATCAATTAGGCGGCATTGGAGGCATCTTCGGAGACCATACTCGGGAAAGGTTTGCTTTTCTTCCGGGCTCCCACTACTGCTGATGATCCATTGGAAGCCGAATTGGCTGCTTGTTTTTGGGCTCTTCACATTGCTACACTCTTTCAATGGTCTTCCATCATTGTGGAGGGAGACTCTTCTACGCTAGTTCGGTACTTTCGAATGACCTTCTTCCTCCTTGGCACCATTCCACTTGGGTTTACCAAATCGGATCTTTCTTTGCCTCAGCTTACTGTATAATTTAACTTTATTTTCAGAGAAGGTAACAGACCTGCTAATTGGATTGCTAAAAAAGCTTTATCTTCACAAGAGATTATGGTCTCCTCTACTTTACCTCCCTAGCTTCTTTATCTCATCCAGGCTGACTCATTCCAAGCCCCTCACTTCGAATTTTGGAGTGATGTCCTCGCAATTGTTACTCTCCCTACACCTGCTTAAAGCTGTTTATAATTACTGTAGGAGCATTTTGGTGTCTTTTTGGTTTTTACTTGGTTTTTTGCTCCTTTTGGGTTTTCTCTTCAGGGCTGTTCTCTTCTTTTACTGGGAATGGCCACTACTCTCTAGTTTATTTCATTTACTTAGTCTCTTTTCCTTTTGGTGTGGAGTTGTACTGGGATCTTCTTCCCTGGGGGATCTCCCTTTTGTAACTGCATACTTTTTTATTAACATGTAGGGGGCCAGTGTAGCCTCTTCCCAATATATATATATATATATATATATATATATATATATATATATATATATATATATATATATATATATATTTACTTTGATTTCGTTACCTCCCTGTCAACGACGCCAAAAACTTGATGTGCGGGACTTATATTGCAAGAATTTATGAACTCAAATTTATATATTTTTAATGATTTTGATAAGTTCAAGCATTCAACACAAGTATATCTATCATATCAAGTAATACAGGGCTCTAATGGAGTCCTGGTTATCGATCCCATAGGGAGGTTTAAGTTGAAGCAAAGAAAAAATTTCAAAAGTTATAATAAAACATCGAAATCCTATACACTAATTATGTTTAAAGTTCAACACTTACTTCTACTACTACTATGTAGAAAACAGTAACAACTAACTAAACTACAATTAAATCTAATAACTTAAAAACAGAACTATCTAACAGACACACTAAACTAAGTATTTGAAAGGTTTTTGATATATATGATAAAAGTGTCTTTCTTCTTGCAATGAGAATATGATGTGTGGATTGATATGGATCAGTTAACTAATTTATTGTGTCAAATAGGAGCATAGATGATTCTTTACCTTTAGAAGAGGGTCCCCTCCTCTAAATAAGAAAAGAACGTTGACGTATTTAAAGTTTAGTCATTTACTCTAAGACTCGACTGGGAGGATACCGGCTCTCACTTTAGAGCTCCCACTCACCCTTCACCCGAAGGCTAACCCTTGATATTAATTACAAATCTTAGAAGTAATTTGGGGATTTCAACCTGTCACCCTAAAATCTCCATGTTGAAGTCCTTCAAAACACATTTCCCTATTTATTTGCACACAATTCCCATGAACTACACAATTCATCCACAGAAATTGAATGGATCTTTCATTATTTTTGTAGGACATTAAATCCTTTCAAATTTAAAGTTCAACAATATATTTTAACATTTCAATTGGCCAAATCAAAAGTAAATTAAGTTCTAAATGAAAAACCATCACAATCTCTTCAGTACATTAAAGGCACATGAAATCCACATCAGACCATCATCACATCTCTAAGCAAGAAGAAAGACAAAGAAGACTACTTAGAATTCATGTAAAAGATACAATAAAACATGGATTTTATATATAAAAGAAAAGTCATACAAACCATAAAAGAAAATACAACTTATCTCTCTTTCTCTTCCCCAATGTTATCCCTTTGAAGTTCCTTTGAAGCATCTTCTCTATTTTTTACAACACTTGATTCTCTCTTTAGAATGGAAAGGAAGTAGCAATCTCTCAATTTACTTCTTCTCTTTCACTCCTAAGAGAAGAATTCCTCTCAAATCCTCACTTCTACACACTACTCTTCTAAACCCTAACACTTAACACACACTAAATCACTAAGAGAGAGCAATAGAATGCAAGAGAACCCCATTTCTCTTGTCCAAAATCAGTTATTTAAGAGTTAGGAACGAAATCTCAAGAGTTTCCATAGGCATCGATTAAAAATTTTGCCAAAACTCTCAAATTTTGAATTCCACTGACTTTGGGCACCGGCGGTGCTCTATCATGCCGAATAATTGCTGGAGTCGTTAGATTTGGGCTCCGGCATGCCAGAACACTTTTTTTCACCATTTTGCACCTTTTTGCTCCAAATTCTATCCTTATTGCATTTTTTCGTTCCAATCACCTAAAATCATCATACCTGTAACAAATCATGAAAAATACCTTTCTTTAAAGTTCAATATCACCAAAAATGGGTAAAATTGGATAGCAAAACCGTACATATTTTTGTGCATTGATACACCTAAAATATATAGTATTTTTATGCACATTTTTATACCTATTTTTAATGATATTGCACTTTAATGGAAAGTATTCTGTGTTTTTCTTGGAGGTATGATGAAAATGAATGGTAATGATGAAAGGAGCAAAATTGGATCAAATTTGGAGCAAAAAAATAAAAAATAAAAAATTTGGCACTGCGGCTAAGCACTGTTGGGCCGGCGCTTAGCCTCCACAGTTAAAACTCGAGATTCAAATGGATTTGGCACCAATTTCAAAGGGGATGGGATGCAACTCTTGGTGGTAACATCCATAACTTCCTTTAGGCGGCAAGTTTGAATGAAGAGGTGCGTTCCTTGGTAGATACATCGAATTTGGACACATTTTGAAGAGACACCAAGGCACCTTTTGGTTTACTATTTAAAGAGAGTCTTAGGAAAGATTTAGAGGAGGCAATTTGAGAAGACTCTTCCACTTCAGTTTGAAGAGTACTTCCATTTTTCTTCCACAGCATTTTAAAAATTTTTATTTAGATTAAGCGTAGAGAGTAGAATGGAGAAAAGGGTCGGAGTGAAGTATTCTTTTCCCACTTCTTTTCTTTTTTTTAGATTAGTTTTTATTAAAGTCTGAACTCTGTATTCTGAGTCAACGGAGTTGGGAGACTTGCTCTGAGAAGTAGTTTAGCGAAGAGTCAAAGTTTCAGAGGAACTTCCTAAGTCTTGTGGAGAGGATTTCAGATAAGTGTTTACTTTTATTTAGTTTATTAATACTTATTTTCAATTATTAATTTTCTTATCATTGTTTTTAATTTCAAATCGATGTGTTTTTATTTTTTCTCAATGCATTCTGAGTAGTTTACTTTATCTTTTTCTTTGTTAAATGGAGAAGTAATTAATTTAATGAGAATTGTTGTGGAAAGTATAAGTGTTTAAAAGTTGGAAGAAGTTGTGAAGATTGATTCTAAAAACTTTATTTACTTCTTAATTTGGCCTGTTAAGTTGTAAAATTTCTTGAGATTATGTAATATCCAATGCGGTATTGTCTCATAAAAGTTAGTAAGAATCACATGAAATTATATGGGTGGGAACTGTAGTCTATATAATTGAATGTAATATTAGAAGATATTTTTATAAAAAGGAGTAAAATTAGATGATTTTAGAGTGACATGCTAAAACCTCCTGACTTGGTTTGAAGTTTTGAGTTTTGTTATGAGAAGTTAGCACCCAGGTGGTGGGAATCGAGGGAACTCTAGAGTGAGAGACTGGTATCTTCCCTACCTAACCATGTTCAAAATAATATAAATTTTAAATTAACCTATGTTCTTTATAGAACCAAGTAAGGGTAAAGAACACATTTGCTTCTATCTGTCACAGCAAAAATTTGAATACTTCCACAAAAATACTTTAAGAATTATTACTACTTCATGAAAGGAAAAAAAAGATATACTAGTTAATAGTAGTTCACATCTATTGTTATTAGTTATTGTAATTTTAATTTCTTGTTTAGCATTTTATTTAGAAAATTTTAAAAGACATATCAACCTTCAAAACTTTTCAAAATCAAGACATAGTTTTTCGAAAACAATTAAAGAAAATAAAAAGATAATTTCTCTGATTCCTTTAAAGATTTCACATTTTCCCTCTAGGTTAGATATCTCAGGGCTTAATCAGAAAGTCCTATATTACTTTATAAACGATATGCAAACTTGCATAGTATCCCATATTATAAAATCATAATTTTTGTATCTTAAATCATCAGCGCATTTATCCAATGGAACAAAGTTTCTAGCATATGTTGCACTTATATCTACTGGACGGGACCAAGTTTTTGGCGGCTGTTGCCGGGGAAAAATTAATTTAAATTACATTTTAAAGAGAATTAAGAAATTTAAATTTTTTACTTTTCATTGTTTTTATTAGTGTGTTGTATTTTGTTTTGTTTTTCTATTGTATGCGTAGTTCAGGTTCTGAAGGACTTGTGCCTTACGATTCTGAATTAGAAAAAACTATCAGAAAAATAAAAAAAAATTAAAAATATAGAAAAAGAAAAAAAAATATTCAAGAAATGGCAAATCATCAAAATCGAAATGTTGGCATCCATCAAGAATTAAGACCTTTAAGAGATTATGTTAACCCTACAGTAGATGAACTTCGTGGTAGTATTCAAAACCCAGTTGTAGCTGCTAATTCTCTAGAGCTTAAACCTGCTATTATCCAAATGGTGTCAAATAATCAGTTTGGGAGAGCAACGACTGAAGATCCTAATTTGCATCTTCTTAATTTTCTAGAGTTGTGTGATACTTTTAAATATGATGGTGAGTTGACCTAATTTTTGATGAGGTCTTCTCTTCTCTCTATAGTACTTAGGATCTAGCCTTAGGCTTTTCCTTTGACTATCTTAGAGGATTAGAATTGGGACCCACCTCTTAGAAATTCAAACCACTTCTTAACTCCCTGCAAACTCCACAAATTTGACTATAGACCCCTAATCACCTAGAGGGTTAAAATCAAATGTGGAAGTTTAAAGGATGAGTTCCTATAGGACTCTTTGGCCTTAGGACTACCACAGGTGGCTCTGGTCCAGTGAAGGGCTGACTTACACACACACTACATTTATACACTACACTTTCACACACATCCTAGAAGCACACCCATACCTAACTTGACCTCCGACTCATAAAGGTGATTCACATGGATGGTCCTTAACCCCTAAGCCCTTGGCTAAGAGGGTTAGGAACAACATAGTGGATGCCTCAAATGAGTCCCTTCATGGCTCATGTGGGCTTGATATAGCTTCATGGCTCAACCAAAATGATTTTATTCCACTTACATTCACCCAATCTTCAATTTTCCAAAATTTCAATTTTTGACCCCCGGGACCCTACACCCGCCTAGCCTACCCAAAACCCTTGAAATCCTCCAAAATTCCCAAATCACCCAAAAATTCCTCAAAATCAATCCCAAACATTCCAAATCACTCAAATTGATCACTCATAGCCAAAAATACCAAAAATTCCAAAAATACCTCCCAATACCCTCCAATTACCCAAAATACCCCTCTTGACCAAAAAATCCAAAAATTCAAAAAATTCCCAGAAAATTTTAGAAAATCCCAAATATTCCCAATTTAATTTTGTTCAACTACACCATGGGACAATTTTGTCAATTTACCCCACTTTTATTAAAACCCCCAATTTGACCCATTTTAACCCTAAGTGAACCCAATGTCAAACCAAACCTACCCAATTGACCCAAATCCTGGTCCAATTCAATTCTAAACTTCAATTAAACAATCCCAACACCAATCTAGACCAAATCCAAGTCCAATTTGATTGACATTTGGATCCAATTTCACTTTTGGCCTTAAAGCCCAATCTGGACCCATGGCCCAAACCTATCCCAAACTCACCCAATTCAACTCCAATTAACCCCAAATCTTTTCTAAACCTTCCTTAACATCCCTACAAAAAAAACCCTAACATGATTTGCCCAAAATTTAGACCCAAACCCCACTCAAATTCAACCCAAAGCCAAAAAGCCCAATTTTGACCTAAACCCAAACCTAACCAAAACAAGCCCAAACCCCAAAATCAAAACCCAACCAAAGCCAAAACCTCTTTGAAACACTCCCATAAACATTTTCCAACATTTATTTTACATCAATTTCAATCCTAGGCCAATATTGGCCCAAGTTAGCCCAATTTGACCTATATTGGCCCATTCACCCAAGAAGCTCAAATCAAACCCAATTCAAACCCAAATCATTCCAAACTCATTTCAAATCACTCATGACATATCCCTAAACCAAACCCAACAATTATTTGGCCCAAACTTCTACAAAATTCCCATCCATGAATTCATTTTGAAACTTAAAAGCCCACTTACATGAAACCTTCCTAAAGCCCATCTTCACCAAAATCCAAAGGGCTAAAATCAATCCAAAGCCCATATGACAAATTCTTCTCATCATACCCTTAATTAAAATCAATCCCTAAGTTTGAAAATTCATCATGAAGCCATTCCAAATTAAGCCCCAAACAAATTCCCATCAAAATACCAAAATTTTCCTAAAATCCATTTCCATGAAATTGACTTGACTTTTCCCAAGCCAAAGGTGAGCCATGAAGCCATGCATGAGCCACATGGGAGCCATGAGAGCTATGGAATCTACTTTCCACCTCACCATACCCAAGATGGCAAGAGGAGGACGCCCTTTCCATATTGTCTTAAGGGGGATTAGCCACTTCCATGACTCCACTAAACCATGCTTAAGCTTAATTGTACTTGGATGGTGACCCTTCCCCACTGATTATGCTGAGCCAATTCACTTTTCCATCAGGCTAAACCAAGACTTGGGTGGTGCACCTAGCTCAAAGGGATGGGTTGACCAATTTGAGCCAAAATGAGCCCTCTCCCATTCCATTCTAATCTAAGCCTTTTACACATGGCATTTGCCAATTGCCTACACTAAACCCCGACCACGACCCACTCGAACAAGATGGTGACCAGTGCACGGCCGGCCGACCACCGGGTCGCCGGAAAACACCACACCCGAGAGCTCACATGTGAGCCAACTTTGGAATTCCACCTTGCTCGAGCTGCCCCATGCCCAATGGCCACCATGGTTGTTCTTCCCATGCCCGGAGCATCCGATCTCAACCCTTGGCCATCCCTGTGAGGCTCTCCAACCACCTCTATTTAAACCCGACCCCCTCACGGCCATGAGAGGAGAGTTTCACAAACCTTGCCGAAACTCTGCCAAAATTGTTCCAAACCCTACTCCATACTTAGAGCAGTTGATCCCCAGTGTCAATTTGCCCCAATCCCCACTGACAGAATCCAATTTCTCAACTGAAATTACACCCAAAACCATGACACTTTGCCACAGTGAGCCAATCCTCAAATTGACTTGTCCTACACCTTCACTGGACCAAGAGGAGAAGTTTCCCACTGAAAGCCCCATCTCCAGGCCACCCAGTTGCTCCAGCCTCCAAGCTTTGTGATCGGTTGTGGTCACTTTCATAGCTAGGCAATTCACCAGACCAGGAGACTTCATCTGGAGCTTGCTGGGACGCAATCGAAGGTGACACAACCATCAGATAGAAGCCACACTTCTCTGAGCAAAGGTATGGCCTCACTCTTCTTCCCGAGCTTCTGAACTTTCTCCATTTTTATTGAGTCAATTTCATGCCACATAAACCGTATGGATGTGTTAGTCTTCTCGAGACGAATCCATAAAGCATAAGAACGTTCAATTTGGTCAAGTATCGAGTAAGATCTTAGGCCTAGAAGATGGACGGTTCTCGGGCTAGGAGGCTTGGGGACGATGAACGGATGACGTTCATTTAATACACGCGCGGACGGACGACCAGGATCGCGCCGGATGAGGAAACGGAACGACACAGCGGGACCCTGGAGCGCTGAGTCAGATGGCGGCGCCGAATCAGAAGGCGATGCGTGTGCATTCGGAGCTGCCGAGGTTGATGCGGCGCCGCGTGAATAAATAGAAAATTAGGGTATTTTCTGATTTATTTAATTCCCTAAATTTCAAAAATCCATAACTTTGTGTAGAAAAATCAGAAAAATAAAATAAAAATACCCTCTTGCTCAGTGAACAGAGGAGAATATTGTGGAAAAGAAATTATTTAATTTCATCAAGTATTTTATTTTTAATGATTTATTTCCCTTCTGCATTCTTTTAATTCTCCATGCATATAGGAAATTTACCATGGCGTGAGACCATAGGGCTTTTGAAGCCTCTGAATTTGGGAACATTCCGTGAATTTTCCAAAGTCAGAGGCCATCCCTATGAGAAGTTATTGATTTTTCAAATTCATGTTACTGTTTTGAGTATTTTAAATCCAATAATTAGTATGTTGTGAAATAAATTCTAGGAAAATTTGGTGATGTCTCTTATGACTAGAGGACCCTAGGAAAAATAGGTTTTGAATTAATTCATTTAAAATAACCCTAATTGACTTAAACACCCAAAATAGATCCCTAATTAATTAGAGTTAAACATACATCAAATTGACTTGAAATCTATTCTCCACTGACCTTTAGGATCAGAGGAACTCACAATAAAAATTTGAGGTCAATTGGACTTGGTTAACCCTACTAAATGGGTTGATTAAGTCATTTACCCGATTTAAACTTTAAAAATTCATAACTTTCAAAATGCTTTTCAAAAATTCACCAAATTAGTTTTGGAGCCACTCTGATATCAGGGGAATTTAAGAAAATTAAAATTTCAATTTTCTAAAAAAGTTGATTTTTAGTATTATTTTAATATTTTAATAATTAAAAAAATAATAAAAATCACAAAAATAATAAAATTCACCAAAATGTCTCATTTTAAATTTTAATCACATAGAAACAAACCCCATATTTTTATTAGGTCTATTTAATGAGATATTAAATTTTAAAGCCCTAAGGTAATTTTAAAATTAAAAAAATGTTTTTTTTAGCATTTTCACTAAAATAATTCTAATAAATCAAAGAAAAATCAGAAAATTGTAAAAAAATTTATTCTCTGATTTCCTTGATATCAGAGAGATTTTTGAAAAATTTAAAATTCATTTTTCAACTTTTATTTTTATTTTAATTTAATTAATACTCCAAAACTTAAAATAATTATAATAAAAATAATATAATTCAAAAAATCACCAAAATTGGTCCAAGTGATCCTCTGGTCATTAGAAATGTCCCATAATTTTCTTAAGGACAAAAACTTTCCCTTGGTCATATTATTAAATTTTTCGTGGAAATTCCTATTTTCCACCAAAAATAATTACATAAATAAATTAAATATAGAAAAATCACATTTTCTCCTCTTATGTCTTTATTGGCATATGAGTGAAGTCGCATAAAAATTTCAAGTTCATTTAAGCTCAATTTAGTGAGTTATGAAATTATTAAGCTTGAAGGGCAAAAATGGTAATTAAAAATTTTAACCTTTAATTAAAACTTTAGGTTTAATAAAATTAAAAAAGTAAAATATTTGATCTTAATCTGATTTGGATGATTGAAATTTAAATAATTAAAGGGTAGAAACCTATTAAACAATTTAAAGATAATTAAAATAAACTTTAATTAAATAATTGATTAAATTTGGAAGAATAATAAAGTTGGAATTATTAAAATAGGGATATTATTATTAGGAAGAGATTTGTTCTTTAATTTAAAAATCCCTAAATTAATCATCTCAATAATATTCAATCTCCAATTAAAATGATAATTCAAATTTAAGTTTTAAAATGTTAAAGGACTTAATCATTAAAATTAAATTAAAAGTTAAATTATTAAACTCTTTTTAAATTTTCAATTAAATTAAAATTAAAAATAAAATTAAATTAAAGATTAAATTAAATTAAATCAAATAAATTAAATTAAATTAACTTAACTTAAATCAAATCAAATAAATTAAATTAAATTAAACTAAATTAAATTAAATTAAATTAAATTAAAACATATTAAATTAAATTAAATCAAATAAATTAAATTAAATTAAATTAAAATAAAAAAAATAAATAAAAAAAATCAAATTAAAATTAAATTAAATTTAAATTAAAAAATAAATTAAAATTAAAATTTAAATTTAAATTAAAAATTAAAATTAAATTAAAATTAAAACTAAACCAAATTAAATTAAATTAAAGTTAAATTAAATTGAATTAAATAACATCACCTAAGACATAAAGAAATTCAAAATAAAGCAACTTGAACACTATTCCAAATTTAAACCCGTTAACTGAGATTAAATTAAATCACAAACCATTTGAACACCAATTTGCCCTTTAAAGCTTTGGTTGTCATAACTCCTAAATAGGACGTTAAATGAAATGTTACTTCACCTATAAGATATTCAAATGCCCTAGTTCACTGAGCAAGATAACAACAAAACTTGAATTCTCGGACGATTAATTCATTTGTATAATTAAATTCATTTGGACTTAAAACAATTCTAGCAGTATTGAAAAGATGTTTAAGATTCTTCTTAAGCACTTCCTCGATATGATAGGATACTTATAAGAACAATTGAACTTAATTGTTCTTTGATGAAGAAAATCGTCCTCAAACCAAAACACAAGAACCTAGACGTCATAGGAAATGACTAGCTATAGGATTAGGAATTTGGTAGAAAACCATAACCCTTCCCTTAGCTTTACCTAGGAACTTGCTTAAATATTCTAAATTGTGTTTAAGTGCAACTTGGGATGACGGGAAGACCCTCCAGGTACGCTTTTATTTTATTGCAATTTACCTTATTGCAATTTATTTAATCGCATCGCACTTACTTTTCTTGCATGATAAACAACTGTTGCGTGAAAACCCACACCTTTAGGATAGTCCCTAAAACTGAAACTAAAACTAAATTAAAAGTCATTGCAAGATAAAATGCACCGCCACAACATTTCAAAATATAAAACAACTCAAAATTTAATCATAAACAGAACACAAAACTGCAATTACAACTAAATTAAAGCGTCATGTTGGATGATCGGGAATACCTCGGATGATGTAACCTACGTGTTGCTAACGGGATTTCCTACGGTCTAAATGAAAGTGTGGAACTCATTCAGTTGAGTTTAGCAAATTCATCTAGACTAAGTGAATCCGATAAAAATAATGATGCTGGAAGGATGGAACCGTGGGATCTTAACCGATGTTGTTATAATCAACTTTAAGGTTTGTTTTAAATAAAATATAAAAAAACACTTGGAAATTAAGATTTTCTCTAAACCAAAACACTTTTCTCATCTCTTGATTTATGACTTCTATAACTAAACCTCTGCAACAACAAGGAGCTCGGAGCATGGTGGGCAGTACGGCCATCGTTATCAGCAAAACTTGAGTCTACTTCAGCAAAACATTCTTAGAATTAAACAACAAAGCCATAGGATTTTGAGGTAGTTTGCCTAGTGCAACATAAATCCTCAACCTTTTTGTTAGGCATTTGCATGATCATGTCATGTAAATTAATCCCTAACCGGTCTTAGGACTCCGAGGTAGTCGTTTAGTACGACATAAACCCTCATATCTTCGAGGCTATTTGTATGATTTTATCATACAAATATAAGTCCTAATTAATTAAAATTGGCAAGATTGAAATATTAAATGAATACTAGGACCTTCCTAAATTCAAGCCAAACAATAGGATAGTTGGGAAATTACCGAAGTTCGCTTCGAATATGTGATTTCTCCTACCTTTCTTCCTTTGAATTCCCAAAATAAAATCTTCCAAATTTGATCCATTCCCTATTGAAATTCCAAAATTTAATCCCTTGAAAACTTAAACTTTGAAATTCTTGAGAGCAGAACTACTGATTATTATCGAGATTTTTCTTAGGTGATTCCCGTCCCTTAAGATGTAATTAACTATAGGGGCTTGCCCTTATAGGGAATTTTAAAGAACCCAGGTAATATAAACCCTGTTTAATGCTTTCATATTAAACGGGGAATTTGTCGACTTATAAAATTGGTTCGCGGACCAAACGAGTATCACAAATCTTTTAGTTTATTTAATTGAGCCCCATTATCGAGCAGTGTGTCTATTCTTCGGGATAGATACACGATTTGTGGTGCGGTGCTCGTTTATATAAACTATTTGGGATGTGAGATCGGTTTGATTTCATATCTTAAAAGTTTCAAATTTAAAATTATTTTCAAAATCAAATGCTACTTTCTAAATTATATATATATATTTAAATCAAATTTAAAATCTAAAATTCGTCGACAATTTCTGTTAAGCGACCCCCTTTTCAAAATAAAACACACAACCCTAAAATAAGCCGTACATGGTGTTTCAGATGATGCTATTAGACTTAGACTTTTTTCTTTCTCAATAAGGGATAAAGATAAAATGTGGTTACATTCGTTAGCACCTGGATCAATTAGAATTTGGGGTGAACTGTCACAAAAATTCCATGCTAAATATATTCCACCATCTAAGACTGCTGACTTGAGAAATGATATAACATCTTTTTGTCAGTTTGAAGGAGAATCAATATATGAAGCATGGGAAAGATTTAAAGATCTCCTCAAAAAATGTCCACATCATGCGGTACCAGATTAGTTAATAATTCAAACTTTTTATAATGGATTAGTTGGATATCTTAGATCAATCATCGATGCTGTTGCTGGTGGATCATTAATGTCTATACCATTTTCTGATGCTTATGCTTTAATTGAAGAAATGACTACTAATAATTTTCAACGGCCTTCCGAAAGGTTAAATCTTGAAAAGGTAGCCAGTTTTTATGAAAATGATGCTTTTACAATGTTAGCAAATCAAGTTGCTGCTGTATCAAGGAAGATAGATCACTTTGGGATGAATTTTTCTCAGCTAAATCTCATGACGGAAGAAAATTCTATAGGCCAAATGGTTGATTCTTATTCTTCACCAGAAACTGTGAATGCTATAATTAAATCTAACAACCCTTATTCCAATTATTATAACTCTGGTTGGAAGAATCATCCAAATTTTAACTGGAATAACAATAACCAGGGTGGTGTGAATCAACAATGGGGGAACACCCAAGTAAACCCATTACCGAATAGGAATAACCAATGTAATAATAATATATATTAACTTATCCTTTAGGTTATAACAATGCTTTACAAAATAAGGAGAAGAAGTTGTCTATGGAAGAAGTAGTATCACATATGGGAAATCAATTACAAATTTAAGGAGCAACCATCAGAAATATTGAAAATCGATTTGGACAAATTACAAATGCCTTAAGTAATAGATCCCAAGGAATGCTTCCAAGTAATACTGAAGTGAATCCAAGAGAAAAGAATAAAGAACAAGTGAAAGCAATTCAACTGAGAAGTGGAAAAGAATTGGAAGGCAGAGTTCAAAAAGAAACTGAAGTAGAGAAAGAAGAGATTGAATGACCTTAAGAGGACACTTCAAAAGGTTTTGAAAGACTTATTTCTCCGCCTAAGGTTAATTTAGAAAAAACAACCACCTTCATTTCCTCAGAGACTTCGTCAACAAAAGTTGGATACACAATTTTTAAAATTATTGGAGATATTAAAGAAGCTTACCATTAATATTCCATTTCCAGAAGCCCTAGAACTTGAGTTAAAATTAGTTATTTGATTCTTAAGATTTTCAAGAAGAAAATTTAAAGTATGTTCGTGAAAGTTTTGAATTGTTGGATATGACTGAAAAAGATAAATCTTATGGTCCATCAATTGAAAAACCTCCTGAACTTGAGTTAAAACTGCATCATGATCATGTGAAGTATGTTTTTCTAGGTGAATCCTCAACCTTGCCTGTTATAATTTCCTCTCAATTAACTGAAAAAGAAGAAGAAAGTTTGCTTGATATTCTGAAGAAGCACAAGAAAGCCTTTAGATGGACAATTGCTGATATTAAAGGAGTCAGTCCTTCAATTTGCATGCACAGAATTCTTATGGATGATCATAGCAAACCGCGAGCTGATCCCTAAAGGAGATTAAATCCTATTATGAAAGAAGTTGTTAAGAAAGAAAATTTAAAGTGGTTGGATGCTGGAATTATCTACCATATTTTAGATAGTGCATGGGTTAATCATATTCATTGTGTTACTAAGAAAGGAGGAGTAACTGTGACTGTTAATGAAAAGAATGAAATGTTACCAACAAGATAAGTTACAGGGTGGCAAATATGCATTGATTATATAAAATTAAACCTTTCCAGAAGGAAAGATCATTTTCCACTCCCTTTTGTAGACCAAATGTTGGATAGACTGGCTGGGCATAAATACTTTTATTTTCTGGATGGATATATTGGTTACCACCAAATTCAAATTGCTCCTAAGGATCAAGAGAAAACTATGTTTATCAGACCTTATGGTACGTTTGCTTTTAGAAGAATGCCCTTTGGTTTATGTAATGCCCCTGCTACATTTTAGAGATGTATGATGGCTATTTTTTGTGAAAAAGGGATTGAAGTTTTTATGGATGACTTTTCAGTGTTTGGAATTTCATTTGAATCAAGTTTAAAACATCTATCTAAAGTTCTAAAACGCTGTGAAGAAACTAATTTTGTCCTTAATTGGGAAAAATGCCAATTTATGGTAGCAGGAGGAAATGTTTTGGGACATCGGATTTCAGAAAAAGGATTGGAGGTTGATCCTTCAAAAATTCAAGTTATATCTAATTTACCTTGCTCAACCAATGTAAGGGGAATTAGAACTTTTTTAGGACATGCTGGAATCTACAGGCGTTACATTAAAGATTTTTCAAAGATTACAAAACCTTTATGCCGTTTATTGGAAAAAGATGCAATTTTTAATTTTGATAATGATTGTCATAAAACCTTTGAAACATTAAAAGAAAAATTAATCACTGAACTTGTAATAATTTCACTAAATTGGGAAAAATCTTTTGAATTAATGTGTGATGCTAGTGATTATGCTATTGGTGCTGTTTTGTGTCAGAAATATGATAAAATTTCAAAGTAATTTATTATGCTAGTAAAACTCGTAATAAAGCTAAAAATTAATTATACCACTACTGAGAAAGAGTTATTAGCTATAGTATTTTCCATTGATAAATTTTGATCATATTTAATTGGAACTAAATGTGTTCTGCATACTGATCATTCTGCTATCAAATGCTTAATGAAGAAAAACGATGCAAAACCGAGACTTATAAGATGGATTCTTCTTTTGCAAGAATTTGATTTTGAGATAGTAGATAGGAAGGGTTCTGATAATCAAATTGCTGATCATTTATCCAGGCTTGAAATTGAAAAATCTTTCTGTGATATTGAAGAAATTAATGAACATTTTCTGATGAAAAACTGTTCGCTGTTAAAGAATGGAGTGTTCCATGGTATGCAGACATAGTAAACTTTATTGTTAGTAATATTCTACCCTATGGTTTGACATATCATGAAAACAAGAAATTTTTGTCTGATGCTAAGACTTATTTTTAAGATGACCCATTTTTATATAAACAAGGAAAGGATGTTATAATTCAAAGATATGTACCTTTGGAAGAGACTTATGAAATTATTCAATAATGTCATGATTCTGATTATGGGGGACATTTTGGAAGTGGTAAAACTACATATAAAATATTATAATCAGGATTTTATTGGCCTATATTTTTTAAGGATGTGAATGTTTATATTAAAAATTGTGATAGATGTCAGCGTGTAGGCAAAATTTTTAGAAGAAATGAGATGCCCCTCAATTATATGTTGGAAGTTGAAATATTTGATGTTTGGGGATTAGATTTTATGGGACAATTTACACCATCTTTCGGAAATGTTTATATTTTGATAGCAGTAGACTATGTTTCCAAATGGATTGAAGCTATTGCTTTACCTCAATGTGATACTCAAAGTGTTGCAAAGATTTTAGAAAAGAATATATTTTCCAGATTTGAAATACCAATAGTAATCATAACTGATGGAGGAAGTCATTTTAGATATTTGATTATTGGGAAGTTAGCAAAGTAATATCATGTTAATCATCGCATTGCTACTGCTTATCTTCCGCAGACAAGTGGTTTGGTTGACTTATCCAATTGTAAAATTAAAAGAATATTGGAAAAAACTGTTAATTCAAATAGAGAGGATTGGTCAATTGAACAGGATTAGGCATTGTGGGCCTATAGGACTGCTTACAGAACATCTATAGTAATGTCCCCATATAGGCTGATTTTCGGAAAAGCTTGTCTTTACCTTTTGAACTTGAGCATAAGGCTTATTGGGCTATTAAAGTGTTCAATTATAATTTGAAAGATGGTGCTAAAAAATATTATTGCAATTGAATGAGCTTGAAGAAATAAGAAATGAATCTTATGAAAATGCTAAGATTTATAAGGAAAAGATGAAGTTATGCATGATCAGAAGATTCTTACCAAAAATCTTGTACCAGGACAACAAGTTTTACGGTATAATACTAGATTGAGAATATTTTCTGGAAAACTTAAGTCTAGGTGGATGGGTCCATTCATTGTAATAAAAGTTTATTCTTATGGAGCTGTAGATATTCAAGATCTTAAGACTGAAAAAATATTTAAAGTTAACGAACATAGACAAAAACCATATTTTTCAGTCAATAAATCTAAATATGATGAGAATTTAATGTTGGGTCACTCATAATGAGTTCTGGGTATATCAGGCTGAAGACGTTAAAAAAAGCGCTTTGTGGGAGGCAACCCATATTTATTGGTGTGCTTTGCTTTATGTTTGTTTTGTGTGTTTTATTTGCTTTGTTTGGTTTATTTTTATGTTTTTGGTGGTAGTAATTTGAATTTTTTAAACTTAAGTGGAGTTTATTTGACCTTAATTGATGATTTGGAAAAGTCAGAATGAGAATTTGGACACTTAGCAGACCTGTGATAAATTGTGCACTGGCGGCTAAGCGACGACTAGTTGGCGCTTAGGCGCCACAGTTATAAAAAAAGTGAAAAATGTTAATTTAGAGCCTAGATCATGGGAGAGAAGTTGTGGGAGTTATTTTGGAGATTCTAAATGTGTTGGAGAATATTCTAGCATCTCCCAAGTCCATAAAAAGGTCCTGACTTAAGGAAAACACTTGCCCCAAGTCCTATTTTCATTTTTGAAGTCTAAGAAGAGAATTTTTAGCGCCATGTCTTCTTGGGAGAACAAGATGAAGAAGAAGCGAGATTCTGATAAAAGTAAGTTCATTAGTGATAGTGCTAAGGATTTATTTAATGGATAACTAGCTGTTAGCATTCAAGGTATTGCAGAGATGATTACAAAAATTGAAGCCCGAGTGACTTCAATGGAAGCAAAGATCAATGATATTACTTTACATCTGGATCACATGGGATGGTAACTCAAGATGCAATTCAATCATTCAAGGTATGTGGAAGAAATAGATAAGGTGATGTTTGTGAAGAACAAATGGATTGAAGAAGATGATATAAGAATGAACAATGATCACTCGTTCTATCAAATTTATATTCCTGAAGGGTCAAATGAGAATAATAGTGGTCCTTGTTATATTCCTTCTAATGGAGAGTGGAATTAAAAGTGTTTTGTTTCTATTTGTTTAGTGTCTTATGTGTTATGTTAGTGTTCTTGTGAGTTCATGTTTGGTGTGTTTAATGTTTTTATATATGCCTGATGTTGTGATGGGTAAATCTTAGAGATGTACTTTTATCAGTTTAGATTTTAGTGTCTTGTATTTTTAGAATTCTATCCTTATGTTTGGATAGAAATTCTAGTATTTTATTGAATGTTACGTTTGTTTTAATATAAGTTTGTTTTTTGTGAAATTTGGGTGGAATCAATGGTTATTAAATTATGATTTGGAGTATTAGAGGATTCATGTGGGGAAAATAATTATTTTGGAGTAATTAAGGGTAATTAACCAAGTGATTTAGTGCATATACCTTAATTATAAAAATTTGGGTATTGGAGGCTAAGCGCCAGAATACCGGCGCTTACGCACCAGATTTTGTGGCTAAGCGCCGATAGTTCACTCTTAGGTGCCATTTCACTAAAATTGATTCCCGAAAGTTAAAAACCCAAAAATTTCCATTTTCAACCGCCCCATCGTCTTCAACCTTTGCTTTGCCGTGAATGAGGAGCCTAGGGTATCATATTGTGGATCATTTAAGAGCCGATCTCAACAAAAATTGTTAGATTTGGATTCCTTGAGGTAAGAGCACTACTCCTAAGTAAAAATTTTGGATTTTCACCATGTATTTTGAGTACATTTTGGAAGATCTTAAAATCACTATTCATGGTGAAAATTTGAGGAAAAGCTTGATAAATTGCTTGGATTTAGTGAAAATATCATTTGGAAGATAATATAGCAAGTTTAGTTTGATTTTAGAATTTATGGTGAATTTTTTGTGAATTTTTAGAGATGGCTCCAAAGTCAAAGCGTGCACGAGAAAAGACGAAGTTTGATTCTAACAAATTTGTTAGTTTGAGGGCTGAGGAACGATACGTCGATGCATTGCAATCAAGTATGTTGATTCCTGAGTGAGTGTTTAGTAAGCTTGGAGAGGTGATTGAAGATATAATTGCAAGAAGAAACTGGCAGAATTATTGTTGCTTCTCCGCTGTTGCTGTTGTTTCCTTGGTAAGAGAATTTTATGCAAATTTACCTGCAGCAGAGGAAAAATAGGTGATGGTTAGGAGGCATGAAGTAAACTTTTCTTCTGGTGCAATCAATACATTTTATGGACTACCTCCTGACATGTTTTGTTTTTATTCTAGCTATCATCCTTCGGAAGGAGAATTAGATGAGATTATGGAGTTTCTGACTGATGGAAGAGGATTATGGAAAATTAGAAATGATAGAAGAGTGAACTTTCCTGCTTCCAAATTGAATGCCATTTCTAAGACATGGTATTATTTTATCTCATCTAAGTTGTTACCTTCAAGTCATACCAGTGAAGTGATGAGAGAAAGAGCGGTGTTGAACCATTATATTCAGCATGGGAAGCCTATTGATATTGGAAGCATTATTTTTTATTATTTTTTGAAATTTGTTAGATCAATCACGACTGCAGGTATGGGATTTCCTTCCTTGATTCATTCACTATGTGAAAGATCTGGAGTGAAATTTGAAACCTTGGAAGAGGTACTTCAGCCATTGAGACCAATTACTAGTGTAAATGTTGTTGCTTACACTGTACATTCAGAGTTTGGTTGGAGAGGAGGATTTGGTAGGGCTTCTATTGCTTCTGCTTCTGCTGCTTCTACTTCTCGTGCTACTACTTCACTAGTTTATTAAAAAAGTTTTGAAAAAAGTGAGTCTTACCCGAGAGCATGTGTGAGATATGGATGGTAAGCTGGCTAATGTTGAGATATATATTGTAAAACATGATGAATATGAGGAGAATCATCAACAATATTTGGATAGACTGATTAGAGGAGATCAGAGTGCTGAGATGCCACCTCATCCATTCTATATACCTTATGTGCCATCCAGAGATTGGAACGAGCAAGATGATGATGATGATGAGGATTAAGAGTAGATGTATGTTGTTTGTTTTAGTTGGTATTGATGTGTTGTGTCACTGTGTACTTTATCTAGTATTTTGTTTGATGATTGTGTTGTGATGTGAACCTTGATAGTATGCAGATTGTAGTTGTACTGTTTATCTGTTATGCATATTCAGGTATTGTTGTTGTTCTATTGTTGATTTATATACTGCTGTGTGGTAGTGTGTAATAATAAATGTTTTTATGTGTATGTTATGTTAGAGTTTTTAGTAGTATGTATTTTTAATTTCATAAGCTATTAGGAAATTATAAACCACTATTAGAAACTTCTACTTAGGAAAACAACATGTTTAAAATTCTTCAAATTCCACTATCATTTGTTATCTGTATCAGTGTGTTATTTTAGTTGGTGTGTATTTGCTTTGAAAATCTCCACTACTGTAGAAGTCTTCTAAAATTTTTACTTTTCTTATTATTATAAAAAAAAGAAAAATGTTTTAAAAAACTAAATTTGATTTCATTTTACTCTTGTATTTAAATTGTTATACTAGCATATTAGAATATTAAAAATTCCTACAAGCATGATATGTCAGTTTTTATTTCTCACCCATGTATCATTTGTTATGCTTAAATTTTTTATCTTAATTAAAAATTTAAAGTTTGGGGGGATTTTAAAAACAATGATTTTCAAAAACCTAAAATTTTATTTAATTCTCAAGAATACATAAAAAGAAATCTTATTTTTGATTGAGAACAATTACTTACATGAAGTTATATTAGGGGAACAAAATTTTGAATATAGAAATGAATAAAAGAATTTAATTAAAATTTATATTAATCATGAAAAACATAAAGTTAAAATTATCTTAATGAAGAGGTGTTAAATAAATTTATACTATCTTTAGCAAGAAGTTTTGTATTTTTGGATAAATAGAAGATTTGACTTTTATTCTTCAAAGCTTAAATTTCGTTTATTGAAGAGTAATTTTCAGATACTATTATTATGATTTTTAAGTGAATGATGTATATCTGATCTTTATTTTAAATGGAAGGATGTAATTCAAAATCATTAAAGGTCTATCCAGATATAGTAATCCTTGCCTTATAAAAAAAGAAGTGAAAAATATAGTATATGAAAAGGGAGGAGAAGCTTGAGGATTTAAGGGCCAAATTAGAAATTGGTTTCATACCTAAAGTTTAAGATATAAGTTCAGAGAAAATCTAAAACTTAAAGTTGTAATATAGTAAGTAAAATTATTTTTCAAATAAAGATTTTTAACTGAGAATAATAAATGTTTGAATCCTATATTTTGAAAAATCTACAAATATTTTTGAAGTAGATAGAGACTTATATTTATCATTTTCTTTTACTTAAGAACTTTCTAAAAATTAAGTTGGTTTTAATTATTTAAATTTTTTCTAAATTGGACTATTCCATTTCTAGAATAAAATTTTGTTATCTTCCTAAGAAATTCAATACATAATTTGCATGCTAAAATGTTCTATGAGATTAAGTGTCACTTAAGGATAAGTAACATTTTAAGTTTGGGGGATTTTGATAAACCTAAAATATATAGTATTTTATGCACATTTTCATACCTATTTTTAATGATATTGCACCTTAATGGAAGGTAATTTGTATTTTTCTTGCAGGTATGATGAAAATGAATGGTCATGATGAAAGGATCAAAATTGGATTGAATTTAGAGCAAAACAAAAAGAACAATAAAAAATTTGGCATTGGCGGCTAAGCGCCGCTGTGCCGGTGCTTAGCTGCCACAGTTAGATTTCAAGATTCAAATGGATTTTACGCCAATTTTAAAGGGGATGGGATGTAACTCATGGTGGTAACGTCCATAACTTCCTTTGGGCGGCAAGTTTGAATGAAGGGGGTGCGTTCCTTGGTAGATACATTGAATCTGGACACATTTTGAAGAGACACCAAGGCACCTTTTGGTTTACTATTTAAAGAGAGTCTTAGGAAAGATTTAGAGGAGGCAATTTGAGAAGACTCTTCCACTGCATTTTGAAGAGTACTTCCATTTTTCTTCCACTGCCTTTTAAAAGTTTTTATTTAGATTAGGAGTAGAGAGTAGAAAGGAGAAAAGGGTCAGAGTGAAGTATTCTTCTTCCCACTTCTTTTCTTTCTTTTAGATTACTTTTTATTGAAGTCTGAAGTCTGTATTCTGAGTCAACGGAGTTCGGAGACTTGCTCTGAGAAGTAGTTAGCGAAGAGTCAAAGTTTCTGAGGAACTTCCTTAGTCTTGTGGGGAGGATTTTCAGTAAGTGTTTACTTTTATTTAGTTTATTAATACTTGTTTTCATTTATTATTTTTATATCGTTGTTTTTAATTTCAAATCAATGTGTTTTAATATTTTCTCAATGCATTTTGAGTAGTTTACTTTATCTTTTCCTTTCTTAAATGGAGAAGTAATTAATTTAAAGAGAATTGTTGTTGAAAGTATAAGTGTTTTAAAGTTGGAAGAAGTTGTGAAGATTGATTCTAAAAACTTTGTTTACTTCTTAATTTGGCCTGCTAAGTTGTAAAATTTCTTGAGATTATGTAAGATCCAATGCGGTATTGTCTCATAAAAGTTAGTAAGAATCACATGAAATTATATGGGTGAGAACTGTAGTCCATATAATTGAATGTAATATTAGAATATATTTTTATAAAATGGAGTAAAATTAGAGGATTTTAGAGTGACAGGCTAAAACCCCCTAATTTGGTTTGATGTTTTGAGTTTTGTTATGAAAAGTTAGCCCCTAGGTGGTGGGAATCGAGGGAACTCTAGAGTGAGGGACTGGAATCTTCCCAGCCTAACCATGTTCAAAATAATATAAATTTCAAATTAACCTATATTCTTTATAGAACCAAGTAAGGGTAAAGAACATGTTTGCTTCTATCTGTCACAACAAAAATTTGAATACTTCCACAACAATACATTAAGAATTATTACTATTTCATGAAAGGAAAGAAAAAGATATTCTAGTTAATAGTATTTTACATATAGTGTTATTAATTATTGTAATTTTAATTTCTTGTTTAGCATTTTATTAAGAAAATTTCAAAAGACATATCAACCTTCATAACTTTTCAAAATCAAAACATACTTTTTCGAAAACAATTAAAGAAAATAAAAAGATAATTTCTCTGATTCCTTTAAAGATTTCATATTTTCCCTGTGGTTTCGATATCTCAGGGCTTAATCAGAAAGTCCTATATCACTTGATAAACGATACGTATACTTGCGTAGTATCCCATATTATAAAATCATAATTTTCTTCTTTTAAATCACCAGCGCATTTATCCAGCGGAACCAAGTTTCTGGCATCCGTTGCACTTATATCTATCCGGGATCATGCATCCAATGGCGCCAAAAACTTAATGCGTGGGACTTATATTGCAAGAATTTATGAACTCAAATTTATATATTTTAAATGATTTTGATAAGTCCAAGCATTCAACTCAAGTATATGTATCGTATCAAGTAATACAGGGCTCTAGTGGAGTCCTGGTTATCGATCCCACAAAGTGGTTTAACTTAAAGCAAAGTAAAAATATCAAAAGTTATAATAAAACACTGAAATCCTATACACTAATTATGTTTAAAGTTCAACACTTACTTCTACTACTACTATGCATAAAACAATAACAACTAACTAAACTACAATTACTTCTAATAACTTAGAAACAAAATTATCTAAAAGACACACTAAACTAAGTATTTGAAAGGTTTTTGATATATTGATCCATGAAGAAAAATACATATTTTTATGCCTTAATTTTTATCAATTTCTAAGGATATTATGCTTTAATGAAAGGTATTCTTGTGTTTTTGGATGTAGGTGATGTAAAAAGGTCTAGAAAAGGAAAAGGAGCAAAAGGGAGCAAAAATGGAGCAAAATACAAAAAGAAGAAAAAAATATGGCCTGGCGCCTAGGCGCCAGAAACTGGAGTCTAAGCGCCAGACTCGATACAGAAATTGTCAAGTATTTGACGACTTTTGAACGGTTATTTTGACCGAGTGAACAATTATTGGACATTCTAGAAGACTGGTAGTTGTTTCTTGATAATAGGACTTGTGAGACATTGCATTTGGACGCTCCAAAATAGTTTTAAACACGAAGAGGTGTGAGCCAAAGCGAAGAGGTGCGAAGAACTGGACGCGGTGTCCGTCGCCTAGGTGCCAGATTCAAGCGCCTAGGTGCCAGACCAACCTTCTAGAAGATTCATTGAATTTAGACATATTTTGAAGAGGTGCCTCAAGGAAACACTTGGAGCCTATAAATAGGAGTCCACTCCTTCAGAGAAAATCGCCCCCCATTCGCCCACCCCCTCTAGCCTCCTTAGAGAGAGAAATCTCATTAGAGAGAGAGTCTAGAGAATTAAAGAGAGAAATTTAGGGCCGCTTTTGTTTAGTTTAGTGAGTTTACATTCAAGTTGTAGCATCTGGAGTTCATTACACTGTGGAGTCAGGAGTCAGAAGATCTGTAGAAGGAATATTTGAGATAAGTATTTTTATGTTTGATTCAAAGTTTATTTATTATATTTTGCAGTTTATTTTCAATGTGTTCTGAGTAGTTAGTTTACTTTCTTCCTTCAATCATGAAGAGATAGATAAGATAATATAAAGATTCAATGGAGAATTAAAATTCAAAATATTTTCAAAACATTGTGATGACATTAATACCTGATCTTACTTTACTTTTTAAAATGGCCATTTAAATTGTTAAAACTTATTGAAGAGTTTTGAAACCTTGAAGGAGAACTCTTAACTTGTAAATGTCACATGAATCCTTGGGTAGTCGAAGGCCATGTGCGGGCTATTCAAGGTGAAGTGCAAATAAATAGGAAGATAAGATTTAAAGGGCATAAAATTGATAAGATTTTAGAGTGACAGGCTAAATTCTTATAATTTGATTTATAGATCAAGAATGGGTCACTAGTAGGGCCGACCATAGCTACCCTTGGACATCTAGTAGTGAGAGTCTGGATTAACCCATTACTACTAACAATACATCCGGACCTGATCTGTAAGTTAGCCAATGTTCTTTGCGCCTGGATCAAAGGGTAAAGAATAGGAATGCTTCTATTAGGCCCAATACCATAAATCAAATTCTCCAATGAATATTAAATTATCTTAAAAATCTTGGATCAATTGAAGGAAAGAAAGTTGTTATTTTATATAGTTTTCATAAATCATTCTCTTAGTATTGTTTTCTTTAATTGCATCTAATAAATTAATAGTAATTTATAGTTAATTTAAAGGATAAAAAGATATTTTTAAAATATAATATTTAGAAAATTTATTTCTATAATTTTCCCCCGTGGGATCGATACTTGGGTTATAATAGAAAACCCTATATTACTTGAAACGATACGTATACTTGCGTAGTACCCCTAGTGTGTAAATTAATTTCTAAAATTTACAATATTTTGATTTATACACTAGTCGCTTATTATAAATTGGGTCAAGCTTTGGCCACCTTTTGGAAGCATATATTACTGCGTTACTTGTGGTTGGCTCAAGTTTTTGGCGCCGTTGCTTGGGGAAAGAATCAAAATAGTTATAAATTTTTGTAAAAAAATATTATATTTCTAAAAATATAAAAATATAAAAATTAAAATATAAAAAAAAATGTATTTTATCCCTTGTTTTATGGGAAGATTTGGTTCTGAAGGATTAATACCTTTAGATTCTGAATTAGAAAGAACAATTAGAAAAATTAAAAAGGGAAAACAAATTCAAAAATTTCAAGAAATGGCTACTTTACAAAATCCAATTGAACTTAATGATCAAAATGTTTATAAACCATTAAGGGATTATGCTAACCTTACAGTTGATGAACTTTATAGTAGTATTCAAATACCAACTGTAGATGCTAATTCTTTTAAACATAAACCATCTATTATTCAAATGGTGCAAAACAATCAATTTGGTGGAACACCAAATGAGGATCCAAATTTACATCTTGTTAGTTTTTTAGAACTTTGTGCTACCTTTAAATATAACAATGTTTCTGATGATGCTATTAGACTTAGACTATATCATTTTTCTTTAAGAGATAAAGCAAAGATGTGGTTAAACTCATTAGTGACTGGTTCTATTAAAACATGGGCTGAAATGGCACAAAAATTTCTTGCTAAATATTTTTCTCCTTCTAAAACTGCTAAATTAAGAAACAATATTACTTCGTTTAGTCAATTTGACGGGGAGACAATATATGAAACTTGGGAAAGATTTAAAGAACTATTAAGAAAATGTCCTTATCATGCTTTACCTGATTGGTTAATTATTTAAACATTTTATAATGGATTAATTGGATCTTTAAAATCAATTATTGATGCTTCTTGCTTGGAGGTTCTTTAATGTCTAAATCATTTGAAGAAGCTTACACTTTAATTGAAGAAATGGCTAATAATAATTTTCAATGGCCTTCCAAAAGGATTAATCCTAAAAATATGGCAAGTATTCACGATAATGAAGCCTTTTCTATTTTAGCTTCACAAGTAGCAGCAATGTCTAAGAAATTAGATAGTTTTGCAATTAATATTTCGTAAAATAATTCTGCTAATATTGAAGATTCTCAAACTATTGAAACTTTCCAAGCTATTGCAAGTAAAAATAATCCTTATTCAAATTATTATGATCTTGGGTGGAAAAATCATCCTAATTTTAACTGGAATAATTCACAACAACAATGGGGAAATAATCAATCTCATCCTACTGGAAATTGGAATAATCAAGTTAATCCAAATTTTAAACCTCCTGGATTTAATAATTAACCAAAAAAATTATCAATAGAAGAATTAATATTACAAATGAATAATCAATTACAAAATCAAAAAACTGCTATTCGTAATATTGAAAATCAAATGGGGCAAATTGCTACTTTAATTGATAACAGACATGTAGGAACACTTCCTAGTAATGTTGAAATTAATCCAAAAAAAATGGGAAAAGAACATGAACAAGCTAAAGCTGTGTAACTTAGAAGTGGAAAGGAATTAAAAGAAAGAATGCAAAATGAAATTGAAAAAGAGATAGAGGTTGAAGAGATTAAAAAACCTAAAGAAACTCTCTCTCTTAGTCAAGATCAGATTGTTATACCTGTTAATGTGGAAGTTGAAAAACCACCGCCGCCTTTCCTCAAAGACTTAAACAGTAGAAACTTGATCATTAATTTTCTAAGTTCTTTGAAATTTTTAAGAAACTTACTATTAATATACCTTTTGCTAAAGCTTTGGAACAAATGGCAACTGACGCAAAATTTATGAAGGATATTTTAAGCAAGAAACAGAAGTTTGAAGCTTTTGAAACTGTTGCACTAAGTGAAGAATGCAGTGCAAGAATTCAAAAGAAATTACCTAAAAAGCTTAAGGATCCTGGAAGTTTCACTATATCCTGTGCTATTGGAGAAAAATTTTGTGGAAAAGCTTTATGTGATTTAGGAGCAAGTATTAATCTCATGCCATTTTCTATCTTTTAAAGATTAGATTTAGGAGATATTACTCCCACCACTGTAACCCTTCAGTTAGCTGATAGATCTATCACTTATCCTAAAGGAGTTATAGAGGATGTACTTGTTAAAGTGGATAAATTTATCTTCCCTGTAGATTTCATAGTACTTGATATGGAAGAAGATAAAGAGATACCTATTATTTTAGGGAGACCTTTTCTAGCTAGCAGACGAGCTATGATTGATGTGCAAAAAGGAGAACTAACCATGAGAATTAATGATTAAGAAATTAAATTCAATATTCTTAAATCAATGAAGTACCCTGATAAAGAGAAATGTTATCGAATGGATATAATTGATTATTTAATTGAAAAATATTATCAAGAAAAATGTAAAGTCATTTCTGAAGAATAATTTGAATTTTTAACTGATGAATATGAAGTTGTGGAAGAAGAAGAGACTTATTTTATAAAAGATAATTGGGAAACTTTAGACATAACTCAAAATGATATACTTTTACCATCAATAGAAAAAGCCCCTGAACTGGAATTAAAAATGTTACCTTACCATTTAAAATATACGTTTCTTGGAAATTCGTTAAATTTACCTAATATTATTTCTTCTGAAATTACCACAGATCAAGAAGAAAAACTAATAGGTGTGTTAAAGAATTATAAGAAAGCTTTTGGTTGGACTATTGCTGATATAAGAGGAATAAGCCCTTCCATTTGCATGCATAGAATCTTAATGGAAGAAAATTTTAAAACAACTATAGAATCGCAAAGACGATTAAATCCTATCATGAAATAGGTTGTTAAAAAAGAAATTATTAAATGGTTAGAGGCTGATATTATTTATCCTATTTCGGATAGTCAATGGGTATGTCATATTCATTGTGTTCCGAAGAAAGGAGGAGTAACTGTCATCGTTAATGATAAAAATGAACTTATTCCTACAAGACAAGTTACTGGATGATGAATCTGTATTTACTATAGGAAATTAAGTAAAGCCATTAGAACGGATCATTTTCCTTTACCTTTCTTGGATCAGTTGCTTGATAAACTAGCTTGACACTCATATTTCTGTTTCCTGGATGGATATTCTGGTTATCATCAATTAATTGTTGCTCCTGAGGACCAAGAAAAGACAACATTTACAAGTCCTTATGGAACATTTGCTTTTAGAAGAATGCCTTTTGGTTTATGTAATGCACCTGCAACTTTTCGAAGATGTATGATGTCACTATTTTGTGATTTGATTGACAAAGGAATTGAAATATTCATGGACAATTTTTCAGTCTTTGGAACTTCTTTTGAATCTTGTTTGGAAAACATTTCCAAAGTTCTGAAAAGATGTGAAGAAACAAATTTAGTTCTTGATTGGGAAAAATGTCAATTCATGGTCACATAAGGCATTGTACTTGGTCACAAAGTATCACAAAAAGGGATGGAAGTTGATCAAGCAAAAGTAAAAATTTTTGCTGAATTGCAACCACCTACTACTGTTACTGATGTGAGAAGTTTTCTAGGTCATGCTAGATTTTATAGAAGATACATAAAGGATTTTTCTAAAATTGCTAAACCTCTTTGTCATTTATTAGAAAAAGATGCAAAATTTGAATTCAATAAAGAATGTATTAATGCTTTTAATATTCTTAAAGAAAAATTAATATTTGCACCTATCATTGTTGCACCTAATTGGGAGAAATCTTTTGAATTAATGTGTGACGCAAGTGATTTTACAATTGGAGCTGTATTAGGACAAAAATGCGAGAAAATTTTCAAAGTTGTTTATTATGCTAGTAAAACTCTCACTGAAACACAAAGAAATTACACTACCACTGAGAAAGAGCTTCTAGCTATAGTATATGCCTTTGATAAATTTAGACTTTATCTTCTTGGTACTAAATGCATAGTTCATACTGATCATTCTGCTATTAAATATCTATTATCTAAGAAGGATTCTAAACCTAGACTGATAAGATGGGTTTTACTTCTACAAGAATTTGATTTTCAAATTGTAGATAGAAAAGGAACTGAATACCAAATTGCTGATCATTTGTCTAGAATTAAAAATGTATTATTTCGGAAGAAAATATAAATGAGAAATTTCCTGATGAATCTTTATATGCTATTCAAGAATATAAAACACCTCGGTATGCTGATATTGTTAATTATTTAGTTAGTAATATTTTGCCTTATAACTTGGATAACAAATTTATTAAGAAATTTAAATATGATGCTAAATCCTATATCTGGGAAGAACCTCATTTATTTAAAATTGGAAAAGATTCTATAATTCGAAGATGTGTACCTTATGAAGAAACTTTTGCTATTATTCAAAAATGTCATGATTCCCATTTTCGAGGACACTTTGGCATAGATAAAGCTTCATTTAAAATTTTAAATTCTAGATTTTATTGGCCTACCTTATTTAATTATCTGAGACATTATGTGAAAACATGTGATCGATGTCAAAGGATGGGAAATATATCTAAGAAGAATGAAATGCCTTTAAACTATATATTGGAAGTTGAAATTTTTGATATATGGGGTTTAGACTTTATGGGACCATTTGTTCCATCATTTGGAAAATTTTATATTTTATTAGCAGTTGATTATGTTTAAAAGTGGATTGAAGCTATTGCTTTACCAAACTGTAATTCCAAAAGTGTTTCTAAATTTTTAAAGAAAATGATATTTTCAAGATTTAGAATGCCTAAGGTAATTATCACCGATAGTGGAAGTCATTTTAGGAATATAAGAATTCAATCATTACTACAAAAATTTGGAATCAAGCATAGAATAGCAACTGCTTATCACCTACAAACAAGTAGAATGGCTGAAGTATCAAACAGAGAAATTAAAAGAATTCTAGAGAAGACTGTTAATCCTAAAAGAACTGATTGGGTTGATAGACTTGATTCTGCATTATGGGCTTATAGAACAGCTTATAAGACACCAATCGGAATGTCACCTTACCGGTTAATTTATGGTAAACATTGTCACTTACCTGTAGAACTTGAGCATAAAGCTTATTGGGTGATAAAGGAGTTTAATTTTAATTTGAATAAAGCAGGAGAAAAGAGATTGTTGCAATTAACTGAGATGGAAGAAATAAGAAATGAAGTATATGAAAATGCGAGGATTTATAAAGAGAAATTGAAGATGTTACATGATAAGAAAATTTCAGAAAAAGTTTTTGAACCTGGAAAAGAAGTATTACTGTTTAATTCTCGTTTAAAACTTTTTCCTAGAAAATTAAGATCTAAATGGATTGGACCCTATATAGTTGAGAAAGTAAACCATTATGGAGCTGTGGATATTAAAGATCCTAAAACAAGAAAAATTTTAAAGTAAATGGATTAAGATTGAAGCCTTATTTGGGAGACATTAAAAAGATTTATAAAGAGGCTTATAAATTGAGTCAACCTGATTAAAGATTTACTTAAGTCGGGCTCACGATGTTAAATCAAGCACTTTGTGGGAGGCAACCCATATTTTTTTTTTGTTTTGAGTGTTTTTGTGTTTTAATGTAAGGTTATGCCTCGATCTTGATTAATTTTATATTACTTTAGAAAAATTTGATGCTTATAAGTCTTTATTGACTTAGGCTAAAAATTATTTTAAAGTATGTAAATTTAAAAATTAGATCACTCTATTTTGAATATGAGTAAAAAGGAGATCAAGTTAACCTTCATTATGATAGCTTACGATGTGAGTTGTTGAGTCTAAATTACTCTTACCAGTATAGTATACCTATCTTGGAGAACAAAATTTTGAAATTTGACGATTAGGCCAAATGGAGTTGAACATAGTTCCGGCGCCTAGGCGCCAGAATTCGGTGCCTAAGCGCCAGAATCACCTATGTATCAATAGGTCCGGCGCCTAGGCACAAGATTCGGCACCTAAGCGCCACAGTTACTGGGACGTGCAAAAACCGAAATTTTCAGTTTTTCACACGATTTTCCCTTATAGATCAACCTATTCTCTTCCCTAACCATCAAGCAATCAGAATTACGTCCCTTGCACTTCATTCTTGAGAGATTTGAGAGAATTTTGAAGAAATGGAAGGAAGAAATCATGGAGAAGAAGTTAGAGACAAGGTTTCTAAGGATCCTCAACCCTACTTCAATTGTTTCATCGCTGTAAGTTTAGAAAAAATCTCTAGTCGTTTGGATAAGTTTGAAGTGGATTTTAAAAGAATTGGAGATCGCCTTCATGAGATTTTTCATCAGATTGAACATCTAGAATGGTAGATGAAACTTTAATTTGATCATTTTGCGGCTTATCAAGATGCTCAAGTTGAAATGTATGCGAAGAACAAGTGGATTGACGAAAAGACGACTACGGATTTCCAGAGAGCATTAGTGTTCTTTTCAAGTAGAATTCACATTTTCCCTTGTGAAGATTGAATATTCTGGTAATGGGTTAGTTATTATATGGTTTGTTGAGTCGTTGTATCGGTTTAGAGAATCGATTGTGTTTGTTTGTGTATTTTCTTTCTGTTCAATGTGAGTTGTTTTTGCTTAGAAATTGTTATGTTTGAGTGTGTATTAGGAACTTGAATCAAGTATAATACTTATCTGGAATGTATTGAGTCAACATTGAAGATTATGAATAGAATTTAGTGTGTTCGATGTAAACTTAGTGTTTGATTGGTGGATTTAATATTTAATTTTTAAAATTTTTGGAAAATGTTTTGGAAGTTAGAAACTGAAGCCCTACTCTAATATGAGTAAGTGGAAGTTGAATTTATGAATTTTGGTGGAAAATTAAATTTAAAAATATTTTTTTGTGAAAGATGAGTCTAGCGCCAGAATTCGGTGCCTAAGCACCAGTTCGGCCTGCTACCCGAAAATTACCATTTAAACCCCCAAAAGCCATTTTTGATGCCTAAGCTTCATCTTTTTCCCCATTTTCATGAAAATACACCCTTTGGATCCATTTTGGGGTCAATACATTAAGGATTTGAGCGCGAAACCACTCGATTTCTTTCGTCTCAAGGTCAGATCTAAACTTTAAACCATTTATTTTCGATTTTCACCATAGATTTTCCTAGTTCTTGCTAAGAACCAAATTTTTGAAAAAAATTTTGATTTTTAGTGATTTCTTTGGATTTTTAAACTTATTTTAAGTTTAATAAACTTAAAAACAGTTTAAATCTTTGATTCCGAAATTTTTTCTTGTTTTCTTTCACGTTTAGATGGCACCAAAATCTAAGTGTGGGAAGGGACGAGAAAATTTTGATAGTAGCAAATTTCCAACTGCGGCTGCGCATATTCGTTTCCACGAACTTGCGTCGTCTAGAAAGTTCATCTCGGAATGAAGTTTTTATCATCCTGGGGAGATGATCGAAAACACTATCGTTGCGCACAACTGACAACGATTTTGTTACTTCACTGCTATTGCTGTTATCCCGATTGTTTAAGAATTTTATGCAAATTTTCTGGATGCTGAAGATTTTGAAGTCTTTATTAGAGGAATCGGAGTAGGATTTACTCCAGAAAGAATCAACTATTCTATGGCCTACCACCGACGATTGAGTGCTATTATTCTGGATTATCACCATCTGAGGGTGATTTGCATATGATTATTGCCTATTTGACGGACGGTACTGGATCTTGGAAGATCAGGAACGGCAAAAGGGTAAATTTTAAATCTTCCAAGTTGAATGGTATATCAAAATACAACTCAAAAAATTGCAAAATTGGTTTTTAGAGTTCTCTGCGATCAGGAGGATTTTCTGAAACTAAAATTAGAATTTTCACAAAATTTTCATTTTTAATCATATTTTAAATATTTAAATAATTAAATAATAATAAAAATCAAAAAAATATTAAAAATCACCAAATTGTCACATTTTATTTCCTAATCACTTGGGAACCATGCACATAATTTTCCTAAGCTTCAAAGTCAAAATATCAATTTTAAAAGGCTTAAATTAAGTTTAAAAGGGTAAAAATGAATTTTCTTAATTTTCCACTAAAATAATTCTAATAATTATAATTAAAATAAAAAAAATATAAAATTAATCTCTCTGGGTTCCTTAACCTCAGAGAGACTTAAGAAAAATATAAAATTGAATTTTCAACTTTTAAAATATTTTATAATTAATTAAAGCTCCATAATTTAAAATAATTCTAATAATTAAATCAAAAGTTCAAAAATCATGAAATTTGGTCCGAGTGGTCCTCTGGTCTAGATCTTCCTCCAATAAAAATTTCAAAGTCATATGTTTTGTTTTGGGAAATTTATTGAATTTTCTTTGAAAACCACTATTTTTACATTAAAATAGGTAAATAAACTAAATTAAAATTTAAAAAATCACATTTCTACCTCTAATGTTTTAATTAACCCATAAGTGGGGTCACATAAAAATTTCAAGGTCATTTGAGCTAAATTTAATGAATTATGAAGTAATAAAGGCCTTTAGGGGTAAAAACTTTAATTTTGGAAATGATTAGCCTTAATCAATATTTAGGCCTAATCAAAATGAGAAAAGGGCAATAAATGACCTTAGTTATTATGTTGGATGATTGAAACATTAAGGGATAAATGGTAGAAACCCATTGTAATTTTGTCACATCAAAATTAAACATTTAAATTTCCTTAATTATCATAATTTGGAAGAAAATCAACGTAAAAAGAGTCTTAAGGTTTGGGGTTAATTTTGGAAGTTAATATTCCATTAATTTAATACCCTTTCATTTGATTCTTCAATAATAATTCAATATTTTGATAAGAATCGCAATCATGAAAGTCATGAAATTTCCATTTCTAAAGAAAACAAGAGAATACCCACTAAAATTTTAAGGGCTTAATAGTAAGCTAGGCTTAATTAAAAAAATTAACTGTTAAGATTTAGAAAAGAAAACTTAATTAATCCTAAACTACCTTTTGAAAAATTACAAACCCATCAAAATTTGCGAAGTCTATCCAAAAGTTAAATTTTGCCTCTAAAGGCCCTAAATAAAATGACAAATAATATTCACCCTGTCCTTTGGGTTAATTAAAACATTAATTCATTAATGCATAAGGGTATGAAACATATGAATCATTTAATAATTATGATAAGTCAAAAATGACCTCATAGAAGCTCAAAAGTATTGTGATATATCTGTGTCTTTCCTGGATCTTTTCACAAGTCTCCTGGACACCTTGTAGGACTACTGTGCATATTATATCTATTAAATGAAAAATATCTCTTAAATGAATAGGATTGACCGGGTTATGACATAGAGTTTGGTAGGCCTATGACGAACCTATCCATTGGGTTTTACTTCCCTGTAATTTATAAATGTTTATTGCAAGAATACTAAAGTTTCAGGTGGAGATGACGGGAAGACCTATCAGGTGTGTTTTTATTTTAATGCAATTTACTTACCTGCACTCTACTGCACATTCTTTCCTTGCATGAAAACTGAAACCTTATAGGATAGCCATAAAAAAAAACCAAAATAAAAAATTAAAAATCAAAATAAGATAAAATTCACCGCCATAACATTCAAAATATATAACAACTCAAAATTTAATTACAAACAAAAGAAAAATCATAATTGCAACTAAATTAAAACGTATGTGTTGCTAACGGGGTTTCCCATGGTCTAAATGAAATTATGGAACTCAATAAGCTGAGTTTAGTAAATTCATTTGGACTAAGTGAATCCGATGATAATAGTGGTACCAGAATGATGGAACCGTGGGATCTTAACCGGTGTCGCTATAATCAACTTTAATGTTCCCCTAATAAAATATTAAGACGCCTCAATTTAAATATTTTCCAAAACATGACATTTCTCTTCTCTTTTCAATTGTCACTTCTTTAAACTAAACCTGCCACGATGAGGAGCATGGAGCATGCATAGTGGGCAGCACGGTCATCTTCAACAGTAAAATTCCTTAGAAATTAAAACAACAAGCCATTCGACTTCAAGGTAGCTTGCTTAGTCCAGCATAAGTCCTCACATTTTCTTTAGGCCCATGCATAACCATATTGTGCAAGATAAGCCCTAACTCATCTTAGGATTTTGAGGTTGTCATCGGGTATAACATAAATCCTCCTATCTTCCAGGCCATTCACATGATCAGTATCAAGAGAATGTAAGTCCTAAATAATAAAATTGATAGGATGAAACACCAAAAAATATCCTAAATAAAAACAAATCATAGTATAGTTTGGGAAGACATCAAGGTTTTCTTTGAATCTATGTCCTTCCCCAGGCTTTCTCTCTTTTGGATTCTGATAAAACGAAATGTTCCAAAACTTGAGCCGTTCACCTATTGATTTTTTGACTATCGCATTTTCTTTGAAAACCTTACCTTTGGAATTCATGAATATAAATATTTCTTGATCTATATCAAGAGTTTTCTTAGGTGACATCAGTTATCAAAGATGTAGTTAATTATAGGGGCTTGCCCTTATAGGAAACTTAAAGACCCCATATTAATATAAACCCTATCAATTTCCTTTATATTATATTGGGGAAATTGTCGGTCAACAATGGTTCGCAGACCAAACAGAAGTCATGAATTCTTTAGTTTATTTGATCAAGCCTCACCCCAAGCAATGTATCTATTCTTCGGCATAGATACATATCTTGTGATGAAGCGCTTGATTATCTAAACAAAAGTTTATATGAGATCAATTTGATTTTGTATTATTAAAAAATATATTACTTTCAAAACCCATATATATATATATATATATATATATATTATTAAATTAAATTTCTATTTTATAAAATTATATTCTAAACCTTTTCAAAAATGTCAAATCTCTCATCACATCAAAAGAAATGAATGAAGAAATGGATGAATTTTTAATGGCCGACAGTTTTCTGGCGTGCCCGCTGGGGATAGTTTCTCTCTACATTAATATCAAGAAATACTATTTTCATATATCAGTAATGTGTTCATGTCCCTCATGAGCCAGATTATAATTCTTCTGTTGACATACCTCATCAATTTTCTTCTTGGGAAAGTGTGATCAACTCCACTGTATTTCAGGATCATTTGTTTGGACACTCCTAAACAAAAGGGTTCTGGAGTCTTTAGGTTTTCCTTTTGATCTTGTGGGGTCGAACCCCCAATAGGTGTGTTAGTGAGGAAATTTTGCTAGGGCAATCTACGTTGTGAAGGGGATCTCTGACAGAGTCCCATACTTCACCTCCTTTATGTATCTCCCGGGTTCAATCCTGCATTTGGCAGATTGACTCACTCTTCCTTAAATCTCAAGATTCCTTTTAACAAACATATGGAAACATAAAATGAAATAAAAAAGATAATAAAAATATCAAAATGAAATTAAATTTTCCCCAGTCCACATAGCTACCTTGTTCATAGTGTTTGGACTATGTTGACATGGTTTTTGGCCCTCACTAACCTTCGAAATGCTTCTCTTGACAGTTAAAGATGTCAAACCCTATGTTAACATTCTCTTGCACTTGCCCACCTCCCGCGAGGCTCGTCTTGTAGCACTGAGGAGAGATGTTACCTGAAAACTCCTCGAGTTTGATCTAAACTCCCATGAAGATTTCCCTTCTACTAAGAAGGTGAAAGTGACCACTGCTCCCGTCAGATCAGTCGTCTCCATCCTGAGGAGAGTTGTGACCTCCACCATGATTGGCTTCACCGTCACTGTACCTACTTTCTCGTCTACCTAAGGGAAAGAAATTCTGCATGAAGTTAATTCTGATGATACTTTTCTTGCCTCGCTGTCAGTCTTCGAGATTGGCTCAAGTTCTAGACTTCCTTTGCCAACCAAATCTCAAAAAATAAATGCAACCATAGGATTCGTAGTGCCGTTAGAACACAAGTTATAAATCTGCCAATAATTGATGAGATTCCTCAACAGGAGGAACTCGGTTTACCGGATGCCTCTCCTCTTCTTCTAGGTAGTAGGTTCCACTCATTAGCTGACACTATTGGAGAAGAGAGCCTCCATAGGATTGTCGCTACACTTCCAACACCACACAGTCGTGATAAGATGAGGGAGAGGACCACATCTATCACCCGAGCTCACACCCTTCTACGAAGATTGTCTGAAATAGAGGGTTGTTATGTTGCCAAGCTTCTCAAGAGGATGGGAAAGGCAATATCCTTTGAAATTAAGGATAAAATCCTAAAATTGGAAAGACCCATCTGAGTTTCCATCAAACACTATTTGGGAAAATGTGTTGATACAGCTGCTATAGATGATACTACTATAAGCAGGTCAATCAAGTCCCAGCTAGGCCCGAGAATACCAGCTGTCGATGATCATAAGGAACCCCGAAAGAGAAAGAATGAGAAAGGATTATTCTCCTCTGTACATGGTCTACACAGTAAGGAGCACACTTCCCCTCATTACCCTAATGTCACCGCCGAGACACCTCATCTTAAGGCATCGACTTTTAAGAGGAAAGTTTGGTTACCTAGAGGTGTTGTACTTGTACATTCTAAAAAGTCTCTTGACCACAAAATGTATCATGAGTCCGATATTCCCATTGCCTCTACTGCCGTTGCTTGTGAATCAGTTGCAGAGAAGAGTGATAGTCTGGGGTAGCCTACGAATGTAAAACTAACTAAGAAGAGAACAGATGATGATAAAGTTTGAAAGCTCCGAGCAAAAATTACTGAGTTAGCCAAAAAACGAGGGTTGGACATTGATGATGAGGATTACGTTTTGTCAGATTACATGGATGAAGAATTCATAGAAGTTAATATGGTTGAAACTCGGTCCACGATATCTGCGCGCGATGCTCCTGGTGAGGAGAACACCGCAAATGAGCTTCGGAGGACCATCCTGACACGGGATGAACAGATTTATTGTCTGGAAAAGAGAATGGAGAAGATCACCGCTGCAACGACTATCATGGCTACACTCTACTTGTAATCACAGTCAAGACTCACAGCGTCTCCCAAGATTAACCAACCTGAAATCATACACATCTCTGATGAAAGAAAGGAAATCGCTTCAGTCAATGAAGATGAGCTGCCAAGAAGACGTCCAACTCAGAACCCGACAGAAAAAGGACATTAAACAGATGGTCGAACTACAGGTTTGAGAGGTCTTGGCTCAGTCCAAAGGTGGAGCATCAGTTTCAAAGGGTAGACCCTACCCAGTGGAATTTGATGTCGTGCCTTACCCCAAAGGCTTTGTGCGCTCGACTTTGTAGACGTTTGACAACATAGGAAATCCTCTCCAGAACATAACGCATTTCAGAGGTAGTTGTTGCAACACAGGAGGAAGTGAAGCTCTGTTGTTCCATCAATTTGTCAGCAACCTGTCAGGAATAGCGTTTTATTGGTATGCTGAGCTTCCTAATGGATCAATAAAGACTTTTGTAGAAATGGAAAACATATTCGTGAAAAGATTTGCCAGTGCCGGACATCATGTTATCATAAAAGATCTCGTGGTGGAGCGACAGAAGCCCGATGAGCCCTTGGTCGACTACATTCTCAGAAGGAGAAAGTTAAGCATGAAATGTGAACCTCAACTATAAGAACAACATGCGATCGAGATACCACACAAGAGTATCCACAGTCTGATAGCTTTCAGACTTAAGGGTCTCACCATAAAGTCCTTCGAGAAGCTACTCAGCAAAGCCAACAGCTTACAAGAAGAAGTCAAGCACATGGAAGCTTCAGAAAAGACAGAGAAAATAAAACTTGCTAATGCATATGAGAAGAGATCTAGCGTAGTGGCACGGTCAACAAAGGAAAGCAGCCAACGAGGATTCAGCCTAAGCAGTTGCCACAGTAGCACAGTCAGTCACCTTAGTACAGTTACCCTCAGCGGTATGGTCAACCTCGTGCACAACAGAGCAGTCAGTCTGGTCAGCAGTAGAGGTCGTACAGGACAGATGGATGAAAGGGTCCGATAATGTCAAAACGGCTACGCAGAAACTACTCTTTTAAGGAAAATGTCGTAGAGAAGATGTTCAAGAATTTGATGAAGAAGCCCGAGTTCAGATTGCCCAAACCGAAGAAGTCAGAAGAGATGGACAAGAAAAGATCAGCCCAACTTCTGCCCCAATTACACGATGCTCGGGCACACCATAGAAAGCTTCTTCTGTTTCAAAGTGCTCGAGCGGAATTATAAAGATGGAAATATAACAATACCGAAGGAATACTTGAAAGAACCTGAAAGAGGTTTTATAAATTTGATTTTAGCCGAGCCAATTTCTCTTATTGATCCATATACCGGCAATGGCGGATGGTGCACAATTTGGAACGATCTTAAGGAAGTCTTGGATCAGATCCAGTCTACTCTGAAGCCCTTCAAACCATGACTTTGTACCATTATCTTTATGCCCCTCTGAGGTCTCATAATGATAATAGAAACGATATTGGCTACGTTATTACTGTCTCTAGTGATGACGTAACTAATCACAACCTCTCTAACCCCGATATTGATTCCCAAAATGATCCTCAAATCATGATTTTTCCCAATGAGAATGTTGACAAAATAAAGAAGATATCGACAACACCGACTACGATAGTATCGGATGTGAGGAGTCAGTCCTCGAATGCAATGAAACTCCACTTGCCATCAACGTGGACTTTTCATATATCGAAGATCCAGATACAGTAATAGAAGGGCCTCTGGGTCTAGAAGAAGAAGAAATAACAGAAGTACACTTAAGAAGCGGCAAGGTGTTACCACCAAGGACAGCTCCAATGGGTAAAGGAAAATAGGCTATTACTCAATAAGAAGTATCTATAGCAATGGAAGAAGTACAAGTTCGAAATGAAATTAAAAATTCAAACAAGGTGGATTATAAATTGCAAGCTAATCTCAGGAAGTTGTCAACCAAGCTAAGCATTTACGACGCTCTGATCTTGTCAAAGGAGATGAGAGAAAATTTGATCAAGGCTCTACTTGATTCAGATATATTCTTAGCATAGTTGGCTAGCACATTATAAGATGAAGTTTGCGCTTTGAAAGAACAGCCTGGTATAACCTTCACCGATGAAGATTTGCTACTAGGTACAGCCGATCGCAATCGTCTGCTCTACATTTCCGTCATCATTGGCAGGTTCGTACTTTCCAGAGTGTTAGCAGATCTTGGAGCATCACTCAACATAATTAGTCTACGGACGTTAGCCTACTTAGACATCGACACTCGAGAGCTTTCTATGGATAAACTAATGTTAAGTGGATTCAACCGGAAAGCAGAAAAAGCCTTCGGATCTATGACGCTGCAAATAAAAGTTGGAAAGCTAGTAAAAACTTTAAAATTCCATGTCGTCGATGCGGATACATCGATCATACCCTGCTTGGTCGACCGTGGCTTCACGAGTACAACATGGTCCTATCATCGCTTCACAAATGCATCAAGTACTACAAGGTCGGACAAGAACATTGCATTAAGGGAGACCAACAACCTTTCTCAATACATGAAGTAGGCATTCATGAAGATGCCGCCTACTACACTCCCCCGAAGAAAACAATACTTTCAAGAGAAATTGTGACAAGTAAAGTCAAAGATTCAGAAGAACTACGAAAACGAGACCATACAGCCCCAGTTCAACAATCTCCCACGGCTCCTTCACAATGATTTGGTGGAGGTTCTTTTAGCCCACGCATCTGGGGACGTGGTCGAAGAAGAGCTCACCAGATTATTGAACGGCCAAAGTCGACGATCAACATTGAAGTAGAAGGAAGCTCCGAAGAAGATAACGAAACAATGATGATAAGTCAGAAGAAGCCTCAGTTTGAGATTTCTACGGATAACACAGAAAGGGATGAATATGAATTAATTTATGATCAGATTAATCATTGAGTTCAAGCCATAAATCTAACTCTGATCCATCCTCAAAAGATTGAGAGTATGGAACTCAAGGAAGTCCATAATGATGGTTTTAAACTGATCAAGTTTCATAAAGCTTCTCCTTCTACTTCTGAACCTTGTGTAACTATCGAAGAAAATAACTCTAACAAATTAATGGAATTACCTTTTTGTAACTTTTCTCCTTATGTACAAAAGTTAATTCAACAAGGATATGTGCCAAAGAAAATGCCAAAAGATAAGTTACAATCATTTGAAAAATTACGGAATACAAAAGGAAAGAAACTGAACTCAAATGAAGGTCTTGGGTTCAGTCGATCAGACCTGTCGTTGACTCGGGATTTTGGATGATTGCTACTAGTTAGCCAGTGGAAAATTGCTTGGAAATCCAAGATGAATACGAAGATCCGTAGATAGAAGAGGCTCTACCGGAGTTCAAAGAGGAAATCAAATCAATTGTGCACGAATTAAAAGAAATCAATCTCAGGACTAAGGAGCAGCCCCTGCCTACTTTTATAAGTTTATTGCTCAACGAAGAAGAGGTTACAGATTTGGTCAATGATTGCTTCGCTTGGAGCTATAACGAGATGCCTGGAATATCTCTAGAGGTTGCAGCTCAACGACTAGGAGTGGATCAAAGTACAACGCCAGTGAAACAAGCTCCCAAAAGAATACACCTCCAAATAGAACAGCAAGTTACGGCAAAAAGAAAAAAATTATTAGACGCTAACTTTGTCTGAGAAGAATAATATCCAACAAGGTTAGCTAACGTCGTGCCAGTAAAGAAGAAAAATTGATAAATCTGAGTGTGTGTCGACTTTAGGGATTTAAAAAGAGCTTGTTTGAAAGACGAATTCCCATTGCCAATACCATAATTAATGATGGAAATTGCGTTGTCACACAAAATTTTCTCCTTCATGGATGGATCGTCAGGATACAATCAAATCAAGATGGCTTCTGAAGATTCAAAACTTACGGCATTCAAAACTCTGATCGGGATTTACTGCTACACTGTGATGTCGTTTGGATTGAAGAATGCAAGAAGAACATACCGAAGAGCAATGAAAAAGATCTTTGATGACCTCATTCACAACTAATTTGAGTGCTACGTAAATGATTATGTCATTAAAAGCAAAGTAAAGGAATATTACCTAAACAATTTGAGGATCATATTTGAACGATTACAACAATATAATCTGAAGATGAATCCCTTATAGTGTACTTTTGGCGTTACCTCCGGTAAAATTCTAGGATTCGTTGTCCATCATCGGGGAATCGATATCGATCTAGAGAAGATTAAAGCTATCTTAGAAATGCCTCCACCTAAAGCCTTGAAACAACTCATTATTTTCAAGAAAAATTGGCGTATCTGAGATGTTTTATATCCAATTTGTCAAGAAGGTGTCTACCTTTTCGAACCTACTTTGAAAGGATATCACATTCATTTGGGGAGAGTCATGTCAATGAGCTGTTGTCCTCATTTTTGATGAGGTCTTCTCTTCTCTCTTTAGTACTTAGGATCTAGCCTTAGGCTTTTCCTTTGACTTTCATAGAGGACTAGAAGTGGAACCCACCCTTTAGAAGTTCAAACAACTCTTAACTCCCTGCAAACCCCACAAACTTGATTGTAGACCCCTAATCAACTAGAGGGTTGAAATCAAATGTGAAGGTTTAAAGGATGAGTTCTCTATAGGACTCTTTGGCCATAGGACTACCCTGGGTGGCCTAGTCTGGTGAGGGTTGACCTGCACACATCACACTCTCACACACATTCTGAACCCTAAACCCACCAAAATACCCCAATACCCTCCAAATAACCTCCAAATACCCAAAATACCCTTTTTAACCCAAAAATCTAAAAATTCCAAAAATTCCCAGAAAATTCTAGAAAATCCCAAATATTTTCAATTTCATTTTGTTCAACTACACCATGAGCCAATTTTGCCAACTTACCCCACTTTTATCAAAATCCCCATTTCACCCGTTTTTGACGTGACCGTCGACGAGGTTGTCAGAACAACCTCGGATGACGAAACAGACAGCACCGTTGCATCCGGAATGTCGATTTTAGCCGGGTAGGATACCCAATTTTCTAGTGTTCCGTGCACGAGCAAATAGCACGGAAATTGATGCATGTTATTTCAAATTAAAAGAAAAATGGGAAAGTCTCCTATTTAAACATCTCATACATGCACAAACCCTAGGGCTCTCCATTCACAACTCTCTCCATTAGGCCGAAACCCTCCTATTGACCTAGAGCCGAAAGCATCGCAAGGCCCATCCTCTTTGGTGCTATTTCGTCCCACCCTCTCAGCCGGTGACGCCACCGGCGAGCTCACCGGTGTCACTTCCTCCACACGCCGACCTGAGAACCTTCACCGCTCACAGGCCTTCCTCTTCATCTCGCGAAAAGGTCCATTAAGGAAGCAAGGAAGATTTTCGGCTTTTGGCTCCACCACTCGGTTTGCTTTGTCCTCTCTCTTGATCGATTTTCTTGCTTCATTACTCGGTCCTCTTTGCTTGGCTGCTCGATCTTTTTGCTTGTTCGCTCAGTTTCTTGCTTGAACTTCAGTTTTCTTGCTAGTTTATGCGATATTCTTGTTCGTTGCCGATTTCTTTCTTGCATCTGCTATCGCCTTGCTCGTTTTTTTATACGCTTGCTGGTTTGCTCATTTGCTTGTCGGTTGTTCGATTTCTTGCTTGGTTCTGCAATTTTCTCGATTGATCTTTTGATATTCTTGCTAGTTTGCTGAACAATCTCGGTAGTTTGCTTGATGTTTTGCTGGATGTTTTCTTTACTAGGCTGTTTGTTTGCCTATCAAGATATGTTGTGAGGATTTTGTTGTGGACTTTACTTTAGCCTTAATGCATTTGTTCCACTATTTTCCTCGCTGATTTGTGTGCTAGTTTCTATTTCAAGCCCTTTTGGGGAGTTAAATCAATTTTCTTAGCAGTTGAATGAGGCTATATTTACATGTATAATCCCTTCATGTTCTTTATCTCATTGCTATGCCACTTAATAGATCCAGGAAATTATATCGCCTTAGAGTAGCATGAATACATCTTAAGGAATTCTATGAAGCTTAACATTTGGTTTAAAGGGTGAAAGGATCTTTATGAAATGTCCAAAATGTTAGTGACTGAACGATAGTTTTTTTTGGCATAGAGCTCTTCGTGTTGAAATTAACATACGTTTGGATTTATTTTCGATGAGTTATTCTATTCTTTATATATATTTTTTGTTAGGTTCACACAGACTAATGCCTTCGTAGCATATAAAATTTATGCACATTTTAATTATGAAAACTCTTTACACTGTTTGCTTTACATATGAAACTTGGATGAAGCATTTGAGAAATTGTAGGTTTCATTTTTTTTTCTGAATCTCTCTAGATTTCTCCATTTTCGCTACTCGTTTATATGTGAAGCTTATGTTTAGATTAATTTTGCAACTCAAGACTGCTCTATGTCTAGTCCTACATGCTTTTAAATGATCTGGAGTAAATGTTTTATGGGTTTATGAAGTTTACGAATGATTGGTACTAATTATAGAGGAATTACTTGTGTTTTTTGTCTCTTAAGTTCAATATACTATCAAATCTGATAAAAGACCATTTGGGTATTAAATTTTGGATGCTTGGCATGTAAATTCAAACCTAAACTTATTAATATATTTGCATACACGTTTCTTATACTTAAGCCTATGAAATTGTAAAGTTTGATTACTCATATATTTTGACACTTAAATATATAAATGTGTAATACTGGTTATTTAAACTTAAAATACTTTATGTATTAAACATAAATCTAGATATAAGTTTATATATTTATTTAATTTCAATGCATTTACATACTTAATACATAATAAAAATATATAAATATATAATTTTCGAATTTTTTTTAAATAATATTTACATATGTATAATTTTCGGATTTTTATAATATTTAAATATATAACACTCAATTTAAACGTATTAATTTAAAATTTTGATATTTCATCTCTATAGCTCTTAAAAATTATATGTACATTTATTATCTGTCAAAATTACTGTAGTTATGTAAATATACACCTAAATTATTGTATTGAATATGAAAATATTAAATTTCTTAACTTTTTACATAAAAAAAAAAAAGTTTTTAGATCTTTAAATCATTATGAGCTTACGTCTTAAATTGAATGATACGAATTTATATCTTAAACCTTAAGCATATGATATCCAAAAATAAGTCTAAACATTCCCATAAACTCAATAACAATAATAATAAAACATACATAACGATAGTACATACTAAGATAAATGTAAATACATGCATATATATCTATATAAAACCAAAGCAATAAGTAACAAATGAATGATAATAACAATGCTGAAAAGGGGAAGGAAGATTATTATTATTATTATTATTTTATACTAAGTCATAGTTATATGTTTGAGGAGCTTAAAATGAAAGTTAAATATGTAAACACATATGCATAGATTGACATGTATGTAAACCTTCCCCGTATTCTTATGTACGCATCTTAACACTATTTGAGTGAATGTTCATATTTGATTGTAAATATGTAAATAAGACGACGATAGCGATCACACCAACAAAACAAAAGACGATCTTCAATCAAATTCTTCATCATTTAAATAACAAACCCATAAGATTTCCAGGTAGTTCGCCTAGCGCGATGTAAATCCTAACTTCGTCTTTAGGCTTTTGCACAACTCTGTTGTGCAATATAAGCCTTAACACTTTAGGATTCCGAGGTCGTCGTCCGATACGACATAAACCCTCACATCTTCGAGGCTATTTGCATGACTGCGTCATGCAAATATAAGTCCTAATTAATTAAAATTGGCAGGATGGAAACATTAAGTAAATTTCCAAATTGAAGCCAAACCATAGGATAGTGTGGGAAGTTGCCAAGATTCTTCTTGGATTCCCAGCTTCTCCTACTTTTCTTTCTTTTGGACTCCTGAAAATAAATGTTCCAAATTTGAGCTAATCCCTTTTGAAATTTAAAAAATCCAATCCTTTGAAAACCTTAAACTATGAAATTCTTGAGAGCAATACCACTGATCATTATCGAGAGTTTTCTTAAATGATTTACTTCATTTAAGATGTAATTAACTATAGGGGCTTGCCCTTATAGGGAACTTTAAGAACCCAGGTAATATAAACCCTGCTTAATTCCTTTGTATTAAGCAGGGGAACTTGTCGGCTTATAAAATTGGTTTGCACATCAAACGAATGTCACAAATCGTCTAGTTTATTTAACCGAGCCCCATCATCAAGCAGTGTGTATATTCTTCGGGATAGATACACGGTTTGTGATGCGGTGCTCATTTATATAAACTATTTGGGATGTGAGATCGGTTTGATTTCATATCTTAAAATTTTCAAATTTAAAATTATTTTCAAAATCAAATACTACTTTCTAAATTATATATATATTTAAATTAAATTTAAAATTTAAATTTCGCCGACAATTTCTGGCGACTCCGCTGGGGACTAGTTTCTCTTTCCATTTTGATGAGATGGTTTTGCTTTCATAAATCGGTAGTGAGTCCATGCCCCTAGTGGACCAAACTACTATTCTTTTCGTTGGCATACCCCACTCATTTCTGTCTTGAGCGAGTATAGTCAACTGCTTTTTGGATTCTGGAGCCACTGTTTAGACACCCCTAAACGGAGAGGTTCTGGAATCCTCCCACCTCCCTAAAGAGGCGAGGTTGACCCCCAATAGGTGTGTTTGAATAGGAGTGATATATTCATGTGATTTCAATGTGAATTCGACCTCCTCTAAATCTCGGACTGGGTCCGATACTACATTCCTCTTTAGGTTTGACTCGTTGTAAACATGTCAAACTAGAATTCCGCTCTAACAACCTTCCAATAAACTCTAAACAAAATAAAATTTTGTTAAAATTTCAATTCAAAATAAAATTCTCCAAACCCATGGAATAAACAATAATAAAACAAAATGCAGAATTTTGAAATAAAAAAAATTCACATGAATAAATTTTAAAGGATGCCCAGTTTACAGGACAAGTGCGTTAACTTGAGTATTACCGCTGAAATTACAAGGCAGAGGGTGTCATTGACTTCTGAATGTTCTTTAAAAGATGATCTATACATCCACCGAAGGACTGTCCCGCGACAAAGTTGCCAACAAGTTCAAATGTTATGGATTGACAATCAAAATGGATATGTGAAAGATAATGGGTCCCGACCCTCCCACCACAAAACAGTTAAAAGAGACTACTTGATGATGAATCGTGGGTCCCAACCCTCCCACCACGACAAAAAAAAATGATAATAATATGCTCAAGGACGTTCAAATTTTAGTAGAAAGACAATCAAGAAGGGGGTGATACACGATGAAACTTCAACATTTTAATAAGAATATGACTTCAAGGGAGAATGAAATTAATGTCCTAATGACTGGGTCCTTAACTTTAAGAAATTCGGACTGGGTCCTAAGTGGATTTTGAAATGAAGCAGTGTGCTTGAAATACGAGTAATTGATCCGAGATATCAAGGGTCTTTTAATTTTCTGCCATGTGGTTGAGTTCAGACTTTCGAAAAGTTATAATATCTCAGGATTCATATTAAGGGACATTTCAAAATTATTAATTAGAGGAGTTTCGACATTCAAAATCTTTAATAGAAATATATCTTACTAGATACAGTAATTCTCAGAAAATAAAAGGAGTAAAAAGAAAAAAAAAGTGTTCCTGGGGAGAAGCTTGAGGTGAACACACAATCAAAAATTAGTGTCCCAATTCAAAGATTCAAAATCTTTAACATGTGCTCCACCAGATACAGTAATTCTCAATAAAAAAAGAGCGAAAAGCTTAAGAAGAAAAAAGGAAAAAAGAGAAAACAAGAATACTCCCTGAGAAGAAGCTTGAGGCAAGCATATAATCAAAAATTGGTGTCTTAATCCTCCCCCGATTGATAAAACTTGAAAGGCTACCTTAAGAAGTTTCCTCTGATATTATGCTTTGAAGAGAGTCAAGTGATTTAGGTCTTTTGGTCAGTCATTAATTGACTTAGAAATATCTTTGGACAACGAAAAATACTTCTATCACATGAGCATAAATTTTGAATGCGCTTAGAGCTCGGAATGAAAGAATTGAATAGAGGGCTCTGTTATTAGTAATTGATGAAAATTCAACCCTAAAGTCATATCGTTCAGTGCCCAGCAAATACAACCCCAACATCAATTTGAAGAGCGTCAGAACGACTTCTCAAAGACAACTTGTACAATCCTTACAAATCAATGTCAAAGAAACGACGATCGTTGCGACAGAACTACAAAGTTACAACATTTCCAGCTACGGTGTCTGTAGAAATAACTCCTCTTTGTAGGTGCTTAAAAAAAATATAACAATTTCAATAGTACCTTGAAGAGTGGGTTATTTTCTTTAAACGTGGCTTTAGTCAGTGGACGATGCCTCAAGAAGTATTGTGCATCGTTATATTTCAAAGACACCCTCGTTCTACGAAGCACAGGTGCTGCACTTGCTTGTATTTGGGTCCAAATCCTAAAATAAAAAAAATATATACAACAAAAGAAAAGTCATAAAACATAAGAGAATACAATAAAATTTCACCACAAATAAACAACAATAAATTTCCCATTAAATGAAATAACAAATAAATGAATAACAAAAATATAATGAATTCACCAAAAATAAACAAAACTAAAAAATGTCTATACAAATCAAAGTGAAACAAAATTCAAATCAAAACAAAAATTTAAATCAAAAGAAAATCTAAACATAAAATCAACAAAAAGTCAAAAAAAAAAAATTTGAATTCCTCTCCTGACTCGGTAGCAAGTTGAGCTTCATCAGCCTAGGTGTGTCCTCAAACCCTTCCTTCTTGACGAGGTTTATCTTTTCAAAATCCCAATCTAAACAAAATTTGAAGATCAAAACAAAATGAACATATAAAAAAAAGGGGGAAAGAGAAGAGAAAAGAAAATGAAAAGAAAATGAAAATTAAAATGGAAACGAAAATTAACAAAAAATCTTTTAAAAATCTGAATGTCAAAACGAATTCAAAATTAACATGAGCTCTAATTAAACAGAAAATGAAATTGAATCACTAAAACAAAATGAATCTAAATCTCAAATTGAATTCCGATCTGAATCCTCTGATTCGAACCTTTCAGTTCTTTCCTCAATCGAAATCTGTTTGAAACTCTTTTGAAATTTGAATATTCTCTTCGACTTGTCGTTAAGTCAAGTCTTTTCAGCTTGGTGCACTTACCAGCTTCTTTCAATTCTCTTTCTTCTTTGTCTTAGAGGATCGACTAGTTTTATTGACATGGAGCCACGAATTTTGTTCGATTTGGTTATGATGGCATGGGATTGAGTCCCTCTTCATACAGATAAATCTTCGAGATTGGAACCAGCTTTCCTCCCCAAGATCCCCTAAAAATTCTCTACTTTTTCCACATCCTATCCAAGAAATTTTCTGCCTTCCCTGAAATTCCAGGAAAGAAGCTTAGGCGTCTGATTCCCCAAAATTCCCAAATTTTCCACATCCTATCAGAGAATTTTTCTGCCTTCCATTAAATTCTGGCAACGAAGCTTAGTCATCCGATTACCCAAAAAATTCCCTAATTCTCCACATCCTATCCGAGAAATTTTTCCCCATCCATGAAATTCCGGGAATGGAGCTTAGTCGCCTGGTTCCCTCAAAATTCCCTAATTTCCACATCCTATTGGAGAAATTTTCCACCTTCCAGGAAATTCCGGGAAAAGAGCTTAGTCGTCCGATTCCCTAGAAATTCCCTAATCTTCCTATCCTATCAGAGAAATTTTTTGCCTTCCATGAAATTACGGGAAAGGAACTTAGTCTTCCGATTCCCACAAAATTTCCAAATTTTCCACATCATATCCGAGATATTTTCAGCCTTCCATGAAATTTCGGGAGCAGAGCTTAGTCTTCAGATTCCACCAAAAATTCTCTAATTTTCCACGTCGTATTCGAGAAATTTTCCGCCTTCCATGAAATTCCAGGTACGGAGGTTAGTCATCCGATTCCCCTATAATTCCCTTATTTTCCACATCCTATTCGACAAATTTTCTGCCTTCTATGAAATTCTTAGAACGGAGCTTAGTCGTCTGATTCCCCCAACATTCCCTAATTTTCCACATCTTATCAGAGAAATTTTTTGCCTTTCATGAAATTTCAGGAACGAAGCTTTGTCGTCTGATTCCCCCAAAACTCCTTAATTTTCCACACCCTATCCGAGAAATTTTTCCACCTTCCATGATATTCTGAGAGCGGAGCTTAGTCGTCCGATTCCCACAGAATTACCTAATTTTCCATTTCCCTTTCGACAAATTTTTCTGCTTTCTATAAAATTGTAGGAGTGGAGCTTAGTCATCTGACTTCCTCAAAAAAATCCAAACATTTTCCATCACCCTTTCGAGAAAATTTTCCACATCCACGAAATCTCGAGACCGGTACCTAAATTCCAGTACTCATCCTTCGGGATCAGTACCTAAATTCTGACTTCCACCTCTCGGGATCGGTACTGAAATTCCAATTTCCCCTTTGTACTCACATCTAACTCAAAATTTCCCACAAGATTAAAACTTTCAAATTCAAAATTCCACGAATTTTGAAATTTTCGTAAATTCCATAAAGCTTAAAATAAAAAATTAAAGCTCAAAATTAAATTAAAATTCAAAGTCAAAATTTAAATTAAAATCAAATCCAAATTCTAAATCCCAATTCTAAATCCAAATTCAAACTTCAAATCAATTCGAATCGGATTCCTTCAGAGTTTGGAGGCTTCAAATCCATGGCTTCTCTCATGAAGGTATTCCATTTCCCTTCCCTAGGAGAAGTTCCCAGGATTTCAAGGCTTCAACCAGATAATCCCCAGCAGAAACTTCTTCGCTAAATTTTGTGTTTGTCTTGAGTTTTCACTCAGACAGTTGTGTTCGTTTTGCTAATTTCGTCGGTCAACACCAATACATGTAGTGTGCTTGCCTAGCACACCACACCTACTGAGGGTCCATTTGTTGACCTCACTTTTGGTTGAGGTCTAATCTGTCTTTAGAATAGTCTAGGGTCTAGCCATATGACACTCCTGTTGACTTTCTTAGAAGATTATTCATGGAACCCCTCCCCATAGAAATTCAAACTTCTCTCACTTCACTAGGAGTTTTCATATGCTTAAGGCCTGACCTCCAGCTTTTGGGAGGAAGAGACCAAGCATAAGGAAGCCTAGAGGAAGTCTCCTATAAGTGGTCAGACCTTAGGATCTACCCTGGAGGTCTGGAGCTTACACCACACTTACACTACACACTCACAAATCCTAAATAAGGCACATCACCTTTGATCCCCTAACTCCTTAGAAACTCATTTAAGTGGTTTTCCCAAGTCATTAGCCTTAGGCTAGGGTTTGGCTAGTACCAATACATAGAGGACCAAATGAAGGTCACCCTTGGTCCATGGCTCAACCTAAATAATGCCATATCACCCACTTTCAACCAATCCCAATTTTCCCAAAGATTTCCAAATTTTAAACCCTTTTCCTCAAAATACCCAAAAATACCCAAAATACCCAATATACCCAAAATACCCCAAATACCCTAAAGACCCAAAATACCCCCAAAACCTTAAAATCCCCTAAAATTTCCAAAATCACCCAAATTACCCATTTTTCTTTGAAAATTATTCCAAAATACTTCCAACCACTCAAATTATCAAAAATTACCCAAAATTACGAAATTTTTCAAAAAAATCCCCCAAATGACCAAAATGCACCTCTTAGCATAAAATTTCATAAATTCCAAAAATTCCCATAAATTCCCAAAACCTCCTAAATTTTCCCAATTTCATTTTTCTCAACTACCACATGACCCAATTTGGTCAATTTAGCCCAATTTAACCAAAAGCCTCAATTTCACCCATTATACCCAAAAAGTGCCTAAATCAAACCCAATCTTGATCCAATTGACCCCCAATCTTGCCCAATATTCATTCCAAACCAATTTTCAACATCCTCAATACAAATCTAAACCAAATCCAAGCTTATATTGACCCAAATTTGAGTCCAATTTAAATCCAAAACCAAAATCCCCAACTTTGCATAAATAACCCAAAATCTCCAAATTGACCCAATGTCAACCAATTCCCCCAAATTTCAATCCTAAACCCTTCATAACACTCCTATGAACCACATGCAACATTCAATTGACCCCAATTTGGATCTTAACCCAATTCAAATCCACTTGAACCAGCCTTACCCAGTTTTAACCCAAATTGATTACATGACCAAATCTCACCAAATTGAATCCCCTAAACCTCAAATCTCCTCCCAATTACTATTAGAAACTCTTCATGGCATTCCCCTAAGCCATTTGGAACCTCCAATTGGGCTAAAGCCCACTCTAGCCCAACCTAAACCCAAGCATAGCCAACTTGCCCCATATTGACCAAAACACCAAACTAAGCCAAATTGACAAGCCAAATCAATTCAACACCACTCAAAAACTCTTCTAAACACTTCATGAAAATCATACACACCATTTTTGAACAATCATTTGGGTCTAATTCAAGCTCAAACCCATGATAGCCCAACTTGAACCCAAATGATCCAAATTGAACCTATGGCCTAATGTGACCAAATCATCCCAAATGCGACCAACCTAGGTCCACCACAGCGACCAAGTGACTCATAGGAACCACCCTAGACCCACCGAGCCCACTCTACTTGGGCCATGGACCAAAGGTCCTCCAAATTAGGGAATCTCCTCTTTAAAATGGCTAAATCTAGAGATATTTGCAATAATCCCTTCACCATCTAAACTCATGGAACTTGATGGCCTGCCCACTTGACCACCTGAGCACTTGCCACCTCCCTTAGGCTGGCCAGCCAGCCTAGTGGCTGGAAAATGTCAAAACTAAGAGCTACTCCCTCTCCAATTGAATCTAAACTCACCTCCTAAGCTGTCCAGCTCTGATTGGCCATTGAAGCTGATTTACCTTCTACCTAAGCAGCTGAATACACCCATAGCCATGCCCTGAGTTTAGCTAATTGGCCATGGCTAAAAAAATCACCCCTCACAGCCAAAATCAAGGTGCTAGAAATTTCTTAACAAAAATCTGCCAAAACATCACCAGAGCCTCTCGAGACATCTCTAAGATCATTCCAGCCACTTTCCCCCTCTGACTCCCACCGCTAGGGCTCAATTTTAGAGCTTAAACTTGGCCGAAAACCAGGACACATTTCACCACAGCTCCACAGTGCACCAAAATTCAATTAACTGCACCCACACCTTCACAGTAATGAAAGAAGAAGATCCCCCATCAAAGCCCCGTCACACAAGGCCTCTGCACCTGACTTTGATCAACACCTAAAACTGGGCTTGGTTGAACTTGGGTCTAGACAATTCACCAGGGTAAGAGGCTCCATCATGAGGTTCGTTGGGACCAATCGAAGCTGCCAAAACTATCTAATTGAGGCCTTCCCTCTCAGACAAAGGTATTGAACTCACTCATCCTCGCGAGCTTTTCTTCGCCCCCCCACATGTGCAGACCATATTTTATACCATATAAACCCTATGGATAGGTTCGCCCAGGTTGGATTAAGCTTTAGAAATAAACCCTAAGTGAATTGGTTGAGTATCGAGAGAGATCTTAGGTCTAAAAGGTGGATGGCTCTCGGGATTTACAGACGAAGACGATGAAGGAGCGTCGTTTGATTGCTCAGGTAATGTTTGGACAACCATGATGGAGTCAGATAGAGATCAGACACATAAAGTAAGACTGCGTGGACATCCAGTCAGATGGCAGCGTTGAATAGGAGCACACTGCGTGGTCTTTCAGAGTAGCGAAGGATCCAGTCGGCGGCGCGTGTTTAAGTATGAAAATAGGGGCTTTTGAATTAATTAAATTTCCAAAACTTTAAAAATCCATAACTTGATCTAGAAAAATCATAAAAATAAAATAAAAATACCCTCTTGCTCAGTGAATAGAGGAGAATAATGTGGAATTAGTTTGAAATTTATTTTATGGATATTTTATTTTTAATAAATTAAATACTAATTTGAATCTTTTAATTCTCCATTAAGGTAGACATTTCACCATGGCTTGAGCTTTGGTGGTCTTGTTCTATCTATTATAAGGGACCTTCCCTGATTTTTCCAAGGTCAAGGGAGATCTCTGTGAGGAGATCTCTATTTTTCAAGTTATTATGCCTGTTTTGGTATAAAAATTATAATAATTCAAATAATAATCATAAAAATATAAAGTAAATCATGGTAGATTTCCATGATCACAGGACCCTAGGATAAAATTCCAATAGGTTATATCATTAAGGAATTACCTAATCATCAACATGGTTTAAAACTAAATTTAATTTAATTTGAGTTCATTAAAAATGGAAATAATTCAAAAAAATTTCTCCACTGTACTTTAGAGGTCAAAGAACTCCCCATAAAAAATTCATGGCATTAAGAGTTCTTTTAGTCACCTAAATAAATTTTCTAAGTGAAATAATAATTTTGAACATTAAACTAATTTTAATAATTAAAAGACAACTCATAAAATTGTTAAATTAGTTTTGGGAGTTCTCTGTGATTAGAGGGATTTCAGAAATTAAAATTAGAATTTTTACAAAATTTTCATTTTTTATCATATTTTAAATTTTTAAATAATTAAATAATAATAAAAATTACAAAAATATTAAAAATCACCAAATTATCACATTTTGTTTCCGAATCACTTAGGAACCATCCACATAATTTTCCTAAGCGTCAAAGTCAAAATTTCTATTTTAAAAGACTTAAATTAATTTTAGAAGCGTAAAAATGAATTTTCATAATTTTTCACTAAAAAAATTCTATAAATTGAAATAAAATTCAAAAAAATATATATTTTTTTTTCTGGTTTCCCTGACCGTAGAGGGACTTAGAAAAAATATAAAATTTAACTTTTAACTTTTAAAATATTTTATAATTATTTAAAACTATAGAATTTAAAATAATTCTAGTAAATAAATTAAAACTCAAAAAATCATGAAATTTGGTCCACGTGGTCCTTTGGTACTCCAATAAAAATTTCAAAGTCATATGTTTTGTTTTGGACAAGTTATTGAATTTTCATTGAAAACTCCTATTTTTGTACAAAAATAAATATCAAAGTTAAATTAAAATTTGAAAAATCACATTTTCCCCTCTGACGTTTTAATTAACCCTTAAGTGGGGCCACTTAAAAATTTCAAAGTCATTTGAGCTAAATTTAATGAATTATGAAGTAATAAATACCTTTAGAGGTAAAAATTTTGCCTTAATCAATATTTAAGTTTAATCAAAATGGGAAAAGGGCAATAAATGACCTTAATTATCATGTTGGATGATTTAAACATTAAGGGATAAATGCTAGAAACCAATTACAATTTTGTCACATCAAAATTAAATATTTAAATTTCTATAATTATTATAATTTGGATGAAAATCAAATTAAAAAGAGTCTTAAGGTTAGAGGTTAATTTTGGAAGTTAATATTCCACTAATTTAATACCCCTTCATTTGATGCTTCAATAATAATTCAATATTTTGATAAGAATCACAACCATGAAAGTCATGAAATCCTTTTCTAAAAAAACCATGAAAATACCCACTAAAATTTTAAGGGCTTAGTAGTGAGCTAGGCTTAATTAGAGAAATTAACTATTAAGAATTAGAAAAGAAAACACAGTTGATCCTAAACTACCTTTTGAGACATTACAAGCCCAACAAAATTTGGTAAGTCTATCCATAAGTTAAATTTTGCCTCTAAAGGCCCACTCACATAATTCCTAAATGAAATGACAAATAATATTCACCCAATCCTTTCAGTTAATTAAAACATTAATTTACTAAAGAATAAGGGTATGAAACATATGAATCAATTAATAACTATGATAAGTCCAAAAAGACCTCAAGAAAGCTCAAAAGTATTGTGAAATATCAGGGTCTCTCCTGGATCATTCACAAGTCTTCTGGACACCTTGTAGGACTACTGTACCTATTATATCTATTAAATGAAGAATATCTCTTAAATGATTAGGATTCGTCGGGTTATGAGATAGAGTTTGGTAGGCTTGTGACAAACCTATACATAGGGTTTTACTTCCATGCAAAATATAAATGTTTATTGCAAGAATACTAAAGTTTCATGTGGAGATGATGGTAAAACCTATGAAGTATGCTTTTATTTTAATGCAATTTACTTACCTGCACTCTTCTGAGCTTTCTTTCCTGGCAAATTTGCATTCTAAATAACAATGCCATCCTGCATGAAAACTGAAACCATTTAGGATAGCCATAAAACCAAAACCAAAATCAAATGTTAAAAATCAAAATAAGATAAAATTCATTGCCACAACATTCAAAATATAAAACAACTCAAAATTCAATCACAAACAAAAAAAAATCACAATTGCAACTAAATTAAAACGTCTCGTTGGATGATCAAGAATCCCTCAGAAGAGGTAACCTAAGTGTTGCTAATGGAGTTTCCCATGGTCTACATGAAAGTATAGAACTCATTAAGTTGAGTTTAGTAAATTCATTTGGATAAAATGAATTGGATGAAAAAAGTGGTGCTAGAATGATGGAACCGTGGGACCTTAACTGGTGTTGCAATAATCAACTTTAATGTTCCTCTAATAAAAAATTAAGACACCTCAATTTAAATATTTTCCAAAACATGAAATTTCTCTTCTCTTATCAATTGCCACTTCTTTAAACTAAACCTACCACGACTAGGAGCTTAAAGCATGCATAGTGGGTAGCACGACTATCTTTAATAGTAAAATTCCTTAGAAATTAAAACAATAAGCCATATGACTTCGAGGTAGCTTGCTTAGTGCACCATAAATCCTCACCCTTTTCTTTAGGCCCTTGCATAACCATGTTGTGCAACATAAGCCCTAACTCGTCTTAGGATTCCGAGGTTGTCATCGGGTATGACATAAATTGTCCTATCTTCCAGGCCATTCACATGATCGGTATCAAGGGAATGTAAGTGCTAAATAATAAAATTGATAGAATGAAACACCAAATAAATATCAGAATTGGAGTTGAATTGGGCCTTTTAGCTTTGAGTTTAGGTCAAAATTGGGCCTTTTAGCTTTGGGTTGAATTTGATTGGGGTTTGGGTCTAAATGTTGGGCAAATCATGTTAGTGTTTTGTTTGTGAGAATGTTAAGGAAGGTTTAGAAAAGGTTTGGGGTTAATTGGAGTTGAATTGGGTGAGTTTGGGTTAGGTTTGGGTCATGGGTCCAAATTGGGCTTTAAGGCCAAAAGTGAAATTGGATTCAAATGTCAATCAAATTGGCATGGATTTGGTCTAGATTGGTGTTGGGAATGTTGAATTGAAGTTTAGAACTGAATTGGACCAGAATCTGCAATTGGGTAGGTTTGGTTTGACATTGGTTCACTTTGGGTTAAAATGGGTCAAATTGGGGGTTTTGACAAAAGTAGGGTAAATTGACAAAATTGGCCCATGGTGTAGTTGGACAAAATGAAATTGGGAATATTTGGGATTTTTTGGAATTTTCTAGGAATTTTCTGAATTTTTGGATTTTTTTGCCAAGGGGGGTATTTTGGGTATTTGGAGGGTATTGGGAGGTTTTCTTGGAATTTTTGGTATTTTTGGGTATGGATGATCAATTTGAGTAATGTGGAAATGTTTAAGATCAATTTTGAGAAATTTTGGGTGATTTAGGAAATTTTGAAAAATTTGGGTAATTTCAAGGGTTTTGGGTAGGCTAAGCGGGTGTAGGGTCCCGGGGGTCAAAAATTGAAAATTTGGGAAATTGAAGATTGAGTGGATGTAAGTGGAGTGAAATCATTTTGGTTGGGCCATGAAGCCATATCAAGCCCACATGAGCCATGAAGGGACCCATTTGAGGCATTCACTATGTTGTTCCTAACCCTCTTAGCCAAGGGCTTAGGGGTTAAGGACCATCCATGTGAATCACCTACATGAGTCAGGAGGTCAAGTTAGGTATGGATATGTGAAAATGTAGTGTATAGGTGTAGTGTGTGTGTAAGTCAGCCCTTTACCAGACCAGGCCACCCAGGGCAGTCCTAAGGCCAAAGAGTCCTATAGGAACTCATCCTTTAAATTTCCACATTTGATTTCAACCCTCTAGGTGATTAGGGGTCTATAGTCAAGTTTGTGGAGTTTGAAGAGAGTTTAGAAGTGGTTTGAGTTTCTAAAAGGTGGGTCCCAATTCTAGTCCTCTAAGATAGTCAAAGGAAAAGCCTAAGGCTAGATCCTAAGCACTAAAGAGAAGAAGAGAAGACCTCATCAAAAATGAGGTCAACAATCACACCTAAAACACATATAAGATCTATTAACACCGATCTTCAATTTCCATCTCTTTCGCAATGAAGTTTGCTAGGACCAAAGGTGTAGAACACTAATGCCCTTGGAAATTCGAAAGCCGTTTTTTAATCAATCCACTTGTTCTTCACGTGCATTTCTACTTGAGCGTCATGATAGGCAGCCATATGATCAGATTGAAGTTTGTTTTGTGATTCCAAGTGTTCATATTGGTGGTGCATCTCATGGAGAAGATTACCAATACTTTGAAGTTCGGCTTCAATCTTATCCATTCCACTAAACATTTCCTCAAGACTAACAACAATAAAACCATTAAAATAAAGCTGAGGATCTTTAGAAGATTTGTCTCTTACCTCATTTTCATGATTTCCTCTATCCATTGCCTCCAAATCCTTTCAAATCCTTTCAACTCCTCCAAAATGGATTGCTCTGGTTGAAATTAGTGATTCTATGGGATTGGAAATTCTAAAGCCGTCTTTTCATCAATCCACTTGTTCTTCGCGTACATTTCTACTTAAGTTTCACGATAGGCAGCAATATGATCATAATGAAGTTTGGTTTGGCATTCCAAGTGTTCATATTGGTTGTACATCTCATGGAGATGTTCACCAATATTTTCAAGTTCCACTTTAATCTTATCCATTTGACTAAACATTTTCTCCAGACTAAGACCAATAAAACCATTAAAATAGGGCTGAGGATCTTTATGAGATTTGTCTCTTACCTCATTTCCATGATTTCCTCTTGTCGGCGAATTTTTTAATTTAATTTAAATAAATAATTTGAAAAGGTAGTATTTGATTTTAAAAATAATTTTTAAACTTGAAGGTTTTAAAATATGAATCAAACCGATCTCACATCCCAAATAGTTTATACAAACGAGCACCACACCACAAACTGTGTATCTATCCCGAAGAATAGACACACTTTGCTTGATGGTGGGGCTCGATTAAATAAACTAGGAGATTTGTGACATCCGTTTGGTCCGCGAACCAATTTTATAAGCCGACAAGTTCCCCTGTTTAATATAAATGAATTAAGCAGGGTTTATATTACCTGGGTTCTTTAGAATTCCCTATAAGGGCAAGCCCCTATAGTTAATTACATCTTAAGTGATGGGAATCACCTAAGAAAACTCTCGATAGTAATCAATAATTCTGCTCTCAAGATTTTCAAGGTTTAAGATTTCAAAGGATTGAAGTTTGGAATTCCAATAAGGAATGGATCAAATTTGGAACATTTTATTTTGGGAATCCAAAGGAAGAAAAGTAGGAGAAATCACAGATTCGAAGCGAACTTCGGTAATTTCCCGACTATCCTATTGTTTGGCTTGAGTTTAGGAAAGTCCTAATATTTATTTAAATTTTTTGATTTTGCCAATTTTAATTAATTAGGACTTATATTTATATGATAGAATCATACAAATAGCCTCGAAGATGTGAGGGTTTATGTCGTATCGGACGACTACCTCGGAATCCTAAAACCGGTTAGGGCTTAATTTGCAATGCAAATGCTTAACAAAAGGGTTGAGGATTTATGTTGCACTAGGCAAACTACCTCGAAGTCCTATGGCTTTGTTATTTAATTCTAGGAGAGTTTTGCTGAAGTAGGTTCAAGTTTTGCTGATGACGATGGCCGTGCTGCCCACCATGCTCCGAGCTCCTTGTTGTTGCAGAGGTTTAGTTTTAGAAGTCATAAATCAGGGGATGAGAAAAGTGTTTTGGTTTAGAGAAAATCTTAATTTTCCAAGTATTTTTTGTGTTTTAATTAAAACAAATCTTAAAGTTGATTATAACGACACCGGTTAAGATCCAACGGTTCCATCCTTCCGGCATCATTATTTTTATCGGATTCACTTAGTCCAAATGAATTTGCTAAACTCAACTGAATGAGTTCCACACTTTCATTTAGACCGTGGGAAATCCCGTTAGCAACACGTAGGTTACATCATCCGAGGTATTCCCGATCATCCAACAGGACGTATTAATTTAATTGTAATTGTAGTTTTGTGTTCTGTTTGTGATTAAATTTTGAGTTGTTTTATATTTTGAAATGTTGTGGCGGTGAATTTTATCTTGCAATGACTTTTAACTTAGTTTTTGTTTCAGTTTTAGGGACTATCCTAAAGGTGTGGGTTTTCATGCAACGAGTTGTTTATCATGCAAGAAAAGTAAGTGTGATGCGATTAATGAAATTGCAATAATGTAAATTGCAAGAAAGTAAATTGCAATAAAATAAAAGCGTGCCCTGGAGGGTCTTCCCGTCATCCCAAGCTGCACTTAAAACACAATTAGAATATTTAAGCAAGTTCCTAGGTAAAGCTAAGGGAAGGGTTATGGTTTTCTACCAAGTTCCTAATCCTATAGCCTAGTCATTTCCTATGACGTCTAGGTTCCTTGTGTTTTGGTTTGAAGACAATTTTCTTCATCAAAGAACAATTAAATTCAATTGTTCTTATAAACATCCTATCATATTGAGAAAGTGTTTAAGAAGAATCTTAAACATCTTTTCAATATTGCTAGAATTGTTTTAAGTCCAAATGGATTCAATTACACAAATGAATTAATCGTCCAAGAATCTCAAGTTTTGTTGTTATCTTGCTCAGTGAACTAGGACATTTGAATATCCTAAGAGTGAAGTAATATTTCATTTAATGTTCTGTTTAGGAGTTGTGATAATCAAAGCTTTCAAGGGTAAATTAGTATTCAAATGATTTGTGATTTAGTTTAATTTCCATTAATGGGTTTAAATTTGGAATAGTGTTCAAGTTATTTTAGATTTATTTTGAATTCTTTATGTCTTTGGTGATATTATATTTAATTCAACTTAATTTAATTTAGTTTAATTTAATTTAGTTTTAATTTAATTTAATTCAATATAGTTCAATTTAATTTGATTTGATGTTTAATTAATTTGATTTGATTTAATTTTAATTTAATTTAATTTAATTTAATTTAATTTAATTATTTAATTTAATTTTATTTATTTAATTTAATTTAATTTAATTTGATTGTTTAATTAATTTAATTTGATTTAATTTAATTTAATTTAATTGTTTGATTTAATTTAATTTATTTTAATTTAATTTAATTTAATTTAATTTAATTTTAATTTAATTTAATTTAATTTTTAATTTTTTATTGAAATTTTTTAAAAGAGTTTAATAATTAAGTCTTTTAATATTTTAAATTTGAGTTATCATCTTAATTAAGAATTGAATATTAATGAGATAATTAATTTAGGGATTTTTAAATTAAAGATTAAATTTCTTCCTAATAATATCCCTATTTTAATAATTCCAATTTTATTATTCTTCCAAATTTAATCAATTATTTAATTAAGGTTTAATCATTTTAAAATTGTTTAATGGGTTTCTACCCTTTAATTATTTAAATTTCAATCATCCAAATCAGATTAGGATCAAATATTTTACTTGTTAATTTTTTATTAAACCTAAAGTTTTAATTAAGGGTTAAAATTTTAATTACCATTTTACCCTTTAAGCTTAATAATTTCATAACTCACTAAATTGAACTCAAATGAACTTGAAATTTTTATGTGACTTCACTCATATGTCAATAAAGACATGAGAGGAGAAAATGTGATTTTTCTGTATTTAATTTATTTATATAATTATTTTTGGTGAAAAATAGAGATTTCCAAGGGAAATTTAATAACATGACCAAGGGAAAGTTTCTGTCCTTAAGAAAATTAGGGGACATTCCTAATGACCAGAGAAGCACTTGGACCAATTTTGGTGATTTTTTGAATTATATTATTTTTATTATAATTATTTTAAGTTATGGAGTGTTAATTAATTTAAAAATAAAATAAATGTTGAAAAATGAGTTTTATATTTTTCAAAAATCTCTCTGATATCAAGGAAACCAGAGAAGCAAATTTTGCAATTTTCCGATTTTTCTATGATTTATTATAATTATTTTAGTGAAAATGCTAGAAAATACATTTTTTAATTTTAAAAATATCCTAAAGCTTTAAAATTTAATATCTCACCAAATAGACCTAAGAAAAATATGGGGTTTGTTCCTAAGTGATTAAAATTCAAAATTTGACATTTTGGAGAATTTTATTATTTTTGTGATTTTTATTATTTTTTAATTATTAAAAATATTAAAATATTATTAAAAATTAACTTTTTTAGAAAATTGAAATTTTAATTTTCTTAGGTTTCCCTAATATCAGAGAGGCTCCAAAACCAATTTGGTGAATTTTTGAAAGGTATTTTAAAAGTTATGAATTTTTAAAGTTTAAAATGGCTAAGTGGCTTAATCAACCAAATTAGTGGGGCTAACCAAGTCCAATTGACCTCAAACTTTTATGGTGGATTCCTCTGATCCTAAAGGTCAGTGGAGAATTGATTTTAAGTCAATTTGATGCATGGTTAACTCTAATTAATTAAAGACCTATTTTGGGTGTTTAAGCCAATTAGGGTTGCTTTAAATGAACTAAGTCAAAACCTATTTTTCCTAGGGTTCTCTCGGTCATAAGCAACATCACCAAATTTTTCTAGAATTTATTTCACAACATGCTATTTATTGGAATTAAAATATTCAAAACAGGTAACCTAAACTTGAAAAATCAATAACTTTTTATAGGGATGGCCTCGACTTTGGAAAATTCAGGGAATGTTCCCAAATTCGGAGGCTTCAAAAGCCCTATGGTCTCATGCCATGGTGAATTGTATGCATGCATGGGGAATTAAAATAATGCAGAGAGTAAATAAATTATAAAAAATAAAATACTTGATGAAATTAAATGATTTCTTTTCCACATTATTCTCCTCTCGTTCACCGAGCAAGAGGGTATTTTTATTTTATTTTTATGATTTTCCTACACGGAGATATGAATTTTGAAGTTTAGGGAATTAAATAAATAAGAAAATACCCTAATTTCCTATTTATCCACGCGGCGCCAGCGCATCCTCGGCAGCTCCGAAAGGCCACGCGGCGCGCTCCCATTCGACGCCGCCACTTGAGTCAGCAGCCCGGGCCCCGCGGTTCTCGCACCGTCTCCTGGTCCGACGCCATCTGAGCCGTTCGTCCGCGCGTGTATTGAATGGACGGCATCCGTTCATCGTCCCCAAGTGTTCTCACCCGAGAGCCGTCCATACTAAATCCCTAAGATCTCACTCGATTCTCAATGGATTTTTATGTTCTTATACTCTATGGATTCGTCTCGAAGAGACGAACACATCTATATGGTTAACATGCATTGAAACTAAGGCATTTGAAATAGAGATTCTCCGTAAGCTCGGGATGAAGAATTAGCTCATACCTTGGCTCGGAGAAGTGTGGCTTCAATCCGAGAGTTGTTGCACCTTCGATTGGATCCCAGCAAGCTCCGGATGAAGTCTCCCGGTCCGGTGAATTTTCCGGATATGATTTCGACCAAGCCCGATCACAAAGCTTGGAGGCTGGAGCAACCTGGGTGGCCTCGGAGATGGGGCTTTTGTCGGTGGACACCTTCCCTTGGTCCGGTGAAGGTGTAGAGCCGATCAATTTGAGAATTGGCTCACTCGTGGAGAAGTGCCCTGGTTTTGAGTGGAATTTCAACTCCGAAATTGAGCTTACAGAGGAGAAATGGCGGGGGATTTCACCTGGGGATCAAGTGCTCTAAGGGTGGAGAAGGGTCCGGAACAATTTTGCGCAGTTTTGGCAAGGTTTGTGCTTGGCTCTCCTCATGGCCGAGAGAGGTGGAGTTTAAATAGGAGAGGGTGGAGAGCCTCCTGTGGGGAGTTGAGGCATGGGATGAGCTGCTCTGGTCATGGGAAGAACAACCATGGTGGCCACTAGGCATGGGGCAGCTCAGCAAGTGAGAATTTCAATGTTGGCTCACATGTGAGCTTTCGGCCATGGTGTTTTCCGGCGGCCTGGTGGCCGGCCGGCCAGGCAATGGTCACCATCTTGGTCAGGTGGGTCAGGGCTGGGGTTTAGTGTAGACAATTGGAAAATGCCATGTGTAAAGGCTTTGATTCAAAGTAGAATGGGGCATGGCTAAATTTGGACCTAAATGGGTCAACCCACCCATTTGGGCTAGGTGCACCACCCAAGACCTGGTTTAGGCTGAGGAGAAAGTGATTTGGATCAGCTTGATTAGTGGGGTCAAGTCACAATCCAAGTACAATTAGGCTTAAGCATGGTTTTGTGGAATCATGGATGTGGTTAATCACCTTTAGGAATTAAGGAAAGAGCCTCCTCCTTTTGCCCAAAATGGCATGGTGACATGTAAAGAGGCTCTCATGGCTTGCATATGGCTTGTGCATGGCTCCATGGCTCCATTTGGCTTGGGAAAAGGTTTGGTCAATTTCATAAAAAAGGATTTTAAGGATTTTGGATAATTTGGTGGAAATTTGGATGAAACTTGATTTGGAATAATTTGATGGTGAATTTAGGACTTAGGTAATGGATTTAATTAAGTGGATGACAAATGGAGATGTCATGTGGGCTTTTGGATGAATTTGGGCTTTTGAATTTAAAGGGAGTGGGCTTTTGATTTTAGGATGGGCATTTGGATAAAAATTTTGTGAAGAACTTAGTCAAATAAATGTCATAATTGGTTTAGGGATGTTCTATGAAGGGCTTGGAATCAATTTGATGTGATTTGGAGTTGAATTGGTTTGAATTTGGATTTATTTGGTAAGTGGGCCTATGTAGGTCCAAGTGGGCCAAGTTGGGCTAATGTTGGGCTAGAGTTGAAATTGATGTAAAATCAATGTTGAGAAATGTTCATGGGGGTGTTTCAAAGAGGTTTTGGCTTTGGTTGGGCTTTGATTTTGGGGTTTGGGCTCATTTGGGTTAGGTTTGGGTTTAGGTCAAAATTGGGCCTTTTGGTTTTGGGTTGAATTTGAGTGGGGTTTGGGTCTAAATTTTGGGCAAATCATGTTAGTGTTTTGTTTGTGGGAATGTTAAGGAAGATTTAGAAAAGATTTGGGGTTAATTGGAGTTGAATTGGGTGAGTTTGGGTTAGGTTTAGGTCATGGGTCCAAATCGGGCTTTAAGGCCAAACGTGAGATTGGATTCAAATGTCAATCAAATTGGGCTTGGATTTGGTCTAGATTGGTTTTGGGATATTGATTTGAAGTTTAGAATTGAATTGGACCAAAATTGGGGTCAATTGGGTAGGTTTGGTTTGACATTGGGTTCACTTAGGGTTAAAATAGGTCAAATTGGGGGTTTTGACAAAAGTAGGGTAAATTGACAAAATGAAATTGGGAATATTTGGGATTTTCTGGAATTTTTTGGGAATTTTCTGAATTTTTGGATTTTTAGGCCAAGAGGGGTATTTTGGGTATTTGGAGGGTATTGGGAGGTTTTCTTGGAATTTTTGGTATTTTTGGGTATGGATGATCAATTTAAGTGATGTGGAGATGTTTGGTAATGATTTTGGAGAATTTTGGGTGATTTGGAAATCTTTGAGAAACTTGGGTAATTTCAAGGGTTTTGGGTAGGTTTAGTAGGTGTAGGGTCCCGGGGGTCAAAAATTGAAAATTTGGGAAATTGAAGATTAGGTGAATTTGGGTGGAAAGAAGTCATTTTGGTTGAGACATGATGCCATATCAAGCCCATATGAGCCATGAAAGGACTCATTTGAGGCATTCACTATGTTGTTCCTAACCCTCTTAGCCAAGGGCTTAGGGGTTAAGGACCATCCATGTGAATCACCTACATGAGTCGGGAGGTCAAGTTGGGCATGGGTGTGGTTTTATGAGGTATGTGGAAGTGTAGTGTGTAGGTGTAGTGTATAAGTCAGCCCCTTCACTGCACCAGTGCCACCTGTGGCGGTCCTAAGGCCAAAGAGTCCTATAGGAACTCATCCTTTAAACTTCCACATTCGATTTCAACCCTCTAGGTGATTAGGGGTCTACGATCAAGTTTGTGGAGTTTGCAGGGAGTTAAGAAGTGGTTTGAATTTCTAAAAGGTGGGTCCCAATTCTAGTCCTCTAAGATAGTCAAAGGAAAAGCCTAAGGCTAGATCCTAAGTACTAAAGAGAAGAAGAGAAGACCTCATCAAAAATGAGGTCAACAAATGGACCCCAATAGGTGTGGTGAGCCGACGGAGCACACCGCGCGTATTGGTGTTGACCGAAGTGATCAACAAAACCAACACGTATGTCCTGCCCATGAACTTAGGACGAAGTAGGAGAGTTTCCGCTGGGGAGTAGCAAGTATGTCTCTGAAACCGGAGATTCCAAAACTCTCGCTGGGGAAAGGAAAAGGAGGTGAATCCCAAATCACATGACCTGGGGGAATTTTGATTTAGATTTTATTTTGTTTGAATTTAAGTTTTGATGTGTGAGTTTAGATTTTAGTTTGGAGTTTCAATTTAGATTGAAGTTTGTGTCAAAATTAATTTGAGGTATTTGATTTGAAATGAAAATTGGAGTTCTGAGGTTTTAGATGAAAATTGAATTGATTAGTTCGAATCGTTGCAATGAGAATAGATCTCAGAGTAATGCGGTGTTGGACGTAAAATCCTTAACCTCAAGAGTTTGATTTTGATGTATTTCAAAGGCAATAGGAAAAGAATCCTAAAGCGAAGGTAGTCTTCGATGTAAAATCCTCGACCCAAAAGGTTTGAATTTGATTTGATGTATTTCAAGTGCAATAGGGAAAGAATCCTAAAGCAAGTGCGATCTTGGATGTAAAATCCACGACCCAAAAAAATTTGAATTTGATGTATGTCGCTGCAATAGAAAGAATCCTAAAGCAAGTGCAGTCTTGGATGTAAAATCCTCGACCCAAAAAGGTTGAATTTGATGTACTTCGAGTGCAACAGGAAAGAATCTAAAGCAAAGGTACGATCTTGGATGTAAAATCCTCGACCCAAAAGGTTGAATTTGATGTACTTCAAGGCAATAGAAAGAATCCTAAAGCAATGCGGTCTTGGATGTAAAATCCTCGACCCAAAAGTTTGAATTTGATGTATTTCAGTGCAATAGGAAAGAATCCTAAGCAAGTGCAGTCTTGGATGTAAAATCCTCGACCCAAAAGGTTAAATTTGATGTACTTCAAGGCAATAGGAAAGAATCCTAAAGCAGGCGGTACTTGGATGTAAAATCCCGGACCCAAAAGTTTGAATTTGATGTACTTCAAAGTGCAATAGGGAAAGAATCCTAAAGCAGTGTAGTCTTGGATGTAAAATCCTCGACCCAAAATTTTGAATTTGATGTACTTCAGTGCAATAGGGAAAAAATCCTAAAGCAGTGCAGTCTTGGATGTAAAATCCTCGACCCAAAAGTTTGAATTTGATGTACTTCAAAGGCAATAGGGAAAAAATCCTAAAGCAGTGCAGTCTTGGATGTAAAATCCTCGACCCAAAAGGTTAAATTTGATGTACTTCAAAGGTCAATAGGAAAGAATCTTAAAGCAAGTGCGATCTTGGATGTAAAATCCTCGACCTAAAAGTTTGAATTTGATTGATATTTGATTCGAGATCCTGGAAGAAATTGAATTTGAATTTGATTGAGATTTGAAATCTAAAAAGATTGAATTCGGAAATTTGGAAGGATGAGTTTGAACTCGATTGAAATTTGATTTAAGATTTGATTTGAAATTTGGAAGATCAAACTTGAAATTTGATCGAGATTGGATTTGAAATTCGGTTGAGAATTTGATTTGAGATTTGAAAAGATTGGAATTTGATTCGGAACTTGGAAAGATTGAATTTGAAATTTGATTTGAAATTTGGAAAGATGGAATTTGAGATTTGTGTTGATTTCGTTTATCTTTTAATGATTCAAATTTTATTTTATCGTTTATTTAATGTTCATGTGAATTTGGTGTTTGCCATTTTTTTAAGATTTAAGGAAAGTTTTCTTTTGTTTCTTTTTTTTATTTCTTTTTCGTTCTTTGTTCGAAGTTCATTTAACTTTAATGGCGTTTCCCAATCAATTTGCACAAAAGAGGTGAAGGCCAAAAATGTGACATGGTCACTTTCATTCCAATCATGTTGAAAATACTTCATACAACTCGATCTGGAATATATTTCATACAATCCATGTAGACTCAAAACGGACTGTGTATGATTTTTGTTGATCCATCAAAAGAAACATCTATCAAAAATCCATGTCTGAATAGTGGGGTACATGGTCAATAACATCACCTTCCAAGCCATCCTTGGCAAGGATGCCGGCTGGATGGGCGTTGGAGGTGTGATATTTCCCATGTAACTCACAGCTCGTAAGGCCGGAGGTTCTCTAGCTCTGGGTCTGGTTGGAAATGGTAAGGTATCTTGCTGTCGTCCATTCTCCTGAAAGTAACTGAGATCCGCTCCACTGGCACTCCCGGTATGCAATGCTTTGCGATATCCGCTCCGTTACCCCGCGATATCATGACGGAACCCACCGGTAAAGGTATCTTTACCGGTCCTCGGAACTCACCCGGCCTCGTCTATCCGGAGATCGGATCCAAACATGATGTCACATTCGTTCAAGAAAGAGACTCGTGCAGTAAAGGTCCGACGAAGTCATGGTGGTCTATATGTGGGGGTATGCAATACGCTCGTTTGTAAATGTTGATGATGCAGACTAATGGGTATGCAATCCGCCGGCAGTACCCTCCATGTTATTAATCTCTTTACCATTCTCTTGATGACTAACGACATCGGATCTACTTGCCCATGACGGAGTATCCCTGTGGATTTCCCTTCGTCTTCAAGAAAGTTGTAGCAACATCCGCATTGTATCGTGATTCTTCCTTTCCCCGGCATCCATCTCCGGGGTTCCGAGTATGTGTTTTCCCTCGGCGGCCTCGCTCGGCCCATTCTCTTCAAATCCCGGATACAATCCATGATTTGATGTTGTTCATACTCCGAGAATACGTCAGTGTGTAGCTCGAGGCCCTCTAGTATGTCGATTCTTCTTCCTTTAATTCTCTCGAAGTATTCGAAAGTTTTCTTTTCAACATTTTGCATTCTCTCCAGCTCGTATTCCGGAATGATCTCGCAGATGGCGAGGCCTTGTGACATATTGTGGGATATATGGTTCAATCCCTTCACGTTCCCCCGCATACCTCGGCTCCTCGTGGATGATGCTCGTCGGACATCCCCGGGTTGCTTCGCAACAAGATCATGCATTATCGGTGGTTCTATCCGGTGGCGTGGTAGCCTTCTTTCTTCCGATCTTCCGGAGATTTCCCCGGTTCTTTCGTTATCCTAGAGCCGGCCTCCTTTCTTCGGGTTCCTGGTGAACCGGTGTCCTTGAAATGTGTGTGCTGGCAGTAGCAACTGTCTCGTCGCGCTGGTCCGCAGCTAGTTTTGTTAACATCTTACGGATACGACGATTCTTATTTCTTCGTTGCGTGGCTGTGAGAGTAGCTCTCCGAACTTCTTGAATCTCTGCGGGCGCGGCGCTGACAAGCCTCGCTCTCCGCCGTAGCAACTACGGACTTCATTTTCTTATCTTCTTCGGTATTTGCTTTTCTTTTCTTGTTGTTGGATTGGTGGCTTGGGCCACCCACTTTTATCACCGTCTCGCCCGGTAGTTCTTCTCGTTAACCGGGACCCGAGTCACTTTCCTCGTATCGTAGGCTCGCCGGTGCGAAATCCGAGTCAATCTCGATTATCGCTCCATCTTTCACCCTCTTTTCATCGAGTGCAAGGCTTACGCCATTCTTAAAGTTCGGGACCAACCGCCCGTTCGACATTTCCCCGCGAAAAGACAAGGAAAAGGATCGAGGGCTGTACTAAGAAAAAGAACATTAAGAAAATGTTTATTTAAAGATACACATTTTTTATTTATATATATATTTTTTTTAAAACTTAACAGGAATGAAGTAGGATAAGATCAGGAAAGAGATTTTGATTTGGAAAGGAAAACAAGGAAAACTTTATTATCATGATTTTATTTATTTTAGCACATTTTATTTTTTGGGTTCGGACCCAATCATAAGTAATTACTTTGCCCGTGTTTCTTAGGGATGAAGAATTCATTCCTTCGAAACATTAGGTAGCGTAATACTTTTTCAAGTATCGTCCGTTGATCGGAAGCATATGTCGTTCTCCCTGGCAATTCACTAGCTGGTAGGAACCTTCTGAGTATACTGCTTCAACAACAAATGGTCCTTCCCAAGTGGGTTCGAATTTTCCTTCTATCTTGCGGTGTGCAAGAATAGGTCTCTTGAGAACGAGAACTAAGTCACCAACTTTGAAGGTTCTTGGGCGGACCAGTTTGTCATGGGCTTGAACCATCTTAGCTTGGTATAGTTCTAAATTCTCGTTGCGCTCGCAAGTCTTTTCCCTTCCGTGCTTTCTAATTCTTCAAGTCGTAATTTGGGGTTCTCTTCGTCGTGATCTTGTTTGCAATCGCAATTCCGAGTGAAGGAAGTTGAACCTCTAAAGGTAACACTCGCCTCGGACCCATACACCGGAGCGTAAGGTGTAGCTTCGAGTAGGAGTTCGAAGGTTGTCCGGTAGGCCCATAAGGCTTCTAACAATTTCTCGTGCCAATTTCTCTTATTATCGTCCAAGGTTTTCTTTAAGATTTGAACGAGAGTTTTATTAAAAGCCTCGGCGAGACCGTTTGCTCTTGGGTAATAAATTGTTGAGTATCGCCGATCGATTCCGTGTCTCCCGACAAAATTGTTGATTTGTGTGCTTCCGAATGCCGACCCATTATCCGAGATGATCTCGCGCGGCACTCCGAAACGGTAGACAACTTGGTTCTTGAAAAACCGTAGCACGTGGTGTGCTTTCACTTCTCTAAGTGGAACCGCTTCGCCCACTTGGAAAAGTAATCCGTAGCCGCAAGAATGAAGCGATGTCCTTTTGAAGATGGTGGTTCTATTGGACCCACTATATCCGTGCCCCAACATTCAAATGGCCACGACGCAATTGTCGGGTGCAGCACATTTAGAGGTTGGTGTAGAACCACTCCGTGCACTCGGCATTGGTGATAGCTCTTCGGCGATTTTCATGCGATCGGTCATCATTGAGGGCCGTAGTACCCTAGTCTTTTAATTTTCATTTTCATCTTCGGACCCGACCGGTGAGCGCCACGAGTCCCGAATGCATCTCTTTAACGATTTCACGGGCCTCGGACCCGCTTAAGCACCTTAGCCACATTTCGATCAAAAGACCTTCCGTACAATGTGTTGTTTATTAATGCGTAAGACAGAGTTCTTTTCTTGATCCGATGGGCTAGCGACCTATCGTCCGGTAGCTTTCCCGTTTGCGGTGTAGTCTATCAATGGTTGTCGCCAATCTTCCGTGTTTTCCGTCACCGCTGCAACCGATTCTTTTTCTTTTTCGATTTGTGTATTGTGTCTATGTCGAGCCGTGATAGGACCCGACGTCCGTGAACCGACACTTCCACCGATTCATCTTGCAAACAGGCAAATTCTTTTGCGAGACGGGCTAAAGCATCCGCTAAAGCATTTTCTTTTCTAAGAATTTTGTAGATTGTCACATTTGGAATCCGTTCCAACAACCGTATGGCGTACTCGGAAGTATTGTTCGAGTCTTGGCTTTAAAATTCCGTATTGTCCGACGATCTCGTCGAATGATTAACTGTGAATCCCCGTAGATGTTGATGTCTGTTATCCCCATTTGAATAGCTAATTCCAGTCCCATTATGAGGGCTTCGTATTCTGCTTCGTTGTTTGTACATGGTTCTGTCAAGTGGTAGGAGTATCTTAACATCCCCCGTTCCGGTGTTATAAAGATTAGCCCGATTCCTGCCTTACCGAGCACTATCACTTGCGATTCTTCGTCTTTGTGTGCTGAAGATGCTCCGTCGAAATATAATTCCCAACGTCGATCATACGGGTCTTCTAGGTTCATTATTTGTTCATCTGGCAAATCGTCATTGAGAGGAGACTCTGCCGGCAAAGGGTGCGCCGCGAGGAAGTCCGCTAAGACTTGTCCCTTCACGGCACGAAGAGGCACGAAAGTTATATCGAATTGCAATAATATCATCGACCATCCGGCAAGTCCGCTCGGAAAGTGTTGGACGAGTCATCAAGTATTGCAAAGGATTAAACTTCGAGATTAGGTTGACCTTATTAGAAAGCATGTAGTGCCCGAGCTTTTGAGCGGCGAAGATCGTGGCCAAACAATGCTTTTCAATTGCGGGATACCTTACTTCCGTCGGGAGTAAACGACGGCTTAAGTAGTAAAGAGCATTTTCTTTACCCTCATCATCGACCCGGGCTAACGTGGCTCCGAGAGAGTCATCTAAAGCCGCGGTGTAAAGTATCGACGGTCTACCCGAGACCGGGGTCGCTAAGATAGGAGGTGTCATTAAATATTTTTTAATGTCTTCGAAGGCCTTCCGGTATTTCTCTTCCCAAATAAATTTGGCATCCTTTTTAACTAGTGCCGAGAAAGGTCGACACCTACTCGACAAGTTTGAGATAAAGCGTCGAAGATATGCCGCCTTCCCTCGAAAAGATCGTAGTTGTTTCAAGGTTTTGGGAGGCGGCATTTCTAAGATAGCTTTAATCTTTTCCGGTCGATTTCAATTCCACGATGTCGGACAACGAATCCTAAGAATTTCCCGGAGGTGACGCCGAAGGCGCATTTTAAGGGATTCATCTTAAGGTTAAATTGTCTTAATCGTTCGAAAACAATTCTCAAATCATACGAGTGGTTTTCCTTTACTTTGCTTTTGATGACCACATCGTCCACGTAGCATTCGACTTGATTATGGATGAGATCATCAAAAATTCTTGTCATTGCTCTTTGGTAGGTTGCTCCTGCGTTCTTCAGTCCGAATGGCATCACTGTGTAGCAAAATACTCCGATCGGCGTTCTAAATGCTGTAAGCTTTTCATCTTCTGGAGCCATTTTTATCTGGTTGTATCCTGAAGATCCATCCATGAATGAGAATATTTCATGTGTCGAAGCAATGTCGATCATTAATTCTAGGATCGGTAGAGGGAATTCATCCTTCGGACATGCCTTGTTTAAATCTCTGAAGTCTACACAAATTCGATTCGACCATTCTTCTTTCGATCGGCACTACATTGGCTAGCCAAGTCGGGTATTGTTCTTCACGGACAAATTTAGCGTCTATTAGCTTTTTAACTTCGGCTATGACTTGTTGTTCGATTTCTAGACGCATTCTTCTGGGACCTTGTCTGACCGGAACAAAAGTAGGATCCACTCCTAGCTTATGAACTGCAACCTCTGGAGCCAATCCTGGCATTTCATCGTAGTTCCAAGCAAAACAGCTCTTTAAATTCCATTAATAATTTGATTATTTCTTCGGAGTCTTCTTTTTGAGTAAGGAGCTAACAAAGGTAGGTCTAGGCTCTTCGCTAGTACCTAAGTTAACTTCCGTTAACTCATCTATCAGTAGATTTGATTTCTTCTTCGAATTCCGTGGAGCGTCTCCAATTTGTAAATCTTCGAGTTCATCTCGTAGTTTCCATGCAGCTTTCATTGGACTTGCAAGTGACAACCAAGCAAAATTCGCATCGTCAACCGATCCTACCGTGCCGAATCCGAGTCCATGCTTTGAATCGGGAGGACGACCGGAGTTATTCCATAACTTTTCAAAATGTTGTGATTGGCCTTTTGTCCATTGTCGAGGTAAGAAACCACGTTGAATTAAATTTTGAACACAGGGAGAGTACCACTCAAAAGGTAATTCCATTAATTCTGATGAAGTGACATCTTCGAATTGTACATTATTTTCAGTTTTGGAGGAAGAAGCACCACGGTAGAATTTGATTGGCCTTGCACCGTCGTTACGTACCTCTTTGACCACCATACCTTCGTACTTCTTGCTTGATTTTCTTTTCTTCTTCAGAACTATCATTCCAATCAACATTGATGGCTGGTTTCTTCTGTCCAATTGTCCTAGTGTCTCTACCACGACCTCGTCCCCGGCCTCGACCTCGGATGCGAGTTGTGGAGAAACCTTCACCATCTCGCCGGAGGGAGTGGTGAGTGATCGTTGGACTAGAACTTCGTGTTCTTCGTTGTCTCGAATTTTCTTTGCTTCATTTGTTATGGTATCTCCTGGAGAAGATTGTTTTCTTGGCGGTGCATAATAAGCCGCATCTTCATGGATTCCAATTTCATGTACGGAGAATGGTTGCAAGTCACCTTTGATGCACGTCTATGGTAGCAGCAGATGATGGTACCATCCTCGTTTTCATGTATCCATGGTCGGCCCAAGCAGAGCGTTGAACGATGTTTCGAATCGATTATGTGGAATTTTGCGGTTGTCTTTGCTAAGTCACCGGTCTTCATCGCAACGTTATTGACCCGAGGGCTCTTTCTCCTTTCGGTTGAATCCTCTTAATAACATTTTGTCGGCCTCGAGCTCACGAGCATCAATTTCCAAGTATGCTAGCGTTCGAAGACTCATTATATTGATTGATGCTCCCGGATCCACCAATACTCCGGAGAGTGTAAATTTTCCGATTAGTAATCGAAATGTACAACGGTCGGTCGTGATCTCGTCGTCCCAAGTAGTAGGTCACTGTCCGTGAAGGTAACGCCTCGTCGTTCCTTTAACGAGCAAACCTCATCTAAGGAATCTCCGGCCATTCGAGCTAAGCAAATTTCCGGATCAAGTAAGGCTTTGATCGAGCTTCTCTCATCTCCTTTGATAAGATGAGAGCATCGTAAATGCTCGGCTTGGCCGGTAGTTTCCTAAGATGGGCTAGCACGTTGTAGTCCACTTTGTTCTCATGCGTCTCGGCTTCTTCTCGAACGGGTATTTCTTCCGTCGGGTTGGTTCTTCTGAACAACCACCGCTTTCCTTTGTCTTTTGGACCCATTCTCGGAGGTAGAACTTTTCCACTTCTTAAGTCGACTTCGTAATTTCTTCCGAATCTAGTGTCGAACTTGTCGGTTTCTCCTCCCGAATCGGAATGACGAGCTCTTCCGGATTATCTTCAAAATCGAAGGCTCTAACTCTATCGTAACCGGAGCTCCTCGAAACTCACAGATAGATCCGTTGCTTGTTGAACTCTCGTAGCCTCCTCGATGGATGCCTTCTTTGTCATTTCGATCGTCGAGATCTTGTATGATTTGAGAATTGTTGTTGGTATCGAAGTCGATATCCGGATTGTCGCTAGTTACGTAATCGTTAGAAACAATCAAAACGTAGCCAACGCCATCACCCTTATCATTATATGATCCCACCGAAGTGAGCGGATAATCATACAAAATCGAGGTTCGAGGGATTTCTCCCCGAATCGGAAACAACTATCCTGAGATAAGCGGCCCCTAGTCTAGCCTTAGGAATCTCGGTCCTCTCTTCTTCGTCAATCTTCTTCTTTTCTTCGACCGTCTCCTCGTCGAGGTGGTTCTTCTATCGCAAGTGATGAGTACCGGCTTAACGGGTCTCGAACTCGAATTGAAGCTCGCACCGAGGCGGTTCGGATGTTGTCTAAAATCTTCTTCGAAGACCTCGTCCAGCGGTAGTCCATCCATCGTCGCTTGCATAGGGATCTATCGGGATGACGAGATCGGCTGAGATAACATTGACGGAACCTCCTTTCTCGGGGTTCCTTCATGTACTCCTTCGGGATTGTTATATTTCCTTTCCGAAGGTTGTCGTTGAGCCAACTTTTAAAGGTAATGCAATCTTCTATCTTGTGCCCAAGCATCCGATGGTAGGGGCAAAAGTTGGGATCACCTTTCTTGTTGACTTCCTCCGGTCTTTTGGGCTCTGGCACTGGAAATCCGGAGTCTTTATTAAGGCTACGGAACATCTTCGGTATCGCTTCATTTTTGAACGGATATTCTCTCGCTCGTAAGCTCCCTTAATGTACGTCGCGGACGGGACGGTTGTTCATACCGCGGAGACGACCGATAGCCGGACCGGGGTTGCTCGGTACTCTGTTGTGGTTGCTCGCGGCCGTTCGGTGGTATTTGCATCGGTTGCTTGCCTTTGTCAACTCGCCGCAACGATCCCGGATTTCTTTTCGAAGGTCTTCACCGGCTTCGCTTGTCCGTCTTGTCGCGAAAACTTAATTGCTTCGCCTCTTCTTGCAAGCTTCCGGCCTTGCTTAACAACTTCTCAAAAATCTTAATAGTGAATCCTTTCGAGGAGAAGTGCTATCGGCCGTGAATGCTTTTAAGCAAGATGCCGACTGCATGCTGTTCTTGCAGTTGTGGTTCACATTTCATGCTTAAGTTTCTCCATCGAAGTATGTAATCTACTAAAGTTTCATTCGGCCTTTGTTTCTCTACCACTAAATCACCTATAGTGATGTGGTGCTGAGCTCCGGCAAATCGCTTGATGAAGAGGCTCTCTAGCTCCGAGAATGTCTTCACCGAACCATTTGTACTCCGCATACTAGCCGAAGGCGATTCCCGGCGACTATCGACGAACCGTCGGAAGAGTAACGCATCGCTCCCGCCGCATTGCAACAACCGACACGAAAGTGTGCAACATGCCGTCTGGGGTTCCCGGCTCCGTCGAAGGTCTTAAACGGAGGTGGTACGAAGCCTTTCGGTATCGGACGGCGTCGAACCCTTCTCGGGTAAGGTCTACCCGTCCGAATAGATGTCCCGTTCTTCGATTGTGCTGTGGCTTCTCGCACCTCGCCGTTCTACCAAGTTTTTGATATCCTTTTCGTGGATCATACTTTGCGCTGTATCCTTTTTCAGCTGGTCATCCCCATTGACGGATGTAATCTCCTTTCCTCCGTCTACAATATGAATGACCTCTGGGGGTGTTTCTCTATGTGGTTGTACTTGACTATGGAGAGTGGCCAGAGCTACGGCCATCTCTTCCATCCTTTTCGCCATTTGAGCGATCGTGTCGTCTTTTTCCTGAAGCCGTCTTCTCATCGCCTCGGCTCCTCTCTTCTCGCGGCTGCAGGAGCACCTCGAGAAGCCGATGAAGCTCGTGTCTCAACCATATTGATTTCTCGCATATTCGTCGTCCATGAACTCCGATGAATCGATCTCATCTCCGAACTTTTCTTCTCTTTCTTTCGCCAATCGTCGGATGCTCGGTTCTCAACTTTTCCATGGCATCTTCTAGCGGAGCTTCGTGTGTCTTCGCGGTTGTCATGTGATAGTTGTCGGGTCTCTTTTTCACGAGTCCCCTTTATCGCAAGTAGCACTTTCTTCGTATTCCAGCCCTCCCGGCGAGACTTTCTCTCTCGGGCCGTCGTTTCGGCCTCAATCGCCCCGTAGTGGGACGCCACACCATCCTTCTGAGCAGACAGGCTGTCCAGGGACCGCATGGTCTATCGCCAAATGCTCGGAAGGTGGTATCCTCCCTAATCTGTAATCCCGATACTACGACGTGCGGGCTAGCCTTCATTCTCTTGCTCGGCTTTTCTATCATGATGGCGGGTTCTACTCGGGGCCCAAGACGGGATTCGACCGGCACCCGCCCTATCCTTCGTAGAATTTTCGATACGGGCGCTTTTCCTTCCTTGCTAACTTTTCTACCAAAGTTTGCAGTCGAGCAAACGGCGTAGTTCTAGTTCTTTTCTTGCGGCTATCGTTGTAGTATGCGGCCGAGGTAATGTGGCAGCAATCTTGCGAACATTCTCCTCATCCTCCGCGGCGGAGAGGGGATGGAACCTCGCTTCCTCCCAAAAGTGGTATGTAGTCGAGCGAGTGGTGTATATTCCGGTAGCGGTGTATATTCCGGCAGCCTCCGGAATTTCCTCCAGAAAGCAATCTCGGCAGCTCCGGCTTCTCCGGCGATCCTTCTATTTCTCGTTTCTTCTTCGGGTCTTCGTCGCCGACGGAATCTTTGAACCGGACCCGATTTCGAAGACGTAAGGTCTTACAGAAGATATGTACCCTCCACGGTAATAGGTTTACCATAATTCCGGATTTCTTTCCCCTTAGATTTGCGTAAGTCGGGTAGGTGCAGAAACAACTAAACCAAATGGGGGTAGTAAGAATGCTCCTCCCGCGGACGGCAGCACTTCTCTTAGTCTGGACCCTTTGCAGGGGAGGAAACTCTTGGGTCGACCTAAGGTCGAACTCCAGCAAGTGGCTCCTCGGCTTCGGATACCTTATTCGTCGCTGTAAAGAGGGAGACGTCGGTGACCTCGACGTTCGTGTAGTTCAAATCCCTCGTCCAAATCGGATGACCCCATTGTCGGGCGGCTCATCCTTATAGCATGCCGAAGTCCAAATCCGTTAGTGAAGGAGAAAATCGCCTTCGGGGCTTCCATTTCCGCAGGTAGATTCTCGTTGTCGGTCCCGAGTTATGCTTCTTTTCTTTAGGACGAAAAGAAAGGAATTGAAAAGAGTCCGAACTCATCTTTGTTCATGTATTTATAATAAGGAGTCATTTGTTAGAAGAGTCACTTATTAGAGGGTTTGTTTATTTAGAACGGAATGTTCGAGTTGGAAAGGAAAAGAAAGTCTTAAACAAGACTTCTCGACTCGAAGGATCATTCCTAAACTAACACCTATCGGGGTCCACCCCACCTCAAAAATGAGGTCAAAGGATCTCGGAACCTCTCTCGTTTAGGGGTGTCTAAACAAGGGCTCCTAAATCCGAGAGAATGTTGGCTATACTCATTCAAGATAGAAATGAACATAGTATTCCAACGGAAAGAAGGGTAGTTTGATCCACTAAGGACGTGGACGCACTACCGATTTTTGAAAGCGAACTATTTCGATTAAAATGGAGAGAGGAATCTTCCCCAAGTGAGTCGCCGTAAATTGTCGGCGAATTTTTTAATTTAATTTAAATAAATAATTTGAAAAGGTAGTATTTGATTTTAAAAATAATTTTTAAACTTGAAGGTTTTAAAATATGAATCAAACCGATCTCACATCCCAAATAGTTTATACAAACGAGCACCACACCACAAACCGTGTATCTATCCCGAAGAATAGACACACCTGCTCGATGGTGGGGCTCGATTAAATAAACTAGGAGATTTGTGACATCCGTTTGGTCTGCGAACCAATTTTATAAGCCGACAAGTTCCCCTGTTTAATATAAATGAATTAAGCAGGGTTTATATTACCTGGGTTCTTTAGAATTCTTTATAAGGGCAAGCCCCTATAGTTAATTACATCTTAAGTGATGGGAATCACCTAAGAAAACTCTCGATAGTAATCAATAATTCTGCTCTCAAGATTTTCAAGGTTTAAGATTTCAAAGGATTGAAGTTTGGAATTCCAATAAGGAATGGATCAAATTTGGAACATTTTATTTTGGGAATCCAAAGGAAGAAAAGTAGGAGAAATCACAGATTCGAAGCGAACTTCGGTAATTTCCCGACTATCCTATTGTTTGGCTTCGAGTTTAGGAAAGTCCTAATATTTATTTAAATGTTTTCGATTTTGCCAATTTTAATTAATTAGGACTTATATTTATATGATAGAATCATACAAATAGCCTCGAAGATGTGAGGGTTTATGTCGTATCGGACGACTACCTCGGAATCCTAAAACCTAGGTTAGGGCTTAATTTGCAATGCAAATGCTTAACAAAAGGGTCGAGGATTTATGTTGCACTAGTGAAAACTACCTCGAAGTCCTATGGCTTTGTTATTTAATTCTAGGAGAGTTTTGCCGAAGTAGGTTCAAGTTTTGCTGATGACGATGGCCGTGCTGCCCACCATGCTCCGAGCTCCTTGTTGTTGCAGAGGTTTAGTTTTAGAAGTCATAAATCAGGGGATGAGAAAAGTGTTTTGGTTTAGAGAAAATCTTAATTTTCCAAGTATTTTTTGTGTTTTAATTAAAACAAATCTTAAAGTTGATTATAACGACACCGGTTAAGATCCAACGGTTCCATCCTTCCGCATCATTATTTTTATCGGATTCACTTAGTCCAAATGAATTTGCTAAACTCAACCGAATGAGTTCCACACTTTCATTTAGACCGCTGGAAATCCCGTTAGCAACACGTAGGTTACATCATCCGAGGTATTCCCGATCATCCAACGAGACGTATTAATTTAATTGTAATTGTAGTTTTGTGTTCGTTTGTGATTAAATTTTGAGTTGTTTTATATTTTGAAATGTTGTGGCGGTGAATTTTATCTTGCAATGACTTTTAACTTAGTTTTTGTTTCAGTTTTAGGGACTATCCTAAAGGTGTGGGTTTTCATGCAACAGTTGTTTATCATGCAAGAAAAGTAAGTGCGATGCGATTAATGAAATTGCAATAATGTAAATTGTAAGAAAGTAAATTGCAATAAAATAAAAGCGTGCCTGGAGGGTCTTCCCGTCATCCCAAGCTGCACTTAAAACACAATTAGAATATTTAAGCAAGTTCCTAGTAAAGCTAAGGGAAGGGTTATGGTTTTCTACCAAATTCCTAATCCTATAGCTAGTCATTTCCTATGACGTCTAGGTTCCTTGTGTTTTGGTTTCAAGACAATTTTCTTCATCAAAGAACAATTAAATTCAATTGTTCTTATAAACATCCTATCATATTGAGAAAGTGTTTAAGAAGAATCTTAAACATCTTTTCAATATTGCTAGAATTGTTTTAAGTCCAAATGGATTCAATTACACAAATGAATTAATCGTCCAAGAATCTCAAGTTTTGTTGTTATCTCGCTCAGCTGAACTAGGACATTTGAATATCCTAAGAGTGAAGTAATATTTCATTTAATGTTCTCGTTTAGGAGTTGTGATAATCAAAGCTTTCAAGGGTAAATTAAGTATTCAAATGATTTGTGATTTAGTTTAATTTCCATTAATGGGTTTAAATTTGGAATAGTTGTTCAAGTTATTTTAGATTTATTTTGAATTCTTTATGTCTTTGGTGATATTATATTTAATTCAACTTAATTTAATTTAGTTTAATTTAATTTAGTTTTAATTTAATTTAATTCAATATAGTTCAATTTAATTTGATTTGATGTTTAATTAATTTGATTTGATTTAATTTTAATTTAATTTAATTTAATTTAATTTAATTTAATTATTTAATTTAATTTTATTTATTTAATTTAATTTAATTTAATTTGATTGTTTAATTAATTTAATTTGATTTAATTTAATTTAATTTAATTGTTTGATTTAATTTAATTTAATTTAATTGTTTGATTTAATTTAATTTATTTAAATTTAATTTAATTTAATTTAATTTAATTTTAATTTAATTTAATTTAATTTTTAATTTTTTATTGAAATTTTTTAAAAGAGTTTAATAATTAAGTCTTTTAATATTTTAAATTTGAGTTATCATTTTAATTAAGAATTAAATATTAATGAGATAATTAATTTAGGGATTTTTAAATTAAAGAATAAATTTCTTCCTAATAATATCCCTATTTTAATAATTCCAATTTTATTATTCTTCCAAATTTAATCAATTATTTAATTAAGGTTTAATCATTTTAAAATTGTTTAATGGGTTTCTACCCTTTAATTATTTAATTTTCAATCATCGAAATCAGATTAGGATCAAATATTTTACTTGTTAAATTTTTATTAAACCTAAAGTTTTAATTAAGGGTTAAAATTTTAATTACCATTTTACCCTTTAAGCTTAATAATTTCATAACTCACTAAATTGAACTCAAATGAACTTGAAATTTTTATGTGACTTCACTCATATGTCAATAAAGACATGAGAGGAGAAAATGTGATTTTTCTGTATTTAATTTATTTATATAATTATTTTTGGTGAAAAATAGAGATTTCCAAGGAAAATTTAATAACATGACCAAGGGAAAGTTTCTGTCCTTTAGAAAATTAGGGGACATTCCTAATGACCAGAGAAGCACTTGGACCAATTTTGGTGATTTTTTGAATTATATTATTTTTATTATAATTATTTTAAATTTTGGAGTTTTAATTAATTTAAAAATAAAATAAATGTTGAAAAATGAGTTTTATATTTTTCAAAAATCTCTCTGATATCAAGGAAACCAGAGAAGCAAATTTTGTAATTTTCTGATTTTTCTATGATTTATTATAATTATTTTTGTGAAAATGCTAGAAAATACATTTTTTAATTTTAAAAATATCCTAAAGCTTTAAAATTTAATATCTCACCAAATAGACCTAAGAAAAATATGGGGTTTGTTCCTAAATGATTAAAATTCAAAATGTGACATTTTGGTGAATTTTATTATTTTTGTGATTTTTATTATTTTTTAATTATTAAAAATATTAAAATATTATTAAAAATCAACTTTTTTAGAAAATTGAAATTTTAATTTTCTTAGGTTTCCCTGATATTAGAGAGGCTCCAAAACCAATTTGGTGAATTTTTGAAAGGTATTTTAAAAGTTATGAATTTTTAAAGTTTAAAATGGCTATGTGGCTTAATCAACCCAATTAGTGGGGCTAACCAAGTCCAATTGACCTCAAACTTTTATGGTGGATTCCTCTGATCCTAAAGGTCAGTGGAAAATTGATTTCAAGTCAATTTGATGCATGATTAACTCTAATTAATTAAAGACCTATTTTGGGTGTTTAAGCCAATTAGGGTTGCTTTAAATGAACTAAGTCAAAACCTATTTTTCCTAGGGTTCTCTGGTCATAAGCAACATCACCAAATTTTTCTAGAATTTATTTCACAACATGCTATTTATTGGAATTAAAATATTCAAAACAGTAACCTAAACTTGAAAAATCAATAACTTTTTATAGGGATGGCCTCTGACTTTGGAAAATTCAGGGAATGTTCCCAAATTCAGAGGCTTCAAAAGCCCTATGGTCTCATGCCATGGTGAATTGTATGCATGCATAGGGAATTAAAATAATGCAGAGAGTAAATAAATTATAAAAAATAAAATATTTGATGAAATTAAATGATTTCTTTTCCACATTATTCTCCTCTCGTTCACTCGAGCAAGAGGGTATTTTTATTTTATTTTTATGATTTTCCTACACAGAGATATGAATTTTTGAAGTTTAGGGAATTAAATAAATAAGAAAATACCCTAATTTCCTATTTATCCACGCGGCGCCAGCGCATCCTCGGCAGCTTCGAAAGGCCACGCGGCGCGCTCCCATTCGACGCCGCCACTTCGAGTCGCCAGCCCGGGCCCCGCGGTTCTCGCACCGTCTCCTGGTCCGACGCCATCTGAGCCGTTCGTCCGCGCGTGTATTGAATGGACGGCATCCGTTCATCATCCCCAAGTGTTCTCACCCGAGAGCTGTCCATACTAAATCCCTAAGATCTCACTCGATTCTCAATGGATTTTTATGTTCTTATACTCTATGGATTCGTCTTGAAGAGACGAACACATCTATACGGTTAACATGCATTGAAACTAAGGCATTTGAAATAGAGATTCTCTAGAAGCTCGGGATGAAGAATTAGCTCATACCTTGGCTCAGAGAAGTGTGGCTTCAATCTGAGAGTTGTTGCACCTTCGATTGGATCCCGCGAAGCTCCGGATGAAGTCTCCCGGTCCAGTGAATTGTCCGGATATGATTTCGTCCAAGCCCGATCACAAAGCTTGGAGGCCGGAGCAACGCGGGTGGCCCGGAGATGGGGCTTTCTTCGGTGGACACCTTCCCTCGGTCCGGTGAAGGTGTAGAGCCGATCAATTTGAGAATTGGCTCACCGTGGAGAAGTGCCCCGGTTTTGGGTGGAATTTCAACTCCGAAATCGAGCTTACAGAGGAGAAATGGCGGGGGGATTTCACCTGGGGATCAAGTGCTCTAAGGGTGGAGAAGGGTCCGGAACAATTTTGGCGCAGTTTTGGCGAGGTTTGTGCTTGGCTCTCCTCATGGCCGAGAGAGGTGGAGTTTAAACAGGAGAGGGTGGAGGGCCTCCCGTGGGGAGTCGAGGCATGGGATCGAGCCTGCTGCGAGTCATGGGAAGAACGACCATGGTGGCCACTAGGCATGGGGCAGCTCAGCAAGTGAGAATTTCAATGTTGGCTCACATGTGAGCTTTCGGCCATGGTGTTTTCCGGCGGCCCGGTGGCCGGCGGCCGAGCAATGGTCACCATCTTGGTCGGGTCGGTCGGGTACGGGGTTTAGTGTAGGCAATTGGCAAATGCCATGTGTAAAGGCTTTGATTCAAAGTAGAATGGGGCATGGCTAAATTTGGACCTAAATGGGTCAACCCACCCATTTGGGCTAGGTGCACCACCCAAGACCTGGTTTAGAGCCGAGGAGAAAGTGATTTGGATCGGCTTGATTAGTGGGGTCAAGTCACAATCCAAGTACAATTAGGCTTAAGCATGGTTTTGTGGAATCATGGATGTGGTTAATCACCTTTAGGAATTAAGGAAAGAGCCTCCTCCTTTTGCCCAAAATGGCATGGTGACATGTAAAGAGGCTCTCATGGCTTGCATATGGCTTGTGCATGGCTCCATGGCTCCATTTGGCTTGGGAAAAGGTTTGGTCAATTTCATAAAAAAGGATTTTGGATAATTTGGTGGAAATTTGGATGAAACTTGATTTGGAATAATTTGATGGTGAATTTAGGACTTAGGTAATGGATTTAATTAAGTGGATGACAAATGGAGATGTCATGTGGGCTTTTGGATGAATTTGGGCTTTTGAATTTAAAGGGAGTGGGCTTTTGATTTTAGGATGGGCATTTGGATAAAAATTTTGTGAAGAACTTAGTCAAATAAATGTCATAATTGGTTTAGGGATGTTCTATGAAGGGCTTGGAATCAATTTGATGTGATTTGGAGTTAAATTGGTTTGAATTTGGATTTATTTGGTAAGTGGGCCTATGTAGGTCCAAGTGGGCCAAGTTGGGCTAATGTTGGGCTAGAGTTGAAATTGATGTAAAATCAATGTTGAGAAATGTTCATGGGGGTGTTTCAAAGAGGTTTTGGCTTTGGTTGGGCTTTGATTTTGGGGTTTGGGCTCATTTGGGTTAGGTTTGGGTTTAGGTCAAAATTGGTCCTTTTGGTTTTGGGTTGAATTTGAGTGGGGTTCGGGTCTAAATTTTGGGCAAATCATGTTAGTGTTTTGTTTGTGGGAATGTTAAGGAAGATTTAGAAAAGATTTGGGATTAATTGGAGTTGAATTGGGTGAGTTTGGGTTAGGTTTAGGTCATGGGTCCAAATTGGGCTTTAAGGCCAAAAGTGAGATTGGATTCAAATTTCAATCAAATTGGGCTTGGATTTGGTCTAGATTGGTGTTGGGATATTGATTTGAAGTTTAGAATTGAATTGGACCAAAATTGGGGTCAATTGGGTAGGTTTGGTTTGACATTGGGTTCACTTAGGGTTAAAATGGGTCAAATTGGGGGTTTTGACAAAAGTAGGGTAAATTGACAAAATTGGCCCATGGTTTAGTTGGACAAAATGAAATTGGGAATATTTGGGATTTTCTGAAATTTTCTGGGAATTTTCTGAATTTTTGGATTTTTAGGCAAGAGGGGTATTTTGGGTATTTGGAGGGTATTGGGAGGTTTTCTTGGAATTTTTGGTATTTTTGGGTATGGATGATCAATTTAAGTGATGTGGAGATGTTTGGTAATGATTTTGGAGAATTTTGGGTGATTTGGAAATCTTTGAGAAACTTGGGTAATTTCGAGGTTTTGGGTAGGTTTAGTAGGTGTAGGGTCCGGGGTCAAAAATTGAAAATTTGGGAAATTGAAGATTAGGTGAATTTGGGTGGAAAGAAGTCATTTTGGTTGAGCCATGAAGCCATATCAAGCCCATATGAGCCATGAAAGGACTCATTTGAGGCATTCACTTATGTTGTTCCTAACCCTTAGCCGAGGGCTTAGGGGTTAAGGACCATCCATGTGAATCACCTACATGAGTCCAGGAGGTCAAGTTGGGCATGGGTGTGGTTTTATGAGGTATGTGGAAGTGTAGTGTGTAGGTGTAGTGTATAAGTCAGCCCCTTCACCAGACCAGGCCACCCAGGGCAGTCCTAAGGCCAAAGAGTCCTATAGGAACTCATCCTTTAAACTTCCACATTTGATTTCAACCCTCTGGGTGATTAGGGGTCTACGGTCGAGTTTGTGGAGTTTGCGGGGAGTTAAGAAGTGGTTTGAATTTCTAAAAGGTGGGTCCCGATTCTAGTCCTCTAAGATAGTCAAAGGAAAAGCCTAAGGCTAGATCCTAAGTACTAAAGAGAAGAAGAGAAGACCTCATCAAAAATGAGGTCAACACCTCTATCCATTGCCTCCAAATCCTTTCAACTCCTCCAAAATGGCTTGCTATGGTCGAAATTAGAGTTTCTATGGGATTAGGGACAAAAATAGGTTATATATAAAGAGATTTCGTAAGAAAAACTGAAGAATTTCGGTTTTTCCATGATCTGTAACCGCAGCGCATAGGCGCCGAAATTTGGCGCATAGGCGCCGGATCATCGATACACAATTTATTCTGGCGCTTATGCACCAACTTTTGGCCCCTAGGCGCCGGAACTTCGATCGACTCTGATTTGCCTATCATCAAATTTTGCAAAGTTTTGGTCATAAAAATAGGTCTAACTAACGATTATGATCAACACACAAAAACAATCACAAATGAAGGTTAACTTGATCTCCTTTTTACTCACATTTGATATGGAGTGGCCCATATCCAAATTCTATATACTTCAAGATAATGTTTAGCTTAGGCCAATACAAACTTTTTAGCCTTCTGTTTCTATAAGGTATATACAAATTTAGTCAAGACTAAGGCATAACCTTATAGCAATAATTAAACTCAAATTAATAAATATTGGTTGCCTCCCACAAAGCGCTTAGTTTAACATCGTCAGGCTGACCTAATTAATTGAATTAATCAGGTAGACTCAGCTCATAAGCCTCTTTGTAATTTAATTTCATTTCTCCCACATAAGGCTTCAGTCTTAATCCATTAACTTTAAATACTTTTCCAGTTTTGAGATCTTTAATATCCACAGCTCCATAAAGGTATACTTTCTCAATTATAAATGGTCCAGTCCATTTAGATTTTAATTTTCCAGGGAAAAGTTTTAAACAAGCATTAAATAGTAATACTTCTTGTTCAAGCTCGAATATTTTCCTTGAAATCATTTTGTCATGCAATTTCTTCATTCTCTCCTTATAAAATCTTTCATTTTCATAAGACTCATTTCTTATCTTTTCCATTTCATTAAGTTGCAATAATCGTATTTCTCCTGCAATATTCAAATTATAATTGAACTCCTTTATCGCCCAATAAGCTTTATGCTCCATTTCAACAGGTATGTGACAATATTTACCATAAATTAACCGATAAGGTGACATTCCGATAGGTTTCTTATAAGCTGTTCTATAAGCCTATAATGCAGAATCAAGTCTATCAAACCAGTCAGTTCTTTTAGGATTAACAGTCTTTTTCAATATTCTTTTCATTTCTCTGTTTGACACTTCAGCCATTCCACTTGTTTAAGGATGATAAGCAATTGCAATTCTATGCTTAATTCTGAATTTTTCCAGCATTGATTGAATTCTTATGTTTCTGAAATGACTTCCTCCATCTGTGATAATTATCCTGGGCATTCCAAATCTTGTAAAAAGGATTTTCTTTAAAAATTTAGAAACACTTTTGGATCACAGTTAGGTAAAGCTACAACTTCGATCTACTTTGAAGCATAATCAACTGCTAATAAAATATAAATCTTTCCAGATGATGGTACGAACGATCCCATAAAGTCTAAACCCCATACATCGAAAATAACGATTTCTAATATAAAGTTTAGAGGCATTTCATCTTTTCTGGATATATTTCCCATTCTTTGACATCGATGACAAGTTTTCACATAATGTCCAACATCTTTAAATAAAGTAGGCAAATAAAATCCATAATTTAAAATTTTAAATGCAATTTTATCCACTCCAAAGTGTCCTCCGAATTCAGAATCGTGACATTTTTGAATAATTGCAAAAGTTTCTTCATAAGGTACACATCTTCGAATCACAGAATCTCTTCTTAATTTAAATAAATGAGGATCTTCCCAAATATATGATTTACAATCATTCTTGAATTTCTTAATGTATTTACTATTCATCCCATAAGGTAAAATATTGTTAACCAAGTAGTTAACTATATCTGCATACCAAGACATTTGTAATCCTTGAATGACAAATAATTTCTCATCCGGGAATTTCTCATTTATATTTTCTTCATAAATCTTCTCATTATTATTTTTTATTCTTGATAAATGATCCGCAATTTGGTTGTCAATTTAAATCAAATTCTTGCAAAAGTAAATCCCATCTGATCAATTAGGTTTAGCATCCTTTTTAGATATTAAATACTTAATACCAGAATGATTAGTATGTACGATACATTTTCTTCCAAGAAGATTTGGTCTAAAGTTATCAAAGGCATATATTATTGCTAAAAGCTCTTTTTCAGTAGTAGTGTAAATTATTTGAGTTTCATTAAGAGATTTGCTAACATAGTATATAACTTTGAAAATCTTCTCATATTTTTGTCTTAATACCACTCCAATTGCATAATCACTTGCATCACAAATTAATTCAAAAGGTTTATTCCAATCAGGTGCAATAATGACATGTGCAGTGATTAATTTTTCTTTCAAAATATTGTACGAATTCAGACAATCTTCATTAAATTTAAATTTAGCTTTTTCCAATAAATGGCAAAGAGGTTTAGCAACTTTAGAAAATTCCTTTATATATCTCCTATAAAATCCAGCAAGACCTAAAAAACTTCTTACATCTGTAACAATAGTAGGTGGTTGCAGTTCAACATTAATTTTCAATTTTGCTTGATTAACTTCCATCCCTATTTATGAAACTTTATGTCCAAGTACAATGCCTTCTGTGACCATAAATTGACATTTTTCCTAGTTTAGAACTAAATTTTTTTCTTCACATCTCTTCAAAATTTTCGTTATATCTTCCAAGCAAAATTCAAAAGTTCCAAAAATTGAAAAATTATCCATAAATACTTCAATTCCATTATTAATCAAATCACAGAATATGGACATCATACATCTTTGAAAAGTTGCAGGTGCATTGCATAAACCAAAAGACTTTCTTCTAAAGGTAAATGTTTCATGAGGACTTGTAAATGTTTTCTTTTTTTGATTCTCAGGAGCAACGGGTAATTATTGATAACCAGAATATCCATCCAGAAAATAGAAATATGAATGTCCAGCTAGTTTATTTAGCATTTAATCCAAGAAAGGTAAAAAAATGATGCTTTCTAGTGGCGTTATTTAATTTTCAATATTCAATGCAAATTCGCCATCCAGTAACTTGTCTTGTTGGGATTAATTCATTTTTATCACTAACAATGATAGTTACTCCTTTCTTCGGAACACAATGAATAGGACTTACCCATTGGCTATCCGAAATAGGATAAATAATTCCAGCATCTAACCATTTGAAAATCTCTTTCTTAACAACTTCTTTCATAATTGGATTTAATCTTCTTTGGAGTTCAATAGTAGGTTTACAATTTTCTTCCATTAAAATCCTATGCATACAGATTGAAGGGCTTATTCGTTTTATATCTGCAATAGTCCAACCAAAAGCTTTCTTATAGTTCTTCAGAACTCCTTTTAATTTTTCTTCTTGATCTTTGCTTAATTCTGAAGATATAATTACAGGTAAAGTTAATGAATCTCCAATAAATGCATACTTTAAATGTGCAGTTAACATTTTTAATTCCAGTTTAGGGGCTTTTTCAATTGAGGGTAAAAGTATATCATTTTTAGTCGTGTCTAAAATTTCCCAATTTTCATGAATATAATGAGTTACTTCAGATAAATTTTCTTCATTTAATGACTCATTATATAACATAGATTCTTTATCTTCATCATCAGAAATGACCTTACATTTTTCTTAGTAATTCTTTTCAATTATATAATCAAAAATATCCATTCGATAGGATTTTTCTTTTTTAGGATACCTAATTGATTTCAGAACATTGAATGTTATCTCTTGATCATTAACTCTCATCATTAATTCTCTTTTTTGCACATCAATCATAGCTCGAGCAGTAGCTAGAAAAGGTCTCCCTAAAATGATAAGTATTTCTTTATCTTCTTCCATATCAAGAACAAAGAAATCCACAGGAAAGATAAATTTATCTACCTTAACAAGAACATCCTCTATAACGCCTTTAAGATAAGTGATCGATCGACCAGCTAACTAAAGAGTTACAATGGTATGAGAAATCTCTCCTAAATCTAACCTTCGAAAGATTGAAAATGGCATGAGATTAATGCTAGCTCCTAAATCACATAAGGCTTTTCCACAGAATTTTTCTCCAATAGCACATGGTATAGTGAAACTTCCAGGATCTTTAAGTTTCTGAGGTAATTTCTTCTGAATTATTTCACTACATTCTTCACTTAATGCAACAGTTTCATAAGCTTCAAATTTTCTCTTCTTACTTAAAATATCGTTCATAAATTTTACATAGCCTGGCATTTTCTCCAAAGCTTCAGCAAAAGGAATGTTTATGGTAAGTTTCTTAAAAATTTCAAAAAATTTAGAAAATTAATAGTCAAGCTTCTGCTATTTAAGTCTTTGAGGAAAAGGTGGTGGTGGACTTTCAACTCCCACTTCAATAGGTACAACAGTCTGATCTTTACTTAGAGAAAGGGTATCTTTAGGTTTTTCAATCCCTTCAACTTCTTCCTCTTTTTCAATCTCATTCTGTGTTTTCTCCTTTAATTTCTTTCTAGTTCTAAGTTGTACAGCTCTTGCTTGATCATGTTCTTTTCCAAATCCTTTAGGATTAATTTCGACATTGCTAGGCAGTGTTCCTTGAGGTCTGTAATTAATGAAATTAGCGATTTGACCCATCTGATTCTCAATATTACGAATAACAGTGCTTTGACTTTGTAGCTGATTGCTTAGTTGCAGGATTAATTCTTCTAGACACAACTTTTTCCGCTTATTGTTATAACCAGGAGGATAAGTTGCTCTATAGTTTGAATTTTCTTGATTGTTCCAATTTGGATTAACTTGATATCCGTTACTCAAATTAAAATTAGGACGATTTTTCCAACCAGGATTATAATAACTAGAATAAGGGTTATTAGTTTTACTGGAAATAGCTTGTAAAGTTTCCATTGTTTGAGAATCATCAAAATTTTCAGAATTATCATTATTTACATGCGATATATTAATAGCAAAATTATCTAATTTCTTAGATATCGCAGCCACTTGTGAAGTTAAAACATAAAAGGCTTCATTATAATGAATACTAGCTATTCTTTTGGGATTAGCCCTTTCAGAAGGCCATTGAAAATTGTTATTAGCCATTTCTTCAATTAAGGTGTAGGCTTCTTCAAATGTTTTAGCCATTAAAGAACCACTATTAGCAACATCAATAATAAATCTAAGTGATCCAATAAGTCTATTATAAAACGTTTGAATAATTAACCAATCTGGTAAAGCATGATGAGGACATTTTCTTAATAGTTCTTTAAATCTTTCCCTAGCTTCATAAATTATTTCTCCATCAAATTGCGTAAATGAAGTAATATCATTTCTCAATTTAGTAGTTTTAGAAGGAGGAAAATATTTAGCAAGGAATTTTTGTGTCATATCTAACCATATTTTCATAGAACAAGTTGCTAATGACTTTAGCCACCTCTTTGCTTTATCTTTTAAGGAAAAAGGAAAGATTCTAATCCTAATAGCATCATCAGAAACAATATTATATTTAAAGTTAACAAAACTTCTAAAAAGCTAGCAAGATGTAAATTTGGATCCTCATTAGGTGTTCCTCAAAATTAATTATTTTGAACCATTTGAAAAATAGATAAGCTCAAAAGAATTAGCATCTACAACTGGAATTTGAATACTAACATGAAGTTCATCAGCTGTAGGGTTTGCATATTCCCATAATGATTTATAAATATTTTGTTCATTAATTTTGATTGGATTTTGATTATTATTATGTAAGTTAACCATTTTCTGATGTTTTGAAATTTTTTTTCCTCTTTTAATTGTTTTAATTGTTCTTTCTAATTCCGAATCGAAAGGTAGTAATCCTTCAAATCCAGAAGTATGCATAAAAATTTAAAGAAAATATTTATGTATTGTTTTGTTTTTATTTTATGTTTATTTTTTTTATTAAATTCTAATCTATCCCATGCAGCGGCGCCAAATATTTGATGCGATGTGACTTTATAAATGCTTAAAATTACAAGAATTTAATACCACTTTTTAGAATGTTTAATTCCTGGCAAATGGTTTCAAAAACTTGATGCACGAGGTTTACTTTTATAATTTTATATTTAGATTTTATTATTGTAAAATTCACACTTTTAAACGCAAGTATACGTATCGTTCAAGTAATAAAGAGCTCTAGTGGAGTCCTGATTATCGATCCCACAGGGATAGAGAATTTTATAAAAAGTAAGAATATAAGTAATATTTTGAAATTTTCAAATGCAATATATATATATATATATATATATATATATATATATATATTAAAAGGAAAGGGTAGAAGAAGTCCCTACATGTTAAATATGAAATGATTTACAAAAGGAAGTAGAAAGGCCTCCTTACAAACAACAACTTGGTGGCAGCCCCAACCATGTAATAAGAAAAGAAAAAAATTACAAAGCCTCTATTACACACCAAAACAAACAAAAAACTGAAGTATAATCATGCAGCAAGAAGGCACCCACTGTGCCATGGTAGTCAGCATGTTGATTCTCCCCCATGACAGTAATAGCTGAATCTTGTCAAGGAAGGAGACCCTGCAGATGTCCAACAGGTGAACCATTGAGGTAGCAGCAAAACCACCAAGGCATTCCAAATCAGAGCCCCAGGGAAACAAAATAAACTTAGAATGGAGATTTATATTCAATTCTGAGATGGGGGGAGCTTAGCTTATCTTCAGCAATTAAGAACTTAAGCTCATTGGGTGGCAGATTGGGAACCTCAGCTTTGGGGGAGAGAGCACCCTCCCGGGCAAGCCAATGGGTAGGTTTGTTACCCTCCCTGTAGTTGGAAGAAAATTTTGTATGAGGGGTTCTGAAGGAAAGAATGTGCTGCATCCAGTATTTGTGGTGCCACTGTAGATGATGGATATGATCAATGTTATTAATCAGAACTTGAGAGTCCACCTAAATCCATATATTTTGCCAACCAGCAATCTTGGCAAGCTGAAGTGCCCAAAGAACAGTAATAAGTTCTGATTCAAAAGCATCTTGGGCAGAAACTAGGGCAAGGAAATATAGGAGACAATTTCCCAGATGATTCCTAAAACTGCCCTCTACACCAGTACCATCAATAGAGAAACAACCATCAGTATTTATCTTGATGTAGTTACAAAGGGGAGCCTGCCATCTAACAGTTTTGGCCTGGAAGGAGACCAGGGGGGTAATGAAGGAGGCTTCTGAAGAATTTGAGGGAAGCCCTTATGAACAATGAGTTTGCTAATATAAGATTTACAGTTTCTGGCCACAGATGTAGCACCAACAGTAAGGTCTTCAAATTTGGCCTAATTCCTAGCTATCCAAATAAACCAGAGGGCAATGAATTGGATAGTGTTGAACTTTGGGAATTCCCCATAGCACCAATGATGATGGAATAACTTCCAATGAAGGTTTATGCTATTATGTCTTAACTTGGAGTTTAATTCATTCCAAACATCCTGGGAGAAATTGCACTGGATGAACAGATGGGGGATAGACTCTTCTTGCTGATGACAAAGAATACAATTGGAAGGACCTCTCAAGCCTTTTAATTTGAGAATGTCATCAGTGGGAATAATGCTGTGAAGGGATCTCAACCAAAGAAAAGACATAGAGGGGGAAATGTTTTTACTCCATACAGACTTCCCCCACTTTACAACAGGCCACTGAAAGGAGGAGCTGTATAGGTATTTAGTAATACTTTGATGTTTGGAGACCCCCAAGTTGATACTATCGGGTTTCCCCAATGTATAGGAATAAGTAGCAATCTTCGATGCTTGAGCGGTCCAATGAGAATAGCTCTAAGATGTGGGATGGACCAAGTAGCACCATCCGGAACTCGGCCACGGAGCGAGAGAGATCGATATTAGCTCTGTCTAGTGGTTAACCAATCTTTTGGACACTAGTAGTCCAACCGAAGTTGATCTCCCCTTACCCGGATCCCAAATAAATATATATATATATATATATATATATATCTTATATATATTCAAATTTAATTAACTAATAATCTTTAATATATGAAAGTAAACAATAAGCAGTAAAGTAAAGTAAGCAGTAATTAAAATTCAATTCAAGTATAAAAACGACTTTCTCCTTTTTCAACTAATCCAAGATTTATAGAGTAATTATCTTTTGTCAGAAATTAAGATATGGTATTGTGCCAATTAGAAGCATTCATATTCTTTGCCCTTTGGTCTAGATGCAAAGAACATTGACTAATCTATAAATAGGCTCAGGATGTTTTATTAGTAGAATGGGTTAATCTAGGCTCACATTACTTGATGTCCAAGGGTGGCTATGGTTGGCCCTACCAGTGACCCATTACCTTTCTATAAACCAAATTATTAGAATTTAGTCTGTCACTCTAAAACTAATTAATTTTAAGCCCAATAAATATTATCTTCCTATTTATTTACACTTCACGTTAAACAATCCGCGTATAGCCTGTGATTACCTAAGGATTCATGTGATATCTACTAGTTATGAATTTATCTGTGGATATGTCTTAATCCCCGATAAATATATGTGCACCAAAAACATGACTCCACACCAATTATATGTATTGATGATTTAGATATGAAAATTATGATTTTATAATATGGGAAAATACACAAGTATACGTATCGTTTATCAAATAATATAGGACTTTCTGATTAAGCCCTGAGATATCAAACCCATAGGGAAGTTTAGAGATTAAGAACTAATTTCAGCAGATGCAATTACTATCTAGTATACGGAACTAAAGAACGACTATATTAAGCTCTATTACTTAATGAAAGAATGCAATTTAGAAAAAGTATCTTTCCCCTTTTTAAGAGAATTAAGTGAATGGATAATTAATTTAGTTAGAATTATATTGTGTCAAATAGGAGCATTCTTATTCTCTACTCTTTGGTCGAGGTATAAAGAACATTGACTAATCCTATGCTTGGTTACTGAATCTGTGGCTAAGCTGGGAGGATACCGGCTGCCACTTCAGAGCTCCCACTTTCCCTTCGCTTGATGGCTAACATCTACACTTCAGTTCCCAAACGATAGGACCGAATTTGAAGATTTTAGTCTGTGACACTAAAATATCCAAATCTATGCCCGATAAATAAAATTTTCTTATATATTTTCACCCTACTTTCAAGGCTTTTAATTTCCTTGAATTTTGGATGTAATCTTTACTATAGTTGATAATTCAACATATTTTAATAGTTCAATTGGTCAAATTGAAAGTAAATTAAGATTTAAGTAAAAGATTATCATAATTTTTTTTTAATATTTAAGGCACAACTAATTCAATTTTCCATTTAAAAAATCTCAACAATAAGGAAAAAGACAGAGAAAACTACTCAGAATGCATAGGAAGAATAACACAAAACTTGGATTTTATTTAAAGCTATAAAACAATAAACAAAAACTTATATCGAATCTTCTCTCCAAGCAAACTCCTTTAAGTTCCTCTGACTCTTCCTTCTTGTACAATACACTCGATTAAACTTACTAATGAACACTCACAAACTACGAACTCTTCAGACTCAGGCTCTCTAGACTCAGACTAAGACACACACACAAAAAGAACACACCTTCTTTTCCTAGATTTGTCTTTATTTAAAGAGGCAGAAAATATTTCCAAAGGTTGCTTAAGCACCTCTTCAAAAAGCGTCCAGATTCATTGTATATTTGCTTGAACCAATCTTCTCACCGTCGGCGACAACAATCTCATTGTCGGCGGGCTTCTATAACGTAGGCTAACTACTCAGGCTCACTGTCGATGGGATCGATCTAGCCGTCGGCGTGCTCCTTTATAATATATTCAAATACTTTTGGGAAAATCATGCCGTCAGCGACCTATTCCTCGCCGTCGGTGGGATAGTTCACTTTTCATCTCTTTTAGTCCTTTTTGTTCTGAATTCGCTCCTTTTTCTATCTTTTTGCTCTCATTTCCTATAAATCTTCATTCCTGCAATAAAACAAAGAAAATACCTTTCATTAACGTACAATTTCATCAAAAATTGATATAATATTGGCATGAATTTTTCAATACATTTTTCTTTGGTCAAAATCCCCGAAACTTAACTATTACTTATCCTTAAGTAATCTTGATACTATATAAAAATAATGATTATTTGTAGTAAAGCTTTAATTCAGAAAGACTATGAATTTGATTTAAATAAGTATTATAATAAAGTTTATTAGAAAACATTTTTAGATAATTAAATTAATTCTATAGATATAAGGTTATTTGGTTATCAAGTTTAAGAGTTCTAGTCCTCTATTCATTTCAAGAATGACTATATTTGCAATATTAGATTACTTAGGATATTCAGATGAAAGGAAATTCATGAAAAAACTATTTAGTAAAATACTAATCCATATATATAATTATAGAAATATTACTAAGTTTTATCCCTTTAGGTTGATTCAATTGAAACCAATTTTTGATAAGGCATGTCCTAAAGCTTCTCCTCACTTACTTTTACTTTTCTTTTCATTTTGATTGATTTTCAATCCCTTCTTTTTTTTTAAAAAAAAAGTAAGGATTACTATTTTTGGATAGACTGTTAATAATTTTGAACATTATTTTCCTCTTCCTAAATTTGAAACTTGAGACATTTCTTTACCTTATATGTATTTCATAGTTTTCACTTCATTGAGTTTCAATCTTTTCTTTTCCTCTAAATACCTCAGAATTTAATATTTTAGAATATAGTTTTCCTTACTTTAAATAGTTATTTATATTCTTATTCTTTATTCCAAATATGTTAATCTACAAAATTTGTTTAATCACTAAAAGTATTTCTTTTAACTTTCTAAATTAATTAAATAAATTAATTCTAGTTTACTGAATTAAATTTACTACAAGAAATCATTTATATAAAAATTCTTGAAAATATAAACTAAGAACAATTTAATAATTAAATTTTTGTCTTTGCATCCCCCAAACATAAATTTTCTATTTATTTAGATAGGGTGAAAAGAAGAAAAACTGTATATTTACATCAAACCTTCGTACTTTAGGTATTTCTACTTTTGAAGTTCTGCAGGTTCTTTTTATCACTTAATTAACTTGTACTGTTAATAATTTTCTACACATATATAATAAAAAAGAAATTGTTGGGTAAAGAAGTTTTGAAATAAGTTCAAAATACTAACACAATTTATACCTATTATAATATTAAGCCCAATTTAACACAACATCCACATATATTTCACTGATCTAGTTTCAGAGTTACAATCACAATTTGAAATATTAAAAGTACACAAATTTAACTGATACAACAAAGTTTAAATGTCTTACACAACATAATAATCAAAATACATAAACTAAACAACTAAACAAACACACAACATAAATATCTAATCATAGAATCTAATCGTGAACATTAAAAATCCCAAACTATATCTTCATCTCCTCATTCAGTAGGTGGAGTAGGCTAGTAGTGAGTATAATGGGGGCACTCAAGAAATATAACATCAAGCTCTCCTCTCTGATAACGATTCTCAGCATCACAGTAAGTTATCTCAAATTCAAAATGCCTCTGGAGATATTCACTATCATAATCATGCCTCCGCTCTAATCCTCCAATTCTCTGATCAATATGCTCCAATTTTTCGTCAATCTTTTTAAAACTTTTCTGCTGCAGAGTCATTTCATTCATCAAATCATAAAGGGTAGGAGAACTATGGGTTGGAGGGTCATAACTGGTAGAGGGAATACCCCTACTAGTTGAAGGTGCATAGCTCCTAGTCCTAGATCACCATCCTTCGTGAGATTCATAGTCTTTATATTAGCCTGGGTAATGGGTTTCATAGGCTCAACCCATTCCTCATCATCTCTCGCCTCTACTTCAGACAATTGGCAGAGTGCATAAATTAAACCCGGATGTCCTAGTCCTCCAACACTTTCACTTCTTGCAATGGCTAATATATTTTTATAAATAATACTCCCCACATTTATATTTGTATGGTTCTGAAAACAAAAATTCAAAACTGCTCTATCTCTTGTGACTTCACTATGGTGATAAGTGGGTAGAAAAGTAGAGAAAATAAAATAATGCCAAGCCTTAACGGTTGCATTTAACATAGAAAGGGGGAAGTTTACCCGTTCACGCTGCTTAATTTTCCAAGTCCCTTTCCCATCAGTGAGAAAGTTAATCACCTCCTTCAGCGGTCCTTCCATTGTTCCAAAAGTATTGTATTAGCTGGTGTGAAGATCTTGTACTTTGTAGAAAGCATTAATCCGAGCAACATTAAATTCAAATAAAAATCCTCTAACCATTATAGGCTCAACCTTCATCTGGGTCAAATTGGCATAAAACTCTTTTACGACTTCAATTGCAGCTTTATTTGTCATATAACAGAAATTTTACCATCTTCGCTCTTTGATCATCTGTTCTACTTCTCCTCCTGGATTCTTGAAAACTTTAGCTTGAATGCATTTTCTTGCCTTGATATTAAAGTTGTATCTTGATTGAGCTTTAGCATTAACGAATAGTGTCTCATCAAATTCTAGTCTCCTCTTCTGTCGTGGAACCATTTCTCGATCTATCAAATTTACAAAAATCTCAACTAAATTCCAAAATAATACTAGAATGGCATCCAAAGGTGACTTAAAATAATCTAAAATGAATTCAATTGATTTCTTCCAACTATTTTCTCAATATTTCAATTTTTTTTCAAAATCCCAAATGTGGAAGAAATACACGGTGAAAATAAAAAATTTTTGCATGGGAGTGAAGCTCTTACTAAGGGAAGATAAAATCCAGTGTCCAAATGTGTTGAAATTGCTCCAAATCCAAGATCTCTCAAGCCCTAAGTTAGTTTTTTCAAAGTTTTGAGGAAGGGGACGATGAATAGTGACGGTTGACCGGTCAAATAAAAGTGTTTTTCGGGATCTCGCCGTCAGCGGAAAAAATCTCGCCATAGGCGGGCTAATTAATTCAAATAGTTTTAAAGTCTCTGGAAAAAGTCGTCGTCAGCGGCGTAGTTCTCGCTGTCGGCGGGTTTTTCCAGAAAATAATATTTTTAATATTTTATATTGTTTTCAATTCATTTTAAACCTCGTTAATGTCTGGTCAATCAATAAAATATAGTTTGCTGTGATTAGATACTTTTTTAACTCAATTAAATTCACACAACACAAAATTTTACAAATTTTATATAAAATCCAAGTGTTTACAATATTCGTACACCACATTACTAATAAGGTATTTAAAAAAAGCTTAACGCACTAAATTCAGCGTCATAATCCAAACTACAATACTCAAAACACTGAATATAAACAAACAACACATAATCTCATCTATACTGATATCAAATCTTAAAATCTAAAGTATCAAAAGTGCAAATTACATAAAAATTACATTCAAACTAACTCAACAAATAAACAAATATGAATGTCTTCTACTCGTCAGTGTCTGTACTAAACTCATCTCTGATATCTTTGATAGAACGTAAATGAAGGAATAGATTGTAGAAAGGCATGTAAGGAAATTCTTCTATAGAATCTTCTTCAAACCATACTTTCTTTCTCAAAAGTCATATGAAACTAGCCTCAGGATGTCTAGAATGATCAAAGTGTTCCTTCATCCTCCAATCAATATGATCAAAAAATCAGAGATGTTATTAACTGAATTCATCACATTTTGTAACTCTTTTTCCAATCCTTTAACTTTCCGTAAGATCAGATTTGTTTTATCAGTAAAGGGCCTGATTGAAAGAGAATTTTGAGGTGCTTGATCCGTAATAATGGTTGTTTCATTGTCGTTATCCAGAGTAGGAAACATATCAGTTGGATTTAATGGTTTTCAAGGCAAAAGTACCTTTTTCCATGCTTCATATGAAACTTGGTACTGACTACATAGTGCAAAAATTATTGAAGGATGTCCTAGCCCATAAATCGATCCATGAACAATCAGGCCTAAAGCAGACTTCACAATAATTGAACCAACATCGATAAGTAATCTGGCTTGAATACAATAATTCAGAATCATACAGTCCTCAGAATCTTTATTTACCCTCATAGTGGGTAATAATTTTGAATAAATAAAGAAGTGCCAGTGTTTAGAGATGGGGCTTAGAAGTGATGCAAAAAAGTTAATATACCTGTCGTCTCTTGTTTCCCAATCTTCTACTTCATCAGTCAAATATCGATAGATCTCATTCATATTATTTCATGTAGGAACAAATTTGTAATAGTGGTAAATGGGTGTATTTTCAATTGACTATAACCCATTAATTCTAGAACGAGTGAAAGTTACCCATCTGCCTCGCACATAGACCCTTCCATTGTTGATTCCGTGAAGATTGGAGTAGAATTCTTTTACTACATGGATGCCTACTGCAGAAGTTGTATATCATAATACCTCCCAACATCGTTGCACAATCATCTCCTCAATAGGCGTTGTCAAATTCTTCAGTTCTCTATTCACGAATCTGTCAGCATATTTTTAGGTTTGTGTTATACTTTAGAAAAAGGGGTCGCCTAACAGAAATTGTCGGCAAATTTTTAATTTAAATTAAATAAATAATTTGAAAAGTAGTACTTGATTCTGAAAATAATTTTAAGTTTAAAAGTTTTAATATATGAAATCAAACCGATCTCATATCCCAAATAGTTTATATAAACGAGCACCGCATCACAAACCGTGTATCTATCCTGAAGAATAGACACACTGCTTGATGATGGGGCTCGATTAAATAAACTAGGAGATTTGTGACATCAGTTTGGTCTGCGAACCAATTTTATAAGCTGACAAGTTCCCCTGCTTAATATAAATGAATTAAGCAGGGTTTATATTACCTGGGTTCTTAAAGTTCCCTATAAGGGCAAGTCCGTATAGTTAATTACATCTTAAATGATGGAAATCATTTAAGAAAACTCTCGATAATGATTAGTGGTTTTGCTCTCAAGAATTTCAAATATTAAGGTTTTTAAAGGATTGGATTTTGAAAATTTCAAAAGGGAATGGATCAAATTTGGAACAATTAATTTCAGGAGTGCAAAGGAAGAAAAGTAGGAGAAGCTGAGGATCCAAGAAGAATCTTTACAAGTTCTCAAACTATCCTATTGTTTGGTTTCAATCTGGGAGTTTATTTAATGTTTCAATCCTGCCAATTTTAATTGATTACGACTTAGATTTGTATGACATGATTATACAAATAGCCTTGAAGATGTGAAGGTTTATGTCGTACCAAACAACAACCTCGGAACCCTAAGACCGGTTAGGGCTTAATTTACATAACATTACTATGCAAATGACTAACGAAGAGTTGAGGATTTATTTTGCACTAGGCAAACTACCTCGAAATCCTATGGCTTGGTTATTTAATACTAGGAAAGGTTTTGCTGAAGTAGACTCAAGTTTTGCTGATGACGATGGTCGTGCTGCCCACTATGCTTCAAGCTCCTTGTTGTTGTGAGGTTTAGTTTTAGAAGTCATAAATCATGAGATGAGAGAAGTGTTTTGGTTTATAGAAAAAATTAAAATCCAAGTATTTTTAATATTTTAATTAAAAAACAAATCCTAAAGTTGATTGAATAGAACCGATTAAGATCCTACAGTTTCGTCATCCCGGCACCGTTATTTTCATTGAATTCACTTAGTCTGGATGAATTTGCTAAACTCAACTGAATGAGTTCCACACTTTCATTTAGACCATGGGAAATCCCGTTAGCAACATGTGGGTTACGTCATCCGTGGTATTTCCGATCATTCAACGAGACGTTTTAATTTAGTTGCAATTGTAGTTTCGTTGTTCTGTTTGTGATTAAATTTTGAGTTGTTTTTTGTTTTGGAATGTTGTGGCAATGAATTTTATCTTACAATGAATTTTAATTTAGTTTTGGTTTCAGTTTAGGGACTATCCTAAAGGTTTTGGTTTCCATGCAACAGTTTTATTTATCATGCAAGAAAAAGTAAAGTACAATGCATGTAAGTAAATTGCAACAAAGTAAATTGCAATAAAATAAAAGCGTACCTGGAGGGTCTTTCCGTCATCCCAAGCTGCACTTAAAACACATGTTAAGGCATTTAAATATTTCAAAAGATACCAAGGTAAAGCTAAGGGAAGGGTTTTGGTTGTCTACGAAATTCGTAATCCTATAACTAGTCATCTCCTATGACGTCAAGGTTCTTGGTTTGGTTTAAGGATGATTTTCTTCATCAAAGAACAACTAGATTTAATTGTTCTTCTAAAAATCCCGTCATATTGAGGAAGTGTTTAGGACGAGTCCTAAACATCTTTTCAATATTTCTGAGATTGTTTTGAGTCCAAGTAAATTTAATTGTAGAGGTGAATTAATCATCCAGGGGGTTAAGTTTTGTTCCCTTGCTCAGTGAACTAGGACATTTGAATATCCTATAAGTGAAGTAACACTTCACTTGATACTTCATTTAAGAGTTATAATAATAAGAGCTTTAAAAGTGCAAATCAATTTATTAGGTATTTTAATGATTTAAACTTAATGATTTAATTTCAATTTTAACTTAATTATAAAAATTAGTTTAATTTTGGAATAGTGTTCAAGTTATTTTAGATTTAATTCTTAATGATTTCATTTAGGTTTGTTGTTAAATGATTTTGATTTAATTTAATTCAATTTTATTTTAATTTAATTTTTTTTAATTTTAATTTAATTTGATTTGATTTTAATTTTAGTTTAATTTGGTTTAATTTGATTTAATTTTAATTTTAATTTAATTTAATTTAATTTAATTTAATTTAATTTAATTTAATTTTAATTTTAATTTAATTTAATTTAATTTTAATTTTAATTTAATTTAATTTAATTTTAATTTTATTTTAATTTTTAATTTAATTTAATTTAATTTAATTTAATTTAATTTAATTTAATTTAATTTAATTTAATTTAATTTAATTTTTATTTTAATTTAATTTTAATTTAATTTTAATTTAATTTAATTTTTAATTTAGTTTAAATTTAATTTAAATTTAATTTTTGTTTAATTTTAGGTTTAATTTTTAATTTGGATTATTATTTTAATTTTTTAATTAAGAATTATGTATTATTGAAGTGATTTATTTAAGGATTTTTAAATTAAAGAATAAATATCCTCTTAATAATATCCCTACTTTAATAATTCCAATTTCTATTATTCTTCCAAAATTTTAATTAATTAATTAATTAAAGTTTTATTTTAATTATATTTGAAATGGTTAGTAGGTTTCTACCCTTAATCATTTAAGTTTTAATCATCCAAAATCAGTTTAAAATCAAATATTTTACCCTCCCCTTTTTGATTAATCCTAAAATTTTAATTAAGGGTTGAAATTTTTTATTACCCTTTTGTCCTTCAAGCTCAGTAATTATATAACTCACTAAACTAAGCTCAAATGAAATTGAAAATTTTATGTAACCTCACGCACATGTCAATTAAGACATTAGAGGAGAAAATGTGATTTTTCTCTATTTAATTTATTTATGTAATTATTTTTTATGGAAAATAGGGGTTTTCAAGGAAAATTCAATAACATGACCAAGGAAACGTTTCTATTCTTAAGCAAATTATGGGATGTTCCTAATGACCAAAAGACTATTTGGACCAATTTTAGTGATTTTTTGAATTATATTTTATTTATAAGAATTATTTCGAGTTTTGAGGTATTAATTAATTTTAAAATAAAATTAAAGTTGAGAAATAGGTTTTATATTTTTCAAAAATATCTCCGATATCAGGGAAGTGAGAGAATAAAATTTTAGATTTTTTTTATTTTTCTTTGATTTATTAGAATTAATTTAGTGGAAATGTTAATGAAAATCAATTTTTTAAATAAAAAATTGTTTTAGGCATTTAAAATTCAATATCTTACCCTAGAGACTTAGGAAAAATATTTGGTTTGTTCCTAAGTGATTAGAATTGAAAATGTGCCATTTTGGTGATTTTTAATATTTTTATGATTTTTATTATTTTTTAATTATTAAAAATATTAAAATAATGATAAAAATCAACTTTTTTAGAAAATTACAATTTTAATTTTCCTAAGTTCCTCTGATATCAGAGAAGATCTAAAACTATTTTTGTGAATTTTTGAAAGGTATTTTGTGAGTTATGAATTTTTAAAGTTTAATTTTGGTTATGTGACTTAATTAATCCATTTAGTGGGGTTAAATATTTCCAATTGATTTCAAATTTTTATGTGATGTTCCTCTGATACTAAAGATCAGTGTAGAATTATTTTCAAGTTAATTTGATGTGTAGTTAACCCTAATTAATTAAAGTTCAATTTTGGGTGTTTAGGCCAATTAGGGTTGTTCCATGTGAATTAACCCAAAATCTATTTTTCCTAGGTTCCTTTGGTCGTAAGAAACATCACCAAATGTTTCTAGAATTTATTTCTCAACATGCTAATTATTTGAATTAAAATACTTAAAATAGTAACATGCAATTGAAAAATTAATAACTTCTCATAGGAATGGCCTTTGACCTTAGAAAATTCAGGGAATGTTCCCAAGTTCAGAGGCTTCAAAAGCCCCATGGTCTCATGTCATGGTGAATTACCTATGCAAATGGAGAATTAAAACAATGCAGAGAGTAAATAAATCATTAAAAATAAAATACATAATGAAATGACTTGATTTTTTTTCCACATTATTCTACTCTGTTCACTGAGTAAGAGGGTATTTTTATTTTACTTTTATGATTTTCCTACACAAAGTTATGAATTTTTGAAGTTCTGATAATTAAATAAATAGAAAAATACCCTATTTTCCTACTTATCCATGCGGCGCCACGCAATCCTCAGCAGCTCCGAAAGACCACACGATGCGCTTTAATTCGGCGCCGCCATCTGAGTCAGCTGCCACAGGGCCCGCGGTTCACTTACCATCTCCTGGTCCGACTCCATCTGAGCCGTCCGCTCGATACACGTGCTATCCAACGGCTCCCGGTCATCGTCTACGACTGGAGTGCACCCGTGACCGTCCACACTAAAACCCTAAGATCTCACTCTATTCTCAATGGATTATTATGTTCTTATACTCTATGGATTCGTCTTGAAGAGACGAAAATATCCATATGGTTTATGGGGCATGAAATTAACCCAATCAAAATAGAGAATTTCTAGAAGCTCGGGAAGAAGAGAGAGCTCATACTTTTGCTCAGAGAATTGAAGCTTCGATCTAAGAATTGTGTCACCTTCGATTGAGTCCAAACAAGCTCCAGATGAAGTCTCTGGCCCTGAGGAATTTCCTAGACCTGATTTCCACCAGACCCGATTTCAACCTTTGGTGGCTAGAACAAATGGGTGGCCTGGAGAGGGGGCTTTCACTTGGGAACTCCTTCTCTTGGTCTTGTGCAGGTGTGGGAGAGTTTAATTTGATTTTTGTGGAGGATTTGAAAGTGTCCTATTCTAGCATGAGAATTGAGCTCTAAAATTGAGCTCAATCAGTGGGAATTAGGGCAGGAGGATAGTGGGGATCAAATGCTCTCAGCTAGGGAAAGCTTTGTGTGGAGATTGGAGGGATTTTGTGAAGGTTGATTTCAGCCAACCTTTTGGCCGAGAGGGGTTGGCTGGCTTAAATAGCCATGGCCATGGCCTCTCATGGGAAGTTAGGGGCTAGGATCAGCTGGTCTGGTGAGGAGAAGAACAGCTACAATGGCCATTTGGAGTGGGGCAGCTCAGCCATGGGGAATTGCAATTTTTTGGTTGATTTGGACCTCTCGGCCTGGTATTTTCCGGTGACTGTGGTGGCCGGCCGGCCAAGGTCAGGTCACTGGTGTGATCAGGAGGATCAGTTCTTGAGGTTTGTGAGTTCAATTATCAAATTCCATGTGTAAAGTGGATGAATTGAAATGGAAAGCGGAAGAGGTGATTTTGGCTTGGTTTGGGTCAACCCATGTATTTGGGCTTGGTTCACCTCCCCATGGCCTGATTTTGGGCTGAGGAGGTCGGGTGGGTCGAGCTCACATGTGTGGTGAAGTCCACATCCAAACATATTTGGATTAATTTTGGGTTAAGGGTAATCATGGTTAAGGCTAATGACGTTGAGGGAATCTAGAAAGAGCTTCCTCCATTTGCCCAATGTGGTATGGTCACATGTCAAACCTTTCATGGCTCCACATGGGGCTTAAGGATGGCGTCATGGCTCTTATATAGCTTGGGAAAAGTTGGCTTGGTTTCATGGAAGTAGGTTTTAGGAATTTTGGTATTTTGGTGTGAAATTTGGATGGTTTGTCATATGGCTTAGTTTAGAGAAGTTTGATTGTTAATTTAGAATTTAGGGATGATTTTAATTAATGAAATGATGAATAGAGTGTCATATGGGCTTTAGTATGAAGTTTGGGCTTTTAAAATTTGGTAAAGGTGGGCTTTTAAAATGGTTTTAGGGGAATGGGTTTTTATGCTTCAAAATGGGCTTTTAGATCAAAAAAAAAATTGTAAAGGGCCATGCCAAATAAATTTTGGGTTTATTTTAAGGATATGTCATGTGTGATTTAAAACAAATTTGGAGTGATTTGGGATTGAATTCTATTGGATTTGGGTTTATTTGGTAAAGTGGCTAAGGTGGGCCAAATTGGGCTAACTTAGGCTAGGGTTGGGCTAATGTTGAAATTGATGTAAAATTGATGTTGAGAAAAGTTTAGGGGAATGTTATGATGAGTTTCCAACTTTGGTTCGGGTTTAATCTTGGGATTTGGGCCTATTAGGGTTAGGTGTGTGTTTAGGTCAATTTAAGGGGTTTTGGATATGGGTTGAATTTAAGTGAGGTTTGGGTTCAAGTTTTGGGCGAATTATGTTAGTTTTTTTTTTATGGAGATGTTAGGGAAGGTTTAGAAAGATTTGGTGGCAAATGGAGTTGAATTGGGTTGGTTTGGGCTAAGTTTGGGTTATGGGTCAAAATTGGGCTTTATGTTTAGAAATGAAATTGGATGCAAATGTCAATCAAATTTGGCTTGGATTTGGTCTAGATTGATATTGAGGATATGGAATTGAAGATTATAATTGAATTGGACCAAAATTGAGATCAATTGGGGTGATTTGGTTTGACATTGGGTTCATTTGGGTTTAAAATGGGCTAAATTGGGGGTTTTGGTAAAAGTGGGGTAGATTGACAAAATTGGCCCATGGTAGAGTTGAACAAAATGAAATTGGGAATATTTTGGATTTTTTGGAAATTTTTGAGAATTTTTGGAATTTTTAGATTTTTGGGTCAAGAGGGGCATTTTGGTAATTTGGAGGCTATTGGGGGTATTTTTGGAAATTTTTTGGGATTTTTGGCCAAAGATGATCACTTTGAATGGTGAGAAATGTTTAAGGACTGATTTTAAGGAATTTTGAATAATTTGGGTAATTTTGCAAATTTTGGGTTATTTCAAGGGCATTTGGTAGGTTTGGCGGGTTCGAGGCCCCGGGGGTCAAAAATTGAAATTTTGGAAAAATGAAAATTGAGCAAGTGTGAGTGAAATGGAATCATTTTGGTTGAGACATGAAGCCATATTAAGCCCATAGGAGCCATGCGAGGACTCATTTGAGGCATTCACTATGTTGTTCCTAACATTCTTAGCCAAGGGCCTAGGCGTTAAGGTCCTTGCATATGAATTATCTACATGAGTCAGGAAGTCAAGCTAGGCATGAATAGTTTTAGAATTTGAAATGTGTGTGAAAGTGTAATGTGTGCAGGTGAACCCTCACCAAACCAGGCCACCCAGGGTGATCCTAAGGCCAAAGAGTCCTATAGGGAACTCATCCTTTAAACATCCACATTTGATCTCAACCCTCTAGGTGATTAGGGGTTTACAATCTAGCTTGTGGGGTTTGCTGGGAGTTAAGAAGTGGTTGAGTTTCTAAAAAGGTAGGTTCCATTTCTAGTCCTCTATGATAGTCAAAGGAAAAGCCTAAGGCTAGATCCTAAGTACTAAAGAGAGAAGAGAATACCTCATAAAAATGAGGTCAACAAATGGACCTCCAATAGGTGTTGTGTGCTAACCAAGCACACCGCGCGTATTGGCATTGACCGAAGAGATCAACAAAACCAACACACATGTCCAAGTGACAAACTTAGGACAGAGTAGAAAAATTTCCGCTGGGGAGTATCAGGTACATTTCCAAGATTGGAGATCCCTGAACTCTCGCTGGGGAAATGAAAAGGAGGTGAATTACAAATCACAAGATTTGGAGAATTTTAATTTAGATTTCGTTTCATTTTATGTTCAAGTTTTGATGTGTGAGTTTAGATTTGGAGTTTTAATTTAGATTGAAGTTTAATTTAAAATCAGTTTGAGGAAATTTGGAATTGAAATGAGAATTGAAACACGAGTTTCAACCTTGGGATTGCGAAGAAAACTGGATTTTAGGTAGCAGCCTCGGAGTAAGAATCCGAGCTTAAGTGTTGATTGAAAAGGATGAGAATCAGAATTTAGGTACTTATCTCGAAAGAGAACTAGAATGTAGGTACCAGTCTCGGAAATTTTGAATTGAAATGAAGGTATCAATTCGGATGAGAATCGAAATGTAGGTATTGATCTCGAAATGAGAACTGGAATGTAGGTACCAGTCTCAGAAATTTTGAATTGAAATTTAGGTATCAATTTAGATGAGAATCGAAATGTAGGTATCGATCTTGAAATGAGAACTGGAATGTAGGTATCGATCACAAAAATTTTGAACTGGAATGTAGGTATTAATTCAGATGAGAATCGAAATGTAGGTATCGATCTCGAAATGAGAACTGGAATGTAGGTACTAGTCTCAGAAATTTTGAATTGAAATGTAGGTATCAATTCAGATGAGAATCAAAATGTATGTATCGATCTCGAAACGAGAATTGGAACGTAGGTACCAGTCTCGGAAATTTTGAATTGAAATGTAGGTATCAATTCAGATGAGAATCGAAATGTAGGTATCAATCTCGAAATGAGAACTGGAATGTAGGTACCAGTCTCGGTAGGTATCAATTCAGATGAGAATCGAAATGTCGGTATCGATTCTCGAAATAAGAACTGGAATGTAGGTACCAGTCTCGGAAATTTTGGATTGAAATGTAGGTATCAATTTGGATGAGAATCGAAATGTAGGTATCGATCTCAAAATCAAAACTGGAATGTAGGTACCAGTCTCAGAAATTTTGAATTGAAATGTAGGTATCAATTCGAATGAGAATCGAAATGTAGGTATCGATCTCAAAATGAGAACTGGAATGTAGGTACTACTCTCGGAAATTTTGAATTGAAATGTACTGTGGAGATTTGGATTTAGCGGGAGATCGAAATGAGATATGAAAGTGTTCCACATCCCACGAGAATAAATCAAAGTTTGATTTTTTGGCGAAGGGTATGAATCCATGTCATCAGAACCAAATCGAAAATTTTTCGTGATTCTAAAATCAACCTGAGAGATGGTTTTAAAGGAGGTCTGAAGTAGATCTTGATTTGAAGAAGAATTGGAAGATTTGAAAATATTGATTTAGACTGAAATTTAATTTGAGATTTAGATTCGTTTTGTTTGTCCTTTAACGATCTAATTTTTTTTTATTATTATTTGTTGTTTATTTAGTGTTCATGTGAATTTGAAGTTCATTTTACTATTTAGATTTTTAGCAAAAGTTCTCATTTATTTTCTTTTCTCTTCTGCTCTTCGTTCAAAGTTTATTTAACTCTAATGGCGTTTCTTAGTCAATTTGCACAAAAATAGGTGAAGGCAAAATATGACGCAGTCATTTTCTTTCCAACTTGCTGAAAGTACATCATACAACTTGGTCTAGTCATGATGACATTTTCATAAGAAATTTAATGTCTCGTACAATCCATGTAAATCCAAAATGGACTGTGTAAACTTCTTGTTGATCCATCCAAAAGCGTCTGTCAAAAATCCATGTCTGAATAGTAAGAAACATGGGTAATAACATCACCTTCCAAGCAACCCTTGGCAGGAATGCCGCATGGATGTGCATTGGAGGTGTGCTATTTCCCATGTAACTCACAGCTCGTAGGGCCGGAGACTCTCCAATTCTGGATCTGGCTGGAAGTGGTAAGGCGCCTTTCTGTCGTCCATCCTTCTAAAAGTGACTGAGATCCACTCCACTTGCACTCCCGGTATACAATGTTTTGTGATGTCTGCTCCATTTGCTTTTAATATCATGACGAAACCAACTGGAAGTGGTATCTCCACCGGCCCTCGGAACTTACCCGGGCCTGTTATCCGGAGGCCAGATCCGAACATGATATTGCATTGGTTGATGAACGAAACTGTGCAAAAAGGTCTCATAAAGTCGTGGTAGTCTATGTGTGGAGGTATGCAGTCACCCTTCTGATAAATGTTGATGATGCAACTGTTGGGTATGCAGTCTGCTGGCAGTACTCTCCACGTTATCATTCTTTCACCATTCTTTTAATTATCCTCGGCATTGGATCCACCTCGCTGCAATGGAGTATCCCAGGTGGATTTCCTTTTCTATCCTCTGCGAAGTTATAGCAACATCCGTATTGTATTGTGACTCTTCCTTTCCCTGGCAACCATCTCTGGGGTTCTGAATAAGTCTTTTCCCTCAGACAGCCTGCTCGAACCATCTTCTGAAGTTCTAAGATGCAATCCACAATCTGATGTTGCTCATGTTCTGAGAATACATATGTGTGTAACTCGAGGCCTTCCAAAATGTTGATTCTCTTGCCTTTAATCCTTTCAAAGTATTCGAAAGCCTTCTTCTCAACATTTTGCATTCTTTCTAATTCATTTTCTAGGATGATCTGCAAGTAACGAGGCCTAGTAACGTACTGTGGGATGTATGGCTCAATCCCGTCATGTTCTCCTGCATACCTTGGCTCCTCGAGGATTGTCTCTGTCGGGACATCCTCCGGGGTTGCTTCCGCAACAAGGTTCTTCAGATATGGTTTCTCTGTCCGGCCTCGAGGCACTGACTCTATTTCTGTTCTTCTTGGCACTTCTTCGATTTGTTCTGATTTTCTTGGCTTTGACTTTCTTCTTTCTGGTTCCTGACGAACCGGTATCTTTGAAATGTGTGTGCCGGCAAAAGCGGTTGTTTCCTCTTGTTGATCTGTTACTAGTTTAGTCAACATCATGCAGATACAGTGATTCTTATTCCTTCTTTGGGTAGCAGTGAGAATAGCTCTCCTTACCCCTTGAATTTCTGCGGGCTTGGCGCTGACGAGTCTGCCCTCTGTCGTGGTAACTACAGACTTAATTTTCTTGCTTTCCTCGATGTTTGTCTTTCTTTTCTTGTTGTTGGATTGGTGGCTTGGGCCACCCATCTTCATCTTTGTCTAGCTGTGAAGCTCTTCTCGGTCAACTGGGACCCAATCATTTTCTTCGTACTGTAGGCTGGCTGGTGTGAAGTCAGAATCAATTTCTATCACTGCCCCATACTTCAGCCTCTTTTCATCGAGTACGAGACTCACGCCATTTCTAAAGTTTAGGACCAACCGCCCGTTCAACATTTCCCTGTGAAAAAGAAAAGGAAAGGATCAGGGGCTGTACTAAGAACAAGAACATTAAGAAAATATTTATCACTGAAGATTCTTATTCACTTATTTTAATTTTTAAGGAAAGTAGGAAAAGATGAAGAAAGATCAGGAACAAGATTTGATTTGAACGGAAGGGTAAAACTTTATTATTATGATTTCACATATTTTATTTTTAGCACATATTTCTTGTTAATGATTTTTTTTGTCATCCATTTTTATGTTTTTTTTTTCCGGACCCAGTCACAAGTGGTTACTTCACCCGTGTTTCTAGGGACAAGAATTCATTCATTCGAAACATCGGGTCGCGTATTACTTCTTCAAATATCGTCTGTTGATTAGAAGCATTTGTCGTTCTCCTTGGCAATTCACAAGTTGCTAGGAACCTCCAGAGTAAATTGTCTCGACCATGAACGGCCCTTCCTAAGTTTGTTCAAATTTACCACCTATCTTGCGATGTGCAAGAATAGGTCTTCTGAGAACCAAAACCAAGTCACCGATTGAATGTCCTGGGGCGGACTAGTTTATAATGGGTTTGGATCATCTTATCTTGATACAGTTCCAAATTCTGTTGTGTGGAAAGTCTTTTTCCTTCCAAGCTCTCCAATTCTTCTAGTCGTAGTCTGGCATTTTCCTCCGTAGTAATTTTGTTCGCAACTGTAATTCTGAGTGATGGGAGCTGAACTTCCAAGGGTAGAACTGCCTCAGACCCGTACACTAAAGCGTAGGGCGTAGACTGAGTAGAACTCCTAAAAGTTGTCCTGTAGACCCATAAGGCTTCTAACAACTTCTCATGCCAATTTCTCTTGTTGTCGTCTAAAGTTTTCTTTAGAATTTGAACGAGAGTTTTTTTAAAAGCCTCGGCCAAGCCGTTTGCTCTTGGGTAGTAGATCGTTGAGTACTGCCAATCGATCCCGTGTCTTCTAACAAAATTGTTGATCTTTGTACTTTTGAATGCAGACCCATTATCTGAAATGATTCTGCGCGGTACCCCAAAACGGTAGATGACTTGGTTCTTGAAAAACTGTAACACGTGGTGTGCCTTCACTTCCCTGAGTAGTATAGCTTCTGTCCATTTAGAAAAGTAGTCTGTAGCTACAAGGATGAATCGATGTCCTCTTGAAGAAGGCGGTTCTATCGGACCCACTATATATGTGCCCCAACACTCAAATGGCCACGACGCAATTGTCGGATGTAGCACATTTGGAGGTTCATGTAGAACCACTCCATGCACTTGGCATTGGTGATAGCTCATGGCGATCTTCATACAGTCGGTCATCATTAAGGGCCAGTAGTACCCTAATCTCTTAATCTTCATTTTCATTTTCAGACCCGACGGATGAGCGCCACAAAGTCCTGAATGTACTTCTTTAATGATTTCACGAGCCTCGGACCCGCTCAGGCATCTTAGCCACATCTGATCAAAAGACCTTCTCTATAATGTATTGTTTATTAATGCGTAAGACAGAGTTCTTTTCTTGATTATTTGGTCTATCGACTTATCGTCGGGCAGGCTTACTGTTCGCAGGTAGTCTATTAGTGGCTACCGCCAATCTTATATATTTTGTGTCACTGCTGCAATTGTTTCTTTTGTTTTTTCTGCTGATTTGTGTATTGTATCTATGTCGAGCTGTGATAGGACCTGTCGTCCTTGAACTGACACTTCAACTGACTCATCCTACAAGCAGGCAAATTCCTTTGCAAGGTGGGCTAGTGCATCGGTGAGAGCATTTTCTCTTCTAGGAATCTCTTAGATTGTTACATTTGGGATTTGCTCCAACAATTTCATGACATACTGAAAGTATTGCTCAAGTCTTGGTTTCAGAATCCAGTACTGTCCGGCGATCTGTTGAAAGATCAACTGAGAATCTCTGTAGATGTTGATGTCCATTATTCCCATTTGAATGGTTAGTTCCAGTCCTGTTATGAGGGCTTCGTATTCTGCCTCGTTGTTTGTATACGGCTCTGTTAAGTGGTAAGAGTATCTTAACATCCCTCGCTCAGGGGTTATAAAGATTAGTCTGATTCCTGCCTTACCGGGCACTATCATTTATAATTCTTTGTTCTTCTGTGCTGAGGACGCACCGTCAAAGTATAGTTCCCAACGTCGATCATCAAGGTCTTCTAGGCAAGAGGCGAATCTGCCGGTAAAGGGTGTGCTGCAAGGAAATCAGGTATAACTTGTCCCTTTACAGCGCGAAGAGGGATGAAAGTTATGTCAAATTGCAATAGTATCATCGACCACCTGACAAGTCTGCCAGAGAGCGTCGGTCGGGTCATCAAGTATTGCAACGGATAAACTCTTGAAATAATGTTGACCTTATGAGAAAGCATGTAATGCCTGAGCTTCAATGTGGCGAAGATCAGGGCCAAGCAGTGCTTCTCAATAGGAGGATACTTTACTTCCGTCGGAATTAGACGATGACTTAAGTAGTATAGAGCATTTTCTTTTCCCTTATCATTGACCTGGGCTAGCAGGGCTCTAAGGGAGTCGTCTAAAACTGTGGTATAAAGTATGAACGTTCTACCTGAGACTGGGGCTGCTAAGATAGGAGGTGTCATTAAGTATTGCTTAACAACCTTGAAAGCCCGCTGGCATTTCTCATCCCAAACGAATTTGGCGTCCTTGTTAACTAATGCCGAGAAGGGCTGACACCTACCTGACAAGTTTGAGATAAAGCGTCGAAGTTATGCCAACTTCCCTTGAAAGGATCGCAGCTGTTTCAAGGTTTTAGGAGGTGGCATTTCTAAGATAGCTTTAATCTTTTTCGGATCAATTTCAATTCCGCGATGTCGGACAACAAATCCTAAGAATTTCCCGGAGGTGACGCCGATGGCGCATTTTAAGGGATTCATCTTAAGGTTGTATTGTCTTAGTCGTTCGAAAATAATTCTCAAATCATACAGGTGATCTTCCTTCAGTTTGCTTTTGATGACCACATCATCCACATAGCACTCAACTTGGTTGTGAATGAGATCATCAAAAATCTTCGTCATCGCTCATTGTTATGTTGCTCCTGCGTTCTTTAGTCCAAATGGCATTACTGTGTAGCAATACACTCCGATCGGCGTTCTAAATGTCGTGAGCTTTTCGTCTTCTGGTGCCATCTTTATCTGGTTGTATCCTGATGATCCATCCATGAATGAAAATATTTCATGTGTTGAAGCAATGTCGATCATTAGTTCTGGGATTGGTAGTGGAAATTCATCTTTTGGACATGCTTTATTTAAATCTCTGAAGTCTATGCAGATTCTGATCTGACCATTCTTCTTTCTGATTGGTACCACATTGGCTAAGCAAGTAGGGTATTATTCTTCACGGATAAATTTAGCGTCTATCAGCTTCTTAACTTCGGTTATTACTTGTTGCTCAATTTCTAGATGCATTCTTCTGGGGGCTTGTCTGACTGGAACGGAAGTAGGTTCTACTCCTAATTTGTTAACTGCGACCTCTGGAGCTAATCCTGGCATTTCATCGTAACTCCAAGCAAAACAATCCTTGAATTCCATTAATAGCTTGATCATTTCCTTGGAATCTTCTTTATTGAGTAAGGAGCTAACAAAGGTAGGCCTGGGCTCTTCTCTAGTACCTAAGTTAACTTCCGTTAACTCGTCTATTGTAGATTTGATTTTTTCTTCGAATTCTGGTGGAGCGTCTCTGATTGGTAGATCTTCGAGATCTCCTGAAGCTTCCAAGAAGTCTTCATTAGGTTCGCATGTGACAACCAAGCAAAATCCCGTATCGTCAACTGATCCTACTGTGCCGAATCCGAGACCATGTTTTGAATTGGGAGGCCAACCGGCATTATTCCATAATTTTTTAAAGTATTGTGATCGGCCTTTTGTCCATTGTCGAGGTAAGACACCATGTTGAATTAAATTTTGAACACAGGGAGAGTACCACTCAAAAGGTAATTCCATTAATTCGGAAGAAGTAACATCTTCGAATTGTACATCTTTTTCATTATTGGAAGAAGAAGCACCACGGCAAAACTTGATTGGCTTAGTACCACCACCATGCACTTCCTTGACCACCATACCCTCAATCTTATTAGAATGGATCGAGGTCAGGGTCATAGTATGTACATGATGGTTAATCTTCTCGTTCATTGATTTGTATTCTTCATTCTTTTCATCTTCGAGAGAGATCTGGAACTGGGGTTTCTTTTGACTTATTGTCGCAGCTTCTTTCTTGATTTCTTCTCCTTCTTCGGAAGTGTTCTCCCAATCAACATCGATGACAAGTTTCTTTTGTCCAACAGTTCTAACATTTCTTCCAAGTCCTCGTCCCCGGCCTCAACCTCGAGTGCGAGTTCTGGAGAAATCTTCACCATCTCGCCATAAGGGAGTGGAAAGTAACTCTTAGACTAGAACTTCAGGTTCTTCATCGTCTCGAATTTCTTTTGCTTCATTTGGTATCGTATTTTTGGAAAAGATTATTTTCTTCGTGGGCGGGTAGTAGGCCGCATCTTCATGAATTCCAATCTCGTGTACGGAGAATGGTTGCAAGTCACGTTTGATATACTGTTCTCCTCCTTCATAATACTTTATGCACTGGTGTAGAGAAGACGGTACTATCCGGTTTTCATGGATCCATGGCCGACCCAGTAGAGCGTTGAACGATGTCTCAGAGTCAATTATGTACAATTTTGCGGTTGTCTTTGCTAAATCACCTGTCTTCATTAGTAGTGTTATCGATCCAAGAGCTCTTTCTCCTTTTTGTTTGAAGCCTCTTAATAGCATCTTGTCTGCTTCAAGCTCGCGAGCATCAATTTCCAAATATGCTAGCATCCGAAGATTCATTATGTTGATTGATGCTCCCGGATCAACCAACACTCTGGAGAGCGTAAACCTTCCAATAGTGACTGAAATGTATAACGGTCGGTTGTGATCTGCTGTTCTCAGAAATAGATCATTGTCCATGAAGGTAACACCTCACTGTTCTTTTAACGAGCAAACCTCATCGAAGGAATTACAGGCCATTTGAGTTAAACAAATCTCTGGATCAAGTAAAGCCTTGATCAGAGCCTCCCTCATCTCCTTTGACAGGATCAGAGCGTCTTATATACTTAGTTTGGTCGGTAGCTTCCTAAGATGGGCTAGCACATTATAGTTCACTTTATTACCATGTTCCTCGATTTCTTCCCGAATGGACAATTCCTTTGTCGGGGTTGGCTCTTCCTGAGCAACCACCTGCTTTCCTTTATCCTTTGGACCCATTCTCGGGGGTAGAATTTTTCCTCTTCTTAAATTTACTTCAGTTATCTCTTCTGAATTTGGTGTTGAATATGCCGGTGTATCCTCTTGAATTGGAACAACTTGCTCTTCTGAAATTGCTTCAGTGTCTCATGGTTCTAATTCTATCGTGATCGGAGCCCCTCGGAATTCACAAATGGACTCGATGCTTGTTGAGCTTTGGTAGCCTCCTTTGTGAACACCTTCTTCGTCGTGGTCACTGAGGTTGTGTATGATTTGTGAATCGTTATCCGTATTGGAATCGAGATCCAGATTAAGTCGGTTGTTGCTAGTTACGTAATAGTTAGAAACAGTCAAAACGTAGCCAACGCCATAACCCTTATCATTATAAGATCCCACCGGGGCGAGCAAATAATCATACAGAGTCAGGAGTTCGAGGGATTTCTCCCCCGAATCAGAAACAACCATCCTAGGATAAGCAGCCCCTAGTCTACCCTTCGGACCCTCGGTCTTCTTTTCTTCCATGATCTTCTCCTCCTTCTGGGGCGGTTCTTCAATCGCAAGTGATAGTGCCGACTCGACAGGTTTCAAACACTGAGTTAAAGCACATACCGAAGCGGTCTGGATGTGATCCAAAATTTTTTTTGATGACTTCATCCAGACGGTACTCCATCCATCATCAGTCGCATAAGGGTCTATTGGAACAATAGGATCCATTGAAATAACATTGACGGAACCTCCCTTCTGGGTTCCTTCATGTATTCATTTGGGATCGCTATGTTCCCTTTTCGGAGATTGTCATCAAGCCAACTCTTGAAAGTGATGCAATCCTCTACCTTATTTCTAAGCATCTGGTGGTAAGGGCAATAGTTCGGATGATCTTTCTTATTGACTTCCTCTGGCTTCTTGGGCTCTGGCAGCTGAAAATCCGGTTTCTTCATTAAGTTGCGGAACATCTTCGCTACTGCTTCAGTTTTGAATGGATATTCTTTATTTAAGAGTTCTCTTAAGGTATGCGATGAACGAGGTGGTTGTTCATAATGCTGAGACAACTAATAGCTCGGATGAGGTTGTTGATAGCCTTGCTGAGGTTGCTGATAAGTTCGATGTAGTGGTTGATAACTAGGTTGTGGCCCCTCTGACTGTATCTGAACCGGCTGCTTGCCCTTATCTACTGCCGTGATGATTCCAGATTTCTTTTTGAATGTTTTCACAGGTTTCTGCTTATCGTTCTTGTCCACGAAACTTAACTGCTTTGCCTCTTCTTGCAAGCGCCCGGCCTTGCTAAGCAACTTCTCGAAAGTCTTAATTGTAAATCCTTTAAGGAGAAGTGCTATCGGGCCATGGATACTTTTAAGTAAGATGCCGACTGCATGTTGTCTTTGAAGCTGTGGTTCACACTTCATGCTTAAGTTTCTCCATCGAAGTATGTAATCCACTAAAGTCTCGTTTGGCTTTCGTTGCTCCACCTCTAGATCACCGATAGTGATGTGGTGCTGAGCCCCGACAAATCGTTTACGATGAGATTCTCCTGTTCTGAAAAAGTCTTCACTGAGCCGTTCGACAATTCTACGTACCAGTCGAAGGCGATCCCTGACAAACTACTGATGAACTGGAAGAAGAGTAGAGCGTCGCTCCCACCGGCATTGCAGCAACTAGCACGATAATGTGCAACATGTTGCTGGGGGTTTCTTGTTCCATCAAAAGTCTTAAATAGAGGTGGTAAGAAGCCTTTCAGGTATTGGACTGCATCGAACTCCTCAGGGTAAGGTCTACCCGTCTGAATAGATGCTCCACTCTTGGATTGTGCTAAGGCTTCTTGCACCTGCTGTTCTACCATGTTTTTAATATACTTTTATGGAATCATGCTTTGTGTAGAATCCTTCTTTGGTTGCTCGTCCCCATTGAAGGATGTGATCTCTTTTCCTCCATCCGCGATATGGATGATCTCTGGGGGTGTCTCTTTCTGAGGCTGGGCCTGACTCTGGGGAGTGGCTAAGGCAGCAGCCATCTCTTCCATCCTCTTTGCCATTTGGGAAATTGTATCATCTCTTTCCCGAAGCTATGCTCTTAACACTTCCGGTTCATCTCTCTCTCCAGCTGCTGGAGCACCTTGCGAAGCTGACGATGCTCATGTTTCAACCATGTTGATCTCGGCATACTCCTCATCCATGAACTCTGATGAGTCAATTTCGTCTCCTAATTCTTCTTCTCTTTATTTTGCTAACCGTCAGATGTCGGTCCTTAGCTTGTCCATGGAATCCTCTAGTGGCCCTTTTCGCACGGTCTCGCATTTGTCTCATGACGGTTGTTGAACTTCTTTCCCGGGAGTCCCCTTTATTGCAGTTGCACTTTCTTTTAATTCAAGTCTCCTGACGAGACTTTTCTTCTCAGGACATTTCTTTGGTCTTAACTCGCTAGTAGTAGGTCGCCATACCATCCTTCTTGCAGCCAGAAGCCTAGACCGGATGGTTTGTCGGCTATATGCTGGAAGGTGGTATCCTCCCTAATCTGTAGACCCAATACAACAACTTGTGGACTGGCTTTTATCTTCTTCTTTGGTTTCACTATGGCAGCAGCAGGTTCTATTCACGGTCCGAGGCGGGATTTAGCTGGCACCCGTCCTATCCTTCTTACGATTTCTAACACAGGGCATATTTATTTCTTTGCCAATCTTTCTATTACAGCTTGCAGTCGAGCCAATGGCGTAGTCTTATCCCTTTTTCTCTTGTAATTGTTGTAGTATGCAGGTCGGGGTAATGCGGTGGCGATCCTATGAACATCCTCTTCATCTGATGCGGCAGAGAGGGGGTGAAACCTGCTCCCTTCTAACAGAGGTATATACTCAGCCAGTTCTTCTATATCTTCAGGAATTTCTTCTAGAAAAGCAACTTCAGCAGCTCTAGCTTTATTGGTGATCTTTCTGCTTCTATTTCTCCTTTGAGTCTGAGTTAAGGGTGTAATTCTTGAACTGGACCCAATCTCAAAAATAAATGGTATTGTAGCAAAATCTGTACCCTCCACGGTGACAGGCTAATCATAGACTTGGATTTCCTTCTCCTTTAGTTTGGCGGAAGTCGGGGTAGGTGCGGAGATGACTAGACTGGTTGGGGTAGAGACAACAGTCCTCCTACGAACAGTAGTACTCCTCTCAGCTGGAACCCTTTGCAGGGGAGGGAATTCTTGAGCCGACTTCAGGTTGAACTCAATCACGGGCTCTTCAGTTTCAGACACTTTGTCCATTAGTGTGAAGAGAGTGACGTCAGCAAACATGACATCTGTGTTGCCAAATCCTTGTCCGTAACGGATGATCCCATTGTCGCGCAGTTCATCCTTTAACCGGCGAAGTTCATTCCATTGGTGAAGGAGAAGATTAGCTTTGGGGCAGTCATTTTCTGCAGGGCAGATTCCGAATGTCACTCCCGAATTATGCTTCTTTTCGTTTAGGACGAAAAAGAAAGTGTCCGAACACATTTTCGTTTATCTTAGTGTTTTTGTGATTTTAAAAGGATTTAATCATCAAAAGAGTCGTTTATTAGAGGATTTGTTTATTAGGAATGGAATGTTTAAAGGTATAGAAAAGGTAAAGGATTCGATTCAGAATCAGAAAGGAAGAGAAAGTCTTATGCAAGACTTCTCGACTCGAAGGACCGCTCCTAAACTAACACCTATTGGGGGTCCACCCCACCTCAGAAAAGAGGTAAAAGGATCTCGAAACCTCTCTATTTAAGGGTGTCTAAACAGTGGCTCCTAAATCCGAGAGGAGTTGGCTATACTCGTTCAAGACAGAAATGAACGGGGTATCCCAACGGAAGAATGGTAGTTTGCTCCACTAGGGACATGGATACAATACCGATTTATGAAAGAAAAACCATCTAATCAAAATGGAGAGAGGAATTAGCTCCCCAGCGGAGTCGCCAGAAGTTGTCGGCATATTTTTAGGTTTGTGTGGTACTTTAGAAAAAGGGATCACCTAACAGAAATTGTCGGCGAATTTTTAATTTAATTTAGATAAATAATTTGAAAAGTAGTATTTGATCCTAAACATCATTTCAATATTTCTGAGATTGTTTTGAGTTCAAGTAAATTTAGTTGCACGGGTGAATTAATCATCCAGGGGTTTAAGTTTTGTTCCCTTGCTTAGTGAACTAGGACATTTGAATATCCTATAAGTGAAGTAACACTTCACTTAATACTTCATTTAAGAATTATAATAATAAGAGCTTTAAAAGGGCAAATCAATTTTTTAGGTATTTTAATGATTTAAACTTAATGATTTAATTTAAATTTTGACTTAATTATAAAAATTAGTTTAAGTTTGGAATAGTGTTCAAGTTATTTTAGATTTAATTCTTAATGATTTCATTTAGGTTTGTTGTTAAATGATTTTGATTTAATTTAATTCAATTTAATTTTAATTTAATTAATTTTAATTTTAATTTTAATTTAATTTGATTTGATTTTAATTTTAATTTAATTTGGTTTAATTTAATTTAATTTAATTTTAATTTTAATTTTAATTTAATTTAATTTAATTTAATTTTAATTTAATTTAATTTTAAATTTAATTTAATTTAATTTAATTTTAATTTTAATTTAATTTTAATTTAATTTAATTTTAATTTAATTTTAATTTAATTTAATTTAGTTTAGTTTAATTTTAATTTAATTTAATTTTTAATCTAGTTTAAATTTAATTTTAATTTAATTTTAGTTTTAATAATTAATTTGAATTATTATTTTAATTTATTAATTAAGAATTAAGTATTATTGAAGTGATTTATTTAGGGATTTTTAAATTAAAGAATAAATATCCTTTTAATAATATCCCTACATAAATAATTCCAATTTCTATTATTCTTCCAAAATTTTAATTAATTAATTAATTGAAGTTTTATTTTAATTATATTTGAAATGGTTAGTAGGTTTCTACCCTCAATCATTTAAGTTTCAATCATCCAAAATCTGTTTAAAATCAAATATTTTACCCTCCCCTTTTTGATTAATCCTAAAATTTTAATTAAGGGTTGAAATTTTTGATTACCCTTTTGCCCTTCAAGCTTAATAATTCTATAACTCACTAAACTAAGTTCAAATGAAATTAAAATTTTTATGTAACCTCACTCACATGTCAATTAAGACATTAGAGGAGAAAATGTGATTTTTCTGTATTTAATTTATTTATGTAATTATTTTTAATGGAAAATAGGGGTTTTCAAGGAAAATTCAATAACATGACCAATGAAACGTTTCTGTCCTTAAGAAAATTATGGGATGTTCCTAATGACCAGAGGACCATTTTGACTAATTTTAATGATTTTTTGAATTATATTTTATTTATTAGAATTATTTTGAGTTTTGAGGTAATAATTAATTTTAAAATAAAATTAAAGTTAAGAAACAGGTTTTATATTTTTCAAAAATCTCTCTGATATCAGGGAAGTCAAAGAACAAAATTTTATATTTTACTGATTTTTATTTGATTTTTTAGAATTAATTTAGTGGAAATGTTAAAGAAAATCATTTTTTTAATTCAAAAATTGTTTTAGGCATTTAAAATTCAATATCTTACCCTAGGGACTTAGGAAAAATATTTGGTTTATTCCTAAGTGATTAGAATTCAAAATGTGATATTTTGGTGATTTTTAATATTTTTATGATTTTTATTATTTTTTAATTATTAAAAATATTAAAATAATGATAAAAATCAACTTTTTTAGAAAATTACAATTTTAATTTTCCTAAGTTCCTCTGATATCAGAGAAGCTCTAAAACCATTTTTGTAAATTTTTCAAAAGTATTTTGTGAGTTATGAATTTTTAAAGTTTAATTTTGGTTATGTGACTTAATTAATCTATTTAGTGGGGTTAAACATTTCCAATTGATTTCAAATTTTTATGTGATATTCCTTTAATCCTAAAGATCAGTGCAAAATTGTTTTCAAGTTAATTTGATGTGTAGTTAACCCTAATTAATTAAAGTTCAATTTTGGGTGTTTAGGCCAATTAGGGTTGTTCCATGTGAATTAACTCAAAATCTATTTTTCCTAGGTTCCTCCGGTCATAAGAAACATCACCAAATTTTTCTAGAATTTATTTCTCAACATGCTAATTACTGGAATTAAAATACTCAAAACAGTAACATTCAATTGAAAAATTAATAATTTCTCATAGGAATGGCCTCTGACCTTGGAAAATTCAGGGACTGTTCCCAAGTTCAGAGGCTTCAAAAGCCCCATGGTCTCATGCCATGGTGAATTGCCTATGCAAATGGAGAATTAAAACAATGCAGAGAGTAAATAAATCATTAAAAATAAAATACTTGATGAAATGACTTGATTTCTTTTCCACATTATTCTCCTCTGTTCACTGAACAAGAGGGTATTTTTATTTTATTTTTATTATTTTTCTACACAAGTTATAAATTTTTGAAGTTCTGATAATTAAATAAATAGAAAAATATACTATTTTCCTACTTATCCACGCGGCGCCACGCAATCCTCGACAGCTCCGAAAGACCACACAGTGCACTTTGATTCGACGCCGCCATCTGAGTCAGCTGCCACGGGCCTGCGGTTCACGTACCATCTCCTGGTCCAATGTCATCTGAGCCATCCGCTCGATACAAGTGCGATCCAACGGCTCCCGGTCATCGTCTACGACTGGTGTGCACCCGTGACCGTCCACACTAAAACCCTAAGATCTCACTCGATTCTCAATGGATTTTTATGTTCTTATACTCTATGGATTCATCTTGAAGAGACGAACATATCCATAAGGTTTATGGGGCATGAAATTAACCCAATCAAAATAGAGAATGTTCAGAAGCTCGGGAAGAAGAGAGAGCTCATACCTTTGCTCTGAGAAGTGAAGCTTCGATCTGAGAGTTGTGTCACCTTTGATTGAGTCCATGCAAGCTCCAGATGAAGTCTCTGGCCCTGGGGAATTTCCTAGACCGGATTTCCACCAGACCTGATTTCAACCTTTGGAGGCTAGAACAAATGGGTGGCCTGGAGAGGGGGCTCTCACTGGGGAACTCCTTCTCTTGGTCTTGTGCAGGTGTGGGAAAGTTTAATTTGATTTTTGTGGGGGATTTGAAAGTGTCCTGTTCTGGCCTGAGAATTGAGCTCCAAAATTGAGCTCAATAAGTGGGAATTAGGGCAGGAGGACAGTGGGGATCAAATGCTCTTGGCTAGGGGAAGCTTTTTGAGGAGTTTGGAGGGATTTTGTGAAGGTCGATTTCAGCCAACCTTTTGGCCGAGAGGGGTTGGCTGGCTTAAATAGACATGGCCATGGCCTCTCAGGGGGAGTTAGGGGTCGGGATCGAGTCGCTGCGGTGAGGAGAAGAACAGCTACAATGGCCATTTAGAGCGGGGCAGCTCAGCCATGGGGAATTGCAATTTTTTGGTTGATTTGGACCTGTCGGCCTGGTATTTTCCGGCGACTGTGGTGGCTAGTCGACCAAGGTCAGGTCACTGTTGTGATCAAGAGGATCAGTGCTTGAGGTTTGTAAGTTCAATTATCAAATGCCATGTGTAAAGAGGATGAATTGAAATGGAAAGGGGAAGAGGTGACTTTGGCTTAGTTTGGGTCAACCCATGTATATGGACTTGGTTCAGCTCCTCATGGCCAGATTTTGGGCTGAGGAGGTCAGGTGGGTCAAGCTCACATGTGTTCTGGAGTCCACATCCAAAAATATATGGATTAATTTTGGGTTAAGGGTAATCATTGTTTAGGCTAATGACCTTAAGGGAATCTAGAAAGAGCTTCCTCCATTTGCCCAATGTGGTATGGTCACATGTCAAACCTTTTATGGCTCCACAAGGGGCTTAAGGATAGCTTCATGGCTCTTATATGGCTTGGGAAAAGTTGGCTTTGGTTTCATGGAAGTAGGTTTTAGGAATTTTGGTATTTTGGTGTGAAATTTGGATTGTTTGTCATATGGCTTAGTTTAGAAAAGTTTGATTGTTGATTTAGAATTTAGGGATGATTTTAATTAATGAAATGATGAATAGAGTGTCATATGGGCTTTAACATGAAGTTTGGGCTTTTAAAATTTGGTAAAGGTGGGCTTTTAAAATGGTTTTAGGGGAATAGGTTTTTATGTTTCAAAATGGACTTTTAGATCCAAAAAAAAAATGTAAAGGGCCATGCCAAATAAATGTTGGGTTTAGTTTAAGGATATGTCATGAGTGATTTAAAACAAATTTGGAGTGATTTAGGATTGAATTAGATTGGATTTGGGTTTATTTTGTAAAGGGGCTAAGGTGGCCAAAACTAGGCTAACTTAGGCTAGGGTTGGGCTTATGTTGAAATTGATGTAAAATTGATGTTTAGAAATGTTTAGGGGAATGTTATGAAGAGTTTTCATCTTTGGTTGGGGTTTAATTTTGGGATTTGGGCCTATTTGGGTTAGGTTTGGGTTTAGGTCAATTTAAGGGATTTTGGGTTTGGGTTGAATTTAAGTGAGGTTTGGGTTCACGTTTTGGGCAAATTATGTTAGTCTTTTGCTTATGGAGATGTTAGGGAAGGTTTAGAAAAGATTTTGGGTCAATTAGAGTTGAATTGGGTTGGTTTGGGCTAAGTTTGGGTTGTGGGTCAAAATTGGGCTTTAAGCTTAAAAATGAAATTGGATTCAAATGTCAATCAAATTGGGCTTGGATTTGGTCTAGATTGATATTGGGGATATTGAATTGAAGTTTAGAATTGAATTGGACCAAAATTGAGGTCAATTGGGGTGATTTGGTTTGACATTGGGTTCATTTGGGTTTAAAATGGGCTAAATTGGTGGTTTTGATAAAAGTGGGGTAAATTAGCAAAATTGGCCCCATGGTGTAGTTAAAAAAAATGAAATTGAGAATATTTGTATTTTTTGGAATTTTTTGGGAATTTTTGGATTTTTGGGTCAAGAGGGGCATTTTGGTAATTTGGAGGGTATTGGGGGTATTTTTGGAATTTTTTGGGATTTTTGGCCAAAGATAATCACTTTGAATGGTGAGAAATGTTTAAGGACTGATTTTGAGGAATTTTAAAGAATTTGGATAATTTTGCAAATTTTGGGTCATTTCAAGGGCATTTGGTAGGTTTGGCGGGTCCGAGGCCCCGGGGGTCAAAAATTGAAATTTTGGAAAAATGAAAATTGAGCAAGTGTGCGTGAAATGGAATCATTTTGGTTGAGACATGAAGCCATATTAAGCCCATAGGAGCCATGAGAGGACTCATTTGAGCCATTCACTATGTTGTTCCTGACCTTCTTAGCCAAGGGCCTAGGGGTTAAGGTCCATCCATATGAATTATCCACATAAGTCAGTAAGTCAAGCTAGGCATGAATAGTTTTAGGATTTGAAATGTGTGTGAAAGTGTAATGTGTGCAGGTGAACCCTCACGAGACCAGGCCACCCAGGGTGATCTTAAGGCCAAAGAGTCCTATAAGGAACTCATCCTTTAAACCTCCACATTTGATCTCAACCCTCTAGGTGATTAGGGGTTTACAATCAAGCTTGTGGGGTTTGCGGGGAGTTAAGAAGTGGTTGAGTTTCTAAAGGGGTAGGTTCCATCTCTAGTCCTCTAAGATAGTCAAAGGAAAAGCCTAAGGCTAGATCCTAGGTACTAAAGAGAGAAGAGAAGACCTCATCAAAAATGAGGTCAATAGAATCCACTTTCTTTGATCAGTCTCTTTTTCAACATTACTTTGTTGAAGATTCGCCGGGCCTCATAACTGACAAATTTTCTTCGATTGAACACTCGAGATCTAGTGATTTCAAGGTGATTGGATTCCATAATGATGAGTTTTTGTGGAGTTTCAAATGGTTTTTAGAAAGTAAATGGTTTAGAATTCGAATTTTAGGCATTTTTAAAGAGTTAAATCACTTTAAATTTTCAAAAACCGTCAAAATAACTCCCTAAACCGTTCATTCACCGATCTCGCCGTCGGCGGCAACAATCTCACCGTCAGCGGGATTCTTAAATAATATAAGCCAAATGTTTGCGGGCAAAACTCGCTATCGGTGGCATCGATCTCGCCGTCAGCGGCGTCGATCTCACTGTTGGTGGCTAAGGCAAAATTTGCCCAGTTTCGCTCTGGTTCAAATACTTTCCAATTTTTTCTATGTTTCCAATATCGTGATGATTATAAAAATAAGTACGAGTAGTAGAATTCATTTTATATCATAATTAATAATAAATCAAATAAATATACAATCATGACACATAAATAAAGATAAATATGGGTTGCCTCCCATAAAACGCTTGGTTTAACGTCGTCAGCCTGACCTATTCTGGTTATTAATCAGGTTGACTAAGCATTAAAACCTCTTTAAAATTTGTTCTTTTTTCTTAAAAATATGGTTTTAATCTGTGTCCATTTACTTTAAATCTAGGTCCAGTCTTTTGATCTTCAATTTTTACAGCTCCGTATGTAAATGTTTGAGTTATAGTGAAAGGTCCTAACCATCGAGATTTCAATTTTCCAGGAAATAATTTCAATGTTGTATTATAAAGCAAAACTTCTTGACTTGGTTCAAAATTTCTTTGGTTAATTTTTTCGATCATGCCATAATTTTATCTTTTCCTTATAAATTCTATCGTTATTATGGGATTCATTCCTTAATTCTTCTAATTCATTCATCTGGAACAATCTCTTCTCACCAGCATCTTTTAAATTATAATTGAACTCTTTAATCGCCCAATACGCTTTATGCTCTAATTCAACTGGTAAGTGACAAGTTTTTCCTTAAATAAGTCTGTAAGGAGTCATTCCAATCCGGGTTTTATAAGCAGTCCTGTATGCCCATAATGTAGTGTCTAGTCTTGTAGATCAATCTAATCTACTAGAGTTTACAGTTTTTTCTAGAATTCGTTTAATTTGTCGATTAGAAACTTTAGCTAATCCATTGGTTTGTGGATGATAAGTAGTCAATATTTTATGAATAATGTTAAATTTTTCTGCCAATTTCTGAATATATTTATTCCTAAAAAGGGATCCTCCGTCAGTGATAATCACTCTCGGGATTTCGTATCTTGTGAAAAACTTTTTCATTAAAAATTTTGGAACACTCTTAGAATTACAACGAGTTAAGGCTTGTGCTTCAATCCATTTAGAAACATAATTAATAACAACTAATATATATGAGTTTCAAAATGAAGGAATAAATGGTCCCATGAAATATAATCCCCAAACATAAAAAATTTTAACTTCTAATATAAAATTAGAGGCATTTCATTTCTTCTAGATATATTACTTACTCTTTGGCATTTATCACAAGTTTTAATATATCTATAAGCATCTTTAAAATGGGTAGGCCAATAAAATTCAGATTGTAAAATTTTATAAGCAGTTTTATCAATTCCAAAATGTCCTCCAAATTCAGAATCGTGACATTTTTGAATGATCTGTTCAGTTTCTTCGTAAGCCACACATCTTCTAATAATTAGATCCTTACATTTTTTATATAAATATGGTTCATCCCAAAAATACGTTTTAGCTTCGTAAATGATTATTTTCTGTTGTTGCAGAGTTAGTATGGGTGGTAAAATATCACTTACAATGTAATTAGCTATATCAGCATACCAATGTATTTTCCACTCATTTATATTATAAAGTTGTTCGTCAGGAAAATTGTCTGTAATTTCATTGTCAGTATCAGATAATTTGTTATATTCTAGTCTCGACAAATGATCTGAAATTTGATTTTTAGTTCCCTTTCTATTAATTATTTCAAAATCAAATTCTTGCATCAGTAATATCCATCTGATTAATCTTGGTTTGGTTTCCTTCTTTTGCATTAAATATTTAATAGTAGAGTGATCAGCATGCACAATACATTTAGTTCCAATTAAATAAGATCTAAATTTATCGAAAGCATATACAATTTCTAATAATTCTTTTTCTGTAACTGTATAGTTAATTTCAGCATGATTGAGATTTTTACTAGCATAGTATATAACTTTAAAAATTTTATCAGACCTTTGACCAAGAACAACACCTATAGCATAATCACTAGCAGCACACATAAGTTCAAATGGTTTCTCCCAATCAGGTGAAACTATTATAGGTGCTGTGATTAATTTATTTTTTAATAATTCAAAAGCATTTAAACATTCTATAGTGAATTCAAATTTCTAATCCTTTTCTAAAAGTTGGCATAAATGTTTAGTAATTTTTGAAAAATCTTTTATGTAGCGTCTTTAAAATCCGGCATATCCAAGAAAACTTCGTACCCCTCTCACTGTAGTCGGAGGTGGTAATTTATCTATAACTTGAATTTTTTAAGGGTCTACTTCCATGTCATTTTCTGAAATTTTATGCCCTAATACAATTCCTCCTGCAACCATAAATTGACATTTCTCCCAATTTAGAACTAAGTTAGTTTTTTCGCATAGCTCCTAAATTTTTTCAAGATGATCCAAGCAAGTTTCAAATGATGTTCCAAATACATAGAAATCATCCATAAATAATTCTATTCCATCATCAATTAATTTACTAAATATAGACATTATACATCTCTGGAATGTTGCAGGTGCATTACATAGTCCAAAAGGCATCCTTCGAAAAGCAAATATTCCATATGGACTGTTAAATGTAGTTTTCTCTTAATCCTCAGGAGCAATAGGAATTTGATGATAGCCAGTATATCCATCTAAAAAACAAAAGTATTTGTGCCCAGCTAGTCTATCCAACATTTTGTTTAGAAATGGTAAAGGGAAGTGATCTTTTCTGGTAACTGCATTTAATTTTCTATAATCAATACATATACATCATCCATTAACTTGTCTTATAGGTATTAAATCATTATTTATATTAGCTTGAACGGCCACTCCTCCTTTCTTAGGAACACAATGAATTGGGCTTACCCAGGCACTTTCCGAAATAGGATATATAATACCATTGTCTAACCATTTTAATATTTCTTTCTTGACTACATATTTCATTATTGGGTTTAATCTCCTTTGGGGATCAACACTTGGTTTATGTTCATTATCCAAAATAATTCTGTGCATACAGATTGAAGGACTAATTCCTTTAATATTTGCTAAGGTTCAAGCAAAAGCTTTTTATACTTTTTTAATTTTTCCAGAAGTTTTCGCTCTTGTGATTCGTTTAATTATGTCGATATAATAACCGGTAAAGTTAAAGAGTCACCTAAAAATGCATACTTCAAAAGTGTAGGCAAAATTTTTAACTCAAGTTCAAGAGGTTTAATAATCGATGAAACTATATTCTTTTCAGTGTTTTCCGTAATATCCAACATCTCAAATATTTCTTGTCTATAATCTAATTTTTCATTGTCTGTTTCTTCAATTAATTCTGTATTTTCTATTTATTGTTTATCTTCAAAATATTCTTTAAAATGTTCATTTCGTAGATGTTGAAGAATTTCTATTCGAAAGCATTCATCATCTTTTTCTATAGCAGGATATTTCATTGATTTTGCGATGTTAAAAGTTACTTCTTGATCGTTTACTCTCATAGTTAATTCTCCTTTTTCAACATTAATCATAGCTCTTCCAGTCACTAAGAATGGTTTCCCGAAAATTATAGGCATTTCTTTATCTTCCTCCATATTTAAAACATTAAAATTCACAGGGAAGATAAATTTATCCCTTAGGATATGTCACTGAACGATCAGCTAACTGAAGAGTTACTGAAGTAGGTGAGACTTATCCCAATCCTAATCTTTTAAAAATTGATAGAGACATAAGATTGATGCTGGCTCCCAAGTCATATAAAGCTTTTCCATAAACTTTTTCTCCAATAGCACAAGGCATATTGAAACTACTAGAGTCCTTTAATTTCTTAGGAAGCTTTTTCTGAATAATTGCACTACACTCTTCGCTAAGTGCAACCGTTTCATTGTCTGTGAATTTTCTCTTCTTCTTAAAATATCTTTCATAAACTTTACATAATTAGGCATTTGTTCTAATGCTTCTACAAAAGGAATGCTTATCCTTTTTATGTTGCTTTAATCACTGAGGAAATGGTGGTGGTGGTTTATCTACAGATATTTTCATAGGTATCAGTGGATATTCTAAATTTCGATCTTGCTAATCCTTTTCTTTTTCAGTTTCCACTTACTCGTTTTCACTTTCTGTTTCTTTCTGTATTCTTGTTTCAAACTCTTTTCCAGTTCGTAACTGTATCGCTTTTATTTATTCTTTTCCTTGATCCTTAGGATTTATTTCCACATTACTAGGAAAAATTCCAGGAATTCTATTATTAAGTGTAGTAGCGATATGTCAAGTTGAGTTTCAATATTTTTAATTGCAGTTCCTTGATTTTGTAATTGGTTCCCTTGAATTTGTAGCTGATTTCCTTGATTCTGCAAATGCTGACCCATATTTAATATTAACTCTTTCATAGATAACTTCTTTTCCTTAAATTGAGAGTAATTATTAAATCCAGGTGAGTAAGAAGGCTTATAATTAGAATTTCCTTGGTTAGATGGATTTCCTAATGGGTTTACTGAGTTGTTCATCCATTGTTGATTAACGAAGTTGTTATTCCAATTAAAATTTGGACGATTCTTTCAACCAGAGTTGTAATAATTTGCATAAGGATTATTAGGTCTATTATTAATAGCATTTAACATTTCATATGAAGTTTGAGCATCTATAAGTTGTCCTGATGAATTTTCTTCTATTATATTAGGAGAATAATTCATTCCAAAATGATCCAATTTCATAGATATAGCATCAATCTGAGAAGCTAACATAGATATTTGATCAGAGTCATGTATACTAGCTATTTTTTTAGGAATTAACCTTTCAGAAGGCCATTAAAAATTGTTGGTAGCTATTTATTCAATTAATGAATAAGCCTCATCAAATGGTTTTGACATTAATGAATCTCCAGCAGCAGCATCTATCATAGATCTAAGAGATCCTACTAATCAATTATAAAAAGTTTGAATAATTAACCAATCTAGTAACGCATGATGTGGGCATTTCCTAAGAAGATCTTTAAATCTCTCTCAAGCTTCGTATATTGATTCTCCATCAAACTGACTAAAAGATGTTATGTCATTTCTATGTTTTGCAGTTTTTGAAGAAGGAAAGTATTTGGATAGAAATTTTTGTGACAATTCTCCCCAATTCTAATAGATCCATGTGCTAAAAAATTTAACCACATCTTAGCCTTATCCCTTAAAGAAAAAGGAAAAAACTTAAGTCTAACAACATCATTAAAAACTTCGTCATATTTAAAAGTAGCACAAAAATCCAAAAAACTAGCAAGATGTAAACTAGCAAATTCATTTGGTGAACCACTAAATTGATTATTCTGTACCATTTAGATAATTGCAGGTTTAAGCTGAAATGAATTAGCCTCTGCATCGGGATTTTGGGTAGTTAAGTGAATTTCATCTAATGTAGGGTTAGCTTAATCTTTTAAAGGTCTTGGTTGATTTGAATTTTCAATTGCTGGATTATTTGCCATTTGATTTAAATTTATAATTTCTTTTTTCTCGTTTTCTAATTCTTTTAATAGTGAGCTTTAATTTTGAATCATAAGGTATTAAACTTTCAGTTCCAAATTTACCCATACATAATTTAAGTACATTTAAATAGTCCATTACTCTAGTAATTTTAATAATTATATATATATATATATATATTAGATATCTTGAATAATTACTTTACTTCCCCGGCAACGGCGCCAAAAACTTGATCCCCGATAATTATATGTGCGCCAAAAACTTGACTCTACTCCAAATATATATACTGATGATTTAGATATGAAAATTATGATTTTATAATATGGGATACTACACAAGTATACGTATCGTTTATCAAGTAATATAGGACTTTGTGATTAAGCCCCGAGATACCGAACCTACAGAAAAGTTTAGAGATTAAGAACTAATTTCAGCAAATGCAATTACTATCTAGTATACGGAAATAAAGAACGCTTATACTAAACTCTATTACTTAATGAAAGATTGCAATTTAGAAAAAGTATATTTCTCCTTGTTAAGAGAATTAAGTGAATAGATAATTAATTTAGTTAGAATTATATTGTGCCGAATAGGAGCATTCATATTCTTTACCCTTTGGCTCAGGTATAAAAAACATTGACTAATCCTATGTTTGGTTACTGAATCTGTGCCTAGGCTGGGAGGATACCGGCTGCCACTTTGGAGCTCCCACGTTCCCCTTACCTGAGGTCTAAAATCTACACTTCAGCTCCCAAACGATAGGACCAAATTTGAAGATTTTAGTCTGTCACACTAAAATATCCAATTCTACGTCGATAAATAATATTTCCCTATTTATTTGCACCCTCTACTCAAGGCTTTTGATTTCCCTAAATTTTGGATGTAATCATTACTATAGTTGATAATTCAACATATTTTAACAGTTCAATTGGCCAAATTGAAAGTAAATTAAGATTTACGTAAAAGATTATCACAATTTTTTATTTAATATTTAAGGCACAAATAATTCAATTTTTCATTTCACAAAATCTCAACAACAAGGAGAAAGTCAGAGAAAACTACTCAGAATGCATAGGAAGAATAACACAAAACATGGAATTTATTTAAAGCTATAAAATAATAAACAAAAACTTATCTCGAATCTTTTCCCCAAGCAAACTCCTTGATGTTCCTCTGACTCTTCCATCTTGTACAATACACTCAATTAAACTTACTAATGAACACTCACACACTACAAACTCTTTAGACTCAGACTCTCCAGACTTAGAAAAAGACACACACCAAAAGAACAAACCTTTTTCGGCCTATATTTATCTCTATTTAAAGAGGGAGAAAATATTTCCAAAGGTTGCTTAAGCACCTCTTCAAAAAATGTCCAGATTCATTGTATTTTTGCTTGAACTGACCTTCTTGCCATCGGCGTCAACGATCTCGCCATCGACGGGCTTCTAGAACGTAGGCTAACTGCTCAAGCTCACTGTCGGCAGGATCGATCTCGCCGTCGGCGAGCTCCTTTATAATATATTCAAATACTTTTGGGAAAATCACGCCGTCGGCGGCCTATTCCTCGCCGTCGGCGAGATAGTTCACTTTTCATCTCTTTTAGTCCTTTTCGTTCCAGATTCACTCATTTTTCTATCTTTTTGCTCACATTTCCTATAAATCTTCATTCCTACAATAAAACATAAAAAATACCTTTCTTTAAACTGCGATTTCATCAAAAATTGATATAATATTGGTATGAATTTCTCAATATATTTTTCTCTGGTCACGTCTCAAAAATTTTGAACAGGTTTTAACAAATTAAATAACCAATTTAAAAAGTAAACTAAGATCAGGTATTAATATCATCACAATGTTTTAAAATATTTTATATTTAATTCTCCTACAAAATTTATTTAATTTATAATCTTTTCGTAGTTGAAAGGAGAAAAATAACTAACTACTCAGAAAACATAGAAATAACACAACAAAATATAATTATAAAACTTTGAACCAAAGTACAAATACTTATTTGAAGTGTTTCTTCAAGTGATCTGCTGACATCTATTGACTCAAAAGCAATGATGAAAGACTCCAACAACAATAACACACAATAAACACTCAAAATAAACTCACTATATACAAAATAAAATGGCACCCTAAGTATGGAAGAGACTAAATAAAAATAGAGATGAGAAAGAAGATACTAAAATGGGTATGTGTACTAAGAGGGGGGTTTTGGTGCAATTTTCTCTATAGAATGGACTCTTATTTATAGAGCTCTGAATTTGACCAGGGGTTGCTTAAGGCACCTCATCAAAATTCATTCAAATTCAATGTATCTTCTATAAGGTAACCGTCGCGCCTAGATGCCAGAATCTGGCGCCTAGGCGCCGGACTCCGTGACGAGGTCTTTCACACCTCTTCACTTTGGGTCGCACCTCTTCCCGATCCAGACCATTTCCTTGTGTCCAAATACATTGTATCACATGTCCTATATATTAGGAGTAACTTCCATTCTTCTAGAAGCTCTGATAACTGCTTAACATCGTTAAATATACTGCACAAAGTCATAAAAAAAACTTGACAGTGTCTGTATCGAACTGAAGCTTAGGAGCCTAGGCGCCAGGCCAGTAATTCTAAAATTTTGCTCCATAAGCTCAATTTTTGCTCTTTTTTGCTCCTTTTTCCTTCATTATCTTTCTTGGACTCTTTTTAAATCATCTACATCCAAAAACATGAAAATACCATTCATTAAAGCATAATATCCTTAAGAGTTGAATCATAAATAAGGCATAAAATTGAGTATTTTTTTAGGTAGATCAACTACCAATCTATATCAATCACTCACCATATACACATTGCAAGAAGAAGAATACTTTTCCATATTTGAACCTTTCGATACAAAATTTAGTGTTTGTTAATTAGTCTTGCTTAGAAGTTAGAAGGTATTCGTAGTTAACTTAGTTTAATCGTATTTGCACTAGTAACTTATTAAGCACTTGATTTGCATTGTGAATTTAGTATTGGATTTAAAATATTTGCTATACATTGATAAGTTACAACCTTCCTCTTGGGATTGATAACTAGTACTCCACTAGAGCCATGTATTACTTGAGCGATACGTATACTTACGAATATGGGGTGATTGTCTATTTATTAAAATTAATCTTATTGTGAAACTACACTGAAACTATCTTTTGAATATTACTTTAGAGGTATCATATTTGGCAGCACGACCAACCCCCGATTAGTACCCCAATTCTGATTCTCATTTTCGAGGCTCGTACCTAACTTCTAGTTCTCATCCTTCAGGATCAGTACCTAAATTTTGATTCTCATTTTCGAGGCTGATACCTAAATTCCAGTTCTCATCCTTTAGGATCGGTACCTAAATTCTGATTCTTATTTTCGAGGTTGGTACCTAAATTCTAGTTCTCATCTTTCAGGATCGGTACCTAAATTCTGATTCTCATTTCAAGGCTGGTACCTAAAAACTAGTTCTTATCTTTCAGGATCGATACCAAAATTTTTATTCTAATTTTGGAGGTCAGTACCTAAATTTCCGTTCTCATCCTCTCGGGATTAGTAATTAAAGTTTGATTCCTTCCTTTCAAGGTCGGTACCTAATGTCTAACTCTCCCCTTCGTACTCATTTAACCTCCAAGACACCCGCAAAATTAAAACTCTCAAAATCAAATCAAAGTTAAATATTTCACAAATTAAAAATTCCATAAACTTTAAATCTCCACAAATTACATAAATATAAAATCAAATTCAAATCTAAAATCTAAATCAAATCCTAATTCTACATTCAAATTCAAATTTCAAATCGAATTTGACCAGACTCCCTTCATGATGTGGAGGCTTGAAATTCATAGCTCCATTTTTAAAGATATCTTACCTGTTTTCCCCAGTGAGAGTTCATGGGATTTGAATGTTTCTACCAGATAATACCCTAGCGGACGTTTTCTCATTAAATTCTCGTCCTGCTTTGAGTGTGTTGACTCAGACAGTTGTGTTGGTTTTGTTGATCTCATCAGTAAACACCAATATGTGTGATGTGCTTATCTAGCACACCACACCCATTGGGGGTCCATTTGTTGACCACACTTTTCTTGAGGTCTAGTCTTTCCTAAGATTAGCCTAAGGTCTAGCTATAAGACTCTCTTGGTGACTATCTTAGAAGACTAGTGATGTGACCCTTCCCCCTTAGAAATTCAAGACACAACTTTGTTTCACTTAGCGTTTTCAAATGATTAAATTCTAACCTCTAAGTACTTAGAAGGATGAGGCCAAGCATAAGGAGTTCAAGAGGAGTTCCCTATAGAATGGTCAAGCCTTAGAACTGACCCTGGTTGATTTGGAGCTAGCACACACACTTGCACATCACACACCACCTCACAACCCTAAACCAAACATACCAATCTTCCTCACACTTGATCCCCTATTCTTTTGGAAACTCATGTGGGTGGATCCTTAAGCCCTTAGCTCTGGGCTAGGTTTTGGGTTTGAACTAATAGGTGGAGGATCCAAAGTGGTATTTCTTTTGGTCCATGGCTCAAATGGGTTACCATTCTCATTTAACCCTAATTCTACCAAAAATTATAACCTTTGACCCCTTATCCCTAAACTTTCCCCAAATTACCAAATTGCCCCTGGACCCTAATTTTGACAAAAATCTCAAAATTACCCAATTTTCTCCAAAATTCATTACAAAACATTCCTTACCACTCAAAATGCTCAAAACACCTCAAATTTACCAAAAAATCCTAAAATACCCTCAAAATACCCAAATGACCAAAATGGCCCTTCAAAGTCAAAAATTCTAAAAATTTCAAAATCACCCTAAATGTCCCCAAAATTAATTTAAACCATGTAACTTGACCCAATTTGACCAAATTCACCAATTTTGACCAAAAGCCCCAAATTGCCCCTTTTAGCCTAGAATGCCAAAACCATTTCCAATGTCCACCCAATTGATCCTAAACACCCCTAATTTTAATCCTAAACTAAAATTCATCATGTTTAAGCTCAATTAAAACCAAACCTAAGTCCAATTTGATCCAATTTGAATCTCAATTTCAAGTCAAACCAAAAAGCCCCAATTTTAACCATATGACCTAAAATCCCCAAATTGAACACCTTAGCTAAATCAAAATCCCAAAATTTGAATTCTAAACTCTTAATAACATTCCTACACACCAAATGGATCCATCATTGACCTGCATTTGAGCCCAAACCTAACTCAAGTCCAACCAAATCTAAAATCCCTTATTTTGCCCCAAATTTGCCATTTGACCAAATTCCATCAAATTGAATGCCCCAACATTAAAATTGCCACCCAATTAATGTTTGGAAACCCTCATTACATCCCCCTACACCGTTTTGACCAATCATTTGAGACATAACCCCAGTCTAGCCTAACCAAAACCCAAGCTAACCCATATGTCCCAAAATTGACCAAATGACTAAATCAAGCCAAATTGATTCCCCAAACCAATTCAAAACCATCCCAAATCTTTTCCAAACCACTCATGCAAAATATATTCACCATATTGCTCAATCACTTTACCCAAAATGGGACCTAAACTCAACATAGCCCAAAATTGGCCCAAATTACCCAAATGTGAACCCATGACCCAAGGTGATCAAACATAGCCCAAAGAAACCAAGCCAAGCTTACGATAGCCAGTAAGTGAACCCTAAGGACTGGCCTAAGTCACCTAGCCCAACCTAGTTGAGACATGCACCAAAGGTCCCTTAAATTAGGGTATTTTATTCCTAAAATTCTTAACCATATGAATCTTTGCCAAAACCCATCACCCATCCAATTTAATACCTGGTTTACCTGACCGCTGGCCCACCTGACCTTAGGCCACCCTCCCAAGCTTAGCTGGCCAGCCTAGTCGCTGGAGCACTTCGAAAAATTAAGAGTTACCCATCTAAATCAAAACCTAATTATGCCCATCCAATGTTTCAAGCCATCATTGATCACTAGAGCTGTTCAACACTCCACATAAGCGACCTATTGCACCCAAGCAGACCCCCTGAGCTTCACCCCAGCCATTGCTATTTAAACTCACCTTCTTCATGGCTAAAAGAGATATGCACATTTAACTTGGGGAAACTCTACCAAATTGCTTCCAATGCTTCCTCTAGCACTCCCAAGCTCAAGCCAGCTAACATCCATCCCTAGCCCCGACTGACTGAGCTCAATTTTTGAACTCAACTTTCAGCCAAAACTAGGACATTCTCTGTCACTCCATCGTAGTGCATAAAAATTGATTTAATTGAACCCACACCATCATCAGACTGAATGAAGAAGAAACCCTATAGAAGCCCCATCATAAAAAGCCTCCAATACAGGGTTCGATCAATGCCTGAAATCGGCCTTGGTCGATTTCAGACCTACACATTTTACCACATTAAGCGACTTCATCTGTGAGCTCGTTGAACCTCCATGAAGCTTCTGCAACAATCTGATTGAGGCCTCCCCTGTCAGACAAAGGTGTTGAACTTGACATCCTTCCTGAGCCTAATTTGGTTCTCCATATAGATTGAGTTGATTTAAGGCTAGGTTAGCCGTATAGATAGGTTCTCCTGGGCTAGATGAGTCTATAGAAAAAAACTCCATGCAATTTGGTTGAATCTAGGCTGAGATCTTAGGGATTCTAATGTGGACAGCTTACGAGACAGACCAGTTGAAGACGATGACCAGGAGCCTTTGGATCGCGTTTGTATTGTCTGGATGGCTAGGATCACGTTGGACTAATGATCAAAATAAAAAATACAGCCGCGTGGCAGCTAACTCAGAATGCGACATCAAATAAGAATGCACCGCATGGGAGTTTTGAGCCATCGTAGGTTCGCGTGGAGCTGAGTCACTTAAGTAGGAAAATCTGAATTTAATTGATTTATTTAAATCAGTCAACTTATAAAATCCATAACTTGGTGTAGAAAAATCATAAAAATAGAAAAATACCCTCTTACTCAGTGAACACAAGAGAACAATGTAGAAATTATTTCATGTTTATTTAATGCATGTGTGTTTTTAATTATTTAAATTAAGTATTTGGTATTTGTATTCTCCATTTACATGTACATTTCACCATGACATAAAACTTAGGGATTTTTTTTCTCTGACATGAGAGATCTTCCCTCAGTTTTCCATGATCAAGAGAGGTCCCTATGAAAATATCTCTATTTTTCAAGTTTATAATGTCTTTTTTTTAAAAAAAAATCACAAAAATTACAATATTCATCAGAAGAATATAAAAATATTTTGGTAGGTTCCCGTGACTAGTGGACCATAAGAAAAATACAAATTTGATTTAACTCATTAAAACTCACCCTAATTCTAATCAACTCACTAAACATAAATAAAATTAAATTAAACTAAACAAAAATGTAAATGACATAAAAGTCATTCTCCACTATATTCGAGGTCAAGGGAACTCTGCATAACACTTTCAAGTCAATTGGAATTAATTTGATCACCAAATTAAAATTTCTAAGTTAAATAGTATTTTTGGCATTAAAATATTTATAATAATTAAAATATATAAGTTAAAAAAATTATGAAATTAGTTTTGGGAGATCCTTGTGACTAGGATAATTTTACAAAAATAAAATGGTAATTAAAATCAAAACCTCTTTTTTTAACTAAGTTTTGAATTTAAAAATAATTAAAAATTATTAAAAAATTATTAAAAATTATAAAAATAACTAAAATATAAAAAAAAAACACTAAATTGTCACATTTGGTCTCCTAATCATTTGGGAACCAATAAGTTAATTTTCCTAATTTCCTAAGTGAAGATCTAAATTTTAAAAGGATTAGTAATAATTTTTAAGCTTAAAAATGGATTTTTCCAAATTTCTCAATAAAATAATTCTAATAAATAAAATATAAATAACAAAAATTTGAAATTTGTTTCTCCGGGTTCCTGATCTCGGAGAGATTTATGAAAAATATAAAACTTTGTTTTCAACAAGAATGGTATTTTTATATTTAATTAATGCTCCAGAATTTAAAATATTTTTAATAATTAAAATAAAATTAAAAAATCATAAAAATTGGTCCAAGTGGTTTACTGGTCAATGTGAACCTCCAATAATTTTTTTATGGATAAATAATTATATTTTGATTAAATTATTGAATTATCTATGAAAATTCTCATTTTTGCATGTAAATAATTATAAATATTAAACTAAAAATAGAAAAAATTACATTTTATCCCAAGATGTTTTAATTGACTCATGAGTGGGGTAATATAAAAATTTTAAAGTTATTTGAGATATATTTAACAAATAATGAAGTGATATGCCTTATAAGGGCAAAAATCTAAATTAGGAAATATAAGTTTTAATAAATGTTTAGCCTAACTAAATGGAGAAATGGGCAATGAATAATCATAATTTAGAATATCCTGATGTCTGAAATATGAGGGATTTTAAGTGGTAGAAACTAACTTCATCTTTTTCACAAAAAAAAAGATAAACTTGCAATTTCATGGATTATTTTTACTTGGAAAATAATCAAAATTAAATGATCTCATGATTAGGGGTTTGACTTTGGAAGTTAATAGTCAATCAAACTAGCACCCCTAGTTGGTGATTAATGATGTATTCAATACTTTGATAAGAATTAAGAATCATAATCATAAGTTAAACTTTTCCCAAAATTGCAAAGATACCCATTAAAGCTTAAGGGCTTAGTAGTGAGTTAGACTCGATCATGATTTTTTTAATGAGATTTATAAAATGAAATTAATATTAGGCATCTTAAAACACTACAAGCCCAATTCTAAAATTAAATTGACTAAAATTCTTAATAAATTGATTTTCCCCTAAGGGCCTTCACTCACATAATTAATAAATGAAACATCAAGTTGTAATTACCCCATTTTTAGGGTTGATCAAAACATTAGTTCATTAAGCATAAGGGTATGATAGGGACGAGTCATCAAGCAACATAATTAGTTTGAATAAACTTAAGAGTTTTCAAGAGATTATGAGATGTTTGGGGCTCTCTCCCTGAACCTTTCTCATAACCTTTGGGATATCTTGAAGAATCATCAATACATTTAAATAAATAAGACCCACCAAGTTATGATATAGGACTTTGTAGGCCCATGACAAACCTATCTATAGGCTTTCTTAGCTTTTCTCAAAAGCATGCTTTAATTCCTGCAAAATTATATTTATGCATTGGAAGGCCTAACTTTTCGGTGAAGGAATGAGAAGAAATTTTAGGTATGATTTTATTTTATTACACTGCAATTTACCTTCATTTACTTTCTCTTACCTTTTTTACTTGTGAATTTTCATGCTAAACAAAAAGTTCACCTTGTATGTGAAAACCAGAACTTTTAGGATAGCCGCAAAACCAAAACCAAAATCAAAACAAAACAAAGATAAAAATTCACCGCTACAATAGTCAAAATATAAAATAACTCAAAATTTAATCACAAATAGAACAATAATCAAAGTGAAACTAAATTAAAATGTCTCTTTAGATGATTGGGAATCCCTTAGAGGAGGCAACTAATCCAAATAAAAAAAGTACCAATTTTTAGTGTTCATTTCATGCCCACTTTATGCATATTTTTAATGATATTACACTATAAAGGAAGGTATATTGCATAATTTTGAATATTTTTTTTTCAAGTATAAAAATATGATTTTAGAGAAAATGAAGCAAAAACTATACAATTTTGAGCAAAAATGAGCAAGAAAAACAAATTCTAACATAGCACATATTGATGTCTTTCTATGTTTAATATATTTTATATTTATCAATTGTTTTTGGATGAAATTATACTTTTAAGAAAGGTTGTTTTTATATCTATCTTGTAGGTGAAGATGTTAGGAATGCAACGCAACTGAAATGGGGCGAAACGGAGCCAAACGGAGCAAAATGGTAGAGCTGCGCACAGGGTGGCGCCTAGGCGCCAAACCAGGAGCCCAGGCACCATAGACGACGAGAAAACGGTGCCTAGGTGCCAGAATCAAGGCATAGGCGCCAGAATCATCCAGAAAAGGTTATTGGATTTGATTTTGACGAATTTGGGAGTTATCTTGACGGAGTTAAGTAGTTTCTAGACCTTCTAGAAGCCTGGAAGTTATTCCTAATATATAAGACATGTGGTACAATGAATCTAGACACATTGGAGCAGTTTAAATAGTGAAGAGGTGCGAGCCAAAGTGAAAAGGTGTGAAGAACTGGATGCGGTGTCTGGCGCCTAGGCTCCAGATTCTGGCGCTTAGGCGCTAGACAGACCTTCTAGAAGATTCATTACATTTGGACATGTTTTGAAGAGGTGCCTCAAAGCAACCCTTGAAGCCTATAAATAGGAGGCCACTCCTTCAGAGAAAATTTCACCCTATAGTCTCTTTCTTCCCCCTTAGTCATTTTCCTCATTTAGAGTTATGAAGATGTAGAGATTGGTGAGGGTTTTTGAGATATTGATGTAAGGGATGTACGAGCGTCGCATGGATCAGTGGGAAACTTTGGTGGAGAGATCTTCTTCTTTCCTTTAGAGGGAAAAAGCTATGTATTGTGTTTTTCATTCTCTTGTAATTGTTGTAAAAACTTTCTAGAGGATTTTTCTTTGTTTTAAACTATGTTTTCTGTCGTGAATTATCCATGTTTCGTAAGTGATTTCCTTTACTCTTTCTTTTAATATGAAGTTGTGGCATGTGTAGGAAAATCATTTTTATGATAGAATTATCTATTAGATGCTTCTAGGTGGCAGAAAGTTGCATAAATATAATAGAATACTAATGAAATAAGTTCCTTGTTGACACTTAATTTATTTTATAGTTCTCTCAATTCTTTTACTTCTTATGGCATTATTTTCATTTACTTTTATTTTGTAATGAAATAGATACATGTTTAGGAATTAAGATTTGCTTAGATATTCTCTTATAGTGATGATATTCATACCGGATCTTCGTTTACTTTACAAATTGATCACTTGTATTGTTAAAACCTGTTGAAGAATTCTGAAACCTAGAAGGAGATGAATTCTTAACTAGTAGATATCACATGAATCCTTGGGTAGTCGAAGGCCTTGTGAGGGTTATTCGAGGTGAAGTGCGAATAAATAGGGAGATATTGTTTATTGGGTGCGAATTGATTAGTTTTTAGAGTGACAGACTAAATTCTAATAATTTGATCTATAGAAAGGGAACGAGTCACTGGTAGGGCCGACCATAGCCACCATTAGACATCTAGTAGTGTGAGCCTAGATTAACCCATTCTACTAATAAAATATCCTGAACCGATCTATAGATTAGCCAATGTTCTTTATGCCTGGACCAAAGGGTAAAGAATAGGAATGCTTCTATTTGGAACTACTACATTAATTCTAAGCATATCTTTCTTACACATTATCTATGTAATTGCAAAAGAAAGGTAATTTTTAATATCTCGAATTTCTCCAAACAAATTTATCCATAAGTTATCTTTTTATTTAAGAATTTAATTTAGATTAGTTATTAGAAAACTCATTTTAATCGACATTCCAAATTTAGGCCTTATAGAAATAGACTGGAATTAGCCTAAAGGATTTCTTACCTCGCTTCTCTATGGGATCGATACTGGGGTTACAAAAGAAAACTCTATATTACTTGAAACGATATGTATACTTGCGTAGTACCCCTAGTGTATAAAATATTTTCTAAAATTTTACAACATTTTGATTTTATACACTAGCCGCTATTTATAAATTGGGTCAAGTGTTTTGCCATCTTTTGGAAGCGAATATTACTGCATTATTGCAGTTCGGGCCAGCAACCTATGGCTGCTAACAAAATTTCTCATGGTCTGAATGAAAGTAATAAATTTATTTAGTTTAATAAGGTATGTTCATCTAGACTAATTGAATCAGAAGAAAATAGTGGTGCCGAAATGAGGGAACCGTGGGATCCTAACCAATGTCGCTATAATCAACATAATTGCCCCTAATAAGACATTAAGATATCTCAATTTCAATATTTCCAAAACATGACACTTCTCTCATCTCTTAAATTTGACACTTCTATAACTAAACCTGCTACGATGAGGAGCTTAGAGGATGCATAGTGGGCAGCATAACCATCTCCAATAGTAAAACTCATTAGAATAAACAACAAACCATACGACTTTAAGGTAGCTTTCCTAGTGCAATATAAACCCTCACTTTATCTCTTTAGGCCTCTGCACACTGTGTAATATAAACCCTAACTCGTCTTAGGATTCTGAGGTTGTCTTCTGATAAGACATAAATCCTCCTATCTTCCAAGCTGTCCACATGACCGGTATCAAGTGGATGTAAGTCATAAATAATGAAACTGGCACGCTTAAACATCAAATAAATATCTCAAATTGAAGCAAAAAATAGGATAGTTTGGGAAATCATCAAGATTCTTCTTTGAGCTGTGCATTCCCTTAGCTTTCACTTCCTCTGGATTCCTACAATAATTGTTCCAAACTTGAGCCACTCACCTATTGGATTTCCTATTACCACACTTTCGTGAAGATCCTCTTATTTGGAATGCAAGAATAAAATATTTCCTATTCTATGTCAAGAGTTTTCTTAGCTAAACTTAGTTATTTATGATGTTATTAACTATAAGGGATTCCACTTGTAGGAAACTTAATGTGCTAGATTAATATAAACCCTATATAATGGTATTGTATTAGATATGGGATGTTGTCAATCAACATAAATGGTTCGCGTACCAAATGGATGTCTTGAATACTTTGGTTTATTTGATCAAGCCTCACCACCAAGCAATGTATCCATTATTTAGGATAGAGACATGGCTTATGGTTTAGTGCCTGATTGCTTAAACTATTGGATAAATGAGATCAATTTGATTTCATATTTTAAAATCAAATTTATACATTCCAAACTTCTATATATATATTTATATAAATTAATTATAAACCCACTCTTTGTGGTGACAATGAGGCATATTCTTTAATTGAAGAGATGGCTACAAATAATTTACAATGGCCCACTGAACGGGTAAATCCAAAAAGAGTAGCTATTATTCATGATTCTAATGCAATATCTATGTTGGCTTCTCAAATTGCTCTGATTTCAAAGAAAATTGATCAACCTGAAATGAATTATTTTGAAATGCCTCAGGTATTGGAGGAAAATTCATTGGGAAAAATAGTAGATTCTCAATCATCTTAAGACATTGAATGCTATAAATAATAGACCCAAAAATCTTTATTCTAATAATTAAAATCCCGGTTTGAAAAACACCCTAAACTTAAACTGGAATAATAACACTGCTACTGTCAATCTGTAGTGGGGAAGCAATTTTGTGAACCCATTAGGGAATTTGAACAACTAGGGAAACACTTGTAATAGACCTTCTTACCCTCCAGGTTTGAACAGTTACCCGTAATTTATGGAAAAGAAGTTTTCTATGGAAGAATTGATATTAAACATGGGCAATCAATTACAAAGTCAATGGAACCAATTACAAAGTCAGGTAGTTTCTTTTAAAAATATTGAAAATCAATTAGGACATATTGCTACGGCACTTAGTAATAGACCTTCAGGAGCTTTCCCTAGTGATGTTGAAGTTAACCCTAAAGATAAAAATAAAGAACAAATTAAAGCTACACAGTTAAGAATTGGAAAAGAATTGAAATCAATAGTGCAAATAGATGTTGAAAATGAAAAAGAGAAGGTGGGAACTGAAAAAAGTAATGATAATATATATCCTGATTTAGAATATCCACTTAAACCGATGAAAATTACCTTTGAAAGACCACCACCTCCATTTCCTCAAAATTTAACCAACAAAAGAAAGATAAACAATCCTCAAAATTCCTAGAAATTTTTAAAAGATTAACAACAAACATTCCCTTCTTTGAAGCCTTAGTACAAATGTCAAATTATGTGAAGTTTATGAAGGATATATTGAATAAGAAATAGAAGTTTACAGATAATGAGACTGTTGCACTCAGTGAAGAGTGTAGCGTAATTATTCAGAAAAAGCTTCTTGAAAAACTCAAAGATCCTATTAGCTTCTCAATAACTTGTGTTATTGGAGAAAAATTATTTGGAAGAGCATTAGGTGATATGGGATCCAGAATTAATCTCATGCCTCTATCATCTTTTTAAAGGTTGGGAATAGGACGAGTTTCCCATACTTTAGTAACTATTCAGTTAGCTGATCGTTCTATTCCATATCCTAAAGGTGTTATGGAAGACATTTTAGTAAAGGATGATAAATTTATCTTCACTTAGATTTTATTATTTTACTTATGGAGGAAGATAAGGAAATTCCTATCATTTTGGGAAGACCATTCCTTGCAACTAGAAGAGCTATGATAGTTGTTCAAAAAGGAGAATTAACTATGAGAGTTAATGATTAAGAGGTGACATTCAATATATCAAAATATATGAAATACGCTGCAACATAAAAGATGATGAATTCTTTCGAATGAACATTTGTGACGAACTAAAAGAAGAGAATTTTAAGGGAAAAGTTTGAAGGAATAAAGGAACAAGAAAATTTGAAATATGAGGATGAAAAGGAAATGGAAGGTAATATGATGAGATAGATAATGAGAAACTGGATTATGTTCATGAAAGATTTGAGATGTTGGATATTAAAGAATATGACAATAAAAGTCTAATCCTATCTATCATAAAAACTCCTAAACTTGAGATGAAAATACTTTCTAACCATTTGATGTATCTGTTCTTAGGAGAATTATCAACATTACTAGTTATTGTATCCTTAGATTTGAATGGTTTACAAGAGTAGAAATTACCATATACATTGAAAAGATTCAAAAAAACTTTTAGATGGACTTTTGTTGATATTAAAGGAATCGGTCCTTCGATCTGTATGCATAGAATTTTATTAGATGAACAACATAAACCTAAAGCTGATCCACAAAGGAGATTAAATCAATTGATGAAGGAAAGTAGTAAAGAAAGAAATTTTAAAATGGTTGGATGCTAGAATTATATATCCTATTTCAAATAGTTCATGGGTAAGTTCGATCCATTGTGTTCCTAAGAAAGGAGGAGTACTGTTAAGATGAATGAAAGAAATGAATTAATAACTACGAGACAATTCACTGGTTGGTGAATCCGTATTGATTATAGAAAATTAAATGATGATTCAGAGATTGACTGGAAAATATAATATTATGCATAGAATCTCAATTGCTTATCATCCCCAGACAAGGGCTTTAGGTTAAGTATCTAATAATAAAATTAAACAAAATTTGGAGAAAATTGTAAATCTGCAAAAATTAGATTGGTCAACTAAATTAGATACTATATTATGGGCATATAGATTTGCTTATAAAACTCCTATAGGAATGTCTCCTTATAGGCAATTTTTTGGAAAAACTTGTCATTTACCAGCTGAATTGGAACATAAAGTATATTGGTGTTGACCTCACTATTGGTTGAGGTCTAGTCTATCTTAAGAATAGCCTAGGGTCTTGCCATAGGACTCTCCTATTGACTTTCTTAGAAGAATAGTCATGGAACCCATCCCCATAGAAATTCAAACTTTTCTCACTTCACTATAAGTTTTCATAAGCTTAAGACCTGACCTCTAGCTTTTGGGAGGAACAAACCAAGCATAAGGAAGCCCAGGGGAAGTCTCCTATAAGTGGTCAGACCTTAGGATCTACCATGGAGGTTTGAAGCTTACACCACACTTAAACAACACACTCACAAACCCTAAACAAGGCACTTCACCTTTGATCCCATAACTCTTTGGAAACTCATGTAAGTGGTTTTCCCAAGCCATTAGCCTCAGGCTAAGGTTTGGCTAGTACAAACACGTAGAGGACAAAATGAGGGAGACCCTTGGTCCAATGCTCAACCTAAACAAAGCCATATCACCCATCTTCAACTAATCCTAATTTCTCCAAAGATTTCAAATTTTTAACCCCTTTGCCCTAAAATACCCAAAAATACCCCAAAAACCCTAAAATCTGCCAAATTTCCTAAACCACCCAAATTATCCATTTTTCTTCAAAAATCATTCCAAAATACTTCCTACCACTGAAATTATCCAAAATTACCCAAAATTACCAAATTTTCCAAAAAAATCCCCAAAATGACCAATATTCCCCTCTTAGACCAAATTTCCAAAAATTCCAAAAATTCCCATAAATTCCCAAAACCTCTTAAATATTCCGAATTTCATTTCTTTCAACTACCACATGACCCAATTTGGTCAATTTAGCCCAATTTAACCAAAAGCCCCAATTTGACCCATTGTTGACCTCACTTTTGGTTGAGGTCTAGTATCTCTTTAGAATAGCCTAGGGTCTAGCCATAGGACTCTCCTGGTGACTTTCTTAGAAGACTAGTCATGGAAACCTCCGCATAGAAATTCAAATCTCTTCTTGCTTCACTAGGGGTTTTCATATGCTTAAGGCCTAGCCTCCATCTTTTGGTAGGAAAAAGGCAAGCATAAGGAATCCTAGAGGAAGTCTCCTATAGGTGATCAGACCTTAGGATTTGCCCTGAGGGAGGTCTGGACTTCACCACTCACATACACACATTCCCCCAAACCTTTGGAAACTCATGTAGATGGTTCTTCTCAACTCTTGGCATCAGGCTAGGGTTTGACTAGTACAAATACATAGAGGACCAAATATGAGTGACCCTTTGTCCACAACTCAATTTAAACCATCTCATGACATTCATCTCAAACCAAGCTTCAATTTTTCAAAATTTCAAAAATTTGACTCCTGACCTCCCAAAATGCCATAAATTACCCAAAATTCTTCAAATTCACCAAAATTCCCTAAAAATCATTCCAAGATATTCCTTACCACTCAAATTGACCATCCATGACCAAAATTCCAAAATTTCAAAAAATACCCCCCAATACCCTCAAAATACCAAAAATACCCTTTTAGCCAAAAAATCCAAAAATTCCAAAAAATTCTCAAAAAATTCTAGAAAATCGTAAAAATTCCCAATTTTATTTTGTTCAACTAGACCATAAGCAACTTTTTCCCATTTAATCCAATTTAATCAAAAAACCCCAATTTGGCCCATTTAGCCCGAAAGTGCCCAAATCAAACCTAATCTTGACCCAATTGACCAAAATCTTGCCCAATATCAATTCCAAACTTTAATTCGACATCCCCAATATCAATCCAAACCTAAATCAAACCCAAACAAATATTAAACATAAACCAAAACCAAAACCAAACCAAACCCAAACACAAACGCAAACCAAAACCAAAACCAAACCAAATCCAAACACAAACTCAAGCAAATCTTCCACAAATAATATCAAAAACTCTTCACAGCACTCCCATAAGTCAAAATCAAACTACTTATTGCTACCAATCTAAATCCAAACCACACCTAAACCCATCTGCCCCAACATGCCCTGAACACTTGTGTTCATTAAGCATAAGGGTATAGGTAGGATGAGTAGTTAAGTAACATAATAAGTCTAAATTAGCCCGGGACTTTTCACAAGGCTGTGAGAGGGAAGCATGGACCTGCATCCTTCTCTGACCTTTTGGATACCTTAGAGGTGTATTAAACTTAATATGTCTGCTTAAATAAACCATCCTCAATTAAAACAACAAAGTTCATTGAAACACAACATAGGAATTCACATAGACATCGTAGGACTTAGTAGACAACTAGAATCTTAACATAGACATCATAAGACTTGGTAGACAACCAGGATCTAAACATAGACATCATAGGATTGAGTAGTTACTGCTTGTTAGTCCTACTTCTTCCTGTTTTCTAGCATGCTTTAATTTCTGTAAAATTATAAACATATACATGCAATGCAATACTAAAGTTTTAGGTGGAGGAACTTGAAGACTCGCCAAGTAAACTTTTACAGTTTTGGTATTTTACTTACAGTACTTTACTCCCTGCACTTTACTACAAATATAATTGCTTGGGATGACATAACATACCCTACAACATTCAAAATATAAAATAACTCAAAACATAATCACAAACAAAAACAAAAACTACAACTACAACTAAATTAAAACGTCTCGTTGGATGATCGGGAATACCTCGGATGACGTAACCCACGTATAGCTAACAATATTCCCACGGTCTAAATGAAAGTGTGGAACTCATTCAATTGAGTTTAGCAAATTCATCTGGACTAAGTGAATCTGATAAAAATAACGGTGCTGGGATGACGGAACCGTTGGATCTTAATCGGTTCTGTTTAATTAACTTCAAGATTTGGTTTAATTAAAACACTAAAACACTTGGATTCTAAGACTTTTCTAAACCAATACACTACTCTCACCTCCTGATTTTCACCTTCTAAAACTGAACCTCTGCAACGACAAAGGATCTTGGAGCATAGTGGGCAGCACGACCATCTTCTTCAGCAAAACCTGAGTCTACTTCAGCTAAACCATTCTTAACATTAAGCAACTAGCTATAGGACTTCGAGGTATTTGCCCGATTCAAAGTAAACCCTCATCTCATCTTTTAGGCTTTTGCACCCGGTGCTTTATAAGCCCTAACTCGTCTAGGTTTCCGAGGTTTTCATCCCGATATGACATAAACCCTCACATCTTCCAGGCTATTCATATGATCGACATCAAATGAATGTAAGCCCTAAATAATAAAATTGGCAGGATGAAATATAAATTAAATGTTTTCCTAAACAGAGCCAAAAAATAGGATAGCTTGGGAAAAATCTGGGATTCTTCTAGAATCAGTGTTCTTCTCCTAGTCTTCTTTTCTTTTGGTCTCCAATAAAATGAAATGTTCTGAAATTTGAACCATTCACCTATTGAATTCCAATAATCACATGTCGTTGAATGAAATCCTTACCTTTGGAAGTCATGAATATAATTATTTCCTGATCTTTATTAAGAGTTTTTTTAGGTGACTTTGGTTGTCTAAGATGTAATTAACTATAGGGGCTTGCCCTTATAGGAAAACCAAAAGACCCTAGATTAATATAAACCCCATTTAATCCTCTTATATTAAATGGGGAAAATTGTCGGCAAACATACACATTTCACATACCAAATGGATGTCATACTTTTCCTTAGTTCATTTGATTGAGCCTCATCCTCAAGTTTTATGTTCATCCTTCGGGATATATATAAAGCTCGAGGTATAGTGCTCTTTCATTCGAACTTTGAAAAATATGAGATCAGTTTGACTCCATATTTTTCTAAACTAAATTATAACTAAATTAAAATTGTCCTTCTGAAGCGGGCGATGGGACTTCGATTCCAGCGACTGACAGCTTCTGGCGATTCCGTTTGGTGACCCCAATTAAAAAACATATATTTAAAACTTTTTTATACGCCTACAACTTCTGGCGACTCCGCTGGGGATAGAGTTTCTCTCTTCATAAAAATCAGGAAATTCTATATTCATATATCGGTAATGTACTCATGTCTCTCATGAGCCAAATTAGCATTCTTCCGTTGACATACTTTACTCATTTCTTTCTTGGGAAAGTATGATCAACTCTCCTTGATTTCAGGAACATATGTTTAGCCACTCCTAAACAGAGAGGTTTAGGGATCCTTAGGATTTTTCTTTTGATCTTATGGGGTCGGACCCCCAATTGGTGTGTTGGTGGATTAATTCCACTTGGACAATGTGCGTTGTGAAAAGGGATCCTCAACAGGGTCCATTGCTTCACCTTTTTCTTCTGCCTCTTGGATTTAATTTTTTGCCTTCGGCAAGTTAATCCACCTTTAAAATTCTAAATATCATTTAAAATAAACACATGAAAATCTAAAAGAAAATAAAAGAAAAAGAAAAACAAAATATGACAATAGAAAATAATAATATATTAAATAAAATAAAAAATTTTACCCAGTTTACAGAACGATCTTTTTCGTATTGTTCATACTATGATGACAAGGTCTTTGGCCCTTCCTAAATTTTGGAACGTTTCTTTTGACAGTCAAAATGTCAACCCCTTTGCTGACTTTCTCCTGTGACCTGCCCTCTTCCCGTGAGGCTTGTCTCACATCACCGTTGATTCAGTTTGGAGCCAGCTTCAGTGAGTTTGAAGTCGTGCTTGGAAAAGCCCCGTTCGTGGTCCTGAAAGTTGCCGCCCCTGAAGTACAAGAACTATCTACCGAGTTTGATCTGAACTCGCATGAAGAATTCCCTTCTGCTAAGAAGGTGAAGATGACTGCTGTCCCCATCAAACTAGTTAGCTCCGTGACAAGGAGAGTTGTCACTTTTACTGCTTCCGGCTTCGCCATTACAACACCTACTTCCTCGTCTGCTAAAAGGAAGGATATTTTGTACAAAAAGGATTCTGACAAAGCCTTCCTTGCCTTGCCATCTATCTTTGAGATTGGTTCCAGTTTCAGGGTTCCTCCGTTGACCAAATCCCAAAGGAGGAATCACAACCGGAAGCTTCGCAAGGCCGCCAGGACATAAGGTGCAAGTATGCCAGTGATTGATGAGATTCCTCAGTAGGAGGAACTCGGTTTACCGAATACCTCTCCTCTCCTCCGAGGTAGTAGGTTCCACCCGTTAGCTGGTACTACTGGAAATGAAAGTCTCCATAGGATTGTCTCCGCACTTCCAGCACCGCACAGTCATGATGAGGAGGGAAAGAAGCCCACACCCATCACTCGAGCTCATACTCTTCTATGTAAATTGGCCGAATTAGAAGGATGTTCTATCGCCAAGCATCTTAAAAGAGTGGGATGTGCAATATCCCCAGAAGTGAAAGAGGAAATTTTGAAAATGGAAAAGCCTAGCAAGGTTTTTGTCAAGCATCGTTTGGGAAAGCTTGTTGAGACAACTACCACAGATTCGACACCCGCAACACGAAGACCAGTCAAGTCTCAGCTAGGTCCAAGAATGTCACCCAAGGAACTCCTGAGGAGGAAGAGAGGATTACTTTCCTCTGTACATGGTCGGTACTCTAGGGAGCACTCTTCCTCTCTTGGTCCTGATGTCCCCGCTGAGACATTCCATCTCGAGGCATCAATTCTCGAGAGGAGAGTGTGGTTACCGAAAGTCGCTGCACCTGTCCACTTCGAGAAGTTTACAAATCATCAAATGGATTATAAGTCCGATACTCCAATCTTCACCACTCCTGTTGCCTCAGAATCAATGGTAGAATAAGGGTCGATGGAGGATAGAATTCAGAAAATTCGTGAAGAGATTTCAGAGTTAACTAGGGAGCAAGGATTGGAGGTCGATAATGAGGATCTCCACTTGTCATATTACTTGGATGATGAATTCATGCAAATCAACAGGTCGATACCAGGGCCACAACTTCATGTCACCATAGGAGATCTCGTGGTAGAACGTCAGAAGCCCGACGAGACTTTGGTTGACTACATCTTGAGGTGGAGAAACCTAAGCATGAAATGCGAACCTCAGCTACAAGAACAACACGTGATCGATATACTACTCAAGAGTATTCACGGTCCGGTAGCTTTCATGCTTAAGGGTCTCACGATCAAGTCCTTCGAGAAACTGCTCAGTAAGGCCAGTAGCTTACAGGAAGAAGTCAAGCACATGGAGCCTATAAAAAAGACAGAGAAAATGAAACCAACAAAGGCTTATGAGAAGAGATCTAGCACAGTGGCCATGGTCGATAAAGGAAAGCAACCGATGATGATTCAGACTGAGCAGTCGCCTCAGCAGTACAGTCAGCCTCAGCAGTACGGACAGCCTCGTCCACCGCAGAATAATCAGCCTGGTCAGCAGTAGCAGAGACCGTACAGGACAGACAGGAGACCAGTTCCTACAATATCACAATGACTACGTAGAAACTACTCTTTCAAAGATGATGTTGTAGCAAATATGTTCAAGAATCTACTAAAGTAGCCTGAGTTCGAGTTACCCGAGCCGAAAAAGCCAGAAGAGGTGAATAAGAAAGATCAGCCTAACTTCTGTCCCTAGCACCGGATGCTTGGACATACAATTGAGAAGTTCTTCAGTTTCAAGTATTGGCTTGAGCGGAATTATAAAGAAGGAAATGTAACGATACCAAAGGAATATTTGAAGGAGCCTGAAAAAGGTTCTATAAATGTAATTTCAGCCGAGCCAATCTCTCCGCTTGACCCATATGCCGGTAAGGGTGGATCAGAATGAGCTCAAGAAGGTCCTAGATCAGATTCAGTCTACTCCAAATAAAGCTGCTGTCCGGAGTCTACCACCAGCACAGTCCAAGTTGAAAGCTTTGCCGAGGAAGCTACCACGATGAGAATGGAGAAAGAGAACGTGAGCGAGATTAAAGAAGATAGCGTGAAGGATAGGATTAGGGCTAGTCCCGTTAGACTGGTTGTCTCAGATTCAGGGGTGAAATCCCTCGGACCCCTGATAATGATATGAATGATGTTGGCTACGTTCTTACTGTCTCTAGTGATAACATAATTAATCACAACCCATCTAACCCCAATTTTGATTCCCAAAATGATCCTCAAATCATATTAACTCCCAACAAAGATAAAGAAGACATCGACAACACTGGCTACGACAATACGAGAAGTGAGGAGCCAGTCCTCAAGTGCAAAGGATCTCCACTTAACATCAGTTTGGACTTCTCAGATACAGAAGGACCTCTGGGTCCAGAAGAAGAAGAAATAACGGAAGTGCATTTAAGGAGTGGCAAGGTTCTACCTCTGAGAACAACTCCAGTGGACAAAGGAAAGCAGATAGTCACTCAAGAAGAAACACCTCCAGCTACTGAAGAGATACAAGTTCGAAATGAAGTTGAAAACCCAAATAATGTAGATTACAACGTGCTAGCTCATCTCAGGAAGTTGCCAGCCAAGCTAAGTATTTATGATGCTCTGATCCTGTCAAAGGAGATGAGAGAAAGTTTCATCAAGGCTCTACTTGATCCCGACATTTGGTTAGCGCAGTTGGCTAGCAGATCCTCAGATGGAGTTTGCACCATAAAGGAACAGCCTGGCGTAACTTTCACCGATGAAGATTTGCTACTCGGTACAGCCGATCACAATCATCAAGTCGTCATCATCAGCAGATTCTTGCTTTCCAAAGTCTTAGTAGATCCTGGAGCATCGCTCAATATAATGAGTCTACGGATGCTAGCTTACTTGGACATCGAGGCCCGAGAGCTTTCAATGGATAAAATGATGTTAAGAAGTTTCAATGAGAAAGGAAAAAGAGCCCTCAGATCTATAACGCCACAAATGAAAGTCGGGAATCTAGTAACAACTGCAAAATTCCATGTCATCGATGTGGATACTTCGTTTAATGCCCTGCTTGGTCGACCGTGGCTCCATAAGTACAATATGGTCATGTCGTCGCTTCACCAATGCATCAAATACCCCAAAGATGGACAAGAACATTGCATTAAAGGGGATTTACAGCCTTTTTTAATACATGAAGTCGGAATCCATGAAGACGCCGCTTACTATGCTCCTTTGAAGAAAACAGTATTTTCAAGAGACATTGTGATAAGAAAAATTTAAGACTCAAAGAAACTACAAGGAAGAGACAGTATGGCTCCAGTTCAACAATCTCATACCGCTCCTTCTCAAAGAGTTGGTAAAAGTTCTTTTAGCCCACGCATCCGAGGTCGAGGCCGGGGATGTGGTCGAGGAAGAATTTCCCAGATTGTTGAACAGACAAAGCCAACAATCAACATCGACCTGGAGGGAAGCTCCAAAGAAGATGAAGAAACAATGATGATAAGTCAGAAGAAGCCTCAGTTCAAGATCTCTCTGGAAGATGAAGCAAAGGATGAATACGAATCGATGTATGATCGGATTAACCACTATGTTCATGCCATGACCCTTACTCCGACCATTGTCAAAAGGTAGAGAGTATAGAGGTCAAGGAAGTTCAAAATGATGGTTTTAAACTAATCAAGTTTTACAAAGCTTCCCCTTCTACTTCTGAACATTGTCTAATTCTTGAAGAAAATGACTCAAATGAATTAATGGAATTGCCTTTTGGCTATTTTTCACCGTGTGTACAAAAGTTAATTCAACAAGGATATGTATGAAAGAAAATACCAAAAGATAAGTTACAATCGTTCAAAAAATTATGGAATGTAAAAGGAAAGAAACTTAATTCGAAAGAAGATCTTGGGTTTGGTACGCTCCGACCCGTCGATGACTCAGAATTTTGCATGGTTGTTACTAGTCATTCAAAAGAAGATTGCGTGGACATTCAAGATGAATATGAAGATCATCCAATAGGCAATGCTCTACTAGAATTCAAAGAAGAAATCAAATCAACAGTCGATGAATTATGAGAAATCAATCTCGGGACTGAGGAGCAGCCCCGGCCGACTTTCATAAGTTCGTTACTTAATGAAGAAGAGGTTGCAGACTTGGTCACGTTACTATCAAAATTCAAAGTTTGCTTCGCTTGGAGCTATGATGAAATACCAGGACAATCTCCGGCGGTCGTTCACCGCCTCAGAGTGGATAAGAATGTGATGCCAGTAAAGCAAGCTCACAGAAGGATGTGACTCGAGATAGAACAGTAAGTTACAGCAGAAATCAAGAAATTAATAGACGCTAATTTTGTATGAAAAGAATATTATCCGATGTGGTTAGATAATGTTGTTATAGTGAAAAAGAAAAATGGACAAATTCGAGTGTGTGTCGACTTCAGGGACTTAAACAAAGCATGTCCAAAAGATGAATTCCGTTGCCGATACCGGAACTAATGGTAGACATCACGTCGACACATGAAACTTTCTCCTTTATGGATGGGTCTTCAGGGTACAATCAGATCAAGATGGCACCAGAAGACACAGTGCTCACAGATTTTAGAACTCCTATCGGGATTTACTGCTACACAGTGATGCCGTTTGGACTGAAGAATGCAGGAGCTACATACCAAAGAGAAATGACGAAGATCTTCGATGACCTCATTAACAACCAAGTGGAATGCTATGTGGATGATTTGGTCATCAAAAGCAAGATAAGAGGTAACCACCTATATGATTTGAGGATCGTATTTGAATGATTACGACAATATAATCTGAAGATGAATCCCTTAAAATACGCTTTTGGTGTTACCTCTGGGAAATTTCTAGGATTCGTTGTCCATCATCGGGGAATCGAAATCGACCCAGAGAAGATTAAAGCCATCTTAGAAATGCCTCCCCTAAAACCTTGAAACAACTACGTTCATTTCAAGGAAAACTGGCATATCTGAGGCTCTTTATATCTAATCTGTCAGTCTTTCTCGGCATTAATTAAAAAGGATGCCAAATTTATTTGGGAAGAAAAGTGATAGCAGGATTTCGAAGATATTAAACGATATCTAACGAAATCTCCTTTTTTAGCAACCCCTATCCCAGGCAGACCGTTAATACTTTATACCACGACATTAGATGAGTCTCTCGGAGCTCTACTTGCCCAAATAAATGATGAGGGTAAAGAGAATGCACACTACTACTTGAGTCGACGTCTAATACCCGCAAAGGTAAAGTATCCTTCTATCGAGAAACATTGTCTAGCTTTGGTTTTTGCCACTCAAAAGCTTAGACAATACATGTTGTCTCAAAAATTCAACCTGATTTCGAAGGTTAATCCTTTACAATATTTGATGACAAGACAAACGCTTTCCAGACGCTTAGCAAGGTGGTCAATGATATTATTACAATTTGATATAACCTTTCTGCCCCTTCCTGCTATCAATGGGTAGATTCTTGTAGATTTTCTTGCAGCACACCCACTGCCAGCCGGGTCCCCGCTCAATGATGAGTTACCAGATGAGTAGATACTAGAGATAGAAGATCCCAATGCTCAACGTAGGGAAATGTTCTTTGATGGAGCGTCATCAGCTCGAGAAGACAAAGGATCAGGAACAGTTACACTAGGCAAAGAAGGATATGGTTTAATCTTTGTGACACCAGATCGAGCCATGCTGAGGTTTTCTTATCACCTGACAGAGCCGTGTACCAACAATGAAGTAGAGTATGAAGCCCTAATAACTGGCGTGGAATTAGCAATACTAATGGATATAACGGACATTACCATTTATGGCGACTCACAGCTCATCATCCAGCAAATGGCAGGACAGTAGAAAATTCTAAAGCCAAGATTAGAAGAATACCACGGGTATATGATGAAGTTACTCAGGCAAATTCCGAATGTGATATTCTATAGGATTCCTCGAGCAGATAATGCCCATGCGGACGCTTTAGCAAAACTCACTAAAGAATTGGCTTGTTGACCCGAAGATTCTATAGATATTACAGTGCAAGGACGTCAGGTGTTGTCTTTATCAACCTCGACAGTCTACATGAAATTGAAAAAGAAAAGACAATTGCTGTAGTGGTAGAAGATACAGAAGATTGGCATCAGCTATTAATGAAATATTTTTAAACCAGAAAGCTACCAGAAGATAAGTCAGTAGTGCACCAGATTCAGAAGAAGGCTTTCTCGTATGCCCTGATCGACAATGTTCTGTATAGGAGATCCTTCGACCAGATGTGGCTGAGATGTCTGAGTAGAGCAGAAGCGCAGAAAATTATCAAAGAAGTACATGCTGGATTGTGTGGTGCTCACCAGTCAGGACCGAAAATGAACATAAAAATCAAAAGACTCGGATACTACTGGCCAGCAATGATGACAGATTGCATGGACGTCGCTAAGAGATGCCATCAGTGTCAGGTGGTGGAGTGGTCTTGCACCAGCCTCCGAGTGTTCTACTCCCAACGATTGCCTCGTTGCCATTCGAGTGCTGGGGTATGGACATAGTGGGTCAGATAGACCCTCCTTCCTCAAAAGGACATAGGTTTATGCTAGCCACTACAGACTACTTTTCCAGTGGGAAGAAGCAGTTCCACTACGGGAAGTCACAGCGCAGCAAGTTTTACAGTTCTTCAAGAATCAAATCGTCTACTGTTTTGGTGTACCGCGCTGAATCATCTCCGACAACGGATCCGCTTTCAAGAGCACGAAAATCAATAACTTTGTCAGAAGACATGGGATATATTGGAGATACTCGATGATCTACTACCATAAAGCAAATGGCTTGGCAGAAGCTTTCAATAAAATGCTTGTTCAGATTCTAAAGCAGACGCTCAACAACAATAAAAGAGGATGGCACGAGAAGCTACTAGAAGCTTTGTGGGCTTACAGGATGACAGTCAGGATGCCGACACAGTCTACGCCTTACACCCTTGTGTACGGGTCTGAGGCAGTTCTTCCGCTAGAAGTTCAGCTACCGTCGCTTTGGGTTGCCGTTGCCAATCAAATTACAATAGAAGAGAATGCCATGTTACGACTTGCAGAATTGGAAAGCCTTGAAGGAAAAAGATTTCTCGAACAGTAGAACTTGGAACTCTACAAAGTGAAGATGATTCAAGCCCACGATAAATTGGTCCACCCGAGGTTGTTCAAAGTTGATGACCTCGTGCTCGTTCTTAGAAGGCCTATTCTTGCACACCGCAAAATAGATGAAAAATTCAAACCAACCTGGGAAGGACCATTAGTGGTGGAGAAGGTCTACACAGGAGGATCTTACTAGTTAGTGGATTCTCAAGGGGATAGACCCATGTTGCCCATCAATGGACGATATTTAAAGAAATATTACGCGACATGAAAAGACTGAAAAATTATATTCGTTCCAATATAGCTGTAGGGCTAGTGTCTGTGACTGGGTCCAAAATTTTGTAATAAAAAAAGAATTGCATAAAATAAAAGAAATCTTCCCACCAAATTAAAACATGTTTGCCAAATTCTAAATCTAAATTTTATAAAAACATATTAAATAAAATAATGGCATCAAGTTAATTGCTAAAACTTGTTTAAAGTAAATGATAATTTGCTTTTGTTCTTGCACAACACCACTCATTGACATTTCCCCTTGTTTATTTGTGTAGGAAGTGTCGAGTTTTGAGTCGGTGTTTGCTCTTTGATACGGCTTCGACCTCGCATCTAGAAACGTATACTGAAGAGAACGCAGAAAATGAAACCAATGAAGAAATTCAGCCGCACGGAGGTAGGACAAACCTCAGGACATGGAGGCACCAGAGGTTCAGTTGACTCACACCTCCTTACTGAGAGACGTACTCATGTCCCATCCATGATCACCACTCCACAAGGTGATTTGGTTACCGCTTCAACCGACAGAATTCTGGATGCTCCGTTAGCAAATACAAGCAGAAGAAATAGAAATCACCACAAGCGCCGCCTCCAAGAAAGGATGGAGAGAAGACATGCTAGGGAGTTAGCCGCTGAGCTACCGCCTGTGCCAGAAGAATTTCATCAGTGAGAAATGAAAGAGACTGAGGACAGTTCTCCGCGCACGGATACTGAGCCGGAAACCTCCGAGGAGCCCATTCTGACATGGGATCCAATGAAAGAATTTTTTTCCAGAAGCTCGATTTGCAACTCAAGCTTGCCCAGGCTGCCTTTAGATATAGGGGCATTTCAGAATGCCCAGAATGCCATGTGCTATAGCTTGAGGAATACAACACCTTCGAGGCATATGCAGCCACCTCGATGCTACTTCAGAGTAGGGAATTTCTGAGTGTGGAGCCATACGTACCAGAGTATGTTTTTCCGCCGCCACAAGGAGTCCCGTACTACATCATGGCAAAGATACGAAGAATCAGAAAGCAGGAATTTGAGCATTACGAGGATATTCAAGGAAAATGGGTCAACATCCTTGAAGGACTCGAGCTCTATACTGATGTGTTCTCAAAAGAAGATGAAGAAGATATTCTAGATTGCGTCAAAGCTCTTAAGACCATGGGAAAAGCAGGTCTCTTGAAGCCCATAATGTATATGAAGCCATCTAAATAGAAGAGAGGAAAAGGCAGGGTCACTATTAAGTGCGGTTGCTGCTACAACTTTGCCATTGATCGACAGGGAAACCCCCCGGGGATTTTACAGCATGATGAGGTGGATCAGATGCCACCACAAATAAAGATGATGATCAGGAGGATGGTCGAGTGGCACATACTGCCTGCAGACTGTATCCTAAACAGCTGCATTATAAATATTTATGAGGATGGGGATTGTATCCCTCCTCATATTGACCACCACGACTTCGTGAGGCCCTTCTACACGATCTCCTTTGTGAGTGAATGCAATATTCTGTTCGGATGTGAAATTCAGATAGTTGGACCGGGTGAATTCCGAGGTTCTGTTGAGATTCCCTTGCCAGTCGGATCAGTGTTTGTCTTAAAAGGAAATGGAGTGGATTTGGCAAAACACGGCATCCCTGGAGTTGCAGGAAAAAGGGTGTCAATCACCTTCAGGAGAATGGATGAAGACAAAGTGTCGTTCTACTATGAACCGGATCCGGAGCTGGAGAGCCTTTGTCCTTTGCCACTGTGACGGTGGTACCTCCGGGTGTTCGCAAGGGGACTTTTGTTCCGGAGCGTAACCTTGGCAGGTTGGCCCGTCCCCCGTAGCAGCCTCAGAGGCAGAATGCTACTACAGCTTACAACAGAGCGCAGCAGTTGTTGTCACTACTTCCGCAGCAGCCAGATGACATGATACACTTATTTTGTTCAATTTTGTACACGCGACAAGTTTTGTTTAGTCTTGTACACGTGATTAGTTTTGGATGCTTGTTAGTGTTAGATCAATTGTATTTCTTTTCAGATGAATCAATGAAGATTTTCTAACATTTCAGAAATTTTTCTTTCAATGAGATGGTCGAAAGCCGTTGAACCACCCGTTGGATCCAAAAAAAAATAAAAAATAAAATAAAAAAATAAAAATAAAAAATGATGATACATAATAAAGGATTAAAAAAATGAAAAATGAAAATGAAATTAACCAAAAAGAAAAAAAAAATTGAGAATGAAATGGAAAGTGAAAAACAAAATCAAATGAAGTGAAATGAAAATGAAACGAAATGAAACAAATGAAACAAAGTCAAAAGTAAACAAAGTGAAACAACACAAAAAAAAGAACCCCAAATTTCCATCTCCCTTCCGAGATATTTTTCCGCCTTCCATGCAATTCTGGGGTCGAAGCTTAGTCCTCCGATTTCCCAAAAATTTCCTAAATTTTCATCTTCCTTCCGAGATATTTTTCCGCCTTCCATGAAATTCTGGGGTCGGAGCTTAGTCGTCTGATTTCCCAAAAATTCCCTAAATTTCCATCTCCCTTCTGAGATATTTTTCTGCCTTCCATGAAATTCTGGGGTTAGAGCTTAGTCAACCGATTTCCCAAAAAAATCCCTAAATTTCCATCTTCCTTCCGAGATATTTTTCCACCTTCCATGAAATTCTGGGGTCGAAGCTTAGTCGTCCGATTTCCCAAAATTTCCCTAAATTTCCATCTTCCTTCTGAGATATTTTTCCACCTTCCATGAAATTCTGGGGTCGGAGCTTAGTCGTCTGATTTCCCAAAAATTCCCTAAATTTCCATATTCCTTCCGAGATATTTTTCCCCTTCCATGAAATTATGGGGTCGGAGCTTATTCGTCCGACTTCCCAAAAATTCCCTAAATTTCTCTATTCCTTCCGAGATATTTTTTCGCCTTCCATGAAACTCTGGGATCGGAGCTTAGTCGTCTAATTTCCCAAAAATTCCCTAAATTTCCATCTTCCTTCTGAGATATTTTTCAGCCTTCCATGAAATTCTGGGGTCGGAACTTAGTCGTCCGATTTCACAAGAATTTTCCTAAATTTCCATCTCCATTCCGAGATATTTTTCCGCCTTCCATGAAATTCTGGGGTCGGAGCTTAGTCTTCCGATTTCCCAAAAATTCCCTAAATTTTCATCTTCCTTCTGAGATATTTTTCCGCCTTCCATGAAATTCTGGGTTCGGAGCTTAGTCGTCCGATTTCCCAAAAATTCCCTAAATTTCCATCTTCCTTCCGAGATATTTTTCCACCTTCCATGAAATTCTGGGGTCGGAGCTTAGTCGTCTGATTTCCCAAAAAAGAAAATTTTCCTTGAATTTTTGAGGTCGGTACCTGAATTTTGATTCTCATTAACGAGGCTGGTACATAAAATCCAGTTCTTTCCCTCTGAGGTCAGTACCTAAATTCTGATTCTCATCTTGCCGTGGTCGGTACCTAAATCCCGACTTCCATTCCCGAGGCTGGTACCTAAATTCCAGTACTCATCCTTCCGAGTCAGTACCTAAATTCTGATTCTCCTCCTGCGAGCGGTACCGAAATTCCGATTTCGCTTAAAATTTCAAATTCCCACAAATTCAAATCCTAAAATTAAATTAAAAAAAAACAAAATTTAAAACTTCAAATTCAAAACAAAATTTCAAACTAAAATTCAAGGGGAAACTTGGAATCAAATTCTTCGTTCCCCTCTTCAAATCAAATCGGTTTAGATTCCTTCAGAGTTTGGGAGCTTGAAATTCACAGCTCCAGCTGAAAGGTATTCCATCCTCCTTTTTCCCTAGCGAGAGTCCCTTGATTTGAAGGTCTTCAACCAAACAATCAGCAGCAGAAACTCACTTTTCACTCAGACAGTTGTGTTGGTCTTGTTGATCTCTTCGGTCAACACTAATACCTGCAGTGTGCTTACCCAGCACACCACACCTATTGGGGGTCCATTTTTTGACCTCACTTTTGGTTGAGGTCTAGTATCTCTTTAGAATAGCCTAGGGTCTAGCCATAGGACTCTCCTGGTGACTTTCTTAGAAGACTAGTCATTGAACTCTCCCCATAGAAATTTCAAAACTCTTTTTGCTTCAGTAGGGGTTTTCATATGCCTAAGGCCTAACCTTCACCTTTTGGTAGGAAAAAGGCAAGCATAAGGAATCCTAGGAGAAGTCTCCTATAGGTGGTCAAACCTTAGGATTTGCCCTAAGGGTGGGCTGGACTTCACCACTCACATGCACACATTCCCCCAAACCTTTGGAAACTCATGTAGCTGGTTCTTCTCAACTCTTGGCATCAGGCTAAGGTTTGACTAGTACCAATACATAGAGGACCAAATGTGAGTGACCCTTGGTCCATGGCTCAATTTAAACCATCTCATGACATTCATCTCAAACCAAGCTTCAATTTTCCAAAATGCCCTAAATTACCCAAATTCTTCAAATTCACCAAAATTCCAAAAAAATCATTCCAAGATATTCCTTACCACTTAAATTGACCATCCATGACAAAAAATTCCGAAATTTCTAAAAATAACCCCCATACCCTAAAAATACCCAAAATACCCTTTTAGCCAGAAAATCCAAAAAATACAAACAATTCTAAAAAAATTCCAGAAAATCCTAAAAAATTCCTAATTTTATTTTGTTCAACTACACCATAATCAAATTTTGTCAATTTAATCCAATTTAATCAAAAAACCCCAATTTGGCCTATGCAGCCCAAAAGTGCCCAAATCAAACCCAATCTTGACCCAATTGACTAAAATCTTGCCCAATTTCAATTCCAAACTTCATTTCAACATCCCGAATATCAATCCGAACCTAATTCAAACCCAAACCAAATTTAAACATAAACCAAAACCAAAACCAAACCAAACTTAAACGCAAACAAAAACCAAAACTAATCCAAATCCAAACACAAACTCAAGCAAATCTTCCACAAATAAAATCACAAACTCTTCACAGCACTCCGATAAGTCCATAGCAAACTACAAATTGCCACCAATCCAAATCCAAACCACACCTAAACCCATTTGCCCCAACCTACCCCGAACACTTGTTTTCATTTAGCATAAGGGTATAGGTAGGATGAGTTGTTAAGAAACATAATAAGTCTAAATGAGCTTGAGACTTTTCACTAGGTTGTGAGAGGGAAGCATGGACTTGCATCCTTCTCTGACTTTTTGGATACCTCAGAGGTCTATTAAACTTAATATGTCTGCTTAACTAAACCATCCTCAATTAAAATAACAAAGTTCATTGAAACACAAAATAGTAATTCACATAGACATCCCAGGACTTGGTAGACAACCAGGATCTTAACATAGACATCATAAGACTTGGTAGACAACTAGGATCTAAACATAGACATCATATAATTGAGTAGTTACTGCTTGTTAGTCCTACTTCTTCCTGTTTTCTGGCATGCTTTCATTTCTGCAAAATTATAAACACATACATGCAATGCAATACAAAAGTTTCAGGTGGTGGAACTTGAAGACTCGCCAGGTACACTTTTACAGTTTTGGTATTCTTCTTACAGTACTTTACTCCCCTGCACTTTACTACAAATATAACTACTTGGGATGACATAAAATACCCGACAACATTCAAAATATAAAACAACTCAAAACTTAATCACAAACAAAAACAAAAACTACAACTACAACTAAATTAAAACGTCTCGTTGGATGATCGGGAATACCTCGGATGATGTAACCCATGTGTTGCTAACGGGATTTCCCATGGTCTAAATGAAAGTGTGGAACTCATTCAGTTGAGTTTAGCAAATTCATCTGGACTAAGTGAATCCGATGAAAATAACGGTGCCGGGATGACGGAACCGTGGGATCTTAATCTGTTCTGTTTAATCAACTTTAAGATTTGTTTTAATTAAAACACTAAAACACTTGGATTCTAAGACTTTTCTAAACTAAAATAATTCTCTCACCTCCTGATTTTCACCTTCTAAAACTGATCCTCTACAACAACAAAGGAGCATGGAGCATAGTGGGCAGCACAACCATCTTCTTCAAGAAAACCTGAGTCTACTTCAGCTAAACCATTCTTAACATTAAGCAACTAGCTATAGGACCTCGAGGTATTTGTCCAATGCAAAGTAAACCCTCATCTCATATTTTAGGCTTTTGTACCTGGTGCTTTATAAGCCCTAACTTGTCTAGGTTTCTGAGGTTGTCATCCTGATATGACATAAACTGTCACATCTTCCAGGCTATTCATATGATCGACATCAAATAAATGTAAGCCCTAAATAATAACATTGGCAGGATGAAATATAAATTAAATATTTTCCTAAACTGAGCCAAATAATAGGATTGCTTGGGAAAACACCGAGATTCTTCTCGAATCTCTGTTCTTCCCCTAGTCTTCTTTTCCTTTGGACTCCGATAAAATGAAATGTTCTGAAATTTGAACCATTCACCTATTGAATTCCAATAATCACATGTCGTTGAAAGAAATTCTTACCTTTGGAAGTCATGAATATAATTATTTCCTGATCTTTATCAAGAGTTTTCTTAGGTGACTTCGGATGTTTAATACGTAATTAACTATAGGGGCTTGCCCTTATAGGAAACCTAAAAGACCCCAGATTAATATAAGCCCCATTTAATCCTCTTATATTAAATAGGGGAAATTTTCGGCAAACATTCACATTTCACAGACCAAACGGATGTGATACTTTTCTTTAGTACATTTGATTGAGCCTCATCCTCAAGTTTTGTGTTCGTCCTTCGGGATATATACAAAGCTCGAGGTATAGTGCTCTTTCATTCAAACTTTGAAAAATATGAGATCGGTTTGACTCCATATTTTTCAAAACTAAATTGTAATTAGATTAAAATTGTCCTTCTGAAGCGGGTGATGAGACATTGATTCCAGCGACTGACAGCTTCTAATGGGCAACCCCAACTAAAAAACATATATTTAAAACCTTGTTATACGCCTGTCGGCATATTTTTAGGTTTTAAATTTGGTTTAAATATATATATATATATATATATATATATAATTTAGAAAGTAGCATTTGATTTTGAAAATAATTTTGAATTTGAAAATTTTAAGATATGAAATCAAACTGACCTCACATCCCAAATAGTTTATATAAATGAGCGCCACATCACAAGCTGTGTATCTATCCCGAAGAATAGACACACTACTTAATGATGGGGCTCGATTAGATAAACTAGAAGATTTGTGACATTCGTTTGGTCTGCGAACCAATTTTATAAGCCGACAAGTTCCCCTGCTTAATACAAAGAAATTAAGCAGGGTTTATATTACCTGAGATCTTAAATTTCCCTATAAGGGCAAGCCCCTATAGTTAATTACATCTTAAATGATTGGAATCACTTAAGAAAACTCTCGATAATAATCAATAATTCTGCTCTCAATAATCTCAAAGTTTAAGTTTTCAAGGGATTGAATTTTGGAATTTCAATAGGGAATGGATCAAGTTTGGAACATTTTGTTTTGGGAATTCAAAGGAAGAAAGGTAGGAGAAATTACATATTCGAAGAGAACTTCGGTAATTTCCTGACTATCCTATTGTTTGGCTTGAATTTAGGAAAGTCCTAATGCTTATTTAATGTTTTGATCTTGCCAATTTTAATTAATTAGGACTTATATTCGTATGACATGATCATACAAATAGCCTCGAAGATGTGAGGGTTTATGTCGTATCGAACGACTACATCGGAGTCCTAAGATCGGTTAGGGCTTAATTTGCAATGCAAATGCCTAACAAAAGGTTGAGTATTTATGTTGCACTTGGCAGACTACCTCGAGGTTCTATGGTTTGGTTATTTAATTCTAAGAAAGTTTTGTTGAAGTAGACTCGAGTTTTGTCGACGACGATGGCCGTGCTGCCCACCATGCTCCGAGCTCTTTGTTGTTGCGAGAGGTTTAGTTTTAGAAGATTGTAATCAAAAGAGAAGAGAAGAGTTTAGTTTTAGAAATCTTAAAATCCAAGTGTTTTTTTTTAGCGACTGACAGCTTCTAATGGGCAACCCCAACTAAAAAACATATATTTAAAACCTTGTTATACGCCTGTCGGCATATTTTTAGGTTTTAAATTTGGTTTAAATATATATATATATATATATAATTTAAAAAGTAGCATTTGATTTTGAAAATAATTTTGAATTTGAAAATTTTAAGATATGAAATCAAACTGGCCTCACATCCCAAATAATTTATATAAATGAGCGCCACATCACAAGCTGTGTATCTATCCCGAAGAATAGACACACTATTTGATGATGAGGCTCGATTAGATAAACTAGAAGATTTGTGACATTCGTTTGGTCTGCGAACCAATTTTATAAGCCGACAAGTTCCCTCGCTTAATACAAAGAAATTAAGCAGGGTTTATATTACCTGGGTTCTTAAAATTCCCTATAAGGGCAAGCCCCTATAGTTAATTACATCTTAAATGATGGGAATCACTTAAGAAAACTCTCGATAATAATCAATAATTCTACTCTCAATAATCTCAAAGTTTAAGTTTTCAAGGGATTGAATTTTGGAATTTCAATAGGGAATGGATCAAGTTTTGAACATTTTGTTTTGGGAATTCAAAGGAAGAAAGGTAGGAGAAATTACATATTCGAAGAGAACTTCGGTAATTTCCTGACTATCCTATTGTTTGGCTTGAATTTAGGAAAGTCCTAATGCTTATTTAATATTTTGATCTTGCCAATTTTAATTAATTAGGACTTATATTCGTATGACATGATCATACAAATAGCCTCGAAGATGTGAGGGTTTATGTCGTATCGAACGACTACCTCGGAGTCCTAAGATCGGTTGGGGCTTAATTTGCAATGCAAATGCCTAACAAAAGGTTGAGTATTTATGTTGCACTGGGCATACTACCTCGAGGTTCTATGGTTTGGTTATTTATTTCTAAGAAAGTTTTGCTGAAGTAGACTCAGGTTTTGCTGACGAAGATGGCCGTGCTGCCCACCATGCTCCGAGCTCTTTGTTGTTGCAGAGGTTTAGTTTTAGAAGAATGTAATCAAAAGAGAAGAGAAGAGTTTAGTTTTAGAAATCTTAAAATCCAAGTGTTTTTTTTAGTGTTTTAATTAAAACAAATCTTAAAGTTGATTATAACAACACCGGTTAAGATCCCACGGTTCCATCCTTCCGGCATCATTATTTTTATCGGATTCACTTAGTCCAGATGAACTTGCTAAACTCAACTAAATGAGTTCCACACTTTCATTTAGACCGTGGGAAATCCCGTTAGCAACATGTAGGTTACATCATCCGAGGTATTCCCGATCATCCAACAAGACGTTTTAATTTAGTTGTAATTGTAGTTTTGTGTTCTGTTTGTGATTAAATTTTGAGTTGTTTTATATTTTAAAATGTTGCGACGGTGAATTTTATCTTGTAATGACTTTTAATTTAGTTTTGGTTTCAGTTTTAGGGACTATCCTAAAGGTGTGGGTTTTCATGCAACAGTTGTTTATCATGCAAGAAAAGTAAAGTGCATTTGCAATAAAGTAAATTACGAGGAGGTAAATTGCAACAAAACAAAAGCGTACCTGGAGGGTCTTCCCGTCATCCCGAGCTGCACTTAAACACAATTTAGGATATTTAATCATTTAAAGCAAGTTCCTAGGTAAAGCTAAGGGAAGGGTTATGGTTTTCTACCAAGGTCCTACTCCTATAGCTAGTCATCTCCTATGACGTCTAGGTTCTTGTTTTTTAGTTTGGGGATGATTTTCTTCATCAAAGAACAATTAAGTTCAATTGTTCTTATAAACATCCTATCATATTGAAGAAGTTCTTAAGACGAATCTTAAACGTCTTTTCAATACCTCTAGGATTGTTTTAAGTCCAACAGAATTTAATTATATAAAATGAATTAATCATCCAAGAGTTCAAGTTTTGTTATCTTGCTCACTGAACTAGGACATTTGAATATCCTATGAGTGAAGTAATACTTCACTTAAAACTCAGTTCAGGAGTTATGACAACATGAGCTTTTGAGGGCAAATTAATGTTCAAGTGATTTGTGATTTAATTTAATTTAAGTTAATGGGTTTAAGTTTGGAATAATGTTCAAGTTGTTTTAGATTTATTTTGAATTCTTTATGTCTTTGGTGATGTTATATTTAATTCAATTTAATTTAATTTAATTTTAGTTTAATTTAATTTGGTTTAGTTTTACTTTCAATTTCCTTTTATTTAATTTAATTTAGTTTTAATTTTACTTTAACTTGATTTTATTTATTTTTTTATTTAATCTAATATGTTTTAATTTAGTTTTATTTTATTTAATTTAATTTAATTTAATTTAATTTTATTTAATTTAATATGTTTTAATTTAATTTAATTTAATTTAGTTTAATATGTTTTAATTTAATTTAATTTAATTTAGTTTAATTTAGATTTAATTTAAATTTAATTGAAAATTTTAATTTTAATTTAATATTTTATATATATTTTTTATATTTTAAAGATGATTTAATTTAAAGTATTAATTTAATTGAAATTTTGGAAGGATTTAATTTAAATGTTTTAATCTTTAATTTAATTTAATGATTAAGTCTTTTAACATTTTAAATCTTGAATTTGGATTATCATTTTAATTAGGAATTAAATGTTATTGAGGTGATTAATTTAGGGATTTTTTTTTATTAAAGAATAAATCTCTTCCTAATAATATCCCTATTTTAATAATTCCATTTTTATATTATTCTTCCAAGTTTAATCAATTATTTAATTAAGGTTTATTTTAATTATTTTGAAATTGTTAGGTAGGTTTCCACCCTTTAACTACCTAAGTTTCAAACATCCAAAATCAACTTAGTATCAAATATTTTACCCACCCTTTTAATTAAACCTAAAATTTTTAATTATAGGTTAAAATTTTAATTACCATTTTTGCCCTTTAAACTTACTAATTTCATAACTCACTAAATTGAGCTTAAATGAATTTGAATTTTTTATGTGACTTCACTCATATATCAATCAAGAAATTAGAGGAGAAAATGTGATTTTTCTGTATTTAATTTATTTATGTAATTATTTTTGATGGAAAATAGGGATTTTCAAGGAAAATTTAATAATATGACCAAGGGAAAGTTTCTATCCTTAAGAAAATTATGGGACATTCCTAATAACTAGAGGAGGACTTGGACCAATTTTGGTGATTTTTTGAGTTATATTATTTTTATTATAATTATTTTTAGTTTTGGAGTATTAATTGATTTAAAAATAAAATAAAGGTTGAAAAATGAATTTTATATTTTTCAAAAATCTCACTATTATCAATGAAACCAAAGAACTAACTTTTATAATTTTATGATTTTTCTTTGATTTATTAGAATTATTTTAGTGGAAATGCTAGAAAATACATTTTTTATTTTAAAATTACCTTAGGACTTTAAAATTTGGTATCTCATCATAGAGACTTAAGAAAAATATGGGGTTTGTTCCTAAATGATTAAAATTCAAAATGTGAAATTTTGGTGAATTTTATTATTTTTGTGATTTTTATTATTTTTTAATTATTAAAATATTAAAATAATGCAAAAAATCAACTTTTTTTTAAAATTACAATTTTAATTTTCTTAAATTTCCCTGATATCAGAGAGGCTCCAAAACCAATTTGGTGAATTTTTGAAAAGTATTTTGAAAGTTATGAATTTTTGAAGTTTAAGTTTGGCTAAATGGCTTAATCAACCCATTTGATAGGGCTAACCAAGTCCAATTGACTTCAAACTTTTATGGTGGGTTCCTCTAATCCTAAAGGTCAGTGGAGAATTGATTTCAAGTCAATTTGATGTATGATTAGCTCTAATTAATTAAAGTTCCATTTTGGGTGTTTAAGCTAATTAGGGTTATTCCAAGTGAGTTAACTCAAAACCTATTTTCCCTAGGGTCCTCTGGTCATAAGAAACCTCTCCAAATTTTTCTAGGATTTATTTCACAACATGCTAATTATTGAAATTAAAATACTCAGAATAATGACCTAAAATTGAAAAATCAATAACTCTTCATGGGGATGGCCTCTAACTTTGGAAAATTCAGGGAATGTCCCCAAATTCAGAGGCTTCAAAAGCCCTATGGTCTCATGCCATGGTGAATTGTATACATGCATGGAGATTTGAAAATGTGCAGAGAGTAAATAAATCATTAAAAATCAAATATTCAATGAAATTAAATGATTTCTTTTCCAGATTATTCTCCTCTGTTCACTGAGCAAGAAGATATTTTTATTTTATTTTTATGATTTTTCTACACAAAGTTATGGATTTTTGAAGTTCTGGGTATTTAATAAATAAGAAAAATCCTATTTTCCTACTTAAGTGACGTGGTGCCAGCTCAACCTCGGCAGCTCCGAATGCACACGCGTCGTCTCCTGATTCGGCACCGCCATCTGACTCAGCGCTCCAGGGACCCGATGTTCACGTACCATCGTGTTGTCCGGCTCGATCCAGACCGTCCGCTCGATACACGCTCGATCCGACGACTCCCAGTCATCGTCTACGACTGGTGTGCACCATGACCGTCAACCTTCTAGCCCTAATTTCTCACTCGATTCTCAACGGATTTTTGTGTTCTTATGCTCTATGGATTCGTCTTGAAGAGACGAACATATCCATACGGTAAACTTGCATTGAAATTGATTGAAATTAAATGGAGAATCTCTGTAAGCTCGGGAAGAAGAGTGAGTCCAAACCTTTGCTCAGAGAAGTGAAGCTTCGATCTGAGAGTTGTGTCACCTTCGATTGGGTCCAAGCAAGCTCCAGATGAAGTCCCTTGGCCTGATAAATTATCCAGGTATGATTTCGACCACAGCCGATTACATAGCTTGGAGTCTGGAACAGATGGGTGGCCTGGAGAAGGGGCTTTTGCTGGTAAACATCTTCTCTTGGTCTGGTGAAGGTGTAGGACCAATCAATTTGGGGATTGGCTCAATGTGGAGAAGTGTCCTAGTTTTGGGCTTGGATTTCAACTCTAAATCGAGCTCGCGAGAGGAAATGGCAGGGGGATTTCGAGTGGGGATCAAGATCTCTATGTGTGGGGAGTAGTCTGGAATGATTTTGGCAGAGTTTCCTTAAGGTTGGTTCAGCACCTCTTCCATGGCCGAGAGAGGTGGTGTTTAAATAGGAGAGGCTGGAGGGCCTACCAGGGGGAGTTAGGGATTGGGATCAGCTGCTCTTGGCAAGGGAAGAACAGCTGCATTGGCCACTGGGCATGAGGCAAATCAGCAAGGGAGAATTTCAATGCTTAGCTCCTTCCAATGTCTCGGCCATGGCGTTTTCCGGCGGCCTGGTGGCTGGCCGGCCAGGCATGGGTCACCCTCAGGTTCAGGTGGGTCAGGGCTTGATGTTTGTGAAGTCAATTGGTGGCTGCCATGTGTAAAGGGTTTGAATCAAAGTGGAATGGGGTAAGGGTGCATTTTGGCTCAAATTGGTCAAATGCATGGATTGGGCTAGGTGCACCTTCCCATGGCTATTTTGGGCTGAAGATAAAGTGGTTTAGGTCAGCATAGTTAGTGTGGAAGGGTCACCATCCAAGTACAATTAAGTTCAAACAAGGTTTAGTGGAGTCATGGAAGTGGCTAATCCCCTTAAGGGAATGTGGAAAGGGCCTCCTCCTCTTGCCATCTTGGGTATGGTGAGGTGGAAAGTAGATCCCATGGCTCTCATGTGTCTCATGCATGGCTTCATGGCTCATCTTTGGCTTGGGAAAAGTTTAGTCAACTTTCATGAGGAAGGGTGTTGGAATTTTTGATGGATTTAAGGAGAATTGTCATAAGGCTTGATTTGGATTTATTTGGTGATAGATTTTAGAACCTAGGAAGTGTTTTAAATCAAAGGGATGATGAGAGAAATTTCATGTGCGCTTTGTCATAGACTTTGGGCTTTTGAATTTGTCTTGGATGGGCTTTTTTAGAAAGGTTTAAGGAAGTGGGCCTTGGGCTTTATGTATGGGAATTTTTGTAGAAGGTTGGGCCAAATAATTATTGGGTTTGCTTTAGGGATGTGTCATGAGTAATTTGAAACAAATTTTAGGTGGTTTGGGTTTGAATTGAGTTGAATTTGGGCTTTTTGGTAAAGTGGCCAATGGTAGGCCATTGGGTTAACTTGGGCTAATGTTGAGCTAATGTTGAAATTGGTGTAAAATTAAAGTTTAGAAATGTTTGTAGGGCTGTTTCAAAGAGGTTTCAACCTTTGTTGGGGTTGGATTTTGGGATTTGGGCCTATTTGGGTTAAGTTTGGGTTTAGGTCAAAATTGGGCTTTTTGGTTTTAGGTTGAATTTGAGTGGGGTTTGGGTCCAAATTTTGGGCAAATTATTTTAGTATTTTGTTCTTGGGGATGTTAGGGAAGGTTTAGAAACTATTTGGGGTTAATTGGAGTTGAATTGGGTTAGTTTCGGCTAAGTTTGGGTCATGGGTCCAAATTAGGATTTAAGGTCAAAAGTGAAATTGGATTCAAATGTCAATCAAATTGGACTTGGATTTAGTCTAGATTGATATTGTGGATGTTAAATTGAAGTTTACAATTGAATTGGACAAGAATTTGGGTCAATTGGGTAGGTTTGGTTTGACATTGGGTTCAGTTTGGGTTAAAATGGGTCAAATTAGAGATTTTGACAAACGTGGGGTAAATTGACAAAATTAGCCCATGGTGTAGTTGGACAAAATGAAATTGGAAATATTTGAGATTTTTTGGAATTTTTCTGGGAATTTTCTGAATTTTTGGATTTTTTGGCTAAGAGGAGCATTTTGGATATTTAGAGGGTATTGGGGGGTATTTTTGGAATTTTTGGTATTTTTGGCTATGGATAATCAATTTGAGTGGATGGAAATGTTTAGGAATGATTTTGGGGAATTTTGGGTAATTTAGGTGATTTTGCAAATTTTGGGTAGTTTCAAGGGCATTTGGTAGGTTTGGTGGGTCTGGGGTCCCGGGGCAAAAATTGAAAATTTAGAAAATTGAAGATTGGGTAAATGTAAGTGGAATGAAATCATTTTGGTTGAGCCATGAAGCCATATCAAGCCCACATGAGCCATGAAGGGACTCATTTGAGGCATTCACTATGTTCCTAACCCTCTTAGCCAAGGGCTTAGGGGTTAAGGACCATCCATGTGAATCACCTTCATGAGTCAGGAGATCAAGTTGGGTATGGAGTGGTTTTAGGAGGTGTGTGAAAGTGTAGTGTATAAGTGTAGTGTGTGTGTAAGTCAGCCCTCACCAGACCAGGCCACCCGGGGCGGTCCCCAAGGCCAAAGAGTCCCATAGGAACTCATCCTTTAAACTTCCACATTTGATTTCAACCCTCTAGGTGATTAGGGGTCTACAATCAAGTTTGTGGAGTTTGCAGAGAGTTTAAGAAGTGGCTTGAAATTCTAAAGGGTGGGTTCCATATCTAGTCCTCTAAGATAGTCAAAGTAAAAGCCTAAGGCTCGATCCTAAGTACTAAAGAGAGAAGAGAAGACCTCATCAAAAATGAGGTCAACAAATGGACCCCCCCAATAGGTGTGGTGTGCTATCCAAGTACACCACACGTATTGGCGTTGACCGAAGCGATCAACAAAATCAATAAAAAAGTCCAGGTGACAAACTTGGGACAGAGTAGAAGAATTTCCGCTGGGGAGTGTCAAGTATATCTCCGAGGCCTGGAGATTCTCGGACTCTCGCCAGGGAAAGGAAAAGGAGGTGAATCCCAAATTGCATGATCCGGGGAATTTCGATTCAGATTTCATTTTGTTTCAGTTTAAGTTTTGATGTGTGAGCTCAGATTTTAGTTTGAGTTTCAATTTAGATTGAAGTTTGTTAAAATTAATTTGAAGGGATTTGAACTTGAAATGAAAATTGGAATTTTGTGGTTTTAGATTAACATCTTCAACCTCAAAAGAAAATTGAATTGATTGGATTGAACCGTTACAATGAGGAGAGATCTCAGAGAAATGCGGTATTGGATGTAAAATCCTTAACTTCAAGAGTTTGATTTTGATATATTTCATTGCAATAGGGAAGGAACCTAAAGCAATGCAGTATCAGATGTAAAATCCTCAACCCCAAGAATTTGATTTTGATGTATTTCATTGCGATAGGGGAAGAATCCTAAAGTAATGCAGTATCGGATGTAAAATCCTCAACCCCAAGAATTTGATTTTGATGTATTTTATTGCGATAGGGAAAGAACCTAAAGCAATGCAGTATCGGATGTAAAATCCTCAACCCCAAAAATTTGATTTTGATGTATTTCTTTGCGATAGTGAATGGACCTAAAGCAATGCAGTATCAGATGTAAAATCCTCAACCCCAAAAATTTGATTTTGATGTATTTCATTGCGATAGGGAAAGAACCTAAAGCAATGCAGTATCGGATGTAAAATCCTCAACCCTAAAAATTTGATTTTGATGTATTTCATTGCGATAGGAAAGAACCTAAAGCAATGCAGTATCGGATGTAAAATCCTCAACCCCAAAAATTTGATTTTGATGTATTTCATTGCGATAGGGAAAGAGCCTAAAGCAATGCAGTATCGGATGTAAAATCCTCAACCCCAAAAATTTGATTTTGATGTATTTCATTGCGATAGGGAAAGGACCCAAAGCAATGCAGTATCAGATGTAAAATCCTCAGCCCCGAAAATTTGATTTTGATGTAATTAATTTTGCAAAGATTTGTAGTGTTGATTTAAAAAGTGTGGAATTTTGGTGTTTCGAGAATTTCATGAAAGTTGTAAAAGATTTTTGTGGAAAGAAACAGATTAGGATGGAATACGTAGATGCTACATATCCCACTTAAAAGAGTTGATCGAAAGTTGCTGGTTTGGATTGGATACAATTCCTCGCCATCAGATCCGAATCGAAAACCTCGTGGCTCCGTGTCAATGGAATCGATCGCTTCCATCCCAGACAAGGGAGAGAGTAGAACGGATTGGATTTCAGATTTGGAAGGTTGAGTTTGAATTTGATTGAGATTTGATTTGAGATCTGGAAGGTTGAATTTGAATTTGATTGAGATTTGATTTAAAATTTGTGTTCATTTTGTTTTTCCTTTAACGATTCAAATTTTGCTTTATCGTTCATTTAATGTTCATGTGGATTGCGTTCATCATTTTTTTTTTAGATTTTTAAGGAAAGTTTTCTTTTATTCTTTTTATTTCTTTTCTGTTCTTTGTTCGAAGTTCATTTAACTTTAATGGCGTTTCCCAATCAACTTGCACAAAAGAGGTGAAGACCAAAAATGTGACATGGTCACTTTCATTCCAATCATGTTGAAGATACATCATACAACTCGATCTGGAATACATCTCATACAATCCATGTAGACTCAAAACGGACTATGTATGATCTTTGTCTATCCATCCAAAAAGGTATCTGTCAGAAATCCATGTCTGAATAGTGAGGTACATGGTCAATAACATCACCTTCCAAGCCATCCTTGGCAAGGATGTCGTATGGATGTACGTTGGAGGTGTGATATTTTCCATGTAACTCACAGCTCGTAAGGCCGGAGGCTCTCTAGCTCCGGGTCTGGTTGGAAGTGGTAAGGTGCTTTCCTGTCATCCATCCTTCTGAAAGTAACTGAGATCCGCTTCATTGGTACTCCCGGTATGCAATGTTTAGCGACATCTGCTCCGTTGCCCTTTAGTATCATGACGGAACCTACCGGTAATGGTATCTTTACTGGCCCTCGGAACTCACATGGGCCTGCTATCCGGAGGTCAGGTCCGAACATGATATTACACTCGTTCAGAAAAGAAACTATGCAGAAAGGTCTGACAAAGTCATGGTGATCGATGTGTGGGGGTATGCAGTCACCCTTCTTGTAAATGTTAATGATGCAACTGTTGGGTATGCAATCTGCTGGCAGTACCCTCCATGTTATCATTCTCTTTACCATCCTTTTGATGACTAATGGTATTGGATCTACCTTGCCATGACGGAGTATCCCCGTGGGTTTCCCTTCCGTCTTCTCGCGAAGTTGTAGCGACATCCACATTGTATTGTAATTCTCCCCGTCCCTGGCATCCATCTCCGGGGTTCCGAGTAGGTGTTTTCTCTTAGGCGGCCTGCTCGACCCATTCTTTTCAAATCCCGAATGCAGTCCACGATTTGTTGTTGTTCGTATTCTGAGAACACGTTTGTATGTAGCTCGAGGCCTTCTAGTATATTGATCCTCCTGCCTCTAATTCTCTCGAAGTATTCACAAGTTTGCTTCTCGACATTCGCATTCTTTCTAGCTCGTATTCGGAGTAATCCGCAAATGGCGAGGCTCGGTGACGTCATCGTGGGATATATGGCTCAATCCCTTAGCGTTCTCTAGCATACCTCGGCTCCTCGGGGATGGTCTCCGTCGGGACATCCTCCGGGGTTGCTTCTGCAACAAGGTCATGCATTACTGGTGGCTTTATCTGGTGGCGTGGTAGCCTTCCTTCTTCTAATCTCCTTGAGATTTCCATGGTCTCTTCTATTATCCTCGGGGCTGGCCTCCTTTCTTCAGGTTCCTGGTGAACCAGTATCCTTGAAGTATATGCACTGGTAGTAGCGACTGCCTCGTCGCGCTGGTCCGCTGCTAGTTTAGTTAAGATCTTGCGGATACGGTGATTTTTATTTCTTCGTTGAGTTGCTATGATAGTAGCTCTTTGTACTTCCTGAATATCTGTGGGTGCGGCGCTGACGAGCCTGCCCTCTGCTATAGCAACTACAGACTTGATTCTCTTGTCCTCCTCAGTGTTTGTTTTCCTTTTCTTGCTGCTGGGTTGGTGGCTTGGGCCACCCACTTTCATTACTCGTCCGATCGGGCGGTTCCTCTCGATCAGCCGGGACCCAGTCACCTTCCTCGTATTGCAGGCCTGCTAGTGCGAAGTCTGAGTCAATCTCTATTATCGCTTCATCTTTCACCCTCTTTTTGTCGAGTGCAAGGCTTACGCCATTTCTAAAGTTCAGGACCAACTGCCCGTTCGACATTTCCCTGCGAAAAGATAAGGAAAAGGATCAGGGGCTGTACTAAGAACAAGAACATTAAGAAAATGTTTATTGGAGACAGAGTTTTCGTTTTCTCTTTTTTTTTTATTATTCCTTTTGTATTTTTAAATTTAACAGGAATGAAGAGGGAAAAGATCGGGAAAAATTTTTTGATTTGGGAGAGAGAACAATGAAAATTTTATTATCATGATTTTATTTATTTTAGAACATTTTTTATTATTTTTGGGTTCAGACCCAGTCATAAGTAATTACTTCGCCAAAGGGACCAGTCCTTTCCTCGTACGTAGGCACCGCGGTGCGAAATCCGAGTACGATCTCGATTATCGTTCCATCTTTCACCACCTCTTTTCATCGAGTGCAAGGCTTACGCCATTCTTAAAGTTAGGAATGACACTTGGCTGCGGCATTTCCACACAACGAAAAGACAAAGGAAAAGGATCAGGAGGCTACATTACTAAGAGCTAAGAACATTAAGAAAATGTTTATTAAAGACATTTTTTTTTATTCTTATATTTTTAAACTTAACGGGAATGAAGTGAGATAAGATAAATTTAAGAGATTTTGATTTGGAAGAGAAAACAAGGAAAACTTCTTATCAGGATTTTATTTATTTTAGCATTTTATTATTTTTTGGGTTCGGACCCAGTCACCAAGTAATCACTTCACCCGTGCTTCTAGGGATGGAAAGTTCATTCCTTCGAAACATCGGAGTAGCGTAATACTTTTTCAAGTATCGTCGGATTGATCGGAAGCATATGTCGTTCTCTTGTGATTCACTAGGCCCGGTAGGAGCCTCACGAGTAGGCTGCCTCGGCCACGAAACGGTCCTTCCCGAGTGGGTTCGATTTTCCTCCTATCTTGCGGTGCAGAATAGGTCTTTGAGAAACGAGAACTAAATCACCAACTTTGGGGTTCTTGGGCGGACCCGGTATCTGGAGCTTGAACCATTTTAGCTTGGTATGGTTCTAAATTGTTGCCCATTTGCAAGTCTTTTCTCTTGGAGGCTCTCTAATTCTTCGAGTCGTAATTTGAGCGTTCTCATACATTTGTGATTTTATTTGCAGCGCGAATTACGAGTGAAAGGAAAGTTTGGACTTCTAAGGGTAACCTTTGCCCTCGGACATACACCGGGCGTAGGTGTAGCTTGAGTAGGAGTTACGAAAGTTGTCCGGTAGGCATCGGGCTCCAGCAACTTCTGTGCCAATTTCTCTTATTATCGTCCAAGGTTTTCTTTAAAATTTGAACGAGTTTTATTAAAAGCTTCGGCCAAGGCCGTTTGCTCTTGGGTAGTAAATCGTCGAATATCGCCGGTCGGTTCATGTCTCTGAAAAATTGTTGATTTGCGTACTTCTGAATGCGGCTTCATTATCAAGATGATTAACGGCACTCGAAACGGTAAAACAACTTGGTTTTCTTGAAAAATTTTATGATAAAGTGATGTGCTTTCCTTCCCTCCTAAGTGGAGCCCCACCTCGCCCACTTGGAAAAATGTCTGGCAACGCACGGAATGAAGCGTGTCCTTTTGACGACGGTGGTTATTAGTTCCCACTATATACGTGCCCCAGTATTCAAATGGCCGCGTGCGGTGTCGGATGTGGCACATTTGGAGGTTGGTGTCAAATTTCTCCGTGCACTTGGCAGCGATAACCGACTCTTGGCGATTTCATGCGATCGGTCATCATTGAGGCCGGAAGTGGTACCCTAGTCTTTTAATTTTCATTTTCGTTTCGGGCCCGGCGGGTGGCGCCGCGGAGTCCTGAATGCACCTCCTTGGCACCATTGAGGGCCTCGGACCCGCTTAGGTACAGCCACATTTGATCGAAAGACCTTACGTATAACGTGTTGTTTATTAATGCGTAGGACGAGTTCTTTTTCACTTCGATGCGATGGTGTCTGCTCTATCGTCATTTAGCTTTCTTTTGTTTTGCAAATGTCTATTAATGGTTGTCTTGATCTTCCGTGTTTTTAAATCCTTTCTTGCAATTGATCCTTTTTTCCTTTTCGGTTGTGTATTGTTTCTATGTCGAGCGTGATAGGACCTGACGTCCGTGAGCCGACACTTCTGCGGTCATCTTGCAAACGGACGGAATTCTTTTGCGAGACGGGCTAAAGCATCTCGCTAAAGCATTTTCTTTTACGAATTTTGTAGATTGTCACATTTGGAATACGATTTCCAACGTATTTGAAAATATCTTGGAAGTATTGTTCGAGTCTTGGCTTTAAAATTCTGTAACGTCGGCGATGTTGAATGATTAACTGTGAATCCCCGTAGATGTTGATGCATTTATCCCCATTTGAATGGTTAATTCCGGTCCCGTTATGAGGGCTTCGTATTCCGCTTCGTTGTTTGTACATAGTTGTCAAGTGGTAGGAGGTATCTTAACATCCCCATTTCCGGTGTTACTAAAGATTAGCCCGATTCTGCCCTTCTGGGCACTATCACTTGCGATTCTTCGTCTTTATGTCTTGAATGCTCGTCGAAATATAATTCCCAACGTCGATCATCATGGTCTTCTAGGTTCATTATTTGTTCATCGGCAAATCGTCATTGAGAGGAGATTACGCCGGCAAAGGGTGTCTTTGCGAGAGTGCGGGACTTGTCCTTTTACGGCACGGAGAGGCACGAAAGTTATATCGGAATTACAAATAATATCATCGACCATACGCGAGTACGCCGGAAAGCGTTGGACGAGTCATCAAGTATTACCAATGGATTAAACTTCGAGATCAGGTTGACCTTATGAGAAAGCATGTAGTGCTGAGCTTTTGAGCGGCGAAGATCGGGGGGCCAAACAATGCTTTTCAATTGCGGGATACCTTATTTCAGTCGGCGGTAAACGACGGCTTAGGTAATAAAACATTTTCTTTACACTCATCATTGACTGGGCTAACGGGGCCTCGAGAGAATCGTCTAAAGCCCTTGGGGGTATAAAGTATTAGCGGTCTACACGAGGTAAATTTGCTAAGACGGAGGTGTCATTAAGTATTGTTTAATGTCCTCGAAGACCCTACGGCATTTCTCTTCTAAATAAGAGATTTGGCGTCCTTTTTAACTAGTGCGAGAAGAGGTAGAGCACACATTAAAGTTTGAGATAAACGTCGAAGATATGCAGGCTTCCTTGAAAAGATCGCGATTGTTTTAAGGTTTTGGGAGCGGCATTTCTAAGATGGCTTTAATCTTTTTCCGGGTCGATTTCGATTCCACGATGTCGGACGAGCGAATCTAGGGGTACACACACGAGGTGACGCCGAAGGCGCATTTTAAGGGATTCATCTTAAGGTTAAATTGTCTTAATCGTTCGAAAACAATTCCTCGATCATCTAGTGGTTTGTCCTTTACTTGCTTTTGATGACCGCATCGTCCACGTAGCATTCGACTTGATTATGGATGAGATCATCGAAATTCTTGTCATTGCTCTACGAGTAGGTTGCTCTACCAACGTTCTTCGGTCTGAATGGCATCAGCGGCCAACAGCCTTCTCCGTCCGAGCGTTACGAATCTTTTGTAAGCTTTTCATCTTCTGGAGCCATTTTTATACGTTTGTATCCGAAGATCCATCCATGAAAACGAGAATCTTTCATGTGTTGAAGCAATGTCGATCATTAAAGATGCAGGATACGTGGGGAATTCATCTTTCGGGCATCCGCTGTTTAAATGCAATCACACAAGTCCCGGTCGACCCATTCTTAGCTACATTGGTACCGTTGGCCTAACCAAGTCGGGTGTGTTCTTAACGGACAAATTTAAGTAAGTAGCTTCTTAACTTCGGAAATTTATGACTTGTTGTTCGATTCTAGACGCATTCTTACGGGACCTTGTCGAAGTGGAATCGACGGTCCCCAGCTTGTAATTTGCGACCTGCGAATAAACACAGTATCTCATCGTAGCTCCGAGCAAAACGGTCTTTAAATTCCATTAATAACAGTTATTTCTTCGAGTCTTCTTTATTGAGTAAGGGCTAACAGGAGTAGGTCTAGGCTCTTCGCTAGTACCTAAAGTTAACCAGTTAACTCATCTATCGACAGATTTGATTTCTTCTTCGAATTCGGTGGAGCGTCTCGATTTGTAAATCTTCGAGTTCGTCAGTAGTTTCCATGCAGTTTCATTAGATTCGCAAGTGACAGCAAAGCAAAATTCAGTATCATCGAGTGATCTGCGCATGCCGAATCCGAGACCATGCTTTGAGTTGGAGTAGACGACCGGAGTTATTCCATATTTTCAAAAAGTTGTGATTGACCTTTTTGTCAATTGTCGAGGTAAGAAACTGACTAAAATTAAATTTTGAACACAGGGAGAGTACCCTCGAAGGCAATTCCATTAATTACGATGAGTAGCATCTTGAGATGTACATTATTTTCGGTTTGGAGGAAGGAGCACCACGGTAGAATTTAATGGGTTTTGCACCATCGCTACGTACCTCTTTGACCTCCATACCCTCGATCTTGACTAGAATCGGATCGGAGTTAAGTCCCGCCACGCATGCGTGGTGGTTATCTTCTCGTACATTGATTTATATTCTTCGTTTCTTTCATCTTAAATAGGGATTTTGAATTGCGGCTTCTTTTGACTTATTGTCGCTGCTTCTTATTTGATTTCTTTTTCTTCTTAGGAACTATCTTCCCAATCGGCATTGATGGTCGGTTTCCCTCATCCAATCGTCCTAACGTCTCTACCACGACCTCGTCCCCGGCTCGACTCGGATACGAGTTGTTGGAGAAACCTTCATCTCGCGTGGGGAGTGGTGAGTAACTGATGGACTAGAACTTCAGGTTCTTCGTTGTCCTAATTTCCTTTGTTTCATTTGTTATGGTATCTACGGAAAGGCTTGTTTTCTTCGGGGGTGCATAATAAGCTGCATCTTCATGGATTTCAATTTCATGTACGGAGAACGGTTGTAAGTCACCTTTAATACACTGTTCCCCTCCGTCGTAGTATTTGATGCACTGATGTAGAGATGATGGTACCATCCACCATTTTCATGTATCCATGGTCGGCCCGGTAGAGCGTTAAACGGCGTTTCGAATCGATTATGTGAAATTTCGCGGTTGTCTTTGCTAAGTCACCGGTCTTCATTAGCGATGTTATTGAGCCGAGGCTCTTTCTCCTTCTGGTTGAATCCTCTTAATAACATTTTGTCCGCCTCGAGCTCGCGAGCATCAATTTCCCGAGTATGCTAGCGTTCGAAGATTCATTATATTGATTGATGCTCCTGGATCCCACCAATACTGCGGAAGTGTAAACTTTGATTTATGGCCAAAAATGTACAATGGTCGGTTGTGGTCTCTTGTTCCAGTAGTAGGTCATTGTCAAGTGAAGGTAACACCTCGTTGTTCCTTTAACGAGCAAACCTCATCTAAGGAATCTCCGGCCATTTGAGCTAAGCCAAAATTCCGGATCAAGTAAGGCCTTGATCGGAGAGCTTCTCTCATCTCTTTTGATAAGATGAAGGCATAATGGAGAAATCTTTCAGTTTGGGCGAGTAGTTTTCACAAGATGGGCTCCTAGCACGTTGTAGTCCACTTTATTTTTCATGTGTCTACGCTTCTTCTCGAATGGGCCATTTCTTCTTGGGGTTAGTTCTTCTTGAACAGCCACACCTTCCTTTGTCCTTTGGACCCATTCTCGGAGGTGAACTCTTCCTTCTTAAGTTTGACTTAAATGATTTCCTGCGGATACATTGATAGGCAGCGGTGTCTCTTCTTGAATCGGAATGAGGCTCTTCCGGATTAAACGAGTCTACAGAGGCTCTAACTCTATCATTGATAGACTCTCGGAAACTCGCGAATGGGTCGTTGTGACGAACTCTCGTAGCCTTCATGAGTGGATATCTTCTTCGTTTGTTTGCTCGTCGAGATCGTGTATGATTTGAGAATTGTCGTTGGTATCGAAATCGATATCGGATTATAGATTAGTTACGTAATCGTTTAGAAACGGTCAAAACGTAGCCAACGCCATCACCTTATCATTATATGATCCCAAAGTGAAGAGATAATCATACGGAGGTCGGAAGGTTTCGAGGATTTCTCCCAGGAATCGAGCTTGACTATCCTAGGATAGCGACCCCCTGATGCAGCCTTAGGTGCCTCGGTCTTCTCTTCTTCGTCAATTTTCTTCTTTTCTTGATCGTCTCCTGATGAGGTGGTTCTTACATCGCAAGTGATGATGTAGGCAAGGGTTTCAAACCTACGGGTAAACTCGCAGCGAACGGTTTTGGATCTTTGTCTGGAAATCTTTTTCGGGCCTCGTCGAGCGGTAGTCCATCCATGCGTCGGTCGTATAGGGATCAATCGGAATGATGGGATCAGTCGAGACAACAGTGGTGGACTCTGCTTTGGGGATATTGTGCTTCGGGATCGTTATATTCCCTTTCCGCAGGAGTTGTCATTGAGCCAACTTTTGAAGGTAATACAATCTTACATCTTGTGCCCCGGCATCCGGTGGTAAGGGCAAAGTTGGGATCACCTTTTCTTGTCGACTTCTTGGTCTCTTAGGTTCTGGTAGTTGGAAATCTGGAGTCTTCATCGGACTACGGAACATTTTCGGCGCCTTTGCTTCATTCTTGAACGGTCCTGCCGCTCCAGCTCCTTAATGTACGTTGCGGACGAGGTGGTTGTTCATGCGCAGAGATGAGGCGATAGGCGGGCCGGGGTTGCTAGTAATTCTGTTAGCCGTTCTTGCGGCCGTTACGGTGGTATTTGCATCGGTTACTTGCCTTTGTCAGTACTGCAACGATCCCGGATTTCTTTTCAAAAGTCTTTACAGGCTTTTGTTTTGTCAAATCTTGTCGGCGAAACTTAATTGCTTCGCCTCTTCTTGCAAGCTTCCGGCCTTGCTTAACAACTTCTCGAAGGTCTTAATAGTAAATCCCTTGGGGAGAAGTCTTATCGAACCATGGATGCTTTTTAGTAAGAACGCCGACTGCATCTTGTTCTTGTAAGCGTAACCTCACTTCATGCTTAAGTTCCTCCGCCGAGTATGTAGTCCACCAAGGTTTCATTCGACACGGCTTCTCTACCACTAAATCACCTATAGTGATGTGGTGCTGAGCTTCCGGTAAATCGCTTGATGAGGTTCTCTAGCTGCGAACGTCTTCACGAATATTTAGTGGTCTGTGATACCGGTCGGGCGATTCCGACGAGGCTGGCGACGGAGCGTCGGAAGGAGTAATGCATCGCTCCCGCCGGCATTTGCAGCCAGGCGGCACGAAGTGTGCCACATGCTGTCGGGGTTCCCGGTTCCGTCGAGAGGTCTTGAACGGAGGGTACGAAGCCTTTCGGGTATTGGACAGCGTGAATTCTGCAGGTAAAAGTCTGCCAGTCCGAATGGATGTCTAGCTCTTCGATTGTGCTAAGGCTTCTCGCACACTGTTCCACCAAGTTCTTGATATCCTTTTCAGGAATCATACTCTGTGTTGTATCCTTTTCAATTTGATCATCCCCCTTGACGGACGTAATCTCCTTTCCTCCGAGTCTGATATGTGAATGACTTACGGGGGTGTCTCTACATGTGGTTGTACTTGACTTTCCGGAGGTGGCCGGGGCTACGGCCATCTCTTCCATCCCTCTTCCCGTCATTTGAGCGATCGTGTCGTCTTTTCCTGGGCGCCTTCTCATCGGTTCTGGCTCCTCTCTTTTACGCGTTGCGGGAGCACCTTGCGAAGGTGATGAAGCTCGTGTCTCGGCCATGTTGATTTACGCGTATTCGTCGTCCATGAATTCCGATGGTCAATCTCGTCTCCGAACTTTTCTTCTCTTTCTTTTGCCAATCGTCGGATATCGGTTCTCGGCTTTTCCATGGCATCTTCTAGCGGGGCTTTCACATTGTCTTCGTGGTTGTCGTGCGATAGTAGGTCCCCATCTCTCATGAGTCCTTTATGTGGTAGCACTTTCTTGGTCCAGTCTCACAGCGAGACTTTCTTTCTCGGGGTAACATTTTCGATCTCATTGCCGTGGTGGGGACGCATTACCATCCTTCTGAGAAGATGCAGGACCGGATGGTACGTCGGCCAAATGTTTGGAAAGGTGGCTGTCTCCCTAATTTGTAATCTGTGAGACGACAACGGGCGGACCGCCTTCATTCTTTTACTTGGCTTTTACTGTCATGATGGCGGGTTCTACTCGGGACGAACGGGATTTGAGGCGGCACCCGCTGTCCTTCGTAGAATTTACGATACGGGGCAGTTTTCCTTCTTTGCTAACACCTGCAAAGTTGCAGTCGAAGCCGAAACGAGCGTAGTTGGATTCTTTTCTTGCATTTTATCGTTGTAATATGCGGGGTTTGTGGTAATGTAGCGGCAATCTTCTCGAATATTTTCTTCATCTTCTGCGGTGGAGAGGGGATGAAACTGCTTCCTCCCAAGAGTGGTATGTATTCGAGCGGCGGTGTATATTCGGCCGTTACGGAATTTCCTCACAGGAAACGTTCCCGGCAGCTCTTCTCTGGCGATCCTTCTGCCTCACATTTCTTCTTTAGGTCCTTGTCGGTGACGAAATCTTTGGGCGGGAGCCGATTTCGAAAACGAAGGTCTTACGGGAAGATACATTGCCCTCCGCGTGTGGGTCCATTCGCCAATTACGGATTTTGCTCATTTGATTTGGCGTCGGGGTAGGTGCGAAACAACTAGACCGATGGGGGTAGTAGAACGGTCTCTGCGGACGGCGGTATTCCTCTTAGTCGGGATCCTTTGCGAGAGGAGGGAATTCTTGGGTCGACTGGAGTTGAACTCAACCGGCGGCTCCTCGGCTTCAGATGCCTTGTTCACCGGTCTGAGGAGACGTCGGTGATCTCGACGTTCGTGTTTTGAAATCCTTGTCCAAATCGGATGATTCCATTGTCGGGCAGCTCATCCTTATGAACGGCGAGGATAGGATCCATTGGTAAAGAGAAAATCAGTTTCGGGGCTTCCATTTGCGGGGGTAGATTACGGTTTGTCGGTCCGAGTTATGCTTCTTTTCTTTAGGACGAAAAGAAAGGAATTGAAGAAGAGTCCGAACTCATTCTTGTTCATGTATTTATAAGAAGGAATCACTTATTAAAGAATCACTTATTAGAGGGTTTGTTTATTTAGAACGGTGTGTTCAAAGGTGTAGAGAGGTAAGGAATCGAGATCGGAGTTGGGAAGGAAAAGAGAGTCTTAAAGCGAAGACTTCTCGACTCGAAGGATCACTCTGAAGCTAACATTGGGGTCCGCCCCACCTCGAAATGAGGTAAAGGATCTCGGAACCTCTACGTTTTAGAGGTGTCTAAACGATTAGCTCTAAATCCGAGAGAATGACGATTATACTTGTTCGGGGTAGAAATGAACATAGTATCCGACGGAAAAGAAGGGTAGTTTGATGTAAGGGACATGGATGCACTACCGATTTTGAAAGCAGGAATTATGCAGTTAGAATGGAGAGAGGAACTTTCCCCAGGCGGTCGCCGAGAAGTTGTCGGCATATTTTTAGGTTATGTGTTGTATTTTTAAAGGGGTCGCTACGAAGTTGTCGGCGAATTTTAAATTTAATTTAAATATAGATATAATTTAGAAAAGTAGTAATTGATTTTGAAAATAATTTTAAATTTGAAGATTTTAAAGATATGAAATCAAACCGATCTCATCCCAAATAGTTTATATAAACGAGCACGCATCCTGGCTTAGTGTATACATCACTAAGGACAAACACACGCTGATGGTGGGGCTCGGTTAAACTAGAAGATTTGTGACATCCGTTTGACAGTGCCCGAACCCGATTTTATAAGCCGGCAAATTCCATACTTAATAAACATTAAACGGGGTTTATATTACACAGGTTCTTTAAAATTCCATGAAATGACCCACATAGTTAATTACATCTTAAGTGGCCAGAATCACTGAAAACTCTCGATAATGTCAAATAATTCTGCTCTCGAAATTTGATTTAAGTTTTTGAAAATTGAATTTTTTGAATCTCGATAGGGAATGGATCGAGTTGGAACATTTTATTTTGGAATTCGAAGGAAGAAAAAGTAGGAGAAATTATGGATTCGAAGTGAACTTCGATAATCTCGACTATCCTATTGTTTGGCTTGGATTTAGGAAAGTCTAATGTTTTATTTAATGTTAATCTTGCCAATTTTAATTAATTAGGGCTTATATTTATATGATAGAATCATACAAATATGCTTACAGGAAAATCTCCGAGGAGTTTATGTCGTATCGGACGACTAACTCGGAATCCTAAGGCCGATTGGGCTTAATTTGCAATGCAAATGCTAACGAGGTTAGTTTATGTTGCACCTGAACCAAACTACCTCGAAGTCTATGGCTTTGTTGTTTAATTCTAAAGGGAAAGTTTCTTTGATAGGTTCGAAGTTTTGCGACGACGATGGCGTGCGCCACCATGCTCAGGCTCCTTGTTGTTACGGAGGTTTAGTTTTAGAAATCATAAATCAGGGGGATGAGAAAAGTGTTTTGGTTTAGAGAAGTCTTAATTTCAGTGTTTTTTGTGTTTTAATTAAAACAAATCTTAAAGTTGATTATAGCAACCTGGGATTAGATCCCGGGTTTCCATGTTGGCATCATTATTTTTATCGGATGCACTTAGTCCGGATAGATTTGCTAAACTCAACTGAATGAGTTCCACACTTTCATTTAGACCATTTGAAATCCGTTATGACTTACGTAGGTACATCATCCAGTATTCCAGATCATCCAATGGGACGTTTTAATTCGGTTGTAATTGTAGTTTGTGTTGTTTGTGATTAAATTTTGAGTTGTCTTATATTTTGAAATGTTGTGGAGGTGAATTTTATCTTGTAGTGTCTTTTAATTTAGTTATGGGTTTCAGTTTTGGTTTGTCCTAAAGGTGTAAGGTTTTACGTACATTGTTATTCATCATGCAAGAAAAATAAGTGCGTGCGATTAAATAAATTACGAAGTAAATAATTTGCGATAAAATAAGCGTACCTGGAAGTGCTTCCCGTCATCCGAAGCTGCACTTAAGTACAGTTAGAATATTTAAGCAAGTTCTAAGGTAAAGCTAAGGTAAGGGTTTATGGTTTTTACGCAATTCACAATCATGGAAATTTAGTCGTTTCCTATGACGTCTAGGTTCCTTATTGTTTTTGGTTTGAAGACGATTTTCTTCATCGAAAAACGATTAAGTTGATTGTTCTTATAAATATCTATCATATTGAGGAAGTGCTTAAGAAGAATCCTAAACATCTTTTGATATTTCTAGGATTGTTTTAAGTTGAGGAATTTAATTATGTAAATGAATCGATCGTCAGGGGTTTTCGAGTTTTGTTAAGCTGGCACAGTGAAATAGGATATTTGAATGTCACATGGGTGAAGTAACATTTCATTTAATATTCTGTTTAGGAGTTATGATAACTAAAGCTTTTGAGAAGTTAAATTGGTGTTTAATGATTTGTGATTCAAATTTAAGTTCAAAATTAAATGATTTAAGTTTGGAATAGTGTTGAAGTTATCTTTTTAATTTAATTTAGTTTTAATTTTATTTTAACTTGATTTTATTTTTTTTATTTAATCTAATATGTTTTAATTTAATTTAATTTTATTTAATTTAATATGTTTTAATTTAATTTAATTTTATTTGATTTAATATGTTTTAATTTAATTTAATTTAATTTAGTTTAATTTAGATTTAATTTAAATTTAATTTAAATTTTTAATTTTAATTTAATATTTTATATATATTTTTTTATATTTTAAAGATGATTTAATTTAAAGTATTAATTTAATTGAAATATTGGAAGGATTTAATTTAAATGTTTTAATCTTTAATTCAATTTAATGATTAAGTCTTTTAACATTTTAAATCTTGAATTTGGATTATCATTTTAATTAGGAATTAAATGTTATTGAGGTGATTAATTTAGGGATTTTTTTTTATTAAAGAATAAATCTCTTCCTAATAATATCCCTATTTTAATAATTCCATTTTTTTTATTATTCTTCCAAGTTTAATCAATTTTTTAATTAAAGATTATTTTAATTATTTTCAAATTGTTAGGTAGGTTTCCACCCTTTAACTACCTAAGTTTCAAACATCCAAAATCAGCTTAGTATCAAATATTTTACCCACCCTTTTAATTAAACCTAAAATTTTTAATTATAGGTTAAAATTTTAATTACCATTTTGCCCTTTAAACTTACTAATTTCATAACTCTCTAAATTGAGCTTAAATGAATTTTAAATTTTTATGTGACTTCACTCATATATCAATCAAGACATTAGAAGAGAAAATGTGATTTTTCTGTATTTAATTTATTTATGTAATTATTTTTGGTGGAAAATATGGATTTTCAAGGAAAATTTAATAATATGACCAAGGGAAAGTTTATATCCTTAAGAAAATTATGGAACATTCCTAATGACCAGAGGACCACTTGGACCAATTTTGTTGTTTTTTTGAATTATATTATTTTTATTATAATTATTTTGATTTTTGGAGTATTAATTAATTTAAAAATAAAATAAAGGTTGAAAAATGAATTTTATATTTTTAAAAAATCTCTCTAATATCAAGGAAACCAGAGAACCAATTTTTATAATTTTCTGATTTTTCTTTGATTTATTAGAATTATTTTAGTGGAAAGGCTAGAAAATACATTTTTTATTTTAAAATTACCTTAGGACTTTAAAATTTGGTATCTCATCATAGAGACTTAAGAAAAATATGGGGTTTGTTCCTAAATGATTAAAATTAAAAATGTGACATTTTGGTGAATTTTATTATTTTTGTGATTTTTATTATTTTTTAATTATTAAAATATTAAAATAATGCAAAAAATCAACTTTTTTGGAAAATTGCAATTTAAATTTCTTAAATTCCCCTAATATCAGAGAGGCTCCAAAACCAATTTGGTGAATTTTTGAAAAGTATTTTGAAAGTTATGAATTTTTGAAGTTTAAGTTTGGCTAAATGTCTTAATCAACCCATTTGATAGGGCTAACCAAGTCCAATTGACATCAAACTTTTATGGTGGGTTCCTCTGAACCTATAGGTCAGTGGAGAATTAATTTCAAGTCAATTTGATGTATGACTAGCTCTAATTAATTAAAGTTCCATTTTGGGTGTTTAAGCCAATTAGGGTTATTCCAAGTGAGTTAACTCAAAACCTATTTTCCCTAGGGTCCTCTGGTCATAAGAAACCTCTCCAAATTTTCCTAGAATTTATTTTACAACATGCTAATTATTGGAATTAAAACACTCAGAATAATGACCTAGAATTGAAAAATCAATAACTCTTCATAGGGATGGCCTCTAACTTTGGAAAATTCAGGGAATGTCCCCAAATTCAGAGGCTTCAAAAGCCCTATGGTCTCATGCCATTGTGAATTTTATACATGCATAGAGAATTGAAAATGTGCAGAGTAAATAAATCATTAAAAATCAAATATTCAATGAAATTAAATGATTTCTTTTCCACATTATTCTCCTATGTTCACTGAGCAAGAGGTTATTTTTATTTTATTTTTATGATTTTTCTACACAAAGTTACGGATTTTTGAAGTTCTGGGTATTTAATAAATAAAAAAAATCCTATTTTCCTACTTAAGTGACGCGGCGCCAGCTCAACCTCGGCAGCTCCGAACGCACACGCGTCGTCTCCTGATTCGGTGCCGCCATCCGACTCAGCACTCCAGGGACCCGCGGTTCACGTACCATCGCGCTGTCTGGCTCGATCCAGACCGTCCGCTCCATACATGCTCGATCCGATGACTCCCAGTCATCTTCTACGACTGGTGTGCACCGTGACCGTCAACCTTCTAACCCTAATTTCTCACTCGATTCTCTATGGATTTTTGTGTTCTTATGCTCTATGGATTCGTCTTGAAGAGACGAACACATCCATACGGTAAACATGCATTGAAATTAATTCAAATTAAATGGAGAATCTCTATAAGCTCGGGAAGAAGAGTGAGTCCATACCATTGCTCAGAGAAGTGAAGCTTCGATCTGAGAGTTATGTCACCTTTGATTGGGTCCAAACAAGCTCCAGATGAAGTCCCTTGGCCTGGTGAATTGTCCAAGTATGATTTCGACCACAGCTGATTACAAAGCTTGGAGTCTGGAACAGATGGGAGGCTTGGAGAAGGGGCTTTTGCTGGTAAACTTCTTCTCTTGGTCTGGTGAAGGTGTAGGACCAATCAATTTGGGGATTGGCTCACTGTGGAGAAGTGTCCTGGTTTTGGGCTTGGATTTCAACTCTGAAATTGAGCTCACAGAGAGGAAATGGCAGGGGGATTTCAGTGGGGATCAAGTTGTCTATGTGTGGGGAGTAGTCTGGAATGATTTTGGAAGAGTTTCCTTAAGGTTGGTTCAGCACCTCTTCCATGGCCGAGAGAGGTGGTGTTAAAATAGGAGAGGCTGGAGGGCCTCCCAGGGGGAGTTAGGGACTGGGATCAGCTGCTCTTGGCAAGGGAAGAACAGCTGCAATGGCCACTAGGCATGGGGCAAATTAGCAAGGGAGAATTTCAATGCTTAGCTCCTTCCAATGTCTCAGCCATGCGTTTTCCGGCGGCCTGGTGGCTGGCCGGCCGAGCATGGGTCACCCTCGTGTTCGGGTGGGTGAGGGCTTGATGTTTGTGAAGTCAATCGGTGGTCGCTATGTGTAAAGGGTTTGAATCAAAGTGGAGTGGGGTAAGGGTGCATTTTGGCTCAAATTGGTCAAATGCATGGATTGGGCTAGGTGCACCTTCCCATGGCTAGTTTGGGCTGAAGATAAAGTGGTTTAGGTCAGCATAATTAGTGGGGAAGGGTCACCATCCAAGTACAATTAAGTTCAAGGAAGGTTTAGTGGAGTCATGGAAGTGGCTAATCCCCTTAATGGAATGTGGAAAGGGCCTCCTCCTCTTGCCATCTTGGGTATGGTGAGGTGGAAAGTAGATCCCATGGCTCTCATGTGGCTCATGCATGGCTTCATGGCTCATCTTTGGCTTGGGAAAAGTTTAGTCAACTTTCATGAGGAAGGGTGTTGGAATTTTTGATGGATTTAAGGAGAATTGTCATAAGGCTTGATTTGGATTTATTTGGTGATAGATTTTAGAACTTAGGAAGTGTTTTAAATCAAAGGGATGATGAGAGAAATTTCGTGTGGGCTTTGTCATAGACTTTGGGCTTTTTAATTTGTCTTGGATGGGCTTTTTTAGAAAGGTTTAAGGAAGTGGGCCTTGGGCTTTATGGATGGAAATTTTTGTAGAAGGTTGGGCCAAATAATTATTGGGTTTGCTTTAGGGATGTGTCATGAGTAATTTGAAACAAATTTGAGGTGGTTTGGGTTTGAATTGAGTTGAATTTGGGCTTTTGGTAAAGTGGCCAATGTTAGGCCAAATTGGGTTAACTTGGGCTAATGTTGAGCTAATGTTGAAATTGGTGTAAAATTAATGTTGAGAAATGTTTTTAGGGCTGTTTCAAAGAGGTTTCAACTTTTGTTGGGGTTAGATTTTGGGGTTTGGGCCTATTTGGGTTAAGTTTGGGTTTAGGTCAAAATTGGGCTTTTTGGTTTTGGGTTGAATTTGAGTGGGGTTTGGGTCCAAATTTTGGGAAAATTATGTTAGTGTTTTGTTTTTGGGGATGTTAGGGAAGGTTTAGAAACTATTTGGGGTTAATTAGAGTTGAATTGGGTTAGTTTCAGCTAAGTTTGGGTCATGGGTCCAAATTAGGCTTTAAGGTCAAAAGTGAAATTGGATTCAAATGTTAATCAAATTGGACTTGGATTTAGTCTAGATTGATATTGTGGATGTTAAATTGAAGTTTATAATTGAATTGGACCAGAATTTGGGTCAATTGGGTAGGTTTGGTTTGACATTGGGTTCAGTTTGGGTTAAAAATGGGTCAAATTAGAGATTTTGACAAACGTGGGGTAAATTGACAAAATTAGCCCATGGTGTAGTTGGACAAAATGAAATTGAAAATATTTGAGATTTTCTGGAATTTGTTTGGGAATTTTCTGAATTTTTGGATTTTTTGGCTAATAGGGGCATTTTGGGTATTTGGAGGGTATTGGGGGTTTTTTTTGGAATTTTTGCTATTTTTGGCTATGGATGATCAATTTGAGTGGATGGAAATGTTTAGGAATGATTTTGGGGAATTTGGGTAATTTAGGTTATTTTGCAAATTTTGGGTAGTTTCAAGGGCATTTGGTAGGGTTGGTGGGTCTGGGGTCCCAGGGGCAAAAATTGAAAATTTAGAAAATTGAAGATTGGGTAAATGTAAGTGGAATGAAATCATTTTTGTTGAGCCATGAAGCCATATCAAGCCCACATGAGCCATGAAGGGACTCATTTCGAGGCATTCACTATGTTGTTCCTAACCTCTTAGCCAAGGGCTTAGGGGTTAAGGGCCATCCATGCGAATCACCTTCATGAGTCGAGAGGTCAAGTTGGGTATGGGTGTGGTTTTAGGAGGTGTGTGAAAGTGTAGTGTATAAGTGTAGTGTGTGTGTAAGTCAGCCCTCACTGGACGAGGCCACCTGTAGGCGTCCTAAGGCCCAAGAGTCCTATGAGAACTCATCCTTTAAACTTCCACATTTGATTTCAACCCTCTAGGTGATTAGGGGTCTACAATCAAGTTTGTGGAGTTTGCAAAGAGTTTAAGAAGTGGTTTGAAATTCTAAAGGGTGGGTTCCACTTCTAGTCCTATAAGATAGTCAAAGGAAAGGCCTAAGGCTAGATTCTAAGTACTAAAGAGAGAAGAGAAGACCTCATAAAAAATAAGGTCAACAACGCCGACACCCATTTAACCCAAAAATTGTCTAAATCAAACCCAATCGTGACCCAATTAACCCCCAATCTTGCCCAATTTTTATTCCAAACCAAAGTTTAACATCCCCAACACCAATCTAATCCAAATTCAAGCTCAAATTGACCGACATTTGAGTCTAATTTTGATCCAAACATAAAATCCACAATTTTTCCTAAGTAACCCAAAATCCCTAAATTCACCCAATGTCAACCAATACCCCGAAATTTCATTCCTAAAGCTATCATAAGACTCCTATGAACCACATGTAACATTCAATTGACCGCAATTTGGATCTTTGCCCCATTCAAATCCACTTGAACCAAGCTTACACAATTTTAACCCAAATTGAGCACATGACCAAATCTAACCAAATTGATTCCCCTAAACCTCAAATATCCTCCCAATTACTATTGGAAGCTCTTCAGGACATTCCCCTAAACCATTTGGAACTTTCAATTGGGTCTAAGCCCCACTCTATTCCAACCTAAACCTAAGCTTAGCCAACTTGCCCCAAATTGACCAAAACACCAAACCAAACCAAATTGGCCTACCAAATTAATTCAACACCACTCCAAACCTCTTATAAACACTTCATGAAAATCATACAAACCATTTTATACAATAATTTGGGTCTAAACCAGGCTCAAACCTAATCTAGCCCAGCATGAACCCAAATGACCTAAATTTAACTTATGGCCCAATGTGACCAAATCATCCCAAATAAGACCAATTTAGGACCACCATAGCCACCAAGTAACCCCTAAGAACCACCATAAACCCACCTAGCCCAATTTACTTGGGCAATGGACCAAAGGTCACCCAAATTAGGGGATCTACTCCTTTAAATGGCTAAATCAAGAGATATTTACAATAATCCCTTGAAAACCTCCCTAGGACTGGCCACCTAACCACTGGCCACCTCCCTAGGACTGGCCGGTCGACCTAGTAGCCAAAAATGCCAAAACTGAGAGCCAGCCCCTCTCTAATTGAACCCAAACTCACCTCTCATGCTGTCCAGCTCTGATTGGCCATTGGAGCTGATTTCCCCTCCACCTAAGCAGCTGAATACACCCATAGACATGGCCTGAGCTCAGCCAATTGGCCATGGCTATAAAAACCATCCCTCATGGCCAAAATCAAGGTGCTAGAAATTTCCTAACAAAACTATGCATAACTTCACAGGAGCCTGTCGAGACCTCTGTAAGACCATTCCAGCCACTTTCCCCCTCTGACTCCCACTATCAGAGCTCAAATTCAGAGCTCAAACTTGCGCAGCAACCAGGACACATTTAACCACCGCTCCACAGTTCACAAAATTTCAATTTACTGCACCCACACCATCACAGTAGTGGAAGATGAAGATCCCCCATGAAAGCCCCATCACAGAAGACCACTGCACCAGACTTTGATCAACACCTAAAACTTAGCTTGGTCAAACTTGGGTCTAAAAAATTCACCAGGGCAACAGGCTCCATGTGGAGGTTCTTTGGGACCAATCAAAGCTGCTAAAACATCTGACTGAGGCCTCCCATCTCAAAAAAAGGTAATGAACTCACTCTTCCTCCTGAGCTTTTCTTCGTCCCTGATCTACCTAAAAAATACCCATTTTTATGCTTTATTTATGATTCAATTCCTAAGGATATTATGCTTTAACAAAAGGTATTTTCATGTTTTTGGATGTAAATAATTAAAAAGAGTCCAAGAAAGAAAAAGAATAAAAAAGGAGCAAAAAGGAGCAAAAATGTAGCTTACGGAGCAAAATTTTGGAATTATTGCCTGGTGCCTAGGCGCCAGAGTCCGACGCCTAAGCGCCAGTTCGATACAGACGTTGTTAAGTTTTTTTTATGACTTTTGGCAATTATTTTGATGGTGTTAAGCGATTATTGGAGCTTCTTGAAGACTGAAAGTTACTCCTAATATATAGGATATGTGATACAATTTATTTGGACACAAGGAAACAGTCAAGATCGCGAAGAGGTGTGACCCAAAGTGAAGAGATGCGAAAGACCTGGTCACGGAGTCTGGCGCCTAGGCGCGACGGTTACCTTCTAGAAGATACATTGAATTTGGATGAATTTTGAAGAGATGCCTTAAGCAACCACTAGTCAATTTTAAAGCTCTATAAATAGGAGCCCATTCAATAGAGAAAATCACACACAAACCCCCTTTCTTAGTACACATACTCATTTTAGCATCTTCTCTCTCATCTCTAGTTTTATTTAGTCTCTTCCATACTTAGGGTTCCACTTCATTTTGTATCTAGTGAGTTTATTTTGAGTGTTTATTGTGTGTTATCGTTGTTGGAGTCTATCATCATTACTTTTGAGTCAGTAGAAGTCAGAGGATCTCTTGAAGGAACACTTCAGATAAGTATTTATACTTTGGTTCAAAGTTTTATAAATATATTTTTTTGTGTTATTTCAATGAGTTCTGAGTAGTTAGTTATCTTTCTCCTTTCAACTATGAAAAGATTATAAATTAAATAATTTTTGTAGGAGAATTAAATATAAAATATTTTAAAACATTGTGATGATATTAATACCTGATCTTAATTTACTTTTTAAATTGGTCATTTAATTTGTTAAAACCATTTAATTTGTTAACTAGTAGATATCACATTAATCCTTAGGTAATTGCAGGCTATACACAGATTGTTTAAGATGAAGTGTAAATAAATAGGAAGATATTATTTATTGGGCGTAAAATTAATTAGTTTTTAGAGTGACAGACTAAATTCTAATAATTTGGTTTATAGAAAGGTACTTGAGTCACTGGTAGGGCCGACCATGCCCAACCTTGGACATCTAGTAGTGTGAGCCTAGATTAACCCATTCTACTAATAAAACATACTGAGCCTAAATATAGATTAGTCAACGTTCTTTGCACTTGGGCCAAAGGGTAAAGAATAGGAATGCTTATGTTTGGCGCAATACCATAATCTTAATTCCCTAAAAAAGATAACTAATCTTTAATTCTTGGATTAGTTGAAAAAGGAGAAAGTCGTTTTTATAATTGCATTGAATTTTAATTATTCCTTACTTTACTTTCCTGCTTATTGCTTACTTTCATTTAGTAAAAATTTTTAGTTAATTAAATTTGAATATATATGTAAAAATAAGAGTATATATAAATTACTTTCAGAAATATCAAAATATTACTTATATCTCTTAATTTGTATTTCGCTATCCCTGTGGGATCGATAACTAGGACTCCAGTAGAGCCCTGTATTACGTGAACGATACGTATACTTGCATTTAAAATTGTGAATTTTATAATAATAAAAAAAACTATAAAATTAGAAAAGTAAACCTCGCACATCAAGTTTTTGAAGCCATTTGCTAGAAATTAAATATTCTAAAAATTGGTATCAAATTCTTGTATTTTAAAGCATATTTAAAGTCGCATCGCATCAGTCCCCCACATGTGTAGACCATATTTCATACCGTATAAACCGTATGGATAGGTTCATCTAGGTTGGATGATGCTTTAGAAAGAAACACCAAGTGATTTGGTTGGGTATTGAGAGAGATCTTAGGTCTAGAAGGTGGAAGTCTCTCGAGATGAACCAGTTGAAGGTGATAAAAGAGCGTCGTTAGATTGCGTGTGTAATGTTTGGACGGCCAGGATGGAGTCGGACGGATATCAGATACATAAAGTGCAGCTGCGTGGACTTCCAGTCAGATGGAGGCGTCAAATAGCAGCGTATCGCGTGGTCTTTCAGAGCTGTTGAGGATCTAGTCAGCGTCGCGTGTTTATGTTGGAAATTGGAGTTTTTGAATTAATTAAATTACCATAACTTTAAAAACCCATAACATGATGTAGAAAAATCATAAAAATAAAAGAAAAATACCCTCTTGCTCAATGATTAGAGGTGAATAATGTGGAATTGGTTTGAAATTTTTTTGGATGAATATTTTATTTCTAATAAATTAAATATTCATTTAAATCTTTTAATTCTCCATTAAGACAGACCTTTCACCATGGCTTGAGCTTTGGTGGTCTTGTCTATCTGTTATAAGGGAACTTTACAGATTTTTCCAAGGTCAGGGGAGATCTATGTGAGGAGATCTCTATTTTTCAAGTTATTATGCCTGTTTTGGTATAAAAGTTATAATGATTAAAATATTGATCAGAAAAATGTAGAGTAAATCATGGTAGATTTCCTATGACTAGAGCACCCTAGGATAAAATTCTCATGGGTTGAATCATTAAGAAATAACCTAATCATCAACCTGGTTTAAAATTGAATTTAAATTAATTTGAGTTCATTAAATATGGAAATTACTCAAAAACAATTCTCCACTGTACTTTAAAGGTCAGAGAACACACCATAAAATTTTAATTGCATTTGGAGTTCATTTAATCATCTAAATAAATTTTCTAAGTGAAATAATAATTTTGAACTTTAAACTAATTTTAATAATTAAAATACAACTCAAAAAATTGCAAAATTGGTTTTGAGAGTTCTCTGTGATTAGAGGGATTTTTTTAAATTAAAATTGGAATTTTCACAAAATTATCATTTTTAATCATATTTTAAATATTTAAATAATTAAATAATAATAAAAATCACAAAAAATATTAAAAATCACCAAATTGTCACATTTTATTTCCTAATCACTTGAGAACCATCCACATAATTTTCCTAAGCTTTAAAGTTAAAATACCATTTTTAAAAGGCTTAAATTAAGTTTAAAAGGGTAAAAATGAATTTTCTTAATTTTCCAATAAAATAATACTAATAATTAAAATAATCCTCTCTGGGTTACCTGACCTCAGGGGGACCTAAGAAAAATATAAAATTAATTTTTCAACTTTTAAAATATTTTATAATTAATTAAAACTTTAGAATTTAAAATAATTCTAATAATTAAATCAAAACTTTAAAAATCATGAAATTTGGTCCAAGGGGTCCTTTGGTCTAGGTCTTCCTCCAATAAAAATTCCAATGTCATATGTTTTGTTTTGGACAAGTTATTGAATTTTCATTGAAAACCACTATTTTTGTATTAAAATAAGAATATAAATTAAATTAAAATTTTAAAAATCACCTTTTCAACTCTAATGTTTTAATTAACCCATAAGTAGGGTCACATAAAATTTTCAAAGTCATTTGAGCTAAATTTAATGAATTATGAAGTAATAAAGGCCTTTAGGGGTAAAAATTTTAATTTTGGAAAAATTTAGCCTTAATCAATATTTAATCTTAATCAAAATGAGAAAAGCGCAATAAATGACCTTAATTATTATGTTGGATTATTAAAACATTAAGGGATAAATGGTAGAACCCATTGTAATTTTGTCACATCAAAATTAAATATTTAAATTTCCTTAATTATCATAATTTGGAAGAAAATTAAATTAAAAAGAGTCTTAAGGTTTGGGGTTAATTTTGGAAGTTAATATTCCACTAATTTAATACCACTTCATTTGATGCTTCAATAATAATTCAGTATTATGATAAGAATCAGAATCATGAAGTCATGAAATTTCCTTTTATATAAAAAAACATGAGAATACCCTCAAAAATTTTTTGGGCTTAGTAGTGAGCTAGGCATAACTAAAGAAATTAACTGTTAAGAACTAGAAAAGAAATCACAATTGATCCTAAACTATCTTTTGAAACATTACAAGCCCATCAAAATTTTTTAAGTCTATCCATAAGTTAAATTTTGCCTCTAAAGGCCCACTCACATAGTTCCTAAATGAAATGACAAATAATATTCACCCTGTCCTTTGGGTTAATTAAAACATCATTTCACTAAAGCATAAGGGTATGAAACATATGAATAATTTAATAAATATGATAAGTCCAAAAAGACCTCATGGAAGCTTAACAGTATTGTGAAATATCAGGGTCTCTGCTGGATCTTTTCACAAGTCTTCTGGACACCTTGTAGGACTACTATACGTATTATATCTATTAAATGAAAAATAACTATTAAATGAATAGGATTCATCGGGTTATGACATAGAGTTTGGTAGGCCTGTGACAAACCTATCCATTGGATTTTACTTCCCTGCAAAATATAAATATTTATTGCAAGAATACTAAAGTTTCGGGTGGAGATGACGGGGAGACCTATCAGGTATGCTTTTATTTTAATACAATTTACTTACCTGCACTCTACTGTACTTTCTTTCCATGCAAATTTGAATGTTAAACAACAATGCCACCCTGCATGAAAATTGAAACTTTTTAGGATAGCCATAAAACCAAAACCAAAATAAAAAATTAAATATCAAAATAAGATAAAATTCACCACCATAACATTCAAAATATAGAACAACTCAAAATTTAATCACAAGAAAAACAAAAATCTCAATTGCAACTAAATTAAAAAATCTCGTTTGATGATCGGGAATCCCTCGGAGGAGGTAACCTACGTATTGCTAATGGGGTTTTCAATGGTCTAAATGAAAGTATGGAACTCATTAAGTTGAGTTTAGTAAATTGATTTGGACTAAGTGAATCCGATGAAAATAATCGTGCCGGAATGACGGAACCGTGGGTTATTAACCGGTGTCTTTATAATCAACTTTAATGTTCCCCTAATAAAATATTAAGACACCTCAATTTAAATATTTTTCGAAACATGACATTTCTCTTCTCTTTTCAATTGCCACTTCTTTAAACTAAACCTGCCACAATGTGGAGCTTGGAGCATGCATAGTGGGCAGCACGGCCATCTTCAACGGAAAAATTCCTTAGAAATTAAAACAACAAGCCATTGGACTTCAAGGTAGCTTGCTTAGTGCAGCATAAATCCTCAGATTTTCTTTAGGCCCATTCATAACCATGTTGTGCAAGATAAGCCCCAACTCATCTTAGGATTCTAAGGTTGTCATCGGGTATAACATAATTCCTCCTATCTTCCAGGCCATTCACATGATCAATATCAAGTGAATGTAAGTCCTAAATAATAAAATTAACAGGATGAAACTCCAAATAAATATCCTAAATCAAAAACAAATCATATTATAGTTTTGGAAGACATCAAGGTTTTCCTTGAATTTATGTCCTTTCCCTATCTTTCTCTCTTTTTTATTCTGATAAAATTAAATGTTCCAAAACATGAGCCATTCACCTATTGAATTTTTGACTATCGCATTTTCTTTGAAAAACTTACCTTTGAAAGTCATGAATATAAATATTTCCTGATCTATATCAAGAGTTTTCTTAGGTGACTTTAGTTATCTAAGATGTAGTTAACTAGAGGGGCTTGCCCTTATAGGAAACTTAAAGACCATAGATTAATATAAACCCTATCTATTTCCTTTATATTAGATAGGGGAAATTGTCGGTCAACAAAGGTTTGTAGACCAAATGGAAGACATGAATTCTTTAGTTTATTTGTTTAAGCCTAACCTCAAGCAATGTATCTATTCTTCGGGATAGTTACGTGTCTTATGATGAAGATCTTGATTATCTAAACAAAGGTTTATATGAGATCAGTTCGATTTTGTATTATTAAAAAATATACTACTTTCCAAATCCATATATATATATATTAAATTAAATCAAATTTCTATTTTATAAAACTATATTCTAAACCTTTTCAAAAATTTCAAATCTCTCACCACATCATAAGAAATGAAAGAAGAAATGGAAGAATTTTTAACGGCCGATAGTTTTCTGGCGTGTCCACTGGGGATAGTTTCTCTCTTCATTAAGATCAGGAAATACTATATTCAGATATTGGTAATGTGCTCGTGTCCCTCATGAGCCAGATTATCATTCTATCATTGACATACTTCACCAATTTCCTTCTTAGGAAAGTGTGATAAACTCCTCTTGATTTTAGGACCGTCTGTTTGGACACTCCTAAACAAAAGGGTTCTGGAGCTTTAGGTTTTCCTTTTGATCTTGTGGGGTCGAACCTCCAATAGGTGTGTAAGCGAGCAAATTTTTCTAGGGCAATCTACGTTGTGAAGGGGATCTCCAACAAAGTCCCATACTTCACCTCCTTTTCGTATCTCCCGGGTTTAATCCTGCCTTTGGCAGATTGACCCACTCATCCTTAAATCTCAAGATTCCTTTTAACAAACACATGGAAACATAAAATGAAATAAAAAGATAATAAAATAATAAAATGAAATAAAATTTTCCCCAGTCCATAGAGCAACCTTTTTCATAGTGTTTGCACTATGATGACATGGTTTTTTTCCCTTACTAACCTTCAAAATGCTTCTCTTAACAGTTAAATATGTCATCCCCTACGCAAACTTTCACCTGCACTTGCCCACCTTCCGCGAGGCCCATCTTGCAGCATGGAGGAGAGTTGTTAGCTGAAATCTCCTCGAGTTCGATCAGAACTCCCATGAAGATTTCCCTTCTGCTAAGAAGGTGAAAGCAACCACTGCTCCCGTCAGGTCAGTCGTCTCTGTACCGAGGAGAGTTTTTAACTCTACCACAACCAGCTTCGTCGTCACTGTACCTACTTTCTTGTTTGCCAAAGGGAAAGAAATTCTGCTTAAAGAAATTCAACCACTGCAGTCAGTCTTCTAGACCTGCTCTGCTAACCAAATCTCAAAGAAGAAATTCAACCACAGGATTCGTAGTGCTGCAAGAACACAAGTTGTAAATCTGCCAGTAATTGATGAGATTCCTCCACACGAGGAACTCGGTTTACCGGACACCTCTCCTCTTCTTTGAGGTAGAAGGTTCCACTCGTTCACTGACACTATTGGAGATGAGAGCCTTGTTGACCTCATTTTTGATGAGGTCTTCCCTTCTTCTTTTTAGTGCTTAGGATCTAGCCTTAGGCTTTTCCTTTGACTATCTTAGAGGACTAGAATTGGGACCCGCCTTTTAGAAATTCAAACCACTTCTAAACTCCCTGCAAACTCCGCAAACTTGACTATAGACCCCTAATCACCTAGAGGGTTGAAATCAAATGTGGAAGTTTAAAGGATGAGTTCCCATAGGATTCTTTGGCCTTAGGGACCGCTCCCGGTGGCCTCGTCCGGTGAAGGGGCTGACTTACACTACACTTACACACTACATTTCCACACACTTCCTAAAACCACACCCATACCCAACTTAACCTCCCGACTCATGTAGGTGATTCACATGGATGGTCCTTAACCCCTAAGCCCTCGGCTAAGAGGGTTAGGAACAACATAGTGAATGCCTCAAATGAGTCCTTTCATGGCTCATATGGGCTTGAAATGGTTTCATGGCTCAACCAAAATGATTTCTTTCCACCTAAATTCACCCAATCTTCAATTTCCCAAATTTTCAATTTTTGACCCCGAGACCCTACACCTACTAAACCTACCCAAAACCTCGAAATTACCCAAATTTTTGCAAAATTTCCAAATTACCCAAAATTTTCCAAAATCAATCCCAAACATCTCCACATCACTCAAATTGATCATCCATACCCAAAAATACCAAAGATTCCAAAAATACCCCCAATACCCTCCAAATACCCAAAATACCCTTCTTGGCCTAAAAATCCAAAAATTCAGAAAATTCCCAGAAAATTCCAGAAAATCCTAAATATTCCCAATTTCATTTTTTCCAACTACACCATGGGCCAATTTTGTCAATTTACCCTACTTTTGTCAAAACCCCCAAATTGACCCATTTTAACCCTAAGTGCATCCAATGTCAAACCAAACCTACCCAATTGACCCCAATTTTGGTCCAATTCAATTCTAAACTTCAATTCAACATCCCCAATACCAATCTAGACCAAATCCAAGTCCAATTTGATTGACATTTGGATCCAATTTCACTTTTGGCCTTAAAGCCCAATTTGGACCCATGACCCAAACCTAACTCAAACTCATCCAATTCAATTCCAATTAACCCCAAATCTTTTCTAAATCTTCCTTAGCATCCCCACAAACAAAACCCTAACATGATTTGCCCAAAATTTGAACCCAAACCCCACTCAAACTCAACCCAAAGCTAAAAGGCCCATTTTTGACCTAAACCCAAACCTAACCCAAATGAACCCAAACCCCAAAATCAAAACCCAATCAAAGCCAAAACCTCTTTGAAACACTCCCATAAACATTTCTCAACATTAATTTTACATCAATTTCAACCCTAGCTCAACATGGGCCCAACTTGGCCCACTTGGACCTATATTGGCCCATTCACCAAAAGAATCCAAATCCAACCCAATTCAAGCCCAAACTACCCCAAATTTGCTTCAAGTCACCCATGACACATCCATGAGCTAAACCCAACAATTATTTGGCCCAACCTCTTTACAAAATTTCATCCCAAAATCCATTTTAAAATTCAAAAGCCCACTCTCCTAATCCATCTTAAAAGCCCATCTAAAACCCTTTCAAAAAGCCCAAAATCCACCCTAAAGCCCACATGACATCTCCATTTACCATTCACTTAATTAAAGCCATCACCTAAGTCCTAAATTCATCATCAAATAATTCCAAATCAAGCCTCATGCCAAATCACCCCTAAATACCAAAATTTTCCTTAAATCCATTTCCATGAAATTGACTTCACTTTTCCCAAGCCAAAGGTGAGCCATGAAGCCATGCATGAGCCACATGGAAGCCATGAGAGCCTCTTTACATGTCACCATGCCATTTTGGGCAAAAGGAGGAGGCTCTTTCCTTAATTCCTAAAGGTGATTAACCACTTCCATGACTCCACTAAACCATGCTTAAGCCTAATTGTACTTGGATTGTGACTTGACCCCACTAATCAAGCTGATCCAAATCACTTTCTCCTCAGCCTAAACCAGGCCTTGGGTGGTGCACCTAGCCCAAATGGGTGGGTTGACCCATTTAGGTCCAAATCTAGCCATGCCCCATTCCACTTTGGATCAAAGCCTTTACACATGTCCATGGCCAATTGATTGCACAAACCTCCAGCCCTGACCCACCTAACCTTGAGGGTGACCCATGCCTGGCCGGCCGGCCACCAGGCCGCCGGAAAACACCATGGCCGAGAGCTCACATGTGAGCCAACATTGAAATTCTCACTTGCCGAGCTGCCCCATCCCCAGTGGCTACCATGGCCGATCTTCTCCTCACGCAGAGCAGTTGATCCCAAGCCCTAACTCCCCCAGGAGGCCCCCGACCAGCTCTATTTAAACTCCACCCCTCTCGGCCATGAGAGGAGCTAAGCACAAACCTTGCCAAAACTGCGCCAAAATTGTTCCGGACCCTTCTCCATCCTTAGAGCACTTGATCCCAGGTGAAATCCCCCGCCATTTCTCCTCCGTAAGCTCGATTTCGGAGTTGGAATTCCACCCAAAACCAGGACACTTCTCCACAGTGAGCCAATTCCCAAATTGATTGGCTCTACACCTTCACCAGACCAAGAGAAGGTGTCCACCATCAAAAGCCCCATCTCCAGGCCACCCAGTTGCTCCAACCTCCAAGCTTTGTGATCGGGCTTGGTCGAAATCATATCCAGACAATTCACTGCGACCGGGAGACTTCATGCGGAGCTTGCGGGACCCAATCGAAGGTGCAACAACTCTCGGATTGAAGCCACACTTCTCCGAGCCAAGGTATGAGCTAACTCTTCATCCCGAGCTTCGGAGATTCTCCATTTCAAATGCTTTAATTTCAATGCATGTTAACCGTATAGATGTGTTCGTCTCTTCAAGACGAATCCATAGAGTATAAGAACGTAAAAATCCATCGAGAATCGAGTGAGATCTTAGGGATTTAGTGTGGACGGCTCTCGGGTGAGAACACTTCGGGACGATGAACGGATGCCGTCCATTCAATACACGCGCGCACGGACGGCCAGGATCGCGTCGGACCAGGAGACGGTACGAGAACCGCGGGGCCCGGGCTGCTGACTCAGGTGGCGACGTCGAATGGGAGCGCGCCGCGTGGCCTTTCGGAGTCGCTGAGGATGCGGCGGCGCCGACTCGGATAAGTAGAAAATTAGGGATTTTCTCGATTTATTTAATTCCCTAAACTTCAAAATTCATATCTCTTGTGTAGGAAAATCAGAAAAATAAAATAAAAATACCCTCTTGCTCAGTGAAGAGAGGAGAATAATGTGGAAAAGAAATCACTTAATTTCATCAAATATTTTATTTTTTATAATTTATTTACTCTCTGCATTGTTTTAATTCTCCATGCATGCATACAATTCACCATGGCATGAGACCATAGGGCTTTTGAAGCCTCTGAATTTGGGAACATTCCCGAATTTTCCAAAGTCGAGGCCATCCCTATGAAGAGTTCTTGATTTTTCAAGTTCAGATCACTCGTTTTGAGTATTTTAATTCCAGTAAATAGCATGTTGTGAAATAAATTCTAGGAAAATTTGGTGATGTTCCTTATGACCAGAGAACCCTAGGAAAAATAGGTTTTGACTTAGTTCATTTAAAACAACCCTAATTGACTTAAACACCCAAAATAGGTCTTTAATTAATTAGAATTAACCAGGCATCAAATTGACTTGAAATCAATTCTCCACTGACCTTTAGGATCAGAGGAACCCACCATAAAAATTTGAGGTCAATTGGACTTGGTTAGCCCCACTAATTGGGTTGATTAAGTCACTTAGCCATTTTAAGCTTTAAAAATTCATAACTTTTAAAATACTTTTCAAAAATTCACCAAATTGGTTTTGGAGCCTCTCTGATATCAGGGGAACCTAAGAAAATTAAAATTTCAATTTTCTAAAAAAGTTGATTTTTAATAATATTTTAATATTTTTAATAATTAAAAAATAAAAAAAATAATAAAAATCACAAAAATAATAAAATTCACCAAAATGTCACATTTTGAATTTTAATCACTTAGGAACAAATCCCACATTTTTCCTAGGTCTATTTAGTGAGATATTGAATTTTAAAGCCCTAGGGTAATTTTAAAATTAAAAAAAAAATGTATTTTCTAGCATTTTCACTAAAATAATTATAATAAATCATAGAAAAATCAGAAAATTGCAAAATTTGCTTCTCTGGTTTCCTTGATATCAGAGAAATTTTTGAAAAATATAAAATCAATTTTTCAAGATTTATTTTATTTTTAAAATAATTAACACTCCAAAACTCAAAATAATTATAATAAAGATAATATAATTCAAAAAATCACCAAAATTGGTCCAAGTGCTTCTCTGGTCATTAGGAATGTCCCCTAATTTTCTTAAGGACAGAAACTTTCCCTTGGTCATGTTATTAAATTTTCCTTGAAAATCTCTATTTTCCACCAAAAATAATTATATAAATAAATTAAATACAGAAAAATCACATTTCCTCCTCTCATGTCTTTATTGACATATGAGTGAAGTCACATAAAAATTTCAAGTTCATTTGAGTTCAATTTAGTGAGTTATGAAATTATTAAGCTTAAGGGGTAAAATGGTAATTAAACTTTTAACCCTTAATTAAAACTTTAGGTTTAATAAAAAATCAACAAGTAAAATATTTGATCTTAGTCTGGTTTGGATGATTGAAATTTAAATAATTAAAGGGTAGAAACCCATTAAATAATTTTAAAATGATTAAACTTTAATTAAATAATAGATTAAATTTGGAGGAATAATAAATTGGAATTATTAAAATAAGGGATATTTATTAGGAAGAGATTTATTCTTTAATTTAAAAATCCCTAAACTAATTATATCATTAATACTCAATTCTTAATTAAAATGATAACTCAAATGTAAAACATTAAAAGACTTAATTGAATTATTAAACTCTTTTAAAATTTCAATTAAAATTAAAAATAAAGTAAATTAAAATTAAATTAAAATTAAATTAAATAAAATTAAATTAAATTAAACTAAATTTAAATTAAATTAAATTAAATTAAATTAAATAATTAAATTAAATTAAATTAAGCAATTAAATTAAATTAAATTAAATTAAATTAAATTAAATTAAATAATTAAATTAAATTAAATTAAATTAAATTAAATTAAATTAAATAATTAAATTAAATTAAATCAAATTAAATTAAATTAAATCAAATTAAATTAAAATTAAATCAAATCAAATTAATTAAACATCAAATCAAATTAAATTAAATTAAATTAAATTAAAACTCAATTAAATTAAATTGAATTAAATATAACATCACCTAAGACATAAAAGAAATTAAATATAAAGCAACTTGAACACTATTCCAAATTTAAACCCTTTAACTTAAATCAAATCATTTGAATACTAATTTACCCTTGAAAGTTTTGATTATTATAACTCCTAAATGAAACATTAAATGAAGTGCTTACTTCACTCATAAGATATTCAAATGTCTTAATTCATCGAGCAAGTTAACAAGACTTGAAAACCTCGGACGATCGATTCATTTATATAATTAAATTCATTTGGACTTAAAACAATCCTGGAAATATTGAAAAGATGTTTAAGATTCTTCTTAAGCACTTCCTCAATATGATAGGATATTTATAAGAACAATTGGACTTAATTGACCTTTGATGAAGAAAATCGTCCTCAAACAAAAACACAAAGAACCTAGACGTCATAGGGGATGACTAGGTATAGGATTAGGAATTTGGTAGAAAACCATAACCTTTCCCTTAGCTTTACCTAGGAACTTGCTTAAATATTCTAATTGTGTTTTAAGTGTAGCTTGGGATGACGGGAAGACCCTCCAGGTACGCTTTTATTTTATTGCAATTTACTTTCTTGCAATTTACTTTCTTGCAATTTACTTTATTGCAAATGCACTTTACTTTTCTTGCATGATAAAACAACTGTTGCATGAAAACCCACACCTTTAGGATAGTCCCTAAAACTGAAACCAAAACTAAGTTAAAAGTCATTGCAAGATAAAATTCACCGCCACAACATTTCAAAATATAAAACAACTCAAAATTTAATCACAAACAGAATACAAAACTACAATTGCAACTAAATTAAAACGTTATGTTGGATGATCGGGAATACCTCGGATGATGTAACCTACGTGTTGCTAACGGGATTTCCCACGGTCTAAATGAAAGTGTGGAACTCATTCGATTGAGTTTAGCAAATTCATTCTGGACTAAGTGAATCCGATAAAAATAATGATGCCGGAAGGATGGAACCGTGGGATCTTAACCGGTGTCGTTATAATCAACTTTAAGATTTGTTTTAATCAAAATACAAAACACTTGGAAATTAAGATCTTCTCTAAACCAAAATACTTTTCTCATCCCCTGATTTATGATTTCTAAAACTAAACCTCTGCAACAACAAGGAGCTTGGAGCATGGTGGGCAAGCACGGCCATCGTCATCAACAAAACTTGAACCTACTTCAGCAAAACCTTCTTAGAATTAAACAACAAAGCCATAGGACTTCGAGGTAGCTTGGCTAATGCAACATAAATCCTCAACCTCTTTGTTAGGCATTTGCATTGCAAATTAAGCCCTAACCGGTCTTAGGATTCCGAGGTAGTCGTCCGATACGACAATAAACCCTCACATCTTCTAGAGCTATTTGTTTGATTTTATCATACAAATATAAGCCCTAATTAATTAAAATTGGCAAGATTGAAATACTAAATAAACATTAGGACTTTCCTAAATTCAAGCCAAACAATAGGATAGTCGGGAAATTACCGAAGTTCACTTCGAATCAGTGATTCCTCCTACCTTTCTTCCTTCGGATTCACAAAACAAAAATGTTCCAAATTTGATCCATTCCCTATTGAAATTCCAAAATTCAATCTTTGAAAACCTTAAACTCGAAATTCTTGAGAGCAGAATTATTGGTTATTATCGAGAGTTTTCTTAGGTGATTCCCGTCACTTAAGATGTAATTAACTATAGGGGCTTGCCCTTATAGGGAATTTTAAAGAACCCGAGTAATATAAACCTCGTTTAATACTTTCATATTAAGCGGGGAATTTGTCGGCTTATAAAATTGGTTCGCGACCAAACGGATGTCACAAAACTTCTAGTTTATTTGATCGAGCCCCACCCTCGAGCGATGTGTTTATCCTTAGGGATAGATACACGGTTTGTGGTGCGGTGCTCATTTATATAAACTATTTGGGATGTGAGATCAGTTTAATCTCATATCTTAAAACTTTCAAATTTAAAATTATTTTCAAAGTCAAATACTACTTTCTAAATTATATATATATTTAAATCAAATTTAAAATTTAAATTCGCCGACAACTTCTGTTAGGCGACCCCTTTTAAAATACAATACAACCTAAAAATATGCCGACAAGCCTCCATAGGATTGCCACTACACTTCCAGCACCATAAAGTCGTGATAAGATGAGAGAGAAGCCCGCACTTATCACCCGAGCTCACACCCATCTACAAAGATTGTCTGAAATAGAGGGTTATTCTGTCGCCAAGCTTCTCAAGAGGATGGGATGTGCAATATTCCCTGAAATTAAGGATAAAATCATAAAAATGGAATGACCCATCTGAGTTTCCATCAAACACTGTTTGGGAAAATGTGTTGAAACAGCTGCTACAGATGATACTACTATAAGCAGGTCAATCAAGTCCCGACTTGGCCCGAGAGTACCAGCTATGGATAATCATAAGGAACCTCGAAAGAGAAAGAATGAAAAAGTCTTATTCTCCTCTGTACATGGTCTACACAGTAGGGAGCACACTTCCCCTCATTACCAACTTTTAAGAGTAATGTTTGGTTACCGAGAGGTGTTGTACCAGTACATTCTGAAAAGTCTGTTGACAAAAAAATGGATCATGAGTCCGATATTCACGTTTCCACTACCACCGTTGCTTCTGAATCAGTTGCAGAGAAGAGTGATAGTCTGGGGTAGCCTACAAATTTATTACTAACTAAGAAGAGAACAGTTGATGATAAAGTTTGAAAGCTCCGAGCAAAAATTTCTGAGTTAGCCAAACAATGAGCGTTGCACATTGATGATGAGGATTATGTTTTGTCAGATTACATGGATGAAGAATTCATGGAAGTTAATATATTTGAAACTCGGTCCATGTCATCTACGCGCGATGCTCCTGGTGAGGAGAACACTGCAGATAAGCTTCGGAGGACCATCCAGACAGGATGAATAGATTAGCTGTCTGGAAAAGAGAATGGAGGAGATGACCACCGCCATGACTGTCATGGCTACACTCCACAGGCAAACACAGTCAAGACCCACAGCGTCTCCCGAGATTTACCAACCTGAAATCATGCACATCTCCGATGAAAGAAGGGAAATCATTACGACCAATGAAGACGAGCAGCCAAGAAGAGATTCAACTCCGAACCCGCCAGAAAAGGACATTAAACAGATGGTTGAAAAGTAAGTTTGAGTGGCCTTGGCTCAGTCCAATGGTGTAGCATAATTTTCAAAGGGTAGACCCTACTAGGAGGAATTTGATGTCGTGCCTTACCCAAAGGCTTTCTGTCCCTGACTTTCAAGACGTTTGACAGCACAGGAAATCCTCGCCAGCACATAACGCATTTCAGAGGTAGTTGTTGCAACACAGGAGGAAGTGAAGCTCTGTTGTTCTGTTAATTTGTTAGCAGCCTGTCAGGAATAGCGTTTGATTGGTATGTTGAGCTTCCTAATGGATCAATAAAGACTTTTGCAGAAATGGAAAACATATTCGTGAAAAGAATTGTCGGTGCCCGACACCATGTTACCATAAGAGATCTCATGGTGGAGCGGCAGAAGCCCGAAGAGCCCTTGGTTTACTACATTCTCAGATGGAGAAACTTAAGCATGAAATGTGGACCTCAGCTACAAGAACAACACGTAATCGAGACACTACTCAAGAGTATCCACGGTCTGATAGCCTTCATGCTTATGTGTCTCACCATCAAATACTTCAAGAAGCAACTTAGAAAAGCCAGCAGCTTACAAGAAGAAGTCAAGCACATGGAACCTGCAAAAAAGAAACAGAGAAAAAAACTTGCTAAAGCATATGAGAAGAGATCTAGCTTAGTGGCAACGGTCGACAAAGGAAAGCAGCCAATGTGGATTCAGCCTAAGAAGTTTCCATAGCAGCACAGTCAGTCGCCTCAGTACAGTTAGCCTCAGCAGTATGGTCTCAACCTCATGCACAACAGAGCAGTCAGTCTTGTCAGCAGCAGAAGTCGTACAGGATAGATGGACGATAGGGTCCGACAATGTCAAAATGGCTACGCAGGAACTAATCCTTTAAGGATGATGCCGTAGCTAAGATGTTCAAAAATTTTATGATGAAGCACGAGTTCGAATTGCCAGATTTGAAGAAGCCAAAAGAGATGGACAAGAAAGATTAGCCCAACTTTAGCCCTAATTACAGGATGCTTGGTGATACACTAAAAATATATACTCTTTTAGCTATATGTTTTTACCTATTTTTGGTGATATTGCACTTTAAAGGAAGGTAGTTTTCATGATTTGTTGCAGGTATGATGATTATAGGTGATTGGAGTGAAAAGATGCAAAAAGAAACAAATTTGGAGCAAAATAGAGCGATTTGGAGGAAAATAGCCTTTACGCTGTCAGCGCTAGAATGGGCACCGCCGACGCCCTATTTTAGAGACTCCAGAATTAATTGGCACGATAGGGCGCCGCTGGTGCCCTATGTCGGTTCACTTCGAATTCAAAAGTTTTGGCAGATTTTTGAAGAGGTTCTTGAAGAAACTCTTGGGGAATTTGTTCCTACATTAAATTAAGCGTCCAAGATGAAAATAAAGAGGAGGAAGAGAAGAGAATTGCTGTAGAGATTGTGCGGAAAGTGTGAGAGAGAGTTAGGGTTTGTGATTTTAAGAGAGATTCTTCTTTTAGGAAGGGAGAAGAGGGAGTAAAGTGAGAGATTGCTTCTTCATCTTTGTTCCAAGGAGAGAATTAAGTGTTGCAAGGATAAGAAAAGAAATCAAGGGGACTTTGAAGAATTTTCTTGGGGAAGAGAAATAGATAAGTTGTATTTACTTTTGTGGTTTGTATGACTCTTCTTTTATATATAAAATCCATGTGTTTTTATATCTTCTCCATGAATTGTGAGCAGTTTCTCTTGCCTTTCTTCTTGAATGAAGTAATTATGATGTGGTGATGTGGAAATGATGTGCCCTTTAAGTGTTATAGAAGTTGTCATGTTTCTTTAATTTGGAACTTAATTTACTTTTCAATCCGGCCAATTGAATTGTTAAAAACCCAACATCAGATGAAATTCATATAACTATTCAAATCCTGATGTTGATGCTAATTCGTTTGAACTTAAACCTGCTATTATCCAAATGGTACAAAATAATCAATTCGGAGGAACACTTAATGAAGACCCAAATTTACATCTTGCTTGTTTTATAGAACTATGTGCTACTTTTAAGTATGACGGAGTGTCGAGTGATGCTGTCAGACTTAGACTTTTTCCTTTTTCCTTAAGGGATAAGGCTAAGGCGTTATTCAACTCGTTAGCACCTTGATCTTTTCGAACTTGCGGAGAACTTTCTCAAAAGTTTCTATCAAAATATTTCCCTCCATCAAAAACTGCTAAATTAAGAAATGATATCACATCTTTTTGTCAGTTTGAAGGAGAGTCAATATATGAAGCTTGTGAGACGTTTAAAGATCTTTTTAGGAAGTGTCCACATCATGATTTTCCAGATTGGTTAATAATTCAAACTTCTTATAACAAATTAGTGGGATCATTAAGATCAATTATTGATGCTGCAGCTGGTGGATCGTTAATGTCAAAACCTTTTGATGAAGCATATTCATTAATTGAAGAGATGGCTACTGATAATTTACAATGGCCCTTTGAACGGGTAAATCCTAAAAGAGTAGCTAGTGTTCATGATTCTGACATGATGACTATGATAGTTTTTCAAATAGCAGCACTTTCTAAGAAAATAGATCAATATGGAATGAATTATTGTCAACCAGCCCCAGTGTTAGAGGAAAATTCATTTGGGCATATAACTAAATCTCAAACACCTTATGAAACTTTGAACGCGATTAATAGACCTAATAACCCTTATTCGAATTATAACTCTGGTTGGAAGAATCACCCAAATTTCAATTGGAATAATAATAATGCTAATGTGAACCCACAATGGGGACACAATTCTGTAAACCCAGTTGGAAACTCAACCAACCAAGGAAATACTAACTACAAAAAATCTTATCCTCCTGGATTTATAATAACCCACAATTTAAGGATAAGAAGTTGTTTGTAGATGAAATGATTTTGAATATGGGTAATCAATTACAAGTTCAAGGTGTTGCAATAAAAAATATTGAAAGCTAATTGGGACATATTTTCAATGCCCTTAATAATAGACCTTCTGGAAAGCTTCCTAGTATTGTGGAGACCAATCCAAAAGATCAAAACAAGGAGCAACTTAAGGCTATTCAATTAAGGAGTAGAAAAGAATTAGAAACTAGAACACAAAAAGAAGTTGAAGAAGAGTAGGAGAAGGTGAATATTGAAAAAATTTTAAATAAGATTTATCCAGACCTAGAATATCCACTTGAACCAATGAAGATTACTATTGAGAAACCACCTCCTCCATTCCCTCAAAGATTGAAGCAGAAGAATAGGGAAAATAGATTTGGAAAATTTTTGGAAATCCTTAAGAAGTTAACAATAAATATACTTTTTGTTGAAGCATTAGAACATATGCCTGATTATGCGAAATTTATGAAGGATAATCTTAAAAAGAAGAGAAAGTTCACGGATCATGAGATTGTTGCACTTAGCGGAGAGTGTAGTGCAATAATTCAGAAAAAGCTTCCTGAAAAACTTAAAGATCCTGGTAGTTTCACTATCCCGTGTGCTATAGGTGAAAAGTTTTTGGAAGAGCCTTATGTGATCTAGGAGCTAGTATTAACCTTATGCCTTTTTCAACTTTCAAAAGATTGGGAATTGGAGAAATTTCTCCTATATCTGTAACTCTCCAATTAGTTGATCGTTCTATTACTTATCCTAAGGGAGTGGTAGAAGATGTGTTAGTAAAAGTGGATAAATTTATCTTCCCTGTGGATTTTATTGTGCTTGATATGGAGGAAGATAAAGATATTCCAATTATTGTAGGAAGACCATTCCTAGCTACAGGAAGAGTTGTAATTGATGTTCAAAAAGGGTGATTAACTATGAAAGTTAATGATCAAGAGGTGACATTTAATATTTTGAAGTCTAAGAAGTATCCCTCAGTTGCAAAAGATAATGAATGTTTTAGGATGGAAGTATGCGAATATTTGAGAAATGATTATTTGAATAAGATGTTTGAAAAGAAAGTGGAGTATGAAAATATAATTGAAGATGAAATGGAAAATGAAACAAATTCAGATATTGAGAAGAATAAGGAATGGGAGTATATTCAGGAGAAATTTGAAGTGTTAGATACCATGGAAGGTGGAGATAAAAGTCTAATTTCATCTATAGTTAAACCTCCTGAACTTGAGATGAAAATTCTCCCTAAACATTTGAAGTATAAGTTCTTAGGAGAATCATCTACATTACCAGTTATTGTATCTTCGAAATTAATTGAATATCAAGAACAAAATTTATTGCAAATCTTAAAAGATACAAAAGAGCTTTTGGATGGACTTTGGTAGATATCAAAGGAATCAGTCCTTCGATCTATATTCATAGAATTTTATTAAATAAAGAACATAAACCTAAAATTGATCTGCAAAGAGATTAAATCCTATAATGAAAGAAGTAGTTAAGAGGTAGATTTTAAAATGGCTTGATGCTGGAATTATTTATCCTATTGCAGATAGTTCTTGGGTAAGTCCAATTCATTGTGTACCGAAGAAAGGTGGAGTGACTGTGGAAGTGGATGAAAGGAATGAAATTTTACCTACTAGACATGTTAATGGATGGTAAATTTGTATTGATTATAGAAAACTAAATGCTGCCACCTGAAAAGATCACTTTGCTCTACCTTTTCTCGACCAAATGTTGGATAGACTTGCTGGACACAAGTACTATTGCTTTTTGGATGGATATACTGTTTATCATCAAATACCTATTACTACTGAGGATCAAGAAAAGACAACATTTACTAGCCCTATGGAACATTTGCTTTTCGAAAAATGCCTTTTGGATTGTGTAACACACCTGCAATTTTTCAAAGATGTATGATGTCTATCTTTAGTAGTATAATAGATAATGAAATAGAAGTTTTCATGGATGACATTTCCGTGTTTGGAAATTCATTTGATATTTGTTTGGAAAACTTGGCAAAAGTTTTGGAACTCTATGAGAAAACAAATTTAGTTCTGAACTAGGAAATGTGTCAATTTATTGTTGCAGGAGGAATAGTGTTTGGGCATAAAATTTCTGAAAATGGTATGGAGGTCAACCCTGCTAAAATTCGAGTGATTGAGAGATTACCACCACCCACTACTGTGTGAGAGGTGCGGAGTTTCTTAAGACATGATGGATTTTACAGGCGTTATATTAAAGACTTTTCAAAAATTACTAAACCTTTGTGCCAACTTCTAGAAAAGGATAGGAAGTTTGATTTTAATGATGAATGTTTGTGTGCTTTTGAATTACTTAAAGAAAAATTAATCACTGCTCCTATAATTGTTTCACCTAATTAAGAGAAACCCTTTGAATTAATGTGTGATGCTAGTGATTATGCTATTGGAGTTGCATTGGGGCAAAGGTATGATAAAACATTCAAAGTTATTTACTATGCTAGTAAAGCTCTTAATGATGCTCAAATTAATTATAGCACTACTGAAAGAGAGTTATTAGCTATAGTATTTGCTTTCAATAAGTTTAGACCTTATTTAATTGGAACTAAAAGTATAGCGCATACTGATCAGTCAGCTATCAAGTATTTAATGCAAAAGACGTATACTAAACATAGATTGATTAGATGGATACTCCTTTTGCAAGAATTTGATTTCGAGGTAGTTGATAGGAAAGGGTCTGATAATCAAATTGTTGATCATTTGAAAAGAATAGAATATGATAAATTTTTTGAATTTAAGAAGGAAGTTGTAGATACTTTTCCTGATGAACAATTGTATATTCTTATGGAAAAGAATTTGCCTTGGTATGCTAATATTGTGAATTATATTGTAATTGATATTATACCGTCAGATTTAACAAGGAAACAACAAAAAAAATTTAAATATGATGCTAAATTTTATTTTTGGGATGAGCCCTATTTATATAAACAGTGTAAGGATCTGATTATTAGATGTGTGCCATGAAGAAATTAATCCAATCATTCAGAGATGTCATGATTCTGAATTTGGAGGTCATTTTGGTGTTGGTAAAACAACTTATAGATATTGCAATATGGATTTTATTGGCCCACTTTTTTCGTGATGTTTATAAATATGTTAAATTTTGTGATCGATGTCAAAGAGTAGGTAATATTTCTAGAAGAAATGAAATGCCTTTTAATTACAATTTGGAAGTTGAAATTTTTGATGTATGGGGATTAGATTTTATTGGACCATTTGCACCTTCATTTGACAGTTTATATATATTGGTCACTGTTAATTATGTTTCGAAATGGATTAAAGTTGTTTCTTTACCAAGATGTGATGCTCGGAGTGTTTCTAAATTTTTAAAGAAAAATATATTTACAAGATATGGAATGCCGAGAGCGATTATAACTGATGGTGGATCCCATTTTAGAAACAATCAAATTAAGAGATTAACTGGAAAATATAGCATTATTCATAGAATCTCTACTACTTATCATCCCCAGACTAGTGGTTTAGCAGAAGTATCGAATCGGGAAGTTAAAAGAATTTTGGAGAAAACAGTGGATATTCATATATTAGATTGGTCTGCTAGATTAGACACTGCATTATGGGCTTATAGGACTACTTTTAAGACCCCTATTGAAATGTCTCCTTATAGATTAGTGTATGGAAAAACTTGCCATTTGCCGGTTGAATTGGAGCATAGAGCATATTGGGCGATTAAGGAGTTGAATTTTAATTTGAGAAATGTGGGAGAAAAAAGATTTATGCAATTAAATGAGTTGGAAGAAATTCGAAATGAATCATATCATCACGATAGGATTTATATAGAGAAAATGAAATTTTGCCATGATCAGAAGATATTGAAAAAACGATTTAAAATGGGACAAAGAGTTTTATTATATAATACGAGATTGAAATTATTTCCTGGAAAACTTAAGTCGAAGTGGATAGGAATTTTTACTATAGTAAAAGTTCATTCTTTCTGAGCTGTTGATATTGAGGATCCTAAAACTGGAAATATTTTCAAAGTTAATGGGCATCATTCGAAACCTTACATTGGAGGGTTTTTACCTGATTTCAAAGAGGTTTTATTGCTAAGTCATCCTAGTTAACTAAATGGTTTGTCGGGCTGACGATGTTAAACCAAGCGCTTTGTGGGAGGCAACCCATATGTTTGTTTGTGTGTTGAGTTTCCTTGCTTATTGTTGTTTTTACTTTTAGTATAATATTAAAGAATCCTAATTACCCCTAAATAAGTTAAAAATTAAAAATATATTAGATCGTATTGTGAAAATGAAGTATTTCGAGCCAAACAAAGTTCGATGAAAATTTTTACCATTGGCGCCGCCGGCGCCAGAATGGGCGCTGCCGGCTCCCTATTCTTTTATAAAAGCTAAATTTCTAGTTTGAGCACCGCCAGCGCCCTATCGAGCGTCGCCGGTGCCCAAATTCTGGATGACAGTTTTTACATTTTAAAATGCGGTTTTTGGCGGTTTTGAGCAAGATTTTCTTCCTTAAAACACCCAAAACTCCATTTTAAATCCATAACCACTAGAGAAACGAAAACTCCCTTTCTCAATTCGCATCCCATGGATTCCCACTGCATTGAACTCCCTAGGTCTCGCATCTACAATCAACGGAAGTTTGTTAGTTTCGAGGTGCAACATCTATTCCATAAGGTGATGATGAAGAGAAGGATTATCAAGGAAAGAGGCTTTGTGAATCGAGGTTTGGATAGTCCGACTACAAGAGTTGAAGAGATAATAAAGCAAAGATGTTGGGAAGTGTTATGCTACACTACCGCCGCAGTGGTTGTTCCGGTTGTAAAAGAATTTTATGCAAATCTGCATGCGATCAACCAAGCATGTGTTTTTGTGCGAGGAAGGTATGTACCACTCACTCCTATGAGGATAAATGATCTCTTCATGATAGAAAGTGTACCAATTTGTCATTTTGCAAATTTTAATGTAACGAGCAATGATATGAATGAAATCTATCATTATTTGACGGATGAGAATGAAGAATGAGAACTAAGGGATAATGGATATATCAGTTTCTCTTCTTCATCCTTGAATCCGGTATCAAAGCAGTGGCATTAATTTATTTCGACAATATTAATTCCCACTATGAAGATGAGTAAGGTGACGAAGGAAAGTGCTATTTTGACTTTCTGCATACAAACTGAAAGGCTAGTGGATATTGGATCAATCATTACTAAATCTGTATTGGGATTGATTGTGCATGGATCTAAATATGGGCTTGGACACCCGTCCACCATTTTCTATTATGTAGTCAATCACTAGTGCCATATGAGAGTTGGTAAAAGTTCTTCTACCCTGGAGACCTATTGATCCCACTGTTATTTGTGAGTACTGTACAGTAGGTGATGAAGGAGACATGGATGTTCTTGCTGATCAGCGCTCTGAGAGTTCACAACCTATTCAACATTACTATTCTGAAAGTTTGAGGGTGATATTGAAAAAGTTTAAAAAGTTGGAAAATGAGGTACAAAATATTATTAATGCTATTAATAATATTTCTAATTTATTTTATCACATTGATTGGAGGATAAAATAGTAATATGATCATACTGGTCGAATTGAGTTGGGTTTGATTAATCTGTTGAAGAAGAATGCTGTAGTGGTTGAAGATTCATCTGAGGAATTCCCATATCGTCAATTCTACAATCCGTTCATTCATCGTCAATCAATGGGAGACATTAGAGAGGATGAGACTTTTGAGACTAATGAGGAGTAATTAGTGGATTCTGTATGTTGCTTTGTTATGTTTAAGTGTTTGCTTTGATTTCTATGTTGTTTGCTTTGCTTTGTTTTAGTGGGGTGTGTTTGGACTTTGCTTTGATTTCTTGTCTGTACTTAGGACTTAGTGTTTGCTTATTGTAGTGTACATGCAACACTAAGAATCTAAGGAGTGTTGCTTATATTTGATGAACATATGTGTGTAATCGTTGTATCATGGATTTTTTATATATAAAAGTTATGTGATGTATTGTTTGTGTAAATTGATGTTGTTTAATGTTTGTGAGATGAAATAGATGCTTGTTGATGTGTTAAATAGGAATGCGGAGGTTGAAACGATTGAATTTGCGACGAAAATTTTTGAACCCAATAGAATTCTGGACTGGCACCGCAGGCGCCCAAATCCAGAGAAACGGGCTACTATCTTGAATACAACCCCGCCGATGCCAGATCGAGCGCCGCTGGCGCCAGATCGGGCGTCGCCGGTGCCCAAACACCGAAAATATCCTGGGACCCTTAAAAATTCACCAAAATAGCCAGGAACCCATTTTTCTGCCATTTCTTTCGTCCCTCACCTCCATATTCACGATTTAAAAGCTTTAAGGCTTGTTAGATCTCAGATTAGAGAGGATTTCAAGGATTTCTGAGGCCGGATCTGCACTTCTCTTGGTAAGAGCTTTACTTTAACCTAAAATTTTTGGATTTTCGCCATGTGAAACTCTCAAAATGTTGGATGATATTTTTGGAGATTTTTTTAGAAAAAGTGAAGTTTCATAAGGTAGAATTTGTTCTTACTTGAATAGATTAATGCTTGGAGTTAATACATTGTGGATTTGGAATTTATTGGCAAATTTTTGCAATTTTTCTAAAAATTTAAATGGCTCCTAGAACGAGTGAGGGGAAGCGAAAATTAGATTGGGATGATGAAAGATTTGCTAATGTTAAGGCTCAGTTTTGTTTTAACTCTTAATTGCAAAATAAGAAGTGTATTTAGGATCGAGCGCTTGAAAATCCTAGTGGATCTGTGGAACAATTGTTTTCTGAGCGAAATTAGGAACATTTCTGTTACTTTTCTGCTAATTCTATTTTGAGAGTAGTCCGATAATTTTTGCTAACGTGCTCTGATTTGAAACAGAATATGTGCTAGTCCGAGGAAAACTGGTTGAGTTCACCCACAACATATCAATGCATTTTATTAAATTCGGGACCTTTTGTTTGTGAATTTGAGATTTTTTATACTAGTGAAGGGAATTTGATGAGTGTAATCACATATCTGACAGATGGAAGAGGGGAATGGAAGACGAATCAGAGAGAGATGATTAACTTCCTGCTTCTACATTAAATTTTGCTTCTAAAGCATGGCATTATTTCATTTCTACAAGACAATTGCCTTCTTATCATCACAGTGAAGTAACTAGGGATCGAGCTACTTTAATTTTTTGCATCCAGAATATGAAGAAGATTAATATTGGAGCCATTATTTTTAAGAGCATTCACTCTATTGCCAAAGGAGAAACCACTGGTGGATTAAGACATCCTGCCCTAATTCATGCACTTTGTGTTAAGTCTGGAGTGGAGTATAGTAGGTCTGAGGAAGTGGCATTACCTTTGAGGCTTATTACAAAGACCATTATTCATTCTTATGAAGCTCATGTGGGTGCAAGAGAGGAGAGTAGGAGTACTGATATTCCTAGTACGAGCTATGATGTTCCATCTACTTTTTAGCCCCAGACACTATCTGATATCATGCAGCAGTTGAGATTGCAGAGTGATAGTATGGATAGGATGCATCATAGGATGGATGTATTTGAGGCTCGGAGTGATGTGAATGAAGATTATTTACAGAGAAGAGTTGAGTTTGATATGGCTTATTATGATGCTCAGGTCAGATTTATGAGAGGGGAGTCTGATGTGACATTTCCTACTTGTCCTAGTTATACACCGTACAGGCCTGGACCTTCTGACCCTGTTGATGACCCTGCTGCTGATCCTGGTGATGAAAACTGATAGATAGTTTGTTTGTTTTATTTTTGTTGTTCTTAGTCTGTTGAGATGTATTGATGTGATGTAGTGGACATTTAGTTTTCATGTGATGTGTAACCTTGTGTTGTACTATGTGATGTAGTCTCATTTATTTTTCATGTTGAGCTGTTAGGTGTACTGTTATGTGGTGTGATAGTTTGCTTCATGTTATAGTGTTCTATTGGATTATTAGTTGTTTAATATTTATTTCTTTTTACCCATGCAAATATTTAAAATTGTTATATCACTGCTACTAATTGTTTCATGCTTGCTAGTTGTAAATTTTGATTAATACCAGGTAAATTATGAAGATTTGAAAATCTCAGCACATAAAGGTTAGTTTTCATTTACTCTGAACTATTTCAAATTTATTGAAAAATGTAAGTTTAGGGGAGGGTAGAGAAATGCTAAACTATTAATTGTTCTCAATTATTATATTTTAAAAAATTATTAGCTTAACTTTTGGCAGTTGAGCCTCATTATAAGATAACTAAAACATTTCAATTCAATTGAATATTATGGAAGGAAAGGATGAAAATTTTTAGTGATAAAAGTTAATTTTATAGAAGTAAGATATTTTGTATGAATGGATTTGATTACAGTCAATAATTTGAAGTAAAGAAATTTGTATTTTTGAAATATTAAGGGATTTAAATTATTGTGTGTTAAGAAGAGATTGTAACTTTATGATGAATAATAAAGCTTGTACTTAACTATAAAGTAAAGAAATTACTTAAGCTTGAACTTTATAAAGAGGAGAGTGGAGTTCAAAATTATTAAAGGCTATCCAAATATAGTAATCCTCAGAAAATAAAAAGAAAAAGAAAAGAAAAAGAAAAAGAAAAAAGAAAAGAAAAGAAAAATGTTATGAGGAGAAGCTTGAGGAGATGCCTAATAAAAAATTGGCTTCACTTGAATCTCCTAAAAGTGAGAGCTTGAATTCATTTCTGAATTTATGTTTATGGTACTAACCTACATTCTAATAAACTTTGCATGAACTCCTTTTTCACATAATCCTTTAAAGCACTCTTAATATAACAAATTATGGTTCATCTTGAAATAAATGGAAGACTAGAACTCTTAGACTTAAGTACTGAATATTTTTATACCTGTAATGTTGACCAGAGTTGCTAAACTTTTTCTAAAAGTCTAAACACTATATTCTTTTGAATGAAAAATTTTGGTCTCTTACAATTGAAAAGTACATTGCCTAGAGTTATATTTTTATGTAGTAAAAGGATTACTTGAGGACAAGTAATAGTTTAAGTTTGGGGGATTTTGATGCACAAAAAATATATACTCTTTTAGCTATATGTTTTTACCTATTTTTGGTGATATTGCACTTTAAAGGAAGGTATTTTTCATGATTTGTTGCATGTGTGATGATTATAGGTGATTGGAGCGAAAAGATGCAAAAAGGAACGAATTTGGAGCAAAATGGAGCAATTTGGAGGAAAACAGCCCTGGTGCCTCCGGCGCCAGAATGGACGCCACCGACACCCTATTCCAGAGACTACAGAATTAATTGGCACGATAGGGTGCCGCTGGCACCACTATCGGGCGCCGCCAGCGCCCTATTTCAGTTCACTTCGAATTCAAAAATTTTGGCATATTTTTGAAGAGGTGCTTGATAAAACTCTTGGGGACTTCGTTCCTAACATTAAATTAAGTGTCCAAGACAAAAATAAAGAGGAGGAAGAGAAGAGAATTGCTGTAGAGAGTGTGAGGAAAGTGTGAGAGAGAGTTAGGGTTTGTGATTTTAAGAGAGATTCTTCTTTTAGAAGGGGAGAAGAGGGAGTAAAGTGAGATTGCTTCTTCATCTTTGTTCCAAGGAGAGAATCAAGTGTTGCAAGGAAGAGAAAAGGATCAAGGGGACTTTGAATAATTTGCTTGGGGAAGAGAAAGAGATAATTTGTATTTACTTTTGTGGTTTGTATGACTCTTCTTTTATACATAAAATCCATGTGTTTTTATATCTTCTCCATGAATTGTGAGTAGTTTCCCTTGCCTTTTTTCTTGCATGAAGTAATTATGATGTGGTGATGTGGAAATGATGTGCCTTTTAAGTGATATAAAAGTTGTTATGTTTCTTTAATTTGGAACTTAATTTACTTTTCAATCCGGCCAATTGAATTGTTAGAACATGTCGAGGAACATTAATTCCAAAAGAATCGAATGTTCTACAACAAGAATGAAGAAACCATTTAATGTCTTTGAATGAATTACGTAGTTCATGGGGATTAAGTGCAAATAAATAGGGAAATGAGTTTTGACAGACTTCAAATTGGAGGTTTCATGGTGACAGAATGGGATCCCCAATTTGTTCTTAAGATTGGTAACTAAAGACTATGGTTAGCCTTTGGGTGAAGGGTGAATGGGAGTTCCGAAGTGAGAGCAGGTATCCTCCCAGCCTAGCCTTAGATTTTGTAACTAATTTTAAGATATGGCAATGTTCTTTACCTGCTTGGAAGAGGGGTACTCTTTTAAAGGTAAAGAAGCAAATATGCTCTTATTTGGCACAACACAAATAATTAACATTCTTCATCATCCACACATAATAATCTTTATGCAGGAAGAAAGACACTTTTCATATAGAAGTATCTTATAAATCACATAAGTTAGTGTGTTTGTTCGTTAATATAGTTCAGTAATTAGAAGTAATTGTAGTAGCTTTATTATACTTTGCATTAACTAGTGGTAGTACACTTAAGTCATTGTTGCATTGGGTATTGGATTTTAGTGTTATATTATCTGATTTATAGAACGTTCACCTCCCTATGGGATCGATAACCAGGACTCCATTAGAGTGTTGTATTACTTTATACGATACGTATACTTGTGTTGAATTTGTGACTTTACTAAATCATTCTACATATATAAATTCGACTTTATAAATTCTTGCTTAATATATAAAGTCGCGGTAACTCGGGCACACCATAGAAAGCTGCTTCAGTTTCAAAGATTGGCTTAAGCGGAATTATAAAGAAGGAAATATAATAATACCAAAGGAATACTTGAATGAACCTGAAAGAGGTTTTATAAATGTGATTTCAGTGGATCCAATTTTTCTGATTGATCTATATACCAGCAACGGCGAATGGTGCACAATTTGGAATGAGCTTAAGAAAGTCCTGGATCAGGTCAGTCTACTCCAAAGAAAGCTGTTGTCTGGAGTCTACCGCCGGCACAATCCAAGGTGAAGGCTTCACCAAAGAAGGCACGACGACAAGAATGGACAAAGAAGCCGATCGTCAACAAAATTAAGGATGATAGCGTGAAGGGTAGGATAGAGGTTGCCCCTATAAGATTGGTTGTTTCGAATTTGGGGGTGAAGCCCCTCCAACCCATGACTTTGTACCATTATCTTTACGCCCCTCCGGGGTCTCATAATGATAATAGAAATGATATTTGCTACGTTCTTACTGTCTTTAGTGATGACGTAACTAATCACAACCTCTCAAACCCCAATTTTGATTCCTAAAATGATCCTCAAATCATGTTTTTCCCCGACGAGAATGTTGACGAAAATAAAGAAGATATCGACAACACCAACTACGAAAGCACCGGAAGTGAGGAGCTAGTCCTCGAATGCAAAGGAATTTCACTTGTCATCAATGTGGACTTTTCAGATATTGAAGAGTCAGTACATTAATAGAAGGGCCTCTAGGTCTAGAAGAAGAAGAAATAACAAAAGTACACTTAAGAAGCGGTAAGGTGTTACACTAAGGATAGCTCCAATGGATAAAGGAAAATAGAAGATTACTTAAGAAGAAGTATCTCTATCAATGGAAGAAGTACAAGTTTGAAATGAAATTAAAAATACAAACAAGGTGGATTATAACGTGCTAGCTCATCTCAGGAAGTTGTCAGACAAACTAAGAATTTACGATGCTCCGATCTTGTCAAAGGAGATGAGAGAAAATTTGATTAAGGCTCTACTAGATCCAGGTATTTTCTTAGCACAGTTGGCTAGCACGTCCTTAGATGGAGTTTGCACTTTAAAAGAAGAGCCGGGTGTAACCTTCACTGATGAAGATTTGCTACTCGGTACAACCGATCACAACTGTCTGCTCTACATTTCGGTCATCATCGGCATGTTTGCACTTTCTAGAGCGTTAGTAGATCCTGGAGCATCACTCAACATAATGAGTCTACGGATGTTAGCCTACTTGGACATCGACACTCGAGAGCTTTCTATGGATAAAATGATGTTAAGAGGATTCAACCAGAAAGGAGAAAGAGTTCTCACATCTATAACGCTGTAAATGAAAGTTGGAAATCTAGCAACAACAGTAAAATTCCATGTCATCGATGCAGATACATCGTTCAATACCCTGCTTGGTCGGTCGTGGCTTCACGAGTACAACATGATCGCGTCGTCGCTTCACCAATGCATCAAGTACTACAAGGACGAACAAGAACATTGCATTAAGGGAGACTTACAACCTTTCTCAACACATGAAGTAGGCATTCATGAAGACGTCGCCTACTAAACTCCCATGAAGAAAACAATACTTTCAAGAGAAATTGTGACAAGTAAAGTTGAAGATTTAGAACTAAGAAAACAGGACCATACAACACCCATTCAACATTCTCCCACGGCTCCTTCACAATGAGTTGGTGGAAATTCTTTTAGCCCACGCATCCGAGGTCGAGGCCGGGGATGTGGTCGAGGAAGAACTCACCAGATAGTTGAATGGACGAAGCCGGTGATCAGCATTGAAGTAGAAGGAAGCTCCAAAGAAGATAAAGAAACAACAATAATAAGTCAGAAGAAGCCTGACATCAACCCATAACTATGCATACAATTTATCCTTTAATTTATATTTCAAAGGGTAGTATGCAAAAATAAATTTATAATGTTAGAAAATATTTTTCACACCAGAGGTACTACACAAGTATACGTATCGTATTTAGTAATACATGACTCTATTGGAGTCCTGGTTATTGATCACACAGAGAAGATTAATTGTAGAAATTAATAGATTTTCAAATTAAAAGTAATAATAATTTTTATTTCTTTTTAAAAATCGAATTTTAAGTTTTATGAAATTTCTACTAGATGTATATAAAGTAGCAATAAAGTAAATGTTGATGCAAGTATAAATAAAACAACTTTCTCCTTTTCAACTAATCCAAGAATTTTCAGAAAAACTAGCATTCATGGAGAACTTGAAATTATGGTTTTGCGCCAAATAGAAGCATTCCTATTCTTTACCTATGCTTGATAGTATAAATAACATTAATCTATAGATTGGTTAAGGATGTATTATTAGTAGAATGGGTCAATCTAGACTCACACTTCTAGATGTCCAAGGGTGGCTATGGTCGGCCCTACTAGTGAACTCTTGCCTTTTTATAATCTAAATTAATAGAATTTAGTCTGTCACTCTAAAAACTAATTAATTCTACGCCCAATAAATAATATTTTCCTATTTATTTGCACTTCAATTTGAATAACCCACAAATGGCCTTCGATTACCCAAGGATTCATGTGATATCTATTAGTTAAGAACTCATCTCCAGATAGGTCTCAGAATTCTTCAATAAATTTTAACTACTCAAATGGCCAGTTTAAAAATTAAATTAAGATCAGGTATGAATATCATCACAATAATTTTTAAAATTAAGTTTAAGTTCTCCAACAAAATCAAATTATCTTTATTATCTTTTTATGGTTGAAAGGAGAAAGAAAAGTAATTACTTAGAACACATTGAATTCACACAACAAAACATATTTAAAAAACTTTGAACCAAGTTACAAATACTTATCTGAAATGTTCCTTCAAGTGATCCTTTAACTCCTTGTGAATCCAATGCAATGTACAAGACTTCAACAACACCAATTCTTACAAACTCTCACTTACTACTCAAGGAATTGAGTAGTAACACTCAAAGTAACTAAAATAAACTAAAATAAACTCACTTAATACATAAGAAAAGTATTTGGTGGCTCTCTAGAACTATTTTCTGGTACGGGGGAGCTCTGTTTTCTATAGAAATATCTCCTATTTATAGAGCTTCGAAAATGACCAGGGGTTGCTTAAGGCACCTCTTCAAAATTCGTCCAAATTCAATGAATCTTCTAGAAAGTAACTGTGGCACCTAGGCTCCGGGATCTGGTGCATAGGCACAGGACACCGTGTCCAGATCTTCACACCCCTTTACTTTGGATCGCAACTCATCACGATTAAAACCGTTTTCCTGTGTCCAGATGCATTGTATCACATGTCCTATGTATCAGAAGTAACTTCCAGTTTTTTAGAAGGTCTGATAACCGCTTAATACCATCAAAATAGCTTCCTAAAGTTGTCAAAAATCTTAACTACTTCAGTATCGAACTGGCGCCTAGGCGCCGAATTCTGATGCTTAGCCGCGAGACCTATAACTTTGGCAACTTTGCTTTTTAGCTCTATTTTTGCTCCTTTTTGCTCCTTCTTCCTTCTTGAACTCTTTTTTTCATCACCTATATCCAAAAACATAAAAATACCTTTCATTAAAGCATAATATCCTTATAAATTGAATCATAAATAAGACATAAAAATAGTTTGTTTTTAAGAGGATCAAATTCCCCCAAACGTAAATGTTACTTGTCCTAAACCAATTCTTTTTATTACATAAAATGTATAACACCTGGAATGAAGTTCAAATATTTAAGATTCCTTGTATTTTTTGTTTTTATAAATGCTCTAGTAAATCATTAACCAAATTTAACTAATTAAGGTTAATTTTAAGAATTTAAAGTATACTTAACAACGAAATCATAAGACTTTAAATTTTTTATTTATTTCAAGAATAATTGTAATTTATTATATTAAGGTCACATAGAAAATTTACAAGAAAATGACTTTCATGATAACTTTTCTAGTAAGGATGCTTGTACATAAAAATTAAGTTAAAAATGTAATTAGTTTTCTTCCTATAAAATAATTCAAGTGAAGTCAATTTTTTATTAGGGTTCTCCTCAAGCTTCTCCTCACATTTCTTTTTTGCTCTTCTCTTCTTTTTTTTCTTTTTTCTTTTTTTCTTTTTAAGGATATTTTTCATTGCCCCTTATTTTTTTTCACAATTTGTGAGGATTACTATATCTGGATAGCTTGTTAATGATTTTTAACTTCACTATCCTTAACTTATATTTAAAAACTTATACATTTTCACTTAATAAATATGACATTCTTAATAAGTATTTTTCAAAAATTATTTCAATCTTTTCTTTTTTCATGTAATAATCTTGATTCCTTAGTATTTCAAAAATACAATTCTCTTTACTATAAATAGAAAAAATTTTAATATTATTATTCTTTAAGTTAAATAATTATATTCTTAAAATCAATCAAAATTATTAAAATTTTAGTTAAGTTTACTAAATTATTTATAAATTCAAAAATTTAAGTAATCTTAAATAAATTTTTCATTATGTATGTTATGTTAATATTTTTAAAGAAAATATTAGTAATTAAGGACAAATAATATTCAAATGTTAAAGTATTTTCCCTTCCCCCAAACTTCAGTTTTGGTATAAATATGAATCATGAAAATTTCTAAAGCATGAGAGAAAGAATAACATATTTCCTCTAGGAATTTTTCTAAGTATATGGAAAATAATCTAGAAAGGAAAATTTTATTTCTACACACGCTTTTTATGAATATAAAAAAATGTTTAAGCATATATAGAGTAAGCAGGATCAATTTCTACATTTTTTTTTCTTTTAAATTATTTTTTCGTTTATAATTTTAAACAAAAATAACTAAACTAAATAGATGTACTGATCACTGTACTAAAATAGAAACAAAACATCTCATTATAAAAATAAACTCTAACAATCCGACAATCATCAGTAAAACAATAAGTGTCTCAGAATCAAAACACTCTAAACATCAAAAGTACACTAACATCAACAGTTCATCAAACATAAAAGAAAATCATCACATACATCCAAAACTATCACACTAAAAAATATAACATAAATAACAAAACAACTCAATCCTAGAAATCTACTCATCACTAGCTGTCTCCTCATGCTCATCATCATCAACAAAAGAAAAATATACATTCTTATTCTGGCGATTATCATATTGTGAGAATCGAGGGCAGTTCGTGAACTGAACTGAATGATCACCCTTAAGAAATCTAACAAGAGACTCAGAATACAATGCATCAAAATCACTCTTCCTCTGGGTGTACTCAGAAAGATGATCCACTTTCTTATCTATTGTATCCACTCTACAATGGATTAAAAGTAACATATTCTGCTGCTCTATAAATTTATCTTGAATATTTTCCAAAAAACTAGATGGTGGCTCAGCAGCAGAAGTAGAGGGTCGAGAAGTAGATGGTTTACCTGAAGTAGGTAATTAGCTAGAGGATACGGTAGAACTCTTACCTCAAAGTCGATCATAAGAACTAATACTATCCCGTCCAATGTGCTTGGTAGACTTGAGCTTCTCCTCTGAAAGCTCAGAAACAACTCCAGCACTTTTGCACAAAGATAAAATCATAGATGGGAATCCCAATCCCACAGAAGTGTTGGAATGAGAAGTGGCCACCACAGAATCATAAATATTAATCCCGACATTAATTGGCTTCCTCTCATGTATGAAGTTGTTGAGGATAGCTCTGTCCTTTGTGACCTCACTCAAATGGTTGGATGGAAGGTGGAGAGCAGAAATAAAGTAATGCCAGGCCTTAGAAACACCATTTAACATAGAAGATGAAAAATTTACCCGTTTCTCGTTCTGGATCATCTAAGCTCTAGAAATTACAGAAAAGTACTATAATAAGGTTCAACTCTTAATAAACAACACAAGCATCACTATTCCGAAGCAATTTCACAATGAAACAACACAGTTTGAACATTGAAAGAAAACCCACAAACTAAATATTTGACTCAGTAAAACATGACTCGATCACACCTAGAACACACCAACGATATATTCTTCTCCAAACTTTAAATTTCCATCCATGTCGCAATGAAGATTGCTAGGCCTGCATGGGTAGAAAACTAACACCCTTCGAAATTCCAAAACCGTCTTCTATTCAATCCATTCGTTCTTTGCATACATCGTCTTGAGAGTCTTGAAAGGCTGCCATATGATCGAATTGAAGCTTCGTCTGCAATTCCAAGTGCTCGATTTGGTGATACATCTCATGTAGACGATTTCCGACACTTAGAAATTCAACCTCAATCTTATCTAGATGACTGAATAATTTCTCCAAACTTACTACAATATAACCATTGAAATAAGATTGAGGATCTTTAGAAGACTTATCTCTTAACTCATTGACATGATCTCCTCTCTCCATTGCTTTTAAACCTCTCTTTTCTCTTCGAAAATAAGTTGTACTGGACCAAATTAGGGTTACTTAGGGATTATGGACAAAGATAGGGTAGCTTATAGGAAGAATTCGTGTGAAAAACTTAAGATTTTCATTTTTTGTATGAACCTGTAACTGGGGCACTTAGGCACCGAAATCTGGTGCCTAGGCGCCGAACCATCGATACACAAGTTATGCAGGAGCTTAGGCACCATGTTTGGGCGCCTAGGTGCAGGAACCATGTTCGACTTTGTTTCGCCTATCGTTAAATTTACAAAGTTTCGGTCTTATAATAGGTCTATTAATGTGGTGTGATCAACACACACATATCGATTGAGATAAATCCAATTCACAAACAATCACAATGATAATATATGTGTTGACTCCCACAAAGAGTTTGGTTTAACATCGTCAGCCCTACCTAATCAGTTATTTTAATCGAGTAGACTTAGCTCATAAGCCTCCTTGTAAATCATTTTCATTTCTCCCATATAAGGCTTCAGTCTTAATCCATTAACTTTAAATATTTTTCCCGTCTTGCAATCATTAATATCCACAGCTCCTTAACGGTATACTTTCTCAATTATAAATGGTCCCATCCATTTAGATCTTAATTTTCCAGGAAAAAGTCTCAAATGAGTATTAAATAATACTACTTCTTTTCCAGGCTCAAATATTTTTCTTCAAATCTTTTTATCATGCAATTTCTTCTTTTTTTCCTTTTAAATCTTTACATTTTCGTAGGATTCATTTCTTATCTCTTCTATTTCATTCAGTTGTAACATTCATTTCTCTCCTGTAGCTTTTAAATCGTAATTGAACTCCTTTATTGCCCAGTAAGGTTTATGTTTCAGTTCAACAGGTAAGTGACAATGTTTACCATAAACTACCCGATAAGGTGACATTCCGATAAGTCTCTTATAAGCTGTTTTATAAGCCCATAATGCAGAATCAAGTCTATCAACCCAGTCAGTTCTTTTAGGATTAACAGTCTTCTCTAATATTTGTTCATTTTTTTATTTGATACTTCAGCCATTCCACTTGTTTGTGGGTGACAAGCAATTGTAATTCTATGTTTAATTCTGAATTTTTCCAGAATTGATTGAATTCTTACCTTTCTGAAATGACTTCCCCCATCTGTGATAATTATCCTCGGCATTCCAAATCATATAAAAATCATTTTCTTCAAAAAATTTGAAACACTTTTGGAATCACTGTTAGGTAAAGCTATAGCTTCAATCCACTTTGAAACATAATCAACTACTAATAAAATATAAATCTTTCCATATAATGGTATAAAAGGTCCCATAAAGTCTAAACCCCATACATTAAAAATCTCAATTTCTAATACATAACTTAGAGGCATTTCATCCTTTTTGGATATATTCCCCATTCTTTGACATTGAACACAAGTTTTCACATAATTTCCAACATCTTTGAGTAATGTAAGCCAATAAAATCCAAAATTTAAAGTTTTAAACGCAGTTTTATCTACTCCAATATGTCCTCCAAATTCAGAATCGTGACATTTTTGAATAATTAGAAAAGTTTCTTCATAAGGTACACATCTTCAAATCACAGAATCTCTGCCTAGTTTAAATAAATTAGGATCTTCCCAAATATATGATTTGGAATCATTCTTGAATTTCTTAATATATTTGCTATTCAATCCATACGTTAAAATATTGCTAACCAAATAGTTAATAATATCTGCATACAAAGGCATTGTTAATCCTTGAATAACATATAACTGTTCATCAGGGAATTTCTCATTTATGTTTTCTTCAGTAATCTTCTCACTATCATTTTTAATTCTTGATAAATGATCAGCAATTTGGTTGTCAGCTCGTTTTCTGTCCACTATTTGAAAATCAAATTCTTGTAAAAGTAGAACCCATCTTATCAATCTAGGTTTAGCATCTTTTTTAGACATTAAATTCCTAATAGCGGAATGATCAGTATGTACGACACATTTGGTCTCAAGAAGATAAGGTCTAAATTTATCAAAGGCATATACTATTTGTAAGAGCTCTTTATTAGTATTATTGTAATTTATTTGAGTTTCAATAAAAGTTTTGCTAGAATAATATATAACTTTGAAAATTTTCTCATATTTTTGTCTCAATACGGCTCCAATTGAATAATCACTTACATCACACAATAATTCAAAAGGTTTACTCTAATTAAGTGTAACAATGACAAGTGCAGTGACTAATTTCTCTTTTAGAATATTGAAAGCATTCAGACAATCTTCATTAAATTCAAACTTAGCTTCTTTTTCTAATAAATGACAAAGAGGTTTAGCAATCTTAGAAAAATCTTTTATATATCTTCTATAAAATATAGCATGACCCCAAAAACTTCTCACATTAGTAACAGTAGTAGGTGGTTGAAGTTCAGCACAATTTTCTCTTTTGCCTAATCAACTTACATCCCTTTTTGTGAAATATTATGTCCAAGTACAATTCCTTCTGTGACCATAAACTGCCATTTTTCTCAGTTTAGAACCAAAATTGTTTCTTCACATCTTTTCAGAACTTTTGTTATATTTTCCAAGCAAGACTCAATTGAAGTTCCAAATACTGAGAAATCGTCCATAAATACTTCAATTCCTTTTTTAATTAAATCACAGAATATTGACATCATACATCTCTGAAAAGTTACAAGTGCATTACATAAACCGAAAGGCAGTCTTCTAAAGGCAAATGTTCCATTAGGACTTGTAAATTTTGTTTTCTCTTAGTCCTCAAGAGCAACGGGTAATTGAAGATAACCAGAATATCCACCCAAAAAATATAATTATGAGTGTCCAACTAATTTATCCAACATCTGATCCAAGAAAGGTAAAGGAAAATGATCCTTTTAGTGGCATTGTTTAATTTTTGACAATCGATGCAAATTCTCCATCCAGTAACTTCGCTTGTAAGGATTAATTCATTTTTATCATTAACAATGAAAATTACTCCTCCTTTCTTCGGAACACTATGAATAGGACTTACCCATTTGTTATCTAAAATAGGATAAATAATTCTAGCATCTAACCATTTTAAAATCTCTTTTTTAACAACCTCTTTCATAATTAGATTCAATCTTCTTTGTTGTTCAATAGTAGGTTTACAATTTTCTTCCATTAAAATCTTATGCATACAGATTGAAGGGCTTATTCCTTTATATCTGCAATAGTCCAACCAAAAGCTTTAGTATAGTTCTTCAGAACTCATATTATTTTTTCTTCTTGATCTTTGCTTAGTTCTGAAGATATAATCACAGATAAAGTTAATGAATTTCCGAGAAATGCATAATTTAAATGTGCATGTAACATTTTTAATTCTAGTTCAGGGGCTTTTTCAACTAAGGGTAAAAGTATATCATTTTTAGTTGTGTCTATAATTTTCCAATTATCATGAATATAATGAGTTTCTTCAAATAAATTTTCTTCATTCAATTCTTGAATTTCTTCAGTTAATGACTCATTATAAAACATAGGTTCATCATTTTTTTCTTCAAAAATGACCTTACAATTTCTTGATAATGCTTTTCAATTATATAATCAATAATATACATATGATAGAATTTTTTTTTGTCAGGATACATCATTGATTTCAGAATATTAAATGTTATCTTATGATCATTAACTCTCATTATTAATTCTCCTTTTTGCACATCAATCATAGCACGTTCGGTCGTTAGAAAAGGTCTCCTGGGTTACCTCCTCAAAGTGCTTGGCTTCCTCCTGGATCAAAACTCCAATTAAGTAATCCTTGATCAATTGCCCAATCTTTTTCAGATCCAAGGATTCCTACAAATTCATCAAAGTGTAATTTTTTTCAGCTCTTCCTTTTTAGATTGACTCATATCATTATTCCTCATATTTCTTTTTAGATCAAAAATTCTTTTATTGATTTTCTCAATCTGCATATTAATATCATCGTTAAAATTTATAAGAAATAGATCTTTATATGATAATTCAAGATCTCCCAAATTTTGGATCAAATTCTCTCTAGATAATTCAGATTTTGGATTAAAATCTTCTCTATTACTCTTCTATTTCAAGTTATCTTCCATTTCTTCCCCTTGGTACTGAGTAAATGATGGTGGTGGTCTTTGTATATCTATCTTAGTCGAGGAAATCGGTTTTTCTAATTCCTTAGGAATTTCTTCCAATGATCTTCTAATCTTATTATCCTCTTTTCTCAACTCAAACTTCTTTTGAAATATATCTTCAAATACTCTTTCAAGTCTTAGTTTAATAACTTTATCTTGTTCATCATTAAATTCAGGTTTTTCTTTTGATTGAGTCAAATCTGAAGAAATAACGACTGGTGGTGTAAATGAATTCCCTCAATAAGTAGGCTTTAAATTTTAAGGGGTAGATCCATCTTAAGTTCATAAGATTTTTCAATAGATGGATTAGAAAGTTCACTATTTTTGGTAGCGTCATTCATTTCATACCTCTCCTGAACATACATACAATATTCTTTCGACAACATTTTCAACTCATCATGAAGATCCATTTCGATCTCATCTATTAACTTAATTTCAATACTTTTTTGGAAATGGTCTTTACTTAGATAATCAATTTCATCTATTCAAAAACAATCATCATTTTTCTCTCAGTTGGATATTTCATAGTTTTTAACACATCAAAAGTGAATTCTTGATCATTTATATTCATCATTAATTCTCTTTTTTTTACATCTATCATAGCTTATCTAGTAATAAGGAATGGTCTCCCTAAAATAATTAGAATTTCATTATTTTCCTCCATATATAATACAATAAAGTCCACAGGAAAGATAAATTCATCGACTTTAACAAGCACGTCTTTTATAATCCCTTTTGGATAAATGATAGAGTGATCAGCAAACTGAAGGGTTACAGTAGTGGGAGAAATATTAGCTAAATCTAACCTTCCAAATATAGATAGAGGCATAACTTTAATGCTAGCTCATAAATCACATAAAGCTTTTCCACATAATCTTTCTCCAATTGTACAAGGAATTGTAAAGCTACAAGGATCTTTCAGTTTCTGAGAAAACTTTTCTGAAGTATAGCTCTGCGCTCCTCACTTAACGCAGCTATCTCGTAATCCCCAAATTTCCTTTTCTTGTTTAATATCTTCTACATAAACTTTGCATAACTTGGCATCTATTCTAAAGCTTCTTAAGTACTTTCATGAACTTTGAAAATTGTTTAACCAAGTTATGATGTCTAAGTATTTGTGGAAATAGAGGTGTTGGTCTTTCCAAATTGATTTTAGTTGGAGATACTAATTTTTCTATATCCTTAAAAATATACTCTTCACATCTTTTTATTTTCTTTTTTTTTCTCACAACTTCTTTCTCTTTTCTAACCACATCCTCTATCTCTCTTCCACTTCTTAATTGGACAGCTTCTACATGTTCATTATTATCCTCTTTAGGCTTGATCTCAGTGTTGCTAGGAAGTGTTCTTTGGGGTCTATTGCTAAGTGAATTATCAATTTATCCTAGTTGATTCTATATGTTTCTAATCGCAGCATTTTGACTTTGCAACTAGTTTCCCATTTGCAATATCACGTCTTCTATAGACATATTCTTATCCTCAAATTGTTGATCATTGTTAGAGTCTAGTGAATATGTAGGTCTATAGCTTGTGTTCCCTTGATTATTTCAACTTCCATTAGGATTTGCTTGATTCTTTTTGCATTATTGGTTTCCACCCACAATAATTTTGTTCCAATTAAAATTAGGATGATTCTTCCAACTTGGGTTGTACAAGTTAGAATACGGGTTGTTTATGGTATTAAATTATCATATAATACTTTGGAATTAATCATATGACCTAATGAACTTTCCTCACTTATAGGAGTAAATTGAGACTGGATCATTCTAAATTGGTTGAACATCCTTGATAGTGCAACAACCTGAGATGCAAGAGTTGCAATCGCATCTTTATCATGAACAGTAGTTACCTTTTTAGGATATACCCTTGCAGAGGGCCATTGAAATTCATTTGTAGCCATTTCTTCAATTAATGCATACGCTTCATCAAATGATTTTGACACTAATGAACCACCAGTAGCAGCATCATTAATGGACCTAAGGGATCATACTAACCTATTATAAAAGGTTTAAATGATTAACCAATCTAGCGGAGCATGATGTGGACACTTTCATAGCAGTTCCTTAATCTTTCTCAGGCTTCATATATTGATTCCCCATCATACTGACAAAATGAGATAATATTTTTTCTAAGTTTAGTAGTTCTTGAAGGTGGAAAATACTTAGCTAGAGATCTTTGAGTTAACTACTCCCAATTTTTAATAGAGCAAGGTTCTAACGAGTATAACCACATTTTAGCCTCATCCCTATGTGAGAAAGGAAAAATCCTTAGCCTAACAGCATCCTCTGCCATGCCGTTATAACGAAATGTAGCATGAAATTCTAACAAACTAGATAAGTGTAAATAGGGATCCTCCAAATGAGTTCCTTCAAACTGGTTGTTTTGCACCAGTTGGATAATCGTTGTATTTAGTTCAAATGAGTCAGTTTCTACGATAGGGTTTTGTATACTTGAGTAGATTTCATCAGTCGTAGGATTTACATGATCCCTCGATTATTTACAATGATTTTTCAAATTATTATTTTAAATGTTTTCCATTTCCATTTCTAGTTTTTCAAGTCCTTTCTGTTTTTTGATTTTTTTTTCTATTTTACTAACTCGGGACCATAAGGAACCAGTCTTGAATATCTTCTATTTTGCATATGTAACACAACAAACAATAAATTAACAATAAAACAAATAAAAAAAAATATTCAACACAACAAAAAATTTTCATCAACACCTTGTTTTTCACACAAATAGTTTTTTCACAACGTGTTTTTCATACAAAAAACAATTTTCACACAAAAACAATTTTACAACACTAAAGTTTTACAATTATAATATTAATTACTTCAACTAAACTTCTGCTAAAATTCTTACCAAAGCTTCCCTGATAATTATGAAAAAATTTTGATACGTCTCCAACATGTGTTATTTTTCTTTGTGTTTTTATATTTGTATGTACGTCACACACTAGAGGTTCTACCCAAGTACACGTATCGTATCAAGTAATACAGGGCTCTAGTGGAGTCCCATTTATCAATCCCACAGAGAAGTGAGGTAAGAGGTCCTTTGTCAAATTCTTGTCTACTGCTATCAGACTTTAGATTGGAATGTAGATTAAAGTTGTGTGTTATCTTGCAACTACTCTAAAATGTAAAAGTTGAATTTAAGGATAATAAATATTCCTAAATGCAAATATTAAGTTTAAAGATAACCCTTTCTAGATGAATTGGTTTGGAGAACGTTTAGATAATAAATCTATTATTCTTATGTAGTGAATTGGATAACATAAAGGAATGAGATGCATTAAATATTCTATGTGCCTAATAGGAGCAATCCTACACTTTACCCTCTTCCGAGTGCATAAAGAACATTGCTAATCCTAGGTTTAGTCCCTGAATCCACGGTTTGGTTGGGAGAGCTCCCACTTTTCTTCTCCTAAAGGCTAACCCTAACATTAGTTTCCAAAGACTAGGACCATATTGGGGATTTCGGCCTATCACCCTAAAATCTCCAATTCTGCACCCATCAAAGTATATTTCTTTATTTATACATACCAAACATTCATGAAATTCAATTTGAATGTGTTTCCACTTTGTTGAGGATTACACCACCCTCTCGAGTCTTAATGCAATTACAACAACTTTTAACATTACAATGAGCTCTTTTTGTAATGTAAATGAAGCACAAGTAAAAACTATCACATTTATAATTAAAAATTCTTCTACCATGCATCCAAATACCCTAAACATAAATCCTACTCATCGAAAAAAAAAGTAAAAGTAAAATAATGACATAATTTTCTCATGCCACTATTTCCAAATAAGAAAAAAGAGTAAGAGAAAGACATCACAAAGAACGAAGAAAACATAAAAAAAATCTTCATTTCATCAAATCAAATAAACTATATAAGTGTTTACAAAATCATAAGATAATGAAGAACACAATACTTAGCTTTTTTCTTTTTGAAAGACAGATGAAAATCTCTCCCATAAAGTCTCCCGCTGATCTATGCAATGCTAGTAGATTCCCTTATAGATTCTCTCAAAATCCCCTCTCCAATCTCTCCAGAAAAGAAAAAATCTACATTTCTACTTCTTTTCTAAGATCTCTATTCAATCACCACATTTTTCCTAACTTCTACCATCTTTATTGTCTTCAAATTCACTTTAAAATAGTATAGAGATGAATTTCCCAAGAGGTACTTCAATAAACCTTCTAAAAAATATCCAGATTCAATGTATATAGCCAGTAACTGCTCCTGGAGCCGTCGATGCAATTTTTGGGTGTTGTCGGTGCCCAAAATATGTGCCCTCAGGTTTCTGGCGCTGTCAGGGACCTATCGGGCACTTTTAGTACCCATTTTGCACAGCTCCATCATTTTGCTCCGTTTGGCTCCGTTTCAACTCTGTTTTGCACCGTTTAAGTTGCATTGCATTCCCAACAGATAGAAATATAAAATAAACATGAAAATAAAATTTCTTTAAAGTGCAATCTCATTCAAAAATATTTAAGAAGTGTGAAAGAGATTAAGCATAAAAAGACTTATAGAAATGTGTCAGGCCAAAATTTGCTTTCTTGCTCTTTTTTGCTTCAAATAGCACCGTTTTTGTTTCTTTTTCTCCAGTAATCCATTTCTTATACCTAACACCAAAAATATGCAAAATATCTTCCTTTAAATTACAATATCATTAAATTTAAGCATAAAATGTATATGTAAAATCAAGCAGTTTTTAGAAGTGTCATGAAGCTCCTCAATCAAGAATATGTCATCGATAATGGAGAATGTGATGTATGATCACCTTTATTGGAATTTATTTCTTTTGGTCTTAAGAAAGTTTATTTCCTAAATATCAGTGGCCACAACATGAATCATATAGATGCTTATCAATAAGGATTTTGGAATGATGGTAACATGAAGTATAAACCATAAAATTTGATAACATTAATGTTTGGATGCATTCTTATCAAAGTAAAAAAAACATAATTCATTGGATGTACTCTTACCTCTGGCTCGATCCATAAAGAAAAATATTGAACATTTAATTTTTTTTGGGTCCTTGACAGGTTAGCATGTCATCTGACAAAACCTGCTTTATGAACTTAACAAGAATCCAACAATCATGGAATCTTTGAATCTCTAAAGAAAATTTTGAACTCTTTTTATTTTTATATTTATGGTTAAACTTAAATGAAATAAAACTCAACATCAAACATCAGTCAAGCAGAACTCTTGAAATGAACAATGAGTCTAAAACATGAAATTAAGATAAAACTTTTCATTAGGCAAGGCGTGGTGTTTTAATGAGTCCTATAGTCATTTCAATTAAAAATTTATGAGAGCTCTCCAAATAATTTAAAATTTAAATATCTCAAACTTAAAGAAATTTTCAAATAAAATCAATTTTAAAAAAATGAAAAAAATCAAATTAACAACTTCTCAAACAAACTAAATAACAATCTCTACAAAAATAAATAATCAAAATGAGAACGCAACCCTAAAAAACAAGACATGAAAGCTTTCTTGGTCATAAGGATGTTGTCCTGACACTATCTTATCTGCTACTCGAATTTGGTGTAAGTCTCTGCGGTATCCTATAGGGTAGCTAAAATCAAATGATTGTCCTTGAATGAGATAACTAGATCAAAATTAAATCAATTCTCATCGAGCAAGACAATCTATCCAACAAATCAAATCAAATTTAAATCAATGAAAAATCAAATCAATTTTTCTCAAACGATAATTTATCCAATCAATAAAATCAAATTGAAATCAATAATATAAAATTTAAATCAACAAATTGAATAAAAAAAATGAGACAAATGAATGAATCGAAATAAATCAAAACGAGTCTTTTATTATGATAATATACTGCGCTTCTTTGGACTTGTTATGCCGCTACCAGGATGGGACCGGTCGATTGATTTTCATCCAATTAGGGTAGGCCTAGGAAGTTGAAACTTTAGGTTAAGTGTTTTCTTATTCTATCACATGTCAAAGTTTGTCTGCTCTTTATCCATCAAAAGTTGGAGTACACCTCATTGTGGCACAATCACGATGCAGTTAGTTGACTTCAGATCAACCAGGGCTAATTTGGTAGTCAACCTTTTAGGTAAGTAATAAATCTAGATTGGCATTCAGCCCTCTTTTATTGTAATGCATCGAATTGTTATTCTTAAACTTCTTCAAGCCCATTCAAAATTGGAGCATGCCTCATGTGGTACCATCACGGTGTGATAAGGTTGACTTGTGCTCCTCTTACTGTCAGTCTGTTGAGGAAGAAAATCTAGTATGGGCATGTCTTACTATCATATAGTATACTCATCACACACCAGAAAAGGTTCTCTGTAATTAGTTTGATCTTATTAAAACTCTCTGACAAGTTCAGTTTTAGTAAATTAAATGTTAGAGTACACCCTCTATGGCAACTTCACGATGTTACTAGGTTGATTAATTTCTGACCAGTTAAGGTTGGTTCTATGAATTAATAAGTTAGTAATTCTTAGTTGAAGTAAATCTTTTAGATGAGATTTTTCTCAGTTTACCTTTATACATAACAATTGATTTGCCAAAAATATGTTTGATTTTTTATATATATTTTGTACTCAGTTATGATGATATTGCACTTTAATGGAATGTATTTTTCATGTTTTGCTGTAGGTATGATAATTTTAGGCAAAAGGATAAAAAAGAATTGAAAAGGAGTGAATTTGGAGCGAAAAAGGCAAAAACCAGATTTTTGAATGTCTGGCGCCGACGACACCCAATCCAGCGACGATGGTGCATTTTTCTAGAAAACCCTAAATTAAAAGTCAGGATAGGGCACTGACGGTGCCCTATTGCCCTCAACGGTGCCCAATGTCATTTCAAGCCAGCTTTAATGTATTTTGATGCTTTTTGAAGGGATTCTTCAGGCAATTCATCAGAAATTCATTCTGAAATGAATTTAAACTGTTTTGGGCAACAAAAATGTATGTGTGGAGTCAGTGTAGAGTCAGTGTAGAGTGTGTGAGTGGAGAGGAAGTCTTTATAGAGTGTTTAGAGTCCAGTGTTTTGTGTTTTGTGTTGTATTGTGAGGGATTTTTCTCAAAAGAGTTGTAGGATGAGTGGGAAAGTGAGAGACTGCTTCTTCCCTTCTATTCCAAGAGGGAATTGTGTGTTGTTGTGAAGAAAGAATGAGATCCAAGGGAACTTCAATGGATTTCCTTGGGGAAAAAAATCAGATAAGTATTATTTACTTCTTACTGTTTGTATGACGTTGCATTTCTTTATTTTCTCCTATCTTCTTCATGAATTCTAAGTAGATTTCTTTATCTTTCTCTTTGCAATGATAATTGGTGATGTGATAGTTTAGATTGGATGTGCCATAAGAAAGAATAAAAATTGTGATGATGATCTACTTCGTTCTTAATCAACTTTTCGATCTTGCCAATTTATTTGTTAAAATACGTTGTGAAATATATGATCTGAAAGTGCTATGCTTTCTACAACAAAAGTGGAGATTGCATTTAAACTCCATAGATGGTAAATTCGATAGAGTTTGGATGCAAATTAATAGGGAAATATGTTTATTGGGCATAGATTTGGAGATTATAGGGTGACATACTAAAATCCCAAATTTGGTCCAAGTGTTTATAGACTAAATTAAGAGTTAGCCTTCAGGGGAAGGGAAGTAGGAGCTCTGGAGTGAGAGCCAGCATCCTCCCAACCTAACCACGGATTTAGGAACAAAACCTAGGATTAGCTAATGTTCTTTGTAGCACTTAGAAGAGGGTAACAAATAGGTATGCTTCTATTTGTACAATGCAAATATTAACCTAATCAATATCATTCACTCACCAAAATATCATTATAAGTGGAAGGACACATTTTCTAAATTTGAACCTTGCATTACAAAAACTTATAACAGTAGTAGTTACTCTAATTTGAACTTTAGTTAGTACTTTAGCAGTTTTAAAATCTCTAGTAACCTTTAGCATCTTTGTATTTACTTTTGGTGCTTTGCAAATTGAATATTGGATTTTTGTGCTATGCTTTTAGGTTTGCTTCCTTCTAGTGGGATTGATAACTAGGACTCCACTATAGCTCTGAATTACTTATAAGATACGTAGACTTGCATATAGATTGACTTCTTCCTTATTAAACTGATTATATTCTTTGATTAAATTAAAAATATTTGCAAATATTTATTACTTATTATTTGCAACTGCCGCGGTTAAGTTTTTGGTGCTATTGCAGGGGAGGCAATAGTAAATTTAGTAGTATCTAAAAACCTTTAATTCATATTTGTGTATTATAGTGTTGGATTCGATTGTTTAATACCTTACGATTCAGAGTTAGAATGTAAAATTCGAAAAATTTAAAAACAAAAAAAAAGAATTTAAAATTTCGAGCAAAATGACAAAAAAACTCGACAATCAAAGCAATGAAAATGAACATCAACCTAGACCTTTAAGTGATTATGCGAACCCTACAGTAGATGTGATACATTTAACTTTTCAAAATCCTAATGTAGATGCTAATTCATTTGAGCTAAACCTGGAATTATCCAAATGGTATTAAATAAGCAATTTGGTGGTACACCAAATGAAGATCCTAACTTACATTTTGCTAGTTTTCTAGAATTATGGGCTACATTTAAATATGATGGAGTGTCGAACGATGCTGTCAGACATAGACTTTTTCCTTTTTCACTAAGGGATAAAGCTAAGGTGTGGTTAAATTCATTAGCACCTGGATATATAAAAACTTGGGGAGAACTGTCACAAAAATTTCTATCTAAATATTTCTCACCTTCAAAAATAGCTAAACTTAGAAATGATATTACATCTTTTGTCAATTTGAAGGAGAATCAATATATAAAGCATGGGAAAGATTTAAAGATCTTCTTATGAATTGTCCACATCATGTTTTAACAGATTGGTTAATAATTCAAACATTTTATAATGGATTAGTGGGATCTCTTAGGTCGATTATTGACTCTGCTGATGGTGGATCGTTAATGTCAAAATCTTTTGATGTGGCGTATTCTTTAATTGAAGAAATGGCTACTAACAATTTTCAAAGGCACTCGGAAAGGGTAAATCCAAAAAGTGTAGCTAGTATTCATGATTATTATGCAATATCTATGTTGACTTCTCAAATTACTGCAATTTCAAAAAAAATAAATCAATATGGAATGAAATATTCTCAAACGCCACATATGTTAGAGGAAAACTCATTGGGACAAATAGTAGATTCTCAATCATCCTATAAGACTTTAAATGTTATAAATAATAGACCCAACAATCCTTATGCTAATTATTATAATCCCAGTTGGAAGAGCCACCAAAACTTAAACTGGAATAATAACACTGCTGTTGTTAACCCGCAGAAGGGGAACAATTCTGTGAACCCATTGAGAAATTCAAATAACCTGGTAAGTATAGACCTTCATATCCTCCAGGATTTAAAAGTAACCCACAATTCAAGGAGAAGAAGTTGTCAATGGAAGAATTGATATTATATATGTGTAATTAGTTGCAAATTCAAAGAAATTAATTACAAAGTCATGGGAATCAGTTGCAAAGTCAAGGGACACACTTGCAAAGTCAAGGAGCTGCTATTAAAAAGATTGTAAATCAACTGTGCATATTGCTACTTCACTTAGTAGTAGAACTTCTGGAACTTTCCTTAGTAACATTGAGATTAACCCAAAGGATCAAAATAAAGAATAACTTAAGGCTATACTGTTGAGAAGTGGAAAAGAATTGGAATCAAGAGTGAAAAAAGAAATTAAAGTTAAAAAAGAGAAGGTCGAAACTGATAAAAGAAAAGATAGCATATATTCAGATTTAGAATATCTGCTTAAACAGATAAAAATTACCATTGAAAGACCACCACCTCTGTTTCTTCAAAGATTGAAACAACAAAAGAGTGAAAAACAATTTTCAAAGTTCCTTTAAATCCAAAAAAAAACTATCAGTAAACATCCATTTTATTGAAGCGTTAGAACAAAGGCCTAATTATGAGAATTTTATGAACTATATATTAAATAAGTAAATGAGTTTTACAGATAATGAGATTGTTACGCTCAGTGAGGAGTGTAATGCAATTATTCAGAAAAAACTTCCTGAAAAACTCAAGGATCCTGATAGCTTCACTACCTTGTGCTATTGGAGAAAATTTTTTTGAAAGAGCCTTATGTGATCTCGGAGCCAGCATTAACCTTATGCCTCTATCAACTTTCAAAAGTTTAGAAATAGGAGAAATTTTACCCACTTGAGTAACTCTTCAGTTAGTTGATCATTCAATTACTTATCCTAAAAGAGTTGTTGAAGATGTTATAGCAAATGTTGATAAATTTATCTTTTCTATGGATTTTATTGTTTTAGATATGGAGGAAGATAAAGAAATTCCTATAATTTTTGGGAAAACCATTCCTTGTGACTGGAAGAGCTGTGATCTATTTTCAAAATAGAGATTTAACTATGAGAGTTAATGATCAAGAATTGACATTCAATATATCAAAATCTATGAAGTATCCAGCAATAGAAAAAGATTATGAATGCTTTCGAATGGACATTTGTTATTATTTAGAAAATGAGCATTTTAAGGAGAAATATGAAGAGGAAATTGAACAATAAAATCTTAAATAACAGGAAAAAAATAAAAGGAAAGAAAAAAATATTGAGATAGAGTGTGAAGAACTGGATTATGTTCGAGAAAGATTTGAAATGTTGGATATAACATAAAATAATAATAAAAGTTTAATTCCATCAATCATAATACCCCCTGAACTTTAGATGAAGATACTTCCAAACCATTTAAAGTATTTGTTCTTAGGAGAATTATCTACTTTACTTCTTAATATTTCATCAGATTTGACTGATATTCAAGACCAAAAATTGCTAGAAACAATGAAAAGATATAAAAAAAATCTTTTGGTTGGACATTAGGTTATAATAAAGAAATTAGTCCTTCGATCTGTATACATACAATTTTATTGTATGAACAACATAAACTTAGAGTTGATTTGCAAGGGAGATTAAATCCATTGATTAAGGAAGTAGTAAAGAAATAAATTTTGAAATGGTTGGATGCTGGAATTATATATCCTATTTTAGACAGTGCATGGGTTAGTTCGATCCATTGTGTTTCTAAGAAAGGAGGAGTGACTGTTGAGACTAATGAAAAAATGAATAAATAACCACAGGACAAGTCACTAGTTGATGAATTTGAATTGATTATAGAAATATAAATGCCACCATTAAGAATGATCACTTTCCTTTACCTTTTCTAGACCAAATATTTAATAGGCTTGCCAGGAACAAATACTTTTGCTTTTTAGATGGATATATTGGCTTTCATCAAATACCAATAGCTCCTGAGGATCAAGAAAAACTATATTTACTAGTCCTTATGGAACATTTGTTTTTCTATGAATGCCCTTTGGATTATGTAATACACCTGCAACATTTCAAAGATCTATGATGTTTATGTTCAGTAGACTGGTTGATAATGGAATAGAAGTTTTTATGGACAATTTTTTCGTATTTGGAACTTCGTTTGAAATTTTCTTAAATAATTTGGAAAAATTTTTGAATTTATGTGAAAATACAAATTTTGTTCTAGATTACAAGAAATTTCAATATATGGTTGCAGGAGGAATTGTGCTTGGGCATAAAATTTCTAAATATGGCATGGAAGAAGACCTTACAAAGATTCAGATTATTGTGAAATTACCACCTCCAACATCAGTGAGAGGGGTTAGAAGTTTTTTAGGACATGCTTGGTTCTACAAACATTATATTAAAGATTTTTCAAAAATTATTAAGCTTCTATGCCAACTTTTAGAGAAAGATAAGAAATTAGACTTTATTGAAGATTGTTTAAATGCTTTTGAACTTTTGAAAGGAAAATTAATCACTGCGCCTATAATAGTTTCACCTGATTGGGAGAAACCATATAAACTTATGTGTGATGTCAGTGATTATGCAATTGGAGCTATTTTAGGACATGTATGATTAAATTTTCAAATTTATATATTATGCTAGTAAAACTCTTAATGATGCTCAAATGAATTATACTACTACTGAAAGAGAGTTATTAGCGATTATATATGCTTTTGAAAAATTTAGACCGTACTTAATTAGGACTAAATGTATAATGCATACAGACCACTCTGCTATCGAGTACTTAAACCAAAAGAAGGATGCAAAACATAGATTAATCAGATGGGTGCTTCTTATGCAAGAATTTGATTTTGTTATAATGGATAGAAAAGGATCTGACAACCAAATAGCTAATCACTTATCCAGGCTGGAACAACATGATTTATCTAATTTTGAAGATGAAATTATAGAAAATTTTCCTTATAAACAACTTTACAATATTAACAAATGGAATTTACTGTGGTATGCTGATATTGTGACCTATATTGTTAGTTATATTTTACCACCTGATTTATCGAAGCAACAAAAGAAGAAATTTATCTATGATGCTAAATTTTATTTTTGGGATGACCCTTACTTTTATAAATAATGCAAGGATCTAGTTACTAGGAGATGCGTGCCTTATGATGAAATCAAAACAATCATTCAGAGATACCATGATTCGCAATTTGGGTGACATTTTGGAACTAACAAGACCACACATAAAATTTTATAATCTTGATTCTATTGGCCTACTCTTTTTAGGGTGATCGATGTCAGTGAGTGATCACTAGAAAATATATTAAGAATTACATACCAATTTTATATGAAATTGCACTTTAAAGAAAGGTATTTTCTTTATTTTATTGCAGGAATGAAGATTTATAAGTACTGAAAGAAAAAGCACAAAAGAAGCGGATTTGGAGCAAAAAGGACTCAATTTGATAAAAATTGAACTATCCCGCTGATGGCGAGATTTAGGCCGTCGACGGCGAGTTTTCCCGAAAGATTTTTAATATATTATAAGAAGCCTGCTGACGACGAGATTGAGCCTGCCAACGGCGTGATTGGTGTGGTTAGCCTATCTTCTAGAAGCCCACCGACGGCGAGATCAAGCCGCCGATGGCGTGAAAGTTTAAATGAACCAAAATACTTTGAACCTGGACGCTTATTGAAGGAGTTCTTAAGCAACCTTTGGAGAATTGACCCCTTCTATAAATAGAGACAAAATTTAGTCATTGGTGTGTCAGTTTTGTGTTATTTGTGTGGAAGTTAAGTGTAATTTAAGAGTCTTTGAGTGAGTAGATAAAGTGTTTAGCGTTTTGGTGTGCTCTACTGGAAGGAAGAGTCAAAGGAACTTCAAGAATCTGCTTGGGGAGAAGAACTGAGATAAGTATATTTGTTATTTGTTTGTTAACTTTAATGAAATCCATGCTTTGTGTTATTTTTCCCATGCATTCTGAGTAGTTTCCTTAGTCTTTCTCCTTGTTATCGAGATTTCGTGAAATGATGAATTAAAGTAATTGTGCCTTAAAATATGAAAATAGAAATTGTGCTAATCTTTTACTTAAATCTTAATTTACTTTCAATCTGGCTAATTGATTTGTTAACATATGTTGAAGTATCAACTATAGTAAAGATTACATCCAAGATTCAGGGAAGTCAAAAGCCGTGGAAGGAGGGTGCAAATAAATAGGGAAATATTAACTATCGGGCGTAGAATTGGACATTTTAGTGTGACAGACTAAAATATTCAATTCGGTCTTATTGTTTGAGAGCTGAAGTGTAGATTTTAGCTCTCGAGCGAGGGAACGTGGGAGCTCGAAGTGGCGATCGATACCTCCCAACGATAGCCGCAGATTCAGTAATCAAACATAAGACTAGTCAATGTTCTTTGCACCTAGACCAAAGGGTAAAGAACAGGAATGCTCCTATTTGGCAATATACAATTAAAAACTTATTTAATTCTTCATTCACTTATATCTCTAAATCAAGGAGAAAGATACTTTTCTGAAATCTTATATTCAACCTTAATCATTAGTTTATTTTAGTCTAAGTATTCTTAATTTTCGTATACTAGATTAGTAAGTAAGTTTACTTTAATTTGTCTTTGAAATTTTCTAACTTCCCTATAGGATCGATATCTAGGACTCCATTAGAGCCCTATATTACTTGATAACGATACGTATACTTGCATAGTATCCACAATATAAATCATAAAATCCATAATAGAATCATTAGAATATATTCAGTGCGTATCAAGTTTTTGGTGCCGTTGCTAAATTTTTATATCACAGTTGTAAGTATAAATATCGAAAAGTGGATCAAGTTTATAGCGCCGTGTCGGCATATTTTTAGGTTGTGTGTTATTTTAAAGGGGGGGTCGCCTAACAGAAGCTGTCGGCGAATTCTTAATTTAATTAAAATAAATAATTTGAAAAGTAGTATTTGATTTTGAAAATAATTTTAAATTTGAAGGTTTTAAGATATGAGATTAAACCGATCTCACATCCCAAGTAGTTTATATAAACGAGCACCGCACCACAAACCGTGTATCTATCCCTAAGGATAGACACACCGCTCGACGGTGGGGCTCGATTAAATAAACTAGAAGATTTGTGACATCCGTTTGGTCCGCGAACCAATTTTATAAGCCGACAAAATTCCCTACTTAATATGAAAACATTAAACGGGGTTTATATTACTCGGGTTCTTTAAAATTCCCTATAAGGGCAAGCCCCTATAGTTAATTACATCTTAAGTGATGGGAATCACCTAAGAAAACTCTCGATAATAATCAATAATTCTGCTCTCAAGGATTTCAAAGTTTAAGATTTTCAAGGGATTGAAATTTGGAATTTCAATAGGGAATGGATCAAATTTGGAACATTTTGTTTTGGGAATCCAAAGGAAGAAAGGTAGGAGAAATCACAGACTCGAAGCGAACTTCGGTAATTTCCCGACTATCCTATTTTTTGGCTTGAATTTAGGAGAGTCCTAATATTTATCTAATGTTTTGATTTTGCCAATTTTAATTAATTAGGACTTATATTTATATGATAGAATCATACAAATAGCCTCGAAGATGGGAGGGTTTATTATCGTATCGGACGACTACCTCGGAATCCTAAGACCGGCTAGGGCTTAATTTGCAATGCAAATGCCTAACGAAGAGTTGAGGATTTATGTTGCACTAGGCAAACTACCTCGAAGTCCTATGGCTTGGTTGTTTAGTTCTAGGAAAGTTTTGTCGATGTGGATTCAAGTTTTGCTGACGACGATGGCCGTGCTCGCCCACCATGCTCCGAGCTCCTTGTTGTTGCAGAGGTTTAGTTTTAGAAATTATAAATCAGGGGATGAGAAAAGTGTTTTAGTTTAGAGAAAATCTTGATTTCCAAGTGTTTTTTATGTTTTAATTAAAACAAATCTTAAAGTTGATTATAACGACACCGGTTAAGATCCCACGGTTCCATCCTTCCGGCATCATTATTTTTATCGGATTCACTTAGTCCAAATGAATTTGCTAAACTCAACTGAATGAGTTCCACACTTTCATTTAGACCGTGGAAAATCCCGTTAGCAACACGTAGGTTACATCATCCGAGGTATTCCCGATCATCCAACATGACGTTTTAATTTAGTTGTAATTGTAGTTTTGTGTTCTGTTTGTGATTAAATTTTGAGTTCTTTTATATTTTGAAATGTTGTGGCGGTGAATTTTATCTTGCAATGACTTTTAACTTAGTTTTAGTTCAGTTTCAGGGACTATCCTAAAGGTGTAGGTTTTCATGCAACAGTTGTTTATCATGCAAGAAAAGTAAGTGCAATGCGGTTAAATAAATTGCAATAATGTAAATTGCAAGAAAGTAAATTGCAATAAAATAAAAGCGTACCTGGAGGGTCTTCCCGTCATCCCAAGCTGCACTTAAAACACAATTAGAATATTTAAGCAAGTTCCTAGGTAAAGCTAAGGTAAGGGTTATGGTTTTCTACCAAATTCCTAATCCTATAGCTAGTCATTTCCTATGACGTCTAGGTTCTTTTGTTTTGGTTTGAGGACGATTTTCTTCATCAAAGAACAATTAAATTCAATTGTTCTTATAAATGTCCTATCATATCGAGGAAGTGCTTAAGACAAATCTTAAACATCTTTTCAATATTTCTAGGATTGTTTTAAGTCCAAATGAATTTAATTATATAAATGAATTAATCGTCCGGGGATTCAAGTTTTATTAACTTGCTCAGTGAACTAGTACATTTGAATATCCTATGAGTGAAATAACATTTCATTTAATGTTCTATTTAGGAGTTATGATAACCAAAGCTCTTGAGGGAAAATTGGTGTTCAAATGATTTGTGATTTCATTTAACTTCAGTTAAAGGGATTAAATTTGGAATAGTGTTCAAGTTGTTTCATATTTAATTTCCTTCATGCCTTAGGTGATGTCATATTTAATTCAATTTAATTTAATTTAATTGAGTTTTAATTTAATTTAATTCAATTTAATTCAATTTAATTTGATTTGATGTCACATTAATTAATTTGGTTTGATTTAGTTTTAATTTAATTTGATTTAATTTAATTTAATTTAATTTAATTTAATTTAATTTAATTTGATTTAATTTGATTTAATTTAATTTAATTTAATTTAATTTAATTTAATTTATTTAATTTAATTTAATTTAATCTTTAATTTAATTTAATTTTCTAATCTTAATTTAATTTAATTTAATTTAATTTAATTTATTTAATTTAACTTAATTTTAATTTAACTTTATTTTTTAATTTTAATTGAAATTTTTAAAAGAGTTTAATAATTTAATTTTAGTTTAATGATTAAGTCTTTTAATATTTTAAATTTGAGTTATCATTTTAATTAAGAATTGAATATTAATGAGATAATTAATTTAGGGATTTTTAAATTAAAGAATAAATCTCTTCCTAATAATATCCCTATTTTAATAATTCCAATTTTATTATTCTTCCAAATTTAATCCATTATTTAATTAAAGTTTAATCATTTTAAAATTGCTTAATGGGTTTCTACCCTTTAATTATTTAAATTTCAATCATCCAAATCAAAAGAGGATCAAATATTTTACTTGTTAATTTTTTTATTAAACCTAAAGTTTTAATTAAGGGTTAAAAAATTTAATTACCACTTTACCCTTTAAGCTTAATAATTTCATAACTCACTAAATTGAACTCAAATGAACTTGAAATTTTTATGTAACTTCACTCATATGTCAATAAAGACATGAGAGGAGAAAATATGATTTTTCTGTATTTAATTTATTTATATAATTATTTTTGGTAGAAAATAGAGATTTTCAAGGAAAATTTAATAACATGAACAAGAGAAAGTTTTTGTCCTTAAGAAAATTATGGGACATTTCTAATGACCAGAGGATCACTTGGACCAATTTTGGTGATTTTTTGAATTATATTATTTTTATTATAATTATTTTAAGTTTTGGAGTGTTAATTAATTTAAAAATAAAATAAATGTTGAAAAATGAATTTTATATTTTTCAAAAATCTCTCTGATATCAAGGAAATCAGAAAAGCAAATTTTGTAATTTTCTGATTTTTCTATGATTTATTATAATTATTTTAGTGAAAATGCTAGAAAATACATTTTTTTTAATTTTAAAATTACCTTAAAGCTTTAAAATTTAATATCTCACTAAATAGACCTAAGAAAAATGTGGGATTTGTTCCTATGTGATTAAAATTCAAAATGTAACATTTTGGTAAATTTTATTATTTTTGTGATTTTTATTATTTTTTAATTATTAAAAATATTAAAATATTATTAAAAATCAACTTTTTTAGAAAATTGAAATTTTAATTTTCTTAGGTTCCCCTGATATCAGAGAGGCTCCAAAACCAATTTGGTGAATTTTTGAAAGGTATTTTAAAAGTTATGAATTTTTAAAGTTTAAAATGACTAAGTGGCTTAATCAACCCAATTAGTGGGGCTAACCAAGTCCAATTGACCTCAAACTTTTATGGTGGATTCCTCTGATCCCAAAGGTCAGTGGAGAATTTATTTTAAGTCAATTTGATGCATGGTTAACTCTAATTAATTAGGGATCTATTTTGGGTGTTTAAGCCAATTAGGGCTGTTTTAAATGAACTAAGTCAAAACCTATTTTTCCTAGGGTTCTCTGGTCATAAGAAACATCACCAAATTTTCCTAGAATTTATTTCTCAACATTCTATTTATTGGAATTAAAATACTCAAAACAACAACATGAATTTGAAAAATCAATAACTTTTTATAGGGATGGCCTCTGACTTTGGAAAATTCAGGGAATGTTCCCAAATTCAGAGGCTTCAAAAGCCCTATGGTCTCATGCCATGGTGAATTGTATACATGCATGGAGAATTAAAAGTATGCAGAGAGTAAATAAATTATAAAAAATAAAATACTTGATGAAATTAAATGATTTCTTTTCCACATTATTCTCCTCTGTTAACTGAGCAAGAGGGTATTTTTATTTTATTTTTCTGATTTTTCTACACAGAGTTATGAATTTTTGAAGTTTAGGGAATTAAATAAATAAAAAAAACCCTAATTTTCTATTTATCCACGCGGCGCCAACTCATCCTCGGCATCTCCGAAACGCCGCGTGTCGCGCTCCCATTCGACGCCGCCACCTGAGTCAGCAGCCCGGGCCCCGCGGTTCTCGTACCATCTCCTGGTCCGACGCCATCTGAGCCGTCCGTCCGCGCGTGTATTGAATGGACGGCATCCGTTCATCGTCCCCGAGCGTCCTCACCCGAGAGCCGTCCACACTAAATCCCTAAGATCTCACTCGATACTCAATGGATTTTCATGTTCTTATGCTCCATGGATTCGTCTTGAAGAGACGAACACATCTATACGGCTATCATGCATTGAAATTAAAGCATTCGAAATGGAGAATCTCTAGAAGCTCGGGATGAAAAATTAGCTCATACCTTTGCTCGGAGAAGTGTGGCTTCAATCGAGAGTTGTTGCACCTTCGATTGGATCCCGGCAAGCTCCGGATGAAGTCTCCTGGTCCGGTGAATTGTCTAGGTGTGATTTCGACCAAGCCCGATCACAAAGCTTGGAGGCCGGAGCAACCGGGTGGCCCGGAGATGGGGCTTTTATCGGTGGACACCTTCCCTTGGTCTGGTGAAGGTGTAGAACCAATCAATTTGGGGATTGGCTCACTGTGGAGAAGTGTCCTGGTTTTGGGTGGAATTTCAGTTGGGAAATTGGATTTTATCAGTGGGGATTAGGGTCAATTGACACTGGGGCTCAACTGCTCTAAGGGTGGAGAAGGGTTTGGAACAATTTTGGCAGAGTTTCGGCAAGGTTTGTGTAACTCTCCCCCATGGCCGTGAGGGTGAGGGGTTTAAATAGGAGAGGCTGGAGAGCCTTCCAGGGGGAGTTGAGGCATGGGATCAGCTGCTCTGGTGAGGAGAAGAACAGCCATAGTGACCATTTGGCATGGGGCAGCTCAGCAAGTGGGAATTCCAAACTTTGGCTCCTCCCAAGGTCTCGGCCATGGTGTTTTCCGGCGATCCAGGCGGCTGGCCGGCAGGCATGGGTCACCCTCAGGTCCAGGTGGGTCAGGGCTGGAGGTTTGTGCAATCAATTGGCAATTTCCATGTGTAAAGGCTTTGAATTAAAATGGAATGGGGAGGGGGTCATTTTGGCCTTAATTTGGTCAACCCATTGGTTTGGGAATGTTGAATTGGACTTGAATTTGGTCTAGATTGGTGTTGGGAATGTTGAATTGAAGTTTAGAACTGAATTGGACCAGAATTTGGGTCAATTGGGTAGGTTTGGTTTGACATTGGGTTCACTTAGGGTTAAAATGGGTCAAATTGGGGTTTTGACAAAAGTAGGGTAAATTGACAAAATTGGCCCATGGTGTAGTTGGACAAAATGAAATTGGGAATATTTGGGATTTTCTGGGATTTTATGGGAATTTTCGGAATTTTTGGATTTTTAGGTCAAGAGGGGTATTTTGGGTATTTGGAGGGTATTGGGAGGTTTTCTTGGAATTTTTGGTATTTTTGGGTATGGATGATCAATTTAAGTGATGTGGAAATGTTTGGGAATGATTTTGGAGAATTTTTGATAATTTGGAAATTTTGAGAAATTTGGGTAATTTCGGGGGTTTTGGGTAGGCTAAGCGGGTGTAGGGTCCCGGGGGTCAAAAATTGAAAATTTGGAAAATTGAAGATTGGGTGGATGTAAGTGGAAAGAAGTCATTTTGGTTGAGCCATGAAGCCATGTCAAGCCCATATGAGCCATGAAGGGACCCATTTGAGGCATTCACTATGTTGTTCCTAACCCTCTTACCAAGGGCTTAGGGGTTAAGGACCATCCATGTGAATCACCAACATGAGTCAGGAGGTCAAGTATGGGTGTGTGAAAGTGTATTGTATAGGTGTAGTGTATAAGTGTAGTGTGTGTGTAAGTCAGCCCCTTCACTAGACCGAGGCCACCTGTGGGCGCTCTAAGGCCAAAGAGTCCTATAGGAACTCATCCTTTAAACTTCCACATCCGATTTCAACCCTCTAGGTGATTAGGGGTCTACAGTCAAGTTTGTGGAGTTTGCAGGGAGTTAAGAAGTGGTTTGAATTTCTAAAAGGTGGGTCCCAATTCTAGTCCTCTAAGATAGTCAAAGGAAAAGCCTAAGGCTAGATCCTAAGTACTAAAGAGAAGAAGAGAAGACCTCATCAAAAATGAGGCCAACACGCCGTTACCGGGGAAGTGAAGTAAAGTAATTATTAAGGTAATTAATTGAATTATTAAAATAATTTCTAGAGTAACGGACAATTTTAAATATTACTTAAAAATTTTATGCATAAATTTGGAAAAAAAAATTTAATACTTTACGATTCAGAATTAGAGCGCACAATTAAAAGAATTAGAAAACAAAAGAGAGAATATATAAATTTAACACAAATGGAAAATAATCCATAAATTGAAAATATAAACCAACAAAGACCATTAAGAGACTATGCCAACCCTAAATTAGATGAAATTCACCTAACTATTCAAAACCCTGATGTAGCTGCTAATTCATATGAACTTAAACTTGCAATTATCCAAATGGTACAGAATAATCAATTTAGTGGTTCACCTAACGAAGATCCTAATTTACATCTTGCTAGTTTTTTGGAACTATGTGCTACTTTTAAATATGAAGGAGTATCTAATGATGCTATTAGACTTAGGCTTTTTCCTTTTTCTTTAAGGGATAAGACTAAGATGTGGTTAAATTCATTAGCACCTGGATTTATTAAAACTTGGGGAGAATTATCACAAAAATTTCTATCCAAATATTTTCCTCCTTCGAAAACTGCAAAACTTAGAAATGATATAACATCTTTCAATCAGTTTGATGGAGAATCCATATATGAAGCTTGAGATAGATTTAAAGAACTTCTTAGGAAATGCCCACATCATGCGTTAGCAAATTGGTTATTTATAAAAACTTTTTACAATGGATTAGTAGGATCTCTTAGATCAATCATTGATGCTGCTGTTGGAGGTTCATTAATGTCAAAACCATTTGATGAAGTCTAAGCATTAATCAAAGAAATGGCTACTGACAATTTTCAATGGCCTGCTGAATGAATAAATCCTAAAAAGATAGCTAGTGTTCATGAAAATGATGCAATATCTATGTTAGCTTCTCAAATTGCTGCGATATCAAAGAAATTAGATCATTTTGTAATGAATTACTCTCCTACTAATTAGAAGAAAACTCATCTAGACAAATTATAGATTCTCAATCTCCTTATTAAACTATAAATACTATTAATAATAAACCCAATAATCCTTATGCGAATTATTATAATCCTCATTGGAAGAATCATCCAAATTTTAATTTGAATAACAATACAGCTAATCAACAATGGATGAACAATTCTATAGGAAATCCACCTAATCAAGGAAATACAAATTATAAACCATCTTATCCACCTGGATTTAATAACACTCAATTTAAAGGTAAGAAGTTATCTATAGAAGAATTAATATTAAGTATCGGTCAGAACATGCAAAATCAAGGAGATCAATTACAAATTCAAGGAAATCAATTACAAAATCAAGGAACAACAATTAAAAATATTGAAACTCAACTCGGACATATTGCTATTGTGCTTAACAATAGAATTCCTAGAAATTTTCCTAGTAATGTGAAAATAAATCCTAAAGACCAAGGAAAAGAATAAATTAAAGCAATACAATTAAGAAGTGGAAAAGAGTTAGAAACTAAAATTTAGAAAGAAACGGAAAGTAAAAATGAGGAAGTGGAAATAGAAAAAGAAAAGGATCAGCAAGATCAAAACATAGAATATCCATTGATCCCTATGAAAATATCTATAGAAAAACCACCACCACCATTTCCTCAACGACTTAAACAACATAAAAAAGATAAGCAATTTGCTAAATTCCTTGAAATTAAAAAAAAAAATTAACGGTAAATATTCCTTTTGTAGAAGCATTATAACAAATGCTTAATTATGTAAAATTTATGAAAGATATTTCAAATAGAAAAACAAAATTCACAGATAATGAAACTGTTGCACTTAGCGAAGAGTGCAGTGCAACTACTCAGAAAAAGCTTCCTGAAAAATTAAAAGTTCCTGGTAGTTTCACTATACCTTGCACTGTTGAAGAAAAATTTTATGGAAAAGCTCTGTGTGACTTAGGAGCAAGCATAAATTTAATGCCTCTATCAATTTTTAAAAAATTAGAATTAGGAGAAATTTCACCTACTTCAGTAACTCTTCAGTTAGCGGATCGTTCTGTGACTTATCCTAAGGGACTTATTGAAGACGTGTTAGTAAAAGTGGATAAATTTATCTTCCCGGTAGATTTTGTTATTCTAGATATGGAAGAAGATAAAGAAATTCCAATAATATTAGGAAGACCCTTTTTAGCCACTAGAAAAGCTATGATTGATGTTCAGAAAGGAGAATTGACTATGAGAGTAAACGATCAAAAAGTAACTTTTAACATAGCAAAATCAATGAAATATCCTGCTTTAGAAAGAGATGATGAATGTTTTTGAATGGAAATACTTGAACATTCGCAAAATGAACATTTTAAAGAATATTATGAAGAAAAGTTAGAAAAGGAAAATATATAATTAATTGAAGAAGCAAATAATGAAAAACTGGATTATATAAAGAAAAAATTTGAAATGTTGGATAATACTGAAAACACTGAAAAGAATATAGTTCAATCGATAATTAGACCTCATGAACTCGAAATAAAAATTCTACCTAATCATTTAAAATATGCTTACTTAGGTAACCATTCAACCCTACCTGTTATTATATAAGCTGAATTGAATGAATCACAAGAACAAAAATTGTTAGACACATTAAAAAAATATAAGAAAACTTTTGGTTGGACTTTAGCAGATATTAAAGGAATTAGTCCTTCAATCTGTATGCAAAGAATTATTTTAGATAATGAACATAAGCCAAGAGTAGATCCTTAAAGGAGATTAAACCTAATAATGAAAGAAGTAGTCAAGAAAGAAAGATTAAAATGGTTAGATAACGGTATTATATATCTTATTTCGGACAGTGCTTGGGTAAGCCCAATTCACTGTGTTCCTAAGAAAGGAGGAGTGACAGTTAAAGCTAATGAAAATAATGATTTAATACCTATAAGACAAGTGACTGGATGGCGTATATGAATTGACTATAGAAAATTAAATGCAGCCAATAGGAAAGATCACTTCCCATTACCATTTCTAGACCAAAGGTTGGGATTAGCCGGACATAAATATTTTTGTTTTTTAGATGGATATTGACCCGATTTTTGTATTTCCAAATACTAGGATTTGTACCACTACTACAAAATTTAATTTCTCGCAAAGGAGCAAAACACTTGACCTGGAATAACTCGCTATATGGATGTGTACCAAATTTTAATTACCATAATAACATTAAATAAAACTTGATTTGCTACTGAGTGCTAGGCCGCTAAAGTTTAATACTTTTTAAATATATGTTTATATAGCAAAATATAATTTTAAAAGAAAATATTTTATATAGTTTATGGGTACTATGCAAGTACACGTATCATTTCAAGTAATATTGGGCTTTGAAACAAAGACCCCAGTATCGATCCCACTGGGAAAAAATGGTAATAAATTTTTAAATATTGTATTTCAAAATCTTTTTGTATTTTAATCTAACTATAAATTACTTTTAATTTACTAGATGCAGATAAAGAAAACAATAATAAGAAAATGATTTTGTGAAAACAATATAAAACAAACAACTTTCTTCCTTTCAATTAATCCATGATTTTTAAGATAATTTAATATTCGTTGGAGAATCTGTTTCATGCTATTGTGCCAAATAGAAGCATTCCTATTCTTTACCCTTTGATCTAGGCACAAAGAACATTGGCTAATCTAATGATCAGGTCCGGATGTATTGTTAGCAGAATTGGTTAATCTAGGCTCACACCACTAGATGTCCAAGCGTGGCTATGGTCGGCCCTACTAGTGACCCTTTCCTTATCTATAAATCAAATTATAAGGATTTAGTCTGTCACTCTAAAAAATTATCAATTCTACGCCTTTAAATATTATCTTCCTATTTATTTGCACTTCACCTTGAATAGCCCACACATCGTCATCGACTACCCAAGGATTCATGCGACATCTACAAGGTAAGAGTTCTTCTTCTTCTATGTCTCAAAACTCTTCAACAGTTTTTAACAATTTAAATGGCCAATTTAAAAAGTAAAGTAAAATCATGTATTAATATAATCACAATGTTTTGAAAATATTTTGATTTTCAATTCTCCATCGAATCTTATATTATCTTATTTATCTTTTCATAATTGAAGGAAGAAAGTAAACTAACTACTCAGAACACATTGAATATAAACATCAAAACATAGTAAATAAACTTTGAATCAAAAATAAAATACTTATCTTAAATATTCCTTCTAAAGATCTTCTGATTCCTAGTGTAATGAACTCCAGATGCAACAACTTGAAACTAAACTCACTAAACTAAATAAAAGTGGCCCTAAATTTCTCTCTCTATTTCTCTCTCTAAGGATGAGAGATCTTAAAGTGGCTAAGAGAAAGGGGTTATAATGGGGGCACATTTTTTTGAAGAAATGGACTCCTATTTATTAGCTTCAAGGGTTGCCTTGAGGTACCTCTTCAAAACATGTCCACATTCAATGAATCTTCAAGAAGGTCTGTCTGGCGCCTAGGCGCCGAAATCTGGTGCCTAGGCGTCGGACACCGCGTCCAGTTCTTCACACCTCTTCACTTTGGCTCGCACCTCTTCGTGATTAAAACCATTTTGGAGCATCCAAATGCAATGTATCTCATGTCCTATTATCAAGGAACAACTACCAGTCTTCTAGAATGTCCAATAACCGCTCACTTCATCAAAATAACCGTCCAAACATTGTCAAAAACTTAACAGTTTCTGTATCGAGTCTGGCGCTTAGGCGCCAACTTCTGGCACCTAGGCGTCAGGCCATATTTTTTATAATTTTTGTATTTTGCTCCATTTTTGCTCCTTTTTGCTCCTTTTTCCTTTTTTAGACCTTTTTACATCATCTACATCCAAAAATACCTTTCATTAAAGCATAATATCCTTAGAAATTGAAAAAAATCAAGGCATAAAAATATGTATTATTTTATGGATAGTTATACCGGTTATCATCAGATATATATTACTCCTGAGGATCAAGAGAAAACTACATTTACTAGTCCTTATGGAACATTTGCTTTTCGAAGAATGCCTTTTGGATTATGTAATGCATCTGCAAGATTCTAGAGATGTATGATGTCTATATTTAGTAAATTAATTGATGATGTAATAGAAGTATTTATGGATGATTTCTCTGTATTTGGAACGTCATTTGACGCATGCTTGAATCATCTTGAAAAAGTATTAGAATTATGCAATAAAACTAACTTAGTTCTAAATTGGGAAAAATGTCAATTTTTGGTTGCAGGAGGAATTGTATTAGGGCATAAAATTTCAGAAAATGGCATGGAAGTAGACCCTGAAAAAATTCAAGTTATAGCTAAATTACCACCTCCAACTACAGTAAAAGGGGTAAGAAGTTTTCTTGGACATGCTGGATTCTATAGATGCTACATAAAAGATTTTTCAAAAATTACTAAACCTTTATGCCAACTTTTAGAAAAGGATAAGAAATTTGAATTCACAATTGAATGCTTAAATGATTTTGAATTATTAAAAGATAAATTAATCACAGCAGCTATAATAGTCTCACCTGATTGGGAGAAACCATTCAAACTTATGTGTGATGCTAGTGATTATGCTATAGGAGCAGTACTTGGGCAAAGATATGATAAAATTTTTAAAGTCATATACTATGCTAGTAAAACTCTTAATAATGCTGAATTGAATTGTACAGTTACTGAAAAAGAGTTATTAGTAATTGTTTATGCCTTTGATAAATTTAGGCCTTATCTAATTAGAAATAAATGTATTGTGCATACTAATCACTCTGCTATTAAATATCTAATGTAAAAGAAAGATTCCAAACCAAGATTAATTAGATGGATATTACTAATGCAAGAATTTGATTTTGAATCATTAACAAAAAGGGAACTGATAATCAAATAGTAGATCATTTATCAAGACTATAATATAATGAATTATTTGATACTAATAATGAAATTACTGACAGTTTTCCTGACGAATGATTATATATTATAAATGAGTGGAAAATACCATGGTATGCTGACCTAGTAAATTATATTGTAAGTGATATTTTACCACCTATGTTAACTTTGCAACAATAAAAAAAATTCATTCATGGTGCTAAAAGATATTTTTTTGATGAACCATATTTATATAAGCAATGTAAGGATCTTATAATTAGAAGATGTGTGTCTTATGAAGAAGCAGAACAAATCATTCAGAAATGTCATGATTTTGATTTTGAAGGATATTTTGGAACAAATAAAATTGCTTATAAAATTTTACAATCAGGATTTCATTGGCCTACTCTTTTTAGAGATGTTTATAGATATATCAAAACTTGCGATAGATGCCAACGAGTAGGAAATATATCTAGAAGAAATGAAATGCCTCTAAATTTTATATTAGAAGTTGAAATTTTTTATGTTTGGGGATTAGATTTTATGGGACCATTTGTTCCTTCATTTGGAAATTCATATATATTAGTTGTTGTCGATTATGTTTCTAAATGGATTGAAGCACAAGCTTTACCTCGATGTGACGCTAAGAGTGTTTCAAAGTTTCTAATGAAAAATATTTTTACTAGATTTGGAATGCCAAGAGTGATTATCAGTGACGGAGGTTCTCATTTTAGAAATAAATATATTCACAAACTAGTAGAAAAATTTAACATTATTCATATGATATCAACTGCTTATCATCCACAAACTAGTGGATTAGCTGAAGTTTCTAATCCAGAGATTAAATGTATTTTAGAAAAGACTGTAAACCCTAATAGATTGGATTGGTTTATAAGACTAGACACTGCACTATGGGCATACAGGACTGCTTATAAAACTCCAATTAGAATGACTCCTTACATGTTTATTTATGGAAAGACTTGCCACTTACATGTTGAATTAGAACATAAAGCTTATTTTGCAATTAAAGAATTTAATTACAATCTGAAAGAAGCTAGTGAGAAAAGATTATTGCAATTGAATGAATTAGATAAATTAAGAAATGAATCTTATTGTAATGATAGAATTTATAAAGAAAAAATGAAATTATGGCATGATCGAAAGATTAACCTGAAGAATTTTGAGCCAGGACAAGAGGTTTTGCTTTATAATACAAGATTAAAATAATTTCTTGGGAAATTGAAATCTCGATGGTTAGGGCCTTTCACTATAACTCAAATATTTTCATATGGAACTATAGAAATTAAAGATCCAAAAACTGAACATAGATTTAAAGTAAATGGACACAGATTAAATCCTTATTTTGAAGGGATAAGACAAAGTTTTAAAGAGGTTTAAAGCTCAGTCAACCTGATTACTAATTAAATTAGGTCAGGCTGATGACGTTAAACCAAGTGCTTTATGGGAGGCAACCCATAGTAGTTATTAATTATGATCTATTTCTTAAAGTTATTGAAAAATTAAAATATAGAATGAATTCTACTCATTTTACTTTTTAGAATCATCACAAATTTGAATCTATACAAAGAAATCAAAAAATATTCGGACCAGAGCGAAAAATTGGGCAATTTGTCTAATCGCACCGACGGCGAGATAGATCCCGCCCATAGTGAGATCGTCGCGCCCAATTTTAGTTTAAATTAATTAACTATTCCACCGACAGCGAGATCGTTACCGCTGATGGCGAGATAGTTCAAAAGTTGTTTTTGTGAGTTATTCTGCGGTTTTGGACGGTTCTAAGGGCATTTCTCTATATAAAATATTTAAAAGTTCATTTTTATACTATCTTCTTCCTTAGAAACGACTAGAGTCCCTCCAAAACAATTTATTATGGCCTCCAAACTACTTGAAACCATGAAATCTGGAGTTTTTAACCGACGAAAGTTTGTCAGTTATGAGGCTCAGCGACTATAAACAAGATTTTGATGAAGAAATGTCTGGTTAAAGAAAGAGGATTCGTAAACAGAGGAGCGGAGAATTCAACAACAACAATTGAAGAAATGATTGTTCAACGACGTTGGGAGGTATTCTGCTATACCACATCTGCTGTAGTCATTCCGATAGTCAAAGAATTCTACTCTAATCCGCATGCGATCCATAATGGAAGTGTTTACGTAAGAGTGCGCATGGGTAACTTTCACTCCTTCTCGAATAAATGAATTATATTTGATTGAAAATACCCCTATTTGCCACTATTCAAATTTTGTTCCTACAAGATACAACATGAATGAGATCTACAGATATCTGACCGACGAACCTGATGATTGGGAATTAAGAGAAGACGGGTACGTTAGTTTTTCTGCATCACTTCTTAACCCCATCTTAAAGCATTGGCATTTCTTTATATCATCAAAATTATTACCCACTATGAGGGTAAACAAAGTTTCGAAGGAATGCTCAATCTTAAATTATTGTATTCAATCTTGATTGTCTATTGATGTTGGATCTATTATTGTGAAGTCTGCATTAGGATTAATTGTGCATGGGTCAATTCATGGACTTGGACACCCATCAACTATATTTACTTTATGTAGTCAGTACCAAGTTTCCTACGAAGCTTGGGAAAAAGTGTTATTGCCTTGGAAATCACTAGATCTGACAGATATGTTTCCTACATTGGATAAATGATGAAACAGTAATTATTTCTGAACAAGCATCACAAAACAATCCTTTAGTTAAGCCCCTGACTGATAGAACAAACCTCATTTTACGGAAATTCAAAGGATTGGAGAAGGAACTACAGAATGTGATGAATTCTATAGATAATATCTCTGATTTATTCGATCACATCGATTGGAGAATGAAGGAGCACTTTAACCATACAGGACACCTGGAGGCAAGTTTTATACAATTATTGAGACAGAAAGGGTGGATTAAAGAAGACACTAATGCAGAATTCCCTTTCAGGCCTTTCTATAATTTGTTTGTGCACCTACATTCTTTCGGAAACATCAGAAAAGAGATCAGTTCAGATTCAGATGAGTAGCAGAGATTTCTATTCATATTATATGTATATGTGTGATTTGAATTTAGTTTTTGATATAAATTGAACTTTACGTAGATAATCTCAGTTTATATGAGATTGTATGTTGTTTGTTTTGTCTCAGCATTTAGAGTATCGTGGTCTGGATTGTAATGCTGAGTTAAATGTGTTTGGGTTAATTTGATAAGTCAATTGTTAGTTATGTAGTGTTTGAAGTTTGTAAGTTAATGGATTTCATTTATAAAGTTATAATGTTTGTGTTGTGTGAATTTATGTGTTAGTATAGTATCTAATCTTAATAAAAGAATAATAATAAATATGTCAAATTTAGTGACCGGAACAATGAACAAGACTTAATCAAGTTTAAAAACATTGTAAAAATTAAAGATATTAAAATTTTGGTAACCCCGCCGATAGCGAGAACTATCTCACCGACGGCGATGAAAAGTCCGCTGAGAGCGAAAAAATCCCGCTGACGGCGAGATTTTCTCAAAACTTTGGCCTTGGTGGATTAATTAGCTCACTGACAGCGAAAAATTTCTCGCCGACAGCGAAAAATTTCTCGCCGACAGCGAGATCGCGAAATATACTTTATTTGACTGGTCAACCGACACTATTCATCGTCTCCCTCCTCAAAACTTCAAAAAACTGACCTATGACTTGTGGAATCTTAGATTTGAAGCGATTTCAACATATTTTGACGCTAGATTTTATCTTCCCTTGGAAAGAGCTTCACTCCTATGTAAAATATTTTTATTTTCACCATGAATTTCTTCTACATTGAGGAATTTTGGAAAAATTTAAAATGAGAAGAAAAGACTTGAAGAAATTCTTAGAACTTGATTTAAATTGATTTTAGTAACTATTGGAAGTCATCTTAGTAATATTTAGAAGTTTAGTTAAAATTTTTTGTGAATTTCAGAGATCAAAAAATGGCTTCACGACAAAAGAGAAAAATGGATTATGACGAAACTCATTTTGTGAATGCAAGGGCACAATTAAGATATTTTCACAATTTTCAAGCCAGGAAATGCATTCAGGATTGAGTTTTCAAAAGTCTTGGAGGTGAAGTAGAATGAATAATTAAAGAAAGAGGATGGGAAAATTTCTATTTCAAAACCTACAGAGCCACTATGGAAGTGGTAAAAGAATTCTATGCCAACCTGACACAGGCTGAAGATGCACCTCTTAAGGTTAGAGGATTTTTTGTGGAATTCTGCGCTGCAAGAATAAATGCTTATTACAAAGTGCAAGACCCCTACACCCATGATTATGATACATTTGGAACTATGGAAGGACGACTCGAAGAGGTGATCGACTTTCTCACTGATGGGAAAGGAGTTTGAAAAATGAAGTAGCAAGAACTGGTAAACTTCCCTCTTTCTATGTTGAATGCTTCATCTAAAGCCTGACACTATATCATTTGTTCTACCTTGTTACCTAATTACCACCATAGTGAGGTAACAAGAGATAGAGCTATTCTGAATTTCTACATTCAGAACCAAAAAAGTATTAATATGGGAAGTATAATTTATAAGAATATATTAGCCACCGCAATAAGTGAAAGTGGAGGAGGACTAGGACATCCTGGTCTGATCTATGCACTCTGCCAATTATCTAGGGTAGAGGCAAAAGATGATGAGGAATGGGTGGAGCCTATGAAACCCATTTCTCTTGCTAATATTATGAAATATGAATCCCACGAAGGATGAAGATCTGGGGGCAAGGAATTATGTACCTTCTTCAAGTAGAAATATTACCTCTGCCAGTTATGACCCTCCTCCCTAATGTACTCCTACCCTTCAGGATTTGATGAATGAGATGACTCTACAACGGAAAAATTTTGAGAAATTAGAAGAAAAAATGGAGCATATTGATCAGAGAATTGGGGGTTTAGAAAGAAGACATGATTATGACAGTGAGTGTCTCCAAAGACATTCAGAGTATGAGATAGCCAATTATGATGCTGAAAATCGTTACAGGAGAGGAGAGCTTGATGTTGTATTTCCTGAGTGCCCCCGATATACTCATTACCAGCCTAATCCACCCACTGACAAGGAAATGACGATATAGTTTGGGACTTTGATGCAGAAGATTAGATGTTATGTTTATTTGTTTAGGTATAGATTTTGTTGTATTTGTTTGTTTTTTGTTTTACATTTTAGTATTAATGTTTTAGTTTATGAACTTGATTACGATGTAGTGTAGATTGTTTTAATATTGTTGTTAATGTTATAGAGTTTTTAAATTTCTAATGTTTTCAGACTTCTATTGTAATCTTGGATTGAATTAGTAAATGTATGTGGATGTAGTATAATATGTTAGTATAAAATGTGGTAATATTGTGTTAAACTTCTTTACCCAAAACTTTCTTTAATATTTGGTGTATAGAAAAATACTAACAGTAAAGGTTAATTAAGTAATGGAAAAAGCATGCAGAACTTCAAAAAGAAGAAATACCTAAAGCTCGAAGGTATGATTTAAATATTACAGTTTATTTCTTTTTCACCCTATGTCGATAGATAGAAAAATTTAAGTGTGGAGGAGGGAAAAATACAAATTTAATTATTAAATTATTCTCAATTTACATTTTCAAAATTATTATAAAAATGAATTTCTGTAGCAATTTTAATTCAGTAAACTATAATTGATTTATTTAATTATTATAGAAAATTAAAAGAAATACTTTTAATGATTAACTAATTTTTAGATTAAGGATATTTAGTATAAGAGAATAAATATAGCTAACTATTTAAAGTAAGGAAAATTATATTTTCAAATATGAAATTCTTAAATATTTAGTTGAGAAAGAAAAGATTGAAACCCAATGAAGTAAAAGCTTTGAAATATATATAAGAGAAGTAAATGTTTCCAGTTTCAAATTTAGGAAGAGAAAATTGAAGTTCAAAATTATTAACAGGCTAACCAAAAATAGTGATCCTCACTTAAAAAAAATAAATAAAAAAAAGGGATTGAAAATCAATCCAGAAAGAAAAGAAAAAGATATATATATATATATATATATATATATATATATATATATATATATATATATATAAGTGAGGAGAAACTTGAGGAAATGCCTTATCAAAAATTGGCTTCATTTAAATCAACCTAAAGGGGTAAACTTCAATTACATTTCTGAACTTATATATATAGATTAGAATTTTACTAAGTTGTGTTTTCATAAAATTCAAATCATCTGAATATTTTCAGTAATTTAGTGTTGAAAAATATAGTCTTTCGTGAAATAAATAGAGGACTAGAAATCTTAAATTTAAAAACTAAATAGCCTTACATTTATAGAATTAGTTTAATTATTTTAAAATATTTCAAGAGAACTTTACTATAATACTTATTTAAATCTAATTCAAAGTATTTCTGAATTAAAACTTTACTATAAAATAATCATTTACTTTTATGTAGTATCTAAATTACTTGAGGACAAGTAATAGTTAAGTTTGGGGGAATTTGATCACTAGAAAATATATTAAGAATTTCATACCAATTTTATATGAAATTGCACTTTAAAGAAAGGTATTTTCTTGGTTTTATTACAGGAATGAAGATTTATAAGTACTGAAAGCAAAAAGCACAAAAGAAGCGGATTAGGAGCAAAAAGGACTCAATTTGATAAAAATTGAACTATCCTGCCGACGACGAGATTTAGGCCGCCGACGGCGAGTTTTTCCCGAAAGATTTTTAATATATTATAAGAAGCCCACTGACTGCGAGATCGAGCCCACCGATAGAGAGATCGACGTGGTTAGCCTATCTTCTAGAAGCTCGCCGACGGCTAAATCAAGCCGCCGACGGCGAGACAGTTCAAAAGAACCAAAATACTTTGAACCTAGACGCTTTTTGAAGAGGTGCTTAAGCAACCTTTGGAGAATTGACCCATTCTATAAATAGAGACGAATTTTAGTCATTGGTGTGTCAGTTTTGTGTCATTTGTGTGGAAGTTAAGTGTAATTTAAGAGTCTTTTGAGTGAGTAGATAAAGTGTTTAGCGTTTTAGTGTGCTGTACTGGAAGGAAGAGTCAAAGGAACTTCAAGAATCTGCTTTGGGAGAAGAATTGAGATAAGTATATTTGTTATTTGTTTGTTAACTTTAATGAAATCCATGCTTTGTGTTATTTTTCCCATGCATTCTGAGTAGTTTCCTTAGTCTTTCTCCTTGTTATCGAGATTTCGTGAAATGATGAATTAAAGTAATTGTGCCTTAAAATATAAAAATAGAAATTGTGTTATTCTTTAACTTAAATCTTAATTTACTTTCAATCTGACCAATTAATTTGTTAACATATGTTGAAGTATCAACTACAGTAAAGATTACATCCAAGATTCGGGGAAGTCAAAAGCCTTGGAAGGAGGGTGCAAATAAATAGGGAAATATTAACTATCGGGCGTAGAATTGGTCATTTTAGTGTGACAGACTAAAATATTCAAATTGGTCTTATTATTTGAGAGCTGAAGTGTAGATGTTAGCCCTCAGGCGAGGGGAACGTGGGAGCTCGAAGTGGCGATCGATATCCTCCCGACCCTAGCCGCAGATTCAGTAATCAAACATAAGACTAGTCAATGTTCTTTGCACCTGGACCAAAGGGTAAAGAATAGGAATGCTCCAATTTTGTACAATACAATTAAAAACTTATTTAATTCTTCATTCACTTAATTCTCTATAACAAGGAGCAAGATACTTTTTTGACATCTTATATTCAACCTTAAGCATTAGTTTATTTTAGTCTAAGTATTATTAATTTCTGTATACTAGATTAGTAAGTAAGTTTACTTTAATTTATCTTTAAAATTTTCTAACTTCCCTGTGGGATCGATATCTAGGACTCCATTAGTTCCCAATATTACTTGATAATGATATGTATACTTACGTAGTATTGATCTATAAAAAAAACCTATTTCTTTATGTCTTAATTCTTATAAATTTCTAAGGATATTATGCTTTAATGAAACATATTTTTTGTGTTTTTTGATGTAGGTAATGTAAAAAGGTCTAAGAAGGAAAAAGGAGTAAAAAGGAGTAAAAATGGAGCAAAACACCAAAAGTATAAAAAAAATGGCATGGCGCCTAGGCGCCAGAAACTGGTGCCTAAGCACCAGACTCGATACAAAAACTGTCAAGTTTTTGACAACGTTTGATCAGTTATTTTGATGGAGTGAGCGGTTATTGGACATTCTAGAAGGCTGGCGGTTGTTCCTTGATAATAGGAAATGAGATACGTTGCATTTGGACACTCCAAAATAGTTTTAATCGTGAAGAGGTGTGAGCCAAAGTGAAGAGGTGCGAAGAACTGGACGCAGGGTCCGGCGCTTAGGCGCCAGACCGACCTTCTAGAAGATTCATTGAATGTGGACATGTTTTGAAGAGGTGCCTCAAGGGAACTCTTGAAGCCTATAAATAGAGGTCCATTTCTTCAGAAAACGTGCCCCTCCCATTCTACCCCTTTCTCTTATCTACTTTAGGATCTCTCATCCTTAGAGAGAGAATTAGAGAGAGAAATTTAGGGCCACTTTTGTTTAGTTTAGTGAGTCTATTTTCAAGTTATTGCATCTGGAGTTCATTACAATGTGGAGTTAGTAGGAATCAGAAGATCTGTAAAAGAAATAATTGAGATAAGTATATTTTTATATTTGATTCAGAGTTTAATTATCATGTTTTGTTATTTATTTTCAATGTGTTCTGAGTAGTTAGTTACTTTCTTACTTCAGTTATGAAGAGATAGATAAGATAATATAAAGATTCGATGGAGAATTAAAATTCAAAATATTGTGATGACATTAATACCTGATCTTACTTTACTTTTTAAATTGGTCGTTTGAATTGTTAAAACCTGTTGAAGAGTTTTGTGACCTTGAAGGAGAAGAACTCTTAACTTGTAAATGTCACATGAATCCTTGGGTAGTCGAAGGCCATGTGCGAGCTATTCATGGTGAAGTGCAAATAAATAGGAAGATAATAGTTAAAGGGCATAGAATTGATAAGTTTTTAGAGTGACAGACTAAATTCTTATAATTTGATTTATGGACTACGAAAGGGTCACTAGTAGGGCCGACCATAGCCACCCTTGGACATCTAGAAGTGTGAGCCTAGATTAACCCATTCTACTAACAATACATCCAGACCTATTCTGTAAATTAGTCAATGTTCTTTGCGTCTGGATCAAAGGGTAAAGAATATGAATGCTTCTATTTGGCACAATACCATAAATCAAATTCTCCAACAAATATTAAATTATCTTAAAAATCTTAGATTAATTGAAAGAAAGAAAGTTGTTTATTTTATATACAATTCATTAAATCATTTTCTTATTATTGTTTTCTTTATTTGCATCTAGTAAATTAATAATAATTTATAATCAAATTAAAAGATAAAATAAAAATATTTTTATGATTTTATTTCGCTTTCACTTCATAGAAAATTTATTTCTATAAATCTTCCCTGTGGGATCGATATCGGGGTCTTTGTTTAAAAACCCTATATTACTTGAAACGACGTATACTTGCGTAGTACCCCTAGTGTGTACAAATATTTACTAAATTATATAATATTAATTTTATACACTAGCCGCTATTTATAAATTAAGTCAGAGTTTTTGGCTATCTTTTGGAAGCAAACATTACTGCGTTAAGCGCGGCTCGGGTCAAGTTTTTGGCGTCGTTGCCGGGCAAGGAAAGGAAGTAAGGAAGAAAGAAATAGAATAGCTAAATTTTATATTTATTGCTTGTTTTATGTGAAGATTTGGTTCTGAAGGATTAATACCTTTAGATTCTGAATTGGAAAGAACAATTAGAAAAATTAAAAAGGGAAAACAAATTCAAAAATTTCAAGAAATGGCTACTTTACAAAATCCAATTGAACTTAATGATCAAAATGTTTATAAACCATTAAGGGATTATGCTAACCCTACAGTTGATGAACTTCATAGTATTGTCAAATACCCACTGTAGATGATAATTCTTTTGAACTTAAACCGTCTATTATTCAAATGGTGTAAAACAATCAATTTAGTGGATCACCAAACAAGGATCCAAATTTACATCTTGTTAGTTTTTTAGAACTTTGTGCTACCTTTAAATATAACAGTGTTTCTCATGATGCTATTAGACTTAGACTCTTTCCTTTTCCTTTAAGAGATAAAGCAAAGATGTCGTTAAACTCATTAGCGACTGGTTCTATTAAAACATAGGCTGAAATGGCACAAAAATTCCTTGCTAAATATTTTCCTCGTTCTAAAACTGCTAAATTAAGAAATGATATTACATCATTTAGTCAATTTGACGGGGAGACAATATATGAAACTTGGGAAAGATTTAAAGAACTATTAAGAAAATGTCCTCATCATGCTTTACCTGATTGGTTGATTATTCAAACATTTTATAATGGATTAATTGGATCTTTAAAATCAATTATTGATGCCGCTGCTGGAGGTTCTTTGATGTCTAAATCATTTGAAGAAGTTTACACTTTAATTGAAGAAATGGCTAATAATAATTTTCAATTGCCTTTCGAAAGGATTAACCCTAAAAAGATGGCCAGTATTCAAGATAATGAAGCCTTTCCTATCTTAGCTTCACAAGTTGCAGCAATGTCTAAGAAATTAGATAATTTTGCAATTAATATTTCGCATAATAACTCTGCTAATATTGAAGATTCTCAAACTATTGAAACTTTACAAGCTATTGCAAGTAAAAATAATCCTTATTCAAATTATTATAATCCTGGGCGGAAAAATCATCCTAATTTTAACTAGAATAATTCACAACAACAATGGGGTAATAATCAATCTCATCCCACTAGAAATTGGAATAATCAAGTTAATTCCAATTATAAACCTCCTGGATTTAATAATCAATAGAAAAAGTTATCAATAGAAGAATTAATTATGCAAATGAATAATCAATTACAAAATTAAAATACTACTATTCGTAATATTAAAAATCAAATGGGGCAAATTGCTACTTTAATTAATAATCGACCCGTAGGAACACTTCCTAGTAATGTTGAAATCAATCCAAAGGAAACTGGAAAAGAACATGAATAAGTTAAAGCTGTGTAACTTAGAAGTGGAAAGGAATTAAAAGAAAAATTGCAGAATAAAATTGAAAAAGAGATTAAGGTTGAAGAGATTGAAAAACCTAAAGAAACTCTCTCTCCTAGTCAAGATCGATCGTTATACTGTTAATGTGGAAGTTGAAAAACCACCACCACCTTTTCCTCAAAGACTTAAATAGCAGAAACTTGATCATCAATTTTCTATGTTCTTTGAAATTTTTAAGAAACTTACTTTTAACATATCTTTTGCTGAAGCTTTGGAACAAATGCCAACTTACGCAAAATTTATGAAGAATATTTTAAGCAAAAAATGAAAAATTAAAGCTTTTTAAACTGTTGCATTAGGTGAAGAATGCAGTGCAATAATTCATAAGAAATTACCTGAAAAGCTTAAGGATCCTGGAAGTTTCACTATACCCTGTGCTATTGGAGAAAAATTTTGCTGAAAAGCTTTATGTGATTTAGGAGCAAGTATTAATCTCATGCCATTTTCTATCTTTCGAAGGTTGGATTTAGGAGATATTTCTCCCACCACTGTAACTCTTTAGTTAGCTGATAGATCTATCACTTATCCTAAAGGAGTTATAGAGGATGTCCTTGTTAAAATGGATAAATTTATCTTCCATGTAGATTTCATAGTACTTGACATGGAAGAAGATAAAGAAACGCCTATTATTTTAGGAAGACCTTTTCTAGCTATCGGACGATCTATGATTGATGTGCAAAAAGGAGAATTAACCATGAGAGTCAATGATCAAGAAATTAAATTCAATGTTCTTAAATCAATGAAGTACCCTGATAAAGAGAAATGTTATTGAATGGATATAATTGATTATTTAATTGAAAAACATTATAAAAAAAAATGTAAAGTTATCTCTGAAGAAAAATTTGAATTTTTAACTGATGAAGAAAAAGTATTAGAAGAAGAATAGACTCATTTTATGAAAGATAATTGGGAAACTTTAGACATAACTCAAAATGATATACTTTTACCCTCAATTAAAAAAGCACCTGAACTGGAATTAAAAATATTATCTTCACATTTAAAATATGCGTTTCTTGGAAATTTGTTAACTTTACCTGTTATTATTTCTTCTGAACTGTGTAAAGATCAAGAAGAAAAATTACTAGGTGTGTTAAATAAATATAAGAAAGCTTTTGGTTGGACTATTGCTGGTATAAGAGGAATAAGCCCTTCCATTTGCATGCATAGAATTTTAATGGAAGAAAATTTTAAACCTACTATAGAATTGCAAAGAAGATTAAATCCTATCATGAAAGAGGTTGTTAAAAAAGAAATTATTAAGTGGTTAGATGTTGGTATTATTTATCCTATTTCAGATAGTCAATGGATGAGTCATATTCATTGTGTTCCGAAGAAAGGAGGTGTAATTGTCATTGTTAATGATAAAAATGAACTTATTCCTACAAGACAAGTTACTGGATGGTGAATTTGTATTGACTATAGGAAATTAAATAAAGCCACTAAAAAGGATCATTTTCCTTTACCTTTCTTGGATCAAATGCTCGATAAATTAGCTGGACACTCATATTTCTGTTATCTGGATGGATATTCTGGTTATCATCAATTACTTATTGCTCCTGAGGAACAAGAAAATACAACTTTTACAAGTCCTTATGGAACATTTGATTTTAGAAGAATGCCTTTTGGTTTATGTAATGCACCTGCAACTTTTCAAAGATGTATGATGTCAATATTTTGTGATTTGATTGACAAAGGAATTGAAATATTCATGGACGATTTTTCGGTCTTTGGAACTTCGTTTGAATCTTGTTTGGAAAACATAGCCAAAGTTCTGAAATGATGCAAAGAAACAAATTTAGTTCTTAACTGGGAAAAATGTTAATTCATGGTCACAGAAGGCATTGTACTTGGACACAAAGTACCAGGAAAAGGGATGGAAGTAGATCAAGGAAAAGTGAAAAGTATTGCTGAATTGCAACCACCTACTACTGTTACTGATGTGAGAAGTTTTTTAGGTCATGCTGGATTTTATAGAAGATATATAAAGGATTTTTCTAAAATTGCTAAACTTCTTTGTCATTTATTAGAAAAAGATGCACAATTTGAATTTAATGAAGAATGCATTAATGCTTTTAATATTCTAAAAGATAAATTAATAACTGCACCTATTATTGTTGCACCTGACTGGAATAATCTTTTGAATTAATGTGTGATGCAAGTGATTTTGCTATTGGAGCTGTATTAGGACAAAAATATGAGAAAATTTTCAAAGTTGTATATTATGCTAGTAAAACTCTCACTGAAACACAAAGAAATTACACTACCACTGAGAAAGAGCTTCTAGATATAATATATGCCTTTGATAAATTTAGACCTTATCTTCTTGGTACTAAATGCATAGTTCATACTGATCATTTTGCTATTAAATATCTAATATCTAAGAATGATTCTAAACCTAGACTTATAAGATGGGTTTTACTTCTACAAGAATTTGATTTTCAAATAGTACATAGAAAAGGAACTGAAAACCAAATTGCTATTCATTTGTCTAGAATTAAAAATGATATTATTTTGGAAGAAAATATAAATGAGAAATTCCCTGATGAATCTTTATATGTTATTCAAAGATCAAAACACAGTGGTATGCTGATATTGTTAATTATTTAGTTAGCATTATTTTGCCATATGACTTGGATAACAAATTTATTAAGAAATTTAAATATGATGCTAAATCTTATATTTTTGAAGAACCTCATTTATTTAAAATTGGTAAAGATTTTATGATTCGAAGATGTGTACCTTATGAGGAAACTTTTGCTATTATTCAAAAATGTCATGATTCTGATTTTGGAAGACACTTTGGCATAGATAAAACTGCATTTAAAATTTTAAATTCTAGATTTTATTGGCCTACCTTATTTAAAGATGTGAGACAATATGTGAAAATATCTGATCGATGTCAAAGGATGGGAAATATATCTAGGAAAGATGAAATGCCTTTAAACTAAATATTGGAAGTTGAAATTTTTGATATATGGGGATTAGACTTCATGGAACCATTTGTTCCATCACCTGGAAAAATTTATATTTTATTAGCAGTTGATTATGTTTCAAAGTGGATTGAAGCTATTACTTTACCAAACTGTGATTCCAAAAGTGTTTCAAAGTTTTTAAAGAAAATGATATTTTCAAGATTTGGAATGCCTAAGATAATTATCACTGATGGTGGAAGTCATTTCAGGAATATACGAATTCAATCATTACTACAAAAATTTGGAATCAAACATAGAATTACAATCGCTTATCACCCTCAAAGTAGCGGAATGGTCGAAGTATCAAACAGAGAAATTAAAAGAATTTTAGAAAAGACTGTTAATCCTAAAAGAACTGATTGGGTTGATAGACTTGATTCTGCATTATGGGCTTATAGAACAGCTTATAAGCCACCAATCTGAATGTCACCTTTCCGGTTAATTTATGGTAAACATTGTCACTTACCTGTAGAACTTGAACATAAAGCTTATTGGGCAATAAAGGAGTTTATTTTTAATTTGAATAAGTTGGAGAAAAATGATTATTGCAACTAAATTAGATGGAATAAATTAGAAATGAATCGTATGACAATGCAAGAATTTATAATGAGAAAATGAAGATGTTGCATGATAAGAAAATTTCAGGAAATATTTTTGAGCTTGGACATAAAGTATTACTGTTTAATTCTCGTTTAAGACTTTTTCCTAGAAAATTAAGATCTAAATGGATTAGAACTTATTTAGTTGAGAAATTATACCATTATGGAGCTGTGGATATTAAAGATCCCAAAACTGGAAAAATTTTTAAAGTAAATGGATTATGATTGAAGCTTTATTTGGGAGATATTAAGAAGATTTATAAAGAGGCTTATGAATTGAGTCAACGTGATTAAAGATTTACTTAAGTCGGGCTGACAACATTAAACCAAGCTTTTTGTGGGAGGCAACCCATAATTATCTTGTGTTTTTGTGTTTTGATGAAAGGTTATGCCTCGATCATGATTAATTTTATATTACTTTAGAAATATTTGATGCTCATAAGTCTTGGTTGACTTAGGCTGAAAATTATTTTGAAGTATGTAGAAATTAAAAATAGGATCACTCTATTTTAAATTTGAGTAAAAAGGAGATCAAGTTAACCTTCATTATGATAGTTTACAATGTGAGTTATCGAGTCTAAATTAGTCTTATCAGTATAATTTTCCTATCTTGGAGAACGAAATTTTGAAAATTTGACGATTAGGCGAAACGGAGTTGAACATAGTTCTGGTGCCTAGGCGCCAGAATTCGGCGCCTAAGCGCCAGAATCAACTATGTGTCAATAGGTCAGGCGCCTAGGCGCCAGATTCGGCTTTTAACCGCCATGGTTACTGGGTCGTCTAAAAACCGAAAATTTTCAGTTTTTCACACGATTTTCCCCTTTAAATCAACCCATCTTCTTCCCTAACCATCAAGCAATCAAAATTACGTCCCATACACTTTCTTCTTGAGATATTTGAGAAATTTTTAAAAAAATGGAAAGGAGAAATCATGAAGAAGAGGCTAGGGACAAGGTCTCAAGGGATCCTCAACCCTACTTCAATGGTTTCATCGCTGTAAGTTTAGAGAAAATTTTTAGTCGTTTGGATAAGTTTGAAGAAGATTTTAAAAGGATTGGAGATCGCCTTCATGAGATGTTTCATCAAGTTGAACAACTAGAATGGCAAATGAAACTTCAATTTGATCATTTTGCGGCTTATCAAGATGCTCAATTTGAAATGTATGCGAAGAACAAGTGGATTGATGAAAAGATGGCTACGAATTTCCCGAGAGCGTTAGTATTCTTTCCAAGTGGAACACACAATTTCCCTTGTGAAGATTAGAATATTCTAGTGATGAGATAGTTATTATGATTTGTTGAGTCGTTGTATCGATTTAGAGAATCGATTGTGTTTGTTTGTGCATTTGCTTTCATGTTCAATGTGTGTTGTTTTTGCTTTTAAATTGTTATGATTAAGTGTGTATTAGGAACTTGAATCAAATGTAGTACTTATCTGGAATGTATTGAGTCAAAATTGAAGATTTTAAATGGAAATTAGTGAGTTTGATTGAAAACCTTAGGTTTGATTGGTGGATTTAATATTTAATTTTTATAAATTTTTGAAAAATGTTGTGGAAGTTAGAAACTGAAGCTCTACTCTGATATGAGTAATTGGAAGTTGAATTTATGAATTTTGGTGGAAAAATAAATTTTAAAAATTTATTTGTGAAAGGCGAGTCTGGCGCCTAGGCGCCAGAATTCAGCGCCTAAGCGCCAGTTCGGCCTGCTACCCAAAAATTACCATTTAAACTTCCTAAAGCCATTTTTGATGCCTAAGCTTCATCTTCTTCCCCATTTTCGCGAAAATACATCCTCTAGATCCATTTTGAGGTCAAAAAATCAAGGATTTGAGCGCGAAACCACTCAATTTCTTCGTCTCAAGGTCAGATCTACACTTTAAACCATTTATTTTCGATTTTCACCATAGATTTTCCTAGTTTTTGTTAAGAACTGAAATTTTGATTTTTAGTGATTTCTTCGGATTTTTAAAATTATTTTAAGTTTTATAAAACTTAAAAAGAGTTTAGATCTTTGATTCCTAAATTAATTATTGTTTTCTTTCACGTTTAGATGGCTCCAAAATCTAAGCGCGGGAAGGGACGAGAAAATTTTGATAGCAGCAAATTTCCAACTGCGGCTGCGCATTTTCACTTCCACGAACTTGCATCGTCGAGAAAGTTCATCTCAGAACGAAGTTTTTATCATCCTGGGGAGATGATCGAAAACAATATTGTTGAGCACAACAGGCAACGATTTTGTTATTTTACTGCTATTGCTGTTATCTCGATTGCTCAAGAATTTTATGCAAATTTTCTGGATGCTAAAGATTCTGAAGTCTTTGTTAGAGGTATCGGAGTACGATTTACTCTAGAAAGAATCAACATATTCTATAGCCTGTCACCGACGATTGAGTGCTACTATTTTGGATTATCACCATATGAGGGTGATTTGGATATGATTATTGCCTATTTAACTGACAGTACTGGATCTTGGAAGATCAGGAACGGCAAAAGGGTAAATTTCAAATCTTCCAAGCTGAATGGTGTATCTAAAGCATGGGACTACTTTATTTCTGCAAGATTGTTACCTTCTAACCACCTGAGTTAAGTGACTAGAGATCAAGCGATCTTAAATTACTGCATTCAGGAGAGGAAGCCTATTGATGTCGGGAGCATTATTTATGATTCTTTGGAGCCTACTGCGAGGTCCAGCACTTCTGTTGGATTAGGATTTCCATCTCTGATCTACTCACTACGTGTTAGTAATGGAGTCACTACTGATATTTCTGAGGAGAAGCTAAAGTCTACTAAGCCAATTTTGCAGGAGAGTGTTAGTATCTATGATCGTCTTTGAGGGAAGAGATCAACCACTCATTCTACTTCTGCACATACTTCAGGTAAACCTTCTACTTCTAGACCCTCTACTTCTGCTGAGCCACCATCAGATTTCTGGGAATCAATGCATGATAAGTTTTTAGAGCAACAGCAGGAGTTATTTCAAACTCACTGCAGGATTGATACTATTGATAGAAAACTATATCATTTATCTGATTATACCCAGAGGAAGAGTAATTACGATGCTGAGTATGATGAAGCCTTAGTAAGATTTCTGAAGGGTGAACATGATGTTAGCTTTCCTACTTTTCCTAATTTCACACCATTTGTAGATCCTAAGGACGTAGAATTTTCCTTTGGTGATGAAGATGACGATGAGGTGATAGCTAGTGATTAGTAATAGAGAGATCTTTATGTTGTGCTACTCTGTTAGTTTGTTTTATTTGAATTGTTTGTTAGTTTTGTATTTGATGTATGTTGATTGTTTTGTGTTAGGATTCTGTTGTGTTGAGACTGAATTTAGAATTAATTTATATGTTGTTTTAGTTTAATGTTTAGTAATTTATTATTTTGCTCTGTTTTAATTCTGTTTCAAATTTAATATCATCATCAATTAGCTGCTTACCCTTCTATATACATGCTTCAATTTTATCTTAATTATTCATAAAAGCATGATTATAAGTTAATTTTTCTTTTTAAGATTGTTTTTACATACTTCTTAAAAATTCTGATGATTTTCTCTCTCATACTTTTAAATTATCATAGTATACTAAAACTTAAGTTTGGGGGAAGGGAAAATCCATTCAAAATTAAATTTTATTTGTCCTTAAAGAACTAATATTTTCTTAAAAATAAAAAAACTTTTTAAGATAACTTAAGAAATGAAGAATTTATTTGAGATTACTTTTATTTTTGAAATTATAAACAATTTAGTGAAATTAACCAAAATTATACAAACATTGATTGATTTTAAGAATAGAATTATTTAACTTAAAGAAGAATGAGATAAAGAATTTTTCTATTCATGGTAGAAATAATAGAATTTTAAAATTATTAAGTAATAAAAAATTATCACTTGAAAAAGAAAAGATTGGAATTCTTTTTGAATTTTTATTTATGTTATAATAATTAAGTGGAAATGTATAAGTTTTGAAAATATAAGTTAAGGATAATGAAGTTCAAAACCATTAACAGGCTATCCAAATATAGTAATCCTCTCTCTATATATATATATAAGATAAAGAGGAGAAGCTTGAGGAAATGCCTAATCAAAAATTGGCTTCACTTGAATTATCTTATAGGAAGAAAACTAGTTACATATTTTACTTGATTTTTATACATAAATATTTATTTGGAAAAGATTTTTCAAGAAGATCTTTTTCTTGTAAATAATCTATGAAAGCTTAATATAATAGACTTCTATTATTTTCAAAATGAATGGAAATTTTGAAATCTTATTATTTGGTAGTTAAATATTCTTTAAATTCTTAAAATTAAACCTAGTTAGTGAAATTGGGTTAATAATTTACTAAAGACTTTATAAAATCAAAAATCATAAGGAATCTTAAATATTTATCTTTTATTTCCAAAAGTTATATTTTATGTAGTAAAAAGAGTTACTTGAGGACAAGTAACATTTAAGTTTGGGGGATTTTGATAAATACCTATTTCTTTATGTCTTAATTCTTATTAATTTCTAAGGATATTATGCTTTAATGAAAGGTGTTTTTTGTGTTTTTGGATGTAGGTAATGTAAAAAGGTCTAAGAAGGAAAAAGGAGCAAAAAGGAGCAAAAATGGAGAAAAATACCAAAAGTATAAAAAAATATGGCTCGGCGCCTGGCGCCGGTTCTCGATGCCTAAGCGCCGGACTCGATACTGAAACTCGTCAAGTTTTTTACAATGTTTGATCAGTTATTTTTACGGAGTGAGCGGTTATTGGACATTCTAGAAGGCTGGTAGTTGTTCCTTAATAATAGGACATGTTATACATTACAATTGGACGCTCCAAAACGGTTTTAATCGCGAAGAGGTGTGAGCCAAAGTGAAGAGGTGCGAAGAACTGGACGCGGTGTCCGGCGCCTAGGCTCCAGATTCCGGCTGCTAAGCGCCAGACCGACCTTCTAGAAGATTCATTGAATGTGGACATGTTTTGAAGAGGTGCCTCAAGGCAACTCTTGAAGCCTATAAATAGAGGTCCATTTCTTTAGAAAACGTACCCCTCCCATTGTACCCCTTTCTCTTATCTACTTTAGGATCTCTCATCCTTAGAGAAAGAATTAGAGAGAGAAATTTAGGGCCACTTTTGTTTTGTATAGTGAGTTTATTTTCAAGTTTTTGCATCTGAATTTCATTACACTATGGAGTCAATAGGAATCAGAAGATCTGTAGAAGAAAGATTTGAGATAAGTATATTTTTATATTTGATTCAGAGTTTAATTATCATGTTTTGTTATTTATTTTCAATGTGTTCTGAGTAGTTAGTTACTTTCTTACTTCGGTTATGAAGAGATAGATAAGATAATATAAAGATTCGATGGAGAATTAAAATTCAAAATATTGTGATGACATTAATACTCGATCTTACTTTACTTTTTAAATTGGTACATTTAAATTGTTAAAACTCGTTGAAGAGTTTTGAGACCTTGAAGGAGAAGAACTCTTAACTTATAAATGTCACGTGAATCCTTGGGTAGTCGAAGGCCATGTGCGGGCTATTCATGGTGAAGTGCAAATAAATAGGAAGATAATATTTAAAGGCTGTAGAATTGATAAGTTTTTAGAGTGAAAGACTAAATTCTTATAATTTGATTTATAGACTAGGAAAGGGTCACTAGTAGGGCCAACCATAGCCACCCTTGGACATCCAGAAGTGTGAGCCTAGATTAACCCATTCTACTAACAATACATCCGGACCTATTCTGTAAATTAGTCAATGTTATTTGCGCCTGGATCAAAGGGTAAAGATGCTTCTATTTGGCACAATACCATAAATCAAATTCTCCAACGAATATTAAATTATCTTAAAAATCTTAGATTAATTGAAGGAAAGAATGTTGTTTATTTTTTATAGAATTCATTAAATCATTTTCTTATTATTGTTTTCTTTATTTGCATTTAGTAAATTAATAGTAATTTATAATCAAATTAAAAGATAAAATAAAAATATTTTTACTATTTTATTTCTCTTTCACTTCATAGAAAATTTATTTCTATAAATCTTTCCTGTGGGATCGATACTGGGGTCTTTGTTTAAAAACCCTATATTACTTGAAACGATACGTATACTTGAGTAGTACCCCTATTGTGTAAAAATATTTACTAAATTATATTATATTAATTTTATACACTAGCCGCTATTTATAAATTAAGTCAGAGTTTTTTGCTATCTTTTGGAAGCAAACATTACTGCGTTAAGCGCGGCTCGGGTCAAGTATCCACAATATAAATCAAAAAAATCCATAACAGAATCATCAGAATATATTCAGTGCGGATCAAGTTTTTGGTGCCGTTGCTAAATTTTAATATCACAGTTGTAAGTATAAATACCAAAAAGTGGATCAACGAGTAGGTAATATTATTAGAAGAAATGAAATGCCCCTAAATTTTATATTAGAAGTTGAAATCTTTGATGTTTGGGGACAAGATGTTATGGGACCATTTATTCCTTCATTTGAGAATATAGATATATTGATTGTTGTTGATTAAGTATCAAAATGGAATGAAACTATAGGTCTACCAAGATGTGACGTTCGAAGTGTTTCAAAACTTTTAATGAAAAACATTTTTTACAAGATATGGAATACTTAAGAGTTATCATTACTGTTGGTGGATCCCATTTTAGAAATAATCTGATTTAGAGATTTATTGGAAAATATAATATTAGGCATAGAATCTCTACTGCTTTTCATCCTCATACAAGTAGATTAGCTAAGTATATAATCGCAAAATTAATTTAATTTTGGAGAAATATGTAAATCCTTATAAATTAGATTGGTCTGCGAGATTAGATACTACTTTATGGGTATATAAGACTTCTTATAAAACTTTTATAGGAATGTCTCCTTATAGACTAATTTTTGGAAAATCCTATCATTTACTAGTTGAATTGTAATATAAAGCATATTGGGCAATTAAATAGTTCAATTTATATTTAAAAGATGTTGGTGAGAAAATATTACTGCAACTTAAAGAATTAGAAGAGAATCTTATGTTAACAAAATAATTTATAAGGAGAAGATGAAGATATGGCATAATCGGAAGATTATTAAAAATATATTTTGACCTGGAGAAGAAGTTTAGCTATATAATACAAGATTAAGATTACTTCCTAGAAAACTTAAGTCTAGGTCTATAGGGCCTTTCACTGTGATAAATGTTTAACAATTTGGAGCTGTTGATATTGAAGATCCTAAAATTGGAAGAACATTTAAAGTTAATGGGCATAGATTAAAACCATATTTTGAGGGGTCACAACCAAATTATAAAGACGTTTTAATGTTAAGTCATCTTGAATGAAACGAATGTTCGTTGGCCTGACGATGTCAAACAAAGCGCATTATGGGAGGCAACCCATAGTTATTTGTGTTGTTTAGTTTGTTTTGATTGAGTTATAGTAGATGTTATTAGTAGATAGTCTTATATTTGTGCCCTAATCTCTCATAATTAATTTATATGGTGCTAATTAATGTATTGAAATGAAGATTTGGAGATTATTTGGACAAAAAAGCATTGGAGCAAAGTGAATTGGTGCAGACGGTGCTTGATTCAGCCCCTGATCCAGCGCCGACGGCGCTCAAACTGGTGCTGACAGTGGATTTTTCAAATGAGCAACTTTTTTTTTGGAACTTGGCCACTAACTGCCCCCAAATTAGCGTCGACGGCACTAATGATCAGAGAATAGTTTTTGGAGTTTCAAATAACAGGATATGGCGATTTTTAGCATCAATTTCACCCTTAAAACTCCCTTAACTCAGTTTTAAACCCACTAATCCAGAAAAACTGTAAAGGAAGTTCCAAAATTTGCATTCCATGGATTCAAAATTCTTAGAATATCAAATATTTAGAGTTTTAAACAGGAGGAAGTTCATCAGTTTTGAGGCGCAGCGACATTGTGTTAAAGTCCTTATAAAGAGGTGGCTTATCAAAGAACGAGGCTTTGTCCATCAAGGTATGAACGTTCCTAATACTCGTGTTGAAGAAGAGGTTGGGAAGTGTTTTGCTACTTGATGAAGACTTTTAATATTACAAGAACTTATGAACTCAAATTTATATATATTTATAATGATTTTGTAAAGTCCAAACGTTCAACGCAAGTATACGTATCGTATCAAGTAATACAGGGCTCTAATGGAATCCTGGTTATCGATCCCACGGGGAAGGCACAATTCTTACAATAGATAACGTAATACTATAATCCAATACTCAAATTGTAATTATAGTTTAATATTTAATTCTGCAAACAAGATGCAGAAAGCAGTAACAATTAAGCAAACTACAATAACTTTTAATATAATACATAATCAACTAATAGGCACGCACTAAGCTGTGTATTTGAAAGGTTTTGATATTTAAGAAAAGTATCTTTCCTCTTGTAATGAGTATATGATGTGTGAATGATATGGAATGATTATTTACGATATTGTGCCAAATGGAAGCATAAATGTTTCTTTACCCTAAAAAGAGTACTCCCTCTTCCAAGCATGAAAAGAACATTGACATATCCTAAGTTCAGTCACTAAATCCAAGGTTAGGCTGGGAGGATACCGGCTGTCACTATAGAGCTCCCACTCACCCTTCACCTGAAGGCTAACCTTCAAGTTTAGTTACTAATATTAGGACAAAATTGGGGATCTCAGCCTGTCACCCTGAAACCTTCAATTTGAAGTCCATCAAAACACATTTCCCTATTTATTTGCTCTCAATTCCCATGAACTATGCAATTCATCCATGAACATTGAATGGATTCTTCATTGTTGTTATAGGACACTAAATCATTTCAGAGTTAATGTACAACAATAGATTTTAACAATTCAATTAACCAGATCGAAAAGTAAATTAAGTTCGAAATGAAAACCCATCACAATTTCTTCAATACTTTAAAAGCACCTCAAATCCACATCATCACATCATCACATCTCTATGCAAGAAGAAAGACAAAGTAGACAACTAAGAATTAATATAGAAAACACAACAAAACATGGATTTTGATATATAAAAGAAAAGTCATACAAAACACAAAAGCAAATACAAGTTATCTTTTTCTCTTCCCTAATGCAAATCCCTTGAAGTTCCTTTGAATCTTTTTCTCTCTTCTTGGTAACACTCAATTCCCTCATTATAATGGAAAGGAAGAAGCAATCTCTCACTTTACTCCTTCTCCTTCACTCCTTAGAGAAGAATCCCTCTCAAATTCTCACTTATACACTCTTCTCTTATAAGCCCTAACACTCAACACACAATCTCCTTCTCTGGAACCACACTACAAACACCTTAAAACCAAACTAGAACCACACTAGAACCACATCATTTTCATCCAAAAATAGTTACTTATAAGTTAGAAACAAAATCCTATGAGTTTCCTTAAGCATCCCTTCAAAAAGTCGCCAAAACTCATTAAATTTGAAATCCACCGCATTGGACGTCGGCGACGCCCGAAGGGGCGTCGGCGGTGCTCTATCATCCGAATATTTTCTTGGCTTTCGGGAAAATGGCACCGGCGGCTCCTACTCTAGCGCTGGCGGCGCCCATTCTAGCGACGGCGGCGCTAGAAGCTGTTTTCCTCCATTTTGTTCCTTTTTGCTCCAAATTCATTACTTTTTGCTTGTTTTCGCTCCAATCACCTAAAATCATCATACCTATAACAAATCATGGAAAATACCTTTCTTTAAAATGCAATATCACCAAAAATAGGTAAAATTATATAGTAAAAATAGTATATATTTTTGGTGCATCAAAATCCCCCAAACATAAATATTACTTGTCCTCAAGTAAACCTTTTACTTCATAAAAATATAGCTCAAGGCAATGTACTTTTTACCTGCAAGACACTAAAATTTTTCATTCAAAAGAATAGATTGGTTAGACTTTTAGAAAGAAATTCAGTAACTTAGGTCATCACTACAGATATAAGAATATTCACCAATCAAGTCTAAGGGTTCTAGTCTTCTATTTATTTCAAGATAAATCACAATTTGTCACATTAGGAGTGCCTTCAAAGACTAAGTGAAAAAGGAGTTCATGAAAACTTCATCAGAGTGTAGGCCAATACTTTAACTATAAATTCAGAAATGAAATCAACTTCTCCCTTTAGGGTGACTCAAGTGAAGCCAATTTTTGATTAAGCATCTCCTCAGGCTTCTCCTCATAAATATTTTTCTTTCTTTTTCTTTTTCTTTTCTTTTTCGGATTGTTTTTCAATCCTTATTTTCTTTTCTTTCCTTTCTTTTTTTGTCCTTTCTCTTTTTTTTAATGAGGGTTACTATATCTAGATAGTCTGTAATGATTTTGAACTTCACTTTCCTCTTTCTAAAGTTCAAACTTGAAACACCTCCTTACTTTATAATTAGGTATGAGCTCTATTATTCATCATAAAGTCACAATCTCTTCTAAACACACAATACTTTAAGTCTCTTAACATTTTAAAAATACAGTTTTCTTTACTTTAAATAGTTAACTATAATCAAATCCTTTCATACCAAATATCTTACCACAATAAAATTAACCATTATTACTAAAAACTTTCATCCAATCCTTCCATAATATTCAACTGAAATAAAAAGTTTTAGTTATCTAAAGTGAGGTTCAACTGCCAGAAGTTATGCTAATAATTTTTTTGAAAATATAATAATTGAGAACAACTAAGAGAGATATTAATAGGAAACAGTAGAGAGTAAAAGAAACTAACCATTTTGTGCTGGGATCTTGAAATCTTCAACAGCTATCTGGTATTAATCAAAATTTGCAACTAGTAAACATGAAACAGTTAGTAACAGTGATATATAAAAATTTTAAACATTTGTAGGGTAAAGAGATATTAACTTTAAACATCTAAACATCCAACAAACACCACAGTTACTAAACAAACTATCATAGCACTACACAGTTCATTTAACAATTTTAATTTTTCATTACAACATAATAGTACATCAATAGGTTTACACATTACATGAAAAGTAAATAACTACTACATTGAAAAAATACAACACAACACACAACAAGAAAAACAAAACAGAAACAAACAAACTACCAATCTTCATCACCAGGTTCATCAGCAGGGTCAACACAATCAAGTCTATACGGTGTATAACTGGGGCAGGTAGGGAATATCACACTAGTTTCCCCCCTCATGAATCTAACCTGAGCATCATGATAGGCAAAATCGATCTCAACTCTTCTTCTCATAAAATCTTCTTTCACATCACTTCTGGACTCAAACACATCCATCCTACCAAGGAGTCTATCCACACTAGCACTCTATAATCTCAGCTGCTTACTAATATCAGATAATGTAGGGGCCTCAGATGTAGATGGAATGTCATAACTTGTAGTAGGAATATCAGTACTCCTATTCTCATCTCCTGCTCCTACATGAGACTCATAAGTACGAATAATAGTCTTGGTAATGGGTCTCAGTTGTATAGCTACCTCTTCAGAACTGCTGAACTCTACTCCAGACTGAACACACAGGGCTTGAACTAGGGCAGGATGTCCTAATCCTCTAGACTGAATGTTCTTGAAGGCAATAACTCCAATATCAATCTTCTTCATCTTCTGAATACAATAGTTTAGAATTGCTCTATCCCTTGTAACTTCACTGTGGTTATAAGAAGGTAACAGTCTTGCAGAGATGAAATAGTGCCAAACCTTAGATGCAATGTTTAACTTGGAAGCAGGGAAGTTAATCTTCTATTTTTTACTTACTTTCCATTCCCCTCTTCAGGCTGTCAGAAAAGTAATCAGTTCCTTAATATTTGCTTCTTAGGTATGAAAATTTTCATATTCACAATGAAATGGTTCCTGAGTCTATAAATTCAACCATTTTTCCTCTAACTAGTACATACTCAGTCTCAGTCTAGGGTACATTTGCATAGAACTCTTTAACAACACCCAAAGCAGTATTAGCAGTAAAATAATAAAATATCTCTTAGTTTCGCTCAACAATTAACTATTCTACAGATCCACTAGGATTATCAAAGCACGATCCTCAATACACTTCTTATTGTAAATGTAAGAATTAAAGCAAAATTGTGCTTTGACATTGACTAATTTTTCTTCATCAAAATCCAATTTTCTCTTCCCTTTACTCATCCTTGGAGCCATGTGAGTTTCAAAAAATTTACAAGAAAAATTCCAATAAATTCCAAATCCACAATGTAACAAACTCCAAATACTATTCTAAATAAGTAAGAGCAAATTTCATCATAGGAAATCCCCAAATTTCTTTAAAAATCTCAAAATTCCAATCTAAGTAATGTGAGAAATTCCTATGGTAAAAATAAAAAAATTTTAACTCAAAGTGAAGCTCTTACCAAGAGAAGTGTTGATCCAATCTTGATAAGCCCTGAAATCACTTCAAATCCAAGATCTAGCAAGCCCTAAATCTTCAAAATCACAAAAATGGAGGAGGAAGACGAAAGCAATGAAAAGAACCATGGGTCCCAGGGTCAAAATTACAAAATAAAGGGTTTTCGACATTTTTTTGTATTCAGGTGTTGGCGACATTTGATAGGGTGCCGACGGCGCTCATTTTTTTTAATATGCCAACACTCTGATTTTGGGGGCCGACAGCGCCCATTCTCGCGTTGGCGGTGCCTGTACAAAAATTTTTGTGTGTCCAAAATTTTTTTCGTAATTTCGATCGTTTCATCCTCCATAATGACATTTAACTCTTCATTAAGCATCTATTTCATCACAGAAGCAATAACTAACACAATTCTTACACAAACAACACAAAACATACTTCTAGATATAAAATCCACATTACAACATAAACGCTAATATTTTCATCAAATTAAATCAATAACTCTTAGATTTTTAGCGTTGCAAGTACGCTACGATAAGCAAACACTAAAATCTAAACACACACAATGAAATTAAGCATAATAAATCCAAATTTAAACTATAAAGCAATGCAAAGTAAATACTAAGCACACCAAACAAAATTAAGTAAAGTAAAGCAAACATACATCAAACATAAACAGAATCCAGTAATTGCTCAACATCGGTCTCAGAACTATCTTCCTCTCTGATATCTCCAATAGATTACTGATGCATGAATAAATTGTAGAAGGGACGAAATGGGAATTCATCATATGAATCCTCAGCAATCACAACGTTCTTCTTCATTAGATTAATCAGGCCCATCTCAATCTGACCAGTGTGATCAAATTGTTCCTTCATCCTCCAATCTATATGATGAAATAAATCAGAAATATTATTGATGGCATTCATAACATTCTCTACCTCTTTTTCCAACTACTTGATTCTCTTCAGTATCATTATGGAACTTTCAGGAAAGTAAGGTTGAATGGGTTGTGATGTCTGACTTGGTTGATCAGCAAGCAGATCCATATCGCCTTGATAGTCATAAAGATTAGTTGGATCAATTGGCCTCCAAGGAAGAATAACTTTTTCCCAACTCTCATATGGAACTTGTGATTGACCACACAACATAAATATTGGGGACGGGAGTCCAAGCCCATATTTAGATCCTTGAACTATTAATCCCAAAACTGATTTCACAATTATATTTCCAATATCAGTTGGCCTTCCAGTTTGAATACAGAAATTCAAAATATCACTTTCCTTGGTTACTTTACTAATATTCAAAGTTGGAAATAACTTTGTCGAAATAAAGTAATGTCACTGCTTTGACACCGGATTTAAAGTTGCAGAAGGGAAACTAAAATATACATTTTCTATAACTTCCCAATCTTCATTTTCATTGCTCAAATAACGATACACATCATTCATATTATCACTTGTGGCATTAAAATTGAAATTGTGGAAAATAGGTACATTCTCAATCATAAAAAGATCATTAATTCTCGCAGGAGTAAATTGCACAAACCTACCTTGCACAAAGACGAATCCTTGGTTGATCCCATGAAGATTTGCATAGAATTCCTTCACAACAAGAACAACTACAACAGCGGTAGTGTAACATAGAACTTCCCAACGTCTTTCCTTTATTATCTCTTCAACTCTTGTAGTAAAATTATCCATACCTCGATTAATAAAGCCTCTTTCCTTGATAATCCTTCTCTTCATCATCACTTTATTGAACAGTCGCTGTGCCTCAAAATTGATAAACTTTCGTTGGTTAAAAATGCGAGATCGAGGGGTTTCTGTGGAGTAGGAATCCATGGGATGAGAATTTGGAAAGGTAGTTTTCATTTTTCTGGAGTTTGAAAGTTTAAAATGGAGTTTAGGGAGTTATAAGGAAGAAGATTCTGCTCAAAACTGCTAAAAATTACATTCTGAAACACAAAAAATCGTCAACAAGTTTTGGGCGCCGCCGGCGGTTGATAGGGCATCAGCGGTGCTCAAACCCGAAATTCTGCACACTTCTCTGTAATTGGGCGTCGGCGGCGCCAGTGGTCAAAAATTTGCACCGAACTTCGTTTGGCCCAAAATATTTTAATATCTCAATTCGATCCAATATTTATCAAATTTTAAAAGTATTTACGAGTGATTAGGATTCCAAAATAAATATTTAAAAAGCACAACTACAACAAACAAGCAAACACACCACAAAGTTACATATGGGTTGTCTACCATAAAGCGCTTGGTTTAACGTCATAAGCCTGACAAACCATTTAGTTAATCGGGATGACTCAGCATTAAAACGTCTTTGAAGTCAGGTAGAAACCCGTCAAAGTAAGGCTTTAATCGATGCCCATTAACCTTGAAAATTTTTCCAGTATCAGGATCCTCAATATCAACAGCTCCAAAAGAATGAACTTTCACAACTGTAAAAGGTCCCAAAAATCTAGACTTGAGCTTTCCAGGAAATAAATTCAATCTTGTGTTGTATAGCAAAACTTTTTGTCCAATCTCCAATTTCTTTTTCAATATCTTCCAATCATGCCACAATTTCATTCTTTCTTTGTAGATCTTGTCGCTGTGATAAGATGCATTTCTAATTTCTTCCAATTCATTGAATTGCATAAATCTATTCACTTCTGCATTTTTCAAATTAAAATTCAACTCTTTTATCTCCCAATATGTTTTATGCTCCAATTCAATTGGTAGATGGGAAGTCTTACCAAACACTAGTCTAAAATGAGACATTCTAATAGGGATCTTAAAAGGAGTCCTATAAGCCCATAATGCAATATCTAATTGAGCAGACTAATATAATTTGTGATTATCCATAGTTTTCTCCAAAATTCTTTAAATTTCATGATTAGACACTTATGCTAAACCACAAGTCTTAGGATGATAAGCAGTAGAGATTCTATGAATATTATTATATTATCTCAATCAATCTCTTAATTTGATTATTCCTGAAATGGGATCCACCATCAGTTATAATCACTCTCGGCATTCCATATCTTGCAAATATATTTTTCTTTAAAAATTTTGAAACACTCCAAGCATCACATCTATGTAAAGCAATAGCTTCAATCCATTTCGAGACATAATCAACTGTAACGAGTATATATGAATTCCCAAATGAAGGAGTAAATGGTCCCATAAAATCTAATCCCCATACATCAAAAATTTTAATCTCCAAATTAAAATATAGAGGCATTTCATTTCTCCTAGAGATATTACCTACTCTCTGACATCGATCACATGATTTAATATATTTGTATATATCCTTAAAATGTGTAGGCCAATAAAATCCATATTTTAAAATCATAAAAACATTCTTATCAACACCGAAATGACCTCCAAATTTAGAATCATGACATCATTGAATAATTAAATTCGTTTCTTCCTGTGGCACACATCTCCTAATAATCAGATCCTTACACTATTTATAAAGATAGGGCTCATCCCAAATATAAAATCATGTATCATATTTAAACTTCTTTTGTTGTTTCCTTATAAAATAATGTGATACAATATCACTCACAATATAATTCACAATATCAGCATACCAAGGCAAATTTCTTCCCATAATAGTATAAAGTTGCTCATCAGGGAAAGTTTCTGTAACTTCTTTCTCAAATTCAGATAATTTATCATACTCTAATCTCGAAAAATGATCAGCTATTCGGTTATCATATCCCTTCCTATCAACTATCATAAAATCAAATTCTTACAGAAGTATCCATCTAATCAGTCTAGGTTTGGCCTCCTTCTTTTGCATTAATTATTTGATAACTGAATGGTCTGTATGCACAATACTTTTAGCACCAATTAAATAAGGTTTAAACATTTCAAAAGCAAATACTATAGCTAGTAACTCTCTTTCAGTAGTGGTATAATTAATCTGAGCTTCATTAAAAATTTTACTAGCATAGTAAATGACTCTGAAAACTTTATCATGCCTTTGTCCCAATGCTACTCCAATCGCATAATCACTAGCATCACACGTAAGTTCAAATAGTTTCTCCTAATCTGGTGAAATAATTAGAGGTTTTGTGATTAATTTCTCTTTTAATAATTCAAAAGCACTCAAACATTCATCATTAAAATCAAACTTTCTATCATTTTCTAGAAGTCGGCACAAAAATTTAGTAATTTAAGAAAAATCTTTAATATATTGCCTGTAAAATCCAGCGTGTCCTAAGAAACTCCTCACCTCTCTCACGATAGTGGGTGGTGGCAATCTCTCAATCACTCTAATTTTAGCAGGGTCGACCTCCATACTAAATTCAAAACTTATATGCCCAAGCACAATGCCTCCTGCAACCTTAAATTGACATTTCTCCCAATTCAGAACTAAATTTGTTTTCTCGCAAAGCTCTAAAACTTTTGCTAAGTTTTCTAAATAAATTTCAAATGAAGTCCCAAATACAGAGAAATCATCAATGAAAACTTCTATTACATTATCTATCATACTGCTAAAGATAGACATGATACATCTCTAAAACGTTGTAGGTGCATTACACAGTCCATAGGGCATTCTTCGAAAAGCAAAGGTTCCCTAAGGGCTAGTAAATGTTATCTTTTCTTGATCCTTAAGAGCAATAGGTATTTGATGATAACCAGTATATCCCTCCAAAAAGCAGTAGTACTTGTGTCCAGCAAGTCTATCTAGCATATGATCGAGAAAAGGAAGAGTGATCTTTTCGGGTGGCGGCATTTAATTTCTTATAGTCAATACAAATTAGCCATCCATTAATTTGTCTTGTGGGTATAATTTCATTACATTGATTCACTTCAACAGTCACTCCTCCCTTTTTTGGTACACATTGTATTGGACTCACCCAAGCATTATCCAAAATTGGATAAATAATTATAGCATCCAGCCATTTTAAAATCTCCTTCTTAACTACTTCTTTCATTATTGGATTCAATCTCCTTTGCAGATCAACTCTCAATTTATGTTCTTCATCTAATAAAATTCTGTGCATACAAATTGAAGGACTAATTATTTTAATATCTGCTAAAGTCCATCCAAAAGCTTTTTTGTATCTTTTTAAAATTTCCAACAACTTCTTTTCTTGATAATCGTTTAACTCCGAAGATACAATAATTGGTAGGGTAGATGATTCTCCTAAAAACATATACTTCAAATGATTAGGGAGAATTTTCATCTTAAGTTCAGGAGGTTTTATTATAGATGGAATTAAGTTTTTATTTACACCTTCCATAGTGTCTAATACTTCAAATCTCTCCTGAACATACTCCAAATTTTCATTCTTCTTACTATCTGAATCTTCTTCATTTTCAATTCCTTCTTCAAACATATTTTCATACTCTACTTCTTTTTCAAATATATTTTTAAAATGATGATTTCTCAAATATTCACAGACCTCGATCCTAAGATATTCGTTATCTTTTTCCATTGAGGGATACTTCATAGATTTAAAAATATTAAAGGTCACCTCTTGATCATTAACCCTCATAGTTAATTCTCCTTTTTGAACATCAATCATTGCTCTCCCAGTAGCAAGAAATGGTCTTCCCAAAATGATTGGAATTTCTTTATCTTCTTCTATATCAAGTACAATAAAATCCATAGGAAAGATAAATTTATCCACTTTCACCAACACATCTTCCACCACTCTGTTAGGATAACTAATGGAACGATCGGCCAGCTGAAGTCACAGATGTAGGAGAAATTTCTCCTACTCCCAACCTTTTGAAAGTTGATAAAGGCATAAGATTAATACTAGCTCCTGTTGACCTCATTTTTGATGAGGTCTTCTCTTCTTCTCTTTAGTACTTAGGATCTAGCCTTAGGCTTTTCCTTTGACTATCTTAGAGGACTAGAATTGGGACCCACCTTTTAGAAATTCAAACCACTTCTTAACTCCTCGCAAACTCCACAAACTTGACTGTAGACCCCTAATCACCTATAGGGTTGAAATCGAAATGTGGAAGTTTAAAGGATGAGTTCCTATGGGACTCTTTGGCCTTGGGATCGCCCTGGGTGGCCTGGTCTGGTGAAGGGGCTGACTTATACACTACACCTACACACTACACTTCCACATACCTCATAAAACCACACCCATGCCCAACTTGACCTCCTGACTCATGTAGGTGATTCACATGGATGGTCCTTAACCCCTAAGCCCTCGCTAAGAGGGTTAGGAACAACATAGTGAATGCCTCAAATGAGTCCTTTCATGGCTCATATGGGCTTGATATGGCTTCATGGCTCAACCAAAATGACTTCTTTCCACCCAAATTCACCCAATCTTCAATTTCCCAAATTTTCAATTTTTGACCCCCGGGACCCTACACCTACTAAACCTACCCAAAACCCTTGAAATTACCCAAATTTTTGCAAAATTTCCAAATCACCCAAAATTTTCCAAAATCAATCCCAGACATCTCCACATCACTTAAATTGATCATCCATACCCAAAAATACCAAAGATTCCAAAAATACCTCCCAATACCCTCCAAATACCCAAAATACCCTTCTTGGCCTAAAAATCCAAAAATTCAGAAAATTCCCAGAAATTTCCAAAAAATCCCAAATATTCCCAATTTCATTTTGTCCAACTACACCATGGGCCAATTTTGTCAATTTATCTTACTTTTGTCAAAACCCCCAATTTGACCCATTTTAACCCAAAGTGAACCCAATGTCAAACCAAACCTATCCAATTGACCCAAATTCTAGTCCAATTCAATTCTAAACTTCAATTCAACATTCCCAATACCAATCTAGACCAAATCCAAGTCCAATTTGATTGACATTTGGATCCAATCTCATTTTTGGCCTTAAAGCCCAATTTGGACCCATGACCCAAACTCACCCAATTCAACTCCAATTAACCTCAAATCTTTTCTAAATCTTCCTTAACATTCCCACAAACAAAACCCTAACATGATTTGCCCAAAATTTGAACCCAAACCCCACTCAAACTCAACCCGAGGTTAAAAGGCCCATTTTTGACCTAAGCCCAAACCTAACCCAAATTCGACCCGATTCAAATCCAAATCACCCCCAATTTGTTTCAAATCACTCATGACACATCCATGAGCTAAACCCAACAATTATTTGGCCCAACCTCTTTACAAATTTCCCATCCATAAATTCATTTTTAAACTTAAGGGCCCATTCCTTAAACCATTTTAAAAGCCCACTTCCACCGAATCCAAAACCCCAAAAATTCTTCCAAAGCCCATATGACATTTCCCCTCATCATACTTTCAATTAAAATCATCCCTAAGTCCTAAACCAATGATCAAATATTTCTAAATGAAGCTTCATCCAAATTTCCACCAAATTATCCAAAATCCTTAAAATCCTTTTTTATGAAATTGACCAAACTTTTTGCTGAGCCAAAGGTGAGCCATGAAGCCATGCATGAGCCACATGTGAGCCATGAGAGCTTTGGACACTCCACCATGCCATATTGGGTAAGAAGAGGGGGGCTTTCCTTAATCCCTAAAGCTCATTAGCCTTAATCATGTTTCACCTAAACTTAAATTTAATCCAAATATATTTGGATGGAGACTTCTCCATGCCAAACCAAGTCGATCCCTTTGATCCCCCACAGCATCCAAAGCCACCTTGAAGGGTGCACCAAGCCCAAATGGGTGGATTGACCCATTTAGACTCAAAACTAGCCATGCCCCATTCTACTTTGGATCAAAGCCTTTACACATGGCATTTGCCGATTGCCTACACTAAACCCCGACCACGACCCACCGACCAAGATGGTGACCATTGCACGGCCGGCCGGCCACCGGGCCGCCGGAAAACACCATGGCCGAGAGCTCACATGTGAGCCAACATTGAAATTCTCACTTGCTGAGCCGCCCCGATGCCTAGTGGTCACCATGGCTGTTCTTCTCCTCACCGGAGCAGCTCGATCCCAAGCCCTAACTCCCCCGGGAGGCCCTCCGACCCAGCTCTGATTTAAACTCCGCCCCTCTCGGCCATGAGAAGAAGAGAAGCACAAACCTTGCCAAAACTCGCGCAAAATTGTTCCGGACCCTCCTCCACCCTTAGAGCACTTGATCCCAGGTGAAATTCCCCTGCCATTTCTCCTCCGTAAGCTCAATTTCGGAGTTGAAATTCCCCAAAACCGGGACACTTCTCCACGAGTGAGCCAATTCCCAAATTGATTGGCTCTACACCTTCACCGGACCGAGGGAAGGTGTCCACCATCAAAAGCCCCACCTCCGGGCCACCCGGTTGCTCCAGGCCTCCAAGCTTTGTGATCGGGCTTGGTCGAAATCATATCCGGACAATTCACTGGACCGAGAGACTTCATGCCGGAGCTTGCCGGGATCCAATCGAAGGTGCAACAACTCTCGGATTGAAGCCACACTTCTCCGAGCCAAGGTGTGAGCTAATTCTTCATCCCGAGCTTCGGAGAATCTCTATTTCAAATGCCTTAGTTTCAATGCATGTTAACCGTATAGATGTGTTCGTCTCTTCGAGACGAATCCATAGAGTATAAGAACATAAAAATCCATTGAGAATCGAGTGAGATCTTAGGGATTTAGTATGGACGGCTCTCGGGCGAGAGCACTTGGGGACGATGAACGGATGCGCGTCCATTCAATACACACGCGGACGGACGGCTCGGATGGCGTCGGACCGGGAGACGGTACGAGAACTCGCGGGGCCCGGGCTGCGACTCGAGTGGCGGCGTTGAATGGGAGCACGCCGCGTGGCCTTCGGAGTCGCCGGGGATGCGCCGGCGTCGACTCGGATAAATAGAAAATTAGGGATTTTCCGATTTATTTAATTCCCTAAACTTCAAAAATTCATATCTCCGTGTAGAAAAATCGGAAAAATAAAATAAAAATACCCTCTTGCTTAGTGAAGAGAGGAGAATAATGTGGAAAAGAAATCACTTAATTTCATCAAATATTTTATTTTTTATAATTTATTTACTCTCTGCATTGTTTTAATTCTCCATGCATGCATACAATTCACCATGGCATGAGACCATAGGGCTTTTGAAGCCTCTGAATTTGGGAACATTCCCCGAATTTTCTAAAGTCGGAGGCCATCCCTATGAAGAGTTCTTGATTTTTCAAGTTCAGGTCATTGTTTTGAGTATTTTAATTCCAGTAAATAGCATGTTGTGAAATAAATTCTAGGAAAATTTGGTGATGTTCCTTATGACCGAGAGAACCCTAGGAAAAATAGATTTTGTCTTAGTTCATTCAAAACAACCCTAATTGGCTTAAACACCCAAAATAGGTCTTTAATTAATTAGAGTTAACCAGGCATCAAATTGACTTGAAATCAATTCTCCACTGACCTTTAGGATCAGAGGAATCCACCATAAAAATTTGAGGTCAATTGGACTTGGTTAGCCCCACTAATTGGGTTGATTAAGTCACTTAGCCATTTTAAACTTTAAAAATTCATAACTTTTAAAATACTTTTCAAAAATTCACCAAATTGGTTTTGGAGCCTCTCTGATATCAGGGAAACCTAAAAAAATTAAAATTTCAATTTTCTAAAAAAGTTGATTTTTAATAATATTTTAATATTTTTAATAATTAAAAAATAATAAAAATCACAAAAATAATAAAATTCACCAAAATGTCATATTTTGAATTTTAATCACTTAGGAACAAATCCCACATTTTTCTTAGGTCTATTTGGAGAGATATTAAATTTTAAAGCTTTAGGATATTTTTAAAATTAAAAAATGTATTTTCTAGCATTTTCACTAAAATAATTATAATAAATCATAGAAAAATCAGAAAATTGCAAAATTTGCTTCTCTGGTTTCCTTGATATCAGAGAGATTTTTGAAAAATATAAAACCCATTTTTCAACATTTATTTTATTTTTAAATTAATTAACTCTCCAAAACTTAAAATAATTATAATAAAAATAATATAATTCAAAAAATCACCAAAATTGGTCCAAGTGCTTCTCTGGTCATTAGAAATGTCCCCTAATTTTCTTAAGGACAGAAACTTTCCTTTGGTCATGTTATCAAATTTTCCTTGAAAATCTCTATTTTCCACCAAAAATAATTATATAAATAAATTAAATACAGAAAAATCAAATTTTCTCCTCTCATATCTTTATTGACATATGAGTGAAGTCACATAAAAATTTCAAGTTCATTTGAGTTCAATTTAGTGAGTTATGAAATTATTAAGCTTAAAGGGTAAAATGGTAATTAAAATTTTAACCCTTAATTAAAACTTTAGGTTTAATAAAAAATTAACAAGTAAAATATTTGATCTTAGTCTGATTTGGATGATTGAAATTTAAATAATTAAAGGGTAGAAACCCATTAAACAATTTTAAAATGATTAAACCTTAATTAAATAATTGATTAAATTTGGAAGAATAATAAATTGGAATTATTAAAATAGGGATATTATTAGGAAGAAATTTATTCTTTAATTTAAAAATCCCTAAATTAATTATCTCATTAATATTCAATTCTTAATTAAAATGATAACTCAAATTTAAAATATTAAAAGACTTAATTAAATCATTAAAGCTGTTTTAAAATCTCAATTAAAATTATAAATTAAATTAAATTAAATTAAATTAAATTAAATTAAATTAAACAATTAAATTAAATTAAATTAAATTAAATAAATTAAATTAAATCAAATTAAATTAAATTAAATTAAATTAAATTAAATTAAATCAAATTAAATTAAAATTAAATCAAATCAAATTAAATTAATTTAACATCAAATTAAACTCAATTAAATTAAGTTAAATTAAAACTCAATTAAATTAAATTAAATTAAATTAAATATAACATCACCTAAGACATAAAGAAATAAATGTAAAGCAACTTGAACACTATTCCAAATTTAAACCCTTTAACTTAAATCAAATCATTTGAATACTAATTTACCCTTGAAAGCTTTGATTATTATAACTCCTAAATGGAACATTAAATGAAGTGTTACTTCACTCATAGGATATTCAAATGTCCTAGTTCACTGAGCAAGTTAACAAAACTTGAAAACCTCGGACAATTAATTCATTTGTATAATTAAATTCATTTGGACTTAAAACAATCCTAGAAATATTGAAAAGATGTTTAAGATTTGTCTTAAGCACTTCCTCGATATGATAGGATGTTCATAAGAACAATTGAACTTAATTATTCTTTGATGAAGAAAATCGTCCTCAAACAAAAACACAAAAAAACCTAGACGTCATAAGGAGATGACTAGCTATAGGATTAGGAATTTGGTAGAAAACCATAACCCTTACCTTAGCTTTACCTAGGAACTTGCTTAAATATTCTAATTGTGTTTTAAGTGTAGCTTGGGATGACGGGAAGACCCTCCAGGTACGCTTTTATTTTATTGCAATTTACTTTCTTGCAATTTACATTATTGCAATTTACTTTATTGCAGATGCACTTTACTTTTCTTGCATGATAAAACAACTGTTGCATGAAAAACAACACCTTTAGGATAGTCCCTAAAACTGAAACCAAAACTAAGTCAAAAGTCATTGCAAGATAAAATTCACCGCCACAACATTTCAAAATATAAAACAACTCAAAATTTAATCACAAACAGAACACAAAACTACAATTACAACTAAATTAAAACGTCCTGTTGGATGATCGGGAATACCTCGGATGATGTAACCTACGTGTTGCTAACGGGATTTCCCACGGTCTAAATGAAAGTGTGGAACTCATTCGATTGAGTTTAGCAAATTCATCCGGACTAAGTGAATCCGATAAAAATAATGATGCCGGAAGGATGGAACCGTGGGATCTTAACCAGTGTTGTTATAATCAACTTTAAGATTTGTTTTAATCAAAATACAAAACACTTGGAAATTAAGATTTTCTCTAAACCAAAACACTTTTCTCATCCCCTGATTTATGATTTCTAAAACTAAACCTCTGCAACAACAAGGAGCTTGGAGCATGGTGGGCAGCACGGCCATCGTCGTCAGCAAAACTTGAACCTACTTCAGCAAAACCTTCTTAGAATTAAATAACCAAACCATAGGACTTCGAGGTAGTTTGCCTAGTGCAACATAAATCCTCAACCTTTTGTTAGGCATTTGCATTGCAAATTAAGCCCTAACCGGTCTTAGGATTCCGAGGTAGTCGTCCGATACGACATAAACCCTCACATCTTCGAGGCTATTTGTATGATTCTATCATATAAATATAAGTCCTAATTAATTAAAATTGGCAAGATTGAAATACTAAATAAACATTAGGACTTTCCTAAATTCAAGCCAAACAATAGGATAGTCGGGAAATTACCGAAGTTCACTTCGAATCTGTGATTTCTCCTACCTTTCTTCCTTTGGATTCACAAAACAAAATGTTCCAAGTTTGATCCATTCCCTATTGAAATTCCAAAATTCAATCTTTGAAAACCTTAAACTTTGAAATTCTTGAGAGCAAAATTATTGGTTATTATCGAGAGTTTTCTTGGGTGATTCCCGTCACTTAAGATGTAATTAACTATAGGGGCTTGCCCTTATAGGGAATTTTAAAGAACCCAGGTAATATAAACCCTGTTTAATACTTTCATATTAAGCAGGGGAATTTGTCGGCTTATAAAATTGGTTCGCAGACCAAACGGATGTCACAAAACTTCTAGTTTATTTAATCGAGCCCCACCATCAAGCAGTGTGTCCATCCTTAGGGATAGATAAACGGTTTGTGGTGCGGTGCTCGTTTATACAAACTATTTGGAATGTGAGATCAGTTTGATTTCATATCTTAAAATTTTTCAAACTTAAAATTATTTTCAAAGTCAAATACTACTTTCTAAATTATATATATATTTAAATCAAATTTAAATTCGCCGACAACTTCTGTTAGGCGACCCCTTTTCAAAATAAAACACACAACCTAAAAATATGCCGACAGCTCCCAAATCACATAAGGCTCTTCTGAAAAAATTTTCACCTATAACACACGAGATAGTGAAACTACCAAGATCTTTAAGTTTTTTCCAGAAGCTTTTTCTGAATAATTGCACTACACTCTCCGCTAAGTGCAACAATTTCATGAGCTGTGAACTTTCTTTTCTTTATGAGAATATCCTTCATAAACTTAGCATAGTCAGGCATCTGTTCTAATGCTTAAAAAAAAGGAATATTTATCGTTAATTTCTTAAGGATCTCCAAAAATTTTCCTAATATTTTATCCTTGTTTTGGTACTTCAATCTAAGAGGAAATGGAGGCGGTGGTTTTTCAACTGTAATCTTCGTAGGTTCAAGAGGATATTCCAAACCTGAATAAATCTTGTTTGAACCTTTTTTAATATCCACCTTCTCCTTTTCTATTTCAACTTCTTTTTGTACTCTTATCTGCAATTCCTTTTCACTCTTTAATTAAATAGCCTTAAATTTTTCCTTATTTTGATCTTTTGGATTGATCTCAACATTACTTGGAAGCGTTCCAGAAGGTCTATTATTAAATGTAGTGAAAATATGCCCCAATTGATTTTCAATATTTTTCATCGCAACACCTTGAGCTTGTAGTATATTCCTATGTTCATAATCATTTCTTCAGTAGACAACTTCTTATCCTTAAATTGTGGGTGACTATTGAATCCACGAGGATAAGAGGGTCTAAAATAGGTATTTCCTTGATTGTTTAAATTTCTAACTAGATTTATAAAATTGTTCTTCCAGTGTGGGTTAACATTGGCATTGCTATTATTCCAGTTGAAATTTGGGTGATTCTTCCAACCAGGATTATAATAATTTGAATAAGGATTATTAGATCTATTAATAACATTAAAAGTCTCATAAAGTGTTTGAGATTTTGTTAACTGTCCAAATGAATTTTCCTTTAACACTTTGTTGACCTCATTTTTGATGAGGTCTTCTCTTCTTCTTTTTAGTACTTAGGATCTAGCCTTAGGCTTTTCCTTTGACTATCCTAGAGGATTAGAATTGGGACCCACCACTTAGAAATTCAAACCACTTCTTAACTCCCTGCAAACTCCACAAACTTGACCGTAGACCCCTAATCACCTAGAGGGTTGAAATCGAATGTGGAAGTTTAAAGGATGAGTTCCTATAGGACTCTTTGGCCTTAAGACCGCCCTGGTGGCCCAGTCCAGTGAGGGCTAACTTACACACACGCTACACTTATACACTACACTTTCACACACATCCTAAAAACACACCCATACCTAACTTGACCTCCTGACTCATAAAGGTGATTCACATGGATGGTCCTTAACCCCTAAGCCCTTGGCTAAGAGGGTTAGGAACAACATAGTGGATGCCTCAAATGAGTCCCTTCATGGCTCATGTGGGCTTGATATGGCTTCATGGCTCAACCAAAATGATTTTATTCCACTTACATTCACCTAATCTTCAATTTTCCAAATTTTCAATTTTTGACCCCGGGACCCTACACCCGCTTAACTTTACCCAAAGCCCTTGAAATTACCCAAATTTTTCAAAATTTTCAAATCACCCAAAATTCCCCAAAATTAACTTTGAACATTTCCTCACCAATCAAGTTGATCATCCATAGCCAAAAATACCAATAATTCCAAAAATACCTCCCAATACCCTCTAAATACCCAAAATACCCCTCTTGACCCAAAAATCCAAAAATTCAGAAAATTCCCAGAAAATTTCCGAAAATCCAAAATATTTCCAATTTAATTTTGTTCAACTATACCATGGGCCAATTTTGTCAATTTACCCCACTTTTGTCAAAACCCCCAATTTGACCCATTTTAACCCAAAGTGAACCCAATGTCAAACCAAACCTACCCAATTGACCCAAATTCTAGTCCAATTCAATTCTAAACCTCAATTCAACATTCCCAACACCAATTTGGACCAAATCTAAGTCCAATTTGATTGACATTTGAATCCAATTTCACTTTTGGCCTTAAAGCCTAATTTGGACCCATGACCCAAACTTAGCCCAAACTAACCCAATTCAACTCCAATTAACCCCAAATCTTTTCTAAACCTTTCCTAACACCCCTAAAAGCAAAATAAAAACATGATTTGCCCAAAATTTGAATCCAAACCCCACTCAAATTCAACCCAAAGCCAAAAAGGCCCAATTTTGACCTAAACCCAAACCTAACCCAAATAAGCCCAAACCCCAAAATCAAAACCCAACCAAAGCCAAAACCTCTTTGAAACAATCCCATAAACATTTCCCAACATTTATTTTACATCAATTTCAACCCTAGCCCAACATTGGCCCAAGTTAGCCCAATTTGACCTACATTGGCCCATTCACCAAAGAGGTCCAAATCCAACCCAAACCTAGCCCAAACACTTCAAATTTATTCCAAATCATTCATGAGACATTACTAAACTAAATTCAACACTTATTGGATCCAATCCTTTGCAAAATTATCATCCTAAAATCCATTTTAAAATCCAAAAGCCCACTTCTCTAAACCATTTTAAAAGCCCATCTTCACTAAATTTCAAAGGCCCAAAATTCATCCAAAGTCCATATGACACTCTTCTTCATCATGCATTCAATTAAAATTATCCCTTAAGTCCTAAATCAATCATCAAATGGTTCCAAATCAAGCCATATGCCAAATCCCATCAAATCACCCCTAAATTACTAAAATTTCTAAAATCCATTTTCATGAAATTGACCAAGCCTTTTCCCAAGCCAAAGACAAGCCATGAAGCCACTCTTAAGCCACATGCAAGCCATGTGAGTTGCTCACATGTGACCTTACCACATTGGGCAAAAGGAGGAGGTACTTTCTACATTCCCATAAGGTGATTAACCACTCCCATGATTCCTCTTAACCATGCTTATGCCTAATTGTGCTTGGATAGTGACTTGACCCTACTGATTATGCTGAACCAAATCACTTTCCCTTCAGCCTAAACCAGGCCTTGGGTGGTGAACCTAGCCAAAAATCATGGGTTGACTCATTTGAACCCAAAATAGCCTTCCCCCCATTCCATTTCAATCCAAGCTCTTTACACATGGCATTGGCCAATTGCCTACACAAAACCCCAACCCTGACCCACCTGAACTTGTGGGTGACCATTGCCTGCCGGCCAGCCGCCTGGATCGCCGAAAAACACCTTGGCCGAGACCTTGGGAGGAGCCAAAAATTTCAATTCTCCCTTGCTGACTTGTCTCAACCCAAATGGACAGCATAGCTCTTCTTCTCCTCACCAGAGCAGCTGATCCCCAGCCTTAAACCCCCCTGGGAGGCCCTCCACCCTCTCCTATTTAAACCACACCTCCTCTCGGCCAAGAGAGGTGCTCGAACCGCACCTTACCGAAACCCCGCCAAAATTGCTCCGGACCACTCTCCATACTTAGAGCGAGCTTGATCCCCAGGTGACAATTTGCCCTAATCCCCACCAACAGAGCCCAATTTCTCACCAAAATTCCACCCAAAACCGGGACACTTCTCCACAATGGATCAATCCTCAAATTGATTGGTCCTACACCTTCACCGGACCAAGTGAAGAAGTCCACCAAGAAAAGCCCCCTCTCCGTGCCACCCATCCGTTCCAAACTCCAAGCTTTGTGATCGGGCTTGGTCGAAATCATACCTAGACAATTCACTGAGCCAAGGGACTTCATCCGGAGCTTGCTTGGACCCAATCGAAGGTGACACAACCCTCGGATTGAAGCCACACTTCTCTGAGCAAAGGTATGAGCTAACTCTTTATCCCGAGCTTCTGGAGATTCTCCATTTCAAATGCCTTAATTTCAATGCATGATCACCATATAGATGTATTTATCTCTTCAAGACGAATCCATAGAGCACAAGAACACGAAAATCCGTTGAGAAATGAGTGAGTTCTTAGGGTTTTAGTGTGGACAGCTCTCGGGTTAGAACTGCTGGGGACGATGAACGGATGCCGTTCATTCCATACACGCGCGGACGGACGGCTCAGATCGGGTCGGATCGGCAGATGATATGCGGAAGGCGGGACCCGGGCTGCTGACTCAAGTGGCGGCGTCGAATGGCAGCGCGACACGCGGCGTTTCGGAGATGCCTAGGATGAGTCAGCGCCGCCGTTTTAAATAGAAAATTAGGGATTTTTCTATTTATTTAATTCCCTAAACTTCAAAAATGCATAACTTTGTGTAGGAAAATCAGAAAAATAAAATAAAAATACCCACTTGCTCAGTGAATAGAGGAGAATAATGTGGAAAAAAAATCATTTAATTTTATATAGAATTTTATTTTTAATGATTTATTTACCCTCTGCATTGTTTTAATTCTCCATGCATATAGGAAATTCACCATGGCATGAGACCATAGGGCTTTTGAAGCCTCTGAATTTGGGATCATTCCCTGAATTTTCCAAGATCAGAGGCCATCCCTATGAGAAGTTATTGATTTTTCAAATTCATGTTACTGTTTTGAGTATTTTAAATCCAATAATTAGCATGTTGTGAAATAAATTCTAGGAAAATTTGGTGATGTTTCTTATGACCGAGAGGACTCTAGGAAAAATAGGTTTTGAATTAATCCACTTGGAATAATCCTAATTGGCTTAAACACCCAAAATAGGTCCCTAATTAATTAGAGCTAATCATACATCAAATTGACTTGAAATCAATTCTCCACTGTCTTTTAGGATCAGAGGAACCCACCATAAAAAATTGAAGTCAATTGGACTTGGTTAGCCCTATTAAATGGGTTGATTAAACCATTTAGCCAATTTAAACTTTAAAAATTCATAACTTTCAAAATACTTTTCAAACATTCACCAAATTGGTTTTGGAGCCTCTCTGATATTAGGGGAATTTAAGAAAATTAAAATTTCAATTTTCTAAAAGGTTGATTTTTTGTATTATTTTAATATTTTAATAAATATAAAATAATAAAAATCACAAAAATAATAAAATTTACCAAAATGTCACATTTTGAATGTTAATCACTTAGGAACAAACCCCATATTTTTCTTAAGTCTATTTGATGAGATATTAAATTTTAAAGCCCTAAGGTAATTTTAAAATTAAAAAAATGTATTTTTTAGCATTTCCACTAAAATAATTCTAATAAAACAAAGAAAAATCAGAAAATTGTAAAATTTGATTCTCTGATTTCCTCGATATTAGAGAGATTTTTGAAAAATATAAAATTCATTTTTCAACCTTTATTTTTTTTTTAAATTAATTAATACTCCAAAACTCAAAATAATTATAATTAAAAGAATATAATTCAAAAAATCACCAACATTGGTCCAAGTGGTCCTCTGGTCATTAGGAATGTCCCATAATTTTCTTAAGGACAGAAACTTTCCCTTGGTCATATTATTAAATTTTCCTTGGAAATCCCTATTTTCCACCAAAAATAATTACATAAATAAATTAAATATAGAAAAATCACATTTTCTCCTCTCATGTCTTTATTGACATATGAGTAAAGCTACATAAAAATTTCAAGTTCATTTAAGCTCAATTTAGTGAGTTATGAAATTATTAAGCTTGAAGGGCAAAATGGTAATTAAAATTTTAATCTTTAATTAAAACTTTAGGTTTAATAAAATTAAAAAGTAAAATATTTAATCTTAATCTGATTTGGATGATTGAAACTTGAATAATTAAAGGGTAGAAACCTATTAAACAATTTAAAAATAATTGAAATAAACTTTAATTAAATAATTGATTAAATTTGAAAGAATAATAAAATTGGAATTATTAAAATAGGGATATTATTAGGAAGAGATTTGTTCTTTAATTTAAGAATCCCTAAATTAATCATCTCAATAATATTTAATTCCTAATTAAAATGATAATCCAAATTTAAGATTTAAAATGCTAAAAGACTTAATCATTAAATTAAATTAAAGTTAAATTATTTAAATTAAATCCTTTTAAAATTTCAATTAAATTAATACTTTAATAATTAATTAAAAATTAAATCATCTTTAAAAAATAAATAAATAAATAAATAAATAAAATATTAAATTAAAATTAAAGATAAAATTAAATTAAAGTTTAAATTAAATTAAATTAAATTAAAATTAAATAAAATTAAATTAAAACATATTAAAATAAATTAAATTAAATTAAATTAAATTAAATTAAATTAAATTAAATTAAATTAAATTAAATTAAATTAAATTAAATTAAATTAAATTAAATTAAATTAAATCATATCAAATTAAATTGAATTAAATTAAATTAAATAATATAATCAAGTTAAAATTAAAATCAAATTAAATTAAATTAAAATTAAAACTAAACCAAATTAAATTAAATTAAAGTTAAATTAAATTGAATTAAAAATAACATCACCTAAGAAATAAAGAAATTCAAAAATAAATATGAAGCAACTTGAACACTATTCCAAATTTAAACCCGTTAACTGAAATTAAATCACAAACCATTTGAACATCAATTTGCCCTCGAAAGCTTTTTGTTGTCATAACTCCTAAACATAACGTTAAATGAAGTGATATTTCACTCATAGGATATTCAAATGTCCTAGTTCACTAAGAAAGAGAACAAAACTTAACTAAACCTCGGACGATTACTTCACCTGATTGATTAAATCCATTTGGACTTAAAACAATCCTAGCAGCATTGAAAAGATGTTTAAGACTCGCCTTAAGCACTTCCTCAATATGATAGGATGTTTATAAGAACAATTGAATTTAATTGTTCTTTGATGAAGAAAATCGTCCTCAAACCAAAACACAAGAACCTAGACGTCATAGGAAATGACTAGCTATAGGATTAGGAATTTGGTAGAAAACCATAACCCTTCCCTTAGCTTTACCTAGGAACTTGTTTAAATGTTCTAAATTGTGTTTAAGTGCAGCATGAGATGACGGGAAGACCCTCCAGGTATGCTTTTATTTTGTTGCAATTTACTTTATTGCAATTTCTTTAATCGCATCGCACTTACTTTTCTTGCATGATAAACAACTGTTGCATGAAAACCCACACTTTTAGGATAGTCCCTAAAACTGAAACCAAAATTAAATTAAAAGTCATTACAAGATAAAATTCACCGCCACAATATTTCAAAATATAAAACAACTCAAAATTTAATCACAAACAGAACACAAAACTACAATTACAACTAAATTAAAACGTCTTGTTGGATGATCGGGAATACCTTGGATGATATAACCTATCTGTTGCTAACGGGATTTCCCACGGTCTAAATGAAAGTGTGGAACTCATTTAGTTGAGTTTAGCAAATTCATCTGGACTAAGTGAATCCGATAAAAATAACGATGCCGTAAGGATGGAACCGTGGGATCTTAACCGGTGTTGTTATAATCAACTTTAAGATTTGTTTTAAATAAAATATAAAAAACACTTGGAAATTAAGACCTTCTGTAAACCAGAACACTTCTCTCATATCCTGATTTATGACTTCTAAAACTAAACCTTTGATACAACAAGTAGCTCGGAGCATGGTGGGCAGCACGGCCATCGTCATCAGCAAAACTTGAGTTTACTTCAGCAAAACGTTCTTAGAATTAAATAACCAAGCCATAGGACTTCGAGGTAGTTTGCCTGGTGCAACATAAATCCTCAACTCTTCGTTAGGCATTTGCATGATCATGTCATGTAAATTAAACCCTAACCGGTCTTAGGAATCCGAGGTAGTCTTTTGGTACGACATAAACCCTCACATCTTCAAGGCTATTTGTATGATTTTATCATACAAATATAAGTCCTAATTAATTAAAATTGGCAAGATCAAAACATTAAACAAACATTAGGACTTTCCTAAATTCAAGCCAAACAATAGGATAGGGGAAATTACCGAAGTTCGCTTCGAATCTGTGATTTCTCCTACCTTTCTTCCTTTGAATTCCCAAAACAAAATGTTTCAAACTTGATCCATTCCTTATTGAAATTCCAAAGTTCAATCCTTTAAAAACATAAACTTTGAAATTCTTGAGAGCAGAATTACTGATTATTATCGAGAGTTTTCTTAGGTGATTCCCGTCACTTAAGATGTAATTAACTATAGGGGCTTGCCCTTATAGGGAATTTTAAGAACCCAGGTAATATAAACCCTGTTTAATGCTTTCATATTAAGCAGGGGAATTTGTCGGCTTATAAAATTGGTTCGCAGACCAAACAGATGTCACAAATATTCTAGTTTATTTAATCGTGCCCCATCACCAAACAATGCATCTATTCTTCGAGATAGATACACAGTTTGTGATGCGGTGCTCGTTTATATAAACTATTTGGGATGTGAGATCGGTTGGATTTCATATCTTAAAATTTTCAAATTTAAAATTATTTTCAAAATCAAATACTACTTTCTAAATTATATATATATATTTAAATTAAATTTAAAATCTAAAATTCGCCGACAATTTCTGTTAGGCGACCCCCTTTTTAAAATAAAACACAACCTAAAATAATGCCGACACACTTGGGGTGGTTGAGAATAATTCATTCGATACTGATCTATTTTCTTATATTTTAAAAACTATCAAAGTCATCATCTCTAAATCATGAACACTAGCTACTCTTTTAGGATTTACCCGTTCAGAGGGCCATTGAAAATTATTAGTAGCCATTTCTTCAATTAATGTGTATGCTTCATCAAAAGGTTTTGACATTAACGATCCACCAGCAACAGCATCTATAATCGATCTCAATGATCCCACTAATCCATTGTAAAATGTTTGAATTATTAACCAATCTGGTAAAGCATGATGTGGGCACTTCCTAAGAAGTTCTTTAAATCTTTCCCAAGCTTCATATATTGATTCCTCTTCAAACTGACCAAAAGATGTGATATAATTTCTTAGCTTAGCAGTCTTTGATGGAGGTAATATTTTTATAGAAACTTTTGAGACTCCCTAAGTTCTAATAAATCCAGGTGTTAATGAATTTAACCACGCCTTAGCTTTATCTCTTAATGAAAAAGGAAAAAGTCTAAATCTGACAGCATCACTCGACACTCCATCATATTTAAAAGTAGCACACTATTCTAGAAAACTACCGAGATGTAAATTTGGATCCTTATTAGGTGTTCCTCCAAATTGATTATTTTGTACCATTTGGATAATAACAGGTTTAAGTTCAAATGAATTAGCAGAAACATCAGGATTTTGAATAGTCACATGAATTTCATCTATTGCTGGGTTAGCAAAATCTCTTAAAAGTCCTGGCAAATTTTCAATATCATTTCTCTAATTATCTTGATTATTTGCCATTTCAAAAAGATTTTTCAGTTTATTTTTGTTGTTTTCTAATTTTCTAAAAGTACGCTCTAACTCCGAATCGTAAGGTATTAAACCTATAGATCCACTAATACACATATAAAATCAAACAAATACTCTAAAAAGTAAAAAAAAAAGCAATTACACACTACAAAGTAAAGGTTTTCAGTTACTATATTATCAATTGATACCGTTTATACCTTCCCCGACGACGGCGCCAAAAACTTGATGCGGACTTTTAATATTGCAATAACTTATGAACTCAAATTTTGATATATTTATAATGATTTTGTAAAGTCCAAACTTTCAACGCAAGTATACGTATCATATCAAGTAATACAGGGCTCTAATGGAGTCTTGGTTATCGTTCCCACAGGAAAGGCACAATTCTTACAATAAATAACGTAATACTAAAATCCAATACTCAAATTGCAACTAAAGTTTAATGTTTACCTCTACTAACAAGATGCAGAAAATAGTAACAATTAAGCAAACTACAATTAATTCTAATATAATACAGAATTAACTAACAGACACACACTAAACTATGTATTTGAAAGGTTTTGATATGTAAGAAAAGTATCTTTCCTCTTGCAATGAGTATTTTATGTGTGAATTATGTGGAATGATTATTTATGGTATTGTGCCAAATAGGAGCATAAATGTTTGTTTACCCTCAAAAGAGTACCCCCTCATTCAAGCATGAAAGAACATTGATATATCCTAAGTTCAGTCACTAAATCTAAGGCTCGGCTGGGAGGATACCGGCTGTCACTATGGAGCTCCCACTCACCCTTGACCTGAAGGCTAACCTTCGAGTTTAGTTACAAATCTTATGATCAAATTGGCGATCACAGCCTGTCACCCTGAAACCTGCAATTTGAAGTCCATTAAAACACATTTCCCTATTTCTTTGCACTCAATTCCCATGAACTACGCAATTCATCCATGAAAATTGTATGGATTCTTCATTGTTGTTGTAGGACACCCAATCCTTTCAGAGTTAATTTACAACAACAGATTTTAACAATTCAGTTGGCCAGATCGAAAAGTAAATTAAATTTGAAATGAAAAAACATCATAATTTCTTCAATACTTTAAAAGCACTTCAAATCCAAATCATCACATCATCACATCTCGATTCAAAAAGAAAGACAAAGGAGACTACTCAGAATTCATAGAGAAGACACAATAAAACATGGATTTTATATATAAAAGAAAAGTCATGCAAACCACAAAAGTAAATACAACTTATCTTTTTCTCTTTCCCAATGTGAATACCTTTAAGTTCCTTTGAATCCTTTTCTTTTTTATTGGCAACACTAAATTCCCTCTTTAGAATGGAAAGGAAGAAGCAATCTCTCACTTTACTCCTTCTCCTTCACTCCTTAGAGAAGAATCCCTCTCAAAATACTCACTTCTGCACTCTTCTCTTCTAAGACCTAACACTCAACACAAACTCAGCCGCTCTAGAACCGCACTACAAACACCCTATAACCACACTAGAACCACACTAGAACCACACCATTTCATCCAAAATGAGTTACTTATGATTTAGAAATGAAATCCCAAGTGTATCCTTAAGCATCCCTTCAAAAAGTCGCCAAAACTCTTCAAATTTAAAATCCAGTGACATTGGGAACTAGCAGTGCCTGATAGGGTACTAGCGACGCTCTATCGTCTGAATATTTACTGGGCTCTTGGGAAAATGGCACTGGTGGCACCAGAAGGTGTTTTGCTTCATTTTGCTCCTTTCACTCTAAATTCGCTCCTTTTCTCTTCATTTTACTCCAATCACCTAAAATCAGCATACTTGCAACAAATCATGAAAAATACCTTTCTTTAAAGTGCAAATCACCAAACATGGGTAAAATTATATACTTAAAACAATATATATTTTTTGTGCATATTACACTACTGTTGTAGTAGTCATTCCTGTGGTGAAGGAATTTTATGTAAATCTTTATAGAATCAACCAAGGAGTCATCTATATGCGAGGTAGGTGGATATCATCCACTCCATCCAAGATGAATGAACTCTATATGATAAAGAATGTGGCAATTTGCCATTAGACAAATTTTTTCTAACGAGAGATAACATGAATGAAATCTATCGATATCTAAACGGACGAAAGTGAATATTGGAATGTAGGAGACGACGGGTATGTCAACTTCTCTACGACTTTATTCAATCCTGTGTCAAAGCAATGACATTTCTTTATATCTTCTAAATTACCCACGACTATGAAAATTAGTAAAGTGATGAAGGAATGTGTGATATTAAATTACTGCATTCAAACTGATGGACCTATTGATATTGACACTATAATTGTGAAATCTGTTTTGGGATTGATTGTGCATGGATCAAACTATGGTTTGGGACATCTTTCTATAATATTTCTACTTTGTAGTCAGTCACAAGTACCATATGAGTGTTGTAAAAAAGTGTTTCTTCCCAGGAAGCCCATGGACCCAACTAATGTCTATGATTGTTTGGCAATTGGAGATGAAAATGATCCGAGCATATCAATAGACCAACCATCTCAAAAATTGTTACTTGTTCAACCTCATTTTCTTGAAAATGCAGAGAAGATTCTGAGGAAAATCAAGAAACTGGAGAAAGAGGTATGAAATCTTATGAATGCTATTAATAAAATATCTGAATTATTTGATCATCTGGATTGGAGGATATAGGAATAGTTTGATCATACTTGGCATATGGAGGAATGATTGATACGATTGATGAAAAAAAAAATTTTTTGATTGAAGAGATATCAACAGATGAATTGTTTTTGCACCACCAATTCATGGGAGATATCAGAAATGATAACACTGATGAGGATAAGGAGTATTGATTCTCTATTTCTATCTACTTTATTAAGAATTTGGACTTTATGTGTTTAGGTTTGATTTGTATGTGGCTTGCTTATGGTGTGATTCAAGTATATTATGCATGAGATTTGAATCTTTGTTATGTTTTTAGTGTTAGAGTTTTCTGGTTTGATTGTGATGCTGAGTTTATGATGTAGTAGATTGTTTGATGTTTGTAAGTTTGAAACTTTGGATTATATATATATAAGTGATGTTTTGTGTTGTTTGTGTAATATTGGCATTAGTTCTTCTCTTATTAGTGAATTTGGAAGCTTAAAAAGACTAATTAGATGTTGACATAACTTGGAAATGATTAGAATCGTGAAATTTTTGGAACGCAAAATTTGGGGGCCTACTGTGCCAGAATGGGTGAGGACAGTGAGATTTTCACGAGAGTTTCTTTTATTTTTGTCAGTCTGGCGGTGACGACGCCAGAATGGGTGGTGACGGCGCTCAATACCTGAAATTTCCTAGAACCTCTTAAATTTGAAATTTTACACCCTTTGACTCCATTTGACCATCGTCTAGCTCCAGCCAAGGCCGAAATACTTCCTTAGGGATTGCTTAAACTTAGATTTGAGGTGATTTCAGAGCTTTTTGAGGTTAGATCTTGTCTTTCCTATGTATGAACTCTACTTTAAACTAAGAATTTTTTATTTTCACCATGGAAATCTCCCACATTGTAGACATATGAAAATTTGTGGATTTTAAAGAAATTTTAAGAAAATCCATGGTAAAATGCTCTTACTTGCTAGATATGACTTTGGAGCTTATTACATTGTGATTTTGGAATTTATTAACATTTATTTTGAAATTTTCTAAAAATTTGAAATGGCCCCAAAGATGTTTAAGGGAAAGAGGAAGGTTGATTTTGATGATAGACGATTTGTAAATGTAAAATTACATTATCACTTTAAATCAACACTTAGTAGTAAAAAGTTTATTCAAGATCGAGGATTTGAAAATCTGAGCAGAGTTGTAGACGAGGTGATTGCTGAGAGGAACTTGGAAAATTTTTGTTATTTTTTTGCATATGCTGTTGCTGATGTTGTCCGTAAGTTTTATGCGGTATACTGAAGATGAATTTGTTCTCGATCGAGGGAAAATGGTGGAATTTACTCCTAACGGATCAATGCTTTTTACCAGTTACAAGATAATCCATTCTATATGTACAAAACTTTTGGTATTGTGGATACTGTTATGAATGAGGTAATTACTTTTCTTACTGATGGAAAAGGGGAGTGGAAAACTAATCAAAGGCAAAAGATAAAGTTTCTTACTTCAACTCTTAATGTTGCATCTAAAGCCTAGCATTACTTTATTTCTACACGACTACTACCTACCTATCATCATAGTGAAGTTCCTAGAGATAGAGCAATTCTGAATTTTTATATTCAGATCATGAGAGTTATTGATATTGGAAGAGTTATATATATTAACATTTTGACCATAGCTAAGGGATAAACTACTAGACGTTTAGGACATCCTGTTCTGATTTATACCTTGTGTATATAATCAGGAGTTGAGGTTGATAATAGTGAAGAGTTGGTCCACCCTTTGAAGCTAATTAGTAAAGACAACATTCACACTTATGAGTTTCATATAGGATTGAGATCTAGAGGAAAGAGTAGTGAAATTCCCTCTTTTAGTCTTCTACCTATAGGACTCTTACTATTCCTGATGTTATGGAGCAGCTGATGATTCAACGAGATGATGTTACAAGGCTTCATAGCTAGATTGATGGTTTAGAAGAAAGAAACAATATCAATGATGATTATCAGAGGAGAAGTGTGGAATATGATATTTCTTATCATGATGCTCAGATGAGATTTATGAGGGGAGAAACAAGTGTGATATTTCCTACATGCCCCTGCTACTATCCATACCAGCCTGAGGAAGAAGAAGGAGCAGAAGAAGAAAGAGATGATGATTGGTAGTTTAGTATTCTTTAGTTTTTTATTGTTATGTGATCTTTGTGTTTGTTATTTTCTTTAGTGCGGCAATTATGTGTAATAGATTGTACTTTTAATTTGGTTATGTTGTATTAAATCTTATGTAGTTTGTTACTGTTGTAGTGAAAATATAATAGATATTGTTTAAAGTGTTTTATGCAGTGTTTTTGAAATTTCTTTACCCTGGAAATCTCTAATATATATGTGAAAAATGCTTCGAACCCTTTTATTTCTGTAATTAAATTTTTAATTAATACATGCATAGTTCAAGAGAATTAAAAGCCTGGCACAAAAAGGTTAGTTTAGTTTTTGTTTTTCTTCTTTCATTTGGCAATTTGTTATACACTGAAAAATTTAGCTTTGGGGGGAAGAAACAAATTTAACTTTTATTTGTTCTCAATAAAATATATATTTTCAATATTATTTTAAAATTACTTGAAGTAGTTCAGCTTAACTTTAGATCACTAAATTTTGATTTTATTTAAATATCATAGTAGACTTGAATGAAAGTTTTTAGTGATGAAAGTTAACTTTATGGGTTAAGATATTTAGTATAAAAGAATCAGATTATATTTAACTATTTAAAGTAAAGAAATTTATATTTTCGAAATGTTAGGAGTCTTAGAGGTTTATGTGAGGATAAAGGATTGTGAATCTATGATGAATCATTAAAAAGCAAATATATCTATAAAGAAAAGAATTGTTTCAAGTTCCAACTTTAGAAAGAGGAGAGTGAACTTCAAAATAATTAAAGGCTATCCATATACAGTAATCCTCACATGAAAATAAAAAAAGGTGAAAAAAAAACAGAGAGTGAGGATTGAAAAACAATCCCAAAAAGGAAAAAAAAAGAAAGAAAAGAAAAGAAAAAGAAGAATTTATGTGAGGAGAAGCTTGAGGAAATTCCTAATCAAATGTTGGTTTTACTTAAATCAACTTAAAGAAAGCACACAATTTCATTTTTGATTTTATAGTAAAGTATTAGCATCCTTAATAATAGAGTTTTCATGAACTTCTTTTTCATATGATACTTCAAAACACCCTTAATGCGATAAATTATGATTACTCTTGAAATAAATAGGAGACTAAAACTCTGAGACTTAATTACTAAACGTTTTTATACCTATAATTTTGACCTAAGTTATTGAGAATATTTCTAAAAATTTTGTTATTATAATCATTTAAATAAAAAATCATAGTAACCATTAAGTAAATTTCACTACTAAAAGCCATATCTTTATGTCATAAAAGGATTACTTGAGGACAAGTAATAGTTAAGTTTGGGGGATTATGATGCACCAAAAATATGTTTGATTTTTCATATATATTTTGTACTCTTTTTTTGTGATATTTCAATTTAATGGAAGATATTTTTCATGTTTTGCTGCAGTTATGATGATTTTAAGTAAAAGGAGCAAAAAGAAGCAAAAAGGAACAAATTTGGAGTGAAAAAAGGTAAAAATCAGATCTTTAAAAGTCTGGGGCCTACATCTCCAAAACCAGTGAAGACGACACATCTTTCCAGAGAAACAGAATTAAAAGTTGGGATAGGGCTCCGATGGCACCCTATTGCCCACCAATGGCAGCCAATGTCGGTTCAAGCTATATTTAATGTATTTGGACGCTTTCTGAAGGGATTCTTGAGACAACGCATGGGAAATTCGTTCCTAGAAGAATTTAAACTATTTTTGGAGGCAAAAATGGGTGTGTTGTCATTGTAGAGTGTGTGGAGTCAGTGTGGAGTCAGTGACAAGTGTGTGTGAGTGGACAGGAAGTCTTTAGAGAGTGTTTAGAGTCTAGGGTTTGGTGTTTTGTGTTGTATTGTGAGGGATTCTTCTTAAAAGAGTTGTCGGAGGAGAGGGAAAGTGATAAATTGCTTCTTCCCTACTATTCCAAGTGGGAATTGTGTGTTGTTGTGAAGAGAGAAGGAGATCCATGGGAACTTCAAGGGATTTGATAGGGGAAGAAAATTAGATAAGTTGTATTTACTTCTTGTTATTTGTATGACGTTTCTTTTATATATAAAATCTTTATTTTATTGTATGTTGTCCATGAATTCTAAGTAGATTTCTTTGTCTTTCTCCTTGCAATGATAATGATGATGTGAAAGTTTAGATAGATGTGCCATAAGAAAGAAAAAAAATTGTGATCATTTTTCACTTCATTCTTTATTTAATTTTTGATCTGGCCAATTAATTTGTTAAAATACGTTGTGAAACAAACGATCCGAAAGGGCTATGCTTTCTACAAAAAAAGTGGAGATTACATTCAAACTCCATAGATGGTGAAGTCCATGGAGTTTGGGTGTACATAAATAGGGAAATATGTTTATTGGGCGTAGAATTTGAGATTTTAGGGTGATAGACAGTCCTAGTGTTTGAAAACTAAAGCGAGAGTTAGCCTTCAGGGGAAGGGCAGTGGGAGCTCTGGAGTGAGAGCAAGTATTCTCCCAGCCTAACCACAGATTTAGGGACTAAACCTAGGATTAGCCAATTTTCTTTATAGCACTTGGAAGAGGGTAACGAATAGGTATGCTCCTATTTGGCACAATACCAATATTAAACTAAACTATATTATTCACTCACCAAAATATCATTGTAAGGGGAAGGTAACTTTCTCTAAATTTGAACCTTGCTTTACAAAAACTTTTTATAGTAGTAGTTACATTAATTTGATGTTTAGTTTGTACTTTAGCAATTTTAAAATCTCTAGCAACCCTTAGCATCTTAGTATTTACTTTTGGTGTTTTACAAATTGAATATTTGATTTTTGTGCTACGCTTTATGGTTTGCTTCATCCCTGTGGGATCGATAACAAGAACTCCGCTAGAGCCATGTATTACTTGAATGATATGTACACTTGTGTATATATCAGCTGCTACCTTTTTAAATTGATTATATTCTGTGACTGAATTGAAACTATTAGCAAAAATTTATTTGTTCTTATCAGCAGTCGTTGCGGTCAGCAATAAAGGTATATATTGTTCCTTCCTTTAGAGCTGATCTTTTAGATTGGGTAAACTGGCCTTAACAAATTAACTCCTTGATCGAGTAAAACTAGGGTAAGGGTTATATCTATGTAACTAATCACTAGAGTCAGTTATTGCATATCTCTGAGGCAAAACGCTAAACTTAGAGTTAAAGTGGACTAATTCACTTAAGGCGATAAGGCCAGGAGATGTCAATGGATTTTCAGGTCCAATCGATGCTAGACTATATAGTTATATATTGGGGTGTGTTTTCGAACACATATCTAAATTGTGTAGTTAATTTAATGCCTTCATGTTGTTTTCCATTACTTATATGGGTTATGCAATTCATGTAGTAGCTGAATAAATCTAGAGAATAACTAATATTATTTTAGTATTTTCACTGTAGTCCCTGGGGATAAGTTAGTGTTGGTTTAGCCTTAACCATTCCATTCCACAGATTTGGTTGAAGGGTCTAACAGAAGTTGGTGTATCGCTGGTAGCTCCATCAGAATAGAAAGGTTCATCAAGTTAGACAACATGTTGCGGTTGTTGATGTGGGTTAAGGCATTTAGTCAAGTAATTCTAAGTTAGGATAATGTCCTTAGCTTCGGCTCAAGTGAATACCAAAGCATTTCCTATCCTTATATAGGTTTGTTAGTTTTGTTGAGTAACCCAACCTCAACAAATATTGGTGACTTGGATCTATCAATGTAGGATTAGTCTTAGTATGGTCATTGGACCTAGGGAGAATTACTACATCCATCTAGTGTGGAATTTGGGAATGGGTTGGTGGTCATTACTTAGATTTTTTGGTTTGTTTTTTTTTTACATTTTTTCTTGGGTACGATGAAGCAGTACCCTGACAAATTAAATAAATGTTTGATGAAAACAATGTCTTTGTTGGGAACCTTTCTCAATCATAGTCATGAAAAACAAAAAAATAAACTAAAATAACTCAAAACAGACATAGTAGCTCCATTACAGTTCATTGACCTCAATCCCGCGCAAGACTCGATAAGTCAATCTCTTGACTCTGTAAACCTACTAGAGTAGGTGCAGCTCTCTGGTATAGTCATTGCACATTGTAACGAATCCTTTGAAGCCATTACTCAGTGGATTGCTTCTATGTTATCTGTTAGCTCTTAGGATAGGTTGTCCCTAAACTTTTTACTTTAATATGACTCCTCGACTTGTTATTGTTATAAATTCTCATTATCTATTATGGCCATGTCACACTATACACTGCTTAGATTGAGAAAAAGTTTATACCTGCTCTTCTTACTGATGTATTCAAGTATGTCTTTCAATTCTTAGTTTTTCCATCTTATATTGGATGTAAGTTCTTATGCTTTCTTGTCAAGCATAGATATTTTCAAATTTTGAGTCTTTCCATCTTGGGTGGAATGTAAGTCCTTATGCTTTTCTATCGGGCTTTGAAATTTTCAAATCTTAAATCTTTCTATTCTAGGTGGGATGTAAGTACTCATGCTTTCTTGCTGAGTATAGTAATTTTCAAAATAATAAATATTTTCATCTTAGGTGGGTTGTAAGGCCTTATGAATTCCTATAGAGCAAAGATGTTTTCAAATTTTAAATCCTTTCATCTTAGGTGGGATTTAAGTCATTATGTTTTCCTGCCGAGCATAAATGTTTTGAAATCTTAATGCTTTTTGTCTTAGGTGGGATCTTTATCCTTATGCTTTTCTGCCGAGCATAGACTTTATAAATATTAAATATTTCTATCCTAGGTTGGATGATAAGTATCTTCACATATTTCTTCTGACCATTATTTGGGCTGAATGATATGCTCTAGCGCTATCCTTCCTAATCTAGTCATGCTGTTCACCTCTCAGGTTGGATGTGATTTCACATGGTTATCCTCCTTATTTGGCCTAGATAAATAAATTTAAAAAAAATACCAAGAGGATCCCAAAACTGTAATCTCGCAAAATATAATGGAAAATCTTCTCATTTATTGTTTTAGTCAACAACAATATGTGTGTCATACTTTGAATAGCATGCCACACATATTGGGGTCCATTTGTTGACAACATTCTTGAGTCAATAGCTTCTAAAGTTATTTGAACCATCTAGAAAAGTCCTAGTGCATCTGAACCCTAAGAAAAGCACAGTGTGCCTCCTTTTGGACTAGCGTAGTCACACCTGCTTAGAGCATGATGATGCCTAGGAGCAGCTACACCCCATTCTGGGCATATCGATGCCCCTAGTTCAACTGGTCATCTCTTCTCTTCTACATCATTGAACTGTGACCTTTGTTCAAGGATCCTTACCCTGAGCATTTGTTTTATCGGATGGATGAAAACATTCAACAACCATCTACAACTGCAAAAACTACAAAATTAATTTAGACTAACAATCACAATCTGATCAACAACCCAAGGCATTCACCATCACCTATAAAAATTGGTTGTTTATCTTTATAGAACAGAGGAATCATGTGAAAGAATCTTGTCATGAATCAATCAAGCTAATATTGCCACAAATCCAATGAATGATTCTTCCTCATGAAGTGCACTCTTCACATTAAGTTCTCCGGTCTCCGAACAGTCTTTGTTTTGTAATTATTTCTTCCTTTTCCTTTTTAAATTAAGTGTTACTTTAAGCATTTAATTTTAGCATTTAAAAATCCATTTTAAGCTAACTCAATAACCTTGGATTAGGCTTGGTATTCGGGTCGACTCAGGTCGTCCCCAACCCGACCTCATCCTATTCCCTAAAATATTTTAATCCAAACTTAATCTAGGTCTGAGCCAACCCAGACCTAACCTAACGTAGACCCTTCCTACCTTATGTCTAGCCCAACCTAACCCAAACCAAACCCAGGTCTGTCCTAATCCAGACCTAACACAATATAAACCTGACCTAACTAAGGTAACTGATCCCAGATATTTATGCTTACATTTTATATATAAGTTTATACTTTATATTTCCTTTTAATTATATCTCTTTCTTTACAATTATGCCAAAAAACTAATGCCAATGCAAATGAGAGTTTAATTGATATTTTTATAAAATGGTATTTGATGCACCAAAAATATATACTATTTTTACTATATAATTATACCCATTTTTGGTGATATTGCACTTTAAAAAATGTATTTTTCATGATTTATTGCCGGTACGATGATTTTAGGTGAATGGAGTGAAAAGAAGCGAAAAACAACAAATTCAGAGCATAAAGGAGCAAAAAAGGAGCAAAAAGCTGGAAAACAGGTTCTGGCGCCGCCGACGCTAGAATGGGTGCCGCCGATGTCATTTTCCAGAGACTCAGCAATTAATTCGACGATAGAGCGCTGCCGGCTCCCAATGTCGGTGGAATTCAAATTTAAGGAGTTTTGGCAATTTTTTGAAGGGATGCCTATGGAAACTCTTGGGATTTCATTTCTAACTTTTAAGTAACTGTTTTTTGATGAAAATGGTGTGGGTTTTGTGTGTTTGTGAGTGTGTATTCATAAGTTCTAGAGAGGGAGAGTGTGCGTTGAGTGTTAGGGCTTAGGAGAAAATTGTGTAGAAGTTAGAATTTGAGAGGAATTCTTCTCTAAGGAGTAAAGGAGAAGATGTAAAGTGAGAGATTGCTTATTCCTTTCCATTCTAAAGAGAGAATTAATTGTTGCAAAGAAGAGAGAAAACGATCCAAATGAACTTCAAGGGAATTGCATTGGGGAAGAAAAAGAGATAAGTTGTATTTTCTTTCGTGTTTTGTATGACTTTTCTTTTATATATAAAATCCATTTTTTATTGTATCTTCTTCAAGAATTCTGAATAGTCTCCTTTTTCTTTCTTCTTGCATAGAGATGTGATGATGGATTGATGTAGATTTGAAGTGCTTTTTATGTATTAAAGAAATTGCGGTGGCTTTTTTACCCAAGGAAAAAAGGTTAAGATTTTCATGCCTATTTTATAGTGATTTTTATGATATTGCACTTTAAAGAAGGGTGTTTTTGGTGTTTTTTGTACGTATAAAAATATAGGGACAAAGGAGCAAAAATATACAAAAAGGAGAGAATTTGGAGCAAAAACGACCAAATTATGCAAAATTGACATAGGGCGCCAACGGCGAGGTCGATGGCGCCTACGGCGTGATTTTCCTGAGAGTTCAGAATTAATTCCAAGGAAGGACGCCGATGGCGAAGATCGAGGCCCCCGACGCCGGTGCCTGTTTAAAAAGTGTTGTTTCTAGAAAGCCACCGACGGTGAGCTCGAGGCCGCCGACAGTGAGCTCGAGGCCCCCGACGATGGGATCGATGGACCTTTCCAGAAATACATCAAATACGGATGATTTTCAAAGGGGTGCCAGCAAAACCCTTAGAGACTCTTCTACAACTTTAAAAAGAACCATTTTGGGCCAAAAAAAGTGTCTCCTATGTGATTACTAGTGAGTCCAGAGTGTTCTAAAGAGTCTATTAGTGAGTCATTAGTGTTGTTATTCAGTGAGTAGTGAGTTCAAATAGAGATTTTGTGAGGAATTCTTCGAGGGATTGTAAGAGTGGAAGGCATGTGAGAGATCTCTTCTGCATGTCATTTCAAAGGAGAATTTCATGTGGTGTAAGAAAGGAAGAAATCCAGAGGAACTTAAAGGAGTTTGCTTGGGGAGGAATTTGAGATAAGTAGTGTTTATTTACTATTATTTGTAAAACTTTACTTTATTATATGAAATCCAAGTTTATTGCATCCTTTCCATGAATTTTGAGTAGTTGTTCTGTCTTTCTCCTTGTTTTAATGTTTTTGTGAAATGATTAAATGAGTTAGTCTATCAAACAAAATATATAGAAGTTGTGATGATAGTATACCTAAACTTACTTTACTATACGAATTGGCCATTTGTATTGTCAAAATTTGTGAAGAATTTTTAAGACCTGACTGTGGGCTAAGAATTCTTAACTAGTATGTACCACATTTTTTCTTTGAAAGGTAGGCGGGTAAATCCTTGAAAGGTGAAGTACAAATAAATAGGAAAATAATATTAATTGGATGTAGAATTGGAGATTTTAGAGTGACAGACTAAAATCCTCAATTCGGTCCTATCGTTTGGGTGTTGAGGTATAGATTGTTAACCCTTAGGCAAGGAGAACGTGGGAGCTCCGAAGTGAGAGCCGGTATCCTCCCAGCCTAGCCGCAGATTCAGTAACCAAGCATAGGATTAGTCAATGTTCTTTATACCTGGACCAAAGGGTAAAAAATAGGTATGCTCCTATTTGGCACAACACATATAAAAGTAATTTTAATTATCATTTCACTTAAATATTTTAACAATGGGGAAAGATTCATGCTAATATTGATATTTGAACTTAACTTTAGTAGTATTAGTAATCTGTTAGTAGAACTAGTTTAGATATAAGAACTTTATTACCGATTGCATATTAGTGACAGATAGGCAGATTCGATTCAGCTGTAATTTTAACTTGTTTTATATAATCCTAGTCCGTAGGTGATGCACCAAAAGTATATACTCTTTTAGCTATATGTTTTTACCTATTTTTGGTAATATTGTACTTTAAAGGAAGGTATTTTTCATGATTTATTGCAGGTATGATGATTATAGGTGATTGGAGCGAAAAGATGCAAAAAAGAATGAATTTGGAGCAAAATGGAGCAATTTGGAGGAAAACAACCCGCTGCCGCCGGCGCCCTATTCCAGAGACTCCAGAATTAATTGGCATGATAGGACACCGCCGGTGTCCAATGTTGGTTCACATCGAATTCAAAAGTTTTGGCGGATTTTTCAAGAGGTGCTTGAAGAAACTCTTGGGGAATTCGTTCCTAACATTAAATTAAGTGTCCAAGACGAAAATAAAAAGGAGGAAGAGAAGAGAATTGCTGTAGAGAGTGTTAGGAAAGTGTGAAAGAGAGTTAGGGTTTGTGATTTTAAGAGAGATTCTTCTTTTAGGAGGGGAGAAGAGGGAGTAAAGTGAGAGATTGCTTCTTCATCTTTGTTTCAAGGAGAGAATCAAGTGTTGCAAGGAAGTGAAAAGGAATCTAGGGGACTTTGAAGAGTTTGCTTGGGGAAGAGAAAGAGATAAGTTGTATTTACTTTTGTGGTTTGTATGATTCTTCTTTTATATATAAAATCCATGTATTTTTATATCTTCTCCATGAATTGTGAGTAGTTTCCCTTGCCTTTCTTCTTGCATGAAGTAATTATGATGTGGTGATGTGGAAATGATGTGCCCTTTAAGTGTTATAAAAGTTGTGATGTTTCTTTAATTTGGAACTTAATTTACTTTTCAATCCGGCCAATTAAATTATTAAAACATTTTGAGGAACATTAATTCCAAAAGATTTGAATGTTCTGCAACAAGAAAGAAGAAACCATTTAATGTCTGTGAATGAATTGCGTAGTTCATGGGGATTAAGTGCAAATAAATAGGGAAATGAGTTTTAATGGACTTCAAATTGGAGGTTTCATGGTGACAGAATGGGATCCCCAATGGAGTAACTAAAGCCAATGGTTAGCCTTCGGGTGAAGGGTGAGTGGGAGCTCCGAAGTGAGAGCCGATATCCTCCCAGCCTAGCCTTAGATTTAGTAACCAAACTTAAGATATGGAAATGTTCTTTACCTGCTTGGAAGAAGGGGTACTCTTTTAAAGGTAAAGAAACAAATATGCTCCTATTTGGCACAACATAAATAATTACCATTCTTCTTCATCTACACATAATAATCTTTATGCAGGAAGAAAGACACTTTTCATATAGAAGTATCTTATAAATCACATAAGTTAGTGTGTTTGTTAGTTAATATAGTTAAGTAATTAGAAGTAATTGTAGTAGCTTTATTATACTTTGCATTAACTAGTGATAGTACACTTAAGTCATTGTTACATTGGGTATTAGATTTTAGTGCTATATTATCTGATTTAAAGAACGTTCACCTCCCTGTGGGATTAACCAGGACTCCATTAGAGCCTTGTATTACTTGATATGATACGTATACTTGCATTGAATTTGTGACTTTACTAAATCATTCTAAATATATAAATTCAACTTCATAAATTCTTGCTTAATATATAAAATTGCAGTCAAGTTTTTGGCGCCGTTGTCGGGGAGGTAGATAAACGGTACTTATGTATAAATATTGTAGTAATTGAATACATTTACTTCGTAGTGTGATTTTATATGTGTAGTAGTGGATCTGTAGGTTTGATACCTTACGATTTAGATTTAGAGCGTACTATTAGAAAAATTAGTAAACAACAAAAACAAACTGAAAATTACTGTGAAATGGCGAATAATCAAGAGAATCAGAATATTAATGTTGGAAATTCGCTAAGACCTTTAAGAGATTATGCTAACCCAACAACAGATGAAATTCATATAACTATTCAAAATTCTGATGTTGTTCCTAATTTGTTTGAACTTAAACCTGCTATTATCCAAATGGTACAAAATAATCAATTTGGACGAACACCTAATGAAGACCCAAATTTACATCTCGCTAGTTTCTTAGAGCTGTGTGCTACTTTTAAGTATGACGGAGTGTCGAGTGATGCTGTCAGACTTAGACTTTTTCCTTTTTCCTTTTTCCTTAAGAGATAAGGCTAAGGCATGGTTAAACTCATTAGCACCTGGATCTATTTGAACATGGGGAGAACTTTCTCAAAAGTTTCTATCGAAATATTTCCCTCCATCAAAAACTGCTAAATTAAGAAATGATATCACATTTTTTGGTCAGTTTAAAGAAGAGTTAATATATGAAGCTTAGGAGAGGTTTAAAGATCTTCTTAGGAAGTGTCCACATCATGCTTTGTTAGATTAGTTAATAATTCAAACTTTTTATAATGGATTAGTGGGATCTTTAAGATCAATTATTAATGCTGCTGCTGGTGGATTGTTAATGTCAAAACCTTTTGATGAAGCATATTCATTAATTGAAGAGATGGCTACTAATAATTTTCAATGGCCCTCTGAATGGGTAAATCCTAAAAAATTATCTAGTGTTCATGATTCTGACATGATGACTATGATAGTTTCTCAAATAGTAGCACTTTCTAAGAAAATAGATCAATATGGAATGAATTATTCTCAACCACCCCCAGTGTTAGAGGAAAATTCATTTGGGCAGATAACTAAAAATCAAACACCTTATGAAACTTTGAACGTGATTAATAGACCTAATAACCCTTATTTGAATTATTATAACTCTGGTTGAAAGAATCACCCAAATTTCAATTGGAATAATAATAATGTTAATGTGAACCACAATGGGGACACAATTTTGTAAACCCAGTTGGAAACTCAACCAACCAAGGAAATACTAACTTTATACAATCTTATCCTCCTCGATTTAATAATAATCATAGTTTAAGGATAAGAAGTTGTCTATAGATGAAATGATTTTGAATACGGGTAATCAATTACAAGTTCAAGGTGTTGCAATCAAAAATATTGAAAGCCAATTGGGACATATTTTCACTGCGCTTAATAATAGACCTTTTGGAACGCTTCCTAGTAATGTGGAGATCAATCCAAAAGATCAAATCAAGGTGCAACTTAAGGCTATTCAATTAAGGAGTGGAAAAGAATACGTAGAAAGAAGTTGAAGAAGAGAAGAAGAAGGTGAATATTGAAAAAGGTTCAAATAAGATTTATCCAGACCTGGAATATCCTCTTGAACCAATGAAGATTACTGTTGGGAACCCACCTCCTCCATTCCCTTAAAGATTGAAACAGAAGAATAGGGATAATAGATTTGGAAAATTTTTGGAAATCCTTAAGAAGTTAACAATAAATATACCTTTTGTTGAAGAATTTGAATAGATGCCTGATTATGCGAAATTTATGAAGGATATTCTTAAAAAGAAGAGAAAGTTCACAGATCATGAAGACTGTTGCACTTAGCGGAGAGTGTAGTGCAATAATTCAGAAAAAAGCTTCTTGAAAAACTTAAAGATCCTGGTAGTTTAACTTTCCCGTGTGCTATAGGTGAAAAGTTTTTTAGAAGATCCTTATATGATCTGGGAGCTAGTATTAACCTTTTGCCTTTATCAACTTTCAAAAGATTGGGAATTGAAGAAATTTCTCCTACATCTGTAACTCTTCAATTAGCTGATCGTTCTATTACTTATCCTAAGGGAGTGGTAGAAGATGTGTTAGTAAAAGTGGATAAATTTATCTTTCCTGTGGATTTTATTGTGCTTGATATGGAGGAAGATAAAGATATTCCAATTATTTTAGGAAGACCATTCCTAGCTACTGGAAGAGCTGTAATTGATGTTCAAAAAGGGGAATTAACTATGAAAGTTAATGATCACGAGGTGACCTTTAATATTTTGAAGTCTATGAAGTATACCTCAGTTGCAAAAGATAATGAATGTTTTAGGATGGAAGTATGAAAATATTTGAGAAATGGTTATTTTATAGAGATGTTTTAAATGAAAGTGGAGTATGAAAATATAATTGAAGATGAAACGAAAAATGAAATAGATTCAGATAATGAGAAGAATAAGGAATTGGAGTATATTCAAAAGAAATTTGAAGTTTTAGATACCATGGAAGGTAGAGATAAAAGTCTAATTTCATCTATTGTTAAACCTCCTGAACTTGAGATGAAAATTCTCCCTAAACATTTAAAGTATATGTTCTTAGGAGAATCATCTAACTTACCAGTTATTGTATCTTCGGAATTAATTGAATATCAAGAACAAAAATTATTGGAAATCTTAAAATGATACGAAAGAGCTTTTGGATGGACTTTGACAGATATTAAAGGAATCAGTCCTTCGATCTATATGCATAGAATTTTATTAAATGAAGAACATAAACCTAAAATTGATCCACAAAGGAGATTAAATCCTACAATGAAAGAAGTAGCTAAGAAGGAGATTTTAAAATGGCTTGATGCTGAAATTATTTATCCTATTTCGGGTAGTCCTTGGGTAAGTCCTATTCATTTTGTACTGAAGAAAGGCAGAGTGACTGTGGAAGTGGATGAAAGGAATGAAATTTTACATACTAAACAAGTTAATGGATGGTGAATTTGTATTGATTATAGAAAACTAAATGCTGCCACCCGAAAAGATTACTTTCTTCTACCTTTTCTCGATCAAATGTTGGATAGACTTGCTGGACACAATTACTATTGCTTTTTGGATGGATATACTGGTTATCATCAAATACCTATTGCTCCTGAGGATCAAGAAAAGACAACATTTACTAGCCCCTATGAAACATTTGCTTTTCGAAGAATGCCTTTTGGATTGTGTAACGCAACTGCAACTTCTCAAAGATGTATAATATCTATCTTTAGTAGTATAATAGATAATGAAATAGATGTTTTCATGGATGAATTTTCTGTGTTTGGAACTTCATTTGGTATTTGTTTAGAAAACTTGGCAAAAGTTTTGGAACTCTGTGAGAAAACAAATTTAGTTCTAAACTGGGAAAAGTGTCAATTTATGGTTGCAGGAGGAATGTGCTTGGGCATAAAATTTTTGAAAATGGTGTGGAGGTCGACCCTGCTAAAATTCGACTTATTGAGAGATTACCACCACCCACTACTGTGAGAGAGGTGCGGATTTTCTTAGGACATGCCGATTTTACAGGCGGTATATTAAAGATTTTTCAAAACTTACTAAACCTTTGTTCCAACTTCTAGAAAATGATAGGATGTTTGATTTTAATGATGAATGTTTGTGTGCTTTTGAATTACTTAAAGAAAAAATAATCACTGCCCCTATAATTGTTTCACCTGATTGGGAGAAACCCTTTGAATTAATGTGTAATGCTACTGATTATGCTATTGGAGTTGCGTTGGGGCAAAGATATGATAAAACTTTCAAAGTAATTTACTGATAACTAGAAAATGTATTAAGAATTTCATACCAATTTTATATAAAATTGCACTTTAAAGAAAGGTATTTTCTTTATTTTATTGCAGGAATGAAGAATTATAAGTACTGAAAGCAAAAAGCACAAAAGAAGCGGATTTGGAGCAAAAAGGACTCAATTTGATTAAAAATAAACTATCCCGCCGACGGCGAGATTTTCCAGAAAATTTTTAAATATATTATATAGAGCCCGCCGACGGCAAGATCGAGCTCGCCGAGAGCGAGATTGGTGCGATTAGCTCACCTTCTAGAAGCCTGCCGACGGCGAGATCGAGCCCGTCGACGGCGAGACAGTTGAAAAGAGCTAGATACAATGAACTTGGGCGCTTTTTGAAGAGGTGCTTAAGCAACCTTTGAAGATTTGACTCCTTCTATAAATAGAGACGATTTCTGTCCCTTTAGTGTGTCATTTTTGGTGTATTTTGGTGTCGTATTAAAGTTAATTACTTTTCATTTGTTTTTGAGTGTAAATCAGAGAGTCTTAGTGAGTTTAATTAAGTGTGTTGTACTGGAAGGAAGTGTTAAAGGAACTTCAAGGAGTCTGCTTGGGGAGAAGAATTGAGATAAGTATATTTGTTATTGTTTGTTAACTTTAATGAAATCCATGCTTTGTGTTATTTTTCCCATGCTTTCTGAGTAGTTTCCTTAGTCTTTTTCCTTGTTGTTGAGATTATGTGAAGTGACGAGTCAAAGTAATTGTGCCTAAAATTATTAAATAAAAATTGTGATAATCTTTTACTTAAAACTTAATTTACTTTCAATTTGGCCAATTGATTTGTTACCATATGTTGAATTATCAACTATAGTAAAGATTACATTCGAGATTCAAGGAAGTCAAAAGCCTTGGAAGGAGGGTGCAAATAAATAGGGAAATATTAACTATCGGGCGTAGAATTGGACATTTTAGTGTGACGGACTAAAATATTCAATTCGGTCCTATTGTTTCAGAGTTGAAGTGTAGATGTTAGCCCTCGGGCGAGGGGAACGTGGGAGCTCGAAGTGGCAGCGGTATCCTCCCAGCCTAGCCGCAGTTCTCGTAATCAAACATAGGACTAGTCAATTTTCTTCGCACTGGACCAAAGGGTAAAGAATAGGAATGCTCCTATTTGGCACAATACAAACTCTAAACTACTTTAATTCATCATTCACTTAATTCTCTCAACAAGGAGAAAGATGCTTTTCTAAATTAGAATCTTACATTTAAACCTTTTTTAGCAATAGTTTTAGTATAAGTGTTCTTAATTTCCTTATACTAGCTTAGTAAGTAACTCTACTTTAACTTTTCTTTGAAATTCTCTAACTTCTCTGTGGGATCGATATCTTGGACTCCATTAGAGCTTTTTATTACTTGATAACGATACGTATACTTGCGTAGTATCCACATTATAAATCATAATTTTCATAAAAGAATCATCAATGTAAATACATATATTTGGTGCGGGATCAAGTTTTTGGTGTCGTTGCCAATATCAATAATATATTTTTGTAAGTATAAATATCAAAAGTGGGTCAAGTTTTTGGCGCCGTTGCCGAGGAAGTAAAGTAATTGTTAAGGTAATTAATATAATTATTAGAAGTAATTACTAGATTAATGGACTATTTTAATTTTTACTTAAAAATTGTATGCGCAAATTTAGAAACAAAAATTTAATACCTTACAATTCAGAATTAGAGCGCAATATTAAAAAAATCAGAAAACAAAAAAAAGAAATTTTAAAGTTAACACAAATGGCAAATAATCCAGAAATTGAAAATATAACCAACAAAGACCATTAAGAGATTATGCCAACCCTACATTAGATGAAATTCACCTAACTATTCCATACCCTGATGTAGCTGCTAACTTATTCGAACTTAAACCTGCAATTATCCAAATGGTACAGAATAATTAATTTAGTGGTTCCCCTAATGAAGATCCTAATTTACATCTTGCTAGTTTTTTGGAACTATGTGCTACTTTTAAATATGAAGGAGTATCTAATGATGCTATTAGACTTAGGCTTTTTTCGTTTTCTTTAACGGATATTGCTAAGATGTGGTTAAATTCATTGGCACCTAGATCTATTAAAACTTGGGGAGAATTATCCCAAAAATTTCTATCCAAATATTTTCCTCCTTCGAAAACTACAAAACTTAGAAATGATATAACATCTTTTGGTCAGTTTGATGGAGAATCCATATATGAAGCTTGGGAGAGATTTAAGGAACTTCTTAGGAAATGCCCACATCATGCGTTACCAGATTAGTTAATTATACAAACTTTTTAAAATGGATTAGTAGGATCTCTTATATCAATCATTGATGTTGCTGTTGGAGGTTCATTAATGTCAAAACCATTTGATGAAGCCTATGCGTTAATCAAAGAAATGGTTACTAATAATTTTTAATGGCCTGCTGAAAGGATAAACCCTAAAAAGATAGCTAGTGTTCATGAAAATGATGCAATATCTATGTTAGCTTCTCAAATTGCTGCTATATCAAAAAGATTAGATCATTTTGGAAAGAATTATTCTCCTACTATATTAGAAGAAAACTCATCTGAACAAATTATAGATTCTCAATCTCCTTATGAAACTATAAATGCTATTAATAATAGACCCAATAATCCTTATGCAAATTATTATAATCCTGGTTGGAAGAATCATCTAAATTTTAATTGGAATAACAATACAGCTAATCAATAATGGATGAACAACTCTATAAGAAATCCACCTAATCAAGGAAATACGATTTATAAACCTTCTTTTCCACCTGGATTTAATAACACTCAATTTAAAGATAAGAAGTTATCTATAGAAGAATTAATATTAAGTATGGGTCAGCACTTGCAAAATCAAGGAAATCAATTACAAATTAAAGGAAATCAATTACAAAATCAAGGAACAACAATTAAAAATATTGAAACTCAAGTCGGACTTATAGCTACCATGCTTAACAATAGAATTCCTGGAACTTTTCCTAGTAATGTGGAAATAAATCCTAAGACCAAGGAAAAGAATAAATTAAAGCGATACAATTACGAAGTGGAAAAGAGTTAGAAACTAAAATTCAGAAAGAAATAGAAAGTAAAAATGAGGAAGTGGAAATCGAAAAAGAAAAGGATCAGCAAGATCAAAACTTAGAATATCCATTGATCCCTATGAAAATATCTATAGAAAAACCACCACCACCACCATTTCCTCAACAACTAAAGCAACATAAAAAAGATAAGCAATTTGCTAAATTCCTTGAAATTTTAAAAAAATTAACGTTAAATATTCCTTTTGTAGAAGCACTAGAACAAATGAGTAATTATGTAAAATTTATGCAAGATATTTTAAATAAAAAAAGAAAATTCACTGATAATGAAACTGTTGCACTTAGTGAAGAATGTAGTGCAATTATTCAGAAAAAGCTTCCTGAAAATTAAAAGATCCTGGTAGTTTCACTATACCTTGCGCTATTGGAGAAAAATTTTATGGAAAAGCTTTGTGTGACTTAGGAGCAAGCATCAATCTAATCCCTTGTCGGCATTATTTTTAGGTTGTGTGTTTTATTTTGAAAAGGGGGCCGCCTAACAGAAATTGTGCGGCGAATTTTTAATTTAATTTAAATAAATAATTTTGAAAAGTAGTGTTTGATTTTGAAAATAATTTTAAATTTGAAGGTTTTAAGATATGAGATTAAACCGATCTCACATCCCAAATAGTCTATATAAACGAGCACCGCACCACAAATCGTGTATCTATCCCTAAGGATAGACACACTGCTTGACGGTGGGGCTCAATTAAATAAACTAGGAGATTTGTGACATCCGTTTGGTCTGCGAACCAATTTTATAAGCCGACAAATTCCCCGCTTAATATGAAAGCATTAAACGGGGTTTATATTACTCGGGTTCTTTAAAATTCCCAATAAGGGCAAGCCCCATAGTTAATTACATCATAAGTGACGGGAATCACCTAAGAAAACTCTCGATAATAATCAATAATTCCGCTCTCAAGAATTTCAAAGTTTAAGTTTTCAAGGGATTGAATTTTGGAATTTCGATAGGGAATGGATCAAATTTGGAACATTTTATTTTGAGAATTCAAAGGAAGAAAGGTAGGAGAAATCACAGATTCGAAGCGAACTTCGGTAATTTCCCGACTATCCTATTGTTTGGCTTGAATTTAGGAAATTCCTAATATTTATCTAATGTTTTGATCTTGCCAATTTTAGTTAATTAGGACTTATATTTGTATGATAAAATCAAACAAATAGCCTCGAAGATGTGAGGGTTTATTGTCGTACCGGACGACTACCTCGGAATCCTAAGACTGGTTAGGGCTTAATTTGCAATGCAAGTGCCTAACGAAGAGTTGAGGATTTATGTTGCACTAGGCAAGCTACCTCGAAGTCCTATGGCTTTGTTATTTAATTCTAGGAAAGTTTCTGTGAAGTAGACTCGGGTTTTGCTGATGACGATGGCCGTGCTCGCCCACCATGCTCCGAGCTCCTTGTTGTTGCAGAGGTTTAGTTTTAGAAATCATAAATCGGGAGATGAGAAAAGTGTTTTGGTTTAGAGAAAATCTTAATTTCCAAGTGTTTTTTGTGTTTTAATTAAAACAAATCTTAAAGTTGATTATAACGACACCGGTTAAGATCCCACGGTTCCATCCTTCCGCATCATTATTTTTATCGGATTCACTTAGTCCGGATGAATTTGCTAAACTCAACTGAATGAGTTCCACACTTTCATTTAGACCGTGGGAAATCCCGTTAGCAACACGTAGGTTACATCATCCGAGGTATTCCCGATCATCCAACAGGACGTTTTAATTTAGTTGTAATTGTAGTTTTGTGTTCTCGTTTGTGATTAAATTTTGAGTTGTTTTATATTTTGAAATGTTGTGGCGGTGAATTTTATCTTGCAATGACTTTTAATTTAGTTTTGGTTTCAGTTTTAGGGACTATCCTAAAGGTGTGGGTTTTCATGCAACGATTGTTTATCATGCAAGAAAAAGTAAGTGCAATGCGATTAAATAAATTGCAATAATGTAAATTGCAAGAAAGTAAATCGCAATAACATAACGACGTACACTGGAGGGTCTTCCCGTCATCCCAAGCTGCACTTAAAACACAATTAGAATATTTAAGCAAGTTCCTAGGTAAAGCTAAGGGAAGGGTTATGGTTTTCTACCAAATTCCTAATCCTATAGCTAGTCATCTCCTATGACGTCTAGGTTCTTTGTGTTTTGGTTTGAAGACGATTTTCTTCATCGAAGAACAATTAAGTCCAATTGTTCTTATAAACATCCTATCATATTGAGAAAGTGTTTAAGAAGAATCTTAAACATCTTTTCAATATTTCTAGGATTGTTTTAAGTCCAAATGAATTTAATTATATAAATGAATTAATCGTCCAGGGATTCAAGTTTTGTTAACTTGCTCAGTGAACTAGGACATTTGAATATCCTATAAATGAAGTAACATTTCATTTGATGTTCTGTTTAGGAGTTATGATAACTAAAGCTTTTGAGGGTAAATTGGTGTTCAAATGGTTTGTGATCTAGCTTAATTTCAATTAAAGGGTTTAAATTTGGGATAGTATTCAAGTTGTTTTATGTTTAATTTCTTTATGTCTTAGGTGATGTTATATTTAATTCAACTTAATTTAATTTAATTTAATTTAATTGAGTTTTAATTTAATTTAATTCAATTTAATTTGGTTTAACTTAATTTAGTTTGATTTGATGTTACATTAAATTAATTTGATTTGATTTAATTTTAATTTAATTTGATTTAATTTAATTTAATTTAATTTAATTTAATTATTTAATTTAATTTAATTCATTTAATTTAATTTAATTTAATTTGTTTTAATTTAATTCAATTTAATTTAATTTGATTTAATTTAATTTAATTTAATTTAATTTAATCATTTAATTTAATTTAATTCATTTAATTTAATTTAATTTGTTTGTTCTATTTATTTTAATTTGATTTATTTATTTAACTTAATTTAATTTAATTTGATTTAATTTAATTTTATTTTATTTTATTTTATTTTTTTATTTTAATTAAACTATTAAAAGAGTTTAATAATTTAATTTTAGTTTAATGATTAAGTCTTTTAATATTTTATATTTGAGTTATCATTTTAATTAAGAATTGAATATTAATGAGATAATTAATTTAGGGATTTTTAAATTAAAGAATAAATCTATTCCTAGTAATATCCCTATTTTATTAATTCTAATTTTATTATTCTTCCAAATTTAATCAACTATTTAATTAAGATTTAATCATTTTAAATTGCTTAATGGGTTTCTACCCTTCAATTATTTAAATTTCAATCATCCAAATCAAATTAGGATCAAATATTTTATTTATTAATTTTTTTATTAAACCTAAAGTTTTAATTAAGGATTAAAATTTTAATTACCACTTTACCCTTTAAGCTTAATAATTTCATAACTCACTAAATTGAACTCAAATAAACTTGAAATTTTTATGTGACTTCACTCATATGTCAATAAAGACATGAGAGGAGAAAATGTGATTTTTCCGTATTTAATTTAATTATATAATTATTTTTGGTAGAAAATAGAGATTTCCAAGGGAAAATTTAATAACATGATCAAGGGAAAGTTTCTATACTTAAGAAAATTAGGGGACATTTCTAATGACCAGAGGACCACTTGGACCAATTTTGCTGATTTTTTGAATTATATTATTTTTATTATAATTATTTTAAGTTTTGGAGTGTTAATTAATTTAAAAATAAAATAAATGTTGAAAAATGAATTTTATATTTTTCAAAAATCTCTCTGATATCAAGGAAATCAGAGAATCAAATTTTGCAATTTTCTGATTTTTCTATGATTTATTATAATTATTTTAGTGAAAATGCTAGAAAATACATTTTTTAATTTTAAAATTACCTTAGGGCTTTAAAATTTAATATCTCACTAAATAGACCTAAGAAAAATATGGGGTTTGGTCCTAAGTGATTAAAATTCAAGATGTGACATTTTGGTGATTTTATTATTTTTGTGATTTTTATTATTTTTTAATTATTGAAAATATTAAAATAATATTAAAAATCAACTTTTTTAGAAAATTAAAATTTTAATTTTTTTAAATTCCCCTAATATCAGAGAGGCTCCAAAACCAATTTGGTGAATTTTTGAAAGATATTTTGAAAGTTATGAATTTTTAAAGTTTAAAATGGTTAAATAGCTTAATCACCCCAATTATTAGGGCTAACCAAGTCCAATTGACCTCAAATTTTTATGGTGGGTTCCTCTGATCCTAAAGGTCAGTGGAGAATTGATTTCAAGTCAATTTGATGTATGGTTAGCTCTAATTAATTAGAGACCTATTTTGAGTGTTTAAGCCAATTAGGGTTGTTTTAAATGAACTAACTCAAAACCTATTTTTCCTAGGGTTCTCCGGTCATAAGGAACATCATCAAATTTTCCTAGAATTTATTTCACAACATGCTATTTATTGGAATTAAAATACTCAAAACGAGTAACATGAATTTGAAAAATCAATAACTCTTTATAGGGATGACCTCTCGACTTTGGAAAATTCGAGGAATGTTCCCAAATTCGGAGGCTTCAAAAGCCCTATGGTCTCATGCCATGGTGAATTGTATACATGCATGGAGAATTAAAAGTATGCAGAGAGTAAATAAATTATTAAAAATGAAATACTTAATGAAATTAAATGATTTCTTTTCCACATTATTCTCCTCTGTTCACTGAGCAAGAGGGTATTTTTATTTTATTTTTCTTATTTTTCTACACAGAGTTATGAATTTTTGAAGTTTAGGGAATTAAATAAATCAAAAAATACCCTAATTTTCTATTTATCCATGCGGCGCCGCGTCAAGCTCGGCAGCTCCGAAACACCGCGTGGCGCGCTCCCATTCGACACCGCCATCTGACTCAGCGCTCCTGGGGCCCGCTGTATCATTCTGTCTTCTGATCCGACGCGATCCTGGCCGTCCGTCCACGCGTGTATTAAATGGACGGCATCCGTTCATCGTCCCTAAGTGTCCTCACCCGAGAGCCGTCCACACTAAATCCCTAATATCTCACTCGATACTCAATGGATTTTCATGTTCTTATGCTTCTATGGATTCGTCTTGAAGAGACGAACACATCTATACGAGTTATCATGCATTGAAATTAAAGTATTTGAAATGGAGAATCTCCGAAGCTCGGGATGAAGAATTAACTCATACCTTTGCTCGGAGAAGTGTGGCTTCAATCCGAGAGTTGTTGCACCTTCGATTGGATCCTAAGAAGCTCCGGATGAAGTCTCCCGGTCCAGTGAATTGTCTAGGTTGGATTTCGACCAAGCCCGATCACAAAGCTTCGGAGGCCGGAGCAACCGGGTGGCTCTGGAGATGGGGCTTTTGTCGGTGGACACCTTCCCTTGGTCCGGTGAAGGTGTAGAACCAATCAATTTGGGGATTCGCTCACTGTGGAGAAGTGTCCTGGTTTTGGGTGGAATTTCGGTTGAGAAATCGGATTTTATCGATGGGGATTAGGGCAAATTGACACCGGGATCAACCGCTCCGAGGGTGGAGAAGGGTTTGGAACAATTTTGGCGAGTTTCGGCAAGGTTTATGCAACTCTCTTCTCATGGCCGTGAGGGGTGGTGTTTAAATAGGAGAGGGTGGAGGGCCACCTGTGGAGAGTTAGGGCTTGGGATCGACTCGCTCTTGGCAAGAGAAAAACAGCTCCAATGGCCACCGGGGATGGGGCAGCTGAGCAGGTGAGAATTCCAAGTTGGGCTCACATGTGAGCTCTCGGCCATGGTGTTTTCCGGCGGCCTCGGTGGCTGGCCGGCCGTGCATTGGTCACCATCTTGTTCGAAGTGGGTCGGTACGGGTTTGGTGCATTCAATCGAGGTTTGACATGTGTAAAGGGTTTGATTTAGATGGAATGGGGGAGGAGCTAATTTTGAGTCTAAATGGGTCAACCCACCCATTTGGGCTTGGTGCACCCCTCAAGGTGGCTTTGGATGCTGTGGGGGATCAAAGGGATCAGCTGGTTTGGCATGGAGAAGTCTCCATCCAAATATATTTGGATTAAATTTAAGTTTAGGTGAAACATGATTAAGGCTAATGAGCTTTAGGGATTAAGGAAAGCCCTCCCTCTTCTTACCCAATATGGCATGGTGGAGTGTCCAAAGCTCTCATGGCTCACATGTGGCTCATGCATGGCTTCATGGCTCACCTTTGGCTTGGCAAAAAGTTTGGTCAATTTCATGAAAATGGATTTTAGGAATTTTTGGTAATTTGATGGAAATTTGTATGAAACTTGATTTAGAATGGTTTAATTGATGATTTTGAAACTTAGGGGTGATTTTGATTAAATGGATGATGAGGGAAAGTGCCATGTGGGCTTTGGATGGATTTGGGCTTTTGAATTTGAAGGAAGTGGGCTTTTAGGAAAGTTTAAGGGGATGAGCCTTTAGGTTTAGGAATGAATTTATGGATGGGAATTTTGTAGAATTTTGGGCCAAATAATTGTTGTTTTTGGTTTAGGGATGTGTCATGAGTGATTTGAAATGAATTTGAGGTGGTTTGGGTTTGAATTGAGTTGAATTTGGGTTGATTTGGTAAATGGGCCAATATAGGTCAAATTGGGCTAACTTGGGCCAATGTTGGGCTAGGGTTGAAATTGATGTAAAATTAATGTTGAGAAATGTTTATGGGAGTGTTTCAAAGAGGTTTTACCTTTGGTTGGGCTTTGATTTTGGGGTTTGGGCCCATTTGGGTTAGGTTTGAGTTTAGGTCAAAATTGGGCCTTTTAGCTTTGGGTTGAATTTGAGTGGGGTTTGGGTCTAAACTTTTGGCAAATCATGTTAGTGTTTTATTTGTGGGAATGTTAAGGAAGGTTTAAAAAAGATTTGGGGTTAATTGGAGCTGAATTGGGTGAGCTTGGGTTAGGTTTGGGTCATGGGTCCAAATTGGGCTTTAAGGCCAAAAGTGAAATTGGATCCCAAATGTCAATCAAATTGAATTTGAATTTGGTCTAGATTGGTGTTGGGAATGTTGAATGGAAGTTTAGAACTGAATTGGACCAGAATTTGGGTCAATTGGGTAGGTTTGGTTTGACATTGGGTTCACTTAGGGTGAAAATGGGTCAAATTGGGGGTTTTGACAAAAGTAGGGAAAATTGACAAAATTGTCCCATGGTGTAGTTGGACAAAATGAAATTGGAAATATTTGGGATTTTCTGGAATTTTCTGGGAATTTTCTGAATTTTTGGATTTTTTGGCCAAGAGGGGTATTTTGGGTATTTGGAGGGTATTGGGAGGTATTTTTAGATTTTTTTGTATTTTTGGGTATGGATGATCAATTTGAGTAATGTGGAAATGTTTAAGATCAATTTTGAGGAATTTTGGGTGATTTAGGAAATTTTGAAAAATTTGGGTAATTTCAAGTGTTTTGGGTAGGCTAAGCGGGTGTAGGGTCCCGGGGGTCAAAAATTGAAAATTTGGGAAATTGGAGATTGGGTGGATGTAAGTGGAGTGAAATCATTTTGGTTGAGCCATGAAGCCATGAAGCCATATCAAGCCCACATGAGCCATGAAGGGACTCATTTGAGGCATTCACTATGTTGTTCCTAACCCTCTTAGCCAAGGGCTTAGGGGTTAAGGACCATCCATGTGAATCACCTACATGAGTCAGGAGGTCAAGTTAGGTATGGTTGTGGTTTTAGGAGGTGTGTGAAAATGTAGTGTATGAGTGTAGTGTGTGTGTAAATTAGCCCCTTCACTGCACCGAGCCACCTGCAGGCGGTCCTAAGGCCAAAGAGTCCTATAGGAACTCATCCTTAAACTTCCACATTTGATTTCAACCCTCTAGGTGATTAGGGGTCTATAGTCAAGTTTGTGGAGTTTGAAGGGAGTTAAGAAGTGGTTTGAGTTTCTAAAAGGTGGGTCCCAATTCTAGTCCTCTAAGATAGTCAAAGGAAAAGCCTAAGGCTAGATCCTAAGCACTAAAAGGAAGAAGAGAAGACCTCATCAAAAATGAGGTCAACATGCCTCTATCAAGTTTTAAAAGATTAGAATTAGAAGAAACTTCACCTACTTCAGTAACTCTTCAGTTAGATGATCGTTCTGTGACTTATCCTAAGGGAGTTATTAAAGATGCGTTAGTAAAAGTGGATAAATTTATCTTCCCAGTAGATTTTATTATTCTAGATATGGAAGAAGATAAAGAAATTCTCATAATATTTGGAAGACCCTTTTTAGCCACTAGAAAAGCTATGATTGATGTTCAGAAAAGAGATTTGACTATGAGAGTAAACGATCAAAAAGTAACTTTTAACATAGTAAAATCAATGAAATATCCTTTTTTAGAAACATATGATGAATGTTTTCGAATGGAAATACTTGAACATTTGCAAAATGAACATTTTAAAGAATATTATGAAGAAAAATTAGAAAAAGTAAATACAGAATTAATTGAAGAAGCAGATAACGAAAAACTGGATTATATACAGAAAAATTTGAATTGTTGGATAATACTGAAAACACTAAAAAAGAATATAGTTCCATTAATTATTAGACCTCCTGAACTCGAATTAAAAATTTTATGTAATCATTTAAAATATGCTTACTTAGGTAACTATTCAACCCTACCAGTTATTATATCAGCTGAATTGAAGGAATCACAAGAACAAAAACTGTTAGATACATTAAAAAAATATAAGAAAATGTTTGGTTGGACTTTAGAAGATATTAAAGAAATTAGTCCTTCAATCTGTATGCATAGAATGTTTTTAGATAATGAACATAAGCCAATAGTAGATCACCAGAGATTAAACCCAATAATGAAAGAAGTAGTCAAGAAAGAGATATTAAAATGGTTAGATAATGGTATTATATATCCTATTTCGGACAGTGCTTGGGTAAGCCCAATTCACTGTGTTCCTAAGAAAGGAGGAGTGACCGTTAAAGCTAATGAAAATAATGATTTAATACCTATAAGGCAAGTTACTGGATGGCGTATATATATTGACTATAGAAAATTAAATGCAGCCACCAGGAAAGATCACTTCCCATTACCATTTCTAGACCAAATGTTGGATAAATTAGCCGGACATAAATATTTTTGTTTTTTAGATGGATATACCGGTTATCATCAGATACCTATTGCTCCTGAGGATCAAGAGAAAACTACATTTACTAGTCCTTATGGAACATTTGCTTTTCGAAGAATGCCTTTAGGATTATGTAATGCACCTGCAACATTCCAGATATGTATGATGTTTATATTTAGTAAATTAATTGATGATGGAATAAAAGTATTTATGGATGATTTCTCTATATTTGGAACGTCATATGACGCATGCTTGAATCATCCTGCAAAAGTATTAGAGGTATGCGAGAAAACTAACTTAGTTCTAAATTGGGAGAAATGTTAATTTATGGTTGTAGGAGGAATTGTATTAGGGCATAAAATTTCAGAAAATGGCATGGAAGTAGACCCTGCAAAAATTCAAGTTATAGCTAAACTACCACCTCCAACTACAGTAAAATGGATAAGAAGCTTTCTTGGACATGCTGGATTCTACAGACGCAACATAAAAGATTTTTCAAAAATTACTAAACCTCTATGCCAACTTTTAGAAAAGGACAAGAAATTTGATTTCACAACTGAATGCCCAAATGCTTTTGAATTATTAAAAGATAAATTAATCACAGCACCTATAATAGTTTCACCTGATTGGGAGAAACCATTTGAACTTATGTGTGATGCTAGTGATTATGCTATAGGAGCAGTACATGGGCAAAGATATGATAAAAATTTCAAAGTTATATACTATACTAGTAAAATTCTTAATAATGTTGAAATGAATTATAGAGTTAATGAAAAAGAGATATTAGCAATTGTTTATGCTTTTGATAAATTTAGGCCTTATCTAATTGGAACTAAATATATTGTGCATACTGATCACTCTACTATTAAATATCTAATGCAAAAAAAAGATTTCAAGCCAAGATTAATTAGATGTATTTTACTAATGCAAGAATTTTATTTTGAAATCATTAACAAAAAGGGAACTGATAATCAAATTGCAGATCATTTATCAAGGCTAGAATATAATGAATTATCTGACACTGATAATGAAATTACTGACAGTTTTCCTGACGAACAACTATATAATATAAATGAGTAGAAAATACCATGGTATGCTGATATAGTAAATTATATTGTATGTGATATTTTACCACCTATGTTAACTTTGCAACAACAGAAAAATTTCATTCATGATGCTAAAAAATATTTTTTGGAAGAACCATATTTATATAAGCAATGTAAGGATCTTATAATTAGAAGATGCGTGCCTTATGAAGAAAAAGAACAAATCTTTCAGAAATGTCTTTATTCTAAATTTTGAGGACATTTTGGAACAGATAAAACTGCTTATAAAATTCTACAATCTGGATTTTATTGGCATACTCTTTTTAGAGATGTTTATAGATATATCAGAGCTTGTGACAAATGCCAACGAGTTGGTAATATATCTAGAAGGAATGAAATGCCTCTAAATTTTATATTAGAAGTTGAGATTTTTGATGTTTGGGGATTAGATTTTATGGGACCATTTGTTCCTTCATTTGAAAACTCATATATATTAGTTGTTGATGATTATGTTTCTAAATGGATTGAAGCACAAGATTTATCTCGATGTGATGCTAAGAGTGTTTCAAAGTTTCTAATGAAAAATATTTTTACTAGATTTGGAATGCCGAGAGTGATTATCACTGATAGAGGATCTCATTTTAGAAATAAATATATTCACAAACTAGTAGAAAAATTTAACATTATTCATAAGATATCAACTGCTTATCATCCACAAACCAGTGGATTAGTTGAAGTTTCTAATAGAGAAATTAAACATATTTTAGAAAAGATTGTAAACCCTGACAGATTGGATTGGTCTATAAGACTAGACACTAAATTATGGGCATACAGGACTGCTTATAAAACTCCGATTGGAATGACTCCTTACAGGCTTATTTTTTGAAAGACTTGTCACTTACCAGTTGAATTAGAACATAAAGCTTATTGGGCAATTAAAGAATTTAATTACAATCTGAAAGAAGCTGGTGATAAGAGATTATTGCAAATGAATGAATTAGAAGAATTATGAAATGAATCTTATCATAATGATAGAATTATAAAGAAAAAATGAAACTATGGCATGATCAGAAGATTCACCTGAAGAATTTTGAGCCAGGACAAGAAGTTTTGCTTTATAATACAAGATTGAAATTATTTTTTGGGGAATTGAAATCTTGATGGTTAGGACCTTTCACTATTACTCAAATATTTTCAAACGGAACTATAGAAATTGAAGATCCAAAAACTGGGCATAGATTTAAAGTAAACGGACACATATTAAAACCTGATTTTGAAGGGGGAAGACCAAATTTTAAAGAGGTTGTAATGCTCAGTCAATATGATTACTAACTAAATTAGATCGGGCTGACGAAGCTAAACCAATAACTTTATGAGAGGCAACCCATAGTAGTTATTAATTATGATCTATTTACTAATGTTATTGAAAATTAAAATATAGAACAAATTCTACTACTCATTTTACTTTTTAAAATCATCAGAAATTTGAATCTATAGGAAGAAATCAAAAAATGTTCGGACCGGAGCGAAAATTGGGCAATTTACCTAATCTCACCGACGGCAAGATCGATCCCGCCGACAGCGAGATCGGCGTGCCCAAATTCAGTTTAAAGTATTAACTAGCTCGTCGACGGCGAGATCATTACCGCCGACGACGAGATAGTTAAAAAATGGTTTCTAAGAGTTATTTTGTGGTTTTGGGCAGTTCTAACCTATAATATTCACTATAAAACATTTAGAACTCATTATTTATATCATTCCTTCACTAGAAATGAATAGAGGCCCTGCAAAACAATCCATAATGGTCCCCAACCCATTAGAAACCATGAAATCTGGAGTGTTTAACCGACGAAAGTTTGTCAGTTCTGAGGCTCAACAACTATTCAACAAAGTTTTGATGAAGAAGCGATTGATTAAGGAAAGAGGATTCGTAAACAGAGGAGCAGAGAATTCAACGACAACAATTGAAGAAATGATTGTTTAGCAACATTGGGAGGTATTATGCTACACAACATCTGCTGTCGTCTTTCCAGTAATCAAGGAATTCTACTCTAATCTGCATGTGATCCATAATGGAAGTGTTTACGTAAGAGGCAGCTAGGTAACTTTCACTCCTTCTCGAATCAATGAATTATACTCGATTGAAAATACCCCTGTTTGCTACTATTCAAATTTTGATCCGACAAGATAAAACTTGAACGAGATATATCGATATTTGACCGACGAACCTGATGACAGGGAAATACGAGAAGACGGGTATGTAAGTTTTTCTGCCTCACTTCTTAAGCACGTCTCAAAGCATTAGCATTTCTTTATTTCGTCGAAGTTATTATCCACTATGAGGGTAAATAAAGTCTCGAAGGAGTATGCAATTTTAAATTATTGTATTCAATCTGGATTACCTATCGATGTTGGATCTATCATTGTGAAGTCTGCATTAGGATTAATTGTGAATGGATCGATTCATGGACTCGGACACCCATCAACAATTTTTGCTTTATGTACTCAGTACCAAGTTTCCTACGAAGCATGGAAAAAAGTGTTGTTACCTTGGAAACCATTAGATCCAACAGATATGTTTCCTACTTTGGATAACAATGATGATATAACAATTATCTATGATCAAGCATCTCAAAACAATCCTTTAATCAGGCCTTTGACTCATAGAACTAACCTAATTCTACAAAAAATTAAAGGATTGGAGAAGGAATTACAGAATGTGATGAATTCTATTGATAATATCTCTGATTTATTCAATCACATAGACTAGAGAATGAAGGAGCATTTCGATCATTCAGGACATCTGGAGGCAAGTTTCATACGACTGTTGAGACAGAAGGGATGGATTGAAGAAGATTCTACAGAAGAATTCCCCTTTGGGCCTTTCTAGAATCTATTTGTGCACCTACGATCTATTGGGAATATCAGGGAAGAAGTTAGTTCAGATTCCAACGAGTAGCAGAGATTTATCCTTGTTTTATTTATGTGTGTTGATTTAAACATAGTTTTTAATATAATTTGGATTTTATGAAGTAAATCTCTGTTTATATGAGATTGTATGTTGTTTGTTTAGTCTCAGCATTTAGAGTATTGTGGTGTGGATTGCAATGCTGAGTTGGATGTGTTTTGGTTAATTTGCTAAGTCAATTGTTAGTTTTGTGGAATTTGAAGTTTGTAAGTTCATGGATTTCATTTATAAAAGTTATAATGTTTGTGTTGTGTAAACCTTATATGAGTCAGTAGAATATCTAATCTTAGAAAAATATATCAAATTAAGTGACCGAACACTAGAATAAGGATTAATTAAATTGAACATAATTGAAAACATAAAAATTTTTGAAAATTCGGAAATCACGCAGACGGTGAGATCGACCCCGCCGACGGCGAGATTTTCCCGAAACTTTGGCCTTTGTGAATTAATTAGGTCACCGACAGCAAGATCGTGAAATGTACTATATTTTTACTGGTCAACCGACACTATTCATCATCCCCTTCCTCAAATCTTCAAAAAACTGACCTAGGGCTTGATAGATATGGGATTTGGAGCGATTTCAAGAATTTTTAATGCTCGATTTCATCTTCCCTTGGTAAGAGCTACACTCCTATGTAAAAATTGTTATTTTCACCATGAATTACTTCTACATTGAGGATTTTGGGAAAAATTTGAAATGTGAAGAAAAGACTTAGAAGAAATTCATGGAATTTTATTTAGATTGATTTTAGTAACATTAGAAAGCCATTTTAGTAATATTTTGGAGATTAGTTAAGATTTTTGTGAATTTCATGGATCAAAAAAAATGCTCCGCGACAAAGAAGACGGTTGGATTACGACGAAAACTGATTTGTGAATGCAAGGGCACAGTCAAGATATTATCACAACATTCAAGCAAGGAAATGCATTCAAGATCAAGTTTTCAAAAATCCAGGAGGAGAAGTGGAACGAATAATCAAGGAAAGAGGATGGGAGAACTTCTGTTACACTACGAATTGAGCTGCAGTGGAAGTAGTTAAAGAATTCTATGCCAATCTGACAGTGATAGAAGATGCACCAATCAAGGTGAGAGGATTTTTGATTGATTTCAGTGCTGCTAGAATCAATTCATTTTATGAAGTACGAGACTTGCACACCAGTTAGTATGATACTTTTGGTACTATGGAAGGACCACTGGAAGAAGTGATAGACATTCTCACTGACGGGAAAGGAGTTTGGAAGATCAAGCAGCGAGAAAGGGTAAATTTTCCTCTCTCTATGTTGAATGCGTTGTTTAAAGCCTAGCATTATTTTATCTATTCTACTCTGTTACCCACATATCACCATAGTGAGGTAACACGGGATAGAGCAACTCTGAATATCTGTATTCAGAATCAGAAGAGTATTAATGTGGGAAATGTAATTTACAAGAATATATTAGCTACTGCTAGAAGTGAGAGCGGAGGAGGACTAGGACACCCTGGTCTGATTTATGCGCTCTGCTAATTATCTGGGATAGAGGTGAGAGATGATGAGGAATGGGTGGAGCCTATGAAACCCATTACTCCTGCTAATATTAAAACATATGAATCCCACGAAGGATGGAGATCTGGAACAAGGAGTTATGTACCTTCTTCGAGTAGAGATATTCCCTCTACAAGTTATGACCCTCCTACTTATAGTTCCCCTACCCTTCATGATCTGATGAATGAGATGACCTTGTAGAGAAAGAGTTTTGAGAAGATAGAAGAGAAATTGGAGCATACTGATCAGAGGACCGGAGGTTTAGAGAGGCGAAATGATTATGACAATGAGTATTGACCCGATTTTTGTACTTCCAAATACAAGAATTTGTTACCACTGCTAGAAATTTTAATTTCTGGCAAAGGCGCGAAACACTTGAGCTGGAATAACTTGCTATATAGATGTGTACAAAATAAAACTTTTTAAATATATGTTTATATAGTAAAATATAATTTTAAAAAGAAAATATTTTATATACTTTTTGGGTACTACGCAAGTATACGTATCGTTTCAAGTAATATAGGGCCTTGAAACAAAGACCCCAGTATCGATCCCACGGGGAAGAAAATATAGTAATAAATTTCTAAATATTGTATTTCAAAAATCTTTTTGTGATTTATTCTAACTTTAAATTACTATTAATTTACTAGATGCAAATAAAGAAAACAATAATAAGACAATGATTTTGTTAAAACTATATAAAACAAACAACTTTATTCCCTTCAATTAATCTAAGATTTTTAAGATAATTTAATATTCATTGGAGAATTTGATTTATGGTATTGTGCCAAATAGAAGCATTCCTATTCTTTAACCTTTGATCCAGGTGCAAAGAACATTGGCTAATTTACAGATCAGGTTCGAATGTATTATTAGTAGAATGGGTTAATCTATACTCACACTACTAGATGTCGAACAGTGGCTATGGTCAACCCTACTAGTGACCCTTTCCTAATCTATAAATCAAATTATAAGAATTTAGTCTGTCACTCTAAAAAATTATTAATTCTACGTCCTTTGAATCTTATCTTCTTATTTATTTGCACTTCACCTTGAATAGCCCACACATGGCCTTCTACTACCCAAGGATTCATGTGACATTTACAAGTTAAGAGTTTTTCTCCTTCTAGGTCTCAAAACTCTTCAACAGGTTTTAACAATTTAAATGGCCAATTTAAAAAATAAAGTAAGATCAGGTATTAATGTCATCACAATGTTTTGAAAATATTTTGAATTTCAATTCTGAATCGAATCTTTTATTATCTTATTTATCTCTTCATAATTCAAGGAAGAAAGTAAACTAACTACTCGGAATACATTGAATATAAACAACAAACCATAAAAAATAAACTTTGAATTAAATATATAATACTTATCTCAAATATTCCTTCTACAGATCTTCTGATTCCTACTGACTCCATAGTGTAATGAACTCCAGATGAAACAACTTGAAAATAAACTCACTAAACTAAATAAAAGTGGCCCTAAATTTCTCTCTCTATTTCTCTCCCTAAGGATGAGAGATCCTAAAGTGGATAAGAGAAAGGGGTTACAATGGGGGGCACATTTTTCTGAAGAAATGGACCCCTATTTATAGGGTTCAAGGGTTGCCTTGAGGCACCTCTTCAAAACATGTTCACATTCAATGAATCTTCTAGAAGGTCGGTCTGGCGCCTAGGCGCCCTAGGCGCCGGACACCTTGTCCAGTTCTTCGCACCTCTTCACAATTAAAACAGTTTTGGAGCGTCCAAATGCAATGTATCACATGTCCTACTATCAAGGAACAACTGCTAGTCTTCTAGAATGTCCAATAACTACTAGCTCCGTCAAAATAATCGTTCAAATGTTGTCAAAAACTAGACAGTTTCTGTATCGAGTCTGACGCTTAGGCGCCAACTTCTGGCGCCTGGGCGTCAGGCCATATTTTTTTATACTTTTTGTATTTTGCTCCATTTTTGCTCCTTTTTGCTCCTTTTTGCTCCTTTTCCTTTTTGGACCTTTTTACATCACCTACATCCAAAAATACAAAAAATACATTTCATTAAAGCATAATATCCTTAGAAATTGATAAGAATTAAGACATAAAGAAATAGGTATTTTTTATAGATCAAGTATCTCCAGAGACACTTTGATTATGAGAGAGCTTATTACGATGCTGAGAGTCACTACAGGAGAGGAGAACTGGATGTTGTATTCCCTGAGTGCCCTCGATACATTCAATATCAGCCTACTGCACCTGTAGATCAAGGAGGCGATGACGTGGCTTGGGATTTTGATTTAGGAGATTAGATTTTAGATTTGATGTTTATTTTTATTTGTTTAAGTTGTTTTAATTATGAACTTTAACTGTTATGTTGGATGATTGTTTATGTGATTTCTGTGGAACTTTAAAATGGATGTTTAGTTTAGGAACTGATTGTGATGTAATATTAAATTGTGGAATTTTGTTGTTAAAATTAGTTAGTTTATTTTAATATTTCAAACTGTTATTGTAATTTTTAAATAGAATAGCAATTGTTTGTTTAGCAGTAGATTAAATATAAGCTGTGTTTGTATTTTGTACTTATTTCAAAAATTTCTTTACCCAGCAATTTTTCTTAAATATTATATGTGTAAAAAGATACTAATAGTATAAGTTAAGTAAGTAATGAAGAAAACCTACAAATTTTAAAAAGAGAAATACCTAAAGCTCGAAGGTATGATTTAAATATTACAGTTTATTTCCTTTTCACCCTATATGATTAGATAGAAAAACATAAGTTTGGGGGAGGGAAAAACACAAATTTAATTATTAAAATGTTCTCATTTTATATTTTCAAAAAAATTATTATAAAAATGATTTTCTGTAGTAACTTTAGTTCAGTAAACTAGAATTAATTTATTTAATTATTATAAGAAAGTCGAATAAAATATTTCTAGTAATTAAACTAATTTTGTAGATTAAGATATTTGGTATAAAAGAATAAGAATATAGTGAACTATTTAAAGCAAGGAAAACTATATTTTAAAATATGAAATTCTTAAGTATTTAATTAAGAAAGAAGAGATTAAAATCCTATGAAGTAAATACTATAAAATACATATAAGGTAAGGAAATATTTCAAGTTTCAAATTTAGGAAAGAGGAAAATGAAGTTCAAAATCATTAACAGGCTATCCATGTACAGTAATCCTCACTTGGAAAAGAAAAGAAGGATTAAAAATCAATCCCTGAAAAGACACATAAAATTATAAATATAAGTGAGGAGAAGCGTGAGGAGATGCGTTATCAAAAATTGGCTTCATTCGAATCAACCTAAAGGGTAAACTCAATTATATTTCTAAACTTATATTTATGGATTAGTATTTTACTGAGTAGAGTGTTCATGAATTCCTATCAACTGAATATCTTAAGTAATTTAATATTACAAATATAGTTATTCTTGAAATAAATAGAAGACAAGAAATCTTAAGCTTGATGACTAGATATCCTTATATTTATAGAGTTAATTTAATTTGGTCTTATTGTTTGAGAGCTGAAGTGTAGATGAACGTGGGAGCTCTGAAGTGGCAGCCGGTATCCTCCCTGCCTAGCCGCAGATTCAGTAATCAAACATAGGACTAGTCAATGTTCTTTGCACCTGGACCAAAGGATAAAGAATAGAAATGCTCTTATTTGGCACAATACAAACTCTAAACTACTTTAATTCATCATTCACTTAATTCTCTCAACAAGGAGAAAGATGTTTTTCTAAATTAGAATCTTACATTTAAACCTTTTTTAGCAATAGTTTTAGTATAAGTGTTCTTAATTTCTGTATACTAGCTTAGTAAGAAAGTCTACTTTAATTTGTCTTTAAAATTCTCTTACTTCCCTGTGGGATCGATATCTTGGACTTCATTAGAGCCCTTTATTACTTAATAACGATACGTATACTTGTGTAGTATCCACATTATAAATCATAATTTTCATAAAAGAATCATCTGTGTAAATACATATATTTGGTGCGGGATGAAGTTTTTTGGTGTCGTTGCCAATATCAATAATATATTTTTGTAAGTATAAATTTCAAAAGTGGGTCATTTACCATGCTAGTAAAACTCTTAATGATGCTCAATTTAATTATAACACTACTGAAAGAGAATTATTAGCTATAGTATTTGTTTTCGATAAGTTTAGACCATATTTAATTTGAACTAAAAGTACAGTGCATACTTATCATTCAGCTATCAAGTATTTAATGCAAAAGAAGGATGTTAAACCAAGATTGATTAGATGGATACTCCTTTTGCAATAATTTGATTTCGAGGTAGTTGATAGCAAAGGGTCTGATAATCAAATTGTTGATCATTTGTCAAGAATAGAATATGATAAATTTTCTGAATTTGAGAAGGAAGTTGCAGAAACGTTTCCTAATGAACAATTGTATATTCCTATGGAAAAGAATTTGCCTTGGTATGCTGATATTGTGAATTATATTCTAAGTGATATTATACCATCAGATTTAACAAGGCAACAACAAAAAAAAATTAAATATGATGCTAAATTTTATTTTTGGGATGAGCCCTATTTATATAAACAGTGTAAGGATCAGATTATTAGAAGATGTGTACCACAAGAAGAAATTAATAAAATCATTCAGAGAAGTCATGATTCTAAATATGGAGGTCATTTTGGTGTTGATAAAATAGCTTATAAGATTTTACAATCTGTATTTTATTGGCCCACTCTTTTTCGTGATGTTTATAAATATGTTAAATTTTGTGATAGATTTCAAAGAGTAGGTCATATTTCTAGAATAAATGAAATGCCTCTGAATTATAATTTTGAAGTTGAAATTTTTAATGTATGGGGATTAGATTTTATGGAACCATTTGCACCTTTATTTGGAAATTTATATATATTGATCGATGTTGATTATGTTTCGAAATGGATTGAAGCTGTTGCTTTACCAAGATGCGATGCTCGGAGTGTTTCTAAATTTTTAAAGAAAAATATATTTACAATATATGGAATGCCGAGAGTGATTATAACTCATGGTGAATCCCATTTTAGAAACAATCAAATTAAGAGATTAACTAGAAAATATAACATTATTCATAGAATCTGTATTGCTAATCATCCCCAGACTAGTGGTTTAGCGAAAGTATCAAATCGGGAAATTAAAAGAATTTTGGAGAAAAGAGTGGATATTCATAAATTAGATTGGCCTGCTAGATTAGACACCGCATTATGGGCTTATAGGACTGCTTTTAAGACCCCTATTGGAATGTCTTCTTATAGATTAGTATTCGGAAAAACATGTCATTTGCCAGTTGAATTGGAACATAAAACATATTGGGCGATTAAAGAGTTGAATTTTAATTTGAGAAATGTGGGAGAAAAAAGATTTATGTAATTAAATGTGTTGGAAGAAATTAGAAATGAATCATATCATAACGATAGGATTTATAAAGAGAAAATGAAATTGTGGCATGATCAGAAGATATTGAAAAAACAATTTGAACTGAGACTGAGTTTTATTATATAATATGAGTTGAAATTATTTTCTGGAAAACTTAAGTCTAGATGGATAGGACCTTTTACTGTACTAAAAGTTCATTCTTTCGGAGATGTTGATATTGAGGATCCTAAAACTGGAAATATTTTAAGGTTAATGGGCATCGTTTGAAACCTTACTTTGGAGGGTTTTTATGTGATTTCAAAGAGGTTTTATTGGTAAGTCATCCTAGTTAACTGAATGGTTTCTCGGGCTAATGACGTTAAACTAAGCACTTTGTGGGAGGCAACCCATATGTTTGTTTGTGTGTTGAGTTTGCTTACTTATTGTTGTTTGTACTTTTAGTTTAATATTAAAGAATCCTAATTACCCCTAAATAAGTTAAAACCTCAAAATATATTGGACCGAATTGTGAAAATGAAGTATTTTGAGCCAAACGAAGTTCGGTGAAAATTTTTACCACTAGCGCCGCCAGTACCAGAATGGGCACCGCCGGCACCCTAATCTTTTATAACAACCGAAATTCTAGTTTGAGCGCCACCGGCACCCTATCGAGCACCGCCGGCGCCCTATTGAGCGCCGCCAACTCCCAAATTTTGGGTGACGGTTTTTACGTATTAAAATGCTGTTTTTTACTATTTTGAGCAGGATTTTCTTCCTTAAAATAGCCAAAAACTCCATTTTAAATCCATAACCACCAGAGAAATGAAAACTCCCTTTCTCAATTAGCATCCCATAGATTCCCACTCCATTGAACTCCCTAGATCTTGCATCTACAATCGATGGAAGTTCGTTAGTTTCGAGGCACAACGTCTATTCCATAAAGTGATGATGAAGAGAAGGATTATCAAGGAAAGAGGCTTTGTGAATCGAGGTTTGGAGAGTCTGACTACAAGAGTTGAAGAGGTAGTGAAGTAAAGAAGTTGGGAAGTGTTATGCTACACTACCGCCGCAGTGGTTGTTCCAGTTGTAAAAGAATTTTATGCAAATCTGCATGGGATCAACCAAGGATGTGTTTTTTTGCGAGGAAGGTATGTATCATTCACTCCTGTGAGGATAAATGATCTCTTCATGATAGAAAGTGTACATATTTGTCATTATGCAAATTTTAATGCGACGAGCAATGATATGAACGAAATCTATCGTTATTTGATGGATGAGAATGAAGAATAGGAAGTAAGGGATAATGGATATATCAGTTTCTCTTCTTCATTCTTGAATCCGGTATCAAAGCAGTGGCATTACTTTATTTCAGCAAAATTAATTCCTACTATGAAGATAAGTAAGGTGACGAAGGGAACTGCTATTCTGAATTTCTGCATACAAATTGGAAGGCCAGTGGATATTGGATCAATCATTACTCAATCTGTATTGGGATTGATTGTGCATGGATCTAAATATGGGCTTGGACACCCGTCCAACATATTTCTGTTATGTAGTCAATCACAAGTGCCATATGAGAGTTGGGAAAAAGTTCTTCTACCCTGGAGACCTATTGATCCCATGGATCTTTATGACTATCGTACAGTAGGTGATGAAGGAGACATGGATGTGCTTGTTGATCAGCCCTCTGAGAGTTCACAACCTATTCAGCCTTACAATTCTGAAAGTTTGAGGGTGATATTGAAGAATTTAAAGAAGTTGGAAAATGAGGTACAAAATATTATGAATGCTATTAATAATATTGCTGATTCATTTGATCACATTGATTGGAGGATGAAAGAGCAATTTGATCCTACTGGTCAAATTGAGTTGGGTTTGATTAATCTGTTGAAGAAGAATGTTGTAGTGGCTTAAGATTCATCTGAGGAATTCCCATATCGTCCATTCTACAATATGTTCGTTCAACATCAATCAATGTGAGACATTAGAGAGGATGAGATTTCTGAGACTGATGAGGAGTGACCCACTTTTTAATGTTTACAAAAATAGCAACGACACCAAAAACTTGATCCCGCTTAATATATATTTAATTTTATGATGGAATGTATAATGTGGATTCTACGCAAGTATATGTATCGTATCAAGTAAAACAAGGCTCTAGTGGAGTCTTGGTTATCGATCCCACAGGGAAGTTTTAAAAGATTTGTAACAACTAAATTTAAAGGATTTACTTACTAAGATAGTATACAGAATTTGGAATACTTAACTAAAGCGATCTAAAGCAAACTAATGTTTTAAATAAAGTTGATTTAAAGATTTCAGAAAAAGTATCCTTGTTTTTAGAAACTTAATTGAATGATGAATTCAAATAGATTTTTGTATTGTATTGTGACAAATAGGAGCATTCCTATTTTTTACCCTTTGGTCTAGGTGCAAAGAACATTGACTAGTCCTATGTTTGATTACTGAATCTGCGGCTAGGCTGGGAGGATACTGGCTGCCATTTCAGAGCTCCCACATTCCCCTCACCTGAGGGCTAACATCTACACTTCAGCTCTCAAACAATAGGACCAAATTAAATATTTTAGTCTGTCACACTAAAATGTCCAATTCTACGTCTGATAAATAATATTTCCCAATTTATTTGCTCCCTCCTTCCAAGGCTTTTGACTTCCTTGAATATTGGATGTAATCTTTACTATAGTTGATAATTCAACATATTTTAACAATTCAATTGCCGGATTGAAAGTAAATTAAGTTTTAAGTAAAAGATTATCACAATTTATTTTAATATATTAGGCACTTCTATTTAATTTTATCAATTCACATAACTTCATAAACAAGGAGAAAGACTAAGAAAACTACTCATAATGCATGGAAATTAAATAAAGCATGGATTTCATTTAAAGTTAACAATAATAAACAAAGATACTTATCTCGATTTCCTCCCCAAGAAGACTCCTTGAAGTTCCTTTGACTTTTCCTTCTAGTACATCACACTTCTTAACTCACTACTTACACTTACTCACACTAAACTTCAACTTAGACTCAAAAGCATACTAATAGAATACTCTAAGACTCCTCAAATAGACACCAAGTAGACACTAAGACTCTATATTAGACACTAGAATTCGGCCTCTATTTATAGAGGTAGGCAAAGGTCCAAGGGGTGCTTAAATACCTCTTCAAAAACCGTCCAAGTTCAATGTATCTGGCATTTTGAACAGTCTCGCCGTCGGCGAGAAACAACCTCACCGTCGGCGGGGCTTCTAGAAAGTCTCCAAACCGTGCGATCTCGCCGTTGGCGGGCTCGGGCTCGCTGTCGGCGAGGTAGTTGCAAATCCTTCAAAAATTCTCCTCTTGATCTCGCCGTCGGCGGGCTCGATCTCGCCGTCAGTGACTTGGCTCATTTTGCATAAATTTCTTCCCTTTTTGATCCAAATTCGCTCCATTTCATGTTTTTTGCTTCCATCACTTATAAATCTTCATTCCTGCAATAAAATAAAGAAAATATCTTTCTTTAAAGTGCAATTTCATAAAAAATGGGTATGAATTTCTTAATATATTTTCCTGTGATCAAAATCCCCCAAACTTAATTATTGCTTGTCCTCAAGTAATTTTAGTACTAAATAAAAATAATGATTTCTGTAATAGAATTTTTCAATTCAGATATACTATGAATTAAATTTAAATAATACTATAGTAAAGTTAAATAGAAATATTTTTAAATAATTAAATTAACTTTATAGATATAAGATTATTTAGTTATCAGATCTAAGATTTCTAGCTCGTTATTTATTTCAGGAAAGACTATATTAAAAAGAGTAATTTACTTAAGATATTTAGATGATAGGAAGTTCAAGAAAACGCTATTTAGTAAAATACTAATCCATATATATAAGTTTAGAAATATATTTGAGTTTTACCCTTTAGGTTGATTCCATTGAAGCCAATTTTTGATAAGGCATCTCCTCAAGCTTCTCCTCACTTATATTTTTTTCTTTTTTTTTTCTTTTTGGATTGATTTTCAATCATTCTCTTTTTTTTTTCTGGTGAGGATTACTATATCTGGACAGCCTGTTAATAATTTTGAACTTCAACTTTCTCTTCCTAAATTTGAAACTTAAAATAATTCTTTGCTTATATGTATTTTATAGCCTTTACTTCATTGAGTTTCAATCTCTTCTTTTTCACCTAAATTCTTAAGAATTTCAATTTTAGAATATAGTTTCCCTTACTTTAAATAGTTTACTATATTCTTATTTCTTTTAACCAAATATCTTATTATATTAAATTAATTTGGATTTCTAGAAATATTCTATTCAACTTTCTATAATAATTATATAAATTAATTCATGTTACTGAATTAAAAATTATTACAGAAAATTAAATAATAATAATTTTTTTTAAAACATAGAAATTGAGAACAATTTAATAATTAAATTTGTATTTTTCCTCCCCCAAACATAAATTTTTCTATCTATTTCTAAATGGTGAAAAGGAAAATATACAATGAATTTACATCATACCTTTGGGCTTTAGGTATTTCTTTTCTTTGAAATTTTTGCAGGCTTTTTCATTTTTTAAAGAACCTGTACTGTTAGTATGCTTCCATATATATAGTATTTGAAAGAGAGTGTTGGGTAAAGAAATTTTTAATAAGTATAAAACACAACAAATGAAAACTTAATCTATTACTACACATGTAATTAACTAACCTACTTTAAACTTATTAAAACAATCTAAACATATTAAAAGTTCATAACTTATAAAAACTTAAATAACACATTAAAGAAAAACTAACATCCTATCTAAAAGAAAAATTGCAAACTAACTTAACACACATAAAAAGTCTAACATTACAGCATAAGCAAACAAACAAACACACCAAATCCACAATCCACAGAAAGTACAGAACAATAAAGTTTTCAAAATAACAATTAATCTAAACAATCTAAACAAAGTCTCTAATCTTCCGCATCAAAATCCCAGGCTATATCATCTCCCACGATCTCCGAGTCGAGAAGGCCGAGAAGGCTGAGCGAGTCGGTATCGTGTGTAGCGGGGGCACTCAGGAAAGACAACATCTAACTCACCACTCATATATCGACGTTCAATCTCATAATATGCAATTTTATATTCTGAATGTCGCTGGAGATATTCACTATCATAATCATGTCTTCTTTCCAAGCCATCAATCCTGTGGTCCATATGCTCAAATTTTCTTACCATATTCTCTCCAAATTGTTCAAAACTTTTTCTACTTAGGGTCAGCTCATTCATCAGATCTTGAAGGGTAGGAGTGGTGTATTGAGGGGGTTCATAACTAGTAGAGGGTATATCTCTACTCGATGAAGGCATATAACTCCTCGTCCCTGATCTCCATCCTTCGTGGGACTCATATTTCTTAATATTAGCCAAAGTAATGGGTTTCATTGGCTCAACCCATTCCTCATCATCTCTTGCCTCTACCCCAAATAATTAGCAGAGTGCATAGATAAGACCAGGATGTCCTAGTCCTCCTCCACTTTCACTTCTTGAGGTGGCTAATATATTCTTATAAATTACAATTCCTATGTTTATGCTTCTGTTTTTCTGAATACAGAAATTCAGAATTGTTCTATCTCTAGTTACCTCACTATGGTGATAAGTGGGTAACACCTGTAGAGCAGATAAAATAGTGTCAGGCTTTTGAAGTTGCATTTAACATAGAAAGAGGAAAATTTACCCTTTCCCGCTGCTTGATCTTCCAGACGCCTTTCCCATCAGTTAGAAAGTCTATAACTTCTTCCATAGGTCCTTCCATAATCCCAAAATTCTCGTACTTGCTAAGATGCAGATCACGAACTTCATAGAATGAGTTTATCCTTGCAGCGTTAAATTCTACCAAAAATCCCCGGACCTTGATTGGTGCATCATCAATTGTAGTCAAATTAGCATATAACTCCTTAACTACCTCCACAGCTGCTCTGTTTGAAACATAGCAAAAATTCTCCCATCCTCGTTCCTTTATTATTCGTTCCACCTCTCCTCCTGGATTCTTAAAAACTCGATCTTGAATGCATTTTCTGGCTTGAATATTGTGAAAATATCTTAATTGTGCCCTTGCATTCACAAATCGGGTTTCGTCGTAATCCAACCGTCGCTTTTGTCGTGGAGCCATTTCTTCGATCTATGAAAATCATAAAAATTCTAACTAAACTTCCAAATATTACTAAGATGGCTTCCTATAACATCTAAAATCAATTTAAATCAATCTCCATGAATTTCTTCCAAGTATTTTCTCCACATTTCAAATTTTTTCAAAATTTCCCAATGTAGATGAAATCCATGGTGAAAATAAAAAATTTTTGCATAGGAGTGAAGCACTTACCAAGGGAAGATGAAATCCGGTGACAAAAAGTATTGAAATTGCCTCAAATCCAAGATCTCACGAGCCCTAAGTCGGTTTTTTTGAAGTTTTGAGGAAGGGGATGATGAATAGTGTCAGTTGGCTGGTCAAATATAAGACATTTCGCGATCTCACTGTTGGCGAGATTTTTCTCGCCATCGGTGAGATAATTTATTTACCAAGGCTAAACTCTCGGGAAAATCTCACCGTCGGCGAGATCGCTCTCGCTGTCAGTGGGTTTTCCATCGTTGTCGGCGGGATTATTCTCGCCGTCGGCGAGATCCCAAAATTTCAAATTTTTGAAATTCGTCAATCATTTTCAACTTCGATTTGCCCTTAATCAATCTTCCGATCACTTAATTTAATAATTTAGTATGAAGATTAGCTACTTATACTCATAAAAAGTTCACACAACAATATAACTTTATATATGAAATCCATAATACTTACAAACTTCACAATTTTAAATTTCTAACACTAAAGACTTCAATACTTTAAACTCTCATAAATACACAGCATTGCAATCCACACCACAACACTCTAAATGCTGAGACATAACAAATACATATAATTTCATCAACTCTGAGATGATCAAATTTAAAGTTTAAATCATAATAAAACCCAAATCCAAATCAACACATATATACACACAAATATAACATAAGATAGAAATCTTTACTACTCCTCAGTGTCTGAACTAACATCCTCTCTGATATTCCCGATGTGACGCAAATGCACAAATAGATTGTAGAAAGGCTTGAAAGGGAATTCTGTAGTAGATTCTTCATCAATCCACCCTTTATATCTCAGTAAATGAATAAAACTGACCTCCAGATGTCCAGTATGATCAAAGTGCTCCTTCATCCTCCAGTCAATGTGATCAAACATATCAGAGATATTATCGATGGAATTCATCACGTTTTGCAACTCTTTCTCTAATCCTTTAATCTTTTTCAGAATGAAATTGGTTTTATCAGTAAGGGGCCTCACTAAAGGATTGTTCTGTGATGCTCTGTCAGAAATAATGGTAATCTCATCATTGTTATCCAAAGTTGGAAACATATCTATAGGATCGAGTAGTTTCCATGGCAAAAGTACCTTTTCCTAAGCCTCATAAGAAACTTGGTACTGACTGCATAAAGCAAATATAGTGGATGGGTGTCCAAGTCCATGAACTGACCCATGCACAATTAATCCCAATGCAAACTTTACTATAATTGATCCAACATCGATAAGTAGTCCAATTTGAATACAGTAATTTAATATAACGCATTTCTTTGAAACCTTATTTACCCTCATAGTGCGTAATAATTTTGATGAGATAAAGAAATGCCAATGCTCCGAGACAGGGTTAAGAAGTGATGCAGAGAAACTGACATACCCGTCTTCGCACAACTCCCAATCATCAGGTTCATCGGTCAGGTATCTATAAATCTCGTTCATATTGTATCTTGAAGGAACAAAGTTTGAATAATGACAGACAGGGGTATTCTCTACAGAAAATAATTCTTTTACCCATAAAGGAGGAAATGTTACCCATCTTCCTCTGAAGTAGACACTTCCATTGTTGATCGCATGTAGATTAGAGTAAAACTCTTTAACTACAGGAATAACTACAGCGGATGTCGTATAGCAAAATACCTCCCAATGCCACTGCGTGATCATTTCTTCAATTTTGTGGTGGAATTTTCTACTCCTCTGTTGACAAATCCCCTTCCTTTAATAAGTCGCTTCTTCATCAAAACTTTGTTGAAAATATGTTGCGCCTCCGAACTGACTAATTTTCTTCGGTTGAAAACTCTAGTTTTTGTGGTTTCTAAGAGTTTGGTGGCCATTTCGGATTGAAAGGAATGGTCTCTAGTCGTTTCTTAGGAATAAAACAGTGTAAAAATGAATTTGGGACAGTTTTCTACCAAGAAATGGCTTTAGAACCGTCCAAAACCGCACATAAAACTTAAGAAACCAATTTTTCATCTGCTTTGCCGACGGCAGGAAGTTTCTCACTGTCGGCGAGCTAGTTATAAAACTGATTTAAAGATATGGCACGCGATCTCACTGTTGGCGGGCTCGGGCTCGCTGTTGGCGAGATTCGGTAAAATTGCCCATTTTCGCTCTTGTCGGAATATTTTCTGATCTCATGATATAGGTTTGACTTTGTGATGACTCTAATTAAAAATTGAATAGTAAGATTTATTTTAATATTACAGACTCACTAATTTGTATATAATTAAAATAAAAACTACTATGGGTTGCCTCCCATAAAGCGCTTGGTTTAACGCCGTCAGCCCGACCAAATTTTAGTTAGTAATCAGGTCAACTAATCATTAAAACCTCTTTAAAATTTGGTCTTCTACCCTTGAAATATGGTTTTAATCTATGTCCATTTACCTTAAATCTATGTTCTGTTTTTGGATCTTCAATTTCTATAGTTCCATATGAAAATATTTGAGTTATAGTGAAAGGTCCTAACCATCGGGATTTCAATTTCCCAGGAAATAATTTCAATCTAGTATTATATAGCAAAACTTCTTGTCCTGGTTCAAAATTTCTCTGATTAATCTTCCGATCATGCCATAATTTCATCCTTTCTTTATAAATCCTATCATTATCATATGATTCATTCCTTAATTCTTCTAATTCATTTAATTGCAACAATCTCTTCTCACCAGACTTCTTTCATATTATAATTAAATTTCTTTAATCGCCCAATATGCTTTATGTTCTAATTCAACTGGTATGTGACAAGTTTTTCCATATATAAGACTGTAAGGAGTCAATCTAATCTAAGTTTTATAAGCAGTTTTGTATGCCCATAATGCTAGTCTTATAGACCAGTCCAATCTATTAGGGTTTACAGACTTTTCTAAAATACGCTTAATCTCTCGATTAGAAACTTCGACTAATCCATTAGTTTGTGGATGATAAGTAGTTGATATCTTATGAATAATATTATATTTTTCTACTAGTTTGTGAATATATTTGTTTCTAAAATGAGTTCCTCCGTCAGTGATAATCACTCTCGGCATTCCAAATCTAGTAAAAATATTTTTCATTAAAAATTTTGAAACATTTTAGCATCATTCCTAGGTAAAGCTTGCGCTTCAATCCATTTGGAAACATAATCAACAGCTACTAATATATATGAGTTTCCAAATGAAGGAATAAAAGGTCCCATGAAACCTAATCCCCAAACATCAAAACTTTCAACTTCTAATATAAAATTTAGAGGCATTTTATTTTTTCTTGATATATTTCCTACTCTTTGGCATTTATCGAAGGTTTTTATATATCTGTATACATCTCTAAATAGAGTAGGCCAGTAGAATCCAAATTGTAGAATTTTATACGCAGTTTTATCTGTCCTAAAATGTCCTCCAAAATCAGAATCATGACAATTTTGAATAATTTGTTCAGTTTCTTCATAAGGCACGCATCTTCTAATAATTAGATCCTTACATTGCTTATATAAGTATGGTTCATCCCAAAAGTACATTTTAGTATCATGAATAAATTTTTTCTGTTGTTGCAAAGTTAACATAGGTGGTAAAATGTCACTTACAATATAATTTACTATATCATCATACCAAGATATTTTCCACTCATTTATATTATAAAGTTGTTCATCAGGAAAACTGTCCATAATTTCATTATCAGTATCAGATAATTCATGATATTCTAATCTTGATAAATGATCAGCAATTTGATTATCAGTTCCCTTTTTGTTAACGATCTCAAAATCAAATTCTTGGATTAATAATATCCTTCTAATTAATCTTCGTTTAGAATCCTTCTTTTGCATTAAATATTTTATAGCAGAGTGATCAGTGTGCACAATACATTTATTTCCTATTAGATAATGTCCAAATTTATTAAAAGCATATACAACTGCTAATAGTTCTCTTTCGGTAATTGTATAATTTATTTCAGCATCATTTAGAGTTTTACTAGCATAATATATAACTTTGAAAATCTTATCATATCTTTGCCCAAGAACTGCTCCTATAGCATAATTACTAGCATCACACATAAGCTCAAATGGTTTCTCCCAATTAGGTGAAACTATTACAGGTGTTGTAATTAATTTATCTTTTAATAATTCGAAAGCATTCACGCATTCAATTGTAAATTCAAATTTCTTGTCCTTTTCAAGAAGTTGGCATAGAGGTTTAATATTTTTTGAAAAATCTTTTATATAACGTCTGTAGAATCCAGCATGTCCAAGAAAACTTCTTACCCCTTTTACCGTAGTTGGAGGTGGTAATTTAGCTATAACTTGAATTTTTGCAGGGTCCACTTCCATGCCTTTTTCCGAAATTTTATGCCCTAATACAATGCCGCCTGCAACCATAAATTAAAATTTCTCCCAATTAAGAACTAAATAAGTTTTCTCACATACTTCAAATACTTTTTCAAGATGACTTAAGCATGTGTCAAATGATGTTCCAAATACAGAGAAATCATCCATAAATAATTTTAGGCTTATGTTCATTATCTAAAATAATTTTATGCATACAGATTGAAGGACTAATTTCTTTAATATCTGCTAAAGTCCAACCTAAAATTTTCTTATATTTTTTTAAGGTATCTAAAAGTTTTTGTTCTTGAGATTCATTTAATTCAGATGAAATAATAATTCGTAGAGTTGAAGAATTACCTAAATAAGCATATTTCAAAAGATTAGGTAACATTTTTAACTCAAGTTTAGGAGGGTTAATAATCGATGGAACTATATTTTTTTCAGTGTTTTCTGTATTATCCAAAAATTCATATTTCTCTTGAATATAATCTAGTTCTTCATTTATATCAGCTTTTTCAATTAATTCAGTATTTTCTTTTTCTAATTTTTCTTCACAATATTCTTTCATTGATTTAGCAACATTAAAAGTAACTTTTTGGTCATTTACTCTCATAGTTAATTCTCCTTTCTGAACATCAATCATAGCTTTCCCAGTGGCTAAAAATGGTCTTCCTAAGATGATAGGAATTTCTTTATCTTCTTCCATATCTAAAACAATAAAATCTACGGGGAAGATAAATTTATCCACCTTTACTAAAACATCTTCAATAACTCCCTTAGGATATGTGACGAACGATCGGCTAATCGAAGGGTTATCGAAGTAGGTGAAATTTCTCCCAATCCTAATCTCTTAAAAATTGATAGAGGCATTAGATTGATGCTTGCTCCTAAGTCACACAAAGCTTTTCCACGAATTTTTCTCCAATAGCGCGAGGTATAGTGAAACTACTAGGATCTTTTAATTTTTCGAGAAGCTTTTTCCGAATAATAGCACTACACTCTTAACAAAGTGCGAGCTAGTTTCATTATCGGTAAATTTTCTTTTTTTATTTAGAATATCTTTCATGAATTTTACATAGTTTGGCATATGTTCTAAAGCTTCTACGAAAGGAATTTTTATTGTTAATTTCTTCAGAATTTCAAGGAATTTAGCAAACTGTTTATCTTTTTTATGTTGAATTAGTCGTTGAGGAAATGGTGGTGGAGGTTTTTCAACAAAAATTTTCATTGGTATTAAAGGATTTTCTAAGTTCAGATCTTGTTGATTCTTTTTCTTTTCGATTTCCACTTCCTCTTTTTAACTTTCAAGTTCTTTCTGAATTCGAGGCTCTAATTCTTTTCCACTTCGTAATTGTATCGCTTTAATTTGTTCCTTTCCTTTGTCTTTGGGATTTATTTTCACATTACTAGGAAATGTTCCAGGTATTCTATTATTAAGCGCGGTAGCGATATGTCCAAGTTGAGTTTCAATATTTTTAATAGCTGTTCCTTGATTTTGTAATTGGTTTCCTTGTATTTGTAATTGATTTCCTTGATTTTGTAATTGATTTCCTTGATTTTGTAAATGTTGACCCATATTTCATATTAATTCTTCTATAGATAATTTCTTATCTTTAAATTGAGGGTTATTATTATTAAATCCAGGTGGATAACTAGGTTTATAATTAGAATTTCCTTGGTTAGAGGGATTTTCTAATGGTTGTGTTATGTTGTTCATCCATGGTTGATTAGTTGTATTATAATTCCAATTAAAATTACGATGATGATTCCATCCAGGATTATAATAATTCGCATAAGGATTATTAGGTTTGTTATTAATAGAATTTATAGTTTCATACGAAAGTTGAGATTTTATAAGTTGTCCGGATGAGTTTTCTTCTAATATAGTTGGAGAGTAATTCATTCCAAAATGATCTAATTTTTTAGATATAGCAGCAATTTGCGAAGCTAACATAGATATTGCATCATTTTCATGAATACTGGCTATCTTTTTCGAATTCATTTTATCAGCAGGCCATTGAAAATTATTGGTAGCCATTTCTTCGATTAGTGCATAGGCTTCATCAAATGGTTTTGACATTAATGATCATCCAGCAGCAGCATCGATGATTGATCTAAGAGATCCTACTAATCCATTATAGAAAGTTTGAATATATAACCAATCTGGTAACGCATGATGTGGGCATTTCCTAAGAAGTTCTTTAAATCTCTCCCAAGCTTCATATATTGATTCTCCATCAAACTGACTAAAAGAAGTTATATCATTTCTAAGCTTAGCAGTTTTAGATGGTGGAAAATATTTGGATAGAAATTTTTGTGATAACTCTCCCCAAGATTTAATAGATCGAGGTGCTAAAGAATTTAACCACATTTTAGCCTTATCCCTTAAAGAAAAAGGAAAAAGTCTAAGTCTAATAGCATCGTTAGATACTCCTTCATATTTTAAAGTAGCACATAGTTCTAAAAAACTAGCAAGATGTAAATTAGGATCTTCAGTAGGTGAACCACTAAATTGATTATTTTGTACCATTTGGATAATTGCATGTTTAAGTTCAAATGAGTTAGCGAGCTACATCGGGGTTTTGAATAGTTAAATGAATTTCATCTAATGTAGGGTTGGCATAATCTCTTAATGGTCTCTGTTGATTGATACTTTCATTTTCAGGAATATTCGCCATTTGTGTTAAATTTATAATTTCTCTTTTTGTTTTCTAATTCTTTTAATTATACGCTCTAATTCTGAATCGTAAGGTATTAAATTTTTGTTTCCAAATTTACGCATACAATTTTGTAAAACAAATTTTAAAATAGTCCGTTACTCTAGTAAATAATTTCTTTACTTCCCCGGCAACGGCGCCAAAAAACATGACCTACTTTTTAATGTTTACAAAAATAGCAACGACACCAAAAACTTGATCCCGCTTAATATGTATTTAATTTTATGATGGAATGTATAATGTGGATTCTACGCAAGTATACGTATCGTATCAAGTAATACAGGGCTCTAGTGGAGTCCTGGTTATCGATCTCACAGGGAAGTTTTAAAAGATTTGTAACAGCTAAATTTAAAGAATTTACTTACTAAGATAGTATACGGAATTTGGGATACTTAACTAAAGCGATCTAAAGTAAACCAATGTTTTAAATAAAGTTGATTTAAGGATTTCAGAAAAAGTATCATTCCCCTTGTTTTTAGAAACTTAAGTGAATGATGAATTCAAATAGATCTTTTTTATTGTATTGTGACAAATAGGAGCATTCTTATTCTTTACCCTTTGGTCCAGGTGCAAAGAACATTGACTAGTCCTATGTTTGATTCATCGAATATGCGGCTAAGTCCGGGAGGATACCGCTACCACTTCGGAGCTCTCACGTTTCCCTCACTCGAGGGCTAACATCTACACTTCGACTCTCAAATAATAGGACCAAATTGAATATTTTAATCTGTCACACTACAATGTCCAATTCTACGTCCGATAAATAATATTTCCCTATTTATTTGCACCCTCCTTCCAAGGCTTTTGACTTCCTTGAATATTGGATGTAATCTTTACTATAGTTGATAATTCAACATATTTTAACAATTCAATTGGTCAGATTGAAAGTAAATTAAGTTTTAAGTAAAAGATTATCACAATTTATTTTAATATATTAGGCACTTCTATTTAATTTCATCAATTCACATAACTTCATAAACAAGGAGAAAGACTAAGAAAACTACTCAGAGTGCATGGAAATTAAACAAAGCATGGATTTCATTTAAAGTTAATAACAATAAACAAAGATACTTATCTCGATTTCCTCCCCAAGCAGACTCCTTGAAGTTCCTTTAACTTTTCCTTCTAGTACAACACACTTCTTAACTCACTACTTACACTTACTCACACTAAACTTCAACTTAGACTCAAAAGCACACTAATAGAATACTCTAAGACTCCTCAAACAGACACCAAGTAGACACTAAGACTCTCTATTAGACACTAGAATTCGACCTCTATTTATAGAGGTAGGCAAAGGTCCAAGGGGTGATTAAACACCTCTTCGAAAAGCTTCCAGGTTCAATGTATCTGGCATTTTGAACGGTCTCACCGTCGGCGACAAATGACCTCGCCGTCGGTGGGGCTTCTAGAAGGCCTCCAAACTGCGCGATATCGCCATCGGCGGGCTCGGGCTCGCTGTCGGTGAGGTAGTTGCAAATCCTTCAAAAATTCTCCTCATGATCTCGCCGTCGGCGGGCTCGATCTCGCCATCAGCGACTTAGTTCATTTTACATGAATTTCTTTTTTTTATCCAAATTCGCTCCATTTCATGTTTTTTGCTTCCATCACTTATAAATCTTCATTCCTGCAATAAAATAAAGAAAATATCTTTTTTTAAAGTGCAATTTCATAAAAAATGGGTATGAATTTCTTAATATATTTTCCTGTGATCAAGGAGTAATTAGTGGATTCTGTATGATGCTCTGTTATGTTTAAGTGTTTGCTTTGATTGCTATGTTGTTTGCTTTGCTTTGTTTTAGTAGGGTGTGTTTGGACTTTGCTTTGATTTCTTGTGTGTACTTAGGACTTGGTGTTTGCTTATCATAGTGTACATGCAACACTAAGAATCTAAGGAGTGTTGCTTATATTTGATGAACATATGTGTGTAATCGTTGTATCGTGGATTTTATATATGTGAAATAATGTGATGTGTTGTTTGTGTAAATTGATGTTGTTTAATGTTTGTGAGATGAAATAGATTTTGTTAATGTGTTAAATAAGAATGCGGATGTTGAAACGATTGAATTTGCGACAAAAATTTTGAACCCAATAAAATTTTGGACTGGCGCCGTCGGCGCCAGATTAGGCATCGTCGGTGCCCAAATCCAAAGAAACAGGCTATTATTTTGAATAGAGCGCCGCCGGCGCCCAAACACCGAAAATAACCCAGGACCCTTAAAAATTCGCTAAAATAGCCTGGGACCCATTTTTCCACCATTTCTTTCATCTCCCACCTTCATATTCATGATTTTGAAGCTTTAGGGCTTGTTAGATCTCGGATTAGAGAGGATTTCAAGGATTTCTGAGGCCGGATCTGCACTTCTCTTGGTAAGAGCTTTACTTTAACCTAAAATTTTTGGCTTTCTGCCATGTGAAACTCGAACATTGTTAGATGATATTTTTGGAGATTTTTGAGAAAAAGTGAAGTTTCATATGGTAGAATTTGTTCTTACTTGAATAGATTAATGCTTGGAGTTAATACATTGTGGATTTGGAATTTATTGGCAAATTTTTGCAATTTGTCTAGAAATTGACATGGCTCCTAGAACGAGTAAGGGGAAGTGAAAATTTGATTGGGACGATGAAAGATTTGTTAATGTTAAGGCTCAGTTTCGCTTCAACTCTCAATTGCAAAATAAGAAGTGTATTTAGGATCGAGCGTTTGAAATTCCTGGTGGATCTGTGGAATAGTTGATTTCTGAGCGAAATTGAGAACATTTCTGTTACTTTTCTGTTAATGTTATTTTGGGAGTAGTCCGAGAATTTTATGCTGATGTGCTCTGGTTTGAAACGGAATATGTTCTAGTCCGAGGAAAACTGGTTGAGTTCACCCCACAATGTATCAATGCATTTTATCAAATTCAGGAACGTTTTGTTTGTGAATTTGAGAATTTTGATACTAGTAAAGGGAATTTGATGAGTGTAATCACATATCTGACCGATGGAAGAGGGGAATGAAAGATGAATCAGAGACAGATGATTAACTTCCCTGCTTCTACTTTAAATGTTGCTTCTAAAGCATGTCATTATTTCATTTCTGCAAGACTATTGCCTTATTATCATCATAGTGAAGTTATTAGGGATCGAGCTATTTTAAATTATTGCATCCAGAATATGAAGAAGATTAATATTGGAGCCATTATTTTTTAAGAGCATTCACTCTATTGCCAAAGGAGAAACCACTAGTGGATTAGGACATCCTGCCCTGATTCATGCACTTTGTGTTCAGTCTGGAGTGGAGTATAGTAGTTCTAAGGAAGTGGTAATACATTTGAGGCCGATTACAAAGACCATTATTCGTACTTATGAAGCTCATGTGTGTGCAAGAGAGGAGAGTAGGAGTATTGATATTCCTACTATGAGCTATGATGTTCCATCTACTTTTGAGCCCCCGACACTATCTGATATCATGCAGCAGTTGAGATTGCAGAGTGATAGTATGGATAGGATGCATCATAGGATGGAAGTATTTGAGGCCCGGAGTGATGTGAATGAAGATTATTTACAGAGAAGAGTTCAGTTTGATATGGCTTATTATGATGCTCAGGTCAGATTTATGAGAGGGGAGTCTGATGTGACATTTCCTAATTGTCCTAGTTATACACCGTACAGGCCTGGACCTTCTGACCTGGACCTTCTGACCCTATTGATGACCCTGCTGCTGATCCTGGTGATGAAAACTGGTAGATAGTTTGTTTGTTTTATTTTTGTTGTTCTTAGTCTGTTGAGATGTATTGATGTGATGTAGTGGACATGTACTTTTTATGTGATTTGTAACCCTGTGTTGTACTATGTGCTATAGTGTTATTTATTTTTCATGTTGAACTGTTAGGTGTACTGTTATGTGGTGTGATAGTTTGCTTCATGTTATGTGTTATGTTGGATATTTAGTTGTTTAATATTTATTTCTCTTTACCCATGCAAATATTTAAAATTGTTATATCACTACTACTAATTGTTTCATGCTTGCTAGCTGTAAATTTTGATTAATACCAGGTAAATTTTGAAGATTTCAAAATCTCAGCACATAAAGGTTAGTTTTCTTTTACTCTCAACTATTTCAAATTTATTGAAAATTGTAAGTTTTGGGGAGGGTAGAGAAATGCTAAACTTTTAATCGTTCTCAATTATTATATTTTCAAAAATTATTAGCATAACTTTTGGCAGTTGAACCTCATTATAAGATAACTAAAACTTTTCAATTCAATTGAATACTATGAAAGGAAAGGATGAAAATTTTTAGTGATAAATGTTAATTTTATAGAAGTGAGATATTTGGTATTGTTGACCTCATTTTTGATGAGGTCCTCTCTTCTCCTTTTAGTACTTAGGATCTAGCCTTAGGCTTTTCCTTTGACTATCCTAGAAGTCTAGAAATGGAATCCATCACTTAGAAATTCAAACTACTTCTTAACTCCCTGCAAACCCCGCAAGCTTGATTGTAAACCCCAAATCACCTAGAGGGTTGAGATCAAATGTGGAAGTTTAAAGGATGAGTTCCCTATAGGACTCTTTGGCCTTAGGATCACCCTGGGTGGCTTGGTCTGATGAGAGCTGACTTACACATACACTACACCCTGACACAAACATCCTAAAAACTACACCTATACCCAACTTGATCTCCTGACTCATGTAGATAATTCACATGGATGGACCTTAACCCCCAAGCCCCTGGCTAAGAAGGTTAGGAACAAGATAGTGAATGACTCAAATGAGTCCTTTCATGACTCATATGAGCTTATCATGGCTTCATGGCTCAACCAAAATGATTCCATTTCACTCACACTTGCTCAATTTTCATTATTCCAAAATTTCAATTTTTAACCCCCGGGGCCCCGGACCCACCTAGCCTACCAAAAAAAAACCATTGAAACTACCCAAAACCACCAAAATTTCCAAATCACCCAAAACTTTTCCAAAATCAACCTTGAACATTTCTGAACCATTCAAATTGATCATCCATAACCAAAAATACCAAAATTTCCAAAAATACCCCCAATACCCTCCAAATTACCAAAATGCCCCTCTTGACCCAAAAATCCAAAAATGCCAAAAATTCCCCAAAAATTCCAGAAAATCCCAAATATTACCAATTTCATTTTTTTCAACTACACCATGGGCCAATTTTGCCAATTTACCCCACTTTTACCAAAACCCCCAATTTAGCCCATTTTAAACCCAAGTGAACCCAATGTCAAACCAAACCACCCCAATTGACCTCAATTTTGGTCTAATTCAATTCCAAATTTCAAATAAACATCCTCAATATCAATTTACACCAAATCCAAGTCCAATTTTATTGACATTTGAGCCCAATTTCAATTTGAAGCCTAAGGCCCAATTTTGGCCCATGACCTAAACCTAGCTCAAACCAACCCAATTCAACCTCAATTGGTCCCAAACCTTTTTTAAATCTTCCCTAACATCTCCACAAACAAAACACTAACATAGTTTGCCCAAAATTTGGACCCAAACCTTACTCAAATTAAACCCAAACCCAATACTCCCTAAATAGGCCTAAATTCACCATGAACCCAAATAGGCCCAAATCCCAAGATTAAAGCCCAACCAAGGTTGAAAACACTTCGTTACACTCCCATAAACATTTCTCAACATTGACTTTAAATCAATTTCAACATTAGCCCAACCTTAGCCCAAGTTAGCCCATTTTGATCTATTTTGACCCTATCACGAAGGGGACCCAAATTAGACTCAATTCAATTCCAAATCACCTCAAATTTGTCTCAAATCACTCATGACACATCCCTAAACCAAACCCAACATTTATTTAGCATGGCCCTTTGTAAAATTTTTCATCTAAAAGCCCATTTTGAAACATAAAAACCCATTCCCTTAAACTATTTTTAAAACCCACCTTTACCAAATTTTAAAAGCCCAAACCCATCCTAAAGCCCACATTACAAACTCATCTCATCCTCACTCAATTAATATCACCCCCTAAGTGCTAAATCCATCATGTAAATCAAACCAAAATGGTATTATGCCAAATCCCATCAAATAACCCAAAAATTTCAAAAAATTCCTAAAACCCTTTTCCATGAAAATTGACCAAACTCTTGCCAAGCCAAATGTGAGCCATGAAGTCAGGTATAAGCCACATGAAGCTTTCGATGGTTTGAATTTTCACCAAGGTATTAATGACAAGGGGAGGGGGCCTTTTCTAAGCTCTCACTAAACCTTTTTAACCCTTTTAATGTCTCACCCTAACCCAAAATTAACTTAAACAAAATTGATGTGGACTTCACCACACATGTGAGCTCGACCCACTCGACCTCCTCAGCCCAAAATCAGGCCATGGGGAGATGAACCAAACCCAAAACCATGGCTTGGACCAAATCAAGCCAAAATGGACATTCCTCCATGCCACTTTGATCCAGCCCCTTTACACTTGGCAAAACTCAATTGAACCCATAGGAATCAAGCCCTGACTTCTCTGAGCCTGAGGTTGACCTGACCCTAGCTGGGTAGCCACCACATTCGCTGGAAAATGCCATGGCCGAAACCTTGGGATGAGCCAAAGTTTGGAATTCCCACCTGCTGAGTTGCCCCATGCCAATGGCCATTACAACTGTTCTTCCCTTGCCCTGAGCAGTTGATCCAAGCCCCTAACTCCCCCTGGAAAGCCATGGCCATGGCTATTTAAGCCAGCCAACCCCTCTCGACCAAAAGGTAGGCTGAACCAAACCTTCACAGAATCCCTCCAAAGTCCTCATAAAGCATCCCCTAGCCAAGAGCAATCCATCCCCACTGTTCTCCTACCCTAACTTCCACTGATTGAGCTCAGTTTTGGAGCTCAATTCTCAGGCCAGAACAGGACACTCTAAAATCCTCCATCAAAATCAAATTAGACTCACACACACCTGCACAAGACTAAGAGAAGGAGTTCCCTAGTGGAAGCCCCCTTTCCAGGCCACCCATTTGTTCTAGCCTCCAAAGGTTGAAATCAGGTCTGGTGGAAATCAGGTCTAAGAAATTCCCCAGGGCCAGAGACTTCATCTGGAGCTTGCTTAGGTTCAATCGAAGGTGACACAACTCTCAGATCGAAGCCACACTTCTCTAAGCAAAGGTATGACCTCTCTCTTCTTCCCGAGCTTCTGAACATTCTCTATTTTGATTGGGTTAATTTCGTGCCACATAAACCATATGGATATGTTCGTCTCCTCAAGAAGAATCCATAGAGCATAAGAACATAAAAATCCACTGAAAATCGAGTGAGATCATAGGGTTTTAGTGTGGACGGTCACGGGTGCACACTAGTCGTATCGGGTGGACGGTCGAGATCAAGTTGAACGGTGCAATGGTACGTGAACCGCGGGCCCATGGAGAGCTGAGTCAGATGGCGGTGCCAAATCACAGCATGACGCGTGGCCTTTCGGAGCTGCCGAGGATGGCGTGGCGCCGCATGGATAAGTAGGATATTAGGGCTATTTTCTATTTATTTAATTACCAGAACTTCAAAAATTCATATCTTTTCATAGAAAAATCACAAAAATAAAATAAAAATACCCTCTTGCTCAGTGAGCAGAGGAGAATAATGTGGAAAAGAAATCAAGTCATTTCATCAAGTATTTTATTTTTAATGATTTATTTACTATCTAAATTGTTTTAATTCTTCATTTACATAGGCAATTCACCATGGCATGAGATCATAGGGCTTTTGAAGCCTCTGAACTTGGGAATATTCCTTAAATTTTCCAAAGTCAGAGGCCATCCCTATGAGAAGTTATTGATTTTTGAAGCTCATGTTACTGTTTTGAGTATTTTAATTCCAATAATTAGCATACTGAGAAATAAATTCTAGGAAAATTTGGTGATGTTTCTTATGACCAGAGGAACCTAGAAAAAATAGGTTTTGAGTTAATTCACATGGAACAACCCTAATTGGCCTAAACACCCAAAATTGAACATTAATTAATTAGGGTTAATTACACATCAAATTAACTTGAAAATAATTCTCCACTGATCTTTAGGATCAGAGAAACATCACACAAAAATTTGAAATCAACTGGAAATGTTTAACCCCACTAAATGGATTAATTAAGTCACATAACTAAAATTAAACTTTAAAAATTCATAACTCACAAAATACTTTTCAAAAATTCACAAAAATGGTTTTGGGGCTTATCTGACATCAGAGGAACTTAGAAAAATTAAAATTGTAATTTTCTAAAAAAGTTGATTTTTATCATAATTTTAATATTTTTAATAATTAAAAAATAATAAAAATCTTAAAAATATTAAAAATCACCAAAATGACACATTTTGAATTCTAATCACCTAGGAACAAACCAAATATTTTTTCTAAGTCTCTAGGGTAAGATATTGAATTTTAAAGGCTTAAAACAATTTTTGAATTAAAAAAATGATTTTCTTTAACATTTCCACTAAAATAATTCTAATAAATTAAAGAAAAATAAAAAAAAATATAAAATTTGGTTCTCTGATTTCCTTGAAGTCAGACAGATTTTTAAAAAATATAAAATCCATTTTTCATCTTTTATTTCTTTTTTAAATTATTTAATACTCCAAAACTCAAAATAATTCTAATAAATAAAATATACTTCAAAAAATCACTGAAATTGGTCCAAGTGGTCCTCTAGTTATTAGGGACATCCCATAATTTTCTTAAGGACAGAAAGATTTCCTTGGTCATGTTATTGAATTTTCCTTGAAAACCCCATATTTTCCATTAGAAATAATTACATAAATAAATTAAATACAGAAAAATCACATTTTCTACTCTAATGTCTTAATTGACCTGTGAGTGAGGTTACATAAAAATTTCATGTTCATTTGAGCTTAGTTTAGTGAGTTATAGAATTATTAAGCTTGAAGAACAAAAGGGTAATTAAAAAATTTTAACCCTTAATTAAAATTTTAGGATTAATCAAAAAGGGGAGGGTAAAATATTTGATTTTAAGCTGATTTTGGATGATAAAAACTTAAGTGATTGAGGGTAGAAACCTACTAACCATTTGAAATATAATTAAAATAAAACTTTTATTAATTAATTAATTGAAATTTTGGAAGAGTAATAGAAATTGGAATTATTAAAGTAGGGATATTATTAAGAGGATATTTATTCTTTAATTTATGAATCCCTAAATTAATCACTTCAATAATATTTAATTCTTAACTAAAAGGATAATCCTAACTTAAAATTTAAAATGCTAAAAAATTTAACAATTAAATTAAATTATATTTAAGATGTCGAGATTAAATTAAATCAAAATCTAAATCATGTTAACACCATAACAATTAAATTAAATCATATTTAAAATATTAAGATAAAATTAAACTTAAATCAAAATAAATTATATCAAATTAAGTTGAATTAAAATTAAATTAAATCAAATTAAATTAAAATTTAAATTAAATTAAATTAAACTAAATCAAATTAAATTAAATCAAATTAAATTAAATTAAATTAAATTAAAATTAAATTAAAATTAAATTGAATTAAAATCATTTAACAACACACCTAAATGAAATCATTAAGAGTTAAACCAAACACTTAAAGTAGGTTTAAAACATAAAGGTTAAATCTGAAATATAACATCATTTAAAACGTAAAGATTTAAATTAAATCTAAAAAAATGACTTGAACACTATTCCGAACTTAAACTTTTTTTATAATTAAGTCAAAATTAAAATTAAATCATTAAGTTTAAATCATTAAAATACTTAATAAGTTGTTTTGCCCTTTTTAAAGCTCTTATTATTATAACTCTTAAATGAAGTATCAAGTGAAGTGTTACTTCACTTATAGGACATTCAAATGTCCTAGTTCACTGAGCAAGAGAACAAAACTTAAACCCTTGGATGATTAATTCACCTGTGCAACTAAATTTACTTTGACTCAAAATAATCCAAGAAATATTGAAAAGATGTTTAGGACTCGTCCTAAGAACTTCCTCAATATGACGGGTTGTTTTAGAAGAACAATTGAATCTAGTTGTTCTTTGATGAAGAAAATCATCCTTAAACCAAACCAAGAACTTATATGTCATAGGAGATGACGAGTTATAGGATTAAGAATTTGGTAGACAACAAAAACCCTTCCCTTAGCTTTACCTAGGTATCTGTTGAAATATCTAAATGCCTTAACATGTGTTTTAAGTGCAGCTTGGGATGACGGGAAGACCCTCCAGGTACGCTTTTATTTTATTGCAGTTTACTTTATTGTAATTTACTTACATAAAATGTACTTTACTTTTCTTGAATGATAAATAAGACTATTGCATGAAAACCAAAACCTTTAGGATAATCCCTAAACTGAAACAAAAACTAAATTAAAAGTCATTGCAAGGTAAAATTCACCGCCACTACATTCAAAATATAAATAACTCAAAATTCAATCACAAACAGAATAACAAAACTACAATTATAACTAAATTAAAACGTCTCGTTGAATGATAGGGAATACCTCGGATGATGTAACCCACGTGTTGCTAATGGGATTTCCCACAGTCTAAATGAAAGTGTGGAACTCATTCAGTTGAGTTTAGTAAATACATCTGGACTAAGTGAATTCAATGAAAATAATGGTGCCGGGATGACGGAACCGTGGAATCTTAATCGGTTCTGTTTAGATAACTTTAAGATTTATTTTAATTAAAATATTAAAAACACTTGGATTTTAAGATCTTCTCTAAACTAAAACACTTCTCTCATCTTCTGATTTATGACTTCTAAAACTAAACCTCTACAACAACAAGGAGCTTGGAGCACGATAGGCGACGATCGCCATTGTCATCGAAAAACTCGTATCTACTTCAGCAAAACATTTCTTAGTTTTAAATAACCAAGCCATAGGACTTCGAGGTAGTTTTCTTAGTGCAACATAATTCCTTAACTTTTTGTTAGGCATTTGTATAATCATGTTATGCAAATTAAGCCCTAACCGGTCTTAGGACTCCGAGGTGGTCGTTTGGTACGACATAAACCCTCACATCTTCAAAGCTATTTGTGTGATTATGTCATACAAATATAAGACCTAAATAAATAGAATTGGTAGGATTGCAACATTAAATAAATTTATAAATTGAAGCCAAACAATAGGATAGTTTGGGAAGTTGTCAAGATTCTTCTTGTATCCTTAGCTCCTCCTACTTTTCTTCCTTTCGACTCCTGAAATAAACTGTTCCAAATTTGATCCATTCCCTTTTGAAATTTCCAAAAATTCAATCTTTTTAAACCTTAAACTTTTAAATTCTTGAGAGCAAAACCACTGACCATTATCGAGAGTTTTCTTAAGTGTCTTCAGACATTTAAGATGTAATTAACTATAGGGCATGCCCTTTTAGGGAACTTTAAGAACCCAGGTAATATAAACCCTGCTTAATTCATTTATATTAAGCAGGGGAACTTGTCGGCTTATAAGATTGGTTTGCAGACTAAACAGATGTCACAAATCTTCTAGTTTATTTAATTGAGCCTCATTATCAAGCAGTGGGTCTATTCTTCGGGATAGATACACGGTTTGTGGTGCGGTGCTCGTTAATATAAACTATTCGGGATGTGAGATCGGTTTGATTTCATATCTTAAAATTTTTAAACTTAAAATAATTTTCAAAATTAAATGCTACTTTCAAATTATATATATATATATATATATATTTAAATTAAATTTAAAATCTTAAAAATTCACCCACAACTTCTGTAGGCGACCCCTTTGCAAAACACATAACCTAAAAATAAGCCGCATAGGTATGAAAGGATTTGATTATAGTCAACTATTTAAAGTAAAGAAAATTGTATTTTTGAAATATTAAGGGATTTAAAGTAATGTGTGTTAAGAAGAGATTGTAACTTTATAATGAATAATAATGCTTGTACTTAACTATAAAGTAAAGAGATGACTTAAGTTTAAACTTTATAAAGAGGAGAGTGAAGTTGAAAATCATTAAAGGCTATTCAGATCTAGTAATCCTCAGAAAGAAAAAAGAAAAAGAAAATAAAAAGAAAAAGATAAAAGAAAAGAAAAGAAAAATGTTGTGAGGAGAAGCTTGAGGAGATGCCTTATCAAAAATTAGCTTCACTTGAATCACCTTAAAGGGAGAGCTTGAATTCATTTCTGAATTTATGTTTAAGGTACTAGTCTACATTCTAATAAAGTTTGCATGAACTCCTTTTTCACATAATCCTTTAAACCACTCTTAATATAACAATTTATGGTTCATCTTGAATCAAATAAAAGACTAGAACTCCTAGACTTAAGTACTGAATATTCTTATACCTGTAATGTTGACCTGAGTTGCTAAACTTTTTCTGAAAATCTAAACACTATATTCTTTTAAATTAAAAACTTTGGTCTCTTACAATTGAAAAGTACATTGCCTAGAGTTATATTTTTATGTAGTAGAAGGATTACTTGAGGAAAAGTAATAATTTAAGTTTGGGAGATTTTGATGCACCAAAAATATATACTCTTTTAGCTATATGTTTTTACCTATTTTTGGTGATATTGCACTTTAAAGAAATGTATTTTTCATGATTTGTTGCAAGTATGATGATTATAAGTGATTGGAGAGAAAAGATGCAAAAAGGAATGAATTTGGAGCAAAATGGAGCAATTTGGAGGAAAACAGCCTTGGCGCTGCCGGCGCCCTACTCCAGAGACTCCATAATTAATTGGCATGATAGGGCATCGTCGGCGCCCTATGTTGGTTCACTTCAAATTCAAAAGTATTGGCAGATTTTTCAAAAGGTGCTTGAGGAAACACTTGAGGAATTCATTCCTAACATTAAATTAAGTTTCTAAGATGAAAATAAAAAGGAGGAAGAGAAGAGAATTGTTGTAGAGAGTGTGAGGAAAGTGTGAGAGAGAGTTAGGGTTAGTGATTTTAAGAGAGATTCTTCTTTTAGGAGGGGAGAAGAGGGAGTAAAGTGAGAGATTGCTTCTTCATCATTGTTCCAAGGAGAGAATCAAGTGTTGCAAGGAAGAGAAAAGGAATTAAGGGGACATTAAAGAATTTGCTTGGGTAATAGAAAGAGATAAGTTCTATTTACTTTTATGGTTTGTATGACTCTTCTTTTATATATAAAATCCATGTGTTTTTATATCTTCTCCATGAATTGTGAGTAGTTTCCCTTGCCTTTCTTCTTGCATGAAGTAATTATGATGTGGTGATGTGGAAATGATGTGCCCATTAAGTGCTATAAAAGTTGTGATGTTTCATTAATTTGGAACTCAATTTACTTTTCATTCCGACCAATTGAATTGTTAAAACATGTTGAGGAACATTAAGTCCAAAAGAATTGAATGTTCTACAACAAGAATGAAGAAACCATTTAATGATTGTGAATGAATTGCGTAGTTCATGGGGATTAAGTGCAAATAAATAGGGAAATAAGTTTTAATGGACTTCAAATTGGAGGTTTCATGGTGATAAAATGGGATCCCCAATTTGGTCTTAAGATTGGTAACTAAAGCCTATGGTTAGCCTTCGAATAAAGGGTGAGTGGGAGCTCCGAAGTGAGAGCCGGTATCCTCCCAGCCTAACCTTAGATTTAGTAACTAAACCTAAGATATGGCAATGTTCTTTACCTGCTTGGAAGAGGGGGTACTCTTCTAAAGGTAAAGAGGCAAATATGCTCCTATTTGGCACAACACAAATAATTACCATTCTTCATCATCCACACATAATAATCTTTATGCAGGAAGAAAGACACTTTTCATATAGAAGTATCTTATAAATCACAGAAGTTAGTGTGTTTATTAGTTAATATAGTTCAGTAATTAGAAGTAATTGTAGTATCTTTATTATACTTTGCATTAACTAGTGGTAGTACACTTAAGTCATTGTTACATTGGGTATTTGATTTTAGTGTTATATTATCTGATTTAAAGAGCGTTCACCTCCATGTGGGATCGATAACCAGGACTCCATTAGAGCCCTATATTACTTGATACGATACGTATACTTGCATTGAATTTGTGACTTTACTAAATCATTCTAAATATATAAATTCGACTTCATCAATTCTTGCTTAATATACAGAGTCACGGTCAGTAGGCTTTAATTTTTTCCTTGTGGGATCGATAACCAGGACTCCACTAGAGCCCTGTATTACTTGAGCGATACGTATAAGTGCATTTAAAGGTAACTCTGCAATAAAAATTTTATAATATTTAATTGTTACTAAAATTAAAATTACACTCCAGACAAGTTTTTTGGCACTGTTGCTAAGGATTTATATCTTTTAATTGTGGTGTTGAATTCTTAATTTTATAAGTATTTTTTAAATCGAAGTTCAAGTTTTTGACGCCGTTGTCGGGGAAAAACATAATTAAAGTAACGGACAATTTAGGATTGTTAGAAAACCTTTATAGAATTGCAACTTATTTAGTTAATTGTTTTATTGTGAACTGATTCCGATTTTATGCGCAAATTTGGTTCTGAAAATATTATACCTTACGATTCTGAATTAGAATGCACTGTTAGGAGACTTAGAAAACTGAGAAAAGAATCTATAAATTCTGAAAAAATGGAAAATAACATAAACAACCAAAGAATAGAAAATGAACATTAATCTAGACCATTAAGAGATTACGATAACCCTACAATAAATGAAATTTACTTAGATATCCAAAATCCTGATGTAGCAACAAATTCATTTGAGCTTAAACCTGTAAATATCCAAATGATACAAAACAATCAATTTGGATGAACTTCAAATGAAGATCCTAATTTACATCTTGCAAGTTTCTTAGAACTTTGTGCTACTTTAAAGTACGACAGAGTGTCGGATGATGCTGTCAGACTTAGACTCTTTCCTTTTTTGCAAAGGGATAAGGCTAAGGCTTGGTTAAATTCATTAGCACCTGGAGCTATTAGAACTTGGGGAGAACTTTCAAAAAAATTCCTATCAAAATATTTTCTACCATCTAAGCCTGCTAAGCTTAGAAACGATATCACATCTTTAAATCAGTATGAGGGAGAATCGATATATGAATCTTGGGAAAGATTTAAAGAACTTCTTAGAAAATGTCCACATCATGTTTTACTAGATTGGTTAATTATTCAAACATTTTATAATGGATTAGTAGGATCTCTTAGATCTAAAATAGACGTGCTGCTGGTGGATCACTAATGTCTAAATCTTTTGAAGAAGCATATGCGTTAATAGAAGAAATGGCTACCAATAATTATTAATAGCCTACTGAAAGGGTAAATCTTAAGAGAGTAGCCAGTATTCATGCTTCTGATGCTTTAACTATGATAGTTTCTCAAATTGCAGCTCTTTAAAAAAAAATAGATCAATACGGAATGAACCGTTCTCAAACACCTCCTGTGTTAGAAGATAATTCATTAGGAAAAATCGTAGATCCTCAATCTTCATGTGAAACTATAAATGCGATAAATAATAGACAAAATAATCCTTATTCAAACTATTATAATCCAGGTTGGAAAAATCATAAAAACTTTAATTGGAATAATCAAAATAATAATGTTAATCCTTAGTGGTGGAGCAATCCTGTAACCCATTAGGAAATATAAACAATTAAAGTAATTCCAATTATAGACCTTCTAATCCACCAGGTTTTTATAATAATTCCCAATTTAAAGAGAAGAAGTTGCTTATGGAAGAATTAGTTTTGAATATGGGTAATCAATTACAAAATCAAGGAAATGATATTAAAAACATAGAAAACCAATTAGGGCAAATTGCTTCTGCACTAAACAATAGACTTGTTGGAACTTTACCTAGCAATATTGAAGTAAAATATAAAGATCAAGGAAAAGAAGAAATCAAAGCTATTCCATTTAGATTTAGTGACTAAACTAAGGATATGTCAATGTTCTTTTCATGCTTGGAAGAGGTGGTACACTTTTAAGGATAAAGAAACATTTATGCTCCTATTTGGCACAACTACATAGATATTTGTTCCATATCATCCACACATCAAATTCTCATTGCAAGAGGAAAGATGCTTTTTTCATATATCAAAAAAACTTTCAAATATATAGCTTAGTGTGTGTCTGTTAGTTAATTATGTTTTCAAAGTTAATAGAAGTAATTGTAGTTTGATTAATTGTTACTGTTTTTTGCATAGTGGTAGTAGAAGTAAGTATTAAACTTTAAGTGCAATTTGAGTAGCAGATTTCAGTGCTACATTATCTATTATGAAACACTTTCTTCTACTTCGTAGCTTCTTTGTGGGATCGATAATCAGGACTCCATTAGAGTCTTGTATTACTTGATACATTATGTATACTTGCGTTGAGTGCTTGGAATTTAAAAAATAATTATAAACATATATAAATTTGAGTTCATAAATTCTTGCAATATAAAAGTCTGTAAATCTTCCGGTCAAGTTTTTGGCGCCATTGCCGAGGAGGGTAACGAAGTAACTAAGTAAGTATGGAAGGAAGTATAAACGATATTTATTGATAATATAGTAACAGAAAACCATTACTTTGTAGTGTGTAATTGTGTGTTTGTTAACTTTTTAAAAGTATTTGTGTGATTGTATATGCATTGTAGTGGATCTATAGGTTTAGTGTCTTACGATTCGGATTTAAAGTGTACTGTCAGAAAAATTAGAAAATAGCAAAAACAAATTGAAAATCCTTGTGAAATGACAAATAATCAAGACAATCAAAGAAATGATATTGGAAATTTGCCAATACCTTGAAGAGATTATGCTAACCCAACAACAGATGAAATTCATATAACTACTCAAAATTCTGATGTTGCTGCAAATTCATTTGAACTTAAACCTGCTATTATCCAAATGGTACAAAATAATCAATTCGGAGGAACACCTAATGAGGATCCAAATTTACATCTCGTTTGTTTTTTAGAACTGTGTGCTACTTTTAAATATGACGGAGTTTCTAGTGACACTGTGAGACTTAGACTTTTTCCTTTTTCATAAATGGATAAAGCTAATGTGTGGTTAAACTCATTAGTACCTAGATCTATTAGAACTTGGAGAGATTTATCTCAGAAGTTTCTATCAAAATATTTCCCTCCATCAAAGACTGTTAAACTAAGAAATGATATTACATCATTTTGCAAGTTTAAAGGAGAGTCAATATATGAAGCTTGGGACAGATTTAAAGATCTTCTTAGAAAGTTCCCACATCATGCTTTACCAGATTGGTTAATAATTCAAACATTTTATAATGGATTAGAGGGATCTTTGAGATCTATTATTGATGCTACTGCGGGTGGATCGTTCATGTCAAAACTTTTTGATGAAGCATACGCATTAATTGAAGAAATGACTACTAATAATTTTTAATGGCCCTCTTAACGGGTGAATCCTAAGAGAGTAGCTAGTGTACATGATTGAGATATGATGATTATGGCAGTTTCTCAAATTGCAGCCCTTTTTAAGAAAATAGATCAATATGGAATGAATTTTCCTCCATGAATTATTCTCAACCACCTCAAGTGTTGGAGGAAAATTCATTTGGATAAATAACAGAATCTCAAACACTTGTGAGACTTCAAATGCTATTAAAAGACCTAACAATCCTTATTCAAATTATTATAATCCTAGTTGGAAGAATAACCCAAATTTCAATTGGAATAATAACAATGCCAATGTTAACCCACATTAGGGTAACAGTTCTATAAATCCAATTGGAAATTCGAGCAAACAAAGAAATACCAATTTTAGACCATCTTATCCTTCTGAATTCAATAGTAACCCGCAATTTAAGGATTAGAAGTTGTCTACTAAAGAAATGATTCTGAATATGGGAAATCAATTACAAGCTGAAGGTGTTGCTATGAAAAATTTTTAAAATCAATTGGGGCATATTTTCACTGTACTTAATAATAGACCTTCTAGAACACTTCCAAGTAATGTTGAGATCAATCCAAAAGATCAAAACAAGGAACAACTTAAGGTTATTCAATTAAGGAGTGGAAAAGAATTGGAAAATAGAGTGCAAGAAGAAGTTAAAACAGAAAAGGAGAAGGTGGAAATCGAAAAAGGTTCAAACAAGATTTATCCAGACCTGTATTATTCTCTTGAGCAAATGAAGATAACTGTTAAAAAACCACCACCTCCATTTCCTTAAAGATTGAAGAAACAAAACAGGGATAACATATTTGGAAAAGTTTTGGACATCCTTAAGAAATTAACGATAAATATTCCTTTTGTTGAAACATTAGAACAGATGCCTGACTATGTCAAGTTTAAGAAGGATATTCTCAAAAAGAAAAGAATGTTCACATATCATGAAACTGTTGCACTTAGTGGAGAGTGTAGTGCAATTATTCAGAAGAAGCTTCTGGAAAAACTTAAAGATCCTGGTACTTTCACTATTCCGTGTGCTTTTGGTGAAAATTTTTTCAGAAAAGCCTTATGTGATCTGGGAGCTAGTATTAATCTTATGCCTTTATCAACGTTCAAAATGTTGGAAATAGGAGAAATTGCTCCTACATCTGTGACTCTTCACTTGGTCGATCGTTCCATTACTTACCCTAAAGGAGTGGTGGAAGATGTGTTAGTGAAAGTGAATAAATTTATCTTTCCTGTGGATTTTATTGTACTTGATATGGAGGAAGATAAAGAAATTCCAATCATTTTGGTAAGACCATTCCTTGCTACAGGAAGAGCAGTAATTGATGTTCAAAAGGGAGAATTAACTATGAGAGTTAATGATCAAGAGGTGACCTTTAATATTTTGAAATATATGAAGTATCCCTCAATAGAAAAAGATAATGAATATTTTATGATGGAAGTCTGTGAATATTTGAGAAACAATCATTTTGTATATATATTTGAAAAATAAGTAGAGTATGAAAATATGTTTGAAGAAGAAATTGAAAATGAAGAAAATTCAAATAGTAAGAAAAAAGAAGATTTGGAGTATGTTCAGGAGAGATTCGAAGTATTAGACACTATGGAAGACGGAAACAAAAGCTTAATTCCACTTATAATAAAACCTCCTGAACTTGAGATGAAAATTCTCCCTAATCATTTAAAGTGTATGTTTTCAGGAGAATCATCTACCCTGTCAGTTATTGTATCTTCTAAGTTAAACGATTATCAAGAACAGAAGTTGTTAGAAACTTTAAAAAGATACAAGAAAGCTTTTGGATGGACTTTGGCAGATATTAAAGGAGTTAGTCCTTCGATTTGTATGCAAAGAATTTTATTAGATGAAGAACATAAACTGAGAGTTGATCCGCAAAGGAGATTGAATCCAATAATGAAAGAAGTAATTAAGAAAGATATTTTAAAATGGCTGGATGTTGGAATTATTTATCCTATTTCGGATAGTGCTTGGTTGAGTCCAATACATTGTGTACCGAAAAAGGGAGGAGTGACTGTGGAAGTGAATGAATGTAATGAAATTATACCCACAAGACAAATTAATGAATGGTAAATTTGTATTGACTATAAGAAATTAAATTCCGCCACTAGAAAATATCACTTTCCTCTTGTTTTTCTCGATCAAATGCTAGAGAGACTTGTTGGACATTGACCCTCGATCCGCAACAATGCACCAAAAAATTGGTTTGCAATCGCCAAACAATGCAGTAATTTATGCTATCAAAATATGTTATAGCCAATACTTTCACTTAAATAATAATAGCGGCTAGTGTATATAAATATAATTTTATAGAAAATATTTTACACACTAGGGGTACTACGCAAGTATACGTATCATTTCAAGTAATATAGGGCTTTAACTAAAGACCCCAGTATCGATCCCACAGAGAAGCGAAGTAAGAAATTATTTAGGCTAATTCCAGTCTATTTCTATAAAGCCTAAGTTTGGAATGTCGATTAAAATAGGTTTTCTAATACCTAATCCTAAATAAAGTTCTTAAATAAAGATAATTTATGGATAAATTGGTTTGGAGAATTTCAAGATATTAAAAACTACCTTTTTTTGCAATTACATAATAATGTGTAGGAAAGAGATGCTTAGAATTTAATGTAGTGCCAAATGGAAGCATTCCTATTCTTTACCCTTTAGTCCAGGCATAAAGAACATTGGCTAATCTATAGATTGGTTCAGGATATTTTATTAGTAGAATGGGTTAATCTAGGCTCACACTACTAGATGTCCAAGGGTGGCTATGGTCAGCCCTATCAGTGACCCGTTCCCTTTCTATAGACCGAATTATTAGAATTTAATTTGTCACTCTAAAAACTAATTAATTCTACGCCCAATAAATAATATCTTCCTATTTTTTTGCACTTCACTTTGAATAGCCCGCGTATAGCCTACGATTACCTAAGGATTCATGTGATATCTACTAGTTAAGAATTCATCTCCGGATAGGTCTCAGAATTCTTCAACAGGTTTTAACAATACAAGTGATCAATTTGTAAGGTAAATGAAGATCCGGTATGAATATTATCACCATAATTTAATAAGAGAATATCTAATTAATTCTTAATTCCTAAACATGCATCTATTTCATTACAAAATAAAAGTAAATGAAAATAATGGCATAAGAAGTAAAATGGTTGATAGAATTATGTAATAATCTAAGTTCCAACAAGGAACTTATTTCATTAGTATTCTATTATATTTATGCAACTATCTGTCACCTAGAAGCATCTAATAGATAATTTTATCATAAAAATAATTTTCCTACACATGCCACTACTTCATATTAAAAGAAAGAGTAAAGAAAATCACTTACGAAGCATGGATAAATCATGACTTAAAACTCAGTTTAGAACAAAGAAAATCCACTAGAAAGTGTTTACAAAAATTAGAAGAGAATGAAAAACACAATACTTTGCTTTTTCCCTCTAAAGGAAAGAAGAAGATCTCTCCACCAAAGTCTCCCACCGATCCATGCGCCGCTAGTACATTCCTTACATAAATATCTCAAAATCCCTCACCAATCTCTCCATAAGATGTAGAAATCTACATCTTCATTACTCTAAAATGGCTAAGGGGGAAGAGAGAGAAAGAGAGAGAGAGAGAGAGAGAGAGATATAGACTAGAGAGAGGCAAGAGAGAGGCAAAAAGAAGAGACCATTTTTGCTGTAGAATTAGTCCCTATTTATAGATTTTCGAAATTGGTCAGGGGTTGCTTAAGGCACCTCTTCAAAGTAGTCCACATTCATTGAATCATTTAGAAACGAACTCTGGCGCCTAGGCCATACTCCGTGCCCAAAACAGTCGCACCCATTCACTATGGTTCACACCTCTTCATAATTTAAATCGCTCCAATGTGTCTAGATTCATTGTATCACAGCTCCTATATATTAGGAATAACTTCCAGTCTTCTAGAAGCTCTAGAAACTATTTAACATCGTCAAAAAAACTCCCAAAGTCGTCAAAAATCCGTCCAATAACCATTTCTGGATGATTCTAGCGCCTAGGCCTTGATTCTGGCGCCTAGGTGCCATTTTCTCTTTGTCACTGGTGCCTGGGCGCCGGGTTTGGCGCCTAGGTGCCACCCTGTGTCCAGCTCCACTGTTTTGCTCCGTTTGGCTCCGTTTCAACTCCGTTTCGCCCCATTTCAATTGCATCGCGTTCCTAACATCTTCACCTACATGATAGACACAAAAATAACCTTTCTCAAAAGTATAATTTTATTTAAAAATATGTGAGAAATATAAAACATATTAAGCATAGAAAGACATATCGATATGTGTTAAGTTAGAATTTTCATCCTTGCTCATTTTTGGCTCAAAATTGCATAGTTTTTGCTTGATTTTTTTCTAAAATCATATTTTTATACTTGAAGAAAAAAATATGCAAAATTCCTTCCTTTAAAGTGTAATATTATTAAAAATGTGCATAAAGATAGCATGAAATTCACACTAAAAATAGGTACTTTTTAAAGTGGATCAAATTCCCCTAAACTTAAACGTTACTTGTCCTCAAGTAACACTATAATCATGTAAAACCACAAAAGCAAATCATTTGTAAGAAATGTAATAGTCAAATTTAGAAAAAATATTAGTAAATGAGACCAATTTAAAGTTTATAAATCTCTTAGATGAAAGAGTATGAAAATATGTGTTGATATCTAATTCAAAAATACTTGTAGATTTTTCAAAATATAGGGGTTAGACATTTTATTTTCTTTACTTAGAATCTTTATTAAAGATAATTATACTAACTATATTATATTTTTAAGCTTAAGATTTTCTCAAATCTTATACTTTAAAAAGCTCAGGTGTGGAACCAATTTTTTATTAGGCCCTTTAATCCTTAAGCTTCTCCTTCCTTTTCACATACTTTACTTTTCTTTTTTTTTCTTTTCTTTTCTTTTTCTTTTTCTCTTTCTTTTCTTTCTCTTTTTTTTTAGGCAAGGATTACTATATCTGGATAGGCATTTATAATTTTGAATTCCACCATTCCTTTCCTAAAGCATACGGTAGATATATATCTTTTACTTAAAAATGTAATAACAGTTTTGAAAATTATTTTTCAATAAAAGAAATTTAAATATTGAAAACAAAAGTCTAATCCTTCTATTTTTTCCAAAAATACAACTTTTCTTACTAAAGATAGTTACACAATATTTATCATTTCTTTGCTAAGAAAAATTTAACTTTAAATTTTTCATCACTACTATAAATTTTAACTAAATTTTCTTACTCATTTCTATATTTAAAATTTTATCTCCCTAATATAACTTCATACACATAATTATTTTTCAATCAAAAATAAAATTTATTTATAGCATATTTAAGGACAAATAAAATTTAAGTTTTTAAAAATTGATTTTCATTACCCCCAAACTTGTATTTTAAAATATTTTGCAATTAATTCCCTAAAATGTAGGAGGAAGAAAAATAAAAGATAAATCTACTAACTATTACAACATCCTATCAAATTTATATATATGCATAATCAGGATAGAATGATTGCAGAAAAGGTAAATCTAGCCTAAGACATGTTTGTTATAATATTAAACTTAAAGGAATATATTAACTTTAAAATATATTTTTCTTCCTACCCCCAAACTTGAATTTGAACAGGTATAGCATTCAACATAGAAAATATAAGCAGGAAGAAAAATAGTTCAAAAATTCTATCTACCACAAATATTTGTCAAAAAGATCTACAAATATTCATCAGGACATAACAATTTGCAATAGAAAGTAAATCTAAACTAAACATGCTAGAATAAAATTAAACTAAAGAAAGGTCTAACAAGCAAGACAAACATTGACATGGGAATATATATTTAAGTGTTATTCAAATCTCTAAACTATTGTAACACAAACACAAACACAAACACACAAACTAAAATACCTAGACTAGCAGATTCATAAACAAATATCAATTGAGGTTAATTTGATCTCCTTTCTACTGACATTTTCCCTCCTTACTTTTAATTTCTAACGAAAGAAACTACACTAATAATGATAATCTAATAAATGAAAATAGTGTAGTTCATCCAGATGTTGTCCATTAAGCAATTTCATGACCTTACTTTTTGAAAACAAAGTTAGATAAAGGAAGTAAAAGAGTTGACATGGAGTGGTCCAAGTCCAAACTCTACATGCTTCAAGGTAATGCTCAGCTCCGATTAAGAACTGTTTTATAACAGACTCATCGGCCTGCTACTACCAGAAGTTATATACAAATTTAGTCAAGACCAAGGCATAACCTCACAACATTAATCTAACCCGCATTAAAGCGAACACAAAACAAAAACATAAACAATCATGACTCTCAAGCACACTAAATCAAAGCACACTGATAACTATGGGTTGCCTCCCATAAGGCACTTGGTTCAGCCCGACAAATATTTCCTCTTGGATCAAAATTCCATTTAAGTAATCCTTGATCAATCGCCCAATCCTTTTCAAATCCAGGGATTCCTATAAAATCTTCAAATTTTAATTTTTAATTCAGCACTTCATTTTCAGTTTGATTCATATCATTGTTCCTCATATTTCTTTCTAGATCCAATATTCTTCTATTGATTTTCTGAATTTGCATATTAATATCAACCTTGAAATTTATAAGAAATGGATCTTTATAAGATATTTCAATACCTCCCAAATTTTGGATAAGATTCTCTTTAAATAATTCAGATTCTGGATCAAATTCTTCTATGTCACTCTTCATTTTCAAGTTATCTTCCAATTCTTCTGCTTTATAATTATTAAATGTTGGAGGATCTATCTTAGTTGAGGAAATAGATTTTTCTAATTCCTTAGTAATTTCTACCAATGGTCTTCCAATATCCTTATCCTTTTTTCTCAACTCAAAGTTCTTTTGAAATATATCCTCAAATTCTCTTCAAAGTCTTAGTTCAATAACTTTATCATGCTCATCATTCAATTCAGGATTTTCTTGTGATTGAGTCGCATCTAAAGATATAAAGACTGGTTGTGTAGATGAATTCCCTAAATAGATAGGCTTTAAAATTGTATGGGGTACATTCATATTAAGTTCATGAGATTTTTCAACAAATGGAATTAAAAGTTTACTATTTTTGGTAGTGTCTATCATTTTACACCTCTCCTGAATATACATACAGTCTTCTTTAAATAACGTTTTTGAATCATAACGAAAATCCATTTCAATCTAATCTATTAACTTACTCTCAAAACTTTCTTGGAAATGGTCTTTACATAGATAACCAATTTCATCAATCCAAAAATAATCATCATCTTTTCTCTCAGTTGGACATTTCATAGTCTTTAATACATCAAAAGTTACTTTCTGGTCATTGATATTCATAGTCAACTTTCCTTTTTGTACATCGATCATCGCTTATCCAGTAAAAAGGAAAGGTCTCCCTAAAATAATTGGAATTTCTTTATCTTCCTCCATATCTAATACAATAAACTCCAAAGGAAAGATAAATTTATCCACTTTAATAAGCACGCTTCTATAACTCCTTTTGGATAAATGATAGATCGATCAGTGATCACAGAAAAATACATTAAGAAATTCATATCTATTTTTGATGAAATTGCACTTTAAAGAAAGCTATTTTCTTTATTTTACTGCAGGAATGAAGATTTATAAGTGATGGAAGCAAAAAGCATGAAATGGAGTGAATTTGGATCAAAAAGGAAGAAATTCATGCAAATTGAACTAAGTCGCCGACGGCGAGATCGAGGACACCGACGGCGAGATTACTAAGAAAATTTCTGAAGGATTTATAACTACCTCGCTGACAGCGAGCCCGATCCCGCCGACAGCGAGATTGCGCGGTTTGAAGACCTTCTAGAAGCCTTGCTGACGGCGAGATAGTTTCCCGCCGACGATGAGACAGTTCAAAATGCAAATACTTTGAACCTGGACACTTTTTGAAGAGGTGTTTCTTGGACCTTTGCCTACCTCTATAAATAGAGGTCGAATTCTAGTGTCTTAGTGTGTCTCTTGAGTCTTCAGTGTGTCTATTTTAGTGAGTCTGAGTCTCTTTTTGGTGTTTTAACTGTATTTATTTATCATTAGTGAGTTTCTTTAGTTTATTGGAGTGCTATTTAGTTTGTTGTACTAGAAGGAAAAGTCAAAGGAACTTAAAGGAGTCTGCTTGGGGAGGAAATTAAGATAAGTATCTTTGTTCATTGTTGTTGTTAACTTTAAATGAAATCCATGCTTTGTTTTATTCTCATGCATTCTGAGTAGTTTTCTTAGTCTTTCTCATTGTTTATGAAAATTATGCGAATTGATGAAATTAAATAGAAGTACCTAATATATTAAAATAAATTGTGATAATTTTTACTTAAAACTTAATTTACTTTCAATCTGGCCAATTGAGATGTTAAAATATGTTGAATTATCAACTATAGTAAAAATTACATCCAATATTTAGGGAAGTCCAAAGCCTTGGAAGGAGGGTAAAAATAAATAGGTAAATATTAATTATCAGACGTAGAATTGGACATTTTAGTGTGACAGACTAAAATATTCAATTTGGTCCTGTTGTTTGAGAGCTGAAGTGTAGATGTTAGCCCTCAGGTGAGGGTAACGGGGAGCTCTGAAGTGGCAGCCAGTATCCTCCAAGCCTAGCCGCAGATTCAATAATCAAACATAGGATTAGTCAATGTTCTTTGCACCTGGACCAAAGGGAAAAGAATAGGAATGCTCCTATTTGTCACAATACAATTCAAGAATTCTATTTAAAATCATCATTCTCTTAATTTTCTAAAAACAAGGAGAAGGATACTTTTTCTGAATTATTTAAATCAATTTTATTTCAAGCATTAGTTTACTTTAGTTTGCTTTAGTTACTTTAAATTTCCGTTTACTATATTAGTAAGTAATTTCTTTAAATTTAGCTGATAACAAATCTGTTAAAAACTTCCATGTGGGATCGATAACCAGGACTCCACTGGAGCCCTGTATTACTTGATACGATACGTATACTTGCGTAGAATCCACATTAAACATTCAATCATATAATTAAATATATATATATATATATATATATATATATATTAAAGCAGAATCAAGTTTTTGGTGCCGTTGCTATAAACATAAATTGCAAACATATTAAAAAGTGGGTCAAGTTTTTGGCGCCATTGCCGGGGAAGTAAATAAATTATTTACTAGAGTAACGGACTATTTGAAAATTTATTTTTTAAAATTGTACACGAAAATTTGGAAACGAAAACTTAATACCTTACGATTCAGAATTAGAGCGTACAATTAAAAGAATTAGAAAACAAAAAGGAAAAATTACAAATTTAACACAAATGGCAAATATTCCTAAAAATAAAAATATCAATCAACAGAGACCATTAAGAGATTATGACAACCCTACATTAGATGAAATTCATTTAACTATTCAAAACCCTGATGTAGCTGCTAATTCATTTGAACTTAAACCTGTAATTATCCAAATGGTACAAAATAATCAATTTAGTGGTTCACCTACTGAAGATCCTAATTTACATTTTGCTAGTTTTTTAGAACTATGTGCTACTTTCAAATATGAAGGAGTATCTAACGATGCTATTAGACTTAGACTTTTTCTTTTTTCTTTAAGGGATAAGGCTAAAATGTGATTAAATTCGTTAGCACCTGGATCTATTAAAACTTGGGGAGAATTATAACGAAAATTTCTATCCAAATATTTTCCACCATCTAAAACTGCTAAGCTTAGAAATTATATAACTTCTTTTAGTCAGTTTGATGGAGAGTCTATATATGAAGCTTGGGAGAGATTTAAAGAACTTCATAGGAGATGGCCACATCATGCGTTACCAGATTGGTTAATTATCCAAACTTTCTATAATAGATTAGTAGGATCTTTAAGATCAATCATCGATGCTACTGCTGGAGGATCATTAATGTAAAAACCATTTGATGACGCCTATGCACTAATCGAAGAAATGGCAACCAATAATTTTCAATGGCCTGCTGATAGAATGAATCCGAAAAAATAGCTAGTATTCATGAAAATGATGCAATATCTATGTTAGCTTCGCAAATCACTGTTGTATCTAAAAAATTAGATCATTTTGGAATGAATTACTCTCCAAATATATCAGAAGAAAATTCATCTGGACAACTTATAGAATCCTAATCTCAATATGAAACTATTAATGCAATTAACAACAGACATAATCCTTATACAAATTATTATAATCCTGGATGGAAAATCATCCTAATTTTAATTGGAATAATAACATAACTAATCAACCATGGATGAATAATATGACACAACCATTAGGAAATCCATCTAATCAAGGAAATCCTAATTGTAAACCTAATTATCCACCCGAATTTAATAACCCACAATTTAAAGACAAGAAATTATTGATAGAAGAATTAATATTAAATATGGGTCAACATTTACAAAATCAAGGAAATCAATTACAAATACAAGGAAACCAATTACAAAATCAAGGAACAACCTATCAAAAATATTGAAACTCAACTTGGACATATCGCTACCGCACTTAATAATAGAATACTCGGAACATTTCCTAGTAATGTGGAAATAAATCCCAAAGACAAGGGAAATGAACAAATTAAAGCGATACAATTACGAAGTGGAAAAGAATTAGAACCTCAAATTCAAAAAGAACTTGAGAGTCAAAAAGAGGAAGTGGAAATTGAAAAGGAAAAGAATCAACAAGATCCAAACTTAGAAAATCCTTTAATACCTATGAAAATTTCTGTTGAAAAACCTCCACCACCATTTCCTGAATGACTAATTCAACATAAAAAAGATAAACAATTTGCTAAATTCCTTAAAATTTTGAAAAAATTAACGATAAATATTCCTTTCGTAGAAGCTTTAGAACAAATGCCAAACTATGTAAAATTCATGAAAGATACTCTAAATAAAAAAAGAAAATTTACCGATAATGAAATGGTCGCACTTAGTGAAGAGTATAGTGCTATTATTAAGAAAAAACTTCCTGAAAAATTAAAAGATCCTGGTAGTTTCACTATACCCTGCGCTATTGGAGAAAAAATCTAAGGAAAAGCTTTATGTGACTTAGGAGCAAGCATCAATCTAATGCCTCTATCAATTTTTAAGAGATTAGGATTGGGAGAAATTTCACCTACTTAAGAAAATCTTTAGTTAGCTGATCGTTCTGTTACATATACTAAGGTAGTTATTGAAGATGTATTAGTAAAAGTGGACAAATTTATCTTCCCTGTAGATTTTATTGTCTTAGATATGGAAGAAGATAAAGAAATTCCTATCATTTTTGGAAGACCATTTTTAGCCACTGGAAAAGCTATAATTGATGTTCAGAAAGAAGAATTAACTATGAGAGTGAATGACCAAAAAGTTACTTTTAATATTGCTAAATCAATAAAATATCCTGCGCTAGAAAAAGATGATGAGTGTTTTCAAATGGAAGTGCTCGATCATTTACAAAAAGAACATTTTAAGGAACATTATGAAGAAAAATTAGAAAAAGAAAATATTGAATTAATTGAAAAATCTGAGATAAATGAAGAACCAGATTATATTCAAGAGAAATTTGAATTTTTGGATAACACAGAAAACACTGAAAAAAATATAGTTCCATAGATTATTAAACCTCCTGAACTTGAGTTAAAAATGTTACCTAATCATTTAAAATATGCTTACTTAGGTAATTTTTCAACTCTACCAGTTATTATTTCATCTGAATTAAATGAATCTCAAGAACAAAAACTTTTAGATACATTAAAAAAATATAAGAGAATTTTTTGTTGGACTTTAGCAGATATTAAAGGAATTAGTCCTTCAATTTGTATGCACAAAATTATTTTAGATAATGAATATAAACCTAAAGCAGATCCACAAAGGAGATTAAATCTAATAATGAAAGAAGTAGTTAAAAAGGAAATTTTAAAATGGTTAGATAATGGTATTATATATCCTATTTCTGACAATGCTTGGGTAAGCCTAATCCACTATGTACCTAAGAAAGGAGGAGTGACTGTCAAAGCTAATGAAAATAATGATCTTATCCCAATAAGACAAGTTACTGGATGGTGAATATGCATTGATTATAGAAAATTAAACACAGCCACCAGGAAAGATCACTTCCCTTTACCATTTCTAGACCAGATGTTAGATAGATTAGCCGGACATAAATATTTTTGTTTCTTAGATGCATATACCAGTTATCATCAAATACAAATTTCTCCCGAGGATCAAGATAAAACTACATTTACTAGTCCTTATGGAACTTTCGCTTTTCGAAGAATGCCTTTTGGATTATGTAATGCACCTGCAACATTCCAAAGATGTATGATGTCTATATTTAGTAAATTAATTGATAATAGAATAGAAGTATTTATGGATGATTTCTCTGTATTTGGAACAACATTTGACACATGCTTAAATCATCTTGAAAAAGTATTTGAAGTATGTGAGAAAACTAATTTAGTTCTTAATTGGGAGAAATGTCAATTTATGGTTACAGACGGCATTGTATTAGGGCATAAAATTTCGAAAAAAGGCATGGAAGTAGACCCTGCAAAAATTCAAGTTATAGCTAAATTACCGCCTCCAACTACGGTGAAAGGGGTAAGAAGTTTTCTTGGACATGCTGGATTCTACAGAAGTTATATTAAAGATTTTTCAAAAGTTACTAAACCTCTATGCCAACTTCTTGAAAAGGACAATAAATTTAAATTTACAACTGAATGCCTGAATGCTTTTGAATTATTAAAAGATAAATTAATTATAGCACCTATAATAGTTTCACCTAACTGAGAGAAACCATTTGAGCTTATGTGTGATGCTAGTGATTATGCTATAGGAGCAGTTCTTGGGCAAAGATATGATAAGATTTTAAAAGTTATATACTATGCTAGTAAAACTCTAAATGATGCTGAAATAAATTATACGAGTTATCGAAAGAGAATTATTAGCAGTTGTATATGCTTTTAATAAATTTCAGCATTATCTAATAGGAACTAAATGTATTGTACATACTGATCTTTTTGCTATAAAATATTTAATGCAAAAGAAAGATTCTAAACCAAGATTAATCAGATGGATATTATTAATGCAAGAATTTGATTTTGAGATCATTAACAAAAAGGGAACTGATAATCAAATTCCATATCATTTATCAAGATTAGAAAATCATGAATTATCTGAAACTGATAATGAAATTTTAGACAGTTTTCCTGATGAACAACTTTATAATATTAATGAATTGAAAATACCTTGGTATGCTGATATAGTAAATTATATTGTAAGTGACATTTTACCACCTATGTTAACTTTGCAACAATAGAAAAAATTCATTCACGATACTAAAACATAGTTTTGAGATGAACCATACTTATATAAGCAATGTAAGGATCTAATCATTAGAAGATGCGTACCTTATGAAGAAACTGAACCAATCATTCAAAAATGTCATTACTCTGATTTTGGAACACGTTTTGGGACAGATAAAACTGCGTATAAAATTCTACAATCTGGATTCTACTGGCCTACTCTATTTAGAGATGTTTATAGATATATAAAACCTGCGATAAATGCCAAATAGTAGGAAACATATCGAGAAAAAATGAAATGCCTCTGAATTTTATATTAGAAGTTGAAAATTTTTATGTTTGGGGATTAGATTTCATGGGACCTTTTATTCCTTCATTTAGAAACTCATATATATTAGTAGTTGTTGATTATGTTTCCAAATGGATTGAAGCACAAGCTTTACCTAGGTGTGACGCTAAAAGTGTTTCAAAATTTTTAATGAAAAATATTTTTACTAGATTTGGAATGCCGAGAGTGATTATCACTGACGGAGGAACTCATTTTAGAAACAAATATATTCACAAACTAGTAGAAAAATATAATATTATGCATAAGATATCAACTGTGTATAATCCACAAACTAGTGGATTAGCTGAAGTTTCTAATCGAGAGATTAAGCGTATATTAGAAAAATTAGTAAACCCTAATAGATTAGACTGGTCTATAAGACTAGACACTGCATTATGGGCATACAGAACTGCTTATAAAACTCTGATTGGAATGACTCCTTACAGGCTTATATATGGAAAAACTTGCCACTTACCAGTTGAATTAGAACATAAAGCATATTGGGCGATTAAAGAATTTAATTATAATATAAAAGAAGCTGGTGAGAAGAGATTGTTGCAATTAAATGAATTGGAAGAATTAAGAAATGAATCATATGATAATGATAGGAATTATAAAGAAAGAATGAAATTATGGCATGATCGGAAGATTAATCAGAGAAATTTTGAACTAGGACAAGAAGTTTTGCTTTATAATACTAGATTGAAATTATTTCCTGGGAAATTGAAATCTTGATGGTTAGGACCTTTCACCATAACTCAAATATTTTCATATGGAACAATAGAAATTGAACATCCAAAAACAGGACATAGATTTAAGGTAAACGGACATAGATTAAAACCATATTTCGAAGGTAGAAGACAAAATTTTAAAGAGGTTTTATTGCTTAGTCAACCTGATTACTAACTAAATTAGATCGGGCTGACAACGTTAAATCAAGCGCTTTATGGGAGACAACCCATAGTAGTCTTTTATTTTAATTATCTACAAATTAGTGAGTCTATATTATTAAAACAAATCTTACTACTCAAATTTTTTATTAGAATCATCACAAAGTTAAACCTATATGATGAGATCAGAAAATATTCAGACCAAAGCGAAATTGGACTTTTTTTACGAATCTCGCCGACAGCGAGCCCGAGCCCGCTGACAGCGAGATCATGTGCGATGACTCAATTCGGTTTTATAACTAGCTCGCCGAAGGCGAGAAACTTCCAGCCGACGTCGAGGTTGTTGAAAATTTGGTTTCTTAAAGATTTTTCGTGCGGTGTTGGATGGATCTAAGCCATTTCTTCGTAGAAAATTATTCCAAATCCAAATTTTCACTGTTTTCTTCCTTAGGAATGACTAGAGACCAATCCTTTCGATCCGAAATGGCCACCAAACTCTTAGAAACCACAAAAACTAAAGTTGTCAACTGAAGAAAATTCGTCAGTTCGGAGGCGCAGCGTATCTTCAACAAAGGTTTGATGAAGAAAAGACTTATTAAAGAAAGAGGATTTGTCAACAGAGGAGTAGAGAATTCGACTACAAAAATTGAAGAAATGATCGCACAGCGGCATTGGGAGGTATTTTGTTATACGACATCCGCCGTAGTTATTCCAGTAGTTAAAGAGTTTTACTCTAATTTACATGCGATCAACAATGGAAATGTCTACGTCAGAGGAAGATGGGTAACATTTACTCCTTCAAGTGTAAATGAATTATTTTCTATAGAGAATACCTCTGTTTGTCATTATTCTAACTTTGTGCCTTCAAGATACAATATGAACGAGATCTATAAATACTTGACCGACGAACCTGATGATTGGGAGTTACGTGAAGACGGGTATGTCAATTTTTCTGCATCACTTCTTAACCCTGTCTCGAAGCATTGGCATTTCTTTATATCATCAAAATTATTACCTACTATGAGGGAAAATAAAGTTTCAAAGGAATGCGCTATTTTAAACTACTGTATTCAAATTGGATTACCTATCGATGTTGGATAAATAATAGTAAAGTTTGTATTGGGATTGATTGTGCATGGGTCAGTGCATGGACTTGGACACCCATCAACTATATTTGCTTTATGCAGTCACTACCAAGTTTCTTATGAGGCTTGGGAAAAAGTACTTCTACCATGGAAACCAGTGGATCCTACTGATATGTTTCCAACTTTAGATAACAATGATGAGTTTACCATTATTTCTGACAAAGCATCACAGAACAATCCTTTAGCAAGGCCCTTTACTGATAAAACTAATTTCATTCTGAAGAAGATTAAAGGATTGGAGAAAGAATTGCAAAATGTGATGAATTCCATCGACAATATCTCTGATATGTTTGATTACATTGACTGGAGAATGAATTAGCACTTTGATCATACTGGACATCTAGAGGCCAGTTTTATTCATCTACTAAGACAAAAAGGTTGGATTAATGAAGAATCTACTGCAGAATTCCCTTTCAGGCCTTTCTACAATTTATTTGTGCACCTGCGTCGCATCGAAAATATCAGAGAAGATGTTAGTTCAGACACTGAAGAGTAGGAAAGATTTCTATGTTTATGTCATATATTTATGTATATATGTGTTGATTTGGATTTAGGTTTTATTATGAGTCGAACTTTGATTTGATCATCTCAGAATTGATGAGATTTTATGTAATTGTTATGTCTCAGCATTTAGAGTGTTGTGGTGTGGATTGCGATGCTGAGTATTATAGATTTGAACATTTAAGTTAAGTATGTGTTAAGTTGTTAGTGTGAAGTTTGTAAGTCTCATGGATTTCATATATAAAGTTATATTGTTTGTGTTGTGTGAACTTTTTGTGAGTTTAAGTATCTAATCTTCATACTATTAAGTGATCGGAAGATTGATTAAAGGCAAATCGAGGTTGAAAATGATTGACGAATTTCAAAAATTTAAAAATTTTGGGATCTCGCCGACAGCGAGAAAACCCGCTGACAGCGAGACCGAGCTCGCCGACGGTTGATTTTTCCCGAAACTTTTGCCTTATCAAATTAATTAGCTCACCGACGGTGAGAAAAATCTCACCGACAGCGAGATCGCGAAAAGACCTATATTTGACCGGTCAACCGACACTATTCATCATCCCTTTCCTCAAATTTTCAAAAAAACTGACCTAGGGCTTGAGAGATCTCGGATTTGAAGTGATTTCAAGACTTTTTGACACTGGATTTCATCTTCTCTCGGTAAGAGCTTCACTCCTATGCAAAAAATTTTTGATTTTCACCATGGATTTCTTCTACATTGGGAAATTTTGGAAAAATTCTAAATGTGGAGAAATTATTTGGAAGAAATCCATGGAGATTGATTTAAATCGATTTTAGATGTTGTAGGAAGCCATCCTATTAATATTTAGAAGTTTAGTTAGAATTTTTTGTGATTTTTATAGATCGAACGAATGGCTCCTCGACAAAAACGAAGAGTGGATTACGACACTGACCGATTCATCAATGCACGAGCATAAAATCAATATTTTGAAAATATCAAGGAAGGAAGTGCATTGCAGATCAAGTTTTCAAAAATCCAGGAGGAGAAGTGGAGCGAGTCATAAAGGAACTAGGATGGGAAAACTTATGTTATGTTTCATATAGAGCAGCTGTGGAAGTAGTGAAGGAATTCTATGCGAATTTGATGGCAATCGAGGATGCACCGGTAAAGGTACGGGGATTTATGGTTGAATTCAGCGCTGCAAGAATAAACTTGTTCTATGAAGTTCATGATCTGCATACTAGCGAGTATGATACTTTTGGTACTGCAGAAGGACCTCTGAAAGAAGTTATAGACTTTCTCACTGACGGGAAAGGAGTTTGGAAGATTAAGCAGCGGGAAAGGGTAAATTTCCCTCTTTCTATGTTAAATGCAATCTCTAAAGCCTGACATTATTTTATTTGCTCTACATTGTTACCCACTTATCACCATAGTGAGGTAACAAGAGATAGAGCAATTCTAAATTTTTGTATTCAGAACAATAGGAGCATCAACATAGGTAACATTATTTATAGAAATATCTTAGCCACTGCTCGAAGTGAGAGTAGAGGAGGATTGAGACATCCTGGTTTGATTTTTGCACTCTGCCAAGTCTCTAGAGTTGAGGCAAGAGAAGATGAGGAATGGATAGAGCCCATGAAACCTATCACTCCCACCAATATTAAGACTTATGAATCCCATGAGGGATGGAGATCGAGAACGAGGAGTTACATGCCTTCATCAGTAGTAGATATCCCCTCTACCAGTTATGATCCTCCTCAGCCCACCACCCCTACCCTTCAAGATCTGATGAATGAGTTAACCTTGAGTAGAAAGAGTTTTGAGCAGTTTGGAGAGACTATGGAGAGAAGATTTGATCATCTGGATCATAGGATTGATGGATTGGAAAGAAGACATGATTACGATAGTGAATATCTCCAGCATCATTCAGAATATGAATTTGCCTACTACGAAGCTGAACGTCGCTATAGGAGTGGTGATATAGATGTTGTCTTTCCTAAATGCCCCCGCTATTCACAGTATCAGCCTGCTCAGCCTTCTCAGCATGGAGATCAGGGAGATGACATAGTTTGGGATTTTAATGCAGAAGATTAGAGCCTTTGTTTAGTTTATTTAGTTTGTTTAGATTTGTTGTTTTGGAAACTTTATTATTTTGTGTGTAATATTTCAGTACTTTCTGTGGACTATGGACTTGGTATGTTTGTTTGTTTGCTTGAGCTGTGATATTAGACTTCTTATGTGTGTTAAATTAGTTTGCAATTTTTTTTATATATAGGATGTTAGTTTAAGTTTTTATAAGTTATGAATGTTAACATTGTTTACGTTGTTTTAATATGTTTTGAAAATAGATTAGTTGATTGTATGTGTAGTAATAGATTAAGTTTTCAATTGTTATGTTTGATACTTATTTTAAAAATTTTCATCCCTGCACTTTCTTTTAAATATTATATATGTGCGGAAGAATACTAACAGTACAGGTTCTGTAAGTAATAAAAAAAAAGCCTGCAAAAATTTCAATGAAAAGAAATACCTAAAGCTCAAAGGTATGATGAATTTTACTATATACTTTCCCTTTCTCATTTTTTAGTATAGATAGAAAAATTTAAGTTTGGGGGAAGGTAAAAATACAAAATTAATTATTAAAATTGTTCTCAATTTCTATTTTCAAAAAAATTATTATTAAATGATTTTTTATAGTAGTTTTTCAATTCAATAAACATGAATTACATTATTTAATTATTATATAAAGTTAAATAAAATGTTTCTAGTAATTCAATTAATTAATGGAATAAGATATTTGGTTAAAAGGAATAAAAATATAGTAAACTATTTAAAGTAAGGAAAACTATATTCTAAAAATTAAAAATTCTTAAGTATTTAAGTGAAAAAGAAAGGATAGAAACTCAATGAAGTAAAGGCTATGAAATATATATAAGCAAGGAAATCTTTTAAGTTTCAAATTTAGGAAGAGAAATTGAAGTTCAAAATTATTAACAGGCCATCCAGATACAGTAATCCTCACTTGAAAAAGAAAAAAAGAAGAAAAAGGATTGAAAATCAATCTAAAAAGAAAAAAAGAAAAAAAAAGGAAAAGAAAAAAAGAAAAAGAAAAATATAAGTGAGGAGAAGCTTAAGGAGATGCCTTATCAAAAATTGGCTTCAATGGATTCAACCTAAAAGGTAGAACTTAATTATATTTCTAAACTTATATATATATATATATTAGTATTTTACTAAATAGTATTTTCTTGAATTTCCTATCTAAATATCTTAAGTAATTTACTCTTTTAAATATAGTCATTCCTGAAATAAATAAAAAACTAGAAATCTTAGACCTGATAACTAGATAATCTTATATCTATAAAGTTAATTTAATTACTTAGAAATATTTCTATTCAACTTTACTATAATATTATTTAAATTTAATTCATAGTATATCTGAATTGAAAAATTCTATTACAGAAATCATTATTTTTATTTTGTATTAAAATTACTTGAGGACAAGTAATAATTAAGTTTGGGGGTTTTTTATCACAGAAAAATACATTAAGAAATTCATATCTATTTTTGATGAAATTGCACTTTAAAGAAAGGTATTTTCTTTATTTTCCTGTAGGAATGAAGATTTATAAGTGATGGAAGCAAAAAAGCATGAAATTGAGCGAATTTGGATCAAAAAGGAAGAAATTCATGCAAATTGAACTAAGTCACCGACGGCGAGATCGAGGCTGCTGACGGAGATTACTAAGAAAATTTCTGAAGGATTTATAACTACCTTGCCGACAGCGAGCCCAATCCCGCCGACAGCGAGATCGCGCAGTTTGAAAACCTTCTAGAAGCCCCGCTGACGGCGAGATCGTTTCTCGCCGACGGCGAGACAGATCAAAATTCAAATACTTTGAACCTGGACACTTTTTGAAGAGGTGTTTCTTGGACCTTTGCCTACCTCTATAAATAGAGGTCGAATTCTAGTGTCTTAGTGTGTCTCTTGAGTCTTCAGTGTGTCTATTTTAGTGAGTCTGAGCCTCTATTTAGTGTTTTAAGTGTGTTTATTTATCATTAGTGAGTTTCTTTAGTTTATTGGAGTGTTATTTAGTTTGCTGTACTAGAAGGAAAAGTCAAAGGAACTTCAAGGAGTCTGCTTGGAGAGGAAATTAAGATAAGTATCTTTGTTTATTGTTGTTGTTAACTTTAAATGAAATTCATGCTTTGTTTTATTCCCATGCATTCGAGTAGTTTTCTTAGTCTTTCTCCTTGTTTATGAAAATTATGTGAATTGATGAAATTAAATAGAAGTACCTAATATATTAAAATAAATTGTGATAATTTTTACTTAAAACTTAATTTACTTTCAATCTGGCCAATTGAGTTGTTAAATTATGTTGAATTATCAACTATAGTAAAAATTACATCCAATATTTAGGGAAGTCAAAAGCCTTGGAAGGAGGGTGCAAATAAATAGGGAAATATTAATTATCGGACGTAGAATTGGACATTTTAGTGTGACAGACTAAAATATTCAATTTGGTCCTATTGTTTGAGAGCCGAAGTGTAGATGTTAGCCCTCGGGTGAGGGGAACGTGGGAGCTCGAAGTGGCGACCAATATCCTCCCGACCTTAGCCGCAGATTCGGTAATCAAACATAGGATTAGTCAATGTTTTTTGCACCTGGACCAAAGGGTAAAGAATAGGAATGCTCCTATTTATCACAATACAATTCAAGAATTCTATTTAAAATCATCATTCACTTAATTTTCTAAAAAAAAGGAAAATGATACTTTTTTTGAATTATTTAAATCAACTTTATTTCAAGCATTAGTTTACTTTAGTTTGCTTTAGTTACTTTAAATTTCTGTTTACTATATTAGTAAGTAATTCCTTTAAATTTAGCTGATAACAAATCGTTAAAAACTTCCCGGTGGGATCGATAACCAGGACTCCACTAGAGCCCTGTATTACTTGATACGATACGTATACTTGCGTAGAATCCACATTAAACATTCAATCATATAATTATATATATATATATATATATATATATATATATATATATTAAAGTGGAATCAAGTTTTTAGTGTCGTTGCTATAAACATAAATTACAAACATATTAAAAAGTGGGTCAATCAGCTAACACAAGGGTTACAGTAGTGGGAGAAATATCGACTAAACCTAACATTCTAAATATAGATAGAGGCATCACATTAATGCTCACTCCTAAATCACATAAAGCTTTTCCACATAATCTTTTTCCGATTCCACAAGGAATTGTAAAGCTACAATGATCTTTAAGTTTCCGAAGAAAATTTTTCTGAAGTATAGCGCTGCACTCCTCACTTAGTGCAACTGTCTCGTAATCCCTAATTTTCCTTTTGTTGTTTAATATCCCCTTCATAAACTTTGCATAACTTGGCATCTGTTCCAAAGCTTCAGTGAGAGGAATATTTATTGTTAACTTCTTAAGTACTTTTATGAACTTTGAAAATTTCTTATCCAACTCATATTGTCTAAGTCTTTGATGAAATGGATGTGGTGGTCTTTCCAAACTGATTTTAGTTGGATAAATTAATTTTTCTAAATCCTTAGAAACATGTTTCTCAGGTCTTTTGGTTTCCTTTGTTTCTCTCACAACATCTTTCTCCATTCTAACCACATCCTCTATTTCACTTCCACATTTTAATTGGACAGCTTCTACTTCTTCATTAGTGTTCTCTTTAGGGTTGATCTCAATGTTGCTAGGAAGTGTTCCTTGGGGTCTATTGCTAAGTGAATTAGCAATCTGTCCCAATTGATTCTCTATATTTTTAATTGCAGCATTTTGACTTTGCAACTGGTTTCCCATTTGCAATATCACGTCTTCCATAGACATCTTCTTATCCTCAAATTGTTGATCATTGTTAGAGTCCGGTGGATATGAAGGTTTATAGTTTGTGTTCCCCTAATTATTCCAACTTCCATTAGGATTCACGTGATTATTTTCCCATTTTTAGTTTCCACCATCAGTAGTATGATTCCAGTTAAATTTAGGATGGTTCTCCCAACATGGGTTGTAAAAGTTAGAATATTGGTTGTTTATGGTATTTAAAGCGTCATATGATAAGTTAGAATCAATTATATGCCCTAATGAACTTTCCCCACTTACAGAAGTAAATTGAGGCTGGTACATACCAAATTGGTCCAACTTCCTTGATATTGCGGTAATCTGAGATGCAAGAATTGTATTCACATCTGTATTATGAATACTAGCTACATTTTTATGATTTACTCTTGTAGAGGGCCATTAAAATTCATTTGTAGCCATTTTTTCAATTAATGCATATGCTTCATCAAATGATTTTGACATTAATGAACCACCAACATTAGCATTAATTATAGTCCTAAGGGATCCTACTAACCCATTATAAAAAGTTTGAATGATTAACCAATCTGGCAGAGCATTATGTGGACACTTTCTTAGGAGTTCCTTAAATCTCTCACAGGCTTCCTATACCAATTCTCCTTCATATTGACAAAATGAGATAATATCGTTTCTAAGTTTAGTAGTCCTTGAAGGTGAAAAATACTGAGCTAGGAATTTCTTAGTTAACTCCTCCCAATTTTTAATAGAACCAGGTGCTAAAGAATATACCCACATTTTATCCTTACCCTATAGTGAGAAAGGAAAAAGCCTTAGTCTAACAGCATCATCTGACATGCCATTATAACGAAATGTAGCACAAAGTTCTAGAAAACTAGATAAGTGTAAATAGGGATCCTCCAAAGGAGTTCCCCCAAATTGATTGTTCTGCACTAGTTGGATAATCTCAGGATTTATTTCAAACGAGTCAGCTTCTATGACAAGGTTTTGTATACTTGAGTGAATTTCATCTTTCCTAGAATTTACGTAATCCGTCAATGAAGTATCATGATTTTCCAAGTTATTATCTTGAAAGTTTTCCATTTCCATTTCTAGTTTTTCGAGTCATTTCTGTATTTTTATTATTTTTTTATTTTTTTCAAACTCCGGATCATAAGGCACAAGTCCTGTAGATCCTTTGTTTTGTATATGTAACACAATAAAAAATACATTAACAATAAAACAAATAAAACAAAAAATATATTCAACACAACAAAACATTTTCACAAACACCATGTTTTTCACACAAACAGTTTTTTACGACACTAAGTTTTTCAATTCTAAGCCTAATTACTTAAACTAAAATTCTCCTAAAGTTCTTACCAATGCGTCCCCGGCATTGGCGCCAAAAACTTGACCCTCGATCCGCAGCAATACACCAAAAACTTGGTTTGCAATCACCAAACAATGCTGTAATTTATGCTATCAAAAATATGTTATAGCCAATACTTTGACTTAAATTATAATAACAGCTAATGTATATATATATAATTTTATGAAAAATATTTTACACACTAGGGTTACTATGAAGTATACGTATCATTTCAAGTAATATAGGGCTTTAACTAAAGACCCAGTATCGATCCCACAGAGAAGCGAGGTAAGAAATTCTTTAGGCTAATTCCAGCCTATTACTATAAAGCCTAAATTTGGAATGTCTATTAAAATGGGTTTTCTAACAACTAATCCTAAATAAAGTTCTTAAATAAAGATAACTTATGGATAAATTAGTTTGAAGAATTTTGAGATATTAAAAACTACCTTTCTTTTGCAATTACATAGATAATGTGTAGGAAAGAGATGCTTAGAATTTAATGTAGTGCCAAATAGAAGCATTCCTATTCTTCGCCCTTTGGTCCAGGCATAAAGAACATTGGCTAATCTATAGATCGGTTCAGGATGTTTTATTAGTAGAATGGGTTAATCTTGGCTCACACTACTAGATGTCCAAGGGTGGCTATGGTCGGCCCTACCAGTGACCCGTTCCCTTTCTATAGACCAAATTATTAGAATTTAGTCTGTCACTCTAAAAATGAGTCAATTCTACGCCCAATAAATAATATCTTCCTATTTATTTTCACTTCACCTTGAATAACCCGAGTATAGCCTGCGATTACCTAAGGATTCATGTGATATCTACTAGTTAAGAATTCATCTACGGATTGGTCTCAGAATTCTTCAACAGGTTTTTACAATACAAGTGATCAATTTAAAAGGTAAATGCATATCTGGTATGAATATCATCACCATAATTTAATAAGAGAATATCTAATCAAATCTTAATTCCTAAAAATGCATCTATTTCATTACGAAATAAAAGTACATGAAAATAATGGCATAAGAAATAAAAGGGTTTATAGAATTATGTAATAATCTAAGTGCCAACAAGGAACTTATTTCATTAGTATTCTATTATATTTAGGCAACTATGTGTCACTTAGATGTATCTAATAGATAATTCTATCATAAAAATAATTTTCCTACACATGCCACAACTTCATATTAAAAGAAAGAGTAAATAAAATCCCTTACCAAACATGGATAAATCATGACAGAAAACTTGGTTTAAAATAAAGAAAATCCAATAGAAAGTGTTTACAACAATTACAAGAGAATGATGAACAGAATACTTAGTTTTTTCCCTCTGAAGGAAAGAAGAAGATCTCTCCACCAAAGTCTCCCACCGATGCTTGCGCCGCTCGTACATTCCTTACATAAATATCTCAAAATCCATCACCAATCTCTCCATAAGATGTAGAAATCTACATCTTCATTACTCTAAAATGGCTAAGGGGGAAGAGAGAGAAAGAGAGAGAGAGAGAGATAGACTAGAGAGAGGCAAGAGAGAGGCAAAAAGAAGAGACCATTTTTACTATAGAATTAGTCCCAATTTATAGATTTTCAAAAATGGCCAGGGGTTGCTTAAGGCACCTCTTCAAAAGTAGTCCACATTCATTGAATCTTCTAGAAACTGACTCTAGCGCCTAGGCACTAGACTCCGTGCCCAAAACAGTCGCACCCCTTCACTTTGGTTCGCATCTCTTCGTGCTTTAAACCACTCCAATGTGTCTAGATTCATTGTATCATATGTCTTATATATTAGGAATAACTTCCAGTCTTCTAGAAAGTCTAGAAACTACTTAACATCATCAAAATAACTCCCAAAGTCGTCAAAACTCTGTCCAATAACTGTTTCTGCATGATTCTGGTGCCTATGCCTTGATTCTGGAGCCTGGGCGCCGGGTTTGGCGCCTAGGCGCCACCCTGTGCGTAGCTCCATTGTTTTGCTCCATTTGGCTCCTTTTCAACTCAGTTTTGCCCTATTTTAGTTGCATTGCATTCCTAACATCTTCACCTACAAGGTAGACATAAAAAAAACTTTCTCTAAAGTATAACTTCATTTAAAAACATGTTAGAAATATAAAATATATTAAGCATAGAAATACATATCAATATGTGCTAAGTTAGAATTTTTTTCCTTGCTCATTTTTGGATCAAAATTGCATAGTTTTTGCTTGATTTTCTCTAAAATCATATTTTTATACTTGAAGACAAAAATATGCAAAATTCTTTCCTTTAAAGTGCAATATTATTGAAAATGTGCATAAAGTTAGCATGAAATGCACACTAAAAATAGGTACTTTTTAAAGTGGATCAGACATAAGTACTACTACTTTCTGGATGGATATACTGGTTACCATCAAATACCTATTGCTCCTGAGGATCAAGAAAAGACAACATTTACTAGCCCTTATGGAACCTTTGCTTTTCAAAGGATGCCTTTTGGACTGTGTAATGCACCTGCAACATTTCAGAGATGTATTATGTTTATCTTCAGTAGTATGATAGATAATGAAATAGAAGTTTTTATGGATGATTTCTCTGCATTTGGGACTTCATTTAAAATTTTCCTGGAAAACTTAGCAAAAGTTTTGGAGCTCTACGAGAAAACAAATCTAGTTCTGAATTGGGAGAAATGTCAATTTATGGTTGCAGGAGGAATTGTGCTTGGGCATAAAATTTCTGAATATGGTATGGAGGTCGATCCTGCTAAAATCATAGTGACTGAGAGATTGCCGCCACCCACTACTGTGGAGAGGTGAGAAGTTTCTTAGGACACACTGGATTTTTCAGGCGATATATTAAAGATTTTTCTAAAATTACCAACCCTTTGTGCCGAATTTTAGAAAAAGATAGAAATTTTCATTTTAATGATGAATGCTTGAGTGCTTTCGAATTATTGAAAGAGAAATTGATCAATGCACCTATAATTATTTCACCAAATTGGGAGGAATCATTTGAACTTATGTGTGATGCGAGTGACTATGCGAACGGAGTAGCATTGGGGCAAAGGCATGATAAAGTTTTCAAAGTCATTTACTATGCTAGTAAAACTCTTAATGAGGCTCAAATTAATTATACCACTACTAAAAGAGAGTTATTAGCTATAGTATTTGCTTTTGAAAAGTTTAGACCTTATTTAATTGGAACTAAAGTATTGTGCATACAGACCATTCACCTATCAAATATTTAATGCAAAAGAAGGATGTGAATCATAGACTAATTAGATGGATACTTCTTCTGCAAGAATTTAATTTTATGATAGTTGATAGCAAGGGAGGCGATAACCAAATAGTTGATCATATATCAAGATTAGAATATGATAAATTATCCGAATTTGAGAAGGAAGTTACAGAAATTTTCTCTGATGAGCAACTTTATACTATTATGGGAAGCAATTTGCCTTGGTATGCTGATATTGTGAATTATATTGTAAGTGATATTGTACCACCTGGTTTAACAAGGAAACAACAAAAGAAGTTAAAATATGATGCAAGATTTTATTTTTGGGCTGAGCACTATCTATATAAACGGTGTAAGGATGTGATTATTAGGAAATGTGTGTCACAAGAATAAACGAATTTGATTATTCAACGATGTCATGATTCTGAATTTGGAGGTCATTTTGGTGCTAATAAAACTGCTTTTAAGATTCTACAGTCTGGATTTTATTGGCCTACTCTTTTTAGAAATGTTCATAGATATATTAAATCATGTGATCGATGTCAAAGAGTAGGTAATATCTCTAAAAGAAATGAGATGCCTCTAAATTATAATTTAGAAGTTGAAATTTTTGATGTTTGGGGATGAGATTTTATGGAACCATTTACTCCTTCATTTGAAAATTTATATATATTGGTTGCCGTTTATTATGTCTCGAAATGGATTGAAGCTATTGTTTTACCTAGATGTGATGCTCGGAGTGTTTCAAGATTTTTAAAGAAAAATATATTTACAAGATATGGAATGCCGAGAGTGATCATAACTGATGGTGGATCCTATTTCAGGAATAATCAAATTAAGAGATTGATTGAGAAATATTATACTATTAATAGAATCTCTACTGCTTATCATCCCCGGACTAGGGTTTAGCAGAAGTGTCTAATAGTGAAATTAAAAGAATTTTGGAGAAAACTGTAGATAATCATAAATTAGATTGGTCTGCTCGATTAAATAGTGCTTTATGGGCTTATAGGACTGCTTTTAAAACCTCTATTAGAATGTCTCCTTATAGATTAGTGTTTGGTAAGACTTACCATTTACCGGTTGAATTGGAGCATAAAGCATATTGGGTGATAAAATAGTTGAATTTTAATTTGAAAAATGATAGAGAAAAAAGATTTATGCAATTAAATGAATTAGAAGATATTAGAAATGCACCTTATCACAATGATAGGATCTATAAAGAGAAAATGAAATTGTGGCATGATCGTAAGATATTGAGAAAGAAATTGGAATTTGGACAAAAAGTTTTGTTATACAACACAAGATTGAAGTTATTTCCTGGAAAGCTCAAGTCTAGACGGTTAGGACCTTTTACAGTTGTAAAAGTTTATTTTTTTGGAGCTATTGATATTAAAGATCCTGATATTGGAAAGATTTTCAAAGTTAATGAGCATCGATTAAAGCCTTAGTTTAACGGGTTTCAACCTGACTTCAAAGAGGTTTTAATACTGAGTCATCTCGATTAACTGTATAGTTTGTCAGGCTGACGACGTTAAACCAAGTGCTTTATGGGAGGCAACCCATATGTATCTTTGTGATGTATTTACTTGTTTGATGTAGTTGTGCTTTTTGGATAGTTATTTTTTAATACAAATTACTCCTAAATACTTTTAAAATGGATAAATATTAGATTGAATTGAGATATTGGAATATGTTGGGCCAAACGAAGTTCAGTGAGAATTTTTTACCATTGGCACCGCCGATGCTAGAGTGGGCGCCACCGGCGTCCTCACAGAGAATTGCTGAACTTACAGCTTTGAGCCCCGCCGGCATCCTATCGAGAGTCGTCAGCGCCCAAATCCTGTTGACAGTTTTTGAAGTTTCAAAATGTGAGTTTTGGCAGTTTTGAGCGGGATCTTCATCCTTATAACTCCCTAAACTCCATTTTAAACTTCCTAACTTCAGAAAAACGAAAACTACCATTCCCAATTCACATCACATGGATTCCTACTCTATAGAAACCCCTCAATCTTGCATTTTTAACCAAAGTAAGTTTATAAGTTTTGAGGCCCAGCGATTGTTCAACAAAGTGATGATGAAGAGGAGGATTATCAAGGAAAGTGGCTTCATAAATCGAGGTATGGATAATCCTACTACTAGAATTGAAGATATAATTAAGGAGAGACGTTGGGAAGTGCTTTGCTAAACTACCACTGCCGTAGTTGTTCCTGTCATGAAAGAATTTTATGCAAATCTTCACGGGAGGCCAATTGACATTGGTAATATAATTGTGAAATCAGTTTTGGTTTTAATTGTTCATGGATCTAAATATGGGCTTGGACACCCGTCCACCATATTTCTGTTATGTAGTCAATCACAAGTTCCATATGAGAGTTAGGAAAGAGTTCTTCTTCCTTGGAGGCTTATTGATCCAACTAATCCTTATGACTACCAAATAGTGGGAGGTGAAGATAATATAAATTTGCTTGCTGATTAACCAATACAGACTTCACAACCGATTCAACCCTATTTTCCTGACGGTTCCTAAATGATATTGAAGAGGATCAAACAGTTAGATAAAGAGGTATAGAACGTTATGAATGCAATCAATAACTTTTCTAATTTATTCAATCATATAGATTGGAGAATGAAGGAACAATTTGATCACTCTGGTCAAATTGAGATGGGCCTGATTAATCTGATGAAGAAGAATGCAGTGATTGCTGAGGATTCATCTGACGAATTTCCATTTCATCAATTTTACAATTTGTTTGTGCATCAGCAATCAATTGGAGACATTAGAGGAGAGGATAGTTTTGAAACCGATGTGGAGTAATTATTGGATTCTACTTATGTTTGTTGTGTGTTTAGTTTTATTTGCTTAATTTTTTGTTGGTGTGTGTAGTATTTACTTTGCTTTGCTTTGTTATTCGAATTTGGATTTGGATATGCTTACTTTCATTGTGTGCTTAGATTTTAGTGTTTGCTTATCGTAGCGTACTTGCAACACTAAACATCTAAGAGTTGTTGGTTTGGTTTGAATGAACATATTTAGTGTTTATATTGTAACTTGGATTTTATATATAAAAGTTTGTTGTGTATTGTTTGTGTAAAGAATTGTGTTAATTATTTCTTGTGAGATGAGGTAAATGCTTATTGAAGTGTTAAACATCATTGTGGAAGTCGAAATGATCGAAATTACGAAAAAAATTTTAGACTAGTGCGTCGGCACCATAATGGGCGCCGCCGGCGCCCAAATCCAGAGAGTTTGGCATATTTTCTAAAATAGAGCACCGACGACGCCCAAGTACAGAAATCACAGACAACCTCTTATTTCATGATTTTGACACTGGGACCCTCATATTTTTACATTGCTTTTGTCTTCCTCCTCCATTTTTGCGCTTTTGAAGATCTAAGGATTGCTCTAGGATTTGAGGTAATTTCAAACCTTTTCGAGACCGGATCTACACTTGTCTTGGTAAGAGCTTCACTTTAAGTTAAAAATTTTTTATTTTCACCATGGAAATCTCTCACATTACTTAGGTTGGAATTTTTAGATTTTTAAACAGATTTTAATATTTCCATGATGAAATTTGCTCTTACTTGTTTATTATAGTATTTTGAGTTTGTTACATTGTGAATTTGGGATTTATTAGAATTTTCTTGCAAATTTTTAGAAATTCACATGGCTCCAAGGATGAGTAAAGGGGAGAGAAAATTGGATTTTGATGAAGAAAAATTCATTAATATTAAAGCACAATTTCGCTTTAACTCTTACCTTTAACATAAGAAGTGTATCCAAGATCGAGCTTTTGATAGTCCTGGTGGATCTGTAGAACAGTTAATTGCAAAGACGAACTAGGAACGATTTTGTTATTTTACTGTGAATGCTGTTATGGGAGTTGTTGGAGAGTTTTATGCTAATGTGCTCTGGACTGAGACTGAGTATGTGTTAGTTAGAGGAAAAATGGTTGAGTTTACTCCTCAGCGTATTAATGTTTTCTATCAGACTTGGGGAACCATTTATTTGTGAATATGAAAACTTTGATACTCGAGGGGAAAATATGAGAGCAGTGATTTCTTTTCTTATGGATGGGAGAGGGGAATGGAAAGTAAGTCAAAAATAGTTGATTAACTTCCCTGCTTCCACATTGAATGTTGCATCAAAAGTTTGGGATTATTTCATCTTTGCAAAACTATTACCTTCTTATCACCACAGCGAAGTTACAAGAGATAGAGCAATTCTGAACTATTGTACTCAGAAGATGAGAAACATTGATATTGGAGCTATTGTCTACAAGAACATTCAGACTATTGTTAGAGGCAAGACCACAAGTGTATAAGGGCATCCTGCCTTAGTTCATGCCCTGTGTGTTCAGTCTGGAGTGAAGTTCAACAGTTCTGAAAAAGTTGATATACTGCTGAGACCAATTACAATGACTATTATCCGTACTTATGAGTCTCATGTGGGAGCCCGAGTTAAGAGTAGGAGTACTGATAATCCTACTACTAGTTATGATGTTCCATCTACATCTGAGCCACCTACCTTATCTGATATTATGGAGTAATGTAAGGCTTATTTTTAGGTTGTGTGTATTATTTTGAAAAAGGGGTCGCCTAACAGAAATTGTCGGCGAATTTTAGATTTTAAATTTAATTTAAATATATATATATATATGGTTTAGAAAGTAGTATTTGATTTTGAAAATAATTTTAAGATATGAAATCAAACCGACCTCACATCTCAGATAATTTATATAAACGAGCACCGCATCACAAACCGTGTATCTATCCCGAAGAATAGACACACTGTTTGGTGATGGGGCTCGATTAAATAAACTAGAAGATTTGTAACATTCGTTTGGTCTGCGAACCAATTTTATAAGCTGACAAATTCCCCTGCTTAATATAAATGAATTAAGCAGGGTTTATATTACCTGGGTTCTTAAAATTTCCTATAAGGGCAAGCCCCTATAGTTAATTACATCTTAAGTGACGGGAATCACTTAAGAAAACTCTCGATAATCATCAGTAGTTCTGCTCTCAAGAATCTCAAAGTTTAAGTTTTCAAGTGATTGAATTTTGGAATTTCAATAGGGAATGGATCAAGTTTGGAACATTTTGTTTTGGGAATTCAAAGAAAGAACGGTAGGAGAAATTACAGATTCGAAGCGAACTTCGGTAATTTCCCAACTATCCTATTGTTTGGCTTGAATTTAGGAAAGTCCTAATGTTTATTTAATTTTTTGATCTTGCCAATTTTAATTAATTAGGACTTATATTCGTATGACATGATCATGCAAATAGCCTCGAAGATGTGAGGGTTTATGTCGTATCGGACGACTACCTCGGAATCCTAAGACTGGTTAGGGCTTAATTTGCAATGCAAATGTCTAACAAAAGGTTGAGGATTTATGTTGCACTAGGCAAACTACCTCGAAATCCTATGGCTTGGTTATTTAATTCTAGGAAAGTTTTGCTGAAGTAGACTCAGGTTTTGCTGATGATGATGGCCGTGCTGCCTACCATGCTCCGAGCTCCTTGTTGTTGCAGAGGGTTTAGTTTTAGAAGATTGTAATCAAAAGAGAAGAGAAGTGTTTGGTTTTAGAAATCCTAAAGTCCAAGTGTTTTTTATGTTTTAATTAAAACAAATCTTAAAGTTGATTATAACAACACCGGTTAAGATCCCACGGTTCCATCCTTCCGGCATCGTTATTTTTATCGGATTTACTTAGTCCAGATGAATTTACTAAACTCAACTAAATGAGTTCCACACTTTCATTTAGACCGTGGGAAATCCCGTTAGCAACATGTAGGTTACATCATCTGAGGTATTCCCGATCATCCAACAAGACGTTTTAATTTAGTTATAATTGTAGTTTTGTGTTTTGTTTGTGATTAAATTTTGAGTTGTTTTAAATTTTGAAATGTTGTGGCGGTGAATTTTATCTTGCAACGACTTTTAATTTAGTTTTGGTTTTGGTTTTAGGGGCTATCCTAAAGGTGTGGGTTTTCATGCAACAGTTGTTTATCATGCAAGAAAAGTAAGTGCATTTTCAATAAGGTAAATTGCAAGAAGGTAAATTGCAAAAAAATAAAAGCGTACACGGAGGGTCTTCCCGTCATCCAGCTGCACTTAAACACAATTTAGAATATTTAAGCATTTAAAGCAAGTTCCTAGGTAAAGCTAAGGGAAGGGTTATGGTTTTCTACCAAGTTCCTAATCCTATAGCTAGTCATCTCCTATGACGTCTAGATTCTTGTGTTTTGGTTTGAGGACGATTTTCTTCATCAAAGAACAATTAAGTCCAATTGTTCTTATAAATATCCTTCATATTGAGGAAGTGCTTAAGACGAATCTTAAACATCTTTTCAATACCTCTAGGATTGTTTTAAGTCCAAGAGAATTTAATTATACAATGAATCAATCATCCAGGAGTTTAAATTTTGTTATCTTGCTCAGTGAACTAGGACATTTGAATATCCTATGAGTGAAGTAATACTTCACTTAACACTCCATTTAGGAGTTATGACAATAAGAGCTCTTGAGGGCAAACCGATGTTCAAGTGATTTGTGATTCGACTTAATTTTAATTAATCAGTTTAAGTTTGGAATAGTGTTCAAGTTGTTTTTGATTTATTTTGAATTTTTATGTCTTAAGTGATGTTATATTTAGTTCGATTTAATTTAATTTAATTTAATTTTAATTTAATTTAATTTAGTTTAGTTTTAATTTTAATTTAATTTTATTTATTTAATTTAATTTTAATTTTATTTTAACTTGATTTTATTTTTTTATTTAATTTTTTTAATTTAATATGTTTTAATTTAATTTAATTTAATTTAATGTGATTTAATTTAATTTAATTTAATTTAATTTAATTTAATTTAAATTTTAATTTAATTCAAATTTTAATTTGGTTTTATTTTTTAATTTTAATTTAATTTTATTATTTTTATTTTAATTTAATCTAATATTTTATTTTTTATGCTTTAGGGATGATTTAATTTTAATTGTTAAAGTATTAATTTAATTGAAATTTTAAAAGGATTTAATTTAAATGTTTTAATTTTAATTTAATTTAATGATTAAGCATTTTAAGTTTTGAATTTGGATTGTCATTTTAATTAGGAATTGAATATTATTGAGGTGATTAATTTAGGGATTCTTAGATTAAAGAATAAATTTCTTCCTAATAATATCCCTATTTTAATAATTCTAATTTTTCATTATTCTTCCAAATTTAACTAATTATTTAATTAAGGTTTATTTTGATTACTTTCAAATTATTTGGTAGGTTTCTACCCTTTAAATACCTAAGTTTCAAACATCCAAGATCAACTCAATATCAAATATTTTACCCAACCTTTTAATTAAACCTAAAAATTTTTAATTATAGGTTAAAATTTTAATTACCATTTTGCCCTTTATGCTTACTAATTTCATAACTCACTAAATTGAGCTTAAATGAATATGAAAGTTTTATGTAACTTCACTCATATGTCAATCAAGACATTAGAGGAGAAAATGTGATTTTTCTGTATTTAATTTATTTATATAATTATTTTTGGTGGAAAATAAGAATTTTCAAGGAAAATTTAATAACATGACCAAGTGAAAGTTTCTATCCTTAAGAAAATTATGGGACATTCCCAATGGCTAGAGGACCACTTGGACCAATTTTGGTGATTTTTTGAATTATATTATTTTTATTATAATTATTTTGAAGTTTGGAGTATTAACTAATTTAAAAATAAAATAAAGGTTGAAAAATGAATTTTATATTTTTAAAAAATCTCTCTGAAACCAAGGTAACCAAAAAACTAATTTTTATAATTTTCTGATTTTTCTTTGATTTATTAGAATTATTTTAGTGGAAATGCTAGAAAATACATTTTTTAATTTTAAAATTACCTTAGGGCTTTAAAATTTAATATCTCATCATAGAGACTTAAGAAAAATATGGGGTTTGTTCCTAAGTGATTAAAATTCAAAATGTGACATTTTTTTGAATTTTATTATTTTTGTGATTTTTATTATTTTTTAATTATTAAAAATATTAAAATAATGCAAAAAATCAACTTTTTTGGAAAATTGTAATTTTAATTTTCTTAAATTCCCATGATATCAGAGAGGCTCCAAAACTAATTTGGTGAATTTTTGAAAAGGATTTTGAAAGTTATGAATTTTTAAAGTTTAAGTTTGGCAAAATGGCTTAATCAACCCATTTGATAGGGCTAACCAAGTCCAATTGACAGGGCTAACCAAGTCCAATTGACTTCAAACTTTTATGGTGGGTTCCTTTGATCCTAAAGGTCAGTAGAGAATTGATTTCAAATCAATTTGATGTATGATTAGCTCTAATTAATTAAAGCTCCATTTTGGGTGTTTAAGCCAATTAGGGTTATTACAAATGAGTTAACTCAAAAACCATTTTTCCAAGGGTCCTCTGGTCATAAGAAACATCACCAAATTTTCCTAGAATTTATTTCACAACATGCTAATTATTAGAATTAAAATACTCAGAATAGTAACCTAGAATTGAAAAATCAATAACTCTTCATAGGGGTGGCCTCGACTTTGGAAAATTCGGGGAATGTTCCCAAATTTAGAGGCTTCAAAAGCCCTATAGTCTCATGCCATGGTGAATTGTATACATGCATGGAGAATTGAAATAGTGCAGAGAGTAAATAAATTATTAAAAATAAAATACTCAATGAAATTAAATGATTTCCTTTCCACATTATTCTCCTCTGTTCACTGTGCAAGAGGGTATTTTTATTTTATTTTTCTAATTTTCCTACACAAATTTATGCATTTTTGAAGTTTAGGGAATTAAATAAATCCAAAATACCCTAATTTCCTACTTATCCATGCGGCGCCAGCTCAACCTAGGCATCTCCGAAACGCCGCGTGTCGTCTTCTGATTCGGCGCCGCCATCCGAGCTCGGGGCTCCGGGGCCCCGCGGTTCACGTACCATCGCGGCGTCGGCTCGATCCGGAGCCGTCCGCTCGATACACGCTCGATCCGACGGCTCCCGGTCATCGTCTACGGCGGGTGTGCACCGTGACCGTCGACCTTCTAACCCTAATTTCTCGCTCGATTCTCAACGGATTTTCGTGTTCTTATGCTCTACAGATTCATCTTGAGGAGACGAACACATCCATACGGTAAACATGTATTGAAATTGACTCAGATTAAATAGAGAATCTCTGTAAGCTCGGGAAGAAGAGTGAGTCCATACCTCTGCTCAGAGAAGTGATGCTTCGATCTGAGAGTTGTGTCACCTTTGATTGGGTCCAAGTAAGCTCCAGATGAAGTCCCTTAGTCTGGTGAATTGTCCATGTATGATTTCGACCACAGCCGATTACAAAGCTTGGAGTCTGGAACAGATGGATGGCCTGGAAAGGGGCTTTTGCTGGTAAACTTCTTCTCTTGGTCTGGTGAAGGTGTAGGACCAATCAATTTGGGGATTGGCTCACTTGTGGAGAAGTGTCTGGTTTTGGGCTTGGATTTCAACTATGAAATTGAGCTCGCAGAGAGGAAATGGCAGGGGGATTTCAATGGGGATCAAGTTCATATGTGTGGGGAGTAGTGCGGAATGATTTTGGCGAGTTTCCTTAAGGTTGGTTCGGCACCTCTTCCATGGCCGAGAGAGGTGGGGTTTAAATAGGAGAGGTTGGAGGGCCTCCCGGGGGAGTTAGGGCTTGGGATCGAGTTGCTTAGGTCGAGGGAAGATCGGCCATGGCGGCCACTGGACTTGGGGCGGCTCGGCGAGGGAGAATTTCAATGTTGGCTCACATGTGAGCTCTCGGGTGTGGTGTTTTAAGGCGATCCGAGTGGTGGCCGGCAGGCATGGGTCACCCTCGGGTCCGGGTGGGTCAGTGCTGGAGGTTTGTGCAGTCAATTGGCCATGGACATGTGTAAAGGGCTTGGATTAAAATGGTATGGGGGAGAGGCCATTTTGGCTTGATTTGGTCCAAGCCATGATTTTGGGTTAGGTTCACCTCCCCATGGCTGATTTGGGCTGAGAGAGGATCATTTGCATCAGCTAGAAAGGGGTGGTGAAGCCCCCATCTAAAGTGATGTGGCTAATCATGGTTTAGTTTGTAACATGGAAGGGGTTAAAAAGCCTAATGAAGGTTTAAGAAAGGGGGCCCTCCTCTTGCTACTTTAGGCATGGTCACATGTCAAACATCCCATGGCTTCATATGGCTTGTACATGGCTTGTCTTTGGCTCACCTATGGCTTGGGACAAAGCTTGGTCATTTACATGAAAGAAGGTTTTGAATTTTTGGGACTTATGGGTGATTTTGGCATGAGGCCTAATTTAGGATTATTTGATGATTGATTTAGGACTTAAGGGATGATATCAATTAATGGGGTGATGAAAAGAATGTCATATGGGCTTTATCATGAAGTTTGGGCCTTTAAAATTTAGTGAAGATGGGCTTTTAAAATGGTTTAGGGAAGTGGGCTTTTGGATTTTAAAATGGAATTTAAGAAGAAAGTTTGGTAAAGGCTTGGGCCAAATAATTGTTGGGTTTGGTTTATGGATGATTCATGAGTGATTTGGAATAAATTTGAGGTGGTTTGGGCTTGAATTGGGTTGGATTTGGGTTCATTTGGTACATGGGCCAATGTAGGTCAAATTGGGCTAATTTGGGCCAATGTTGGGCTAGGGTTGAAATTGATGTAAGATTAATGTTGGGAAATGTTTATGGGAGTGTTTCAAAGAGGTTTTGACTTTGGTTGGGTTTTGATTTTGGGGTTTGGGCTTATTTGGGTTAGGTTAGGGTTTAGGTCAAAATTGTTCCTTTTAGCTTTGGGTTGAATTTGAGTGGGGTTTGGGTCGAAATTTTGGGTAAATCATGTTAGTGTTTTGTTTTTGGGGATTTTAAGGAAGGTTTAGAAAAGGTTTGGGGTTAATTGGAGTTGAATTGATTTAGTTTGGGCTAAGTTTGGGTCATGGGTCCAAATTGGGCTTTAAGGTCAAAAGTGAAATTGGATTCAAATGCCAATCAAATTGGGCTTGGATTTGGTCTAGATTGGTGTTGGGGATGTTGAATTGAATTTTAGAATTGAATTGGGCCAGAATTTGGGTCAATTTGGTAGGTTTAGTTTGACATTGGGTTCATTTTGGGTTAAAAATGGGTCAAATTGGAGATTTTGACAAAAGTGGAGTAAATTGACAAAATTGGCCCATGTTGTAGTTGGACAAAATGAAATTGGGAATATTTGGGATTTTTTGGAATTTTCTGGGAATTTTCTGAATTTTTGGATTTTTAGGTCAAGAGGGGCATTTTGGGTATTTGGAGGGTATTGGGAGGTATTTTTGGAATTTTTGGTATTTTTGGCTATGAATGATCAATTTGAGTAATGTGGAAATTTTTGGGATTGGTCTTGAGGAATTTTGGGTGATTTGGAGATTTTTTGAAAAAAATTGGGTAATTTCAAGGGTTTTGGGTAGGCTAGGCGGGGTGTAAGGTCCCCGGGGTCAAAAATTGAAAATTTGGAAAATCGAAGATTGGGTAAATGTAAGTGGAATGAAATCATTTTGTTTGAGCCATGAAGCCATGTCAAGCCCACATGAGCCCAGAAGGGACTCATTTGAGGCATTCACTATGTTGTTCCTAACCCTCTTAGCCAAGGGCTTAGGGGTTAAGGACCATCCATGTGAATCACCTCCATGAGTCAGGAGATCAAGTTGGGTATGGGTGTGGTTTTAGGAGGTGTGTGAAAGTGTAGTGTATAAGTGTAGTGTGTGTGTAAGTCAGCCCTTCACCAGACCAGGCCACCCAGGGCAGTCCTAAGGCCAAAGAGTCCTATAAGAACTCATTCTCTAAACTTCCACACTTGATTTCAACCCTCTAGGTGATTAGGGGTTTACAATCAAGTTTGTGGAGTTTGTAGGGTGTTTAGAAGTGGTTTGAATTTCTAAGTGGTGGGTTCCACTTCTAGTCCTCTAAGATAGTCAAAGGAAAAGCCTAAGGCTAGATCTTAAGTACTAAAGAGGAAAGAGAAGACCTCATCAAAAATGAGGTCAACAAGCAACTGAGATTATAAGGTGCTAGTGTGGATAGACTCCATGGTAGGATGGATGTGTTTGTGGCCAGGAGTGATGAGAATGAAGATTATTTGCAGAGGAGAGTTGAGTTTGATATTTCCTATTATGATGCTCAGGTCAAATTTATGAGGGGGGAGTTTGATGTGATATTTCCTACTTGCCCCAGCTATACACCATATAGACCTGACCCTGCTGATGACCCTGCTGATGACCCTGCTGATGATCCTGGTGATGGAGATTACTAGATTGTTTGTTTCTATTTCTGTTGTTTTGATTGTGTTGTAATGAAGTAATTATTTGCTCTTCATGTGATGTGTAACCTTGTTGGTGTAATGTTAGGTTGTATTGAAAAATTGAAATTGTAAATGGACTATCTATTACTGTGATAATTGTTTAGTAGTTATGGTGTTCTGTTAGATGTTTAGATGTTTAAATTTAAAACTCTTTACCCTGTAAATATTTAAAATTTTATATCACTGTTACTAATTGTTTCATGCCTGCTTGTTGTAAATTTTGATTAATACCAGATAGTTGTTGAAGATTTCAATATCCAAGCACAAAAATGATAGTTTTCTTTTACTCTCTACAGTTTTAAATTTATTGAAAAATTTACGTTAGGGGAGGGTAAAGAAATATTAACTCTTATTTGTTCTCAATTATTATATTTTCAAAAATTATTAGCATAAATTCTAGCAGTTGAACCTTACTGTAGGTAACTAAAACTTTTTATTTCAGTTGAATACTATGGAAGGACTGGATTAATATTTTTATTAATAAAGCTTAATTTTATAAGGGTAATATATTTGATATGAAAGGATTTGATTATAGATAACTATTTAAAGTAAAGGAAACTGTATTTTTGAAATGTTAAGGGAATTAAAGTATGTGTTAAGAAAAGATTGTGACTTTATGATGAATAATAAAGCTTGTACCTAATTATAAAGAAAGGAGAAGTCTCAAGTTTGAACTTTAGAATGAGAAGAGTGAAGTTCAAAGTCATTAAAGGCTATCCAGATATAGTAATCCTCATTAAAAAAAGAGAGAAAATGAAAAGAAAAGAAGGATTGAAAAACAATCCCAAAAAGAAAAGAAAAAGAATAAGAAAAAAAAGGGAAAGAAAAAGATAATTATGAGGAGAAGCTTGAGGAGATGCCTAATCAAAAATTGGCTTCACTTGAATCACCCTAAAAGGATAACTTGATTTCATTCCTGAATTTATACTTAAAGTACTGGCTTACATTCTGATAAAGTTTGCATGAACTCCTTTTTTACATAATCTTTCAAGTTACTCTTAATATAACAAATTATGGTTTATCTTGAAATAAATAGAAGGCTAGAACTCTTAGACTTGAATGCTGAATATTCTTATACATGTAGTATTAACCTGAGTTACTAAATTTCTTTCTAAAAATTTAACAAATATATTATTTTGAATGAAAAAATTTTAGTATCTTACAGGTGAAAAGTTCATTGCCTAGAGTTATATTTTATGTAGTAAAAGGATTACATGAGGACAAGTAATAGTTAAGTTTATGGGATTTTGATGCACCAAAAATATATACTGTTTTTCCTATATAATTTTACCCATTTTTGGTGATATTGCACTTTAAAGAAAGGTATTTTTCATGATTTGTTGCAGGTATGATAATTTTAGGTTATTGGAGCGAAAAGAAGCAAAAAGGAACCAATTCAAAGCAAAAAGGACCAAAAAGGAGCAAAAGGTGGAACATAGGTTCTGGCGCCGCCGACGCTAGAATGGACTCCACCGGTGCCATTTTCCAGAGACTCAGCAATTAATTCGACGATAGAGCACCGCCGGCGCCCAATGTTGGTGGAATTCAAATTTGAAGAGTTTTGGCGACTTTTTGAAGGGATGCCTATGAAAACTCTTGTGATTTCATTTCTAACTTATACGTAACTATTTTTAGAGGAAATGGTGTGGGTTTTATGTGTGTGTGAGTATGTATTCTGAGGTTCTAGAGAGGGAGAGTGTGTGTTGAGAGTTAGGGCTTAGGAGAAAAGTGTGTAGAAGTTAGAATTTGAGAGGAATTCTTCTCTATGGAGTGAAGGAGAAGAAGTAAAATGAGAGATTGCTTCTTCCTTTCCATTCTAAAGAGGAAATTAAGTGTTGCAAAGAAGAGAGAAAATGATTCAAAAGAACTTCAAGGGAATTGCATTGGGGAAGAGAAAGAGATAAGTTGTATTTTCTTTTATGGTTTGTATGACTTTTCTTATATATATAAAATCCATGTTTTATTGTATCTTCTTCATGAATTCTGAGTAGTCTCCTTTGTATTTCTTCTTCTATAGAGATGTGATGATGGATTGATGAGGATTTGAAGTGCTTTTAATGTATTGATGAAATTGTGATGATTTTTTCAATTCAAACTTAATTTTTTTTTCGATATGGCAATTTGAATTATTAAAATATGTTGTTGAACATTAATTCTGAATTGATTTAGTGTCCTACAACAATAATGAAGAATCCATTCAATTTCCAAGGATGAATTGCGTAGTTGATGGGAATTGAGTGCAAATAATTAGGGAAATGTGTTTTGATGGACTTCAATTTAGAGGTTTAGGGTGACAGGCTGAGATCCCCAAATTGGTCCTAAGATTAGTAACTAAACTTGAAGGTTAGCCTTCAAGTGAAGGGTGAGTGGGAGCTCCGTAGTGAGAGCCGGTATCCTCCCAGCCTAGCCTTATATTTATGACTAAACTTAGGATATGTCAATGTTCTTTTCATGCTTGGAAGAGGGGGTATACTTTTAAGGGTAAAGAAAATTTATGCTCCTATTTGGCACAATAACATAGATATTTGTTCCATATCATCCACACATCATATTCTCATTGTAAGAGGAAAGATAATTTTCTCATATATCAAAAAACCTTTCAAATATATAGCTTAGTGTGTGTCTGTTAGTTAATTCTATTTTCAAAGTTATTAGAAGTAATTCTAGTTTGATTAATTGTTACTGTTTTCTGCATAGTGGTAGTAGAAGTAAGTATTAAACTTTAAGTGCAATTTGAGTATCGGATTTCAGTGCTACATTATCTATTGTGAAACACTTTCTTCTACTTCGTAGCTTCCTTGTGGGATTGATAACCAAGACTCCATTAGAGTCATGTATTACTTGATATGATACTTATACTTGCGTTCAGTGCTTGAACTTTACAAAATCATTATAAACATATATAAATTTGAGTTCATAAATTCTTACAATATAAAAGTCTATAAATCATCTGCTCAGTATTTTACGCAAGAATTTGTATCATTATCAAGTAATGTAAGGCTTTCTGATTAAGCCCTGAATATCGATCCCACGGAGATCGAGGTTAATCACGACATCTTTGAAGAGAAATTCTAGTCTACAATAAGATGTTGTAGCTTGGAAGGTCGATAAAGGTTTGGTTTTGATTATAACCTACAATTATCACTACAATACTACTTCTACTTATAAACTAAAACATTTAGTAAAAATCAGAAAGTGTGGTTTAATATGATAAAAGTACCCTTCCTCGTATAATGAAATGAGTGGCTTGAGTAAAATTAAAACAAGTAGCGAGAGAGATTGTGACAAATATGAGCAATTATATTCTTTACCCTTATTAGAGATGCTATAAATAACATTGGTTAATCTAAATTTTGAATAGTCTGAAGACGGGCTAGGCACGAAAGATACTAGCTTTCACTCTAGTGTTCTCTTTTATCCCTCCACCTGAGGCTAACATCTAGCATTAAAAACTAAAACTATAGAGAAAATTTGGGGGCTTTAGCCTATCACTCTAAATTCCTCTAATTCTACACCCATCATAGTTTATCTCCCTTTATATTTTCATTCAATTATATGAATTACATTCTCATCCATACAATCTCAAGTGATTCTATCGCAGTTTATTGAGACAACACCATCAAAAATCTTACATGTTCTCACAACATATTTTAACATGCAAGTTGATCAAATTTACATGTAAATTAAATACAAAGTAAAATCATCACAATATATTCTCAGTCTACTCAAATCTATATCCTACATATGCATACTAATTCATTATAAGAGGGAAGAGTAAAGAAAACTACTCACTACACATGGAGAAACAACAAGAACATTTCATTGAACAAGATTTTAAAACCATCCAAAAAAATTACTAGATTAAAATCAAAATACAATGAAAATAATTAACTTTGATCAACTTTAAACTCTCCTTGTATAGCAAAAGCAATCTTCTTACAGTCCTCTCCAAGAACGAAGTGAAAAGAAAAGTAGAAATCTCTCACTCTCTCTCTTTCTCTCTCACCTTATCGCCCCACTCACGGCTTTTGCCCAAGCCTTCTTCTTCTTCTTCAAGTCTTCTTCTTCTCTTATAATTAGTTTTCCTTCCAAGAGTTTAAAGATTTTAAAGAGTTATTTATATTTTTCGAAGAGGTGCTTAAGTTTCTCTTCAAAAGTGCCCATATCCAATGAATCTTCCAAAGGGTGTCACAAGTTCCTCTTCTATAATAACTCCTTATAGCCACCTAAAATCCTTTTAGAAAGTCCATTTTATCATAAAATTAATTCCCCAATAGATGCACGAATCACCACTTCAAAAATCGTCCATATTCGATGTATATTCTAAAAGATATGTCAAAAACTGACACTAGGGCCTAAGCACTGATTCTGAGCTCTTAGCCGCCCTCTGGTGGCACCTAAGCACCTTACTTGGGCGCTTAGCCACCAGGCACAGATACATAAGTGTCTGGTTTGGCCACCATGGCTTCAGTGTGCCCCAGTTCGATCTGTTTTGCTATGGTATGCTTCATTTTGGTCCATTTTTGTTTCTTTTGCTCCAATCAGCCCAAATTATTCAATTTGTTATCCCTACAACCAAAAACAAATGAAAAAAAAACCCTTATAGTGTAATATCATTATAAAATATAGCATGATAAATAGTACATTTTTAGGCGTATCAGTAACTGTTGACCTCATTTTTGATGAGGTCTTCCTTTCTTCTTTTTAGTGCTTAGGATCTAGCCTTAGGCTTTTCCTTTGACTATCTTAGAGGACTAGAATTGGGACCCGCCTTTTAGAAATTCAAACCACTTCTAAACTCCCTGCAAACTCCACAAACTTGACTATAGACCCCTAATCACCTAGAGGGTTGAAATCAAATATGGAAGTTTAAAGGATGAGTTCCTATAGGACTCTTTGGCCTTAGGACCGCTCACGGGTGGCTCGGTCCAGTGAAGGGGCTGACTTACACTACACTTACACACTACATTTCCACACACTTCCTAAAACCACACCCATACCCAACTTGACCTCCCGACTCATGTAGGTGATTCACATGGATGGTCCTTAACCCCTAAGCCCTCGGCTAAGAGGGTTAGGAACAACATAGTGAATGCCTCGAAATGAGTCCTTTCATGGCTCATACGGGCTTGAAATGGCTTCATGGCTCAACCAGAATGATTTCACCCCACCCAAATTCACCCAATCTTCAATTTCCCAAATTTTCAATTTTTTGACCCCCGGGACCCTACACCTACTAAACCTACCCAAAACCCTTGAATTACCCAAATTTTTGCAAAATTTCCAAATTACCCAAAATTTTCCAAAATCAATCCCAAACATCTCCAAATCACTCAAATTGATCATCCATACCCAAAAATACCAAAAATTCCAAGAAAACCCCCCAATACCCTCCAAATACCCAAAATACCCTTCTTGGCCTAAAAATCCAAAAATTCAGAAAATTCCCAGAAAATTCCAGAAAATCCTAAATATTCCCAATTTCATTTTGTCCAACTACACCATGGGCCAATTTTGTCAATTTACCCTACTTTTGTCAAAACCCCCAAATTGACCCATTTTAACCCTAAGTGAACCCGATGTCAAACCAAACCTACCCAATTGACCCCAATTTTGGTCCAATTCAGTTCTAAACTTCAATTCAACATTCCCAATACCAATTTAGACCAAATCCAAGTCCAATTTGATTGACATTTGGATCCAATCTCACTTTTGGCCTTAAAGCCCAAATTTAGACCCATGACCCAAACTTAGCCCAAACTAACCCAATTCAACTCCAATTAACCCCAAATCTTTTCTAAACCTTCCTTAAAATCCTCATAAACAAAACACTAACATGATTTGCCCAAGATTTTGACCCAAACCCCACTCAAATTCAACCCAAAATCAAAAAGCCCAATTTTGACCTAAACCCAAATCTAACCCAAATAGGCCCAAACCTCAAAATTAAAACCCAACCAAAGCCAAAACCTCTTTGAAACACTCCCATAAACATTTCTTAATATTTATTTTACATCAATTTCAACCCTAGCCCAACATTGGCCCAAGTTAGCCCAATTTGACCTACATTGGCCCATTCACCAAAAGAATTCAAATCCAACCTAATTCAAGTCCAAACTACCCCAAATTTGCTTCAAGTCACTCATGACACATCCATGAGCTAAACCCAATAATTATTTGGCCCAACCTCTTTACAAAATTTCATCCCAAAATCCATTTTTAAAATTCAAGAGCCCACTTTCCTAATCCATCTTAAAAACCCATCTAAAACCCTTTCAAAAAAGCCCAAAATTCTTCCAAGGCCCATATGACATTTCCCCTCATCATACTTTCAATTAAAATCATCCCTAAGTCCTAAATTCATCATCAAATAATTCCAAATCAAGCCTCATGCCAAATCACCCCTAAATACCAAAATTTTCCTTAAATCCATTTCCATGAAATTGACTTTACTTTTCCCAAGCCAAATGGAGCCATGGAGCCATGCATAAGCCATATGCAAGCCATGAGAGCCTCTTTACATGTCACCATGCCATTTTGGGCAAAAGGAGGAGGCTCTTTCCTTAACTCCTAAAGGTGGTTAACCACTTACATGATTCCACTAAACCATGCTTAAGCTCTAATTGTACTTGGATTGTGACTTGACCCCACTAATCAAGCTGATCCAAATCACTTTCTCCTCGACCTAAACCAGGCCTTGGGTGGTGCACCTAGCCCAAATGGGTGGGTTGACCCATTTAGGTCCAAATCTAGCCATGCCCCATTCCACTTTGGATCAAAGCCTTTACACATGTCCATGGCTAATTGATTGCACAAACCTCCGACCCCGACCCACGACCCCGAGGGTGACCCATGCCTGGCCGGCCGGCCACCGGGCCGCCGGAAAACACCATGGCCGAGAGCTCGCATGTGAGCCAACATTGAAATTCTCACTTGCTGAGCTGCCCCATCCCTAGTGGTCACCATGGCCGATCTTCTCCTCACCGCAGCAAGCGATCCCGAAGCCCTAACTCTCCTCGTGAGGCCCCCAGGCCACGTCTATTTAAACTCCACCCCTCTCGGCCATGAGGAGAGCCAAGCACAAACCTTGCCGAAACTCGCCAAAATTGTTCCAAACCCTTCACCATCCTTAGAGCGAGCTTGATCCCAGGTGTCGATTTGCCCTAATCCCCACCAACGAGCCCGATTTCTCAGCCGAAATTCCACCCAAAACCGGGACACTTTGCCGCGGTGAGCCAATCCTCAAATTGATCGGTCCTACACCTTCACTCGGACCAAGAGGAGAAGTTTCCCACTGAAAGCCCCATCTCCGAGCCACCTAGGTTGCTCCGGCCTCCAAGCTTTGTGATCGGGTCGTGGTCACTTTCATAGCTAGGCAATTCACTGGACCGGGAGACTTCATCCGGAGCTTCGTCGGGACCCAATCGAAGGTGCAACAACTCTCGGATTGAAGCCACACTTCTCCGAGCTAAGGTATGAGTTAACTATCCATCCCGAGCTTCGGAGATTCTCCATTTCAAATGCCTTAGTTTCAATGCATGTTAGCCATATAGATGTGTTCGTCTCTTCGAAGACGAATCCATAGAGCATAAGAACATAAAAATCCATTGAGAATCGAGTGAGATCTTAGGGATTTAGTGTGGACGGCTCTCGGGTGAGAACACTTGGGGACGATGAACGGATGCCGTCCATTCGATACACGCGCGCACGGACGGCCAGGATTGCGTCGGATCAGGAGACGGTACGAGAACCGCGGGGCCCGGCCGTCGACTCGGGTGGCGGCGTCGAATGGGAGCGCGACGCGTGTGCGTTCGGAGGCTGCCGAGGTTGACGCGGCGCCGCGTGGATAAATAGAAAATTAGGGTATTTTTCTATTTATTTAATTCCCTAAACTTCAAAAATTCATATCTCCGTGTAGAAAAATCACAAAAATAAAATAAAAATACCCTCTTGCTCAGTGAACGAGAGGAGAATAATGTGGAAAAGAAATCATTCAATTTCATTAAGTATTTTATTTTTTATGATTTATTTACTCTCTGCATACATTTAATTCTCCATGCATGTATACAATTCACCATGGCATGAGACCATAGAGCTTTGAAGCCTCCGAACTTGGGAACATTCCCTGAATTTTCCAAGGTCGAGGCCATCTCTGTGAAAAGTTATTTATTTTTCAAATGCATGTTGCTCGTTTTGAGTATTTTAATTCCAAAAATTAGCATGTTGTGAAATAAATTCTAGAAATATTTGGTGATGTTCCTTATGACCGAGAGAATTCTAGGAAAAATAGGACTTGAGTTAATTCACTCGGATTAACCCTAATTGGCTTAAACACCTAAAATAGGTCTTTAATTAATTAGAGTTAACCAAGTATCAAATTGACTTGAAATCAATTCTCCACTGACCTTTAGGATCAGAGGAATCCACCATAAAAATTTGAAGTCAATTGGACTTGGTTAGCCCCACTAATTGTGTTGATTAAGCCACTTAGCCATTTTAAATTTTAAAAATTCATAACTTTTAAAATACCTTTTAAAAATTCACCAAATTGGTTTTGAAGCCTCTCTGATATCAGGGGAACCTAAGAAAATTAAAATTTCAATTTTCTAAAAAAGTTGATTTTTAATAATATTTTAATATTTTTAATAATTAAAAAATAATAAAAATCACAAAAATAATAAAATTCACCAAAATGTCACATTTTGAATTTTAATCACTTAGGAACAAATCCCACATTTTTCCTAAGTCTATTTAGTGAGATATTAAATTTTAAAGCCCTAGGGTAATTTTAAAATTAAAAAAAAAATGTATTTTCTAGCATTTTCACTAAAATAATTATTATAAATCATAGAAAAATCAGAAAATTGCAAAATTTGATTCTCTGGTTTCCTTGATATCAGAGAGATTTTTGAAAAATATAAAATCCATTTTTCAACATTTATTTTATTTTTAAATTAATTAACACTCCAAAACTCAAAATAATTATAATAAAAATAATATAATTCAAAAAATCACCAAAATTGATCCAAGTGCTTCTCTGGTCATTAGGAATGTCCCCTAATTTTCTTAAGGACAGAAACTTTCCCTTGGTCATATTATTAAATTTTCCTTGAAAATCTCTATTTTCCACCAAAAATAATTATATAAATAAATTAAACACAGAAAAATCACATTTTCTCCTCTCATGTCTTTATTGACATATGAGTGAAGTCACATAAAAATTTCAAGTTCATTTGAGTTCAATTTAGTGAGTTATGAAATTATTAAGCTTAAAGGGTAAAATGGTAATTAAAATCTTTAATCCTTAATTAAAACTTTAGGTTTAATAAAAAATCAACAAGTAAAATATTTGATCCTAATCTGATTTGGATGATTGAAATTTAAATAATTAAAGGGTAGAAACCCATTAAATAATTTTAAAATGATTAAACTTTAATTAAATAATAGATTAAATTTGGAAGAATAATAAAATTGGAATTATTAAAATAGGGATATTTATTAGGAAGAGATTTATTCTTTAATTTAAAAATCCCTAAATTAATTATATCAACTAATACTCAATTTTTTAATTAAAATGATAACTCAAATTTAAAATATTTAAAGACTTAATTAAATCATTAAAATCTTTTGAAATTTCAATTAAAATTAAAAATAAAGTAAATTAAAGATAAGTTAAATTAAGATTAAATTAAATTTAATAATTAAATTAAATTAAATTAAACAATTAAATTAAATTAATTAAAATTAAATTAAATTAAATTAAACAATTAAATTTAATTAAATTAAATAATTAAATTAAATTAAATTAAATTAAATTAAATTAAATTAGAAATTAAATCAAATTAAATTAAATAATTAAATTAAATTAAATTAAATAATTAAATTAAATTAAATTAAATAATTAAATTAAATTAAATTAAATTAAATGATTAAATTAAATTAAACAATTAAATTAAATTAAATTAAATTAAATAATTAAATTAAATTAAATCAAATCAAATTAATTAAACACCAAATCAAATTAAATTGAACTATGTTAAACTAAATTAAAACTCAATTAAATTAAGTTAAATTAAATATAACATCACCTAAGACATAAAGAATTCAAAATAAATGTAAAACGACTTGAACACTTATTCCAAATTTAAACCCTTTAACTTAAATCAAATCATTTGAATACTAACTCACCTTGAAAGCTTTAGTTATTATAACTCCTAAATAAAACATTAAATGAAGTGTTACTTCACTCGTAGGATATTCGAATGTCCTAGTTCATCGAAGCAAGTTAACAAGATTTGAAAACCTCGGACGATCGGTTCATTTATATAATTAAATTCATTTGGACTTAAAACAATCCTAGAAATATTGAAAAGATGTTTAAGATCCTTCTTAAGCACTTCCTCAATATGATAGGATATTTATAAAGAACGATTGAATTTGATTGTTCTTCGATGAAGAAAATCGTCCTTAAACCAAAACCCAAAGAACCTAGACGTCATAGGAAATGACTAGCTATAGGATTAGGAATTTGGTAGAAAACCATAACCTTTCCCTTAGCTTTACCTAGGAACTTGCTTAAATATGCTAATTGTGTTTTAAGTGCGGCTTGGGATGACGGGAAGACCCTCCAGGTACGCTTTTATTTTATTGCAATTTACTTTCTTGCAATTTACTTTCTTGCAATTTACTTTATTGCAAATGCATTTTACTTTTCTTGCATGATAAAACAACAGTTGCATGAAAACCCACACCTTTAGGATAGCTCCTAAAACTGAAACCAAAATTAAGTTAAAAGTCATTGCGAGATAAAATTCACCGCCACAACATTTCAAAATATAAAACAACTCAAAATTTAATCACAAACGGAACACAAAACTACAATTACAACTAAATTAAAACGTCCTGTTGGATGATCGGGAATACCTCGGATGATGTAACCTACGTGTTGCTAACGGGATTTCCACGGTGCTAAATGAAAGTGTGGAACTCATTCGGTTGAGTTTAGCAAATTCATCCGGACTAAGTGAATCCGATAAAAATAATGATGCCGGAAGGATGGAACCGTGGGATCTTAACAGGTGTCGTTATAATCAACTTTAAGATTTGTTTTAAATAAAACATAAAAAACACCGGAAATTAAGATTTTCTCTAAACCAAAACACTTTTCTCAACTCCCGATTTATGATTTCTAAAACTAAACCTCTGCGATAACAAGGAGCTCGGAGCATGGTGGGCGAGCACGACCATCGTCATCGACGAAAACTCGAGTCTACTTCAGTGAAAACTTTCCTAGAATTAAAACAACCAAGCCATAGGACTTCGAGGTAGCTTGCACTAGTGCAACATAAATCCTCAACTCTTCGTTAGGCATTTGCATTGCAAATTAAGCCCTAACCGGTCTTAGGATTCCGAGGTAGTCGTCCGATACGACAATAAACCCTCACATCTTCTAGAGCTATTTGTTTGATTTTATCATACAAATATAAGCCCTAATTAATTGAAATTGGCGAGATTGAAATATCAAATAAACATTAGGACTTTCCTAAATTCAAGACAAACAATAGGATAGTCGGGAAATTATCGAAGTTCACTTCGAATCAGTGATTTCTCCTACCTCTCTTCCTTTGGATTCACAAAACAAAATGTTCCAAAATTTGATCCATTCCCTATTGAAATTCCAAAATTCAATCTTTGAAAACCTTAAACTTTGAAATTCTTGAGAGCAGAATCATTGATTATTATCGAGAGTTTTCTTAGGTGATTCCCGTCACTTAAGATGTAATTAACTATAGGGGCTTGCCCTTATAGGGAATTCTAAAGAACCCAGGTAATATAAACCCTGTTTGATACTTTCATATTAAGCGAGGGAATTTGTCGGCTTATAAAATTGGTTCGCGGACCAAACGGATGTCACAAAACTTCTAGTTTATTTGATCGAAGCCCCACCATCAGTGAGTGTGTCTATCCTTAGGGATAGATACACGGTTTGTGGTGCGGTGCTCGTTTATATAAACTATTTGGGATGTGAGATCGGTTTAATCTCATATTTAAAATTATTTTCAAAATCAAATACTACTTTCTAAATTATATATATATATTTAAATTAAATTTAAAATTTAAATTCGCCGAACAACTTACGTTAGGCGACCCTTTTAAAATACAACACAACCTAAAAATAAGCCGCACAATTTCGGCGACTCACGTGAGGAAGATTCCTCTCTCCATTATAATCAAATAATTCCGCTTTCAAAAATCGGTAGTGTATCCATGTCCCTAATGGATCAAACTACCCTTCTTTCCGTTGGAATACTATGTTCATTTCTATCTTGAACAAGTATAGCCAACATCCTCTCGGATTTAGGAGCCAGCTGTTTAGACACCCCTAAACAGAGAGGTTCCGAGATTCTTTTACCTCATTTACGAGGTGGGGTGGACCCCAATAGGTGTTAGTTTAGGAGTGATCCTTCGAGTCGGGAAGTCTTGCTTAAGACTTTCTTTTCTTTCAGAATCGGTTTCCTTACCTTCTCTACACCTTTGAACGTTCCGTTCTAAATAAACAAACCCTCTAATAAATGATTCTTTTAACAAATGATTCTTTTTATAAATACATGAACAAAGAATGAGTTCGGACTCTTTTCAATTCCTTTCTTTTCGTCCTGAAGAAAAGAAGCATAACTAGGGACCGACAACCGAATCTACCCTCCGAAATGGAAGCCCCGAGACCGATTTTCTCCTTCACCAACGGATCTGGACTTCGCCTGTCTATAAGGATGAGCCGCCCGACAATGGGGTCATCCGATTTGGACGAGGATTTGAAAACATGAACGTCGAAGTCACCGACGTCTCCCTCTTTGCACGCGACGAACAAGGTATCCGAAGCCGAGGAACCACCGCTCGAGTTCGACCTTAGGTCGATCCAAGAGTTTCCTCCCCTGCAAAGGGTCCCGACTAGGAGGAATACCGCTGTCCGCGGGAGGACCGTTCTCACTACCCCCACCGGTCTAGTTGTTTACGCACCTACCCCGACTTCGCCAAATCGAAGGGGAAAGGAATCCGGAATCCATGATAAACCTCGTTACCGTGGAGGGTACGGATCTTCTGTAAGACCTTCCGTCTTCGAAATCGGGTCCGGTTCGAAGATTCCTTCGCCGACAAAGACCCAAAGAAGAAATAGAAATAGAAGGATCGCCGGGGAAGCCGTAGCTGCCGAGATTGCTTTCCGGAGGAAATTCCGAAGCTGCGAGAATATACACCGCTACCGAATATACACCATCGCTCGACTACATACCACTTTTGGGAGGAAGCAGGTTCCATCCCCTCTCCGCCGCAGAGGATGAAGAGAATGTTCGAAAGATTGCTGCCACATTACCACAGCCCGCATACTACAACGATAGCCACAAGAAAAGAACTAGAACTACGCCGTTTGCTCGACTGCAAACTTTGGTAGAAAAGCTAGCAAAGAAGGAAAACTGCCCGTGTCGGAAATTCTACGAAGGATAGGGCGGGTGCCAGTCAAATCCCGTCTTGGGCCCCGAGTAGAACCCGCCATCATGATAGAAAAGCCAAGCAAGAGAATGAAGGCTAGCCCGCCTGTCGTAGTATCAGGATTACAGATTAGGGAGGATACCACCTTCCAGCATTTGGCCGATGGACCATCTGGTCATAGACCTTCTGCTGCTAGAAGGATGGTGTGGCGTCCCACTACGGGGCAATTGAGGCCGAAACGACGGCCCGAGAGAGAAAGTCTCGCCGGGAGGCTGGAATGCGAAGAAAGTGCTACTTGCGATGAAGGGGACTCGTGAAAAGAGGACCCGGCAACCATCGCATGACAACCACAAAGATACACGAAAGCTCCGCTAGAAGATGCCATGGAAAAGTTGAGAACCGACATCCGACGGTTGGCAAAAGAAAGAGAAGAAAAGTTCGGAGACGAGATCGACTCATCGGAATTCATGGACAACGAATATGCGAGAAATCAACATGGTTGAGACACGAGCTTCATCATCTTCTCAAGGTGCTCCTGCGACCGCGAGAAGAGAGGAGCCGGAGCCGATGAAGAGACGGCTTCGGGAAAAGGACGACACGATCGCTCGGATGGCGAAGAGGATGGAAGAGATGGCCGTAGCTCTAGCCACTCTCCAAAGTCAAGTACAACCACATAGAGAGACACCCCCGGAGGTCATTCACATCGTAGACGGAGGAAAGGAGATTACATCCGTCGATGGGGATGACCGAGTGAAAAAGGATACAACACAAAGTATGATCCCCGAAAAGGATATCAAGAACTTGGTAGAACAGACGGAGTGCGAGAAGCCCTAGCACAATCGAAGAACGGGACATCTATTCGGACGGGTAGACCTTACCCGGAAGAATTCGACGCCGTCCAATACCCAAAGGGCTTCGTACCACCTCTGTTTAAGACCTTCGACGGACCAGGAACCCCGACGGCATGTTGCACACTTTCGTGCCGGTTGTTGCAATGCCGGCGGGAGCGATGCGCTACTCTTCCGACGGTTTGTTAGCGATCCGTCGGGGATCGCCTTCGGCCGGTATGCGGAGTACCCGACGGATCGCAGTAAAGACATTCTCGTAGCTAGAGAGCCTCTTCATTAAGCGATTTGCGGAGCTCGGCACCACATCACTATAGGTGATTTAGTGGTAGAGAAACAAAGGCCGAATGAAACTCTAGTGGATTACATACTTCGATGGAGAAATTTAAGTATGAAGTGTGAACCACAACTCGCAAGAACAACATGCGATCGGCATCTTGCTTAAAAGCATTCACGGCCCGATAGCACTTCTCCTCAAGGGATTCACTATTAAGACTTTTGAGAAGTTGTTAAGCAAGGCCGGAAGCTTGCAAGAAGAGGCGAAGCAATTAAGTTTTGCCGACAAGACGGACAACGAAGCCGGTGAAGACTTTCGAAAGAAATGCGGGGTCGTTGCGGCGAGTTGACAAAGGCAAACAACCGATGCGAAATACCACCGGAACGGCCGCGAGCAACCACAACAAAATTACCGGCAACCCCGGTCCAACTATCGGTCGTCTCCGCGAGTATGAACAACCGTCTCGTCCGCAACGTACATTGAAGGAGCTTCGAGCGAGAGAATATCCGTTCAAGAATGAAGCGAGCACGAAAGATGTTCCGTAGCTTAATGAAAACTCCGGATTTCCAGCTGCAGAGCCTAAAAGACCGGAGGAAGTCAACAAGAAAGGTGATCCCAACTTTTGCCCCTACCATCGGATGCTTGGGCACAAGATAGAAGAGCGCATTACCTTCAAAAGTTGGCTCAACGACAACCTTCGGAAAGGAAATATAACAATCCCGAAGGAGTACATGAAGGAACCCCGGAAAGGAGGTTCCGTCGATGTTATCTCAGCCGATCCCGTCATTCCGATAGATCCCTATGCAACCGACGATGGATGGACTACCGCTCGGACGAGATCTTCGAAGAAGATTTTAGACAACATCCGAACTGCTTCGGTGCGAGCTTCAATTCAGAGTTCGAGACCTGTTAAGTCGGTACTATCACTTGCGATGGAAGAACCACCTCGACAGGAGACAATCGAAGAGAAGAAGAAAATTGACGAAGAAGAGGGATCGAGACTCCTAAGGCTAGACTAGGGGCCGCTTATCCTAGGATAGTTGTTTCCGATTCGGGGAGAAATCCCTCGAACCTCCGATTTTGTATGATTATCTCGCTCACTTCGGTGGGATCATATAATGATAAGGGTGATGGCGTTGGCTACGTTTTGACTGTTTCTAACGATTACGTAACTAGCGACAATCCGGGCGTCGATTTCGATACCAACAACAATTCTCAAATCATACATGATCTCGACGATCAAAATGACGAAGAAGGCATCCATCAAGGAGGCTACGAGAGTTCAACGAGCAACGGATCTATCCGTGAGTTTCGAGGAGCTCCGGTTACGATAGAGTTAGAGCCTTCGGATTTGGAAGATAATCCGGAAGAGCCGATCATTCCGATTCGGAGAGGAGACACCGACAAACTCAATACTAGATTCGAAGAAATTACGAAGTCAACCTAAGAAGTGGAAAAGTTCTACCTCCGAGAATGGGTCCAAAAGACAAAGGAAAGCGGTGGTTGTTCAAGAAGAACCAACCCCAGATGAAGAAATACCCATTCGAGAAGAAGCCGAGACGCATGAGAACAAAGTGGACTACAACGTGCTAGCCCATCTTAGGAAACTACCGGCCAAAGCGAGCATTTATGATGCTCTCATCTTATCGAAAGGAGATGAGAGAAGCTCGATCAAGGCCTTACTTGATCCGGAAATTTGCTTAGCTCGAATGGCCGGAGATTCCTTAGATGAGGTTTGCTTGTTAAAGGAACGACGAGGTGTCACCTTCACGGACAATGACCTACTACTTGGGACGGCGGATCACAACCGACCGTTGTACATTTCGATTATAATTGGGAAGTTTACGCTCTCCGGAGTTTTGGTGGATCCGGGAGCATCAATCAATATAATGAGTCTTCGAACACTAGCATACTTGGAAATTGATGCTCGTGAGCTCGAGGCCGACAAAATGTTATTAAGAGGATTCAACCGTAAAGGAGAAAGAGCCCTCGGGTCGATAACGCTACCGATGAAGACCGGTGATTTAGCAAAGACAACCGCAAAATTTCATATAATCGATTCGAAACGTCGTTCAACGCTCTACTTGGGCCGACCATGGATACATGAAAACGAGGATGGTACCATCATCTCCGCATCGGTGCATCAAATATTACGATGGAGGGAACGAGTGCATCAAAGGAGACTTACAACCATTCTCCGTACATGAAATTGGAATCCATGAAGATGCGGCTTATTATGCACCGCCAAAGAAAACAATCTTCTCAAGAGATACCATAACAAATGAAGCAAAGAAAGTTCGGGACAACGAAGAACACTGAAGTTCTAGTCCAACGATCACTCACCACTCCCTTCCGGCGAGATGGTGAAGGTTTCTCCACAACTCGCATCCGAGGTCGAGGCCGGGGACGAGGCCGTGGTAGAGACACTAGGACAATTGGACGGAAGAAACCAGCCATCAATGTTGATTGGGAAGATAGTTCGAAGAGAAAAAAGAAATCAAGCAAGAAGCGAGCAACAATAAGTCGAAAGAAGCCGCAATACAAGATCTCCTCGAAGATGAAAAGAACGAAGAATACAAATCAATGTACGAGAAGATTAACCACTACGTACATACTATGACCCTAACTCCGATCCATTCTAATAAGATCGAGGGTATGGAGGTCAAAGAGGTACGTAGTGACGGTGCAAAGCCGATCAAATTCTACCGTGGTGCTTCTTCCTCCAAAGCTGAAAATAATGTACAATTCGAAGATGTCACTTCATCGAATTAATGGAATTACCTTTTGAGTGGTACTCTCCCCGTGTTCAAAATTTAATTCAACGTGGTTTCTTACCTCGACAATGGACAAAAGGCCAATCACAACATTTTGAAAAGTTATGGAATAACTCCGGCCGTCCTCCCAATTCAAAGTATGGACTCGGATTCGGCACGGTAGGGTCGGTTGACGATACTGAATTTTGCTTGGTTGTCACTTGCAAATCCAATGAAAGCTGCATGGAAACTACGGACGAACTCGAAGATTTACAAATTGGAGACGCTCCACCGGAATTCGAAGAAGAAATCAAATCTACAATAGATGAGTTAACGGAAGTTAACTTGGGTACTAGCGAAGAGCCTGGACCTACCTTTGTTAGCTCCTTACTCGATAAAGAAGACTCCGAAGAAATAATCAAATTATTAATGGAATTTAAGGACCGTTTTGCTTGGAACTACGATGAAATGCCGGGATTAGCTCCGGAGGTTGCGGTCCATAAGCTAGGAGTGGATCCTACTTCGTCCCGGTCGGACAAGGTCCCGAAGAATGCGTCCGGAAATCGAACAACAAGTAATAGCCGAAGTTAAAAAGCTAATAGACGCTAAATTTGTCCGTGAAGAACAATACCCGACTTGGCTAGCCGATGTGGTGCCGATCGAAAGAAGAATGGTCGGATCGGAATTTGTGTGGACTTCGGAGATTTAAACAAGGCATGTCCAAAAGATGAATTCCCTCTACCAATTCCAGAGCGATGATCGATATTGCTTCGACACATGAAATATTCTCATTCATGGATGGATCTTCAGGATACAACCGGATAAAAATGGCTCCGAGAAGATGAAAAGCTTACGGCATTCAGAACGCCGATCGGAGTATTTTGCTACACGGTGATGCCATTCGGACTGAAGAACGCAGGAGCAACCTACCAAAGAGCAATGACAAGAATTTTTGATGATCTCATCCACAATCAAGTCGAGTGCTACGTGGACGATGTCGTCATCAAAAGCAAAGTAAAGGAAAACCACCTGTATGATTTGAGAATTGTTTTCGAACGATTAAGACAATTTAACCTTAAGATGAATCCCTTAAAATGCGCCTTCGGCGTCACCTCCGGGAAATTCTTAGGATTCGTTGTCCGACATCGTGGAATTGAAATCGACCGGAGAAGATTAAAGCCATCTTAGAAATGCCGCCTCCCAAAACCTTAAAACAACTACGATCCTTTCAAGGAAGGCGGCATATCTTCGACGCTTTATCTCGAAGCTCAGTCGAGTAGGTGTCGGCCTTTCTCGGCACTAGTTAAAAAGGACGCCAAATTTATTTGGGAAAAGAAATGCCGAAAGGCCTTCGAAGACATTAAACAATATTTAATGACACCTCCCGTCTTAGCGGCCCCGATCTCGGGTAGACCGCGATACTTTACACCGCGGCTCTAGACGACTCTCTCGGAGCCCGTTGGCCAGTGTCAATGATGAGGGTAAAGAAAATGCTCTTTACTACTTAAGCCGTCGTTTACTCCCGACGGAAGTAAGGTATCCCGCAATTGAAAAGCATTGTTTGGCCCTGATCTTCGCCGCTCAAAAGCTCGAGCACTACATGCTTTCTCATAAGGTCAACTTGATTTCGAAGTTTAATCCATTGCAATACTTGATGACTCGTCCAACACTTTCCGGCAGACTTGCCGGATGGTCGATGATATTATTGCAATTCGATATAACTTTCGTGCCTCTGCGTGCCGTAAAGGGACAAGTCTTAGCGAGACTTCCTCGCGGCACACCCTTTGCGGCCGAATCTCCTCTCAATGACGATCCGCCGAGATGAACAAATAATGAACTTAGAAGACCTTAATGATCGACGTTGGGAATTATATTTCGACGGAGCATCTTCGGCACACAAAGACGAAGAATCGCAAGTGATAGTGCCGGTAAGGCGGGAATCGGGCTAATCTTTATAACACCGGAGCGGGGGATGTTAAGATACTCCTACCACTTGACGGAACCGTGTACAAACAACGAAGCGAGAATACGAAGCCCTCATAACGGGATTGGAATTAACCATTCAAATGGGGATAACAGACATCAACATCTACGGGGATTCACGAGTTAATCATTCGACGGATCGCCGGACAATACGGAATTTTTAAACCAAGACTCGAACAAGTACTTCCGAGTATGCTATACGATTGTTGGAGCAGTTCCAAATGTGACAATCTACGAGATTCCTAGAAAAGAGAATGCTTTAGCGGATGCTTTAGCCCGTCTCGCAAAAGAATTTGCCTGTTTGCAAGATGAATCGGTGGAAGTGTCGGTTCACGGACGTCGAGTCCTATCACGACTTGACATAGACACAATACACAAATCGAAGAAGAAAAGAATCGGTTGCGGCGGTGACGGAAAACACGGAAGATTGGCGACGACCGATTGATGGACTACACGCAAACAGGAAAGCTACCGGACGATAGGTCGCTCGCCCATCGGATCAAGAAAAGAACTCGTCTTACGCATTAATAAACAACACATTATACGAAGGTCTTTTGATCAAATGTGGCTAAGGTGCCTAGCGGGTCTGAGGCCCGTGAAATTGTTAAAGAGGTGCATTCAGGACTCTGTGGCGCTCACCAGTCGGGTCCAAAGATGAAGATGAAAATTAAAAGACTAGGGTACTACTGGCCCTCGATGATGACCGACTGCATGAAAATCGCCAAGAGCTGTCACCAATGCCGAGTGCACGGGTGGTTCTACACCGACCTCCGAATGTGCTACACCGACAATTGCGTCGTGGCCGTTTGAATGTTGGGGCACGGATATAGTGGGTCCGATAGAACCACCATCTTCGAAAAGGACATCGTTTCATTCTTGCGGCTACGGATTACTTTTCCAGTGGGCGAAGCGAGTTCCACTTAGAGAAGTGAAAGCACACCACGTGCTACGGTTTTCGAGAACCAAGTTGTCTACCGTTTCGGAGTGCCGCGCGAGATCATCTCGGATAATGGGTCGGCATTCGGAAGCACACAAATCAACAATTTTGTCGGGAGACACGGAATCGACCGGCGATACTCGACAATTTACTACCCAAGAGCAAACGGTCTCGGCGAGGCTTTTAATAAAACTCTCGTTCAAATCTTAAAGAAAACCCTGGACGATAATAAGAGAAATTGGCACGAGAAATTGTTAGAAGCCTTATGGGCCTACCGGACAACCTTCGAACTCCTACTCGAAGCTACACCTTACGCTCCGGTGTATGGGTCCGAGGCGGTGTTACCTTTAGAGGCTCGGCTTCCTTCACTCGGAATTGCGATTGCGAAACAAGATCACGACGAAGAAAACGCCGGACTACGACTCGAAGAATTAGAAAGCTTGGAAGGAAAAAGACTTGCGGCGCAACGAGAATTTAGAACTATATCAAGCTAAGATGGTCCGAACCCATGACAAAGCCGGGTCCGCCCAAGAACCTTCAAAGTTGGTGATTTAGTTCTCGTTCTCAAGAGACTTATTCTTGCACACCGCAAGATAGGAGGAAAATTTGAACCCACTTGGGAAGGACCGTTTCGTGGTTGAAGCAGTATACTCGGGAGGTTCCTACCGGCTAGTGAATTGCCAGGGAGAACGACATATGCTTCCAATCAACGGACGATACTTGAAAAAATATTACGCTACCTGATGTTTCGAAGGAATGAATTCTTCATCCCTAAGAAACACGGGTGAAGTAATTACTTGTGATTGGGTCCGAACCCAAAAAAAAAAAAAATAATAATAAAATGTGCTAAGATAAATAAAATCATGATAATTAAGTTTTCCTTGTTTCCTTTTTCAAATCAAGATCTCTTTCCGGATCTTATCCTACTTCATTCCTGTTAAATTTCAAGATATAAGAATAATAAAAAATGTATCTTTAATAAACATTTTCTTAATGTTCTTGTTCTTAGTACGACCCACGATCCTTTTCCTTGACTTTTCGCAGGGAAATGTCGAACGGGCGGTTGGTCTTGAACTTTAAGAATGGCGTAAGCCTTGCACTCGATGAAAAGAGGGTGAAAGATGGAGCGATAATCGAGATCGACTCGGATTTCGCACCAGCGAGCCTACGATACGAGGAAAGTGACTGGGTCCCGGTTACTCGAGAAGAACTGCCGGGCGACACGGTGATGAAAGTGGGTGGCCCAAGCCACCAATCCAACAACAAGAAAAGAAAAGCAAACACCGAAGAAGACAAGAAAATGAAGTCCGTAGTCACTACAACGTGAGGGCGGGCTTGTCGGCGCCGCGCCCGCGAGATTCAAGAAGTTCGGAGGGCTACTCTCACAGCCACGCAACGAAGAAATAAGAATCGCCGCATCCGTAAAATGTTAACAAAACTAGCTGCGGACCGTGACGACGAGACAGCTGCTAATGCCAGGCACATACACTTCGAGGACACCGGTTCACCAGGAACTCGAAGAAAGGAGGCCGACTCCTAGAATAACGAGAAAGAACCGGGGAAATCTCCGGAAGATCGAAGAAAGAAGGCTACCACGCCACCGGATAGAACCACCGAGCGGTGCATGACCTTGTTGCGAAGCAACCCGGGGGATGTCCCGACGGCATCATCCACGAGGAGCCGAGGTATGCGGGGGAACGTGAAGGGATTGAACCATATATCCCACAATATGTCACAAGGCCTCGCCATACGCGGATCATTCGGAATACGAGCTGGAGAGGATGCGGAATGTTGAAAAGAAAACTTTTGAATACTTCGAGAGAATTAAAGGAAGAAGAATCAACATACTAGAAGGCCTCGAGCTACACACCGACGTATTCTCGGAGTATGAACAACAACGAAATCGTGGACTCGTATCCGGGATCCGAAAAGAATGGGCCGAGCGAGGCCGCCCGAGGGAAAATACATACTCGGAACCCCGGAGATGGATGCCGGGGAAAGGAAGAATCACAATACAATGCGGATGCTTCGCTACAACTTTGTCGAAGACGGGAAGGAAACCCACGCGGGATACTTCGTCATGGGCGAGTAGATCCGATGCCATTAGTTATCGAAGAGAATGGTGAAAAGATTGATAACATGGAGGATCGCCAGCAGATTGCATACCCAATAGTTGCATTATCAACATCTACAAACAGAGTGATCGCATACCCCCACATATTGATCACCACGACTTCGTCGGACCTTTCGCACGAGTTTCTTTCTTGAATGAGTGCAACATCATGTTCGGATCCGACCTCCGGATAGCGAGCCCGGGTGAGTTCCGAGGGCCGGTAAAGATACCTTTACCGGTGGGTTCCGTCATGATACCGCAAGGTAACGGAGCGGATATCGCAAAGCATTGCATACCGGGAGTGCCGATTGGAGCGAATCTCGGTTACTTTCGGGAGGATGGACGACGACGAAATACCTTACCATTTCCGACCGGATCCGAAGCTAGAGAACCTCCGGCCTTACGAGCCGTGAGTTACATGGGAAATATCACACCTCCAACGTACATCCAGCCGGCATCCTTGCCAAGGATGGCTTGGAAGGTGATGTTATTGACCATGTACCTCGCTATTCGGACATGGATTTTTGACGGATGATTCTTTTGATGGATCAACAAAGATCATACACGATCCGTTTTGAGTCTACATGGATTGTATGAAATATATTCCGGATCGAGTTGTACGACGTATTTTCAACATGATTGGAATGAAAGTGACCATGTCACGTTTTTGGCCTTCACCTCTTTTGTGCAAATTGGTTGGGAAACGCCATTAAAGTTAAATGAACTTCGAACAAAGAACGAGAAAAGAAAAAAAAAGAGAATAAAAGAAAATTTTTTTAAAAAAAAAAAAATCTGAAAAATGACAAACACCAAGTTCACATGAACATTAAATAAACAACAAAATAAAATTTGAACCATTAAAAGATAAACGAAATCAACACAAATCTCAAATTCCATACTTCCAAACTTCAATCTCAAATTCCATCCTTACAAATTTCAAATCAAATCCTCAATCAAATTCCAAATCCGATCTCGATCAAGTTTCAAACTTGATCTTCCAAATTTCAAATCAAATCTTAAATTAAATTTCAATCGAGTTCAAACTCATCCTTCCAAATTTCCAAATTTCCAAATTCAATCTTTCCAGGCTTCAAGTCTCAATCAAATTCAAATTCAATTTCTTCCAGATCTCGAATCAAATATCAATCAAATTAAATTCAACCTTTGGGTCGAGGATTTTACATCCAAGACTGCATTGCTTTAGGATCATTTCCCTATCGCAATGAAGTACATCACATCAAAATAAAACTTTTGGGTCGAGGATTTTACATCCAAGACTGCACTGCTTTAGGATTCTCTTCCTATTGCACTGAAATACATCAAAATTCAAAACTTTTGGGTCGAGGATTTTACATCCAAGATCGCACTCGCTTAGGATTCTCTTCCTATGTGACCTGAAATACATCAAAATTCAAACTTTTGGGTCGAAGATTTTACATCCAAGATCGCATCGCTTTAGGATTCTCTTCTATTGCACTCGAAATACATCAAAATTCAAATCTTTTGGGTCGAGGATTTTTTACATCCAAGATCGCATCGCTTTAGGATTCTCTTCCTATTGCACTTGAAATACATCAAAATTCAAACTTTTGGGTCGAGGATTTTACATCCAAGACCGCACTGCTTTAGGATTCTCTTCCTGTCGCACTGAAATACATCAAAATTCAAACTTTTGGGTCGAGGATTTTACATCCAAGACTGCACTTGCTTTAGGATTCTCTTCCTATTGCCTTTGAAATACATCAAAATTCAAACTTTTGGGTCGAGGATTTTACATCCAAGACTGCACTGCTTTAGGATTCTCTTCTATTGCACTCTGAAATACATCAAAATTCAAACTTTTGGGTCGAGGATTTTACATCCAAGACTGCATTCGCTTTAGGATTCTCTTCCTATTGCACTTCGAAATACATCAAAATTCAAAACTTTTGAGTCGAGGATTTTACATCCAAGATCGCATTGCTTTAGGATTCTCTTCTATTGACTTGAAATACATCAAAATTCAAACCTTTTGGGTCGAGGATTTTACATCCAAGACCGCATTGCTTTAGGATTCTCTTCCTATCGCATCGAAATACATTAAAATTTAACCTTTGGGTCGAGGATTTTACATCCGAGACCGCATTGCTTTAGGATCTTTTCCCTATCGCAATGAAATACATCACATCAAAATCAAACTCTTGAGGTTAAGGATTTTACATCCAACACCGCTTTGCTCTGAGATCTCTTCTCATTGCAACGATTCAATCTAATCAATTCAATTTTCTTTCGAGGTTGAAGATGTTACATCTAAAACTTCAGAATTCCAATTTTCGTTTCAAATCAAATCCCTCAAATTAATTTTGACAAAACTTCAATCTAAATTGAAACTCCAAACTAAAATTTAAACTCACCCATCAAAACATAAATTGAAGCAAAATAAAATCTAAATCGAAATTCCCCCAGATCATGTGATTTGGGATTCACCTCCTTTCCCTTTCCCCAGCGAGAGTTCAAGAATCTCCAGTTCCAGAGATATACTTGACACTCCCAGCGAAACTCTTCTACTTCGTCCTAAGTTCGTCACTTGGACATCCGTGTTGGTTTTGTTGATCGCTTGGTCAACACCAATACGCGCGGTGTGCTCCGTCGACTCACCACACCTATTGGGAGTCCATTTGTTGACCTCATTTTTGATGAGGTCTTCCTTTCTTCTTTTTAGTGCTTAGGATCTAGCCTTAGGCTTTTCCTTTGACTATCTTAGAGGACTAGAATTGGGACCCGCCTTTTAGAAATTCAAACCACTTCTAAACTCCCTGCAAACTCCACAAACTTGACTATAGACCCCTAATCACCTAGAGGTTGAAATCAAATATGGAAGTTTAAAGGATGAGTTCCTATAGGACTCTTTGGCCTTAGGATCGCCTACAGGTGGCCTGGTCTGGTGAAGGGGCTGACTTACACTACACTTACACACTACATTTCCACACACTTCCTAAAACCACACCCATACCCAACTTGACCTCCTGACTCATGTAGGTGATTCACATGGATGGTCCTTAACCCCTAAGCCCTTGGTAAGAGGGTTAGGAACAACATAGTGAATGCCTCGAATGAGTCCTTTCATGGCTCATACGGGCTTGAAATGGCTTCATGGCTCAACCAGAATGATTTCACCCCACCCAAATTCACCCAATCTTCAATTTCCCAAATTTTCAATTTTTTGACCCCAGGACCCTACACCTACTAAACCTACCCAAAACCTCGAATTACCCAAATTTTTGCAAAATTTCCAAATTACCCAAAATTTTCCAAAATCAATCCCAAACATCTCCAAATCACTCAAATTGATCATCCATACCCAAAAATACCAAAAATTCCAAGAAAACCCCCCAATACCCTCCAAATACCCAAAATACCCTTCTTGGCCTAAAAATCCAAAAATTCAGAAAATTCCCAGAAAATTCCAGAAAATCCTAAATATTCCCAATTTCATTTTGTCCAACTACACCATGGGCCAATTTTGTCAATTTACCCTACTTTTGTCAAAACCCCCAAATTGACCCATTTTAACCCTAAGTGAACCCGATGTCAAACCAAACCTACCCAATTGACCCCAATTTTGGTCCAATTCAGTTCTAAACTTCAATTCAACATTCCCAATACCAATTTAGACCAAATCCAAGTCCAATTTGATTGACATTTGGATCCAATCTCACTTTTGGCCTTAAAGCCCAAATTTAGACCCATGACCCAAACTTAGCCCAAACTAACCCAATTCAACTCCAATTAACCCCAAATCTTTTCTAAACCTTCCTTAACATCCTCATAAACAAAACACTAACATGATTTGCCCAAGATTTTGACCCAAACCCCACTCAAATTCAACCCAAAATCAAAAAGCCCAATTTTGACCTAAACCCAAATCTAACCCAAATAGGCCCAAACCTCAAAATTAAAACCCAACCAAAGCCAAAACCTCTTTGAAACACTCCCATAAACATTTCTTAATATTTATTTTACATCAATTTCAACCCTAGCCCAACATTGGCCCAAGTTAGCCCAATTTGACCTACATTGGCCCATTCACCAAAAGAATTCGAATCCGACCTAATTCAAGTCCAAACTACCCCAAATTTGCTTCAAGTCACTCATGACACATCCATGAGCTAAACCCAATAATTATTTGGCCCAACCTCTTTACAAAATTTCATCCCAAAATCCATTTTTAAAATTCAAGAGCCCACTTTCCTAATCCATCTTAAAAACCCATCTAAAACCCTTTCAAAAAAGCCCAAAATTCTTCCAAGGCCCATATGACATTTCCCCTCATCATACTTTCAATTAAAATCATCCCTAAGTCCTAAATTCATCATCAAATAATTCCAAATCAAGCCTCATGCCAAATCACCCCTAAATACCAAAATTTTCCTTAAATCCATTTCCATGAAATCGACTTTACTTTTCCCAAGCCAAATGGAGCCATGGAGCCATGCATAAGCCATATGCAAGCCATGAGAGCCTCTTTACATGTCACCATGCCATTTTGGGCAAAAGGAGGAGGCTCTTTCCTTAACTCCTAAAGGTGGTTAACCACTTACATGATTCCACTAAACCATGCTTAAGCCTCAATTGTACTTGGATTGTGACTTGACCCCACTAATCAAGCCGATCCAAATCACTTTCTCCTCAGCCTAAACCAGGCCTTGGGTGGTGCACCTAGCCCAAATGGGTGGGTTGACCCATTTAGGTCCAAATCTAGCCATGCCCCATTCCACTTTGGATCGAAAGCCTTTACACATGTCCATGGCCGATTGATTGCACAAACCTCCAGCCCCGACCCACCCGACCCCGAGGGTGACCCATGCTCGGCCGGCCGGCCACCGAGCCGCCGGAAAACACCATGGCCGAGAGCTCACATGTGAGCCAACATTGAAATTCTCACTTCGCTGAGCTGCCCCATCCCTAGTGGTCACCATGGCCGATCTTCTCCTCACTAGCAGCAGCTGATCCCAAGCCCTAACTCTCCCCGCGAGGCCCCCGGCCCGGCTACTATTTAAACTCCACCCCTCTCGGCCATGAGGAGAGCCAAGCACAAACCTTGCCGAAACTCCGCCAAAATTGTTCCAAACCCTTCACCATCCTTAGAGCGGTTGATCCCAGGTGTCGATTTGCCCTAATCCCCACCAACAGAGCCCGATTTCTCGGCCGAAATTCCACCCAAAACCGGGACACTTTGCCACGGTGAGCCAATCCTCAAATTGACTGGTCCTACACCTTCACTCGGACCAAGAGGAGAAGTTTCCCACCGAAAGCCCCATCTCCGAGGCCACCCAGTTGCTCGACCTCCAAGCTTTGTGATCGGGCGTGGTCACTTTCATAGCTAGGCAATTCACCGGACCGGGAGACTTCATCCGGAGCTTGCCGGGACCCAATCGAAGGTGCAACAACTCTCGGATTGAAGCCACACTTCTCTGAGCTAAGGTATGAGTTAACTATCCATCCCGAGCTTCTGGAGATTCTCCATTTCAAATGCCTTAGTTTCAATGCATGTTAGCCGTATAGATGTGTTCGTCTCTTCAAGACGAATCCATAGAGCATAAGAACATAAAAATCCATTGAGAATCGAGTGAGATCTTAGGGATTTAGTGTGGACGGCTCTCGGGTGAGAACACTTGGGGACGATGAACGGATGCCGTCCATTCGATACACGCGCGCACGGACGGCCAGGATTGCGTCGGATCAGGAGACGGTACGAGAACCGCGGGGCCCGGGCTGCTGACTCAGGTGGCGGCGTCGAATGGGAGCGCGACGCGTGTGCGTTCGGAGCTGCCGAGGTTGACGCGGCGCCGCGTGGATAAATAGAAAATTAGGGTATTTTTCTATTTATTTAATTCCCTAAACTTCAAAAATTCATATCTCTGTGTAGAAAAATCACAAAAATAAAATAAAAATACCCTCTTGCTCAGTGAACAGAGGAGAATAATGTGGAAAAGAAATCATTCAATTTCATTAAGTATTTTATTTTTTATGATTTATTTACTCTCTGCATACATTTAATTCTCCATGCATGTATACAATTCACCATGGCATGAGACCATAGGGCTTTGAAGCCTCTGAACTTGGGAACATTCCCTGAATTTTCCAAGGTCAGAGGCCATCTCTGTGAAAAGTTATTTATTTTTCAAATGCATGTTGCTGTTTTGAGTATTTTAATTCCAAAAATTAGCATGTTGTGAAATAAATTCTAGAAATATTTGGTGATGTTCCTTATGACCAGAGAATTCTAGGAAAAATAGGACTTGAGTTAATTCACTCAGATTAACCCTAATTGGCTTAAACACCTAAAATAGGTCTTTAATTAATTAGAGTTAACCAAGTATCAAATTGACTTGAAATCAATTCTCCACTGACCTTTAGGATCAGAGGAATCCACCATAAAAATTTGAAGTCAATTGGACTTGGTTAGCCCCACTAATTGTGTTGATTAAGCCACTTAGCCATTTTAAATTTTAAAAATTCATAACTTTTAAAATACCTTTTAAAAATTCACCAAATTGGTTTTGAAGCCTCTCTGATATCAGGGGAACCTAAGAAAATTAAAATTTCAATTTTCTAAAAAAGTTGATTTTTAATAATATTTTAATATTTTTAATAATTAAAAAATAATAAAAATCACAAAAATAATAAAATTCACCAAAATGTCACATTTTGAATTTTAATCACTTAGGAACAAATCCCACATTTTTCCTAAGTCTATTTAGTGAGATATTAAATTTTAAAGCCCTAGGGTAATTTTAAAATTAAAAAAAAAATGTATTTTCTAGCATTTTCACTAAAATAATTATTATAAATCATAGAAAAATCAGAAAATTACAAAATTTGATTCTCTGGTTTCCTTGATATCAGAGAGATTTTTGAAAAATATAAAATCCATTTTTCAACATTTGTTTTATTTTTAAATTAATTAACACTCCAAAACTCAAAATAATTATAATAAAAATAATATAATTCAAAAAATCACCAAAATTGATCCAAGTGCTTCTCTGGTCATTAGGAATGTCCCCTAATTTTCTTAAGGACAGAAACTTTCCCTTGGTCATATTATTAAATTTTCCTTGAAAATCTCTATTTTCCACCAAAAATAATTATATAAATAAATTAAACACAGAAAAATCACATTTTCTCCTCTCATGTCTTTATTGACATATGAGTGAAGTCACATAAAAATTTCAAGTTCATTTGAGTTCAATTTAGTGAGTTATGAAATTATTAAGCTTAAAGGGTAAAATGGTAATTAAAATCTTTAATCCTTAATTAAAACTTTAGGTTTAATAAAAAATCAACAAGTAAAATATTTGATCCTAATATGATTTGGATGATTGAAATTTAAATAATTAAAGGGTAGAAACCCATTAAATAATTTTAAAATGATTAAACTTTAATTAAATAATAGATTAAATTTGGAAGAATAATAAAATTGGAATTATTAAAATAGGGATATTTATTAGGAAGAGATTTATTCTTTAATTTAAAAATCCCTAAATTAATTATATCAACTAATACTCAATTTTTTAATTAAAATGATAACTCAAATTTAAAATATTTAAAGACTTAATTAAATCATTAAAATCTTTTGAAATTTCAATTAAAATTAAAAATAAAGTAAATTAAAGATAAGTTAAATTAAGATTAAATTAAATTTAATAATTAAATTAAATTAAATTAAACAATTAAATTAAATTAATTAAAATTAAATTAAATTAAATTAAACAATTAAATTTAATTAAATTAAATAATTAAATTAAATTAAATTAAATTAAATTAAATTAAATTAGAAATTAAATCAAATTAAATTAAATAATTAAATTAAATTAAATTAAATAATTAAATTAAATTAAATTAAATAATTAAATTAAATTAAATTAAATTAAATGATTAAATTAAATTAAACAATTAAATTAAATTAAATTAAATTAAATAATTAAATTAAATTAAATCAAATCAAATTAATTAAACACCAAATCAAATTAAATTGAACTATGTTAAACTAAATTAAAACTCAATTAAATTAAGTTAAATTAAATATAACATCACCTAAGACATAAAGAATTCAAAATAAATGTAAAGCAACTTCAACACTATTCCAAATTTAAACCCTTTAACTTAAATCAAATCATTTGAATACTAACTCACCCTCGAAAGCTTTAGTTATTATAACTCCTAAATAAAACATTAAATGAAGTGTTACTTCACTCGTAGGATATTCAAATGTCCTAGTTCATCGAGCAAGTTAACAAGATTTGAAAACCTCGGACGATCGGTTCATTTATATAATTAAATTCATTCTGGACTTAAAACAATCCTAGAAATATTGAAAAGATGTTTAAGATCCTTCTTAAGCACTTCCTCGATATGATAGGATATTTATAAAGAACAATTGAATTTGATTGTTCTTCGATGAAGAAAATCGTCCTTAAACCAAAACCCAAAGAACCTAGACGTCATAGAAATGACTAGCTATAGGATTAGGAATTTGGTAGAAAACCATAACCTTTCCCTTAGCTTTACCTAGGAACTTGCTTAAATATGCTAATTGTGTTTTAAGTGCGGCTTGGGATGACGGGAAGACCCTCAGGTACGCTTTTATTTTATTGCGATTTACTTTCTTGCAATTTACTTTCTTGCAATTTACTTTATTGCAAATGCATTTTACTTTTCTTGCATGATAAAACAACAGTTGCATGAAAACCCACACCTTTAGGATAGCCTCTAAAACTGAAACCAAAATTAAGTTAAAAGTCATTGCAAGATAAAATTCACCGCCACAACATTTCAAAATATAAAACAACTCAAAATTTAATCACAAACGGAACACAAAACTACAATTACAACTAAATTAAAACGTCTCGTTGGATGATCGGGAATACCTCGGATGATGTAACCTACGTGTTGCTAACGGGATTTCCCACGGTCTAAATGAAAGTGTGGAACTCATTCGGTTGAGTTTAGCAAATTCATCCGGACTAAGTGAATCCGATAAAAATAATGATGCCGGAAGGATGGAACCGTGGGATCTTAACCGGTGTCGTTATAATCAACTTTAAGATTTGTTTTAAATAAAACATAAAAAACACCTGGAAATTAAGATTTTCTCTAAACCAAAACACTTTTCTCAACTCCTCGATTTATGATTTCTAAAACTAAACCTCTGCAATAACAAGGAGCTCGGAGCATGGTGGGCGAGCACGACCATCGTCATCGCGAAACCCGAGTCTACTTCAGCAGAAACTTTCCTAGAATTAAAACAACCAAGCCATAGGACTTCGAGGTAGCTCTGCTAGTGCAACATAAATCCTCAACTCTTCGTTAGGCATTTGCATTGCAAATTAAGCCCTAACCGGTCTTAGGATTCCGAGGTAGTCGTCCGATACGACAATAAACCCTCACATCTTCTGAAGTTATTTGTTTGATTTTATCATACAAATATAAGCCCTAATTAATTGAAATTGGCAAGATTGAAATATCAAATAAACATTAGGACTTTCCTAAATTCAAGACAAACAATAGGATAGTCGGGAAATTATCGAAGTTCACTTCGAATCAGTGATTTCTCCTACCTCTCTTCCTTTGGATTCACAAAACAAAATGTTCCAAAATTTGATCCATTCCTCATTGAAATTCCAAAATTCGATCTTTGAAAACCTTAAACTTTGAAATTCTTGAGAGCGAGAATCATTGATTATTATCGAGAGTTTTCTTAGGTGATTCCCGTCACTTAAGATGTAATTAACTATAGGGGCTTGCCCTTATAGGGAATTCTAAAGAACCTGAGTAATATAAACCCCGTTTGATACTTTCATATTAAGCAGGGAATTTGTCGGCTTATAAAATTGGTTCGCGGACCAAACGGATGTCACAAAACTTCTAGTTTATTTGATCGAAGCCCCACCATCAAGCGGTGTGTCTATCCTTAGGGATAGATACACGGTTTGTGGTGCGGTGCTCGTTTATATAAACTATTTGGGATGTGAGATCGGTTTAATCTCATATTTAAAATTATTTTCAAAATCAAATACTACTTTCTAAATTATATATATATATTTAAATTAAATTTAAAATTTAAATTCGCCGACAACTTCTGTTAGGCGACCCCTTTTAAAATACAACACAACCTAAAAATAAGCCGCACAGTAACCAAAAAAAAACCTAACCCAGGTCTGGCCAAACCTAGACCTAATTCAACCTAGTGCAAACCATAAACCTTTCTTAGGTCGGACCCAACCTAAACTTGACCCAACCTAACCTGAACCATAAACCTAACGTTGGTCTGACCCAACTCAGGCCTAACCCAACCTAACCTAAACTCTAAGCCTTACCCAATTCTAACCCAACCTAACACAAACCCTAAACCTAGACCAAGTCTGACCCAACCTAGACTTAACCTAACCTAGCCCAAACACTATACTGAACTAAAACTAAGATAAACCAGGATAACTCGACCCAAACAAAAGCCAACCCAGGTTAATCAATCATAAGTTAGGTCAACCCTGACCCACTTGGGTCAACACAAGTCAACCTCAGTCAACCCAAATCAATGCTTAACCTATCTAGGTCAACCCAAGTCAACTCAAATCATCCTAACTCAAACCCTAATCTATCTTTGTCAATCCAAGTCAACCTGAGTCAACCAAAATTAAATGCTAACCAACCTGGGTCATCCCAGGTTAACCCAGATCAACCAATTCAAACCCTAATCTGCTTGGGTCGATATTAGTTAACTCACATCAACACAAATCAAACCCTAACCTACTTGGGTCAACCCAAGTCAACCCAAGCCTACCCAGGTCAATCCACCTTGATACAAGTTAATCCTAAGCTCACCAGCAACTGACTTAGCTCAACTCAAGTTGAGCCAGTCTAAAACTAAACTACCCAAGATGAGCTCGTCTAGTCCAAGGCTATAATTAGGTCATTTTATACATGTTTCCATGTTTTATGTATAAATTATTATATTTTATTTTTTATGCATTTTTTGTTACATCTTTCATGTTTAGAAAAAAACAAATATATAAAAAATTAGAATTAATTATTTAAGAAGGTGACGTAGCCCCTTCTAGGTTGTTTTCTTCTCAAGGAAATAAATAATAACAATAAACCTTCAAATATATAAAACAATGAATATCTAACATGATTGACAAGATCTAGAAATTGAAATAAATGATTAAATGAATTTAAACTTCAAATTACAATTAAAATATATCGAGATAAAGAACTAAAACAGAACATTGGCAGATTCGACATGAACCCTAGTTTAGAGAACATAGCCATCATAACTCAGACCATACACTACCCTAGGTTAGTCAAAGTAAAGAAGCTTATGTCAATTTAGTTACCTAGATAGATTTAAGGACTATGTAATACAGAACACCTAAACCCATCCCTTGAGACTAAAGGGTATACCTAGAGGGTTGTAATCTATGGTTATTGATAAAAGGCATTTCAAACATCCTCAAGACTACGAATCCCTTGAGTTACAACATTTGAGGGGGATTTCTGGTTAGGAGGCAGATTATAATAGACAGCGACACATTTTTCTGGGTTGAAGGAAAGCCATGGGCTTCTTGATTAAGTAAATCCATCTCATTGTCAGTTTAGTTCACATATTAGGCTTCTTTATATAGTTTAGGTTCAACAAAATTCCTTCTAGAAATTTGTATACCTTACTCTATTGTACTTGGGTTCTGGTAAATTCATTTCTATCTTTTTTAATATTACTGATTAATTTTTTTAAACCCTGTCTCAACCATTAATGAATAATTCCAATCATGTCAAACTCCAAGTATTCTCAATTCAACCTTATTCAATCATTTCAAATAATATCAATTTACTCCTTTTAAACCCCTTAAAATATCACTTGAATATCAAGCTTTCTTTTTTAGATTATCAAGTTTTTCTATCCCTTTGAGCTTAAACCCTTTAAATCCCTTCATAATTAACCTCATTCATTAATCAAGAGTCATTTCAGGGTTTTTGACCTTAAGCATATAATTAATTATGAGGGATTGCACTTATACAAAGTAAGACCCCGCAATTAAAATAAACCTTATCTTACTCCCATAAGGTAAGGAAAAACTCTTGGTTCTAGAGATCGAAAGAAAGCTTTCACCATCCAGGTGGTTGTCGGCATATTTTTAGGTTGAGTGTTGTATTTTAAAAAGGGGGTCGCCTACAGAAATTATTGGTGAATTTTTAATTTAATTTAAATATATAATTTGAAAAGTAGTATTTGATTTTTTTTTAAAATAATTTTAAGTTTGAAAATTTTAAGATATGAAATCAAACCGATCTCACATCCCAAGTAGTTTATATAAACGAGCACCGCATCACAAACCGTGTATCTATCCCGAAGAATAGACACACTGCTTAACGATGGGGCTCGATTAAATAAACTAGAAGATTTGTGACATCCGTTTAGTCTACGAACCAATTTTATAAGCCGACAAGTTCCCCTGCTTAATATAAATGAATTAAGGAGGGTTTATATTACCTGGGTTCTTAAAGTTCCCTATAAGGGCAAGCCCCTATAGTTAATTACATCATAAATGACGGAAATCAATTAAGAAAACTCTCGATAATGATTATTGGTTTTGCTCTCAAGAATTTCAAATTTTAAGGTTTCAAAGGATTGAATTTTGGGATTCAAATAGGGAATGGATCAAGTTTGGAACAATTTATTTTAAGAGTCTAATGAAAGAGAAGTAGGAGAAACTGGGGATCCAAGATGAATCTTGGCAACTTCTCAAACTATCCTATTGTTTGGCTTCAATTTGTGAGTTTATTTAATGTTTCAATCCTGCCAATTTTAATTAATTAGGATTTATATTTGTATGACATGATCATACAAATAGCCTTGAAGATATGAGGGTTTATTTCGTACCAAACAGCTACCTCGGAATCCTAAGACTGGTTAGGGCTTAATTTGTATAACATGATTATGCAAATGCCTAACGAAGAGTTGAGGTTAATGTTGCACTAGGCAAACCACCTCGAAGTCCTATGTCTTGGTTGTTTAATTCTAGGAATGCTTAGCTGATGTAGAGTTATTTTGCTGACGAAGATGGTCGTGCTGCCCACCGTGCTCCAAGCTCCTTGTTGTTACAGAGGTTTAGTTTTAGAAGTCATAAATCAGGAGATGAGAGAAGTGTTTTGGTTTAGAGAAAATCTTAAAATCCAAGTGTTTTTACTATTTTAATTAAAACAAATCTTAATGTTATTTAAACAGAACCGATTAAGATCCCACGGTTCCGTCATCCCGGCACCGTTATTTTCATCGAATTCACTTAGTCCAGATGAATTTACTAAACTCAACTGAATGAGTTCCACACTTTCATTTAGACCTTGGGAAATCCCGTTAGCAACACGTGGGTTACATCATCCGAGGTATTCCATATCATTTAATGAGACGTTTTAATTTAGTTGTGATTGTAGTTTTGTTGTTCCGTTTGTGATTAAATTTTGATTTGTTTTATATTTTGGAATGTTGTGGCGGTGAATTTTATCTTACAATGACTTTTAATTTAGTTTGGTTTCAGTTCAGAGACAATCCTAAAGGTTTTAGTTTTCATGCAACAGTTTTATTTATCATGCAAGAAAAGTAAAGTACAGTGCATGTAAGGAAATCGCAATAAAGTAAATTGTAATAAAATAAAAGCGTACTTGGAGGGTCTTCCCGTCATCCCATGCTGCACTTAAAACACATGTTAAGGCATTTAAATATTTCAACAGATACCTAGGTAAAGCTAAGGGAAGGGTTTTGGTTGTCTACCAAATTCCTAATCATATAACTAGTCTTCTCCTATGAAGTCTAGGTTCTTTGTTTGGTTTTAAGGATGATTTTCTTCATCAAAGAACAATTAAATTCAATTTTTCTTCTAAAACATCCTGTCATATTGGGAAGTGCTTAGGACGAGTCCTAAACATCTTTTCAATATTTCTGGGATTGTTTTGAGTCCAAGTAAATTTAATTGCACAGGTGAATTAATCATCCAGCAGTTTAGTTAAACTTTGTTTCTTGCTCAGTGAACTTAGGTATTTGATTACCTGATGAATGAAGTGACATCTCACTTAATACTCTATTTAAGAGTTATAATAATTAAAGCCTTTAAGGGCAAGTTGGTTTATCGAGATTTTTAATCATTCTTAATTTAAAGTTTGAGTTAATGGTTTAAAGTCTTTTAATTCAATTATGAGGTCTTAATTAATAATTTTAAGTTTGGAATAGTGTTCAAATTATTTTAGATTTGATTTAAATTTTTACACTTTCAATTATCTTGGTATTTCAGATTGATATTCATGTTTTAAATTTACTTAGATAGATAGAGGTGTTGAAATTAATGATATGTTTTGATTTAAATCTTAATGATTTCATTTAGCTTTGTTGTTAAATAATTTTAATTTAATTTAATTCAATTTGATTTTAATTTAATTTAATTTTAATTTAATTTTAATTTAATTTTAATTTAATTTTAATTTAATTTTAATTTAATTTTCATTTTAATTTAATTTAATTTTCATTTTAATTTAATTTAATTTTAATTTTAATTTAATTTAATTTTAATTTAATTTTAGTTTAATTTAATTTAATTTTAATTTAATTTAATTTTAATTTAATTTTAGTTTAATTAAATTTAATTTAATTTAATTTTATTTAATTTTATTTTAATTTTAGTTTAATTTTCATTTTTAATTTTAATTGTTAATTTTGATTATTATTTTAATTCTTAATTAGGAACTAAATATTATTAAAGTGATTTATCTAGGGATTTTTAAATTAAAGAATAAATATCCTTTTAATAATATCCCTAGTTTAATAATCCAAATTTAAATATATCCTTTCCAAAATTTAAATTATTTAATTAATTAAAGTTTCATTTTTGATATTTTCAAAGTGTTTATTGTGTTTCTAACCCTTAATTTTCCTAAGTTTCAATCATCCAAGAGAAAGTTAAAATCAAATATTTTACCCTCCATTTTGATTAAACCTAAAGTTTTAATTAAGGGCTAAATTGAGCTCAAATGAATTTGAAACTTTTATGTCACCTCACTCACATGTCAATTAAGACATTAGAGTAGAAAATGTGATTTTTCTGAATTTAATTTATTTATATAATTATTTTTATTAGAAAATAGGGGTTTCCAAAGAATATTCAACAACATGACCAAGGAAATGTTTCTATCCTTAAGAAAAATATCAGTTGTTCCTAATGACCAGTGGACCACTTGGACCAATTTTGGTGATTTTTTTTAATTATATTTTATTTATTATACTTATTTTGAGTTTTAGAGTATTAATTAATTATAAAATAAAATTAAAGTTGAAAACTGGATTTTATATTTTTCTTAAATCTCTCTGTTCTCAAGGAGTTTAAAGGAATAAATTTTATAATTTTATAATTTTTCTTTGATTTATTAGAATTATTTTAGTGAAGAAGGTTGAAAATTTATTTTTTTAATATTAAAAATTACATTAAGCCTTTAAAATTCAATATCTTATCCTAGGGACTTAGGAAAAGTATTTGGTTTGTTCCTAAGTAATTAAGAGACAAAATGTGACATTTTCATGATTTTTAATATTTTTGTGATTTTTAGTATTTTTTAATTATTAAAATATTAAAATATTATGGAAAATTAACTTTTTTAGAAAATTCCAATTTTAATTTTCCCGAACTCCCCGATATCGAGAAGCTCCAAAATCATTTTTGTGAATTTTTGAAAAGTATTTTTGGAGTTATGAATTTTTAAAGTTCCATTTTGCTTATGAGGCTTAATCAACCCATTTGGTGGGACTAATCAAGTCCAATTGGTTTCAAAATTTTATGTAAGGTTCCTCTGACCCTAAAGAGTAATGGAGAATTATTTTCAAGTTAATTTGATGTGTGGTTAACCCTAATTAAATCAAATTCAATTTTAGGGGTTTAGGCCAATTAAGGTTATTATGTATGAATTAACTCAAAATATATTTTTCATAGGGTCCTCTGGTCCTAAGAAACATCACCAAATTTTCCTATAATTTATGTTACAACATGCTAATTATTGGAATTAAAATACCTAAAACAGTGACATGAACTTGAAAATTCAATAACTTTTCACAGAGATGGCCTCTGACCTTGAAAAATTCAGGGAATGTTCTCAAGATCAGAGGCTTCAAAAGCCCTATGGGCTCATGCCATGGTGAATTGTTTATGTAAATGAAGAATAAAAATACTGAAAACAGTAAATAAATTATTAAGAATAAAATACTCATCCTATTAATTTGATTTTTTTTCCACATTATTCTCCTCTATTCACTGAGCAAGAGGGTATTTTTATTTTATTTTTATGATTTTTCTATGCAAAGATATGAATTTTCTAATTTCTTGGTATTTAGTTAATTCAGAAAATAAGGATTTATCTACTTATCCACGCGGTGTTGCGTCAACCTCGGGAGTTCCGAAACCCCTATGTGTCGCGCTCCCATTCGACGCCGCCACTTGAGTCAGCAGCCCGAGTCTCGCGGTTCATGTACCATTGCACCGTCCAACTTGATCTCGACCGTCTGCTCGATACACGCGCGATCCAAAGGCTATTGGTCATCGTCTACGACTGGTGTGCACCCGTGACCGTCCACACTAAAACCCTAAGATCTCACTCGATTCTCAATGGATTTTGGTGTTCTTATGCTCTATGGATTTGTCTTGAAGAGACGAACACATCCATACAGTTTATAGGCTATGAAATTAACCTAAACAAAATGAAGAATCGCTGGAAGCTCGGGAGGAAGAATGAGTTCATACCTTTGCTCAGAGAAGTGAAGCTTCGATCTGAGAGTTGTGTCACCTTCGATTCAGTCCAGGCAAGCTCCAGATGAAGTCTCTGGCTCTAGGGAATTGTTTAAGTATGAAAATGACCAAGGCCGATCACAAAGCTTGGAGGCTGGAACAATGGCTGGCCTTGTGAGAGGGCTTTTGCTGGGGAACTTCTCCTCTTGGTCTGGTGAAGGTGTAGGACCAATCAATATGGAGATTGGCTCACTGTGGTGAAGTGTCCTATTTTTTGGGTGCATTTTACACTCAGAATTTGAGCTCACATAGAGGATTTTAGGGCCAGATTTCAGTGGGGATCAAGTTCTCTATGTCTAGAGAGGGGTCTGGAGTGATTTTGGCAGAGTTTTGGTAAGGTTTGGTTCAACTCCCCTTTTGGCTGAGAGGTGGTGGTGTTTAAATAGGAATGGCTAGAGGGCTTCCCGGGGGGATTTGAAGGCTGGGATCAGCTACCCAGGGGAGGAGAAGAAGAGCTCCAGTGGCCATTGAGGTTGCGATAGCTCAGCCAGGGAGAATTGAAAAATTTGGCTCACTTGGAGCTCTCTGCCATGGTGTTTTCTGGCGACCCAGGCGGCTGGCCGGCCTGGCATTGGTCACCATCTTGACCAGTGAGGTCAGGGCTAGGGTTTGGTGCAAGCAATTGGCTATTGCCATGTGTAAGGAGGTCTGATTAAAATGGCATGGGGTAAGAGTCATTTTGGCTTAATTTGGTCCAATGCATGGATTAAGCTAGGCGCACCTCCCCAAGGCTGGTTTGGGCTGAAGAGAAAGTCATTTGGATCAGCTTGATTAGTGGGGTCAAGTCACAATCCAAGTACAATAAAGCATAAGAATGAGTTAGGGGAGACATGGGAATGGTTAATGACTCTTAAGGAGTGCTTAAAAGATCCCCTCCTTTTTCCATTTATGGGGTGTTGACAATCCTAAGATTCTCATGGCTCTCATGTGGCTTATGCATGGCTCCAAGGCTTGCTCATGGCTTAGGAATGGCTTGGCTCACTTGCATGAGAAAGGGATTTTGGGATTTTTGAAATTTAGGGGTATTTTGGAATGATGCTTGATTTAGATTTATTTGATGATGGAATTGGAACTTAGGGAATGATTTTGATTAAATGGATGACAAATGAAAATGTCATATGGGCTTTCGAATCAATTTTGGGCTTTTGAAATTGTCTTGGGATGGGCTTTTAAAGTAGTTTAATGAAGTGGGCTTTTGGATTTAAAATAAATTTGGGATGAAAATTTTTTGAAAGATTGTGCCATATAAATGTTGCAATTGGTTTAGGCATGTGTCGTGAGTGATTTGGAACAAATTTAAAGTGATTTTGAACTGAATTGGGTTTAATGTGGGCCTTTTTGGAAAATGGGCCAAGGTGGGCCAAATTAGGCTAACTTGGGTTAAGTTTTGGCTAAAGTTGGATTTGATGTAAAATTAATGTTGAGAAATTTTTATGGGAGTGTCACAAAGAGTTTCCAACTTTGGTTGGGCTCTAATTTTGGGATTTGGGCCCATTTGGGTTAGGATTGGGCTTAGGTCAATTTAAGGGATTTTGGTTTTGGGTTAGGTTTGGGTAGAGTTTAGGTTCAAATTTTGGGCAAATCAAGATATTTTTTTGTTTATGGGGGTGTTATGAAGGCTTTATAAAAGATTTTGGGCCAATTGGAGTTGAATTGGATGAGTTTGAGCTAGGTTTAGGTCATGGGCCAAAATTGGGCCTTAGGCTTCAAATTGAAATTAGGCTCAAATGTCAATCAAATTAGACTTTTATTTGGTCTAAATTGATATTGGGGATATTTATTTGAAGGTTAGAATTGAATTGGACCAAAATTGAGGTCAATTGGGGTGGTTTGGTTTGACATAGGGTTTACTTGGGTTTAAAATGGGCCAAATTGTGGGTTTTGGAAAACGTTTGGTAAATTTTCAAAATTAGCCCATGGTATAGTTGAACAAAATGAAATTGGGAATATTTGGGATTTTCTGGAATTTTTTGGGAATTTTCTGAATTTTTGGATTTTTGGGCTAAGAAGGGTATTTTGGGTATTTGGAGGGTATTGGGGGTACTTTTGGAATTTTTGGTATTTTTTTGGCTATGGATGATCAATTTGAGTGGGGGAATTTTTAGGATTTATTTTGAGGAATTTTGGGAAATTTATGTGATTTTGTAAATTTTGGGTAGTTTCAAGGGCTTTTGGTAGGTTTAGTAGGTGTAGGGCCCGGGGGTCAAAAATTGAAATTTTGGAAAAATGAAGATTGCTCATATCTGAGTAAAATAGAATCACTTTGGTTGAGCCATGAAGCCATATTAAGCCCATATGAGCCATGAGAGGACTCATTTGAGGCATTCACTATGTTGTTCCTAACCCTCTTAGCTAAGGGCTTAGGGGTTAAGGACCATCCATGTGAATTACCTACATGAGTCAGAAGTCAAGTTGGGTGAGAGTGTGGTTTTAGGACTTGGAATGTGTGTGAGAGTGTAGTGTATATGCAAGTCAACCCTCACCAGACCAGGCCACCAAGGGTATTCCTAAGGCCAAGAAGTTCTATAAGGAATTCATCCTTTAAACCTCCACATTTGATTTCAACACTTTAGGTGATTAGGGGTCTACCATCAAGCTTGTGGGGTTTGCAGGGAGTTAAGAGGTGTTTGAATTTCTAAAAGGTGGGTTCTATTTCTAGACCTCTAAGATTAGTCAAAGGAAAAGCCTAAGGCTAGATCCTAAGTACTAAGGAGTGAGAAAAGAAGAGACCTCATCAAAAATGAGGTCAACAAATGGACCCCCAATAGGTGTGGTGTACTAACCAAGCACACCGCGCGTAAAGGCGTTGACCGAAGAGATCAACAAAACCAACACAAATGTCCAAGTGACAAACTTAGGACGAAGTAGAAGAATTTCTACTGGGGAGTATCAGGTATGTTTCCAAGACCAGAGATTCCTGAACTCTCGCTGGGGAAAAGAAAAGGAAGTGAACTCCAAATCACAAGATCTAGGGAATTCGATTTAGATTTCAGTTTACTTTTAAATTTCAAGTTTTAATGTGTGAGTTTGGATTTCGATTGAAGTTTAATTTGAAATCGATTTAAGTAAATTTTGAATTTGAAATTTGGATTTAAAATGAGAATTGAAACCTAGATTTCAATCTCAGGATAGCGAAGAGAACTGGAATTTAGGTATCAGCCTCAGAGTGAGAATCAGAGTTTAAGTATCGACGGAAAAAGGGTGAGAATCAGAATTTAGGTACTGATCTCGAGAGAGTGAGATTTGAAACTTAAGTATCAAACATGAAAGAGAATCAAAATTTAAGTATCAATCTCGGATGAGAGTAGGAATTTAGGTACCGACCTCGAAGAAAGAGAACTGGAATTTAGGTACCAGTCTCGGAATTTAGAATTGAAATTTAGGTATCAATTCGAAAGAGAATCGAAATTTAGGTATCAATCTCGAATGAGAGTCGGAATTTAGGTACCAACCTCGAAAGAAGAGAACTGGAATTTAGGTACTAGTCTCGGAAATTTAGAATTGAAATTTAGGTATAAATTCGAAAGAGAATCAAAATTTAGGTATCGATCTCAGATGAGAGTCGGAATTTAGAGTATCGACCTCGGAAGAGAACCGGAATTTAGGTACCGGTCTCGAATTTAGAATTGAAATTTAGGTATCAATTCGAAAGAGAATCAAAATTTAGGTATCGATCTCGAATGAGAGTCGGAATTTAGGTACCAACCTCGAAGGAAGAGAACTGGAATTTAGGTACCAGTCTCGGAATTTAGAATTGAAATCTAGGTATCAATTTGAAAGAGAATCGAAATTTAGGTATCGATCTCGGATGAGAGTCGGAATTTAGGTACCGACCTCGAAGGAAGAGAACTGGAATTTAGGTACCAGTCTCGGAATTTAGAATTGAAATTTAGGTATCAATTCGAAAGAGAATCGAAATTTAGGTATCGATCTCGAATGAGAGTTGGAATTTAGGTACCGACCTCGAAGGAAGAGAACTGGAATTTAGGTACCAGCCTCGGAATTTAGAATTGAAATTTAGGTATCAATTTGAAAGAGAATCAAAATTTAGGTATCGATCTCGAATGAGAGTAGGAATTTAGGTACCGACCTCGAAATGAGAACTGGAATTTAGGTACCAGTCTCGGAATTTTAGAATTGAAATTTAGGTATCAATTCGAAAGAGAATCGAAATTTAGGTATCGTTCTCGAATGAGAGTCGGAATTTAGGTAACGACCTCGAAGGAAGAGAACTGGAATTTAGGTACCAGTCTCGGAATTTAGAATTGAAATTTAGGTATCAATTCAAAAGAGAATCGAAATTTAGGTATCGATCTCGAATGAGAGTTGGAATTTAGGTACCGATCTCGAAATGAGAATTGGAATACAGGTACCAGTCTCGGAAATTTTAATGAGAAATGGAAACATGTTCCAATCTCGAAGATTTATCTGTATGAAGAGGGACCCAATCCCATGCCATCAGAACCAAATCGAACAAAGTTCGTGGCTCCGTGTCAATAGAATTAGTCGATCCTCTAAGACACAGAAGAAAGAGAATTAAAAGGAGCTGGTAAGAATGGTAGTATGCTCTACTAGGGACATGGATACACTACCCATTTACGAAAGCAAAACCATCTTATCAAAAAAGGAGTGAGGAACTGGTCCCCAGCAGAGTCGCCAGAAGTTGTCGGCATATTTTTAGATTGAGTGTTGTATTTTAAAAACGGGGTCGCCTACAGAAATTGTCTGCGAATTTTTAATTTAATTTAAATATATAATTTGAAAAGTAGCATTTGATTTTTTTTTAAAATAATTTTAACTTTGAAAATTTTAAGATATGAAATCAAACCGATCTCACATCCCAAGTAGTTTATATAAACGAGCACCGCATCACAAACCGTGTATCTATCCCGAAGAATAGACACACTGCTTAACGATGGGGCTCGATTAAATAAACTAGAAGATTTGTGACATCCGTTTGGTCTGCGAACCAATTTTATAAGCCGACAAGTTCCCCTACTAAATATAAATGAATTAAGCAGGGTTTATATTACGTGGCTTCTTAAAGTTCCCTATAAGGGCAAGCCCCTATAGTTAATTACATCGTAAATGACAAAAATCATTTAAGAAAACACTCGATAATGATTAGTGGTTTTGCTCTCAAGAATTTCAAAGTTTAAGGTTTCAAGGATTGAATTTTGGGATTCCAATAGGGAATGGATCAAGTTTGGAACAATTTATTTTAAGAGTCCAAATAAAGAGAAGTAGGAGAAACTGGGCATCCAAGAAGAATATTGGCAACTTCTCAAACTATCCTATTGCTTGGCTTAAATTTGGGAGTTTATTTAATGTTTCAATCCTGTCAATTTTGATTAATTAGTACTTATATTTGTATGACATGATCATACAAATAGCCTTGAAGATATGAGGGTTTATGTCGTACCAAACAATTACCTCGGAATCCTAAGATTGGTTAAGGCTTAATTTGTATAACATGATTATGCAAATGCTTGACGAAGAGTTGAGGATTTATGTTGCACTAGGCAAACCACCTCGAAGTCCTATGGCTTGGTTGTTTAATTCTAGTAATGCTTAGCTGATGTAGAGTTATTTTGCTGACGAAGATGGTCGTGCTGCCCACCATGCTCCAAGCTCCTTGTTGTTGCAAAGGTTTAGTTTTAGAAGTCATAAACCAGGAGATGAGAGAAGTGTTTTGGTTTAGAGAAAATCTTAAAATCCAAGTGTTTTTAATATTTTAATTAAAATAAGTCTTAAAGTTATTTAATCAGAACCGATTAAGATCCCACGGTTCCGTCATCCCGACACCGTTATTTTCATCGAATTCACTTAGTCCAGATGAGTTTGCTAAACTCAATCGAATGAGTTCCACACTTTCATTTAGACCTTGGGAAATCTCGTTAGCAACACGTAGGTTACATCATCCGAGGTATTCCCGATCATTCAATGAGACGTTTTAATTTAGTTGTGATTGTAGTTTTGTTGTTCAGTTTATGATTAAATTTTGAGTTGTTCTATATTTTGGAATGTTGTGGCGGTGAATTTTATCTTGCAATGACTTTTAATTTAGTTTGGGTTTCAGTTCAGGGACTATCCTAAAGGTTTTAGTTTTCATGCAACAGTTTTATTTATCATGCAAGAAAAGTAAAATACAGTGCAAGTAAGTAAATTGCAATAAAGTAAATTGCAATAAAATAAAAGCGTACCTGGAGGGTCTTCCCGTCATCCCAAGCTGCACTTAAAACACATGTTAAGGCATTTAAATATTTCAACAAATACCTAGGTAAAGCTAAGGGAAGGGTTTTGGTTGTCTACCAAATTCCTAATCCTATAACTAGTCATCTCTTATGATGTCTAGGTTCTTGTTTTGGTTTTAAGGATGATTTTATTCATAAAAAAACAATTAAATTCAATTGTTCTTCTAAAACATCCCGTCATATTGAGGAAGTGCTTAAGATGAGTCCTAAACATCTTTTCAATATTTCTGGGATTGTTTTGAGTCCAAGTAAATTTAATTGCATAGGTGAATTAATCATCCAGGAGTTTAGTTAAACTTTGTTTCTTGCTCAGTGAACTTAGGTATTTGATTACCTGATAAATGAGTGACATCTCACTTAATACTCTATTTAGGAGTTCTAATAATTAAAGCCTTTAAGGGCAAGTTGATTTATCGAGAATTTTAATCATTCTTAATTTAAAGTTTGAGTTAATGGTTTAAAGTGTTTTAATTCAATTATGAGGTCTTAATTAATAATTTTAAGCTTGGAATAGTATTCAAATTATTTTAAATTTGATTTAAATTTTTACACTTTCAATTATCTTGGTATTTCAGATTGATATTCATGTTTTAAATTTACTTAGATAGAAAGAGGTGTTGAAATTATTGATATGTTTTGATTTAATTCTTAAAGATTTCATTTAGGTTTGTTGTTAAATGATTTTAATTTAATTTAATTCAATTTGATTTTAATTTAATTTAAATTTAATTTAATTTAATTTAATTTTAATTTTAATTTTAACTTAATTTTAATTTAATTTTCATTTTAATTTAATTTAATTTAATTTAATTTTAATTTAATTATAATTTTAGTTTAATATAATTTAATTTTAATTTACTTTAATTTTAATTTAATTTTAGTTTAATTTAATTTAATTTTATTTTATTTTATTTTAATTTTAGTTTAATTTTCATTTTTAATTTTAATTGTTGATTTGGATTATTATTTTAATTCTTAATTAGGAACTAAATATTGTTAAAGTGATTTATCTAGGGATTTTTAAATTAAAGAATAAATATTCTTTTAATAATATCCCTATTTTAATAATCCAAATTTAAATATATCCTTTCCAAATTTCAAATTATTTAATTAATTAAAGTTTCATTTTTGATATTTTCAAAGTGTTTAATGTGTTTCTACCCCTTAATTTTCCTAAGTTTCAATCATCCAAGAGAAAGTTAAAATCAAATATTTTATCCTCCATTTTGATTAAAACTAAAGTTTTAATTAAGGGTTAAATTTTTTTTATTACCTTTATGCCCTTTTAAGCTTATTTATTTCATAACTTACTAAATTGAGCTCAAATGAATTTGAAACTTTTATGTCACCTCACTCACATGTCAATTAAGACATTATAGGAGAAAATATGATTTTTCTGAATTTAATTTATTTATATAATTATTTTTAGTAGAAAATAGGGGTTTCCAAAGAAAATTCAGCAACATGACCAAGGAAAGGTTTCTGTCCTTAAGAAAATTATGGGATATTCCTAATAACCAAAGGACCACTTGGACCAATTTTAGTGATTTTTTAATTATATTTTATTTATTATAATTATTTTGAATTTTAGAGTATTAATTAATTATAAAATAAAATTAAAGTTGAAAAATGGATTTTATATTTTTCTTAAATCTCTCTGACCTCAAGGAGTTTAGAGGAACAAATTTTATAATTTTTTGCTTTTCTTTGATTTATTCCAATTATTTTAGTGAAGAAGGTTGAAAATTCATTTTTTAATATTAAAAATTACATTAAGCCTTTAAAATTCAATAACTTACCCTAGGGACTTAGGAAAAATATTTGGTTTGTTCCTAAGTGATTAGAAGTCAAAATGTGACATTTTCATGATTTTTAATATTTTTGTGATTTTTATTATTTTTTAAATTATTAAAATATTAAAATATTGTGGAAAATTAACTTTTTTAGAAAATTCTAATTTTAATTTTCCCGAACTCCCCGATATCGAGAAGCTCCAAAATCATTTTTGTGAATTTTTGGAAACTATTTTTGGAGTTATGAATTTTTAAAATTCCATTTTGCTTATGAGGTTTAATTAACCCATTTGGTGGGACTAATCAAGTTCAATTGGTTTCAAAATTTTATGTAAGGTTCCTCTGACCCTAAAGAGTAATGGAGAATTATTTTCAATTCAATTTGATGTGTGGTTAACCCTAATTAAATAAATTCAATTTTAGGGGTTTAGGCACATTAAGGTTATTATGTATGAATTAACTCAAAATATATTTTTCATAGGTTCCTTTGGTCCTAAGAAACATCACCAAATTTTCCTATAATTTATTTTACAACATGCTAATTATTAGAATTAAAATACCTAAAACAGTGACATGAACTTGAAAATTCAATAACTTTTCACAGAGATGGCCTCTGACCTTGAAAAATTCAGGGAATGTTCTCAAGATCAGAGGCTCAAAAGCCCTATGGGCTCATGCCATGGTGAATTGTTTATGTAAATGAAGAATGAAAATACTGAAAACAGTAAATAAATTATTAAGAATAAAATACTCATCCTATTAATTTGATTTTTTTCCACATTATTCTCCTCTATTCACTGAGCAAGAGGGTATTTTTATTTTATTTTTATGATTTTTCTATGCAAAGATATGAATTTTCTAATTTCTTGGTATTTAGTTAATTCAGAAAATAAGGATTTATCTACTTATCCACGCGGTGTTGCGTCAACCTCGGGAGTTCCGAAACCCCTACGTGTCGCGCTCCCATTCGACGCCGCCACTTGATTCAGCAGCCCGAGTCCCGCGGTTTATGTACCATTGCACCGTCTGACTTGATCTCGATCGTCCGCTCGATACACGCACGATCAGAAGGCTCCTGGTCATCGTCTACGACTGGTGTGCACCTGTGATCGTCCACACTAAAACCCTAAGATCTCACTCGATTCTCAATGGATTTTCATGTTCTTATACTCTATGGATTCGTCTTGAAGAGACGAACACATCCATATGGTTTATAGGCTATGAAATTAACCTAAACAAAATGGAGAATCGTTGGAAGCTCAGGAGGAAGAATGAGTTCATACCTTTGCTCAGAGAAGTGAAGCTTCGATCTAAGAGTTGTGTCACCTTCAATTGAGTCCAGGCAAGCTCCAGATGAAGTCTCTGGCTCTGAGGAATTGTCTAAGTATGAAAATTACCAAGGCCGATCACAAAGCTTGGAGGCTGGAAGCAATGGCTGGCCTGGTGAGGGGGCTTTTGCTGGGGAACTTCTCCTCTTGGTCTGGTGAAGGTGTAGGACCAATCAATTTGGAGATTGGCTCACTGTGGTGAAGTGTCCTATTTTTCGGGTGGATTTTCAACTCGGAAATCGAGCTCGCAGAGAGGATTTTAGGGCTGGATGTTAGTGGGGATCAAGTTCTCTATGTCTGGAGAGGGATCTGGAATGATTTTGGCAGAGTTTTGGTAAGGTTTGGTTCAACTCCCCTTTTGGCCGAGAGGTGGTGGTGTTTAAATAGGAATGGCTAGAGGGCTTCCCAGGGGGATTTGAAGGCTGGGATCAGCTGCTTAGGGGAGGAGAAGAAGAGCTCCAGTGGCCATTGGGGTTGGGACAGCTCAGCCAGGGTAAATAGAAACATTTGGCTCACATGGAGCTCTCATCCATGGTGTTTTTCGGTGACCCAGGCGGCTGGCCAGCCAAGCATTGGTCACCATCTTGACCAGTGAGGTCAAGGCTGGGGTTTGGTGCAAGCAATTAGCTATTGCCATGTGTAAGGAGGTTTGATTAAAATGGCATGGGGTAAGAGTCATTTTGGCTTAATTTGTTCCAATGCATGGATTAAGCTAGGTGCACCTCCCCAAGGCTGGTTTGGGCTGAAGAGAAAGTCATTTGGATCAGCTTGATTAGTGGGGTCAAGTCACAATCCAAGTATAATTTAGCTTAAGGATGAGTTAGGGGAGACATGGGAATGGTTAATGACTCTTAAGGAATGCATAAAGGATCTCCTCCTTTTTCTATTTATGGGGTTTGACAATCCTAAGATTCTCATGACTCTCATGTTGCTTGTGCATGGCTTCAAGGCTTGCTCATGGCTTAGGAATGGCTTGGCTCACTTGCATGAGAAAGGGATTTTGGGATTTTTGAAATTTAAGGGTATTTTGGCATGATGCTTGATTTAGATTTATTTGATGATGGAATTGGAACTTAGGGAATGATTTTGATTAAATTGATGACAAATGAAAATGTCATATGGGCTTTGGAATCAATTTTGGGCTTTTGAAATTGTCTTGGGATGGGCTTTTAAAGTGGTTTAAGGAAGTGGGCTTTTGGATTTAAAATAAATTTGGGATGAAAATTTTGTAAAGGATTGTGCCAAATAAACGTTGCAATTGGTTTAGGTATGTGTCCTGAGTGATTTGGAACAAATTTAAAGTGATTTTGAGTTGAATTGGATTTAATGTGGGCCTTTTTGGTAAAGGGGCCAAGGTGGGCCAAATTGGGCAAACTTGGGTTAAGGTTGGGCTAAAGTTAGATTTGATGTAAAATTAATGTTGAGAAATGTTCATGGGAGTGTCACAAAGAGTTTTCAACTTTGGTTGGGCTCTAATTTTGGGATTTGGGCCCATTTGGGTTAGGTTTGGGCTTAGGTCAATTTAAGGGATTTTGGTTTTGGGTTAGGTTTGGGTGGAGTTTAGGTTCAAATTTTGGGCAAATAAAGTTAGTGTTTTGTTTATGGGGGTGTTAGGAAGGCTTTAGAAAAGATTTGGGGCCAATTGGAGTTGAGATGGATGGGTTTGAGCTAGGTTTAGGTCGTGGGCTGAAATTGGGCCTTAGGCTTCAAATTGAAATTGGGCTCAAATGTCAATCAAATTGGACTTGGATTTGGTCTAAATTGATATTGGAGATATTTATTTGAAGTTTATAATTGAATTGGACTAAAATTGAGGTCAATTGGGGTGGTTTGGTTTGACATTGGGTTCACTTGGGTTTAAAATGGGCCAAATTATTGGTTTTGATAAAAGTGGGGTAAATTGGCAAAATTAGCTCATGGTGTAGTTGAACAAAATGAAATTGAAAATATGTGGGATTTTCTAGAATTTTTTGGGAATTTTCTGAATTTTTGGATTTTTGGGCTAAGAAGGGCATTTTGGGTATTTGGAGGGTATTGGGGGTACTTTTAAAAGTTTTGGTATTTTTTATGGCTATGGATGATCAATGTGAGTGGGGGGAAACGTTTAGGATTGATTTTGAGGAATTTTGGGTAATTTAGGTGATTTTGTAAATTTTGGATAGTTTCAATGGCTTTTGGTAGGTTTAGTAGGTGTAGGGCCCCGGTGGTCAAAAATTAAAATTTTGTAAAAATGAAGATTGATCAAATTTGAGTAAAATGGAATCACTTTGGTTGAGCCATGAAGCCATATTAAGCCCATCTGAGCCATGAGATGACTCATTTGAGGCATTCACTATGTTGTTCCTAACCCTCTTAGCCAGGGGCTTAGGGGTTAAGGACCATCCATGTGAATTACCTACATGAGTCAGGAAGTCAAGTTGGGTGAGAGTGTGGTTTTAGGACTTGGAATGCGTGTGAGAGTGTAGTGTATGTGCAAGTCAACCCTCACCAGACCAGGCCACCCAGAGTATTCCTATGGCCAAGAAGTCCTTTAGGGAACTCATCCTTTAAACCTCCACATTTAATTTCAACCCTTTAGGTGATTAGGGGTCTACCATCAAGCTTGTGAGGTTTGCAGGGAGTTAAGAGGTGTTTGAATTTCTAAAGGGTGGGTTCCATTTCTAGTCCTCTAAGATTAGTTAAAGGAAAAGCCTAAGGCTAGATCCTAAGTACTAAGGAGTGAGAAAAGAAGAGACCTCATAAAAAATGGGGTCAACAGTGTTTGGACCCATTTCTAAGGTAATATTCTCTTCCTTCTAGAGGAAAATATTATTTAGAATGTCTTGCCAAATTATCTGAATTGAATGTCTTCCAAAAAGAACTATAGTGTTGGCGAATAAAAATTTTCCCACCAGTTTACTATGGAAGGTATACATTTATTGAGGGCTTTGATGGAGAAGTATAGAGAGAGTAAAGTGGATCAACTTATGATATTTATTGATTTAGAAAAATATTTGTGATAAGCTTCTAAGATAGGTTCTTTGGAGAGTTCTAAAAGGTAATGGTGTTGATATGACTTATATTCAAGTCATTAAATATATGTATACTATATATGTATACTAGAGATGTAACTTGTGATCGAACAGAAAAAAATTATTGATTAAGTATTTTCTTATTTTAGTTGAATTACATCAAGGTTCAATCTTTGAGCCCACATCCTTTTGTTTGAGTTATGAATACTCTTACTACAAATTTATAAGAGGATGTACATTGTTGTATAATTTCTTTTATGATATCCTTCTTGTTAATAAGACTATAGAAAGAGTTGATGGAATATTATTTTACTCGTAGTAGTAGTAGTATATCTAATGCCAGAGTACGTTGTAAAATGGGTGATCAAATAATTAAAAGGTTTAAACACTTTAGATATCTTGTGTCTATTGTTAAAAGCGATGTTGATATTGATAGGAATGTTATTATTAATATTCAAGTTGATGGTTGAAGTGGAGGAATGCGGCAATCCTATTGTGTGATAGACAAGGACAACTTAGACTATAAGGAAAATTTTATAAGATGGTGGTGAGACCTATAATGTTTCATGGCACAGAATGTTGGCCTACAAAAGAGAAGCATAAAACAAATGTAAGTGTAGTTGAGATGAGAATTCTTGGGTTGATGAGTGACTTTATACTTAGAGAAAAAAATGTGAAATGAAAGTATCCGTGAGAGCATTAGTGAAGCTCTTGTAGTAGACAAAATTAGAGAGATTAGTCTTGGATAATTTGATCACATTAAACGTCAACCTTCTGATAATTTGGTTACGAGTGTAGATGTTTAGATTAAACTTATGTCAAGAAAGGTAGATACAATCCTTAAAAATATTTAGCATGTTTTATAAAAAATGACATTAATTAATTAGAATAAAATGAAAATATGATGCTCAATATGACACAACAGAGAAAAACGATTTATGTAGCCGACCCAACATAGTGGGATAAAAGCTTGTGGTTTTGTTATAAATGATGTTAGTTGGGCAATAATGGTTAAACGGTGTAAATTAGATAATGGTGTCCGAACAATGACAGTCAAATGATAGAGATTGTGCGACTATGGAGATGTGTCAAGATTCGAATGACAATAGTGACTAGAAATGAATTTTAGTATCCAACGGCTTAGTAAAGTTGTAGACTTCCTCAAATCTTCAAATTATATCTAAACTTACATTCCGGTGGTCATTATGTATAAAAAAGAAAAATATATTTATTTATATAGACTTGAATTTTAATAAAACGAGCCAAAATCCCAAATTCCTCTATGGAGTAACTCATTAAGAAAAATTAATATTGGGCCAGACTACATTCAACATTTAAATTATTGAATGGCCTTAAGATTAAATGATCATGAGCTCAATCGATTCCTTCGGTCATGATGCTTGATTTCACTCCATGTATATAAAAAAGGACAAATTTTTTACCACCTATTTAGATTTTCAATATTGTCAACCACATATCAAGTTGTATGAGTTTATTTTGACTTGAATATGAGCATTTCTTTTATCATAATTTATTCATATCAGAATATTTAATTTAACTATAAATTTGTTGAAATCATAGGTTACATTTAATTTAAAAGTTCTAATATTTAATTAGAATATGAAATGTATTTGATTGGATTGATTTATTTGAGACTATCAGACTAATTTTAAATACATTCGTTTTCAAACTAAAAGAAAAAGTTATTTCTGCATACTTTTAACATACATGCATGCACGAGTGTGGGCATATTAATTGTGCTACTGATGGCATTGGAGCAGAATTGGGATGGAAGCATAGATACAGTCGTATTTGGACTTTGCACTTGTATGATATGTCGTTTGTTTTTGTCAAGCAAGGGATAGAGAATTGGTTCATTGCTTTTGGCTTTGGCTTTTTGGATGTACATAGTTTTCCCTTTCACCCGTCCACGCTCTCGGTTTTACCATAGTTAGTTGGTGTATGATTAAGATTAGATTACCGAGAAGCTAATTTTAATTTACAGTGGGTGAGCAGGCTTTAATGCATATTATATACATAAAGAGGAGGTGGCCATGTGTTTTACCATCATTAATGATTCCCATCTTTGACGGTCAAAGTTTCGGCTTGCCCTGCACACACTGCGAAAACCACAACGAAGACTAGAGAGAGAAGAGTTAATTATTCGAAATAGAGAGAGAAATAGTTAAGGAATAAAGAAAGCTTATAGAAGAAGGATCCTATGAGTGCGCTTAGGGTAAAACCCTAGAATATTGATAACCCTTAGGTTGGGAATGAAATAACCACAAAACCCGGAAGACAAGGGTTCATGTCTGCCTACAGGGTGCAGGTTGCCAACCCTTCTCGTCTTACCCTACCATTTCCTTTTAGCAGTATCTACTCTTTCATTACTTTGCTTTCGCGTTCCTATGCTGATTGCAGAGGAGAGAGAAGAGTGATAAAGGGGGGACGAGTAAACGGGAGAGGGGGAAGCGACGGCGCGTGTGTTGGTGGGTCAGGATTCAACTTCAACGGGAGTGCTTTCAGATAGGTTCTGGCTTTCTAGGGTTTAACGAGAAAGAGTGAAAGAGAGAGGGAGAGAGTTATACGGATTGTGAGTAGAATATTTATTGCTTCGTTTCTGAAGTCTAATACCGAGGAATGGTACATTCATTGATATTTTTCCTATTACACAAATCAATTTTGGTAAACAAACATTAACATGCCTTGGATCAAGAAAGCGAAGTTAAAGCTGCTTATCTAATAAGGGTTTGAGTAACTTCAAAGGAAATCTTGGTTATTGACTAAAAGCCAGTAATCGACGCAGGAATTATAGTAGCACTTCTTCTCCTTGTAACAAGTTGTCATTGTTGAGAACTTCTAGTTATACTGGATTCAACATTCCGTATGCATTCTCCAAGTCCTAAAATCAGGGAAAATGTCGAGTTTGATCAAAATGGTTGAACATGAAAAAATCAACCTTCATATATTGATTTATTCACAAATAGCATTTTTGTTCTCTGTAGGATATGGACAGTTAGTTCACTTGAAATTCCGGGTGAGTTATTTACCTTTAAATTAATATATATGAGCACGATTCCAAGTGAAGCCATAAACTAAAATATAGTTATTTAAGCAGGTAAATTGGCCATTACAACCATTTATTGCAAAAGAAAATTGCAGTTAAATCTATCATGCCTTATTTTATAAGTTTTCTATTTGAGATTTTTATTTATTTCATTTATAGCTTATTAGCTGACTTTTTGGGTTAAATATTCAACGTAAGTGATATCTAACGCAAATATTAAAAATTTTTAAAAATAATTTACTATATAAAATATTAAAATGTACAGAATATTGACACGCCAACAAAGATAATTGAATATCTACAAAAAGTTATATATGGACAATTTTTTATTCATTTTATTTGTTTATTTTTCTTCTTAAATGGATAGAAATCGATCCACTGTTTGGGGCACAAATGCTCTTACCAAGAGATGCATTGATTGGAAAAATTATTGGGTCTAGATGGGCGTACGCAACTTTGCGTACGCCGTCCAATAACAACACCGCCCCACCCAAAAAAATGAATGGGGTGGGGCACACTTTTATTTATTTTTTTTTAAAAAAAAATTCTCTCATTAGACGGCGGACGCAAATTTGCGTCCGCCGTCCATACACAATAATTTCTCCATAGATTGGGGTAAAACTTTTCATATAAGAAGAAATAGACAGAAGTGGAAAAGAAGTAACTTGAGCACATAACCTCAAAACAGAACTGAAGTATGAACCACTAACTCAAGCCTTGTGACAAATCTTTTGCATCATTTATGTCACATGTTAGTGACTACGCTTCGTGAAATGCATCAAGACCTAACTACTGCACCTTGACACCTCCGTTCAAAGTCGTCCGAAATAGGTCCTAGCGCTTAGACACCAGTTTTAGGCACCTATGCGCCATGTCAAATTTGTTTTTCCTCTATTTTATTTGAAATGTCACGTGGCAGTGCCACAATGCCAGTTGATGGTGCTGAGGCGCCATACGAAGTCAACATTTTTCTGTCTTAAGGGAGGCACCTAGTTGGATGGGTGTCAATGCCACATCAAAGTGTTGCGATGCCAATATACGAAGCCGCGACACTATGCCGACACATGTAAGACCTTGAGTTGAGAATGATATCTTCTCGGAGAATGTGCCACTTACCACATCAGCGATATCATAACATGGCGCGACAACACCAGACTGACCTTTTGCACTATGAAAGGGGCAGCATTAGGCAACCCTAGAGTTGGGTATCTTACTTCCAGCTCCCTCCATGAACTCTCAAGGATGAAAATTAGGGGCCTCCCTCCCATTTCAGTGGGGAGTTATATACTTGTAATTTTGGGGTATAAGCTTTCTTTCACACCTGAAAGGCGCCAATATTACGTGATTTCACATGCATTTTACCTATTATTTTTACTAATTTATCACATGATTAAACTTGAAAAAGGTTTGCTGACATTCTGTAGGCCACAGGTATCAAACACATAGATGGAGTCAAAAACCCATGATAGAGTGTTGTACAACATAGCCATGACAGAACTAGACATGGATACGATAAAACTAGCTTGAATCGTCCATGACCACTGACATGCCTTAAAACTTGTCATTTTTATATATGCATTTTATACTCATTATTAAAGATGTTGCACTTTAATGAAAGTTAAATTGTGTGTTTTTGATTAAAGGTGGAAGAAATGAAGTTTTGGAGAAAAAGAAGCAAAAGAACGGAGCAATGAGGGGTCAAATAGAGAACATGGAGCAATTGAGCAAAAAGAAATAAATAAAGTGACTTGGTGCCTAGGCGCCCGTATTTGGCTCCTAAGCGCCGGGTAGTTACATGTCCTTCTAGAAGGTGTTTCCTGAGAACCACAGTTGGGCTCCTAGGCACTAGAATCAGTTATGACCTTTTGACATTGAATTTGGACAAATTTCAAAGAGGTTTTTGAAGTGAAACTAGTTGATTTTGAGGGCATTATTTAAAGGTAGGTGTTCCAAACAAAAAGGGGACTATTTTTGGACCACCAATTGAGTGAGCGACCACATTAATGAAAGGGTGTTGAGTATTTTTGAGTGTGTGTGTTTGTGAGTCTTGTGTGCGCCTATTGGAGTCAAGAATAGTCAAGGAACTTTAGAGGATTGCTTGGGGAAGAGTTTGAGATAAGTATTTGTATTTTTTGTTTATGTCTTATTTAGTAAACTTGAGTTTTAATATAAATCATGTTTTGTTGTGCTATCCCCATGAATTCTAAGTAGTTTCCCATTTCTTTCTCCTTACAATAAGAATTAATCATGTGGTATTTTTCACCAGTTTTTATTTTACTATTCAAGCTTGTCATTTGTAATGTTAAAATCTGTTGCAAAACATAATGATCTATGATTCCACATAATTTGTGAAGTCAACAATAACCTTTAGAGTGGGAGGGGGCTCAGTCTATTAGTTAGTGTAAATAGATTAGGAGATAAATTTCATGTGCATAAATTGGTGATTCTAGAGTAATAGGCTAGAACCTTAATCAATTTGATCTAGTGTTTGGAACATTAGAACTAGTTAGTCCTATAAAGAGGGCCCAGTTACTAATCTGGATGTGACAGGCTAGAACATGTGCAACATAACCTGAGATTTTGGAACTTAGCTCTAGATTAGCCAACATTCTTTATACACTTGGGAGAGGGTAAAGAATAGATATGCTTCTATTTGTCACAAAATTTCACTTAAACCTTTAGACATTTGATTCCTGCATATATTTCATACTCAATGGAAGGGGAAAGACTCCTTACATAATTTAAAATTTTCTAGTTATAGCTATTTTAGAAACACTTTAAACTGAACTTGTAGATAATTATTATATTTTTTCTATCACATAAACTATCAAACTTATTTCTAATTTAATATCTACATCTTTTAAGTAAAAATTTTACTAAGTCATTATAAAGAGTTACAGCTTCTCTATCGGATCGATATTGGTGTTTCTAAGAAAAACTTTATATTACTTGAAACAATATGTATAAGTGCGTAGTACCTAATGCACCTAAAATATATAATGTTTTAATACTCATTTTTATACCTATTTTTGATGATATTACGCTTTAATGGAAGGTATTTTGTGTTTTTCTTGCAGGTATGATGAAAATAATTAAATATGATGAAAAGAACGAAAAATGATCAAATTTGGAGCAAAATTATAAAGTTTGAGAAATTTGGCCTTTGGCGCTTAAGCATCAAAGTGCCATCGCTTAAGCACCACAGTTAAAAATCAAATTTAAATCAAATTTGGCAACATTTTCAAGGAGTGTTTGAATAAACTTTTGGTGGCGACTTCCTTAACTTTCTTTGGGCGGCAAATATGATTGAAGGGAAGCATCTTTTGGTGGATACATTGAATCTGGACATGATTTGAAGAGACACCAAGGCACCTTTTGGAAAATTATAAAAATGAAGCCTCATAATTTGTGAGTGTAGTTGTTATTAGTGTGTAAAGTGTGAGAGCTGATATTACAAAACTTGTAGACCTTCTTCTCACCAATTTTATTTTATCCTTATATCTAGTTTTTATTGATGTTTAAAGTCTTTATTAGAGTCATCAGAGTTGAATGCCAATCTCTGTAGAGTTGTATTGTGGAAAGAAAAATTTCAAAGGAACTTCCAGAGTCTGGTGGAGAAGATTTCCAGATAAGTATTCATCTTTATTTATGCATTTTATTTTTCAATAAGATTGTTGTGTTTTCATTACGGTTTATGCTTTCATATCAAGTTGTGTTTTTGTTTCTTCATGAAATCTGAGTAGTTTACTTTATCTTTTTCTTTCTTAGATGATGAAGTAATTAAGTTATGAATGTATGTTGTGGAAAGTATAAGTGTTTAATGATGGAATAAATTGTGATGATTCAATTCCTTGAACTTAATTTACTTCTTGATTTGGCCAGTTAAGATGTTAAAATCTGTTGTGAGATTATGTAAGATCCAATGCAGTATTGTCTCAAACAACAATTGGAAAGAATCACATGAAATTATATGGGTGAGAATTGTAGTCCATATGATTGAATGCAAATATGTATAGAGATATGCTTTATTGGGGAGTAAAATTAAAGAATTTTAGAGTGAAAGGCTAAAGCCCCATAATTTGGTTTGTTATTTTAAATTTTGTTATGAGATGTTAGCCCCTAGGTGGAGGGAATTGGGGGAACTCTAGAGTGAGAGCTGATATCTTCCCTACCTAACCCATCTACAAAATTTTAAAATTTCAAATTAACTAATTTTCTTTATAGAACAAAGTAAGGGTGAAGAATATAATTGCTCCAATTCGACACAATATGTTTAAATACTTCCACAACATAAATATCCATAATTATTATTGATTCATTGAAGAAGAAAAAAAATATTTGTTTCTTATAACTTTTATATAGTGTTTAGAGTATTGATAATTTTATTTCATGCTTAACTTGTTACTAAAATTATCAAAAACAACTTTTCAAAATTAAAACCTTAAAACATACTTACAAAAATCAGTTAAAAAAGTAAAAGGTTATTTTTCTTATTTATTTAAAGTTTTACACATTTTCCTGTGGGTTCGATATCTCGGGGCTTAATCAGAAAGTCCTATATTACTTGTTAAATGATACGTATTCTTGCATAGTATCTGATGCGGACTTTTAATATTGCAGGAACTTATGAACTCAAATTTATATATGTTTATAATGATTTTGTAAAGTCCAAATATTCAACAGAAGTATACATATCATATCAAGTAATATAGGGCTGTAATGGAGTCCTGGTTATCGATTCCATAGGGAAGTCACGATTCTTACAATAGATAATGTAATACTGAAATCCAATACTCAATTTGTAATTAAAGTTTAATGTTTACTTCTACTAACAAGATGTAGAAAACAGTAATAATTAAGCAAACTACAATTACTTCTAATATCTTTAAAATAGAATTAACTGACAGACACACACTAAGTTATCTATTTGAAAGGTTTTGATATATAAGAAAAGTATCTTTCCTCTTGCAACGCATATATGATGTGTGAATGATATGGAATGATTATTTATGGTATTGTTCCAAATAGGACAATAAATGTTTCTTTACCCTCAAAAGAGTACCCCTCTTCCAAGCATGAAAAGAATATTGACATATCCTAAGTTCAGTCACTAAATATAAGGCTAGGCTGGGAGGATACCAGCTGTCACTACGGAGCTCCCACTCACCCTTCACTTGAAGGTTAACCTTCTAGCTTAGTCACTAATCTTAGGATCAAATTGGGGATCTCAGCCTATCACGCTGAAAACTCTAATTTGAAGTTCATCAAAACACATTTGCCTATTTATTTGCATTCAATTCCCATGAACTACGCAATTGATCCATGGATATTGAATGGATTCTTCATTATTGTTGTAGGACACAAAATCCATTCAGAGTTAATGTTCAACAATATATTTTAACAATTCAATTGGCGATCGAAAAGTAAATTAAGTTCGAAATGAAAAAACCAACACAATTTCTTCAATTCTTTAAAAGCACTTCAGATCCACATCATCACATCATCACATCTCTATGCAAGAAGAAAGACAAAGGAGACTACTCAGAATTCATAGAGAAGAGATAATAAAATATGGATTTTATATATAAAATAAAAGTCATACAAATCACAAAAGAAAATACAACTTTTCTCTTTCTCTTCCCCAATGCAATTCTCTTGAAGTTCCTCTAAATCATTTTCTCTCTTCTTTGCAACACTCAATTCCCTCTTTATAATGGAAAGGAAGAAGCAATCTCTCACTTTACTCCTCCTTCACTCCTTAGAGAAGAATCCATCTCAAATTCTCACTTCTACGCTCACTCTTCTAAACCCTAAAACTCAACACATACACTCCCTCTCTAGAACCACACTAGAGCACCAGAACAAACACTCAAAACCAAACCATTTTCATCTAAAAACAGTTACTTATAAGTTAGAAATGAATTCCCAAGAGTTTCCTTAAGCATCCCTTCAAAAAGTTGCCAAAACTCTTCAAATTTGAATTGCACCGACATTGGGCGCCAGCGGTGCTCTATCGTTAATTAAATTTGGGTTCTAGGGAAAATGGCATCGGCAGCGCCCATTCTGGCACCAGTGACGCTAGAAGCTGTTTTCCTCTTTTTTGTTCCTTTTCGCTCCAAATTCGTTCCTTTTCGGTTCATTTCACACCTATTATCATCATACCTGCAACAAATCATGAAAAACACATTTCTTTAAATGTAATATCACCAAAAATGGGTAAAATTATATAACAAAAATAATATATATTTTTGGTGCATCAAAATTACCTAAACTTAACTATTACTTGTCCTCAAGTAATCCTTTTACTACATAGAAATATAACTTAAGGCATTGTATTTTTCACCTGTAAATCACTAAAAGCTTTTCATTCAAAAGAATATATTGGTTAGACTTTTAGAAAGAAATTCAATAACTCAGGTTAACACGACAGGTATAAGAATATTCAGCAATCAAGTCTAAGGGTTCTAGTCTTCTATTTATTTCAAGATAAACCATAATTTGTCACATTAAGAGTGTCATGAAAGATTATGTGAAAAAGGAGTTCATACATACTTCATCAGAATGTAGGTCAATACTTTAAATAAAAATTCATAAATGAAATCAAGTTCTCCCTTTAGGGTGACTCAAGTGAAGCCAATTTTTTATTAGGCGTCTCCTTAAGCATCTCCTCATAAATATTTTTCTTTCTTTTTCTTTTTCTTTTCTTTTTGGGATTGTTTTTCAATCTTTCTTTTCTTTTCTTTACTTTTTCTCTTTTCTTTTTTTTTTAAATGAGGATTATTATATCTAGATAGCCTGTAATGATTTTGAACTTCACTCTCCTCTTTCTAAAGTTCAAACTTGAAACACATCCTTACTTTATAATTAGGTTTGAGCTTTAATATTCATCATAAAGTCACAATCTCTTCTTAACACACAATACTTTAAGTCTCTTAACATTTCAAAATACAGTTTTCTTTACATTAAATAGTTAACTTAATCAAATCCTTTCCTACCAAATATCTTACCCTTATAAAATTAACATTTATTACTAAAAACTTTCATCCAATCCTTCCATAATATTCAACTGAAATAAAAAATTTTAGTTATCTATAGTGAGGTTCAACTGCCAGAAGCTATGCTAATAATTTTTGAAAATATAATAATTGAGAACAAATAAAAGTTAATATTTTTCTACCCTCCCCCAAACTTAAATTTTTCAATAAATTTGAAATAGTAGAGAGTAAAAGAAACTAACCTTTTTGTGCTGGGATCTTGAAATTTTTAAAAGCTATCTGGTATTAGTTAAAATTTACAACTAGCAGGCATGATACAGTTAGAAACAGTGATATAAAAATTTTAAATATTTTTAGGGTAAAGAGATATCAAATTTAAACATCTAAAAATCTAACAAAATATCATGACTATTAAACAAACTATCACAGCACTATGATGCACCAAAAATATATACTATTTTTGCTATATAATTTTACAAATTTTTGGTGATATTGCACTTTAAGAAAATGTATTTTTCATGATTTGTTGTAGGTATGATGATTTTAGGTCATTGGAGTTAAAAGAAGCAAAAAGAAATGAATTCAGAGTGAAAAGGAACAAAATGGAGGAAAACAGCTTCTTGCGCCGCTAGAGCTAGAATGGGCGCCGCCGGTGCCATTTTCCTGAGAGCTTAGAATTAAATTGATGATAGAGCACCGCCAGCGTCCTATTGGGCGCCGCTGACACCAAATGTCTGTGCAATTCAAATTTGAAGAAATTTGACGACTTTCTGAAAGGATGCTTAAGGAAACTCTTGGGAATTAGATTCTAACTTATAAGTAACAGTTTTTGGATGAAAATAGAGTGGTTTTGTGTGTGTGTGTGTGTGTTTTGAAGTTCTAGTGTGTTTTTAGAGAGGGAGTGTGTGTGTGAGTGTTAGTTTTACAAGAGTGAGTGTAGAAGTGAGAATTTGAGAGAGATTCTTCTCTACGGAGTGAAGGAGGAGTAAAGTGAGAGATTGCTTCTTCCTTTCCATTCTAAAGAGGGAATTGCGTATTGCAAAGAAGAGAGAAAAGAATTCAAAGGAACTTCAAGGGAATTGCATTGGGGAAGAGAAAGAGATAAGTTGTATTTTCTTTTGTGGTTTGTATGGCTTTTCTTTTATAAATAAAATATATGTTTTATTGTGTCTTCTCCATGAATTCAGAGTAGTCTCCTTTATCTTTCTTCTTGCCTAGAGATGTGATGATGTGATGATGTGGATTTGAAGTGCTTTTAAAGTATTCAAGAAATTGTGATTGTTTTTTCATTTCAAACTTAATTTACTTTTCGATCTGACCAATTGAATTGTTAAAATATGTTGTAGAACATTAACTCTGAAAGGATTTAGTGTCCTACAACAATAATGAAAAATCCATTCAATGTCTATAAATGAATTGCATAGTTCATGGGAATTGAGTACAAATAAATATAGAAATGTGTTTTGATGGACTTCAAATTGGAGGTTTCAAGGTGACAGCTGAGATCCCCAATTCGGTCCTAGTATTAGTAACTAAACTTGAAGGTAAGCCTTCAGGTGAAGGGTGAGTGGGAGCTCCGTAGTGACAGCCAGTATCTTCCCAGTCTAGCCTTAGATTTAGTGACTAAACTTAGGATATGTCAATGTTCTTTTCATGCTTGGAAGAGGGGGTACTCTTTTGAGAGTAAAGAAATATTTGTGCTCCTATTTGGCACAATACCATAGATAATCATTCCATATCATCCACACATCATATTCTCATTGCACGAGGAAACATACTTTTCTTATATATTAAAATCTTTCAAATACATAGCTTAGTGTGTGTCTGTTAGTTAATTATATTTTAAAGATATTAGAAGTAATTGTAGTTTGCTTAATTGTTAGTGTTTTCTACATCTTTTTATTAGAAGCAAATATTAATCTTTAATTACAATTTGAGTATTGGATTTCAGTATTACGTTATCTATTGTATGAATCGTTGCTTCCATGTGAGATCGATAACCAGAACTCCATTAGAGCCCTGTATAACTTGATATGATACGTATACTTACATTGAATGTTTGGACTTTATAAAATCATTATAAATATATATAAATTTGAGTTCCTAAGTTCTTGAAATATTAAAAGTCCGCGCATTAAGTTTTTGGCGTCGTTGTCAAGGAGTTTTAAACGGTATCTTTTGATAATATAGTAACTACAAACTTTTAATTTGTAGTGTGTAATTGTGTTTTTGTTTACTTTTTATATTATTTGTGTGATTTTATATGCGTAGTAGTGGATCTATAGATTTACTACCCTACGATTTGGAGTTAGAGCGTACTGTTAGAAAAATTAGAAAATAATAAAAAAAAACTGAAAATCTTTGCGAAATTGTGAATAATCAAGATAATCATAGAATGATATTGGAAATTTGCTAAGACCTTTAAGTGATTATACTAACCGATCCACTTAAAAAATACTTATTTTTATGTCTTATTTATGATTCAATTCTTAAGGATATTATGCTTTAACGAAAGGTATTTTTATGTTTTTGGATGTAGGTGATAAAAAAAGAGTTCAAGAAGGAAAAAGGTGCAAAAAGGAGGAAAAATAGAGTTTAAAGGGTAAAGTTACCAAAATTTTAGGTCTGGCGCCTAGGCGCCAGAATCCGACGCCTAAGTGCCAGATCGATACTGAAGCAGATAAGAATTTTGATGACTTTGGGCAGTTATTTTGACGGTTTTAAGCAGTTATTAGACATTCTAGAAGATTAAAATTTACTTATAAATAATAGGACATGTGATACAATGTATCTAGACACGGGAAAATAGTTTTAATTGTGAAGAGGTGTGATCCAAAGTGATGAGGTGCAAAGACTTAGTCACGGACTCCCGCACCTAGGCGCTAGATTCCAGAGCCTAGGCGCCACAGTTACCTTCTAGAAGATACATTGTATTTAGATAAATTTTAGGAGGTGCCTGATCCATGAAAAAAATACCTATTTTTATGCCTTGATTTTTATCAAATTTTTAAGGATATTATGCTTTAATGAAAGTTATTTTTGTGTTTTGGATGTATGTGATGCAAAACTGTCCAAAAAAGAAAAAAAGATGAAAAAGGAGCAAAGAGGAGCAAAAATGGAGCCAAAATGCAAAATTGTCAAAATAATTGGCCTGGCGCCTACGCGTCAGAATTCGGCGCCTAAGCGCCAGAATCCGACGCTTAAGCGCCAGAATCCGACGCCTAATCGCCAGTTCGATACGAAATTCTGTAAGATTTTTTATGACTTTTGGACGGTTATTTTGACGGTGTTAGCGGTTATTGGACCATCTAGAAGATTGGCAGTTATTCTTGGATTATAGCACATGTGATACATTGTATTTAGACACTTGGAAATGGTTAGGATCGCGAAGAGGTGCGACCCAAAGTGAAGAGGTGCGAAGAACTGGACGCAGAGTCCAGCGCCTAGGTGCCAGATTTCAACGCCTAGGCGCCAAACACACCTTCTAGAAAATTCATTGAACATGGACATATTTTGAAGAGATGCCTCGAGGCAACCCTTGAAGCCTATATATAGGAGGCTACTCCTTCAGATAAAAACACCCAAAAACCCACAACCCAATCAAAAACCACCTAGCCCAATAGTTCCATTTAGAGAGAGAAATTAGTGACATATTTTAAGGGCCATATTTATAGTTTATTTTATTAGTTAGTGAGTTTATTTTAGAGTTTGTATTGAGAGTATTTGAAGAGTCGGTACTTTTGAAGTCTATTTACTTTGGAGTCAGAAGGATTCAGAGGTTTAGTTGGAGAAACACATGAGATAAGTATTTGTATTTTGATTCAAAGTTTTATTTATATCTTTTGTTGTTTTAATTCAATGTGTTATGAGTAGTTACTTTACTTTCTCCTTTCAATTATGAAAAGATAAATAAGATAATATAAAATTCGTTGGAGAATTAAAAACTATATATATTTTAAACATTGTGATGATATTAATACTGGATCTTAATTTACTATTTAAATTAGTCATTTAAATTGTTAAAATCTGTTAAAAACTATATCACATGAATCTATGGGTAGTCAAAGGCCTTGTGCGGGTTATTCAAGCTGAAGTGCAAATAAATAGGAAGATATTATTTAATGGGCTTAGAATTGATAAGTTTTTAGAGTGACAGGCTAATTTCATGTAATTTGGTTTATAGAGAATGAAAGGGTCATTAGTAGGGCCGACCATAGCCACCTTTGGACATCTAGTAATGTGAGCCTAGATTAACCTATTCTACTAACAATACATCCAAACCTGATCTACAGATTAGCCAATGTTCTTTATACTATCGAGCGAAGGTAAAGAATATGAATGCTTCTATTTGGTACAATACCATAAATTTATATTCTCCACGAATATTACATTATTTAAAAAGTCTTGGATTAATTGAAAGGAAGAAAGTTGTTTGCTTATTTTTATTTACATCAATCTTTACTTTATTACTGCTTTATTTCTGCATCTAGTAAATTAAATATCAACTTTTTAACTTTAAAAGAAATAAATAAAAATAAAATAAAAATATTTTAAAAAAAATCTATAATCCTCCTCGTGGGATCGATACTGGAGTCTATATTTAAAGCTCTATATTACTTGAAGCGATACGTATACTTGCATAGTACCCCTAATGTGTAAAATATTTTCCATAAAATTATATTTATATACACTAGCCACTATTATTATTTGAGTCAAAGTATTGACTATAACATATTTTTGATAGCATAAATTACTGCATTGGTTGGAGATTGCAAATCAAGTTTTTGGGCATTGCTGCAGATCGAGGGTCAAGTTTTTGGCGCCGTTGTCGGGGAGGCAAAATTTATAGATTTTAAATATTTATTTTATTTATTTCTTTTATTGTTAAAAATACAAAAACATAAAAAAACAAAACAACCAAAACAAAAATAAAAATAATAATAATTTTATTTCTTGATATTTTACTTTTTATTTACTTTTTATGCGTAGTTCTAGATCTGAAGGTTTTTTACCTTTAGATTTTGAATTAGAAAGAACTGTTAGAAGAATTAAAAAAGGAAAATAAATTCAAATTTATCAAGAGATGGCTAATTTACATAAAAATTTACAAAATCCAATTGAAATTAATGAACAAAATGTTTACAAACCATTAAGGGATTATGCAAACCCTACAGTTGATGAACTTCATAGTAATATTCAAATACCTACTGTAGATGCTAATTCTTTTGAGCTTAAATGGTCTATTATTCAAATGGTTCAAAATGATCAATTTGGGGGAACACCAAATGAGTATCCAAATTTACACCTTGCTAATTTTTTAGAACTTTGTGCTACCTTTAAATATAACAATGTTTCTGATGATGCTATTAGACTTAAACTCTTTCCTTTTTCTTTAAGAGATAAAGCAAAGATGTGGTTGAACTCATTAGCAACAGAGTTCTATTAAAACATGGGCCGAAATGGCACAAAAATTCCTCGCTAAATATTTTCCTCCTTCTAAAACTCGCTAAATCGAGAAATGATATTACTTCATTTAGTCAATTGGACGGGGAGACAATTTATGAAACTTGGGAAAGATTTAAAGAACTATTAAGAAAATGTCTTCATCATGCTTTACCTGATTGGTTAATTATTCAAACATTTTATAACGGACTAATTGGATCACTAAAATCAATTATTGATGCTACTGTTAGAGGTTCTTTATTGGCTAAATCATTTGAGGAAGCTTATACTTTAATTGAAGAATTGGCTAACAATAATTTTTAATGGCCTTCTGAAAGGATTAATCCTAAAAGAATGGCAAGTATTCATGATAACGAAGCCTTTTCTATTTTAGCTTCACAAGTAGCTGCTATATCTAAGAAATTAGATAATTTTGCTATCAATATATCACAAAATAACTCTGCTAATATTGAAGATTCTCAAACTATTGAAACTTTATAAGCTATAGCAAGTAAAAATAACCCTTATTCCAATTATTATAATCCTGGATGGAAAAATCACCCTAATTTTAACTAGAATAATTCACAACAACAATGGGGTAATAATCAATCCCATCCAACTGGAAATTGTAACAATCAATTAAATTCACACAATAAAACATCTGGATTTAATAATCAATAGAAAAAGCTATTTATAGAAGAATTAATTTTACAATTAAGTAATCAATTACAAAATTAAAAAACTACTATTTGTAATATTGAGAATCAAATGGGACAAATTGCTAATTTAATTAATTACAGACCTCCAGGAACACTTCCTGGTAATGTTGAAGTCAATCTAAAAGAAACTAGAAAAGAACATGAACATGTTAAAGCTGTGCAACTTAGAAGTGGAAAGGAATTAAAAGAAAGAATGCGAGAATGAAATTGAAAATGAGATCGAGGTCAAGAGATTTAAAAACCTAAAGAAACTCCTTCTCCTAGTCAAGATCAGACTATTATTCCTATTAATGTGGAAGTTGAAAAACCACCACCCCCTTTTCCTCAAAGACTAAAACAGCAGAAGCTTAATCATCAATTTTCTAAGTTCTTTGAAACTTTTAATAAACTTACCATTAACATACAATTTGCTGAAGTATTGGAACAAATGCCAACTTATGCAAAATTTATGAAGGATATTTTAAGTAAGAAATGAAAATTTGAAGCTTTTGAAACCGTTGCATTAAGTGAAGAATGTAATGCAATAATTCAAAAGAAATTACCTCAGAAACTTAAAGATCCTGGAAGTTTTACTATACATTGTGCTATTGGAGAAAAGTTTTGTGGAAAAGCTTTATGTGATTTATGAGCAAGTATTAATCTCATGCCATTTTCTATTTTTCAAAGGTTGAATTTAGGAGAGATTACTCCCACCACTATAATCCTTCAGTTAACTGATAGATCTATCAACTATCCTAAAGGAGTTATAGAGGATGTTCTTGTTAAAGTGGATAAATTTATTTTCCCTGTGGATTTTATTGTACTTGATATGGAAGAAGATAAAGAGATACAAATTATTTTAAGGAGACCTTTTCAAGCTACTGGACAAGCTATGATTGATGTGCAAAAAGGAGAATTAATCATGAGAGTTAATGATCAAGAGATTAAATTCAATGTTCTTAAATCAATGAAGTACCCTGATAAAGAAAAATGATATCGAATGGATATTATTGATTATATAATTGAAAAACATTATCAAGAAAGATGTAAAGTCATTTCTGAAGAAAAAAATGAATTATTAACTCGATGAAAATGAAGAACTAACGTAAGAAGAATTACCTAAAGAAACTCATTATATTAAAGATAACTCGGAAATTTTGGACGTAACACAAAATTATATACTTTTACCCACAATTAAAAAAGCCTCTGAACTGGAATTAAAAATGTTACCTGCACATTTAAAGTATGCTTTTCTTGGAAATTCATTAACTTTACCTGTTATTATTTTTTTCTAAACTAAGTTTAGATCAGGAAGAAAAACTGATAGGAGTGTTAAAGAATTATAAGAAAGCTTTGGTTGGACTATTGCTGATATAAGAGGAATAAGCCCTTCCATCTGTATGCATAGAATTTTAATGGAAGAAGATTTTAAACCTACTATTGAACCTCAAAGAAGATTAAATCCTATCATGAAAGAGGTTGTTAAAAAAGAAATTTTAAAATGGTTAGATGCTGGAATTATTTATCCTATCTCGGATAGAGAATGGGTAAGTCCTATTCATTGTGTTCCGAAGAAAGGATGAGTAACTGTCATTGTCAATGATAAAAATGAACTAATTCCTATAAGACAAGTTACTGGATGTCGAATTTGTATTGATTATCGAAATGTAAATGATGGCACTAGAAAGGATCATTTTTCTTTACCTTTCTTGGATCAAATGCTTGATAAATAGATGGACACTCATATTTCTATTTTCTTGATGGATATTCTGGTTATCATCAATTACTTATTGCTCCTGAAGACCAAGAGAAAACAACATTTACAAGTCCTTATGGAACATTTGCATTTAGAAGAATGCCTTTAGGTTTATGTAATGCACCTGCAACTTTTCAAAGATGTATGAAGTCAATATTTTGTGATTTGATTGACAAAGGAATTGAAATATTTATGGACGATTTTTCAGTCTTTGGAACTTCTTTTGAATCTTGTTTGAAAATTATTTCCAAAGTTCTAAAAAGATGTGAAGAAACAAATTTAGTTCTGAACTGGGAAAAATGTCAATTTATGGTCACAGAAGGCATTGTACTTAGTCACAAAATTTCACAAAAAAGATGGTAGTTGATCAAGCAAAAGTGAAAATGATTGTTGAACTGCAACCACCTACTACTATTACTGATGTGAGAAGTTTTCTGGGTCATGCTGGATTTTATAGAAGATATATAAAGGATTTTTCTAAGATTGCTAAACCTCTTAGTCATTTATTGGAAAAAGAAGCTAAATTTGAATTTAATGAAAACTGTATTAATGCTTTCAATATTTTAAAAGAAAAATTAATAACTGCACCTATAATTATTGCACCTAATTGGAATAAACCCTTTGAATTAATGTGTGATGCAAGTGATTTTGCAATTGGAGCTGTATTGGAACAAAAATATGAGAAAATTTTCAAAGTTATATATTATGCTAGTAAAACTCTTTCTGAAACTCAAAGAAATTACACTACTACTTAGAAAGAGCTTTTAACTATAGTTTATGCCTTTGATAAACTTAGACCTTATCTTCTTGGTACCAAATGCATAGTTCATGCTGATCATTCCGCTATTAAATATTTAATGACAAAAAAAGATGCTAAGCCTAGATTAATAAGATGGGTTTTACTTCTACAAGAATTTGATTTTCAAATAGTGGATATAAAAGGAACTGATAACCAAATTGCTGATAATTTATCTAGAATTACGAATGATGTTATTACTGAGGAAAATATAAATGAGAAATTTCCTGATGAACATTTACATGTTATTCAAGGATGCCAAACACCTTGGTCTGCAGATATAGTTAACTATTTAGTTAGCAATATTCTATCTTATGGATTGAATAAAAAATATATTAATAAATTTAAAAATGATGCTAAAACTTATATTTGGGAAGATCCTCATTTATTTAAATTAGGAAGAGATTCTGTAATTCGAAGATTTGTACCTTATGAAGAAACTTTTGCTATTATTCAAAAATGTCATGATTTCAATTTTGGAGGACACTTTGGAGTAAATAAAACTGCATTTAAAATTTTAAATTCAGAATTTTATTGGCATACCTTGTTCAAAGATGTGAGACATTATGTGAAAACATGTGATCAATGTCAAAGGATGTGAAATATATCTAGAAAAGATGAAATGCCTTTAAACTATATATTGGAAGTTGAAATTTTTGATATATGGGGTTTAGACTTTATGAGACCATTTGTACCATCATCTGGAAAGATTTATATTTTATTATCAGTTGATTATATTTCAAAGTGCATTGAAGATGTAGCTTTACCTAACTGTGATTCCAAAAGTGTTTCAAAATTTTTAAAGAAAATGATTTTTTCAAGATTTGTAATGCTTAAGGTAATTATCACAAATGGTGGAAGTCATTTTAGAAATATAAGAATTCAATCATTACTGGAAAAATTTGGAATCAAACATAGAATTGCAACTACGTATCACCCTCAAACAAGTGGAATGGCTGAAGTATCAAATAGAAAAATTAAAAGAATTTTAGAGAAGACTGTTAATCCTAAAAGAACTGATTGGGTTGATAGACTTGATTCTGCATTATGGGCTTATAGAACAGCTTATAAGATTTCGGCGCCTAGGCGCCACACACACCTTCTAGAAGATTCATTAAACATTGACACATTTTGCAGAGATGCCTCAAGGCAACCCTTGAAGCCTATAAATAGGAGGCTACTCCTTCAGAGAAAAATGCCCAAAAACCCACAACCCAACCAAAAATCACCTACCCCATAGTTCCATTTAGAGAGAGAAATTAGAGAAATATTTTAAGGGCCATATTTATAGTTTCTTTTATTATTTAGTGAGTTTATTTTAGAATTTGTATTGAGAGTATTTGAAGAGTCGGTGCTTTTGAAGTCTATTTACTTTGGAGTTAGAAGGATTGAGAGGTTCAGTTGGAGAAACACTTGAGATAAGTATTTGTATTTTGATTCAAAGTTTTATTTATATATTTTGTTGTTTAAATTCAATATGTTCTGAGTAGTTACTTTACTTTATACTTTCAATTATGAAAAGATAAATAAGATAATATAAAATTCGTTGGAGAATTAAAAACTATATATATTTTAAACATCGCGATGATATTAATACCGGATCGTAATTTACTATTTAAATTGGCCATTTAAATTGTTAAAATCTGTTGATGACTTTTGAGACCTAGAAGGGGATGAATTCTTAACTAGTAGATATCACATGAATCCTTGGGTAGTCAAAGGCCTTGCGCGGGTTATTCAAGGTGAAGTGCAAATAAATAGGAAGATATTATTCAATTTATGGTCACAGAAGGAATTGTACTTGGACATAAAATTTCACAAATAGGGATGGAATTTGATCAGGCAAAAGTGAAAATTATTGCTGAACTACAACCACCTACTACCGTTACGGATGTGAGATGTTTTCTGGGTCATGCTGGATTTTATAAGAGATATATAAATGATTTTTATAAAATTGCTAAACCTCTTTTTCATTTATTAGAAAAAGAAGCTAAGTTCGAATTTAATGAAGATTGTCTGAATGCGTTCAATATTCTAAAAGAAAAATTAATCACTGCACCTGTTATTGTGACACCTGATTGGAGTAAACCTTTTGAATTAAAGTGCGATGAAAGCGATTATGCAATTGGAGCTGTATTGGGACAAAAATATGAGAAAATTTTCAAAGTTATACATTATGCTAGCAAAACTCTTAATGAAACTCAAATAAATTATACTACTACTGAAAAAGAGCTTTTAGCAATAGTATATGCCTTTGATAAATTTAGATCGTATCTTCTTGGAACAAAATGTATCATACATACTGATTATTTTGTTATTAAGTATTTAATGTCTAAAAATGATGCTAAATCTAGATTGATCAGATGGGTTTTACTTTTACAAGAATTTGATTTTCAAATAGTGGACAGAAAAGGAATTGATAACCAAATTGTTGATCATTTATCAAGAATAAAAAATAATAGTGGGAAGATTTATAAGAAAATATAAATGAGAAATTCCGTGATGAACAGTTATATGTTCTTCCAGGATTACAAATGCCTTGGTATACAGATATAGTTAAATATTTGGTTAGCAATATTTTACCATATGGGTTGAATAACAAATATTTTAAGAAATTAAAAAATGATTGTAAATCATATATTTGGGAAGATCCTCATTTATTGAAAATAGGAAGAGATTTTGTGATTCAAAGATGTGTACCTTATGAAGAAGCTTTTGGAACTATTCATAAATGTCACGATTTTGAATTTGGAGGACACTTTGGAGTGAATAAAAATGCATTTAAAATTTTAAATTCTAGATTCTATTTGCCTACATTATTTTAAGATGTTGGACATTATGTGAAAACATGTGATTGATGTCAAAGAATGGGAAATGTATCCAGAAAAGATGAAATGCCTCTAAACTATGTATTAGAAATTGAAATTTTTGATGTACGGGGTTTAGACTTTATGAGACATTTTGTACCATCATCTATAAAGATTTAAATTTTATTTGCAGTTGATTATGTTTCAAAGTGGATTGAAGCTGTAGCTTTACCTAACTGTGATTCCAAAAATGTTTCAAAATTTTTAAAGAAAATGATTTTTACAAGATTTAGAATGCCTAGGGAAATTATCACAGATGTGGGAAGTCATTTCAGAAATATAAGAATTCAATCATTATTGGAAAAATTCAGAATTAAACATAGAATTGCAACTGCTTATCACCCACAAGCAAGTGGAATGGCTGAAGTATCAAACAGAGAAATTAAAAGATTATTAGAGAAGACTGTTAATCCTAAAAGGATTGATTGGGTTGATAGACTTGATTCTGCATTATGGGCTTGTAGAACAGATTATAAGACACCTATCAGAATGTCACCTTATCGGTTAATTTATGGTAAACTTTGTCACTTACCAGTTGAACTGGAACATAAAGCTTATTGGGCGATAAAGGAGTTCAATTATGATTTGAATGCTGCAGGAGAGAAATAATTATTACAACTAAATGAAATTGAAGAGATAAGAAGTGAGTCCTAAGAAAATGCAAAGATTTATAAGGAAAGAATGAAGAAATTGCATGATAAAAAGATTTCAAGAAAAATATTTGAGCATGGACAAGAAGTATTATTATTTAATGCTCTTTTAAAACTTTTTCTTGGAAAATTAAGATCTAAATGGATGTGACCATTTATAATTGAGAAAGTACACCCTTATGGAGCTATGGATATTAAAGATCCCAAAACTGGAAAAATATTTAAAGTTAACGGATTAAGACTGAAGCCTTATATGGGAGAAATGAAACCAAATTACAAAGAGGCTTACAAACTGAGTCTACCCGATTAATTCAGTTGATTAGGTCGGGCTGACGACGTTGAACCAAGCACTTTGTGGGAGGCAACCCATTTGTTATCATTTTGATTGTTTGTGATTTGAATTTATCTTAATTATTGTTTGTGTGTGGATACACCCTTTTAATAGACCTATTTTAAGACTGAAACTTTGTAAAATTTGACGATAGGTGAAACGGTGTCGAACATGGTTCCGGTGCCTAGGCACCAAAAGTTGGCGCCTAAGTGCCCGCATAACCATTAGTATCGATAGTCTAGCGCCTAGGCACCAGATTCCAGCTCCTAAGCACCACAGTTACAGATTGTGGAAAAACCGAAAAACCTCAGTTTTCCACACAAAATCTCTTTATAAATTGCCCTATCTTTATCCACAATCCCTAAGCAACCTTATTTTCTACTAGAGCAAACCATTTTAGAGGAGATAAGAGGATTTTGGAAGCAATGGATAGAGGAAGTCATGGAAATGAGGTAAGAGACAAATCACCCAAAGATCCTCAACCTTATTTTAATGGTTTTATTACAGTTAGTATGGAGAGGTTATTTAGTCATTTAGAAAAGATTGAAGTGGAACTTCAAAGCATTGGGAATCGTTTGCACGAGATGTATCATCAAATTGAGCATTTGGAATGGCAAATGAAACTTCAGTTTGATCATATGGTAGTCTATCAAGACGCTCAAGTAGCAATGTATGCGAAGAACAAGTGGATTGATGAAAAGATGGCTTTGGAATTTCTAAGGGCGTTGGTTTTCTATCCCTGCAGTCTTAGCGAACTTCATTGTGAAAGAGATGGAAATTGAAGTTTAGTGTTGAATTGATCTTTTATGTGTTCTAGGTGTGATTGAGTCAAGTTCTAGTGTGTCAAATATCGAGTTTGTGTGGTTGCTTAATTATTTAAAGTGTGTTGTTGGATTGAAAATTTTCTTTGTAATTTATGTTGTTTGTGTTGTTTATAGAATGATGAACCTTTTAAAAATCTTGTTCTGGAATTTATTGAGCTTGGAAAGAAAAATATGAAATGGAATTGAAGAAATTGGTTATATCTTGAGTTTGAAATGTGGATCTAAGTTATCATTTTAATTGATTTTGGAAATGTTTGGAAGATAGAAATTGGAGTAATATTCTCATTTGAGTAATTAGAAGTCGAATTTGATAAGTTTTGGTGAAAAATATAAAATTTAAATCAAATTTTTGAAAAGGCGAGTCTGGAGCCTAGGCGCTAGAACTTGGTACTAAGCGCTGGTTCAATCTGTACCCGAAAATCGGGTTTATTAACCCACCAATGCCATTTTTAACGCCTAAGCCTCCTTCTTCTTTCCAGTTTTGTGAAAATCAACCCTAGAGATCCCATTTGAGGTCGGAATTTTGAGTTTTAATCTTTGAATAACTCAATTTTTTCATCCCAAAGTCAGATCTACATTCTAAACCAATTATTTTTTATCTTCACCATGGATTTTGCTCTCTTTGAATATAACCGAAATTTTGAGAAACAAATTTATTTTTAGATTTAAATCCATGGATTTTTAAGCTCTTTCATGTTTGTAAAGCTTAAATTAGTTCATTTCCTTTGATCCTATTAATTTATTTTGCATTCCTATTTCACTTTTAGATGGCACCTAAATCTAAGAGAGGAATGGAACGAGAAAATTTTGATCGTAGCAAGTTTTTCACTGCTGCGGCACATTTTCGATACAACGATTTTGCTACGACAAGGAAGTTTATATCTGAATGAAGTTTTCACAATCCTGAAGGAAGGATTGATGATACGATCGTTGCACTCAACTGGCAACGATTTTGTTATTTTACTGTTGTTGCTGTTATCCCTGTCATCAGGGAGTTTTATGCAAATTTTGTGGATGTTGAGGAGTACGAGATCTTTGTAAGAGGAGTTGGAGTAGGATTTACTCCAGAGTGAATCAACATTTTCTACGGTCTACCGCCGAACATCGAGTGCTATTGCTCTGGATTATCTCCATCTGAGGGAGATTTAAAGATGATTATTGCTTACCTAAGAGATGGAACTGAAGTTTGGAAGATCCAGATTGAAAAGTGGGTAAATTTTTCATCTTCTAGGCTAAATGGTGTTTCAAAGGCATGATAATACCTTATTTCTGCTCGCCTACTTCCATCCAATCATTTGAGTGAGGTTACCAAAGACAGAGCTATCCTCAACTACAGTATACAAGAGAGGAAGCTGATTGATGTTAGGAGTATCATTTATGAGTCTGTAGAGGCCACTACTCGTTCAAGCACTTCTGTTGGACTAGGATTTCCATCTTTGATTTATTCTCTGTGTGAAAGTGCTGGAATTGCTACTGAGATTTCAAAAGGAAAGCTTAAGTCTACAAAGCCTATTGGAAGATAAAATGTCAATATCTATGATCGACTTCGAGGTAAGAGTTCTACCACACCTTCTAGTTCATTACCTACTACTGGTAGACCTTCTACTTCTGGACCTTCTTCTTTTGCTGCTAAGCCACCATCTAGTTTCAGAGAATTCATGCATGATAAGTTTATGGAGCAATAGAATGAGTTATTTCTAACTCATTGTAGAGTAGATACGATCGATAAGAAGATCGATCATCTTTCTAAGTACACCCAAAGGAAGAGTGATTATGATGCTGAGTATTCTGAGTCTATTGTTAGATTTCTGAAGGGTGATCATGATGTTCATTTCCCTACCTGTCCTAGATTCTTACCTTATGTAGATCCGAAGGATGTAGAATTTTCTTTTGGTGACAACGATGAGGAGGCTACAACTAGTGATTAGTAGTTTGATTTACCTCCTGAGATGTGTTGATTCTGTTTTTAGTTTATTTCTAGTATGTTGGTACTGATGAGTCTGATTTTACTATTATTTGTTGGTGTTGATTTGCTTAATTAACTTTGTATGGACTTTTAATGTTTAGAATATTTTAGATCATCTATTGTGTTATGTATTAAAGACTGAAGTATGGATGAATTTTTATTTTCTATGATAAATGTTTATTCTATTTCAGCCTACTGTTTAGTATTCCTGAATAGTTAGTAATGTTGAATGTTTTAAAAAAAATATTGTAGAAATTAACTCCTACTCTGCAAAATTTTCTATATATGCTTAATCATTTCTGTTACATACATATTAAAGCATGTGTAGAAGTAGAAATGAGTTTTTCCTTACTACATTATCATTGTACCTAGATAAATTCTTGTTTATTTCTTTCACTCATGCTTTAGAAAATTTTATGATTCATTTTTATACTAAAGCTGAAGTTTGGGGGAAGAGAAAATTCTTTGAAATTTAAATATTATTTGTCCTTAATGTACTAATATTTTCTTTAAAAATATTAACATAACCTAAGGAATGAAAAATCTATTTAAGATAACTTAAAATTTTGAATTTATAAATAATTTAGTAAACTTAACTAAAATTTCAAAAATTTTGTTTGATTTTAAAAATAGAATTATTTAAACTAAAGAATAATAAGATTAAAATTTTTTCTATTTATAGTAAAGAGAATTGTATTTTTGAAATACTAAGGAATCAAGATTATTACTTGAAAAAGAAAAGCTTGAAATAATTTTTGAAAAATACTTATTAAAAATGTCATATTTATTAAGTAAAAATGTATAAGATTTTAAATATAAATTAAGGATAGTGAAGTTCAAAATTATTAACAGGCTATCCAAAAATAGTAATCCTCACAAATATAAAAAAAATTGGAGGATTGAAAAATATCCTTAAAAAAAAGAAAGAAGAAAAAAAAGAAAAAAAAAAGAAAAAAAAAGAAGAAAATAAAAAAAAAGGAAGAAAAGAGCAAAGAAATGTGAGGAGAAGCTTGAGGAAATGCCTAAAAAAATTGGCTTCACTTGAATTTTCTTATAGAAAGAAAACAAATAATATTTTTAACTTAATTTTTATATACAAATATTTTTTCGAAAAATGTTTCATGAATGTCTTTTTCTTGTAAATATTCTATGTGACCTTAATATGATAAATTACAATTATTCTTGAAATAAATGAAAACTAGAAGTCTTATGATTTAGTAGTTAAATATTCTTTAATTCTTAAAATTAAACTTCATTAGTGAAATTTGGTTAATGAATTGTTAAAGTATTTATAAAACCAAAAATTACTAGGAATCTTAAATATTTAAACATCAATCCAAATGTTATATATTTTATGTATTTAAAAGGGTTACTTGAGGACAAGTATTGTTTAAGTTTGGGGTAATTTGATCCACATAAAAAATACCTATTTTTATGCCTTATTTATGATTCAATTCTTAAGGATATTATGCTTTAATGAAAGGTATTTTTATGTTTTTGGATGTAGGTAATAAAAAAAGAGTTCAAGAAGGAAGAAGGAGCAACAAGGAGCAAAAATAGAACTTAAAGAGTAAAGTTGCCAAAATTTTAGTTCCGGCGCCTAAGTGCCAGATCGATACTGAAGCAGATAAGATTTTTGATGACTTTGGGTAGTTATTTTGATAGTGTTAAGCAGTTATTAGACTTTCTAGAAGACTGGAAGTTACTCCTAATACATAGGACATGTGATACAATGCATCTGGACACGGGAAAACAGTTTTAATTGCGAAGATGTGCGATCCAAAGTGAAGAGGTGCGAAGACTTAGTCACAGACTCAGGTGCCTAGGAGCCAGATTCCGGCGCTTAGGCGCCACAGTTACCTTCTAGAAGATACATTGTATTTGGATGAATTTTGAAGAGGTGCCTTAAGCAACCCATGGTTAAATTCGAAGCTCTATAAATAGGAGTCAATTCTACAGAGAAAGTGTACCCTAAAGCCCCCAGGCACATTTTAGTCCCCCTTTAGCATCCAAACATTTTAGGGAGCCACTTTCTTTAGTATTTAGTTATTTTATTTTGAGTATTACTACTCAATTCCTTGAGTAGTAAGTGTGAGTTTTCAAGTATTGTTGCTGTTGAAGTCTTGTACCTTGCATTGGAGTCAGTAAGAGTGAGCGGATCAGTTGAAGGAACATTTTAGATAAGTATTTGTAACTTGGTTCAAAGTTTTATAAATATGTTTTGTTGTGTGAATTCAATGTGTTCTGAGTAGTTAGTTTTGTTTCTCCTTTCAACTATGAAAAGATAATAAGATAATTAAATTTTGTTGGAGAACATAACTTAAAATATTAATAAAAATTGCGATGATATTAATACCTGATCTTAATTTACATTTTAAACTGGTCATTTAAATTGTTAAAACTTGTTGAAGAATTTTGAGACCTATTTGGAGATGAGTTCTTAACTAGTAAATATCACATGAATCCTTGAGTAATTAAAGGCTATATGCAGGTTATTCAAGGTGAAGTGCAAATAAAAAGGAAGATATTATTTATTGGGCATAAAATTATTAGTTTTTAGAGTGATAGACTAAATTCTAATAATTTGGTTTATAGAAAGGGAACGAGTCACTGGTAGGGCCAACTATAGCCACCCTTAGACATCTAGTAGTGTGAGCCTAAATTAACCCATTCCTCTAATAAAACATCTTGAACCGATCTATAGATTAGCCATGGTTCTTTATTCTATCGAGTGAAGGTACAGATTAGGAATGCTTCTATTTGGCACAATATCATAATCTAAATTCTCCAAAAATGATAATTGTTCTGAAAAAATCTTGGATTAGTTGAAAAGGAGAAAGTTGTTTTATTTATACTTTCATTAATCTTTACCTTCTTACTGCTTACTACTTTTAGTAGAAATTTTATTAAATTTAAAGAAATCTGAATTTCGAAAAGAAATAAAAATAATAATTACTTTTGATTTGAAAATCTAATAAATTTCTTAAATTAATTTTCTCGTAATCTTCCTTGTGGGATCGATAACCAGGACTCCAATAGAGCCCTATATTACTTGAAACGATACGTATACTTGTGTTTGAAATTGTGACTTTTACAAAAATTATTATAAATATTTAAATATAAATTCATAAATTCTTACATAAGTAAAGGTCGAACAACATCACTAACCCAACAGCAGATGAAATTCATGTGACTATTCCAAACCCTGATGTTGTTGCTAATTCATTTGAACTTAAACCTGTTATTATCCAAATGGTACAAAATAATCAATTTGGAGGAACACCTAATGAGGATTCAAATTTACTTCTCACTAGTTTTCTAGAACTGTGTGCTACTTTTAAATATGACGAAGTGTCGAATGATGCTGTCAGACTTAGAATTTTTCTTTTTTCGTTAAGGGATAAAGCTAAGGAATGATATCACATCTTTTGGTTAATTTGAATTGGAATCAATATAAGAAGCTTGGTAAAGATTTAAAGATCTTCTTAGGAAGTGCCCATATCATGCGTTACCAGATTGGTTAATAATTCAAACATTTTACAATGGATTAGTGGGATCATTGAGACCAATTATAGATGCTGCTGGTGGTGGATCGTGAATGTCAAAACCTTTTGATGAAGCATACACATTAATAGAAGAAATAGCTACTAATAATTTTCAATGGCCCTCTAAACGTGTAAATCCTAAGAGAGTAGCTAGTATTCATGATTCAGATATGATGAATATAATAGTTTCTCAAATTACAGCCCTTTCTAAGAAAATAGATCAATATGGAATGAATTATTCTCAACAACCACAAGTGTTAGAGGAATATTCATTTCGATGGATAACAAAATCTCAAACACCTTATGAGACTTTGAATGCTATTAATAAACCTAATAATTCTTATTCAAATTATTATAATTATGGCTGGAAGAATCACCCAAATTTTAACCTGAATAATAACAATGACAATGTTAACCCTTATTGGGGGAACAATTCTATAAATCCAGTTGGAAATTCGAACAATCAAGGAAATACCAATTTTAGATCCTCTTATCCTCTTGTATTCAATAGTAACTCACAATTTAAGGATAAGATGCTGTCTACTGTAGAAATGATTCTGAATATAGGAAATCAATTACAAGCTCAAGGTGTTGCGATAAAAAATATTGAAAATCAATTGGGGCATATTTTCACTGTACTTAATGATAGACCTTCTAGAACACTTCCAAGCAATGTTGAGATGAATCCTAAAGATCAGAATAAGGAACAACTTAACGCTATTCAATTAAGGAGTGGAAAGGAAATGGAGACAAGAGTACAAAATGATGTTGAAATAGAAAAGGAGAAGGTGGATATTAAAAAAGGTTCAAACAAGATTTATCTAGACTTGAAATATCCTCTTAAACCAATGAAGATTACTGTTGAAAACCCACCGCCTCCATTTCCTCAAAGATTGAAGAAACAAAGTAGGGATAACACATTTGGAAAATTTTTAGAGATCCTTAAGAAATTAACGATAAATATTCCTTTTTGTTGAAGCATTAGAACAGATGCTTGACTATACTATGTTTAAGAAGGATATTCTCAAAATGAAAAGAAAGTTCACAGATCATGAAATTGTTGCACTTAGTGGAGAGTGTAGTGCAATTATTCAGAAGAAGCTTTCAGAACAACTTAAAGATCCTGGTAGTTTCACCATCCCATGTGCTATAGGTGGAAAAGTTTTCAGAAGAGCCTTATGTAATCTGGGAGCTAGTATTAATCTTATGCCTTTTTCAACTTTAAAAAATTTGGGAATTGGAGAAATTTCTCCTATGTCTATGACTCTTCAGTTGGTCGATCATTCCATTACTTACCCTAAAGGAGTGGTAGAAGATGTGTTAGTGAAGGTGGATAAATTTATCTTTCCCGTGGATTTTATTGTACCCGATATGGAGGAAGATAAAGAAATTCCAATCATTTTGGGAAGACCATTACTTTCTACTGGGAGAGTAGTGATTGATGTTTAAAATGGAGAATTAACAATGAGGGTTAATGATCAAGAGGTGGCCTTTAATATTTTGAAATCTATGAAGTATCCCTTTATGGAAAAAGATAATGAATGTTTTAGGATGGAGGTCTGTGAATGTTTAAGAAACGATCATTTTGAAAATATATTTGAAAAAGAAGTGGAGTATGAAAATATGTTTGAAGAAGGAATTAAAAATGAAGAAAATTCAGATAGTGAAAAGAATTAAGATTTGGAGTATGTTTAGGAGAGATTTGAAGTATTAGACACTATGGAAGGTGGAAATAAAAGCTTAATTCCATTTATATTAAAACCTCCTGAACTTGAGATGAAAATTCTCCCTAATCATTTAAAGTATATATTTTTAGGAGAATCATCTACCCTATCAGTTATTGTATCTTCGGAGTTAAACGAATATTAAGAAAAAAATTGATAAAAATTTTAAAAATATACAAAAAGGCTTTTGGAGGGAATTTAGCAAATATTAAAGGAATCAGTCCTTCAATTTGTATGCATAGAATTTTATTAGATGAAGAAAATAAACTGAGAGTTGATCCACATAGGAGATTGAATCTAATAATGAAAGAAAAAGTTAAGAAGGAGATTTTAAAATGACTGGATGCTGGAATTATTTATCCTATTTTGGATAGTGCTTGGGTGAGTTCAATACACTGTGTACCAAAAAAGGGAGTGACTGTTGAAGTGAATGAATGTAATAAAATTATACCCACAATACAAATTAATGGATGGCAAATTTGTATTGACTATAGGAAATTAAATGCCGCCACCCGAAAAGATCACTTTCCTCTTCCTTTTCTCGATCAAATGCTGGATAGACTTGCTGGACACAAGTACTACTGCTTTCTGGATGGATATACTGGTTACCATCAAATACCTATTGCTCCTGAGGATCAAGAAAATACAACATTTACTAGCCCTTACGGATCCTTTGCTTTTCAAAGAATGCCTTTTGGACTGTGTAATGCACCTGCAACATTTCAGAGATGTATGTTGTCTATCTTCAGCCGTATGATAGATAATGGAATAGAAGTTTTCATGGATGATTTCTTTGTATTTGGTACTTCATTTGAAATCTGTTTAAAAAACTTAGCAAAAGTTTTGGAGCTTTGTGAGAAAACAAATTTAGTTCTGAATTAGGAGAAATATCAATCTATGGTTGCAGGAGGAATTGTACTTGGGCACAAAATTTTTGAACATGGTATGGAGGTCGACCCTGATAAAATTAGAGTAATTGAGAGATTCCCACCACCCACTACTGTGAGAGAGGTGAAGAGTCTCTTAGGACACGCTGGATTTTACAAGCGATATATTAAAGATTTTTCTAAAATTCATAAACCTTTGTGTCGACTTCTAGAAAAGGATAGAAAATTTGATTTTAATGATGAATGTTTGTGTGCTTTTGAATTATTAAAAGAGAAATTAATCACTACACCTATAATTGTTTATCCTGATTGGGAGAAACCATTTGAACTTATGTGTGATGCTAGTGTTTAAGCGATCGGAGAAGCAATGGGGCAAAGGTATGATAAAGTTTTCAATGTCATTTGCTATACTAGTAAAACTCATAATGAAGCTCAAATTAAATATACCACTACTGAAAGAGAGTTATTAGCTATAGTATTTGCTTTTGAAAATTTTAGACCTTATTTAATTGGAGCTAAAAGTATTATGCATACAGACCATTTAGCTATCAAATATTTAATGCGAAAGAAGGATGCAAAACCTAGACTAATTACATGGATACTTCTTCTGTATGAATTTGATTTTGTGATAGTTGATAGAAAGGGAACTGATAACCAAATAGCTGATCATTTATCGAGATTAGAATTTGATAAATTATCTGAATTTGAGAAGGAAGTTACAGAAACATTCCCTGATCAACAACTTTATACTATTAAGGGAAGAAATTTACCTTGGTATGCTGATATTGTGAATTATGTTGTGAGTGATATTGTACCACCTGATTTAACAAGGTAACAATAAAAAGAAGTTTAAATATAATGCAAAATTTTATTTTTGGGATGAGCCCTGTCTATATAAACAGTGTAAGGATCTGATTATTGAAAGATGTGTGCCACAGGAAGAAACAAATTTAATTATTCAACAATGTCATGATTCTGAAGTTGGAGGTCATTCCAGTGTTGATAAAACTACCTTTAAGATTTTACAATCTGGATTTTATTGGCCTACATTTTTTAAGGATGTATACAAATATATTAAATCATGTGGTTGATGTCAAGGAGTAGGTAAGATCTCTAGAAGAAATGAAAAGCCTCTAAACTATAAATTGGAAGTTGAAATTTTTGATTTATGGGGATTAGATTTTATGGGACCATTTACTCCTTCATTTTGAAATATATATATATTGGTTGCCATTGATTATGTCTCGAAATGGATGAAGTTATCGCTTTACCTAGATGTCATGCTTGAAGTGTTTCAAAATTTTTAAAGAAAAATATATTTACGAGATATGGAATGCTGAGAGTGATTATAACTGATGGTAGATCCTATTTCAGGAATAATCAAATTAAGGGATTGATTGAGAAGTTTAATATTATTCATAGAATCTCTACTACTAATCATCCCCAAACTAGTGGTTTAGCAGAAGTGTCTAATCGTGAAATTAAAAGAATTTTGGAGAAAACTGTTGAAAATCTTAAATCAGATTGGTCTACTCAATTAGATATTGTGTTATGAGCTTCTAGGATTGCCTTTAAGACCCCTATTGGAATGTCTCCTTATAGACTGGTGTTTGGTAAGACTTGTCATTTATTTGTTGAATTGGAGAATAAAACATATTGGGCGATAAAAGAGTTGAATTTTAATTTGAAAAATGCTGGAGTGAAGAGATTTGTGCGATTCAATGAAATAGAAGAAATTAGAAATGCATCTTATCACAATTACAGAATCTATAAAGAAAGAATGAAATTGTGGCATAATCGGAAGATATTGAAAAATAAACTTGAAAACGGATAAAATGTTTTGTTATATAACATAAGATTAAAATTATTTCTTGGAGTGCTCAAGTCTAGATGGTTGGGACCATTTACAGTTGTAAAAGTTCATTCTTTTAGAGTTGTTGATATTGAGGATCTTGATACTAGAAAGATTTTCAAGGTTAATGAGCGTCGATTAAAGCCTTGCTTTGATGGGTTTCAACCCAACTTTAAAGAGGTTTTAATGCTGAGTCATCTCGATTAGCTGAATGGTTTATCGGGCTGACGACATTAAACCAAGAGCTTTATAGGTGGAAAACCATATCTATCTTTGTTGTGTTTGCTTATTTTTTTGTAGTCGTGTTTTTTAGATAGTTATTTTGGAATCCTAATCGCTCCTAAATACTTTTAAAATTTGATAAATATTGGATCGAAATGAGGTATTGAAATATTTCAGGCTAAACGAAGTTCGGTGAGATTTTTTACCACTGACGCCGCTGAACCGCCTCTGTGCACTTTGCATAAATTTAATATTTCTTGTATTTGATATAGATGTGTATAAAGATATTCAATAATCACAGAGTTAATCTTTCAACACAAGTATACATATTGCTCAAGTAATATAGGGCTCTAATGGAGTCTTAGATATCGATCCCACAGGGATAGTTCAGAGGGTACGGACTAGGATTATAGAAACTAATTTAGAATCACAACTTGGTAAATCAAATTGCCTATCTGTCACTAATATACAATCCTAAATAAGATGGAATTTTAATAAACTAGTTCTACTAACAATTAAATAATTCTACTAATAAAGTAAAGTTCAAATAAATAAGCAAGAATCCTTCTCCTTGTTAAGAAGTTTAAGTGAAATGAATAATTAAAATTAGTTTAACAACTGTGTTGTTCCAAATAGGAGCATAACTATTCTTTACCCTTTGGTCCAGGCATAAAGAACATTAACTAATCTTATGCTTTGTTACTGAATCTGCGGCAAGGATGGGAGGATACCGGCTCTCACTTCGGAGCTCCCACGTTCCCCTCACCTGAGGGCTAGCATCTACACTTCAGCACCCAAATGATGGGAATGAATTGAGGATTTTAGTCTGTCACTCTAAAATCTCCAATTCTACGCCCGATAAATATTACTTCCCTACTTATTTATTTACCCTTATTTCAAGGAATTTGAGCTCCCTGAATCTTGGATGTAATCTACACTATAGTTGTTAAAATACAACATATTTTAACTAATCAATTGGCGATTGAAAGAAATTAAGATTTAAGTGAAAAGATTATCACAACTTATTTAATATTCTCTTGGCAGACAAATTTAAATCACCATTTCACAAAAATGTCAAAACAAGGAGAAAGACAGAAGAACTACTCAGATTTCATGGAGAAGATAAGACAAAACTTGGATTTCATATACAAAAGCAAGGTTCTACAAATTAAAATAGTTAAATACAACTTATCTCAAATTCCACCCCAAGCAAACTCCTTGAAGTTTCTCTGAATCTCTTCCTTTCTTTGCAGCATGCAGGATTCTCCTTCAAAACGATAAGGAGGAAGAAATCTCTCACTTCCCTTCCACTCTTACAATCTCTTGAAGAATCCCTCACAAATATCATTAATTGAACTCATTATCTAAAACTTTAAGGAAAATAAGACACTAACTAACACTCTAGAAACCTTTTGGACTCACTAGACACACACTCTTGACACTCTAGTGGACACCATTTTCGGCCCCAAATTATTTCTTTTAAAGTAGTTGAAGAGTTTCCAAGAGTTTCCGAAGCATCTCTTCAAAAATCGTCCACATTCAATGCACCTCGTGAGAGAACTGACTTTCTCACCGTCAGCGGCCTCGAGCACGCCTTCGGCAGCCTTCTATAATACTTAGCCTTGGACTCTCTTTCATAAGGTCCCCTGTAGGCAGCCTTGATGTATCCGTCAGCGGGCTTCCTTGTAATATATTTTCTGAACTCTCAAAAAAATGCCGTCGTTCGCGCTATCGAGCTAGCCGTCGGTGCCCTAGATCAAATTTTCATATTTTTTTATCCATTTTGCTCCAAATTTGCTCCTTTTTGCATTTTTTTGCTCCAATGTCCATAAATCATCATATCTGCAACAAAACATCAAAAATACCCTTCTTTAAAGTCCAATATCATAAAAATCAATATAAAGTAGGCATGAAAATCTTAACATATTTTTAGTGGGTCAAAATCCCCCAAACTTAACTATTACTTTTCCTCAAGTAATTTTTAGTACTACATAAAAGTTATGATTCATTATGGTAAAGTTTTAATTCATGAATACTATAAATTTGATTTAAATAAATATCATAGTAAGACTTCTTAGAAATATTTTCAAGTAATTAGATTAACTCTGCAGGTATAAGGCTATCTAGTTATCAAATTTAAGAGTTCTAGTCTTCTATTCATTTCAAGAATGACTATATGTTCCAATATTAATTTACTTAGAATATTGAGATGATAGGAAATTCATGAGAACACTACTAGTAAAGAAACTACTTCAAAAATATAATTTCAAAAATATATTTTGTTTTCCCTTTAGGTTAATCCAAGTGAAGCTAATTTTTAATAAGCCATCTCCTCAAGCTTCTCCTCACATAATTTTTATTTTCTTTTTTATTTGGATTGCTTTTCAAACCTTTATTCATTTTTCTTTTCTTTTCAGGGATTGTTTTTCAATCCTTTATTTTTCTTTTCTTTTCCAAGTGAGGATTAGTATATTTGGATAGCCTGTTAATAATTTTGAACTTCACTCTTCTCTTCTTAAATATGAAACTTATATCATTCTGTCGGCATATTTTAGGGTTATGTGTTTAATTTTTGAAAAAGGGGTCGCCTAACAGAAATTGTGCGGTGAATTTTTAATTTAATTTAAATAAATAATTTGAAAAGTAGTATTTGATTTTTGAAAATAATTTTAAATTTGAAGATTTTAAGATATGAAATCAAACCGATCTCACATCCCAAATAGTTTATATAAACGAGCGCCGTACCACAAACCGTGTATCTATCCTAAGGATAGACACATTGCTTGATGGTGGGGCTCGATTAAATAAACTAGAAGATTTGTGACATCCGTTCGTCCGCGAACCAATTTTATAAGCCGACAAATTCCCTCCCTAATATGAAAACATTAAACAGGGTTTATATTACTCGGGTTCATTAAAATTCCCTATAAGGGCAAGCCCCTATAGTTAATTACATCTTAAGTGACGGGAATCGACTAAGAAAACTCTCGATAATAATCAGTAATTCTGCTCTCAAGAACTTCAAAGTTTAAGTTTTCAAAGGAATGAATTTTGGAATTTCAATAGAGAGTGGATCAAATTTGGAACATTTTATTTTGGGAATTCAAAGGAAGAAAAGGTAGGAGAAATCACAGATTCGAAGCGAACTTCGATAATTTCCCGACTATCCTATTGTTTGGCTTGAATTTTGGAAAGTCCTAATATTTATTTAATGTTTTGATCTTGCCAATTTTAATTAATTAGGACTTATGTTCGTATGACATGATCACACAAATAACTTCGAAGATATGAGGGTTTATGTCATATCTGATGCTACCTCGAATCCTAAGACCGGTTAGGGCTTAATTTGCAATGCAAATGCCTAACAAAGAGGTTGAGGATTTATGTTGCACTAGGCAAACTACCTCAAAATCCTATGGCTTTGTTGTTTAATTCTAGGAAAGTTTTGCTGATGTAGATTCAAGTTTTGCTGACGACGATGGCCGTGCTGCCCACCATGCTTCAAGCTCCTTATTGTTGCAGAGGTTTAATTATAGAAGTCATAAATCAGGAGATGAGAAAAGTGTTTTGGTTTAGAGAAAATCTTAATTTCCAAGTGTTTTTGTGTTTTAATTAAGACAAATCTTAAAGTTGATTATAACGACACCTGTTAAGATCCCACTGGCTCCATCCTTCCGCATGGTTATTTTTATCGGATTCACTTAGCTCTAGATGAATTTGCTAAACTCAACCGAATGAGTTCCACACTTTCATTTAGACCGTGGGAAATCCCGTTAGCAACACGTAGGTTACATCATCCGAGGTAATCCCGATCATCCAACAGACGTTTTAATTTAGTTGTAATTGTAGTTTTGTGTTCTGTTTGTGATTAAATTTTGAGTTGTTTTATATTTTGAAATGTTGTGGCGGTGAATTTTATCTTGCAATGACTTTTAACTTAGTTTTGGTTTCAGCTTTAGGACTATCCTAAAGGTGTGGGTTTTCATGCAACAATTGTTTATCATGCAAGAAAAAGTAAGTGCGATGCAATTAAAGAAATTGCAATAATGTAAATTGCAATAAAATAAAAGCGTACCCGGAGGGTATTCCCGTCATCCCAAGCCGCACTTAAAACACAATTAGAATATTTAAGCAAGTTCCTAGGTAAAGCTAAGGGAAGGGTTATGGTTTTCTACCAAGTTCCTAATCCTATAGCTAGTCATTTCTTATGACGTTTAGGTTCTTGTGTTTTGGTTTGAGGACGATTTTCTTCATAAAAGAATAATTAAGTTCAGTTGTTCTTATAAACATCCTATCGTACTGAGGAAGTGCTTAAGACGAACCTTAAACATCTTTTCAATATTGCTAGAATTGTTTTAAGTCCAAATGAATTTAATCATACAAATGAATTAATCGTCCGGGAATTCAAGTTTTGTTATCTTGCTTAGTGAACTAGGACATTTGAATATCCTATAAGTGGAGTAACATTTCATTTAATGTTCTATTTAGGAGTTATGATAATAAAAGTTCTCGAGGCAAATCGGTGTTCAAATGATTTGCGATTTAGTTTAACTTCGCTTAAAGGGTTTAAATTTGGAATAGTGTTCAAGTTGCTTTATATTTAATTTCTTTCATGTCTTAGGTGATGTTATTTTTAATTTAATTTAACTTTAATTTAATTTAATTTAGTTTTAATTTTAATTTAATTTTGATTTAATTCAATTTAGTTTGACTTGATGTTAAATTAATTTAGTTTAATTTGATTTAATTTCCTTTAATTTAATTTAATTTGATTTAATTTTAATTTAATTTAATTTAATTTAATTTAATTTAATCTAATTTAATTTGTTTTAATTTAATTTAATTTAATTTAATTTAACATTTTTTTAATTTAATTTAGTCTAATTTAATTTAATTTAATTTATTTAATTAATTTAATTTAATTTAATTTAATTTAATTTGTTTATTTAATTGAATTTAATTTAATCTTTAATTTAATTTTATTTTTAATTTTAATTTAATTGAAAATTTAAAATGTGTTTAATAATTTAACTTTTTAATTTAATTTAATGATTAAGTCCTTTAACATTTTAAAACTTAAATTTGAATTATCATTTTCAATTAGGAATTTAATATTATTGAAATAATTAATTTAGGGATTTTTAAATTAAAGAATAAATCTCTTCCTAATAATATCCCTATTTTAATAATTCCAATTTTATTATTCTTCCAAATTTAATCAATTATTTAATTAAGGTTTATTTTAATTATTTTAAATTGTTTAATGGGTTTCTACCCTTTAATTATTTAAATTTCAATTATCCAAATCAGATTAAGATCAAATATTTTACTTGTTAATTTTATTAAACCTAAAGTTTTAATTAAGGGTTAAAATTTTTTAATTACCATTTTGCCCTTCAAGCTTAATAATTTCATAACTCACTAAATTGAGCTTAAATGAACTTGAAATTTTTATGTGACTTCACTCATATGTCAATAAAGACATGAGAGGAGAAAATGTGATTTTTCTCGTATTTAATTTATTTATATAATTATTTTTAGTGGAAAATAGGGATTTCAAAGGAAAATTTAATAATATGACCAAGGGAAAGTTTCTGTCCTTAAGAAAATTATGGGACATTTCCAATGACAAGAGGACCACTTGGACCAATTTTCGTGATTTTTTGAATTATATTATTTTTATTATAATTATTTTAAGTTTTGGAGTGTTAATTAATTTAAAAATAAAATAAAGGTTGAAAAATGAAATTTATATATTTCAAAAATCTCTCTGATATCAAGGAAATCAGAGAATTAATTTTTGTAATTTTCTGATTTTTCTATGATTTATTATAATTATTTTAGTGAAAATGCCAAAAAAATGTATTATTTAATTTTTAAATTACCTTAGGGCTTTAAAATTTAATATCTCATTAAATAGACCTAAGAAAAATATGGGGTTTGTTCCTAAGTGATTAAAATTCAAAATGTGACATTTTGGTGAATTTTATTATTTTTATGATTTTTATTATTTTTTAATTATTAAAATATTAAAATAATACAAAAAATCAACTTTTTTAGAAAATTGAAATTTTAATTTTCTTAAATTCCCCTAATATCAGAGAGTCTCCAAAACCAATTTGGTGAATTTTTGAAAGGTATTTTGAAAGTTATGAATTTTTGAAATTTAAATTGATTAAATGACTTAATCAACCCATTTGGTAGGGCTAACCAAGTCCAATTGACTTCAAATTTTTATGGTGAGTTCCTTTGATCCTAAAGGTCAGTGGAGAACTAATTTCAAGTCAATTTGATGTATGATTAGCTCTAATTAATTAGGGATCTATTTTGGGTGTTTAAGCCAATTAGGGTTATTTTAAATGAATGAACTCAAAACCTATTTTTCCTAGTGGTCCTCCTGGTCATAAGAGACATCACCAAATTTTCCTAGAATTTATTTCACAACATGTTAATTATTGGAATTAAAATACTCAAAACAAGTAACATGAATTTGAAAAATCAATAACTTCTCATAGGGATGGCCTCTGACTTTGGAAAATGCAGGGAATGTTCCCAAATTCAGAGGCTTCAAAAGCCCAATGGTCTCATGACATGGTGCATTTCCTATATGCATGGAGAATTAAAATAATGCAGAGGGTAAATAAATTATTAAAAATAAAATACTTGATGAAATTAAATGATTTCTTTTCCACATTATTCTCCTCTGTTCACTGAGCAAGAGGGTATTTTTATTTTATTTTTCTAATTTTCCTACACAAAGTTATGGATTTTTGAAGTTTAGTGGAATTAAATAAATCGAAAAATCCCTAATTTTCTATTTATCCGAGTCTGCCGCCGCGTCAACCTTAACATCCCCGAAGTGTCGCGCGGCGCGCTCCCATTCGACGCCGCCACTCGAGTCGCCAGCCCGGGTCCCGCCTTCCGCGTATCATCCGTTGATCCGACCTAATCTGAGCCGTCCGTCCGCGCGTGTATTAAATGAATGACATCCATTCATCGTCCCCAAGCATCCTCATCCGAGAGCCGTCCACACTAAAACCCTAAGAACTCACTCAATACTTAACGGATTTTCGTGTTCTTATGCTCTATGGATTCGTCTTGAAGAGACGAAAACATCTATACGGTGATCATGCATTGAAATTAAAGCATTTGAAATGGAGAATCTCCGAAGCTCTGGATGAAGAATTAGCTCACACCTTCGCTCGTAGAAGTGTGGCTTCAATCCGAGGGTCGTGTCACCTTCGATCGGATCCCAGCAAGCTCCGCATGAAGTCTCCCGGTCCGGTGAATTGCATAGTATGATTTGGACCACGCCCGATCACAAAGCTCGGAGGCCGGAGCAACCGGGTGGCCTAGAGAGGGGGCTTTTGCCGTGGACTTCTTCCCTCGGTCCGGTGAAGGTGTAGAACCAATTAATTTGAGGATTGATCCACCGCGGGGAAGTGTCCCGGTTTCGGGTGGAATTTTGGCCGAGAAATCGGGTTCGTTGGTGGGGATTAGGGCAAATCGGCACCGTGGATCAATCGCTCTAAGTATGGAGAGTGATCCGGAACAATTTTGCGCGAGTTTCGCAAGGTCCGGTTCCAAGCACCTCCTATGGCCGAGAGGGGGTGGTGTTTAAATAGAGAGGCCGGAGAGCCTCACGGGATGGCCAAGGGTTGGGATCGGCCTTCTAGGTCAAGGGCGAGCACAGCCATGGTGGCCATCGGGCATGGGGCAGCTCGCAAGGTGGAATTCCAAAGTTCGGCTCCTCCATATGTCTCGGCCATGGAGTTTTCCCGCGACCCGAGCGGCTGGCCTAGCAGGCATGGGTCACCCTCGTGTCCAGTGGGTCGTGGTCTGGGTTTAGTGCAGTCAATTGGGCCTTGCCATGTGTAAAGGGGATGGCTTAGAATGGAATGGGGAAGAGGCCATTTTGGCTTGGTTTGGGTCAACCCATCATTTTGGGCTTGGTTCACCCTTCAAGGTGGCTTTGGGTGTTGTGGGGAGTCAAAAGGATCAGCTTGGTTTGGCATTGAGAAGTCCTTATCCAAATATATTTGGATTAAATTTGGGTTAAGGTGAAAAATGCTTAAGGTTAATGACTTTTAGGAGGTGCTTAAAGGACGTCCTCCTTTTTCCATTTAAGGAGAGTTGACAACTTAGAGATCCTCATGGCTTGATAATGGCTTGCATGTGGCTTCATGGTTCCATGTGGCTTGGGAAAAGATTGGGTCAATTTCATAAAAGTGGATTTTATGGATTTTGGCATTTTTGATGGAAATTGTTATGGGGCTTGATTTGGAATTGTTTAATTGATGATTTTGAAACTTAGGGGTGATTTTGATTAAATGGATGATGAGGGGAAGTGTCATGTGGGCTTTGGATGAATTTAGGCTTTCGAATTCGAAGGAAGTGGGCTTTTAGGAAGGTTTAAGGGAAGTGGGCTTTTTGAATTTTAAAATGCACTTTAGGATGAAATTTTGGTAAAGTCTTGGGCCAAATAATTGTTGGGTTTAGCTCATAGATGTGTCATGAGTGACTTGGAGCAAATCGGGAGTGATTTGGGTTCGAATCGGGTCGAATTTGGCTTCTTTGGTGAATGGGCCAATATAGGTCAAAGTGGGCTAACTTGGGCCAATGTTGGGATAGGGTTGAAATTGATGTAAAATTAATGTTGGGAAATGTTTATGGGAGTGTTTCAAAGAGGTTTTGACTTTGGTTGGGCTTTGATTTTGGGGTTTGGGCTTATTCGGGTTAGGTTCTGGGTTTAGGTCAAAATTGGGCCTTTTAACTTTGGGTTGAATTTGAGTGGGGTTTGGGTCTAAATGTTGGGCAAATCATGTTAGTGTTTTGTTTGTGGGTATGTTAAGGAAGATTTGGAAAAAGATTTGGGGTTAATTGGAGTTGAATTGGGTGAGTTTCGGGTTATGTTTCGGGTCATGGGTCCAAATCGGGCTTTAAGGCCAAAAGTGAAATTTGATCCAAATGTCAATCAAATCGACTCGGATTTGGTCTAGATTGGTATTGGGAATGTTGAATTGAAGTTTAAAATTGAATTGGACCAGAACTTGGGTCAATCGGGTAGGTTTGGTTTAACATCGGATTCACTTTGGGTTAAAATGGGTCAAATCGGGGGTTTTGACAAACGTGGGTAAATTGACAAAATTGGCCCATGGTGTAGTTGAACAAAATGAAATTGGAAATATTTAGGGTTTTTAGAATTTTCTGGGAATTTTCTCGAATTTTTGGATTTTTGGGTCAAGAGGGGTATTTTGGGTATTCTGAGGGTATTGGGAGGTATTCTTGGAATTTTTGATATTTTTGGCTATGGATGATCAATTTGAGTGATGTGGAAATATTTGGGATTGGTTTTGAGGAATTTTGGGTGATTTGGGTTTTTTGAAAAATTTGGGTGATTTCAAGGGTTTTGGGTAGGCGAAGCGGGTGTAGGGTCCCGGGGGTCAAAAATTGAAAATTTGGGAAATTGAAGATTGGGTGAATATAAGTGGAATGAAATCATTTTGGTTGAGCCATGAAGCCATATCAAGCCCACATGAGCCATGAAGGGACTCATTCGAGGCATCCACTATGTTGTTCTTAACCCTCTTAGCCAAGGGCTGAGGGGTTAAGGACCATCCATGTGAATCACCTACATGAGTCAGGAGGTCAAGTTAGGTATAGGTGTGTGAAAGTGTAGTGTATAGGTGTAATGTGTGTGTAAGTCAGCCCCTTCCCAAGACCAGGCCACCCAAGGTAGTCCTAAGGCCAAAGAGTCCTATAGGAACTCATCCTTTAAACTTCCACATTTGATTTCAACCCTCTAGGTGATTAGAGGTCTGCGACTCAAGTTTGTGGAGTTTGGCAGGGAGTTAAGAAGTGGTTTGAATTTCTAAAAGGTGGGTCCCAATTCTAGTCCTCTAAGATAGTCAAAGGAAAAGCCTAAGGCTAGATCCTAAGTACTAAAAAGAAGAAGAGAAGACCTCATCAAAAATGAGGTCAACAAATGGACCCCCAATAGGTGTGGTGAGCTGACGGAGCATACCGCGCGTATTGGGGTTGACCGAAGCAATCAACAAAACCAACACAGATGTCCAAGTGACAAACTTAGACAAAGTGAAGAGTTTCCACCGGGGAGTGTCAAGTATATCTCTCGATCGGAGATTTCGAACTCTCGCCTGGGGAAAGGAAAAGGAGGTGAATTCCAAATCACATGATCTCGGGGAATTTTGATTCGCATTTTATTTTGTTCGAATTTAAGTTTTGATTTGTGAGCTCGCATTTTAGTTCGAGTTTTAATTTAGATCGAAGTTTTGTTAAGATTAATTTCAAGGGATTTTGATTCTGAAATGAGAATTGGAATTTTGTGGTTTTAGATGTAACATCTTCAACCTCAAAAGAAAATTGAATCGATTGGATTGAATCATTACAATGAGGAGAGATCTCAGAGCAATGCGGTATCGGATATAGAATCCTTAACCTCAAGAGTTTGATTTCGATGTATTTCATTGCGATAGGGAAAGAATCCTAAAGCAATGCAGTCTCGGATGTAAAATCCTCAACCCCAAGAAATTTAAATTTGATGTATTTCATTGCGATAGGGAAATGATCCTAAAGCAATGCAGTCTCTGATGTAAAATCCTCAACCTCAAAAGTTTGAATTTGATGTATTTCATTGCGATAGGGAAAGGATCCTAAAGCAATGCAGTCTCGGATGTAAAATCCTCAACTCCAAAAAGTTTGAATTTGATGTATTTCATTGCAATAGGGAAAGGATCCTAAAGCAATGCAGCTTCTGATGTAAAATCCTCAACCCCAAGAATTTAAATTTGATGTATTTCATTGCGATAGGGAAAGACTCCTAAGTAATGCAGCTTCGGATGTAAAATCCTCAACCCCAAGAATTTGATTTTTGATGTATTTCATTGCAATAGTGAAAGGATCCTAAAGCAATGCAGTCTCGGATGTAAAATCCTCAACTCCAAAAGTTTGAATTTTGATGTATTTCATTGCGATAGGGAAAGACTCCTAAAGCAATGCAGTCTCGGATGTAAAATCCTCAACTCCAAGAATTTAAATTTGATGTATTTCATTGCGATAGGGAGAAAGAATCCTAAAGCAATGCAGTCTCGGATGTAAAATCCTCAACTCCAAAAGTTTTATTTTGATGTATTTCATTGCAATAGGGGAAAGAATCCTAAAGCAATGCAGTTTCGGATGTAAAATCCTCAACCCCAAGAATTTAAATTTGATGTATTTAATTGTGATAGGGAAAGACTCCTAAAGCAATGCAGTTTCGGATGTAAAATCCTCAACCCCAAGAATTTAATTTTTGATGTATTTCATTGCAATAGGGAAAGGATCCTAAAGCAATGCAGTCTCGGATGTAAAATCCTCAACTCCGAAAGTTTGAATTTTGATGTATTTCATTGCGATAGGGAAAGACTCCTAAAGCAATGCAGTCTCGGATGTAAAATCCTCAACTCCAAAAGTTTGATTTTGAATAGTCATTGACTTTGCAAAGATTTGTAGTGTTGATTTGAAAAAGTGTGGAATTTTCGTGTTTCGAAGAATTTCATGAAAGTTGTAAAAGACTTTCATGGAAGGAAATAGATTAGAGGGAATATGTAGATGTCACATATCCCGTTCGAAAGAGTTGATCTGAAGTCACCGGTTTGATTGATACAATTCCTCGCCATCGCATTCGATCCGTGTCAATGGAATCAACCGCTTCCATCCCCGACAAGGGAGAGAGTAGAACGGATTTGATTTCAGTATCTGGGAGATTGAATTCGAGATTCGATCGAGATTCGAATCTGGAAAGATTGAATTTGAATTTGATCGAGATTCGATTTGAAATCTGGAAAGATCAAATTCAAGTTCGATCGAGATTGGATTTGGAATTTGATTGAAATTTGATTTGAAATTTGGAAAGATTGAATTTGAATTTGATCGAGATTCGATTTGACATTTGGAAGATCGAATTTGAAATTCGATTTAAAATTTGTGCTCATTTTGTTTGTCCTTTAACGATTCAAATTTATTTTATCGTTTATTTAGTGTTCATGTGAATTTGGTGTTCATCATTTTTAGATTTTTAAGGAAAGTTTTCTTTTATTCTTTTTTTTATTTCTTTTCTCGTTCTTTTGTTCGAAGTTCATTTAACTTTAATGGCGTTTCCCAATCAATTTGCACAAAAGAGGTGAAGGCCAAAAATGTGACATGGTCACTTTCATTCCAATCATGTCGAAAATACATCATACAACTTAATCTGGAATACATCTCATACAATCCATGTAGACTCAAAACGGACTATGTATGGTCTTCGTCGATCCATCCAAAGAAGCATCTGTCAAAAATCCATGTCTGAATAGTGGGGTACATGGTCAATAACATCACCTTCCAAGCCATCCTTGGCAAGGATGTCGTATGGATGTACATCGGAGGTGTGATATTTTCCATGTAGCTCACAACCGTAAGGCCGGAGGCTCTCTAGCTCCGGTCCGGCCGGAAATGGTAAGGTGTCTTCCCGTCGTCCATCCTTCCGAAAGTAACCGAGATCCGCTTCACCGGTACTCCCGGTATGCAATGCTTAGCGATATCTTCTCTCGTTGCCCTTCGCGATCATGACGGAACCTACCGGTAAAGGTATCTTCACCGGCCCTCGGAACTCACCCGGGCCTACAATCCGGAGGTCGCATCCGAACATGATGTTACACTCGTTCAGGAAAGAGATCGTGCAGTAAGGTCCGACAAAGTCGTGGTGATCTATGTGTGGGGGTATGCAATCACCCCGCTCGTAGATGTTAATAATGCAACTATTGGGTATGCAATCCGTCGGCAAAGCACCCTCCATGTTATCAATCTCTTTACCATTCTCTCGATGACTAATGGCATCGGATCCACTCGCCCATGATCGGAGTATTCCCGTGGGTTTCCCTTCCCGTCCTCCGCAAAGTCAGTAACAACATCCACATCGTATTGTAATTCTACCTTTCCCCGGCATCCATCTCCGGGGTTCCGAGTAGGTGTTTTCCTCAGCGGCCCGCTCGCCCATTCTTTTCAAATTCCGGATGCAATCCACGATTTGTCGTTGTTCATACTCCGAGAATACGTCCGTATGTAGCTCGAGGCCCTCTAAGATATCGATCCTTCGCCTCTCGATTCTCTCGAAGTATTCAAAGGTTTTCTTTCGACATTCTCGCATTCTTTCCAGCTCGTATTCCGAATAATCCGCAAATGGCGAGGCCTCGGTGACATATTGTGGGATATACGGCTCAATCCCTTCACGTTCTCCCCGCATACCTCGGCTCCTCGGGATGATGTCCGTCGGGACATCCCTCGGGGTTGCTTCGCAACAAGGTCATGCATCACCTGGTGGTTCTATCTCGGTAGCGTGGTAGTCTTCTTCTTCCGATCTTCGTGAGATTTCCCCGGTCCTTTCTCGTTATCCTAGGAGCCGGCCTCCTTTCTTCGTGTTCCCGGTGAACCGGTGTCCTCGAAGTGTATGTGCCGGGCAGAAGAATCGTCTCGTCGCGCCGGTCCACTCGCTAGTTTGGTTAACATCTTACTGGATACGGCGATTCTTATTTCTTCGTTGCGTTGTCGTGAGAGTAACTCTTCGAACTTCTGAATCTCTCGTGGCGCGGCGCCGACAAGCTCGCCTTCCGCCGTAGCGACTACGTACTTTATTTTCTTATCTTCTTCGCTGTTTACCTTTTTTTCTTGTCGCCGGATCGGTGGCTTGGGCCACCCACTTTCATCACCGTCCGCCCGGCGCTCTTCTCACCAATCGGGACCCGGCCACTTTCCTCGTACTGTAGGCCTGCTGGTACGAAGTCCAAGTTAATCTCGATTATCGCTCCATGTTTCACCCTCTTTTCATCGAGTGCAAGGCTTACGCCATTTCTAAAGTTCAGGACCAACCTCCCGTTCGACATTTCCCTGCGAAAAGACAAGGAAAAGGATCAGGGGCTGTACTAAGAACAAGAACATTAAGAAAATGTTTATTAAAGAACACATTTTTTATTTATTTATTTTTTTTTTGTATTTAACAGGAATGAAATGGGATAAGATCAGGAAAGAGATTTTGATTTGGAAAAGAAAACAAGGAAAACTTTATTATCATGATTTTATTTATTTTAGCACATTTTATTATTTTTGGGTTCGGACCCAGTCATAAGTAACTACTTCACCCGTGTTTCTAGGGATGAAAAATCCATTCCTTTGAAACATCAGGTAGCGTAATACTTTTTCAAGTATCGTCCATTGATCGGAAGCATATGTCGTTCTCCCTGGCAATTCACTAGCTGGTAGGAACCTCCTGAGTATACCGCTTCAACCACAAACGGCCCTTCCCAAGTGGGTTCAAATTTTCCTCCTATCTTGCGGTGTGCAAGAATAGTCTCTCGAGAATGAGAACTAAGTCACAAACTTTCAAGGTTCTCCGGCGACTCGCCTTGTCATGGGCTCGAACCATCTTAGCTTGGTATAGTTCTAAATTCTGCTGCGCTGCAAGTCTTTTCCCTTCTAGGCTTTCTAATTCTTCTAGTCGTAATTTGGCATTCTCTTCTATCGTGATCTTATTTGCAACTACAATTCTGAGTGAAGGAAGCTGAACCTCTAAAGGTAACACTGCCTCGGACCCATATACCAAAGCGTAAGGTGTAGCTTTAGTAGGAGTTCTAAAGGTTGTCCGGTAGGCCCATAAGGCTTCTAACAACTTCTCGTGCCAATTTCTCTTATTATCATCCAAAGTTTTCTTTAAGATTTGAACGAGAGTTTTATTAAAAGCCTCGCCGAGGCCGTTTGCTCTCGGATAGTAAATTGTCGAGTATCGCCGCCGATTCCGTGTCTCCCGACAAAATTGTTGATTTGCGTGCTTCGAATGCCGACCCATTATCCGAGATGATCTCGCGCGGCACTCCGAAATGGTAGACAACTTGGTTCTCGAAAACCGCAAGCACGTGGTGTGCTTTCACTTCTCGAGCGGAACCGCTCCGCCCACTTGGAAAAGTAATCTGTAGCCGCAAGAGTGAAGCGATGTCCTTTTGAAGATGGTGGTTCTATTGGACCCACTATATCTGTGCCTCAACATTCAAATGGCCACGATGCAATTGTCGAATGTAACACATTTGGAGGTTGGTGTAGAACCACTCGCGCACTCGGCATCGATGACAGCTCTCGGCGATTTTCATGCAATCGGTCATAATCGAGGGCCGTAGTACCCTAGTCTTTTAATTTTCATTTTCATCTTGGACCCGACTAGTCGAGCGCCACGAGTCCCGAATGCACCTCTTTAACAATTTCACGGCCTCGCACCCGCTCAGGCACCTTAAGCAACATTCGATCGAAAGACCTTCCGTATAACGTGTTGTTTATTAATGCGTAGGACGCAGTTCTTTTCTTGATCCGATGGGCCAACGACCTATCGTCCGGTAGTTTTCCCGTTTGGCAGGTAGTATATTAATGGTCGTCGCCAATCTTCTCGTGTTTACCGTCACCGCCGCAACCGATTCTTCTTCTTTTTCCGATTCGTGTATCGTGTCTATGTCAAGCCGCGACAGACTCCGACGTCCGTGAACCGACACTTCCAATCGACTCATCTTGCAAATAGGCAAACTCTTTTGCGAGGCGAGCTAACGCATCCGCTAAGGCATTTTCTTTTCGGGAATTTTGTAGATCGTCACATTCGGAATCTATTCCAACAACTCGTATGGCATACCGGAAGTATCGCTCAAGTCTCGCCTTTAAAATTCCGTACCGTCCGACGATCCGTCGAATGATTAACCGTGAATCCCCATAGATGTCGATGTCCGTTATCCCCATTCGAATAGTTAATTCCGACTCCCGTTATGAGAGCTTCGTATTCCGCTTCGTTGTTCGTACACGGCTCCGTCGAGTGGTAGGAGTATCTTAACATCCCCCGCTCCGTGTTATAAAGATTAGCCCGATTCCCGCCTTACCGGCACTATCACTTGCGATTCTTCGTCTTTGTGTGCCGAAGATGCTCCGTCTAAATATATTCCCAACGTCGATCATCGTGTCTTCTAAGCTCATTATTTGTTCATCCGCGCATCGTCATCGAGAGGAGATTCTACCGCAAAGGGTGTGTTGCGAGGAAGTCCGCTAAGACTTGTCCCTTTATCGCACGAAGAGGCACGAAAGTTATATCGAATTGCAATAATATCATCGACCATCCGGCAAGTCTCGCTGGAAAGTGTCGGACGAGTCATCAAGTATCGCAATGGATTAAACTTCGAGATCGAGTCGACCTTATGAGAAAGCATGTAGTGCCCGAGCTTTGAGCGGCGAAGATCGTGGCCAAACAATGCTTTTCAATTGCGGGATACCTTATTTCCGTCTGAAGTAAACGACGGCTTAAATAAGTAAAGAGCATTTTCTTTACCCTCATCATCGACCCTGCCAACTGTGGCTCCGAGAGAGTCGTCTAAAGCCGCGGTATAAAGTATCGCGATCTACCCGAGATCGGGGTCGCTAAGACAGGAGGTGTCATTAAATATTGTTTAATGTCCTCGAAGGCCTTCTCGGCATTTCTCTTCCCAAATAAATTTGGCGTCCTTTTTAACTAAGTGCCGAGAAAGGCCGACACCTACCCGACAAGCTTCGAGATAAAGCGTCGAAGATATGCCAGCCTTCCTCGAAAGGATCGTAGTTGCTTTAAGGTTTTGGGAGGCGGCATTTCTAAGATAGCTTTAATCTTTTCCGGTCGATTTCAATTCCACGATGTCGGACAACGAATCCTAAGAATTTCTCGGAGGTGACGCCGAAGGCTCATTTTAAGGGATTCATCTTAAGTTTAAATTGTCTTAATCGTTTGAAAACAATTCTCAAATCATACAAGTGGTTGTCCTTTACTTTGCTTTTGATGACCACATCATCCAAGTAGCATTCGACTTGATTGTGGATGAGATCATCAAAAATTCTCGTCATCGCTCTCTCGGTATGTCGCTCCTGCGTTCTTCGGTCCGAATGGCATCACCGTGAAGAATATACTCCGATCGGCGTTCCGAATGCCGTGAGCTTTTCATCTTCTCGGAGCCATTTTTATCCGGTTGTATCCTCGAAGATCCATCCATGAATGAGAATATTTCACGTGTCGAAGCAATGTCGATCATTAGTTCCGGGATCGGTAGAGGGAATTCGTCTTTTCGGACATGCCTTGTTTAAATCTCTCGAAGTCCACACAAATTCCGATCCGACCATTCTTCTTTCCGATCGGCACCACATTGGCTAGCCAAGTCGGGTATTGTTCTTCACTTGACAAATTTAGCGTCTATTAGCTTTTTTAACTTCAGCTATGACTTGTTGTTCGATTTCTAGACGCATTCTTCTCGGGACCTCGTCCGACCGGGACGAAGTAGGAGCCACTCCTAGCTTATGGATCGCGACCTCCGGAGCTAAACTCGGCATCTCATCGTAGTTCCAAGCAAAACAAGTCTTTAAATTCCATTAATAACTTGATTATTTCTTCGAGTCTTCTTTATCGAGTAAGGAGCTAACAAAGGTAGGTCTAGGTTCTTCGCTAGTACCTAAGTTAACTTCCGTTAACTCATCTATTGTAGATTGAATTTCTTCTTTGAATTCTGGTGGAGCGTCTCCAATTTGTAAATTTTCAAATTCTTCTGTAGTTTCCATGCAGTTTTCATTAGACTCGCAAGTGACAACCAAGCAAAATTCAGTATCGTCAACTGATCCTACCGTACCGAATCCGAGACCATGCTTTGAATCGGGCGGACGACCGGAGTTATTCCATAATTTTCAAAATGTTGTGATCGGTCTTTTGTCCATTGTCGAGGTAAGAAACCACGCCGAATTAAATTTTCGAACACGTGGAGAGTACCACTCAAAAGGTAATTCCATTAATTCCGATGAAGTGACATCTTCAAATTGTACATTATTTTCAGCTTTGAGGAAGAAGCACCACGGTAGAATTCGATTGGCTTCGCACCGCCGCTACGTACCTCTTTGACCACCATACCCTCGATCTTATTAGAATGGATCGGGGTCGTGGTCATAGTATGTACATAGTGGTTAATCTTCTCGTACATCGACTTATATTCTTCATTCTTCTCATCTTCGAGAGAGATCCTCGAATTGCGGCTTCTTCCTACTTATTGTCGCCGCTTCTTGCTTCGATTTCTTTTTCTTTTTCGTAACTATCTTCCCAATCAACATTGATGGCCGGTTTCTCTCGTCCAACTCGTCCTAACGTCTCTGCCACGACCTCGTCCCCGGCCTCGACCTCGGATGCGAGTTGTGGAGAAACCTTAACCATCTCGCCGTGAGGGAGTGGTGAGTGACTGTTGGACTAGAACTTCAGGTTCTTCGTTGCCCCGAACTTTCTTTGCTTCAGTTGTCATGGTATCTCTGGAGAAGATTGTTTTCTTCGGAGGTGCATAATAAGCTGCATCTTCGTGAATTCCAATTTCGTGTACGGAGAATGGTTGTAAGTCACCTTTGATGCACTCGTTCCCTCCATCGTAGTATTTGATGCACTGATGTAGAGATGATGGTACCATCCTGTTTTCATGTATCCAGGGTCGGCCCAGTAGAGCGTTGAACGACGTTTCTAAATGAATTATGTGAAATTCATGTATCCGAGGGCTCTTTCTCCTTTCTGGTTGAATCCTCTTAATAACATTTTGTCGGCTTCGAGCTCGCGGGCATCAATTTCAAAATATGCTAGTGTTCGAAGACTCATTATAATGATTGATGCTCCTGGATCCACCAATACTCCGGAGAGCGTAAACTTCCCAATTGTAACTCGAAATGTACAACGGCTCGGCTGTGGTCTCGCTATCCCGAGTAGTAGGTCATTGTCCGTGAAGGTAACACCTCGCTCTTCTTTTAACGAGCAAACCTCATCTAAGGAATCTCCGACCATTCGAGCTAAGCAAATTTTCGGATCAAGTAAGGCCTCGATCGAGCTTCTCTCATCTCCTTCGATAAGATGAGAGCGTCGTAGATGCTCGCCTGGTCGGTAGTTTCCTAAGATGGGCTAGCACGTTGTAGTCCACTTTATTTTCATGTGTCTCGATTTCTTCTCGAATGGGTATTTCTTCTATCGGGTTGGTTCTTCCCGAACAACCACCCGTTTTCCTTTGTCCTTCGGACCCATTCTCGGAGGTAGAACTCTTCCACTTCTTAAGTCGACTTCTGTAATTTCTTCCGAATCTAGTGTCGAGTTTGTCGGTGTTTCCTCCCGAATCGGAATGATAGGTTCTTCTTGATTAGCTTCGCAGTCCGAAGGCTCTAACTCTATTGTGACCGGAGATCCTCGAAACTCGCGTACGCATTCGTTGCTCGTCGAACTCTCGTAGCCTCCTTGATGGATGTCTTCTTTGTCATTGTGATCATCGAGATTGTGTATGATTTGAGAATTGTCATTTGTATCGAAATCAATGTCCGGATTGTCGCTAGTTACGTAATCGTTAGAAACAGTCAAAACATAGCCAACGCCATCACCCTTATCATTATAAGATCCCTCCGAAGTGAGCAGATAATCATACAGAGTCAGAGGTTCGAGGGATTTCTCCCCCGAATCCGAAACAACTATCCTAGGATAAGCAGCCCCTAGTCTAGCCTTAGGAACCTCAGTCCTCTCTTCTTCGTCGATTTTCTTCTTCTCTTCAATCGTCTCCTGTTGAGGAGGTTCTTCTATCGCAAGTGATAGTGCCGACTCGACAGGTTTTGAACTTTGAATTGAAGCTCGCACCGAAGCGGTTTGGATGTCGTCTAAAATCTTTTTCGAAGACCTCGTCCAAGCGGTAGTCCATCCATCGTCGCTTGTATAGGGATCTATCGGAACGATGGGATCGACCGAGACAACATCGACGGAACCTCCTTTCCGGGGTTCCTTCATGTACTCCTTCGGGATTGTTATATTCCCTTTCCGAAGGTCGTCATCGAGCCAACTTTTCAAGGTAATGCAATCTTCTATCTTGTGTCCAAGCATCCGGTGGTAAGGGCAAAAGTCGGGATCACCTTTCTTGTTGACTTCTTCTCGGTCTCTTAGGCTCCGCAACTGGAAATCCGGAGTCTTCATCGACCACGGAACATTTTCAGCACCGCCTCATTCTTGAACGGATACTCCTCGCTCGTAAGCTCCCTTAACGTACGTTGCGGACGAGGCGGTTGTTCATACCGTGGAGATGACCGATAGCCGGGTCGGGGTTGTCGGTACTCCGTCGAGGTTGCCGCGGCCGTTCGTACGATATTTGTATCGGTTGCTCGCCTTTATCGACTACCGCTACGATCCCGGATTTCTTTTCAAAAGTCATCACGAGCTTTTGCTTATCCGTCTTGTCGGCGAAACTTAATTGCTTCGCCTCCTCTCGCAAGCTCCCGAACCTTGCTTAACAATTTCTCGAAAGTCTTAATAATGAATCCTTCGAGGAGAAGTGCTATCGGGCCGTGAATGCTTTTAAGTAAGATGCCGATCGCATGTTGTTCTTGTAGTTGTGGTTCACACTTCATGCTTAAGTTCCTCCATCGAAGTATGTAATCCACCAAAGTTTCGTTTGACTTCTGCTTCTCTACCACCAAATCACCTATAGTGATGTGGTGTTGAGCTCCGGCGAATCGCTTGATGAAAAGGTTTTCTAGTTCTGAGAACGTCTTCACTGAACCATTCGGTAATTCTACGTACCAATTAAAGCCGATCCCTGACAGCCGCCGACGAACCGTCGGAAGAGTAATGCATCGCTCCCGCCGCATTGCAACAACCGGCACGAAAGTGTGCAACATGCCGTCGTGGGTTCCCGTGCTCCATCAAAGGTCTCGAACGGAGGTGGTACGAAGCCTTTCGGGTATCGGACAGTGTCGAATTCTTCCGGTAAGGTCTACCCGTCCGAATGGATGTCCCGCTCTTTCGATTGTGCTAAGGTTTCTCGCACTCGCCGTTCCACCAAGCTCTTGATATCCTTTTCCGGAATCATACTTCGTGTTGTATCTTTCTTTAATCGATCATCCCCGTTGACGGATGTAATCTCCTTTCCTCCGTCCACAATGTGAATGACCTCTCGGGGGCGTCTCTCTTCGGGGTCGCACTCGACTCCGGAGAGTGGCTGGGCTACAGCCCATCTCTTCCATCCTCTTCGCCATTCGTGCGATCGTATCATCTTTCTCTTGAAGCCGCCTTCTCATCACTTCCGGCTCCTCTCTTCGCTGGCCGCAGGAGCACCTCGTGAAGCCGACGAAGCTCGTGTTTCGACCATGTTGATTTCTCGCATACTCATCGTCCATGAATTCCGATGAATCAATCTCATCTCCGAATTTCTCTTCTCTTCTTTTGCTAGTCGTCGAATATCGATCCTCAACTTTTCCATAGCGTCCTCTAGCGGTCTTTTCTATGCATCCTCAGCGTTGTCGTGCGATAGCTGCCGGTTCCCTTCTCACGAGTCCCCTTTACCGCAGAGTGGCACTTTCTTCGCATTCAAGTCTTCCGACGAGACTTTCCTTCTCGGCCGTCGTTTCAACCTTAACTCGTCCAAGTAGTGGGACGCCGTACCATCCTTCTAGCAGCAGAAGGTCTAGGACCAGATGGTCTGTCAGCCAAATGCTGGAAGGTGGTATCCTCCCTAATTTGCAACCCTGAAACAACGATAGGCGGACTAGCCTTCATCCTTTTACTTGGCTTTTCTATAACGATGGCATGTTCTACTCGTGGCCCAAGACAAGATTTGACTGGCACCCGCCCTATCCTTCTTAGAATCTCTGATACGGGGCATTTCTCTTTCTTTGCTAGCTTCTCGATCACAGTCTGTAGTCGGGTAAATGGCGTGATCCTAGCCCTTTTCTTTCTGCCGTCGTCGTAGTAAGCCGGTCGAGGTAATGTAGAAACAATCCCGCGGACATTTTCCTCATCACTGCGGCGAAAGGGGATGGAATCTACTTCCTTCCAAAAGGGGTGTATCTTCGAGCAATGGTATGTATTCGAGTAATGGTGTGTACTCGTGGATCTCTCGGGATTTCCTCCAGAAAGCAACTTCAGCAGCCTCCGGCCTTCCCGGCAATCTTCCTACTTCGTTCCTTCTTCGGGTCCGTGTTAGTGATGGAATTCTCGAGCCGGACCCGATTTTAAAACTGAAGGTCTCACAGAAAAGTTTGTACCCTCCACGGTAACAGTGTTCACTATAGTTCCGGATTTCCTTCCCCTTTAACTGCGTGCGTCGGGTAGGTGCAGAGACAACTAGACCAAGTGGGGTAGCAAGAACGAGTTCTTCCGCGGACAACAAGCACTCCTCTTAGTCGGAATCTTTACGGGGGAGGAAACTCTTGAGTTGACCTAAGGTTGAACTCGATCAACGGCTTCTTAGCTTCAGATACTTTGTTTGTCAGTGCGAAAAGAGAAACGTCGGTGATCTTGACATTTGTGTTCTTGAATCCTTGTCCAAATTGGATGATCCCATTGTCGGGCAGCTCATCCTTGTAAACAGCGAAGTCGAGTCCATTGGTGAAGGAGAAAATCGGCTTGGGGCTTCCATTTCGGCAGGTAGATTCTCGGTTGTCGATCCCAAGTTATGCTTCTTCTCATCGAGACGAAAAGAAAGGAATCGAAAAGAGTCCGAACACATTCTTGTTCATGTATTTATAAGAAGAAGTTATTTGTTAAAAGAGTCATTCATTAAAGGGTTTGTTTATTTAGAACGGAATGTTCAAAGGGGTAGAGAAGGTAATGAATCCGATTCAGAGTTGGAAAGGAAAAGAAAGTCTTATGCAAGACTTCTCGACTCGGAGGATCACTCCTGAACTAACACCTATTGGGGTCCACCCCACCTCGTAAATGAGGTAAAGGATCTCGAACCTCTCCGTTTAGGGGTGTCTAAACAAAGTGGCTCCTAAATCCGAGAGAATGTTGGCTACACTTGTTCAAGGTAGAAATGAACATAGTATTCCAACGGAAAGAAGGGTAGTTTGGTCCACAAGGGACATGGATACACTATCGATTGAAAGCAGAATTGTCTGATTAAAATGGAGAGAGGAATTTTCCCCAGCGAAGTCGCCAGAAGTTGTCGGCATATTTTAGGGTTATGTGTTTAATTTTTGAAAAAGGGGTTGCCTAACAGAAATTGTGCGGCGAATTTTTAATTTAATTTAAATAAATAATTTGAAAAGTAGTATTTGATTTTTGAAAATAATTTTAAATTCAAGATTTTAAGATATGAAATCAAACCGATCTCACATCCCAAATAGCTTATATAAACGAGCACCGTACCACAAACCGTGTATCTATCCTAAGGATAGTACACACTACTCGATGGTGGGGCTCGATTAAATAAACTAGAAGATTCGTGACATCCGTTTGGTCCGCGAACCAATTTTATAAGCCGACAAATTCCCCCGCCTAATATGAAAACATTAAACAGTGGTTTATATTACCCGGGTTCTTTAAAATTCTCTATAAGGGCAAGCCCTATAGTAATTACATCTTAAGTGACGGGAATCACCTAAGAAAACTCTCGATAATAATCAGTAATTCTGCTCTCAAGAACTTCAAAGTTTAAGTTTTCAAAGGAATGAATTTTGGAATTTCAATAGAGAGTGGATCAAATTTGGAACATTTTATTTTGGGAATTCAAAGGAAGAAAAGGTAGGAGAAATCACAGATTCGAAGCGAACTTCGATAATTTCCCGACTATCCTATTGTTTGGCTTGAATTTTGGAAAGTCCTAATATTTATTTAATGTTTTGATCTTGCCAATTTTAATTAATTAGGACTTATGTTCGTATGACATGATCACACAAATAGCCTCGAAGATATGAGGGTTTATGTCATATCGGATGACTACCTCGGAATCCTAAGTTCGGTTAGGGCTTAATTTGCAATGCAAATGCCTAACGAAGAGGTTGAGGATTTATGTTGCACTAGGCAAACTACCTCGAAATCCTATGGCTTTGTTGTTTAATTCTAGGAAAGTTTTGCTGATGTAGATTCAAGTTTTGCTAACGACGATGGCCGTGCTGCCCACCATGCTCCAATCTCCTTGTTGTTGCAGAGGTTTAGTTATAGAAGTCATAAATCAGGAGATGAGAAAAGTGTTTTGGTTTAGAGAAAATCTTAATTTCCAAGTTTTTTTGTGTTTTAATTAAAACAAATCTTAAAGTTGATTATAACGACACCTGCTAAGATCCCACTGGTTCCATCCTTCCGCATGGTTATTTTTATCGGATTCACTTAAGTCCGTATGAATTTGCTAAACTCAATCGAATGAGTTCCACACTTTCATTTAGCATCGTGGAAATCCCGTTAGCAACACGTAGGTTACATCATCCGAGGTATTCCCGATCATCCAACGAGACTTTTTAATTTAGTTGTAATTGTAGTTTTGTGTTCTGTTTGTGATTAAATTTTGAGTTGTTTTATATTTTGAAATGTCGTGGCGGTGAATTTTATCTTGCAATGACTTTTAACTTAGTTTTGGTTTCAGTTTTAGGGACTATCCTAAAGGTGTGGGTTTTCATGCAACAGTTGTTTATCATGCAAGAAAAAGTAAGTGCGATGCAATTAAAGAAATTGCAATAATGTAAATTGCAATAAAATAAAAGCGTACCTGGAGGGTCTTCCCGTCATCCCAAGCTACACTTAAAACACAATTAGAATATTTAAGCAAGTTCCTAGTAAAGCTAAGGGAAGGGTTATGGTTTTCTACCAAGTTCCTAATCCTATAGCTAGTCATTTCTTATGACATCTAGGTTCTTGTGTTTTAGTTCGAGGACGATTTTCTTCATAAAAGAATAATTAAGTTCAGCTGTTCTTATAAACATCCTATCGTATCGAGGAAGTGCTTAAGACGAATCTTAAACATCTTTTCAATATTGCTGTAATTGTTTTAAGTCCAAATGAATTTAATCATACAAATGAATTAATCGTCCGGAATTCAAGTTTTGTTATCTTGCTCGATGAATTAGTGACATTCGAATATCCTATAAGTGGAGTAACATTTCATTTAATGTTCTATTTAGGAGTTATGATAATAAAAGTTCTCGAGGGCAAATTGGTGTTCAAATGATTTCGTGATTTAGTTTAACTTCGCTAAAGGGTTTAAATTTGGAATAGTGTTCAAGTTGCTTTATATTTAATTTCTTTCATGTCTTAGGTGATGTTATTTTTAATTTAATTTAACTTTAATTTAATTTAATTTAGTTTTAATTTTAATTTAATTTTGATTTAATTCAATTTAGTTTGACTTGATGTTATATTAATTTAGTTTAATTTGATTTAATTTCCTTTAATTTAAATTAATTTAATTTAATTTTAATTTTAATTTAATTTAATTTAATTTAATTTAATCTAATTTAATTTGTTTTAATTTAATTTAATTTAATTTAATTTAACATTTTTTTAATTTAATTTAGTCTAATTTAATTTAATTTAATTTAATTTATTCATTTAATTTAATTTAATTTAATTTTTTAATTTTATTAATTTAATTTAATCTTTAATTTAATTTTATTTTTAATTTTAATTTAATTGAAAATTTAAAAAGAGTTTAATAATTTAACTTTTTAATTTAATTTAATGATTAAGTCCTTTAACATTTTAAAACTTAAATTTGAATTATCATTTTTAATTAGGAATTAAATATTATTGAAATGATTAATTTAGGGATTTTTAAATTAAAGAATAAATCTCTTCCTAATAATATCCCTATTTTAATAATTCCAATTTTATTATTCTTCCAAATTTAATCAATTATTTAATTAAGGTTTATTTTAATTATTTTAAATTGTTTAATGGGTTTCTACCCTTTAATTATTTAAATTTCAATCATCCAAATCAGATTAAGATCAAATATTTTACTTGTTAATTTTATTAAACCTAATGTTTTAATTAAGGGTTAAAATTTTTTAATTACCATTTTGCCCTTCAAGCTTAATAATTTCATAACTCACTAAATTGAGCTTAAATGAACTTGAAATTTTTATGTGACTTCACTCATATGTCAATAAAAATATGAGAGGAGAAAATGTGATTTTTCTGTATTTAATTTATTTATATAATTATTTTTAGTGGAAAATAGGGATTTCAAAGGAAAATTTATTAATACGACCAAGGGAAAGTTTCTGTCCTTAAGAAAATTATGGGACATTCCTAATGACCAGAGGACCACTTGGACCAATTTTGGTGATTTTTTGAATTATATTATTTTTATTATAATTATTTTAAGTTTTGGAGTGTTAATTAATTTAAAAATAAAATAAAGGTTGAAAAATAAAATTTATATTTTTCAAAAATCTCTCTGATATCAAGGAAATCAGAGAATCAATTTTTGCAATTTTCTGATTTTTCTATGATTTATTATAATTATTTTAGTGAAAATGCCAAAAAATGTATTTTTTAATTTTTAAATTACCTTAGGGTTTTAAAATTTAATATCTCATTAAATAGACCTAAGAAAAATATGTGGTTTGTTCCTAAGTGATTAAAATTCAAAATTTGACATTTTGGTGAATTTTATTATTTTTATGATTTTTATTAATTTTTAATTATTAAAATATTAAAATAATACAAAAAATCAACTTTTTTAGAAAATTGAAATTTTAATTTTTTTAAATTCCCCTAATATCAGAGAGTCTCCAAAACCAATTTGGTGAATTTTTGAAAGGTATTTTGAAAGTTATGAATTTTTGAAATTTAAATTGATTAAATGACTTGATCAACCCATTTAGTAGGGCTAACCAAGTCCAATTGACATCAAATTTTTATGGTGAGTTCCTCTGATCCTAAAGGTCAGTGGAGAACTGATTTCAAGTCAATTTGATGTATGATTAGCTCTAATTAATTAGGGATCTATTTTGGGTGTTTAAGCCAATTAGGGTTATTTTAAATGAATGAACTCAAAACCTATTTTTCCTAGGGTCCTCTGGTCATAAGAGACATCACCAAATTTTTCTAGAATTTATTTCACAACATGCTAATTATTGGAATTAAAATACTCAAAATAGTAACATGAATTTGAAAAATCAATAACTTCTCATAGGATGGCTTCTCGACTTTGGAAAATTCGTGGAATGTTCCCAAATTCAGAGGCTTCAAAAGCCCTATGGTCTCATGCAATGGTGCATTTCCTATATGCATGGAGAATTAAAATAATGCAGAGGGTAAATAAATTATTAAAAATAAAATACTTGATGAAATTAAATGATTTCTTTTCCACATTATTCTCCTCTGTTAACTGAGCAAGAGGGTATTTTTATTTTATTTTTCTGATTTTCCTACACAAAGTTATGGATTTTTGAAGTTTAGGGAATTAAATAAATCAGAAAATCCCTAATTTTCTATTTATCCGAGTCGGCGCCACGTCAACCTTAACATCCCCGAAGTGCCGCGTGGCGCGCTCCCATTCGACGCCGCCACTTAAGTCAGCAGCCTGGGTCCTTCCTTCCGCGTATCATCCGTTAATCCAACCTAATCTGAGCCATCCGTCCGCGCGTGTATTAAATGAACGGTTCCGTTCATCGTCCCCAAGCATCCTCACCCGAGAGCCGTCCACACTAAAACCCTAAGAACTCACTCAATACTTAACGGATTTTCGTGTTCTTATGTTTCTACGGATTCGTCTCGAAGAGACGAACACATCTATACGGTGATCATGCATCGAAATTAAAGCATTTGAAATGGAGAATCTCCGAAGCTCGGGATGAAGAATTAGCTCATACCTTTGCTCGCAGAAGTGCGGCTTCAATCCGAGGGTCGTGTCACCTTCGATCGGATCCCGACAAGCTCCGCATGAAGTCTCCCGGTCTCGGTGAATTGCCTGGTATGATTTCAACCACGCCCGATCACAAAGCTCGGAGGCCGGAGCAACCTGGTAGCCCGGAGAGGGGCTTTTGCTAGTGGACTTCTTCCCTCGGTCCGGTAAAGGTGTAGAACCAATTAATTTGAGGATTGATCTACCGCGGGGAAGTGTCCCGGTTTCGGGTGGAATTTCGGTCGAGAAATTAGGTTCCGTTGGTAGGGATTAGGGCAAATCGGCACCGTGGATCAATTGCTCTAAGTATGGAGAGTGATCTGGAACAATTTTGGCAGAGTTTCAGTAAGGTCTGGTTCAGCACCTCCTATGGCCGAGAGGGGGTGGTGTTTAAATAGGAGAGGCTGGAGAGCCTCACAGGGATGGCCAAGGGTTGGGATCAACTTCTTAGGTCAAGGGCAGAACAGCCATGGTGGCCATTGGGCATGGAGCAGCTCAGCAAGGTGGAATTCCAAAGTTTGGCTCCTCCATATGTCTCGGCCATGGAGTTTTCCGGAGACCCAGGCGGCTGGCCGGCAGGCATGGGTCACCCTCGTGTCCAAGTGGGTCGTAGTCGGGGTTTAGTGCAATCAATCGGGCCTTGCCATGTGTAAAGGGGATGGCTTGGAATGGAATGGGAAGAGGCCATTTTGGCTTGGTTTGGGTCAACCCATCATTTTGGGCTTGGTTCACCCTTCAAGGTGGCTTTGGGTGTTGTGGGGAGTCAAAAGGATCAGTTGGTTTGGCAGGGAGAAGTCCTTATCCAAATATATTTGGATTAAATTTGGGTTAAGGTGAAACATGCTTAAGGTTAATGACTTTTAGGAGGTGCTTAAAGGACCTCCTCCTTTTGCCATTTAAGGAGAGTTGACAACTTAGAGATCCTCATGGCTTGCCAACGGCTTGCATGTGGCTTCATGGTTCCATGTGGCTTGGGAAAAGATTGGGTCAATTTCATAAAAAGGGATTTTGTTGATTTTGGCATTTTAATGGAAATTGTTATGGTGCTTGATTTGGAATTGTTTAATTGATGATTTTGAAACTTAGGGGTGATTTTGATTAAATGGATGATGAGGGGAAGTGTCATGTGGGCTTTGGATGAATTTGGGCTTTTGAATTTGAAGGAAGTGGGCTTTTAGGAAGGTTTAAGGGAAGTGGGCTTTCTGAATTTTAAAATGGACTTTAGGATGAAATTTTGGTAAAGGCTTGGGCCAAATAATTGTTGGGTTTAGCTCATAGATGTGTCATGAGTGACTTGGAGCAAATTGGGAGTGATTTGGGTTTGAATCGGGTCGAATTTGGGCTCCTTTGGTGAATGGGCCAATATAGGTCAAAGTGGGCTAACTTGGGCCAATGTTGGGCTAGGGTTGAAATTGATGTAAAATTAATGTTGGGAAATGTTTATGGGAGTGTTTCAAAGAGGTTTTGACTTTGGTTGGGCTTTGATTTTGGGGTTTGGGCTCATTTGGGTTAGGTTTGGGTTTAGGTTAAAATTGGGCCTTTTAACTTTGGGTTGAATTTGAGTGGGGTTTGGGTCTAAATGTTGGGCAAATCATGTTAGTGTTTTGTTTTTAGGGATGTTAAGGAAGATTTGGAAAAAGATTTGGGGTTAATTGGAGTTGAATTGGGTGAGTTTGGGTTATGTTTGGGTCATGGGTCCAAATTGGGCTTTAAGGCCAAAAGTGAAATTTGATCCAAATGTCAATCAAATTGGACTTAGATTTCGTCTAGATTGGTATTGGGAATGTTTAATTGAAGTTTAAAATTGAATTGGACCAGAATTTGGGTCAATTGGGTAGGTTTGGTTTAACATTGGATTCACTTTGGGTTAAAATGGGTCAAATTGGGGGTTTTGACAAAAGTGGGATAAATTGACAAAATTGGCCCATGGTGTAGTTGAACAAAATGAAATTGGGAATATTTGGGATTTTCTGGAATTTTCTGGGAATTTTCTGAATTTTTGGATTTTTGGGTCAAGAGGGGTATTTTGGGTATTTGGAGGGTATTGGGAGGTATTCTTGGAATTTTTGATATTTTTGGCTATGGATGATCAATTTGAGTGATGTGGAAATATTTGGGATTGGTTTTGAGGAATTTTGGGTGATTTGGGATTTTTGTAAAATTTGGGTGATTTCGCGGTTTTGGGTAAGCTGTGGGTGTAGGGTCCCGGGGGTCAAAAATTGAAAATTTGGGAAATTAAAGATTAGGTGAATATAAGTGGAATGAAATCATTTTGGTTGAGCCATGAAGCCATATCAAGCCCACATGAGCCATGAAGGGACTCATTTGAGGCATCCACTATGTTGTTCCTAACCCTCTTAGCCAAGGGCTTAGGGGTTAAGGACCATCCATGTGAATCACCTACATGAGTCAGGAGGTCAAGTTAGGTATAGGTGTGTGAAAGTATAGTGTATAGGTGTAGTGTGTGTGTAAGTCAGCCCCTTCACCGCACCGTGCCACCTGTGGTAGTCCTAAGGCCAAAGATTCCTATAGGAACTCATCCTTTAAACTTCCACATTTCGATTTCAACCCTCTAGGTGATTAGGGGTCTACAATCAAGTTTGTGGAGTTTGCGAGGAGTTAAGAAGTGGTTTGAATTTCTAAAAGGTGGGTCCCAATTCTAGTCCTCTAAGATAGTCAAAGGAAAAGCCTAAGGCTAGATCCTAAGTACTAAAAAGAAGAAGAGAAGGCCTCATCAAAAATGAGGTCAACACATTCCTTCTCCTTATATGTAATTTATAGACTTTACATCATTGGGCCCCAATCTTTTCTTTCTCAACTAAATTCCTAAGATTCTTAATATTTTAGAATATAGTTTTCTTTACTTTAAATAGTTAACTATAGTCTTATCCTCTTATACTAAATATCTTACCCTACAAAATTAATTTTCATTACCATAAATATTTCCTTGAATCTTCTACAATATTTAAACAAAATCTAAATACAGTAAACTGAATTAAATTGTATCACAAAAGTTGTGTTATAAATTTTGAAAATATTTTAATTCAGAACTTATAATAATTAATATTTTTCTTCTCCCCCCAAACTTAAAGTTTTCAATAATAGAAATAATATGGGTGGAAAGAAAAATTCTAAATATAAATCATACCTTTGCACTTTAGGCGTTTTCTTTTGTCTGAAATTTTTGCAAGTTCTTCTAAAAAAATTTAACATCAACTGGCCTGTAATATTAGGAACTTTTCTACACATATAACAGTTTAGAGAATTTGCTGGGGTAATGAAATTTTAAAATAAGTACATAAAACAAAACATTTAACAACAACAAAGACTATACTACACAGGACAATACAAATTAACAATTGAATTTCACAGCACAATAACAAACAGTCTACAATTTTAACTTAGAGTTCACAATTACAATTACAATCTACGCATCTCATTTTATCCAGAAATGAACTACAAACTACAAACAAAATACATATCTCAGAAAATAGAACATTACACATAAGACAAATAATAGAATGAAAATACTACAACAAAACACACATACATCACATCACAATCAAATTTAAAGATCAGGCATCAAAATCCCATACTATGTCTTCATCCCCCTGTTCAGCAGGTGGATTGGGCTAACAGTGAGTATAACGGAGGCATTCCAGAAAAGTAACATCAGGCTAACCTCTATAGTATCTAGCCTGAGCATCATAATAAGTAATCTCAAAATCAGAATGCCGCTAAAGATATTCACTATCATGATCATGTCTGCGCTCTAATCCTTCAATTCTTTGATCTTTTCTCTCAAGTCTTTCATCTATCTTTTCAAAACTTTTCCGATGTAGGTTCATCTCATTCATCAAATCATAAAGAGTAGGGGAGCTAGAGGTAGGCGGGTCATAACTAGTAGAGGGGATATCTCTACTGGTAGAAGGTGCTTTACTCCTACTCTCAGATCTCCATTCTTGATGGGATTCATATGTCTTCAATTTGGCTTTACTAATGGGTTTCATAGGATATACCCATTCTTCATCATCTCTAGCTTCCACACCAGATAATTGGCAAAGTGCATAAATGAGGCCAGGATGTCCTAATCCTCCACAAGATTCACTCTTTGCTGTGGCCAAAATATTCTTATAAATTATACTCCCCACATTTATATTTCTATTATTTTTAATACAGAAATTCAGAACAGCTCTATCTTTTGATACTTCACTATGGTGATAGGTAGGTAGCAGAGTAGAACAAATGAAATAATGCCAGGCCATAGCTATGTCATTCATCATAGAAAGTGGAAAGTTAATTTGTTCATGATGCTTAATTTTCCAAGTCCCTTTCCCATCAATGAGAAAGTCAATAACATCATCTAACGGACCTTCCATAGTTCCAAATGTTTCATACTCGCTAGAGTAAAAATCGTGAAGCTTGTTAAAAGAATTAATGTGCGCAGCATTAAAATCGACAAAAAATCCTCTTACTTTTACAGGCTCATCCTCAAGTTGAGTCAGATTGGCATAAAACTCTTTTACGACTTCTAAAGCAGCCTTGTTAGTATAGTAACAGAAGTTTTCCTACTTCATTTCTCTAATAACTCGTTCCACCTCTCCTCCAGGATTATCAAAAACTCAATCTTGAATACACTTCTTTTCTTAGAAGATTGAAGTGTCTCTTGATTGGGCTTTAGCATTTATAAATCGAGCCTCGTCAAATTCAAGTCGCCTCTTTCGTCAAGGACCCATTTTTTGATCTATCAAATTTACAAAAATATAAACTAAACTCCAAAATAATGATAAAATGGCTTCCAAAGGTGACTTTAAGTAATTAAAATAAAATTCCATGAATTTATTCCAAGTATTTTCTCCACATTTTTAATTTTTCCAAAATTCCTCAATGTGGAAGAAATTCATGGTGAAAATAAAAAAATTTTACATAGGAGGGAAGCTCTTACCGAAAGATGATCAAATCCGGTGTCAAAATGAGTTGAAATTGCTCTAAATCTAAGATCTCTTAAGCCCTAGGTTGAAATTTTTAGTAAATAAGTGAAGAAGGCGATGAATAGTGGCGGTTGACAGGTCAAAATTGCGGTTAAAAGGTGATTTTGGGATCTTACCGTTGGCGGGGTCGTTCGTGCTGTCGGCGGGCTCCAATTGAATTTAATTTCAATAGCTCGGAAAAAACACACTGTCAGCGGCCTCGAGCGCGCCGCCGGCGAGATTCTTAAATTTTGATCATTTTTTTTATTTTTGTGATTTCGATCAATTTTAAGCCTCTTCATCATCCATTTGATCGTTTTAAACATAATTTTTAGTGATTAAGTGATGTATTAACACAAATAAACATATGACCCGACCCGCAATTATGCAGTAAATTAACTTCCAAAAGATGGCAAAAAACTTGACCCGATTTATAAATAGTGGCTAGTGTGCAAAACCTTAAATGATATAAAAATTAGAAAATATTTTACACACGAGGGGTACTACACAAGTATACGTATAGTTTGCAGTAATATAGAGTTTTCTTTAAAAACCCCAGTATCGATCCCACGAGAAAGTGAAGTAAGAAGTCTTTGGTCAAATTCTAGTCTACTATTAATAGTCCTTATTTTGGAATTTCGATTAAAATTGTGTTTTATCTAAAAACTATTCCTAAATGCAAGTGTTAAATGTAAAGATAGTAACTATAACTAAGTGCAAATAATAATTCTAAAGATAACCCTTTTGGATGAATTGGTTCGAGAATTTCGAGATTTTAAAAACTACTATTCTTATGTAATGAAATAGATAATGTATAAGATCGAGATGCATTAAATATTGTATGTGCCAAATAGGAGCAATCCTATTCTTTACCCTTTGGTCCAGGCATAAAGAACATTGAATAATCCTATGCTTGGTTACTGAATCCGTGGCTAGACTGGGAGGATACCGACTCTCACTTCGGAGCTCCCATGTTCCCCGGCCTGAGGGCTAACATCTCCGCTTCAGCACCCAAACGATAGGGCTGAATTGAGGATTTTAGCCTGTCACTCTAAAATCTCTAATTCTACGCCCGATAATTATATTTCCCTATTTATTTGCATTCAATCCCAATGAACTTAACCATCATGGAATTTGAATGTGGTTTAACTTTGTTGAGAATTACACCGCCCTTTCGGGTCGGTGCAATTACAACGAATTTTAAAACTACAATGGGCCCTTATTGTAATGTAAATGAAGTGCAAGTAAAAACCATCATATTTATAATTAAAATATCTTTTATCATTGATCACAAAATCCTAAACATGATTTCTACTCATTATAAAAGAAAAGTAAAAGGAAAATAATGGCATAATCTTCTCATACCGCTATTTCCAAAGAAGAAGAAAAAGTAAGAGAGATATGTCACAAAGCGCGTAGAAAACACAACGGAAACTTCATGTAACCAAAGCAAATCCACTAAATAAATGTTTACAAAATTATAAGATAATGAAGAATAATACTTAGCTTTTTCCCCTTGAAAGAAAGACGAAGATCTCTCCCATAAAGTCTCCCGGCGATCCATGCAATGCTAGCGAAATACCTTACAAATTCTCTCAAAATCTCCTCTTCAAATCTCTCCAAAAGAGTAGAAATCTACATTTATACTCTTAATCTAAGAATCCTAAACATTCCTCAAAGTTTTTCTCCACATTTTTCCTCTTAAATTCCTTTAAAATTCTTCACTTTTCTAACCTATATTCACTATTTTAAAGAGTATGGATGAAGTTTAAAGAGTTTCCATAAGCACCCCTTCGAAAAAGCGTCCACATACATCGAATTTCGGACCAAAACCGCCAAAAGTCAGTCTAGAACCTTCCCGGGCGCTGTCGGTGGGTTCGAGCTTGCTGTCGGCGAGCTTTTCGGAGAGTTTTTCGGTAGTCTCGGGAAAATCTAGCCGTCGGCTAGATCGTGGCCTCCGTCGGCAAGATCGTGGCCGCCGTCGGAGAGCAGGTTCTGCGCAGCTCCACCATTTTGTTCCGTCTGGCTCCGTTTTAGCTCCGATTCGCCCCATTTCAGTTGGATTGCGTTCGTAACAGATAGCCCTACAAAATAAACATAAAAACAACCTTTCTTTAAAGTGTAATCTCATTCAAAAATATGCAAGAAGTGTAAAAGAGATTAAGCATCAAAAGACTTTTTGAAAGGTGTCAGGGTAGAATTTCATTTCTTGCTTGTTTTTGCTCCAAATTTCAACGTTTTTGCTTCCTTTTGCTCCAATCACCATTTCTTGTACCTAAAACCAAAAAACATACAAACTACATTCCTTTAAAGTGCAATATTATCAAAAATAAGTAAAATGATATAGCAAAAAGTGTATATATTTTAGGCGTGTCAACATACACAACACAAAACTTCATAATTATATATTAAATCCAAGTGTTGCAATACACACTACAAAACACACAAGCCAGGTTTTTGTTTCAACCTAAATTCCTCAATTCAACATTGCAATCCAAGCCACAACACTCTAAATGCTGAAAACAAACTTTCCAAACATAATCTCCACTATACTGAGATTAAAAAACAAACATCGAAAGCAAACAAACAAACATAGTTCAAATCAAGTTCAATATAAAGAAACATATAAAGTAAAGCAAATCCACTACTCTTCTGAATCAGTGTTGGTTTCTCCTCTAATATCATCCATTGCTTGAACATGGACGAACAGGTTATAGAATGGTCAGAATGGAAATTCTTCAGCTGAATCTTCTTCAATCCATCCCATTATTCTCATTGAGTGTATCAAACTTGCTTCAAAATGTCCAGTGTGATCAAAGTGATTTTTCATTCTCCAATCAAGGTGATCAAAGAAATTAGCGATATTGTTATTTGAATTCATTAAATTTTGTACCTGGTTCTCCATATTCTTGCTCGTGTGTAAGATCATCGGTGTCTTGTCCACTACAAGAGGTTGAATTAGAATAGTGTTTTGTGATGTTTGATCCATAATCACGCCCATATCATTCTCTTCATCATTGGCTGGGAACATTCTCGTTTGGTCTAAAGGTTTCCAAGGTAGAAGTGCCCTTTCCCAAATCTCGTATGATACTTGAAACAGACTGCATATTGAGAAAATTGTTGAAGGATGCCTAAGCCCTTGAGATGATCCTTGAACGATCAGGCCAAAAACAAACTTCACAATAATTGATTCAATATCAATTGGCTATCCCATTTGAATGCAGTAGTTCAATATAACACTCTCTTTGGTGACTTTACCAATCTTCATCATCGGTAATAACTTTATAGATATGAAGAAGTGCCAATGATTCAAAACAGGATTTAAAAGTGTAGCAGAAAAATTGTCATACCCATTTTCTCTAACTTCCCAGTCTTCAGTTTCGTCCGTCAAATATTGGTAGATTTCATTATCTCTCGTCGACACAAAATTGGAATAATGGCAGACAGGAACATTCTCAAGCATATACAATTCATTCATTGTCCAGAGTTAAAAGTTATCCACCTACCTCGCACAAAGATGCTTCCTTGGTTAATTTCATGCAGATTGGCGTAAAACTCCTTCACCACAGGAACGACTACTGCGGCAGAAGTGTAAAAAAATACTTCCCATCTTCATCGCATGATCATTTCTTCAATTTCCATCAAAGGATGTTTAATCCTCGGTTCACAAAACCTCTTTCTTTAATTAGCCTCCTCTTTGACATCACCTTGTTGAAAAGTTGTTGTGCCTCGGCACTGACGAACTTTCTCCGGTTGAACACTCAAAATCTAGGGTGATCTATTGAATTGGAAGCCATTAGAAAAGAATTTAAGGGAGTTTCCATTCATTTTTTAGAAATGTAGTTTTTAGGAACCGTCCGTAGAAGTTTATAAGGGATAAATTCGCCTAAAACAGTAAAAAACATTCATTTCAAACTCAAAAAATTGTCCACTCGTCGATCTCGCTGTCGGCGGCCTCGATGGCACCATCGGCAAGCTTTGTGCATTTAAATGTCAGGGCCCTCAGGAAAAACCCTCCTTCAGCGGCATCGAGCGTGCCGTCGGCACCCTAGGTAAAATTTTGCACAAAAACGTCGTTATCAAATACATTCCAAATTTTCTCCATGGATCCGAATTTCATGATGATTAAAGGGTAAATACGAGCAGTAGAATTCAATACTACCACAAATAAATGATAAATTCAAACAAATACACAAAAAATAAAGATAACTATGGGTTGCCTCCCATAAAGAGCTTGGTTTAACGTCTTCAGCCCGACCTATTCAGGTTTTATTCAGGTTGACTGAGCATTAAAACCTCTTTAAAGTTTGGTCTTTGACCCTCAAAATATGGTTTTAATCTATGTGCATTTACATTAAATTTATTCCCAGTCTTCGGATCTTCAATTTGGACAGCTCTATAAGTATAAACTTGAGTCACAATAAAGGGTCCTAACCAATGAGATTTCAATTTCCTAGGAAATAACTTCAACCTTGTATTATAAAGAAAAACTTCTTGTCATAGTTCAAAGTTCTTCTGGTTAATCTTCCGATCTTAACTTCAGTTTTTCCTTATAAATTATGTCGTTATTATAAGATTCATTTCTTAATTCCTCTAATTCATTCAATTATAATAATCTCTTCTCACCAGCATTTTTCAAATTATAATCGAATTCTTTAATCACCCAATATGCTTTGTGCTCCAATTCTACTGGTAAGTGGAAAGTCTTTCCAAAAATGAGTCTATAATAAGTCATTCCAATAGGAGTTTTATAAGCAATCCTGTATACCCATAATACAGTATCCAGTCTCGTAGAACAATCTACTCTACTAGGATTTACAATCTTTTCTAAAATTTGTTTAATCTCTCGATTAGAAACTTCAGCTAATCCAGCGGTTTAAGGATGATAAGCAGTAGAGAATCTATGAATAATATTAAACTTTTTTGCCAATATTTGAATATATTTATTTGTAAAATGGGATCAACCGTTAGTGATAATTACTGTCGGCTTTTTGTATCTCGTGAAAAATTTTTTCATTAAGAATCATGAAACACTTTTAGCATCACAACGAGGTAAAGCTTGTGCTTTAATCTAATTTGATACATTATCAACCACAATCAAAATATATAGGTTTCCAAATGAAGGAATAAATGGTCCCATAAAATCTATTCCCCAAACATAAAAAATCTCAACTTCTAACATGAAATTCAGAGGCATTTATTTTCTTCTAGATATATTACCTATTTGTTGGTATCTATCACAAGTTTTGATATATTTATAAACATCTCTAAAAAGAGTAGGCCAATAAAATCCAGCTTGTAAAATTTTGTGTTCAGTTTTGTCAATCCCAAAATGTCCTCTAAATTCAGAATCAGGAGGTTTGTGAATAATTAGTTCAGTTTCTTCATAAGTCACACATCTCTTAATAATAAGATCGTTACATTACTTATATAAATATGGTTCATCCCAAAAATATGCTTTTGCATCATGAATGAATTCTTTATGTTGTTGCAGTGTTAGCATAGGTAGCAAAATATCACTTACTGTATAGTTAATTATATGAGCATACCAAGGTATTTTCCACTCATTAATATTATAAAGTTGTTCATCAGGGAAACTGTCTATTATTTCATTATCGGTGTCAGATGATTCATGATATTCTAATCTCGACAAATGATCAGCAAATTAATTGTCAATTCCCTTTCTATTAATTACCACAAATTGTGTTCATGCATCAGAAGTATCCATCTAATTAATCTTGGTTTAGTATCCATCATTTGCATCAGATATTTAATAACAGAGTGATCAGCATGCACAATACATTTAGTCCCAATTAAATAAGAACTGAATTTGTCAAAAGCATACACAATAGCTAGTAAGTCTTTTTCAGTAACCGTATAGTTAATTTGAACATCATTAAGAGTTCTACTAGCATAGTATATAACTTTAAAAATCTTATCATATCTTTGTCCAAGAACAGCTCCAATAGCATAATCACTAGCATCGTACATTAATTCAAATGGTTTCTCCCAGTCAGGTGAAACTATTACAAGTGTTGTGATTAGTTTCTCCTTTAATAACTCAAAGGAATTTAATCAGTTTTTAATAAATTCAATTTTTTTGTCCTTTTCTAAAAGTTGAAATAGAGGTTTGTTATTTTTTAAAATCTTTAATATAACGCCTGTAAAAACCAGCATGTCCAAGAAAACTTCTTACCCCTCTCATTATAGTAGGAAGTGGTAATTTAGCTATAACTTGAATTTTTGCAGGATCTACTTCCATGCCATTTTTTGAAATTTTATGCCCTAATACAATTCCTCCTGCAGCCATAAATTGATATTTATCCAAATTTAGAACTAAATTAGTTCTTTCGTATAACTCCAAAACTTTCAAGATGATTTAAGCATGCGTCAAATGATATTCCAAATACAGATAAGTCATCCATAAATACTTCTATTCCATTATCATTTAACTTACTAAATATATACATCATATATCTCTGGAATGTTGCAGGTTCATTACATAATCCGAAAGGCATTCTTCGAAAAGCAAAAATTCCATAAGGAATAGTAAATGTTGTTTTGTCTTGATCCTCAGGAGCAATAGGATTTTGATGGTAACCTGTATATCCATCCAGAAAATAGTAGTGCTTGTGTCCAGCAAGCCTATCCAACATGGTCTAGAAAAGGAAGAGGAAAATGATCTTTTCGGGTAGCGACATTTAATTTTCTATAATCAATACAAATACTCCATCCTGTAACTTGTCTGATAGGTATTAATTCATTATTTCCATTTACTTCAACAGTCACTCCTCCTTTCTTAGGAACACAATGAATTGGACTTACCAAAGTACTATCCGAAGTAGGATATATAATTCCAGCATCTAACCTTTTAAAATCTCTTTTTTAACTACTTCTTTCATAATAGGGTTCAATCTCCTTTGTGGATCAATTCTTGGTTTATGTTGATCGTTTAATAAAATTCTGTGCATACAAGTCGAAGGACTAATTCCCTTTATATCAGCTAAAGTCCATCCAAAAGCTTTTTTGTACTTACTTAATGTATCCATTAATTTTTGTTCTTGAATTTCATTTAATTCTGAGGATAGAATTACTGGTAATGTTGAAAATTCTCCTAAAAATGCATATTTTAAATGATTTGGAAGAGTCTTTAATTCAAGTTCAAGGGGTTTTTTAATTGATGGAATTAATATTTCATTCTCTGGTGCTATTGAATCGAGTGTTTCAAATTGTTCATGAATATAATCAACTTCTTCCCTATCAATTTCATCCTATTTATCCTTTTCCATATCTTTATTTTCTTCAAATTTTTCTTCGAGATATTATTTTTCTCAAATAATCGCATCTATCCATTCTAAAACATTCATCATCTTTTTCTATTGAAGGATATTTCATTGACTTTGAGATTTTAAAGGTCACTTCTTGATCATTTACTCTCATAGTCAACTCTCATTTTTTAACATCTATCATGGCTCTTCCTGTAGCTAAGAATGGTCTTCCTAAAATGATAGGTATTTCTTTATCTTCTTCCATATCTAAAATGATAAAATCTACAGGAAAGATAAAATATACAGGAAAGATAAAATCTAAAATCTTCTTTATCAACCTTAACCAGAACATCTTCTACAACTCTTTTAGGATGTGTGATAGATCGATCAACTAACTGTAAATTTACAGAAGTTGGTGCAATCTCTCCTATTCTAACCTTTCAAAAGTTGATAGAGGCATCAAATTTATGCTAGCTCCCAAATCACATAATGCTCGTCCATAAAATTTTTTACCAATAGCACACGAAATAGTAAAACTACTAGGATCTTTAAGTTTTTCAGGATGCTTTTTCTGAATTATAGCACTACACTCTTCACTGAGTTCAACAGTCTCATGATCTAGTAACTTCCTTTTTTTGTTGAGTATATCCTTCATAAATTTAATATAATCAGGCATTTGTTCCAAAGACTCAACAAAAGGAATATTTATTGACAATTTTTTAAAAATGTCTAAGAATTTAGCAAATCTTTTTCCATTATCTCATTGCTTTAGTCTTTGAGGAAATGGTGGTGGTGGTCTTTCAACAGTAATTTTCATAGGTTTAAGAGGAAAATCAGGATATAAACTTTCATTTTCTCCTTCAATTTCCACTTTTTCCTTTTCAACTACAGTTTCTTTTGGACTCTTGTTTCCAACTCTTTTCAACTTCTTAATTGAATAGCCTTGATCTGTTATTTTCCTTGATCTTTAGGATTTACTTCAACATTGCTAGGTAAAGTTCCAACAGGTCTATTGCTCAGAGCAGTAGCAATATGCCCCAATTGGTTTTCTATGTTTTTTATAACAACTCCTTGACTTTGTAATTGACTTATCATAATCAAGACTAATTCTTTCATAGATAACTTCTTCTCCTTGAATTGTGAATTATTATAAAAACCTGGTGGATTAGAAGGTCTATAATTGGAATTACCCTGATTGTTTACATTTCCTAATGGGTTTACCAGATTGTTCCCCCACAGAGGATTAACAGGATTAACATTACTTTGGTTATTCCAATTAAAGTTTGGATGATTCTTCCAACATGGATTATAATAGTTTAAATAAGGGTTATTTTGTCTATTATTTATCAAATTTATAGTTTCATATGAAGATTGAGCATCTACAGTTTGTCCCAATGAATTTTCTTCTAACACTGGAGGTGTTTGAGAATGATTCATTCCATATTGATCTATTTTCTTTGAAAGAGCAGAAATTTGAGAAAATATCATAGTTAAAGCATCTGAATCAAGAATACTGGCCACTCTCTTTAGATTTACCCTTTCAGTAGGCCATTGAAAATTATTCATAGCCATTTCCTTGATTAAAGCATAAGTTTCTTCAAAATTTTTAGCCATTAGTGATCTACCAGCTTCAGCGTTAATAATGGATCTAAGAGATCCTACTAATCCATTATAGAAAGTTTGATTAATTAACCAATCTGGTAAAGCATGATGTGGACATTTCCTAAGAAGCTCATTAAATCTTGCCCAAAAGTCATATATCGATTCTCCCTCATATTGACTGAAGATATGATATCGTTTATAAGCTTAGCAGTCATAGATGGTAGAAAATATTTCGATAAGAATTTTTGTGAAAGTTCCCCCCAAGTTCTAATAGATCCAAGTGCTACTAATTTAACCAAGCATTAGCCTTATCCCTTAGTGAAAAAGGAAAAAGTCTAAGTCTGACAACATCATCAAACACTGTGTCATATTTAAAAGCAGCAAAAAGTTCTAAAAAACTCACAAGATGTAAATTAGGATCTTTGTTAGGAGTTTGGCCAAATTGATTGTTTTGTACTATTTGGATAATTGCAAGTTTAAGCTCAAATGAATTAGCAGCTACATCTGGATTTTGGATAGTTAAGTGAATTTCATCAAATGTAGGGTTAGTGTAATATCTTAGTGGTCTATATTGATGTTCATTTTCTATTCTTTGGTTGTTTACGTTGTTTTCCATTGTGTTTAGATTATCAGGATTTATAGGTTCTTTTCTCAATTTTCTATTTATCCTAACAGTGCGTTCTACGTCTGTATCATAGGGTAAAAGATTTTTAGATCCAAATTTATGCATACAATTGAAATCAGTACATAGAAAAATAGTCGACTAAATATCCTAACACTCTATAATCTCAGCTGCTCCATAATATCTGATAAAGTAGGGGGCTCAGATGTAAATGGAATGCTATAACTCATAGTAGTAATTTCACTCCCACATGAGACTCATATGTACGAATAATAGTCCGTAATGGGTCTCAGTAGTATAGCTACCTCTTCAGAACTGTTGAACTCTACTCCAGACTGAACACACAGGGCATGAACTAGGGCAGGATGTCCTAATCCTCTAGTGGTCTCACCTTTAGCAATAGCCTGAATGTTCTTGAAGATAATAGCTCCAATATCAATCTTCTTCATTTTCTGAATACAATAATTCAGAATTGCTCTATCCCTTGTAACTTCACTGTGGTGATAAGAAGGTAACAATCTTGCAGAGATAAAATAGTGCCAAGCTTTAGATGCAACATTTAACTTAGAAGCGGGGAAGTTAATTATCTGTTTTTGACTTATTTTCCATTCCACTCTTCAGTCTATTAGAAAAGCAATCACTTCTTTCATATTCGCCTCTCAGGTATCAAAATTTTCATATTTGCAAACAAAAGGTTCTTAAGTTTGATAAAATGCATTGATACGCTGAGGGGTGAATTCAATCATTTTTCCTCTAACTAGCACATACTTAGTCTTAGTCCAGGGCACATTTGCATAGAACTCTTTAACAACACTCATTACAGCATTCGTAGTAAAATAACAAAATCTTTCCCAATTCCACTCAGCTATTAACTGCTCAACAGATCCACCAGGATTATCAAAAGCTCGATCCTGAATACACTTCTTATTGTAAAGGTAAGAGTTAAAACGAAACTGCGCTTTAACATTGACAAATCTTTCTTCATCAAAATCCAATTTTCTTTTCCCTTTACTCATCCTTGGAGACATGTGGATTTTTAAAAATTGCAAGAAAAATCTAATAAATCCACAATGTAACAAACTCTAAATATATTATTCTAAACAAGTAAGAGAAAATTTCATCATACGAAATTTCAAAATTTCTTCAAAAATCCCAAAATTCCAATCTACGCAATGTGAGAGATTCCTATGGTGAAAATAAAAAATTTTTAACTTAAAGTGAAGCTCTTACCAAGAGAAGTGTAGATCCGGTCTCGGAAAGCTTTGAAATTACTTCAAATCTAAGATCTAGCAAGCCCTAGGTCTTCAAAATTATAAAAATGGAGGAAGAAAAAAGCAATGGAAAAAATTGCAGGTCTCAGGATCAAAATCGCGAAATAAATGATTTTTGGCCTTTTCTGTACTCAGGCACCGGCGACGCTCTATTTTTTGAAATAGGCCAAACTCTCTGTAATTGGGTGCTGGCGGCTCCAGTCCAAAAATCTTTTCGTAAGTTCAATCATTTCGTCCTCCACAATGACATTTAACACTTCATTAAGCATCTATTTCATCACACAAGCAATAACTAACACAATTTTTACACAAACAACACAAAACATACTTCTATATATAAAATTCACATTACAACATAAACACTAATATGTTCATCAAATTAAACCAACAACTCTTAGATTCTTAGTGCTGCAAGTACGCTACGATAAGAAAACACTAATCTCTAAGCACACACAACGAAATTAAGCATAGAAAATCCAAATGCAAACTAAAAAGAAAAGCAAAGCAAATACTAAACACACCAAACAAAATTAAGCAAAGTAAAGAAAACATACCTCAAACATAAGCAGAATCTAGTAATCACTCCTCATCGGTCTCAGAACTTTCTTCCTTTCTGATATCTCCAATAGATTGCTGATGCATGAACAAATTGTAGAAGGGATGAAATGTGAATTCATCAAATGAATCCTCAACATTCACAGCGTTCTTCTTCATCAGATTACATAGGCCTATTTCAATCTAACCAGTGTGATCAAATTGTTCCTTCATCCTCTCGTTTATATGATTAAATAAATCAGAAATATTATTGATGTCATTCATAAAATTTTGTACCTCTTTTTCCAACTGCTTGATTCTCTTCAATATCAGTCTGGAACTTTCAGGAAAGTAAGGCTGAATAGGTTTAAAGTCTGCAGCAAGCAAATCCATATCTCCTTCATCTCTTACTATGTGGTAGTCATAAAGATTAGTTGGATTCAATAGGCCTCTAGGGAAGAAGAACCTTTTCCCAACTCTCATACAGAACATGTGATTGACTACACAACCGAAATATGGTGGACGGGTGTCCAAGCCCATATTTAGATCCATGAACTATCAATCCCAAAAAGGATTTCACAATTATATAGGCATATGAAATAATAAGTTGGGATTTCATAATGGAGGTGCTTGCTGCTATAAGCTTTTTTGCATCCTTCTGTAATCTCATCCATAAAGGACTGTTTACCAATATTCACTCTATACTTATTAATGGAAAAAATTGGGATCCTTTCTCTGCTACTCGGGGATTAAAGAAAGGAGATCCTCTATCTCCCACAATCGTTATCCTAGCTATGGACTATCTGTCAAGAATACTTAACACCAGACTTCTCCTCAGGAGATACTCAAGGTATGACCATAAATCAAATATGGTAATATCCCACTTAATCTATGCTGATGATATCATGATCTTCTGAAATACCAGTAAGATGGATATCAAAAGAGTCATGCTGTGCCTCCAACTTTTCCAGTCCAACTCAAGGATGATGTTTGACCCCGGTAAGTGTAATATTATTTTCCATAGGAGATTTCGCCCCAACAGTAAGCAATAATTCTAGAATACACAGACTTCTCCTGCTCCCAAATCCTTATTAAATATCTTGGGGTACTCCTCCTTTAAGGTAGAGTTAAATAAATTCAATTTGATGAGGTTATTAAAAAAATCTCTACTGAGCTTTCCAGTTGCAGTCATTCCTTCCTATCAAATGGAGGCAGAATAACCTTATTAAGGAGTATCCTAACCACTTTTCCTTCTTATATTTTGCAAATGACAAATATGAAGAAAACCACCCAGCTTCAGTTAGAAAGGGCTTTCAACAGATTCCTCTAGACTGGCAAAAGAAAGCAGCTTCATTTGGCTTCTTGGCAGAAGCTGGCCAAACCTAATTGGGCATGTGCATTAGGTTTTAAAGGGCTACAGTAAATTCTCCAAGCTAACCTTTGCAAGTTGTGGATAAAGTTCAGATCTCAAAACTCTTTGTGGGGTAAATACATGAAGGGGAAATATTGCAAAGAGACACCCCTCACAAATAAACAAAAATCTGGGAGATTCAAAACTATGGATGAGCATGATTAAAGTTAAACATCAAGCTGAGTAGATGTATCTTTGGGAGCTGGGAAGAGGGGAAGTAAATTTCTAGTTGGAAAATTGGTGTCCAAAAGATTGTATTATCCCTAATGCAGATACCATGAACTGGCAATTGAAGGTTGGTGACTGTAAGGCAGAGGATAGTTGGTCTCTTCGTATGCTTAAATCAATTCTTCAGAAATCCTCTGCCAACCTTATATCCACCATGCCTTTTAACAGAAATAAAGCTGAAAATGTAATAGGGCAAGCATACCAAAGTCAGATCTTGTCTAAAGCTATCTACTCAAAGTTGTATCAGTGGGAGCTGATACCCTGGGGGGAATTCATTTGGAAAAGCCAGCTCTCTCCCTCAATGTCTTTTTTCTGCTGGAGATTGTTCCATAAATTCATACCTATAGATGACATCCTCAAACTTAAAGACCTGAGAGTCTCTTCTTGTTGCAGGATGTATTTGGAAGAGGAGGAAACCATTCCTTACTTGTTATTAGAGTGGAAATTCTCCCAGCATGTATGGAACACTCTTACTAGGTTTCTTTGTTTGGACCTCTTTCATTGTCAATGGGACAACATCTTTGTGTGCTAGACTAACTCGAAGAATGCCAGGTTGGGTGCCATCTCACTGATTATTGCCTGGTTCTTCTAGATGGGGAGAAACCAGGCCATCTTGGAGGGTAAAGCCCCATTTATGGAACCCATTGTCAGAAACTGTATTACATTCTTGCACAATTTGATCCAACATAAGAAATTCCCAATTATCTGTGCTCTCCCCTTCTTTGAGAGGCAGGTTCCTCCTGGGATCATTAAGGTGGTTAGGAAACCCCATACACCCAACTCAATCAAAGTAAACACTGATGGTAGTTTCTCTAATCTTGGAGCTGGGGTGGGAGGAGTTTTAGAGATCACCATGGGTGATGTCTGTTATGCTTCCATGCCCCTATTCTTGCCTCTGATGTTGTTGAAGCTGAACTGGTGGCTGTCTTCTGGGCTATCAAGCTTGCTACTCTCAATAGTTGGGCAACTATCACTATTGAAGGGGACTCCCAAGGAATTCTACAACTGTTCGAAATTGTGGACTCCTCTCCCTGACATCATGCTCAATGGGTTCATAAGATCAACTACCTCAGATCTCAACTCCTTATTAATTTTCAGTTCATCTTTAGGGAAGGCAAAAGGCCCACAAACTAGCATGCCAATAATGGAATGTACTCCTCCTCTGTTGTTGTTTCTACGACACCTCCCCCTCCCCCTTTATTTTTGATTTGTGGGGACCTTCTAGATGCCCCACATAATAGAGTCTGTAACTTTTGATATCATTAATAGATGAGTGTTTCCTAAAAATAAGAAATATTTATTGTACAACTATATTCTCTTGATCACATTTGAAACATTTGAAGATGCTTCTTTATCTTTAATATATATATATATATATATATATATATATATATATTAAAGGAAGTATCAATTCATTTCATCAAAAGTTTTACAAATACTAATATAGGGGACCTGTAACAGGTCACTTCCCAAAAGAAAAAGAAGGATAGGAGGTGGAGAGAAAGACACCCATACAATGTCAAAATTGAAGCCTCTCTTAGCAAGCCAATAGGCAGGTTGATTTTTCTTCTTAAAAATGAAAGAGGCATGAACTTCCATGGCAGATCTAACAACAATGATCTTGTTTCTCCAGTGGGACAACTTCCAAGAGGTGGTCTCGATATCAAAGAGAAGATTAGTTACACAAGTCGAATCAACTTCTACCAGAAGGGGGGCTCCACTGGTTCATGGAAGTAATCTGAAGAGCCCAATAAACAACAACATGTTCAACTTCCAAGGCACTAATGACATCAATGGGGTAGAAAACAAAGTTTGCAGTTACCATGGTGATCCCTAAAAATCCCACAAATACTTGCACCTGTTGCACTAAAGCTACCATCTGTGTTGACTTTGATAAAGTGTTTGGAAGGGGGTGTCCACGATACTTGAATAGTCTTGTGTTGACCCAGGGGGGCTGCAGCCTGAAGTGAATAGATATTTGGGAACTTCTTGTGGGCAATAAATTTAAGGATGTAGGAGAGACAAAATCTAGCCACATTCTTAAAAGTAAGGGGGGAGTTGTCAAATATATATGAAAGCATTCATATGAACATACAAAATACACATAAGTGTCATAAATAAATGTATTTTCACTCCATTTATTATTTGTTTAGAATTTTTAGATAAATTTGTTAAGTAGATTAAGTGAATGTTAAAGTGGTTAATTGAATTAGTTAATCTAAGGGGTCAATTAGGCCAACTAATAGGTTAACTGATTATTAAGAGGTTTATTAGGTGTTTAGTAGGCCAATTAGATTTTAGCGGTTTAAGTACATAATTCATGGTTAAACTAAGTGTTTAGTGACTTAATTAGATGATTAATATGTTAATTAGGTTGATTAATAATATAGTTAATATTAAAATTTCTTCAGATGAGGCTAGTTTAAAGATGATTAGGATTGATCAGGTATTTAATTAATGAATTTGAGGACTTTTATGCTAATTATGACTTTGACCAAAAGTTTAAATGGGTAACTATGTGTTTATTAAATAGCAGTTAGTTGTATTTAAAATATGTATGTTTCAACTAAGTAATTAGAAGGGTGATTAGCAAAGTTCATAAAATACTTTTGACAAAGTAGATTTGGCTAGGTCAACAAGTGTAATAGTTAATAACTTAAGATTTTGATTTAATGAATTTATTTGCATAATTAAATGATTAATAATTGAATTAGAAAGTTTTTGGTTGGATTATAACTTCAAATAGGTTAATTGTAAGTTATCAATAAGGTAATTGGACATTATGATTTTTTAGGCGAGGAAAAATACCATCGAAGCATTCAATTTTGGCTATTTTAGGAATCAGAGAATTTATGTAATATAACATAACATAAGATAAATTAGAGCATGATTAGAGAGAATGTCCTATTTTTATTTCATATAATACATAACATTAAACATAGAACCAATAAACATAAAATAAATTAACAACTTCACCACAAAACAAGCATATGGCTCACGATTTTGGTCAAATATGCTTGGTGTCACAATATTTTTTTATAAAACACTTAATTCATTAGCTACTAAAAAGAAAAAGAAAAATTCCAATGGTTTATCCATGAAAATTTAAAATAAGAAAAAAAAAGAACACACCAAAAAAATAAATTAATAAAGAAATAAAAACAGAATAACAAAAGGAAACCGACAACAAGCACAAGAGCCTACAAAACATTATAGATCTAGTAAACAAAGAGACATAAGATCTCTAGGTACGAACTTAGAGATAACAATGGAATCTAGAAAAACTCCAACATGAGCACGCTAATTAGTAGCCCCATATCCTTCAATATTAGTATGTGACCAGCTAATATTCATCCTTCCAACAAAATCAACATTCCTTTTCATTTGCAGCGTCATACTCCAATGCCAATCAGTAATATTCCTGTAACAAATCCATAAAACTAACGAATCCATTTCTAATATAATATACTTCCAAACAAACCTTTTATTATGCATCTATCTGAACAGCGCAGTATCATCTTCAGCAATAACAAGAGAAATCAAAATAGGAGTAGCAAACTAGCATATCAGCTACCCAAAGCGATCTCCACAAACACCACCAACCCCAACCGTATCTTTTCGCAGCTTCCATAAACATTAAATTTTATATAAGAATCATTAGACTTCAACAACCTTACCATGTTAAGCACGTTATTAGTCACTCCAAGAATATTAATATTCAACTTAGAAAATAAATCAACAAGCTTACTTCCCAGCTTCTTTTTAAAGTCATGATAAGATAAGCATTTCAAAGTAAACCTAATAATCATATATCAAGTATCTCCACTTTTAGGAACAATATCATTAAGTTTAGAATTATTTCTAGTGACTCAATAAGCCATAAAATAATAATGGGTATAACAAAAAAGAAGGCATGACCTTTTTTCCTCCACTCAAAACAAGTGTCATCAATAGAATCCCAATTACAGCCATCTCCCATCATTTCAATGTCAAAGGAGATATAAATCTATCTCCAAACCTCATTAGCAAACCAACACTTCATAAAAAGATTAATTAGATTCCTTAATTGATCTGCACAACAAGCAACATGAGAGAAATCAATATCCCTTGAGCTTTAATATGTCATCTCTAGGGAAGATGGCGAGAAACAATCTCAATGTCAAAAAGGATTGAAAATTTTTGACCCATTTATTCCAAAGCCATTTAAGATCAGCTCTCTGAAACACTTAAAAAGAATAGCAAACGTTTTTACAGTAGAATTTCCAAAATTATTCTTAATTTTTGGAATACCATCAGCTTCCTTATTAAAAAGAATAGTAATAATAAAATCAGCATCAATATTATGGAGCTTTTAATTAAAATTCAAAATTTTTCAATGATCCTCACACAAGATATCTTTAAATTTTATGTTAACATCATGAGGGTCACCATAAGAATCAGCCAGAGGACCATTGCTGAATAAGTCCTTTAACCAGAAAAACATCACCTTTACTAATATCCCAATAGAAAAACTTTTCAGTGATACCAACCACATTTAACATCTTCTTCCAAATGAATAAAATCATGTCTAAAGTAAGTATCATTTAAAGGATGACAATCATTGTAATTAATAGCTTTCAAAAATTAGTCCATAAAGAATTATTCATACGAAACCTATACCACAAATTCTTATAAATAATCTTCAAAGTATCAGCAAAACTTTTAAAACCCAGTCCTCTTTTATCAAGAGGTTTACAAAGCTTGGCCCAACTTTTCCAATGGATTATATTCTAACCATTACCATCCCAAAGCAATTTTTTAAAAAGCCTTTCAAGTCTATTAATAACACTGATACGAGCTCTCATAAAGTGAGAATTCCTTTAAGAATGGTAATTCTGCAACCCAAATAGAATCCTCTTTCTAATTTTATCAAGCAATGTATCAAATATAAATAAACTTATATTCTTCTTATCAAGATTAAAACCCAAATAAAGTAAAGAGAGTACCTTTTTTACACTTAGTAGTATCCATAATCCAGTTCCTTTTGCTAGAAGAGACATTCTCAGAATAATATAAAAAACATTTAGTTGTATTAAATTTCAACCCAGAAGCATCGTAAAAATGCTCTAAAACTTTCCAAAGAAGCTTGGTAGCTCTTTTATTAGTATTAATAACTATTACCAAATCATAAGCATAATAGAGATAGGAAATACTAATCTTTCCATGATAGAGATAATTTAAGCTAGGTTACTTATGAATCAAAGCATTTGAACGCCTGGACATATAGTAAAAGGCAGTAATAAAAAGGATAGGAGAAATAGGATCCCCTATCTTGGTGTTATTATAAGCTATAAAAAAAACCACAATTATTCCCATTAACCAACATGGAATAGGAATTATTATCAAGAATTTTGTTAATAAGTAAACAAAACTCAGCGCTAAAGCAAATAATATATAAAATACTAATAATGAATTCCCATATAATGGTATCAAAAGCCCTCTTGATGTTCATTTTAAAAATTTCATTAGCACCATTACCTTTTTTATAAATATTGACAAGAAGCTCCTGCATAGTTAATGCATTATAACAAATATTCTTACCTTTGACAAAAGTAGATTAGTTAGTATTAATTATCATTGGTAGAAAGGTTGTATTTTTCTTACCACAATTTTAGAAATAATTTTGGTATCCATAGTATTAAGACTAATAGGTCTATAATAATCCCAAGTATTAGTATTCTTCTCTTTAGGAATTAAAATAAGGGCAGAAAATTTAAATATTTAGGATAATCAATACCCATGAACAAAATCTCTATAGTATTAACCAGGGTAGCCTTAATAATGTCACAACATCCTTTATAAAACATCACAGAGTAACCATCAGCACCCGCAACTTTTCCATCTTCCAAATTATCTAAGACATATTTAATTTCCTCCTTCGAATTAATCTTAGTATGATTCCTATCATTATAAAGAGAATAAGGATTATAAAGCTGAAAACTTATTATCGATAGAATAAAGCCATTACTTTTAAACATTTTAGAAAAAATGTTGAAACCATCACTCTCAATATCGTTATCATTAGTTAAACTAAATCAACATTATTCTAAATTTTATAAATCAAATTAATCTTTCTTTTGTTCTTTATTCAGGCATCAAAATAAGCAGTGTTGTGATCCCATTCTCGCATATGAAGCTTATTTGCTTTTTGAGCATATAAAGTTTCTTCAGTGTTTATAACATTGATTACATTTTTCTAACCTTGAATTAATAACTCGGGATTAATATCATTATTAAAGTAATCATTCTCTAAATCTTTAAAATTCTCTTCAACTTAAGAAACCACTTCTTAAGGATTCCAAAAGACATTTCAATTCCAACTTTTTTCAGATTCTTAGCAATGTTTTATTTAAGCATGCACAATTTAAAACTAGAAATTCAAAGTATAACAATATGCCAATTATCAATAATAAATTGCTTAAAAGAAGAGTGGAGAATCCACATGTTCAAAAATTTGAAGTGGTAAGGAACTTTAATCTTATAATCCTTCACATCAATAAGGATAGGAGCAGTATCATATACATATAGCCAAATGATGAACAATAAACGAATGAAAATTGTTAATACATTTGGTATTCGAAACAAATATATCTTGTCTTTCAAAAAACAAACCACTTGACAAAGTAAAAAGGTTCCATTTAAAGCCTAGGTCAATTAAACCTACATAAGAAAATAATATCATTAAATTCAATGATTAAATTCATGTTTTGAGGATTACTGATATGCCTAAAAAATGCTTGATTTTTCTTATAAACTTTCTGCATAAACTTAATGATATTGCAATTTAAAGGAAGGTATTTTACATTTTTTTTGTTTTTAGGTACAAGAAATGGAATTTTTGAGAAAAGGAAGAAAAAACGGTGCAATTTGGAGCAAACAAGAGCGAGAAAGAAAATTCTGACATGCACATTTCAATGTCTTTCTTTACTTAATCTCTTTTACAAATATCAAATGTTTTTAAATGAAACTACAGTGTAAAGAAATTTTATATTTATTCTCATTTTGTAGTGCTATTTGTCAGAAATGCAACACAACTGAAACGAGCCAAAATGGAGTTAAAACGGAGCCAAACAGAGCAAAACTGCAGGACTGCTGCAAAATGGTGCCGATAGCACCCAAACTTGCACCAATGGGTTCATAATCAAAAGAGTGCCAAGAAATGGTGCCAATAGTTCCCAAAAATGGCGTCGATGGCACTAACAATGGTTTATGGCCATATACATTGAATCTGAATGCTTTTTTGGAAGTTTTCTTGAGGCATCTCTTGGGAAATTCATCCCTACACTATAATAGAGTGGTTTTATGTCAGAAAAAAATGGTGTGTGTAAGCAGAAAAATATGGAGAATGATTAGAGATCTCTGAATAGGAGCTTAAATCTAGATTTCTACCTTTTGGGAGAGATTGGTAAGGGGATTTTTAGATAATTTGTAAGGGAATGTTATGACATTGCATGGATCAGTGGGACACTTTGTGGGAGTGATTTTTATCTTGCATTTAAGGGGAAAAAGCTAAGTTTGGTGTTCTTTATTATCTTATAATAATGTAAACACATATCTAATAGTTTTCATTGTTGAAATGAAGTGTTCCGTTATATTTTCTTCGTGCTTTGTGATGAGTTTTTCTTACTCTTTCTTCATATTTGGAAATAGTGGCATGAGAGGATTATGCCATTATTTTCACTCTACTTTTCTTTTGTAACAAGTAGGATTCATGTTTAGAATATTGGGATGCATGCTAGAAGAAGTTTTAATTATAAATGTGATGGTTTTTGCTTGCACTTCATTTACATTACAATAAGACCCATTGTAGTGTTAAAATTTGTTGTAATTGCATTAAGATTCGAGAGGGCAGACTAATTCTCAAAAAAGTGAGACCACATTCAATGTCATGGATGAGAATTCAATCCATGGGATTGAGTGCAAATAAAAATTAAATATACTTTAATGGGCATAGAATTGGAGATTTTAGGGTGACGGACTAAAATCCTTAATTTGGTTCAAGTGTTTAGAAACTAAAGTGAGAGTTAGCCCTCAGGCAAAGGGAAGTGAGAGCTCTGGAGTGAGAGCTAGTATCCTCCCAGCCTAATCATGGATTTATGGACAAAACCTTGTATTAACCAATGTTCTTTATGCACTCAGGGGAAAAGAATAGGATTGCTCCTATTTGGCACACACAATATTTAATGTATCTCATTCCTAAACTTTATCCAATATACAACATAAGAATAGTAGTTTAAACATCTCAAAATTCTCCTAACAAATTCATCCAGAAAGGGGTTATCTTTAGAATTAATATTTTCCTTTAGGAGTAATTATTAGTTATTTTAAACTTAAAACTTACTTTTAGGTGTAAAAATCACTTATATTGACATTCCAAACTATGGTTTGATAGTAGTAGACTAGAACTTTGACTAAGGACTGCTGCACCAAAAATATATACTGTTTTGCTATATAATTTTACCCATTTTTGGTAATATTTCACTTTAAAGAAAGGTTTTTTCATGATTTGTTGCAGGTGTGATCATTTTAGGTGATTGGAGAAAAAAGAAGCAAAAAGGAAAGAATTCTGAGCAAAAAGGAGCAAAATGGGAGAAAACAGCTTTTGGCTCTGCCGGCGCCAGAATGGGCGCCGCTGGAGCCAAATCCCCAAGACTCTAGAAATTAATTGGACGATAGAGCACCACCGATGCTCTATGTCGATGCAATTCAAAAATGAAGAGTTTTTGCGAATTTTTGAAGGGATGCTTAAGGAAACTCTTGGGAAATCATTTCTAACATATTTGTAACTATTTTTGGATGAAATTTGTGAGTGGAAGAGTGGAGAAGAGAGGGAGAGAAGAGTGTAGAAGTAGAGAGAGTGTGTGTTTAGAGTTAGGGTTTGGAAGAGTGAGTGTAGAAGTGAAGATTTGAGAGGGATTCTTCTCTAAGGAGTGAAGAAGAAGAAGTATAGTGAGAGATTGCTTCTTCCTTTCCATTCTAAAGAGGCAATTGAGTGTTGCAAAGAAGAGAGAAAAGGATTCAAAGGAACTTCAAGGAATTTGCTTGGGGAAGAGAAAGAGAAAAGTTGTATTTGCTATTGTGGTTTGTATGACTTTTCTTTTATATATAAAGCCCATGTTTTATTGTGTCTTCTCTATGAATTCTGAGTAGTCTCCTTTATCTTTCTTCTTGCATAGAGATGTGATGATGTGATGATATGGATTTGAAATGCTTTTAAAGTATTAAAGAAATTGTGATGGTTTTTCATTTTAAACTTAATATACTTTTTAATCTGGCCAATTGAATTGTTAAAATTTGTTTTTATACATTAACTACAAAAGGATTGAGTGTCCTACAACAATAATGAAGAATCCATTCAATGTCCATGAATGAATTGCGTAGTTCATGGGAATTGAGTGCAAATAAATAAGGAAATGTGTTCTGATGGACTTCAAATTGGAGGTTTCAGGGTGACAGACTGAGATTCCCAATTTGGTCCTAAGATTGGTAACTGATCCAAGGAAAAAAGGTTAAGATTTTCATGCCTATTTTACATTAATTTTGATGATATTGCACTTTAAAGAAGGGTATTTTTGGTATTTTTCTGCAGGTATGAAGATTTAAGGACAAAGGAGTGAAAATATGTAAAAAAGGAGCGAATTTGGAGCAAAAAGGGAAAAAATATGCAAAGTTGACTTAGGGCGCCGACGACATGATTTTCCCGAGAGTTCAAAATTAATTGCAACGGAGGCCGCCGACGGTGAGGTCTGTATAAAGCCATGTTTCTAGAAGGCCACCGACGGCGCAACACGAGGCTGCCGACGGTGGGATCGGCAATTCTTTCACAATATTCGTCGAGTCTGGACAATTTTTGAAGGGAAACTTAGAAAACCTTCGAGACTCTTCAGCAACTTTAAAAGAACTGTTTTAGGCCAAAAAATTGTCCTTTTAGAGTCCTCTAAAAGTCACTAAGAGTCTGTAAAAAGTACTATTAGAGTCTTCTAATAGATACTTAGTGTCCTATAGAGAGTTCATTAGTGTCCATTGTTATTATAGAGTTTTAATTAGTGAGTTCAAGTACAGATTGTGAGGAATTCTTCGAAGAATAGTAAGAGTGGAAGGGAAGTGAGAGATCTCTTCTGCATTGTCGTTTCGAAGGAGAATTCCATGTATTGTAAAGAAGTAAGAGATTCAGAGGAACTTCAAGGAGTTTGCTTGGGGAGAAATTTAAGGTATGTTGTGTTTATTTACTTTAGTTTGTAATACTTTACTTTCATATATGAAATCCAAGGTTTATTGCATCCTCTCTATGAATTCTCAATATTTGTTCTATCTTTCTCCTAGTTTCGATATTTTTGTAATATGATAAAAAGAATTAATGTGCCATAAAAGATTTAAATAAGTTGTGATAATCTTTAACTTAGATCTTAATTTACTTTCAATCTGGCCAATTGAAAAGTTAAAACCTCTTGAGTTCAACAACTATAGTTAAGAGTACATCTAAGATTCAGGGAGATCAAAATCCTTGGAAGCTGAGTGCAAATAAATAGGGAAATAATATTAATCGGGTGTAGAATTGGAGATTTTAGAGTGACAGATTAAAATCCTCAATTCGATCCTATCATTTGGGTGCTAAAGTATAGATTGTTATCCCTCAGGCGAGGGGAACGTGGGAGCTCCGAAGTTAGAGCCGGTATCCTCCCAGCCTAGCCGCAGATTCAGTAACCAAGCATAGGATTATTCAATGTTCTATATGCCTTGACCAAAGGGTAAAGAATAGGTATGCTCCTATTTGGCACAACACCAAATAAAAACTAATTCTAATTATCTATTCACTTAAATATCTTAACAAAGTAGAAAGATTCTTGCTTATATATACTTAAACTTAACTTTATTAGTTAATTATTAGTTGAACTTGTTTAATTAAAATTTCATATTAGTGTCGATTGCGTATTAGTGACAGATAGGCAATTTAAATTTAGTTGTAATTCTAGAATTGATCTCTATAATCCTAGTTTGTAGCCTCTATAATTTTCCCTGTGGGATCGATATCCATGACTCAATTAGAGCCATGTATTACTTGAGCAATACGTATACTTGCGTTTAAAGGTAACTCTGGGATTAAAAGATTATAATATAATTGTTACTGAAACTAAAATTACGCTCCAAGTTAAGTTTTTGGTGTTATTTCTGAAGATTTAAATCTTCTAGTAGTGGTGTTGAATTCTTATATTTTTAAGTATATTAAAAATCGCGGTCAAGTTTTTGGCGCTGTTGCCAGGGAAAATTATAATTAAAGTAACAGACAATTTAGGACTGTTAGAAAATCTTTTAATAGAATTGCAACTTATTTAGTTAACTGTTTTACTGTGTACTGATTTTGATTGTATGCGTAAAATTAGTTCTGAAAATCTTATACCTTACGATTCAAATTTAGAACGCACTGTTAGGAGAATTAGAAAACTAAGAAAAGAACCTATAAACTCTAAAAAATAGAAAATAACTCAAACAACCAAAGAATAGAAAATGAACATCAATCTAGATCACTAAGAGATTACGCTAACCCTATATTAGATGAAATTCACTTAACTATCCAAAACCCTGATGTAGCCGCTAATTCATTTGAGCTTAAACCTACAATTATCCAAATGCTATAAAACAATCAATGTGGTGGAACTTCAAATGAAGATCCTAATTTACATCTAGCAAGTTTCTTTGAACTTTGTACTAATTTTAAGTACGACAGAGTGTCTGATGATGCTGTCAGACTTAGACTATTTCTTTTTTCACTAAGGGATAAGGCTAAGGCTTGCTTAAGTTTGTTTGCACCTGGATCTATTAGAACTTGGGAAGAACTTTTTCAAAAATTCTTATCGAAATATTTTCCACCATCTAAATTGCTAAGCTTAGAAATGATATCACATCTTCCAGTCAGTATGAGGGAGAATCGATATATGAATCTTGAGAAAGATTTAAAGAACTTCTTAGGAACTGTCTACATCATGCTTTACTAGATTGGTATTCAAACATTTTATAATGGATTAGTAAGATCTCTTAGATCTATAATAGATGTTGTTGCTGGTGGATCACTAATGTCTAAACATTTTGAAGAAGCCTATGTGTTAATAGAAGAAATAGCTACCAATAATTTTCAATGGCTAGCTGAAAGGGTAAATCCTAAGTGAGTAGTCAGTGTTCATGATTCTGGTGCTTTAACTGTGATAGTTTCTCAAATTACTGCTCTTTCAAAGAAAATAGATCAATACGGAATGAATCATTCTCAAACATCTCCAGTGTTAGAAGAAAATTCATTAGGACAAATTGTAGATGCTCAAACTTCATATGAAATTATAAATTTAATAAATAATAGAAAAAATAACCCTAATTCAAACTATTATAATCCAGGTTGGAAAAATCATCCAAACTTTAATTGGAATAACCAAGGTAAGGTAAATCCTGTTAATCCTCAGTGGGGGAACAATCCTGTAAACCCATTAGGAAATATAAACAACCAGGGTAATTCTAATTATAGACCTTCTAATCCACCAGGTTTTTTATAATAATTCACAACTCAATGAAAAGAAGTTATGTATGGAAGAATTAATTTTGAATATGGGTAATCAATTACAAAGTCAAAGAGCTACTATTAAAAATATAGAAAACTAATTGGGGCAAATTGCTACTGCATTAAGAAATAGACCTGTTGGAACTTTACCTAGCAATGTTTAAGTAAATCCTAAAGATCAAGGAAAAGAACAAATTAAGGCAATTCAATTGAGAAGTGGAAAAAAGTTGGAAACAAGAGTTCAAAAAGAAACTGTAGTTGAAAAGGAGAAAGAAGAAACTGAAGGAGAAAACTAATGTTTATATCTTAATTTTCCTCTGAAACCTATGAAAATTACTGTTGAAAATCCTCCACCACCATTTCTTCAAAGACTAAGGCAACAAGATAAAGGTAAAAGATTTGTTAAATTGTTATACATTTTGAAAAAATTGTTAATAAATATTCCTTTTGTTGAAGCTTTGGAACAAATGCCTGATTATGTTTAATTTATGAAGGATATACTCAACAAAAAGAGGAAGTTACTAGAACATGAGACTGTTGCACTCAGTGAAGAATGTAGTTCTATAATTCAAAGAAAGCATCATGAAAAACTTAAAGATCCTGATAATTTCACTATTCTGTGTGCTATTGGTGAAAAATTTTATGGGCGAGCATTATGTGATTTGGGAGCTAGCATAAATTTGATGCCTCTATCAACTTTTAGAAGGTTGGGAATTGGATAGATTGCACCAACTTCTGTAACTCTACAGTTAGCTGATCGATCTATTACACATCCTAAGGGAGTTGTAGAAGATGTTCTGGTCAAGGTAAATAAGTTTATTTTTCCTGTAGGCTTTATCATTCTAGATATGGAAGAAGATAAAGAAATTTCAATCATTTTAGGAAGACCTTTCCTAGCTTCTGGAAGAGCAATGATAGATGTTCAAAAAGGAGAATTGACAATGAGAGTGAATGATCAAGAAGTAATCTTCAACATCTCTAAGTCAATGAAATATCCTTCAATAAAAAAAGTTGATGAATCCTTCAGAAAGGATATATGTGATTATCTGAAAAGAGAATATTTCAAGGAAACTTATGAAGAAAAAGAAGATATAGAAAAAGATAATTATGAAAAAAATGAAAGTGAAGAAGTTGATTATATTCAGGAGAAATTTGAATTGCTCAATTCAACAACACCAGAAAATGAAACATTAATTCCATCTATTGTAAAACTCCCTGAACTTGAATTAAAAAATCTTCCAAATCATTTGAAGTATGTATTTTTAAGTTAGTTTTCAACATTACCAATAATTGTATCCTCAGACTTAAATGAAATTCAAGAACAAAAGTTAATGGATACATTAAAAAAATACAAAAAAGCTTTTGGTTGAACTTTAGCTGATATTAAAAGAATTAGTCCTTCGATTTTTATGTACAAAATTTTATTAAATGAAGAATATAAAACAAGAATTAACTCTCAAAGGAGACTGAACCCTATAATGAAAGATGTAGTTAAAGTGGCTGGAAGCTAGAATTATATATCCTATTTCAGATAGTACTTGGGTAAGTCTAATTCGTTGTGTTCCTAAGAAAGGAGGAGTAACTATCAAAGAAAATGAAAATAATGAATTAATACTTATCAGAAAAGTTTCTGGTTGGTGTATTTGTATTGACTATCAAAAGTTAAATGCGCCACTAGAAAAGATCCCTTTCCTCTTCCTTTTCTAGACCAAATGTTGGATAGACTTGCTAGACACAAGTACTACTGCTTTCTGGATGGATATACCGGTTACTTCCAAATACCTACAGCTCTTGAGGATCAAGAGAAAACAACTTTTACTAGTCCTTATGGAACTTTAGCTTTTCGAAGAATGCCTTTTGGACTATGTAATGCACCTGCAACATTCCAGAGATGTATGATGTCTATCCTTAGTAAATTAATAAATAATGGAATAGAAGTATTTATGGATAAATTCTCTGTGTTTGGAACATCATTTGACGCATTCTTAAATCATCTTGAAAACTTTTTGGAGCTATGTGAAAGAACTAACTTAGTTCTAAATTTGGAGAAATGTCAATTTATGGCTTTAGGAGGAATAGTATTAGGGCATAAAATTTCAGAAAATGGCATGGAAGTCGACCCTGTAAAAATTCAAGTAATAGCAAAATTACCATCTCCTACTATAGTGAAAGGAGTAAGAAGTTTTCTTGGACTTGTTGGTTTCTACAGGCGCTATATTAAAGATTTTTCAAAAATTACCAAAACTCTATGCCAACTTTTAGAAAAGGATAAGAAATTTGAATTTATCGAAGACTGCTTGAATGCCTTTAAGTTATTAAAGGAAAAATAATCACAACACCTGTAATTATTTTACCTGACTGGGAGAAACCGTTTGAATTAATGAGTGATGCTAGTGATTATGCTATTGGAGCTGTTCTTGGTCAAAGATATGATAAAAGTTTTAAAGTTATATACTATGCTATTAGAACTCTTAATGATGTTCAAATTAACTACACAGTTACAGAAAAAGAGTTACTGGCTATTGTGTATGCTTTTGATAAATTTAGATCATATTTAATTGGAGCTAAATGTATTGTGCATACTGATCATTCTGCTATTAAATATCTGATGCAAAAGAATGATACTAAACCTAGATTAATTAGATGGGTACTTTTAATGCAAGAATTCAATTTTGTGGTGACTGATAGAAATGGAACTGACAATCAAATTATTGATCATTTGCCGAGACTGGAATATCATGAATCATCTGATACCGACAATAAAATTATAGACAGTTTCCCTAATGAAAAACTTTAAAATATAAATGAGTGGAAAATACCTTGGTATGCTGATATTGTTAACTATATAGTAAGTGATATTTTGCCACCTATGCTAACTTCAGAGCAACAAAAAAAATTCATTCAGGATGCAAAAGCATATTTTTGGGATGAATCATATTTATATAAATAATGTAATGATCTTATTATTAGGAGGTGTGTGACTTATGAAGAAACTGAACATATTATTCAAAAATGCCACGATTTTGAATTTGGAGGACATTTTGGCATTGACAAAACTACACATAAAATTTTGCAAGCTAGATTTTATTGGCCTACTCTCTTTAGAGACATTTACAGATATATCAAAACTTGTGATAGATGCCAACGAGTAGGTAATATATCTAGAAGAAATGAAATTCCTCTGAATTTTAGGTTATAAGTGGAAATTTTTTATGTTTGGGGTTTAGATTTCATGGGACCATTTATTTCTTCATTTGGAAACTTATATATTTTAATTACAGTTGATTATGTATTAAAGTGGATTGAAGCACAAGCTTTACCTCGTTGTGATGCTAAAAGTGTTTCAAGATTCTTAATGAAAAACATTTTCACAAGATACGGAATGCCGAGAGTGATTATCACTGACGGAGGATCCCATTTTAGGAATAAATACATTCAAAGATTAGCAGAAAAGTTTAATATTATTCATAGATTCTCAACTGCCTATCATCCTCAAACCAAGGGTTTAGCTAATGTTTCTAATCGTGAGATTAAACAAATTTTAGAAAAGACTGTAAATCCTAATAAAGTAGATTGGTCTACGAGACTGGATATTGCATTATGGGCATACAGGACTGCTTATAAAACTCTTATTGGTATGACTCCTTACAGACTTATATATGGAAAAACTTGTCACTTACCAGTAGAATTGGAGCATAAAGCATATTGGGCGATTAAAGAATTCAACTATAATTTGAAAAATGCTGGTCAGAATAGTTTGCTGCAATTGAATGGATTAGAAGAATTAAGAAATGAATCTTATGATAACAATAAAATTTATAAGGAAAAACTGAAGTTAATGCATGATCGAAAGATTAACTAGAAGAACTTTCAACCAGTGCAAGAAGTTTTGCTTTATAATACAAGGACAAAATTATTTCCTGGGAAATTGAAGTCTCGTTGGTTAGGACCCTTTACTGTGACTCAGATTTACACTTATGGAGCTGTTAAAATTGAAGATCTGGAGACTGAGAATAGATTTAAAGTGAATGAACATAGATTAAAACCATATTTAGAGGGTAAAAGACCAAATTATAAAGAGGTTTTAATGCTCAGTCAACCTGAATAACACCTGAATAGGTCGGGCTGACGACGTTAAACCAAGCACTTTATGGGAGGCAACCCATATTTATCTTAATTTGTATGTGTTTTTATTTGAGTTTTTTTGTTAGTTTGTAGTAATACTTAATTCTACTATATGAATTTGACCTATGATTATCAAGAATTTGGATCCATATAGAAAATTTGGAACGTGAAAGACCACTGTGTAAAGTGCAAAATTTTTTATTAGGGTGTTGACGGCGCGCTCGACGCTGCTGACGGTGGGGTTTTCCCTAGATCCCTAGAATTAATTGTGCTAGGCTCGCCGACGGCGCCTTCGTGGCCGCCGACAGCGGGATCGGCGAGTGGTCAGTCTTTTGTGTTTGATTTGGCAGATTTTGGCAGTTTTTATTGAATTCATCGCTTTTAAAACTCCTATGGACAGTTCCTAAACACTCCAACTCCCCAAAACGAATGGAAAACACTTTCAATTCCTCTCTAATGGCCTCTAATTTAGTAGATTACCCTAGATTATAAGTTTACAACTGGAGAAAGTTCATCGGTGATGAGGCGCAGCGACTTTTCAACAAGGTGATGTACAAGAGAAGGCTAATTAAGGAATAAGGATTTGTCAATTGAGGATTTTGCAATTCTTTGTCACCAATTGAAGAAATGATTATGAGGAGAAGATGGGAAGTGGTTCGCTATACTACTTCCACGGTAGTCGTTCCAGTGGTTAAAGAATTTTACGCCAATTTACATGGATCAACCAAGGAAGCATCTATGTGCGAGGTAGGTGGATAACATTCAATTTCGAAAGAATTAATGAGTTATACATGCTTGAGAATGTTCATGTCTGCCACTATTCAGATTTTGTGCCTACAAGAGACAATATGAATGAAATATATCAGTATTTGACGGGCAAAACTGATGACTGGGAAGTTAGGGAAAGCGGATACGTTAATTTTTCTGCAACACTTTTAAATCCCATTTTGAAGAATTGGCACTTTTTCATATCTGCGAAATTATTGCCGACAATGAAAACTACCAAAGTCACGAAAGAAAGTGCAATTTTAAACTACTGCGTTCAAATAGGATGGCCCATTGATATTGGATCAATAATTGTGAATTATGTGTTTGGCCTGACGTTCAAGGATCATCTCAAGAGCTTGGACATCCTTCCAGGATATTTTCAATATGTAATTTGTTTCAAGATTCATACGAGATTTGGGAGAAAATTTTGTTACCCTGGAAACCTTTAGACCCAACTCGTATGTTCCCAACCAATGACGAAGAGAATGAAACGGGCGTGATCATGGATCAAGCATCTGAGAATTTTGTTCCTATTCAACCTCTAGTAGCGGCCAAGACACCGATGATCTTACACCGATTCAAGAATCTGGATAAACATGTACAAAATTTAATGAGTACAAATAACAATATGTCTGATTTCTTTGATCACATTGATTGTAGGATGAAAGAATATTTTGATCATACTGGGCAATTTGAAGCGAGTCTGATATGCTAAATGAAGAAGATGGGATGGTTTGATGAAGATTCAATTGAAGAATTCCCATTCAGACCTTTTTACAACCTGTTCGTCCATGTTCAAGCAATGGGTGATTGTTTACCTCATTTTTGATGAGGTCTTTTCTCTTCTCTCTCCTTAGTACTTAGGATCTAGCCATAGGGCTTCTCCTTGACTATCTTAGAGGACTGGAAATGGGACCCATCACTTAGAAATTCAAAACACTTCTTGAATCCCTTCAAACCCCACAAGTTTGATTGTAAACCCCTAAACCACTTGGAGGGTTAAAATCAAATGTGGAGGTTTAAAGGATAAGTTTCCTATAGGACCCTTTGGCCTTAGGATTACCTTGGGTGGCCTGGTCTGGTGAGGGTAAGCTTGCACACACCACACTCCCACACACACACATTCCAAACCCTAAAACCACGTTTAACCAATTTGACTCCCTAACTCATGTAGGTAATTCATATGGGTGGACCTTAACCCCTAAGCCCCTGGCTAAGAGGGTTATGAACAACATATTGAGTGCCTAAAATGAGTCCTCTCATGGCTTTTATGAGCTTAATATGGCTTTATGGCTCAACCAAAATTATTCCATTTCACTCACATTTGATCAATCTTCGCTTTTCCAAAATTTCAATTTTTAACCCAGGGGGCCCTAAACCTACTAACCCTACCAAATGCCCTTGAAATTGCCCAAAATTTGCAAAATTGCCTAAATTACCCAAAATTCCTCAAAACCAATCCTAAACATTTACCCCCCACTCAAATTGATCATCCATGACCAAATATATTAAAATTTCCAAAAATACCCCTCAATACCCTCCAAATACCCAAAATACCCTTTTAACCCAAAAATTCTAAAAAATTCAGAAAATTCCTAGAAAATTCCTAGAAAATTCCATAAAATCCCAAATATTCCCAATTTCATTTTGTTCAACTACATCATAAGCCAAGTTTGTCAATTTGGCCCATTTTTACCAAAACCCCCAATTCGACATATTTTTAACCTAAGTGGGCCCAATGTCCAACCAAACCACTCCAATTGACCTCAATTTTGATCCATTTCAATTCTAAACTTCAATTAAATATCCCCAATATCAATTTAGACCAAATCAAAATCCAATTTTACCATCATTTGGATCCAATTTCAATTTGAAGCCTAAGGCCTAATTTTGGCCCATGACCTAAACCTAGCCCAAACCAACCCAACTCAACCCCAATTAGCCCCAAAGCTTTTCTAAAACCTTCCTAACATCCCTATAAACAAAACAATAACTTGATTTGCCCCAAATTTGAACCTAAACTCCACCCAAACCTAACCCAAAACCAAAATCCTCTAAATTGGCCTAAACCCAAACCTAACCCAAATAGGCCCAAATCCCTAAATCAAAAGCCAACCAAAGTTGAAAACTGTTTGCCACACCCCCATAAAAATTTTCAATATTAATTTTACATCAAACCCAACATTAACCCAACCTTAGCCCAAGTTAGCCCAATTTGCCCCACTTTGACCCTATCACTAAGGAAGCCCAAATTGAACCCATTTCAACTCCAAATGACACCAAACCTTTTCCAAATCACTCATGATACATCCCTAAACTAAACCCAACATTTATTTGGCATGGTCCTTCATAAAACCTTCATCCAAAAGCCCATTTTAAAATCTAAGAGCCCACTTCCATAAAGCCTTTAAAAGCCCATTTTTACCAAAGTTCAAAAGGCCCAAAACTTATTCTAAAGCCCATGTGAAATTCCCATCATCATCCTTTTATTTGAAATCATCCCTAAGTCCTAAATCAATAATCAAATGATTCTAAATCAAGCCTCATGCCAATTTCCCCTAAATCCATCAAAAATCCCAAAATCCATTTTCATGAAATTGAGCCAAGGCATGGGCAAGCCATAGGCTAGCCATGAAGCCATCCTTAAGCCCCATGTAAGTCATGTGAGTGGTGTTCATGTGACCATACCATATTAGGCAAAAGGAGGGAGTCCTTTAATGATTCCCTTAAGAGTGATTAAACCTTTTCATGTTTCCCCTCAACCATGCTTAAACTTAAATATGCTTTGATGGTGACTTCTCCTCACTAAGCTAGCTGACTTACCTGACCTCCCTCAGCCCAAATCAGTCCCTTGGTGGGTGCACCAAACCCAAATCCCTGACTTAGACACATTTGAACCCAAAATAGCCCTCTCCTCATACCACTTAAATCAATTACTTTACACATGGCTAACCCCCATTGTTTGCACAAAACTCAATCCCTGGACTCACTGAGTCGAGATGGTGACCTGACCCTGCTGGCCAGCCGCCTGGATCACCAGAAAATGCCATGGCCGAGAGCTCCATGTGAGCCAAAACTCCCAAATTCTCCCTGGCTGAGCTGCCCCATGCCCAATGGCCACTGTGGTTGTTCTTCCCTTGACCAAGGCAGCTGATCCCAAGCCCTAACTCCCCCTGAGAAGCCCTCCAGCCCGCTTTATTTAAACTCCACCCCCTCTCGACCCAATAAGGTGATGAACCAAAGCTTAACAAAACTCTGCTAAAATTGCTCCAGGACCTTCTCCTAACCCAGAGCAATTGATTCCCAGTGTCCCTTTGCCCTAATCCCCATTAACAGAGCGCAATTTCTCAGTCAAAAATCTACCCAAAAACCAGGACAACTCTAAAACCTCCACCAAAATAATATTAAACTCACCCACACCTGCACAAGACCTATAGAAGGAGTTCCCCAGTGAAAGCCCCCTCACCAGGCCAGCCATCCTCTCTATCGGCCAAGCTTTGAAATCGACCTTGGTCACTTTCATACCTAGGCAATTCCCCAGAGCTAGAGGCTTCATCTGGAGCTTCCTTGGGTGCAATCGAAGGTGCCACAACTCTCTTATTGAAGCTTCACTTCTCAGAGCCAAGGTATGAACCCCTTCTTCCTCTCGAGCTTCCAGCGATTCTCTATTTTGCTTGGCTTAATTTCATAGCATATAAACCGTATGGATGTGTTCGTCTCCTTAAGACGAATCCATAGAGCATAGGAACACAAAAATTTGTTGAGCAATGAGAGAGTTCTTAAGTTTTTAGTGTGGATGGCTCACGGGACACACCAATCATAGACGATGACCAGGCGCCGTCCAATCGCGCGTGTATCGAGTGGACGGTCCAGATTGCGTTGGATTGAAGGATGGAGCAAGACCGCGGGCCGCGTGGCATCCGAGTAAGATGGCGGCGTCGAATGGGAGCGCCCCACGTGGGCTTTCGGATCCACCAAGGTTGAGTCAGCGCCGCGCTAGATAAATAGATAAATAGGCTATTTTCTATTTATTTAAATACCTAGAAATTGAAAAATCCATAACTTTACATAGAAAAATCAGAAAAATAAACTAAAATACCCTCTTACTCAGTGAATAAAGAACAATAATGTGGAAAAAGAATTGAGTTAATTTGATGAGTATTTTATTTTTAATTAATTATTTACTCATTTTAATGTTTTAATTCTCCATTTGCATAGACAATTCACCATGGCATGAGACCATAGGGCTTTTGTAGCCTCTGATCTTAGGAACATTCCCTGAATTTTCCAAGGTAAGAGGCCATCTCTATGGCAAGTTATTGATTTTCCAAATTTTTGTGCCTGTTTTGATATTTTAATTTCAGTAATTAACATGTTGCTTAGACAATTCTAGGAAAATTTGGGGAAGTATCTTAGGATCAGAGGACCCTAGGAAAATTATGGTTTGAGTTAATTCATTAGGAATAATCCTAATTGGCTTAAACACTCAAAATTAAATTTTAATTAATTAGGATTAACCACACATCAGAATAACTTGAAAATAATTCTCCACTAATTTTTAGGATCAGAGGAAACTCACATAAAAATTTGAGATCAATTGGAGGTGATTAGCCCCACTAAATGGACTAATTAAGTTGCATGACCAAAATTAAAATTTAAAAATTCATAACCCCAAAAATACATTTTAAAAATTCACCAAAATGGGTTTGAGGCTTCTCTGATGTAAGGGGAGTCTAAGAAAATTAAAATTAAAATTTTCTAAAAATTTTCATTTTTAATCATATTTCAATATTTTAATAATTAAAAAAATAATAAAAATCACAAAAATATTAAAAATCATAAAAATGTCATATTTTGCCTCCTAATCACTTAGGAACAAACCAAATATTTTTTCCTAAGTCTCAAACTAAAGATATTGAATTTTAAATCCTTAAGACAATTTTTAATATTAAAAATAGATTTTTCAACCTTTTCACTAAATTAATTCTAGTAAATCAAAGAAAAATCATAAAAGTATAAAATTTATTTCTATGAACTCCTTGAGGTCAGAGAGACTTAAGAAAAATATATAATTCATTTTTCAAATTTAATTTTATTTTATAATTAATTAACACTCCAAAATTTAAAATAATTATAATAAATAAAAAATAATTCAAAAAATCACCAAAATTGGTCCAAGTGGTCCTCCGGTCAGTAGGAACACCCCATAATTTTTCTAAGAACAGAAACCTTACCTTGGTCATGTTGTTCAATTTTGATTGAAAACCCATATTTTTCATAAAAATAGATATATAAATTAAATTAAATTCAAAAAAATCACATTTTCTCTTCTAATATCTAAATTGACATGTGAGTGAAGTAACATAAAAATTTCAAGCTCGTTTGAGCTCAATTAGATGAGTTATGAAATAATTAGGCTTAAAAGGGCATAATAGTAATTAAAAATTTTAACCCCCAATTAAAACTTTAGGTCTAATCAAGGGGAGAATAAAATATTTGATCTTAATTTTCTCTTAAATGATTGACATTTTGGAAAATTAAAGGGTAGGAACCCACTAATGATTTCTAATAACCAAAGACAAAAATGAAACCTTAATTAATTAAATAATTTAAATTTTGGAAGATTAATTGAAATTTGAATAATTAAAATGGGAAGTATAACTTAGGGAGACTATAACGCTTTAATTTAAGTTCCCTAGATAAATCACTTTAATAATATTCAACTCTTAATCAAACTAAAAAATGATAATTGAAATTAATAATTAAATAATTAAAAGGAAAATAAACCTTAATTAAATTAAAAGCTTAAAACATTAAGTAATTTAACAATCAAATTGAAATAAATTTAAAACATTAAAATTAAATTGAGATCACTTGAAAACAAATCTAAAACAAACTCGAAACATCAAAATAATTAAACCCAAAATAATTCATAATTAAAAATCAAACAAATTAAAAATTAACCTAAAATATTTCAATTAAATTGAAATTAAATCATTAAGACCTAAATTGAATAATCTAAACACCTCTTTCAACCCAGATTAATCTAATACATTGAGATCATTTAAAATGTAAAGATTTAATTAAATTAAAATAACTCAAACACTATTCCAAACTTAAAATTATTAAAATTTCATAACTAAATTAAACCCTTTTTAAATCATCAATCCTAATTTTAAATCATTAAAATCTTTAATAAATTGATTTGCCCTTAAAGGCTTTTGTTATCATAACTCTTAAATGGAGCATTAAGTGAAGTGTCACTTTACTCATAGGATAATCAAACATCCTAATTCACTGAGCAAGAAGGAAAATTTAATTGAATTCTTGGATGATTAATTCACCAATACAATAAAATTCATTTGGACTCAAAATAATCTCAGAAGTATTGAAAAGATGTCTAGGACTCTTCTTAAACACTTCCTCAATATGATGAGATGTTTTAGAAGAACAACTGAACTTAATTGTTCTTTGATGAAGAAAATCATCCTTAACAAAACAAAAGAACCTATACATCATAGGAATTGACTAGCTATAGAATTAGGACTTTGGTAGACAACCAAAACCTTCCCTTAGCTTTACCTAGGTGTTTTCTTGCAAATATATATAAATGCCTTAACATGTGCTTCAAGTGTAGCTTGGAATGACGGGAAGACCCTCCAAATACGCTTTTAATTTTATTGCAAGTTATTTACATGTACTGTGCTTTACTTTTCTTGCATGTTAAACAAGATTGTTGCATGAAAACTGAAACCTTTAGGATAGCCACAAAACTGAAACCCAAAACTAAGTTGAAAGTCACCACAAGATAAAATTCACCGCCACAACATTTCAAAATATAAAACAACTCAAAGTTTAATAACAAATAGAACAGAAAGCTACAACTATAACTAAATTAAAACGTCTTGCTGGATGATCGGGAATACCTCGGATGATGTAACCTACGTGTTGCTAACGGGATTTCCTACGATCTAAATGAAAGTGTGGAACTCATTCAGTTGAGTTTAGCAAATTCATCAAGACTACGTGATCTGATAAAAATAACGGTGCCAAAATGATGGAACCGTGGGATCTTAACCGGTGTTGTTATAATCAACTTTAAGATTCCCCTAATAAATCACTAAAACATTTGGACTTTAAAACTTTTCTAAACCAAAACACTTATCTCATCTCCTGATTTTCACTTTCTAAAACTAAACCTCTGCAACAACAAGAAGCTTGGAGAATAGTGGGCAGCACGGCCATCATCATCAGCAAAACTTGGATCTACATCAGCAAAACCTTTCTTAGTTTTAAATAACCAAGCCATATGATTCGAGTTAGTTTGCCTAGTGCAATATAAATCCTCAACGTTTTGTTAGGCATTTGTATAATCATGTTATGCAAATTAAGCCCTAACCGGTCTTAGGACTCTGAGGTAGTCGTTCGATACGACACAAACCCTCACATCTTCCAGGCTATTTGTATGATCATGTCATACGAATATAAGTCCTAATTAATTAAAATTGGCAGGATTATAACATTAAATAAACTCCCAAATTGAAGCCAAATAATAGGATAATTTGGGAAGTTGCCAAGATTCTTCTTGGATCCTCAGCTTCTACTACCTCTCTTCCATTGGACTCTTAAAATAAATTGTTCCAAATTTGAGCTAATCCCTTTTGAAATTCCCAAAATTCAATCCTTCGAAAACCTTAAACTATGAAATTCTTGAGAGCAAAACCACTAATCATTATCGAGAGTTTTCTTAAATGGTTCCCGTCATTTAAGATGTAATTAACTATAGGGGCTTGCCCTTATAGGGAACTTTAAGAACCCAGGTAATATAAACTCTGCTTAATTCCTTTATATTAAGCAGGGGAACTTGTCTGCTTATAAAATTGGTTCACAGACCAAACGGTTGTCACAAATCTTCTAGTTTATTTAATCGAGCCCCATCATCAAGTAGTGTGTCTATTCTTCGGGATAGATACACGGTTTGTGGTGCGGTGCTCGTTTATATAAACTATTTGGGATGTGAGATCGGTTTGATTTCGTATCTTAAAATTTTCAAACTTAAAATTATTTTCAAAATCAAATGCTACTTTCCAAATTATATTTATATTTAAATTAAATTTAAAATTTAAAATTCGCCGACAACTTCTGTAGGCGACCCTCTTTTAAAAACACACAACCTAAAAATAAGTCGTACAACTTCTAGCGACTCCGCTGGGGAACTGTTCCTCTCTCCATTTTGATCAGATGGTCTTGCTTTCATAAATTGGTATTGAGTCCATACCCCTTTTGGACCAAACTACCATTCTTTCCATTTACTCGGCTGCGAGCCGTAGTAGAAAAACTAGCTAAGAAAGAAAGATGCCCGTATCAGAAATCTTAAGAAGGATGAGGCGAGTGCATGTCAAATCCTGCCTCGGACCGCAAGTGAACCCCGTCACTACCTCGGAGAGGCCAAGGAAGAAAGTGCGAGCTAGTTCACCTGTTGTCGTATCGGGACACCATATTAGGGAGGACACTACCTACCGACGCACAGCCGATAGACCATCTGGTCCTAGGCCTTCTACTGCAAGAAGGATGGTGTGGCGACCTAATATTGCTGAACCGATACAAGCACAATGTTCTGGAAAGAAGAGTTTCGTCAGAAAGCCAGAATCTGAAGAAATTGCTACTTCATTAAAAGAAACTCCTGAGAAAGAAGTCCAACAATCATCACTTGACAACCGTAAAACTATTTGGAAGAGACCACTTGAAGATGCAATAGGAAAACTAAGAACGGACATCCGAAGGTTGGCAAAGGAAAGAGGAGAAAAATTGGAAACTGAAGTAGATTCATCAGAGTTTATGGATGAAGATTATGCTGAGATCAACATGGTTGAGACACGAGCATCGTAAGCTTCAAGAATGATAACACAATTTCCCAAATGGCAAAAAGGATGGAAGAGATGGTTGCCGCTTTAGCCACTCACCAGAGTCGGGTGCAACCTCAGAAAGAAATACCCCTGGAGATCATCCATGTTGTGGATGGAGGAAAGGAGATCACATCTATTAACAGAGATGAACAACCGAAAAAGGATTCTACGCGAAGCATGATTCCCGAAAAGGATATCAAAAACATGGTAGAACAGCAGGTGCGAGAAGCCTTAGCACATTCTAAAAGCAGAGCTTCTATTCAGACGGGTAGACCTTACCCTGAAGAATTTGATGCGGTCCAATACCTAAAAGGCTTCGTACCACCTCTGTTCAAGACTTTTGATGCAACGGGAAACCTCGGACAGCATGTGTCTGCATATTTTTAGGTTGAGTGCTGTATTTTGAAAAGGAGGTCGCCTACAGAAGCTGTTGGCGAATTTTTTAATTTATTTTAAATACATAATTTGAAAAGTAGTATCTGATTTTTGAAAATAATTTTAAGTTTGAAAATTTTAAGATATGAAAAATCAAACCGATCTCACATCCCAAATAGTTTATATAAACGAGTACCGCATCACAAACCGTGTATTTATCCCGAAGAATAGACACACTGCTTGACGATGAGGCTCGATTAAATAAACTAGAAGATTTGTGACATCCGTTTGGTCTGCGAACCAATTTTATAAGCCGACAAGTTCCCCTACTTAATATAAAGGAATTAAGCAGAGTTTATATTACCTGGGTCCTTAAAGTTCCCTATTAGGGCAAGCCTTTATTGATAATTGCATCTTAAATGATGGGAATAATTTAAGAAAACACTCGATAATGATCAGTGGTTTTGCTCTCAAGAATTTCAAAGTTTAAGGTTTTCAAAAAATTGAATTTTTTGAATTTTCAATAGGGATTAGCTCAAATTTGGAATAGTTTATTTTAAGAGTCCAAAGGAAGAGAGGTAGGAGAAGCAGAGCTTCAATTTGGAAGTTTATTTAATGTTTCAATCCTGCCAATTTTAATTAATCAGGACTTATATTTATATGATATAATCATACAAATAGCCTCGAAGATGTGAGGGTTTATGTCATACCAAACGACTACCTCGGAGTCCTAAGACCGGTTAGGGCTTAATTTACATGACATGATCATACAAATGCCTAACGAAGAGTTGGGGATTTATGTTGCACTAGGCAAACTACCTCGAAGTCCTATGGCTTGGTTATTTAATTCTAAGAAAGGTTTAGCTGGTGTAGATCCGAGTTTTGCTGAGAGGATGGCCGTGCTGCGCACTGTGCTCCAAGCTCCTTGTTGTTGCAGAGGTTTAGTTTTAGAAGGTGAAAATCAGGAGATGAGAGAAGTTTCTTGGTTTAGAGAAATCTTAAAGTCCAAATAATATTTTAATTAAAACAAATCTTAAAGTTGTTTAAACAGAACCGATTAAGATCCCACGGTTTCGTCATCCCGGCACCGTTATTTTCATCGAATTCACTTAGTCTAGATGAATTTGCTAAACTCAACTGAATGAGTTCCACACTTTCATTTAGACTATGAGAAATCCCTTTAGCAACACGTGGGTTACACCATCCGAGGTATTCCCGATCATTCAACTAGACGTTTTAATTTAGTTGCAATTGTAGTTTTGTTGTTCTGTTCGTGATTAAATTTTGAGTTGTTTTATATTTTGGAATGTTGTGGCGGTGAATTTTATCTTGTGGTGACTTTTAATTTAGTTTTGGGTTTCAGTTTAGGGACTATCCTAAAGGTTTTGGTTTTCATGCAACAATCTTGTTTAACATGCAAGAAAAGTAAAGCACAGTGCATGTAAGTAAACTCTAATAAAGTAAATTGCAATAAAATAAAAGCGTACCTGGAGGGTCTTTCCGTCATCCCAAGCTGCACTTAAAACACATGTTAAGGTATTTAAATATTTGTAAAAGTACCTAGGTAAAGCTAAGGGAAGGTTTTGGTTGTCTACCAAAATCCTATTCCTATTGCTAGTCAATTCCTATGACGTCTAGGTTCTTGTATTTTGTTTGTGGATGATTTTCTTCATCAAAGAATAATTAAATTCAATTATTCTTCTAAAACATCTCATCATATTGAGAAAGTGCTTAGGACGAGTCCTAAACATCTTTTCAATACTTCCGACATTGTTTTGAGCCCAAGTAAATTTAGTTGCACAGGTGAATTAATCATCCAGAAGTTTAGTTAAACTTTGTCTCTTGCTCAGTGAACTTGGGCATTTGATTACCTGATGAATGAATGACATCTCACTCAATACTCTGTTTAAGAGTTATAATAATTAAAGCCTTTAGGGGCAAGTTGGTTTGTTGAGAATTTAACCATTCTTAATTGAAGTTTAAGTTAATGGTTTAAAGTGATTTAGTTTATTTATGAGGTTTTAATTAATAATTTTAAGTTTGGAGTAGTGTTCAAATTATTTTTGGATTAAATCTTTATACTTTAAGTGATCTTAATATTTTAAATTTGTTTTACATTTATTATCGAATGATGTTAATTTAATTTAATGTAAATTTAATTTAACTGAATTTAACTTAATTTAATTTAATTTAATTTCAATATTTTAAATTTAATTTAATTTAATTGTTAAAATGTTAATTTAATTTAATTTTAATTTTAACTTAATTTTTACTTAATTTAATTTAATTTAATTTAATTTTAATTTGATTTACTTGTTAAACCATTTAATATTCTAAGCTTTCCTTTAATTTAAGGGTTATTATTTATTTTTAATTAATTTTTTAATTTTAATTTACTTAGTTTGGATCATCATTTTAATCTTAATTAAGAGTTAAATATTATTGAAGTGGTTTATTTAGGGATTTTTTTATTAAATAATTAATATCCTCTCAAGTTATATCCCTATTTTTAATAATTTAAATTTTCATTAATCTTCCAAATTTTAAATTTGTTTAAATAATTAAAGTTTCATTTTTAGTTTATTAAAAGTGATTAATGGGTTCCCACCCTTTTAATTTCCCAAAGTTTCAATCATCCAAGAAAGATAAAATCAAATATTTTACCCTCCACTTTAATTAAACCTAAAATTTTAATAAAGGGGTTTAAATTCTTTAATTACCTTTATGCCCTTTTAGGCTTATTTATTTCATAATTCACTAAATTGAGTTCAAATGAACTTGAAATTTTTATGTCACTCCACTCATATGTCAACTAAGACATTAGAGGAGAAAATGTAATTTTTCTGAATTTAATTTATTTATATAATTATTTATAATAAAAATAGGGATTTTCAATGAAAATTCAACAACATGACCAAGGAAAGGTTTCTGTCCTTAAGAAAATTATGAGATGTTCCTAATGACCAGAGGACCACTTGGACTAATTTTGGTGATTTTTTAAATTATATTTTATTTATTATAACTATTTTGATTTTTGGAGTTTTCATTAATTATAAAATAAAATTAAAGTTGAAAAATGGATTTTATATTTTTCTTAAGTCTCTCTAACCTCAAGGAGTTCAAAGAAACAAATTTTACAATTTTATGATTTTTCTTTGATTTATTGGAATTAATTTAGTGAAAAGGTTAGAAAATACATTTTTTAATATTAAAAATTGTTTTAAGCATTTAAAATTTAATATCTTAACTTAGAGACTTGGGAAAAATATTTGGTTTATTCCTAAGTGATTAGAAGTCAAAATGTGACATTTTTATGATTTTTAATATTTTTATGATTTTTATTATTTTTTAATTATTAAAATATTAAATATATCATTAAAAATGAAAAATTTTATAAAATTCCAATTTTAATTTTGATAGACTCCTCTGATATCAGAGAGGTCACAAAATCAATTTGGTGAATTTTTGAAATGTATTTTTGGAGCTATGAATTTTTAAAGTTTAATTTTACTCATGTGACTTAATTAATCCACTTAATGGGGTTAAATATTTCCAATTGACATCAAACTTTTATGCAATGTCCCTCTGATCCTAAAGATCAATGGAAAATTGATTTCAAGTTATTTTAATGTGTGGTTAACCTTAATTAATTAAAGTTCAGTTTTGAATAATTAGGCCAATTTGGGATATTCTTAATGAATTAACTCAAGATATAATTATCCTAGGGTCCTCTGGTCCTAAGAAACTTCCCAAAATATTTCTATAATTTATTGAATAATATGCTAATTAGTGGAATTAAAATACCAAAAACAGTGACATAAACTTGAAAAATACATAACTTTCCATAGGGATGGCTTCTGACCTTGAAAAATTCAGGGAATGTTCCCAAGATCAGAGGCTTCAAGAGTCCTATGGTCTCATACCATGGTGAATTGTCTATGCAAATGGAGAATCAAAATACTAAAATGAGTAAATAATTAATTAAAAATAAAATACTCATCAAAATAACTTGATTTCTTTTCCACATTATTCTCCTCTGTTCGCTGAGCAAGAGGGCATTTTTAGTTTATTTTTATGATTTTTCTATACAAAGATATTGATTTTCTAAGTTCTAGGTATTTAAATAAAAAAAAAAATCATATTTTTCTACTTATCCACGCGGCACCGACTCATCCTCGGCAGCTCCGAAAGCCCACGCGTCGCGCTCCCATTCGACGCCGCCATCTGACTTAATGCTCTAGGGGCCCTCGGTTCTTGTAACGTCCATCGATCTGGCGCAATCTGGACTATCCACTCGGTACACGCTCGATCAGACGGCGTCTGGTCATCGTCTACGACTGGTGTGCACCCGTGACCATTCACACTAAAACCCTAAGAACTCTCTCATTTCTCAACGGATTTTTGTGTTCTTATGCTCTATGGATTCGTCTTGAAGAGACGAACACATCCATATGGTTTACATTCTATGAAATTAAGCAAATCAAAATGGAGAATCACTGGAAGCTCGGGATGAAGGATGATCCATACCTTTGCTCTGAGAAGTGTAGCTTCAATTAGAGGGTTGTGTCACCTTCGATTGCACCCAAGGAAGCTCCAGATGAAGTCTCTGGCTCTAGGGAATTGTCTAGGTATGAAAGTGTCCACAGCCGATTTCAAAGCTTGGAGGCTAGAGCAACTGGGTGGCCGTGAGAGGGGGCTTTCACTGGGGAACTCCTTCTCTTGGTCCTGTGCAGGTGTGGGTGAGTTTAATTTGTATTTGGTGGAGGTTTTAGAGCTCTCCTGGTTCTAGGCTGAGAATTGAGCTCCAAAATTGAGCTCAATCAATGGGGTTTAGGGCAGGAGAGCAGTGGGGATCAATTGCTCTAGGTGAGGAGAAGGTCCTGGAGCAATTTTGGCAGAGTTTTGTTTAGGCCTGGTTCATCACCTTGTTCAGCCGAGAGGGTGGTGGGTTTAAATAGACATGGCTGGAGGGCTTCCCAGGGGGGTTTGATGCTTGGGATCAGCTGCTCTATATAAGAGAAGAAATGTCATGGTGTTCAATTGGACTGGGACAACTCAGCAAGGAAGAATTGAAAATTTTGGCTCACATGGAGCTCTCGGCCATGGAGTTTTCCGGCAAACCAGGCGCCTGGCCAGCGGGGTTAGGTCACCATCTTGATCAGAAGGGTCAGGGGTTGGCAATGGTGCAGTCAATTAGCCATGGACATGTGTAAAGAGTTTAGCTTTAAGTGGTATGGGGAGAGGAGTGATTTTGGATCCAAATGGTTCAAGTCATGCAAATGGGTTGGGTTCACCAATCCAAGCTCTGGTTTGGGCTGAGGGAGATCAGGTGAGTCAGCTAGCTTAGTGGGGAAAAGTCACCATCTAAGCATATTTAAGTTTAAGCATGGTTTAGGGGAAACATGGGAGTGCTTAATCACTTTAAGGGAATCAAGAAAGAGGCTCCTCCTTTTTCCCAATATGGCATGGTCACATGAACACCACTCACATGGATTGCATGGGACTTAAGGATGGCTTCATGGCTTCATTTGGGCTTGGGGCTAGGCTTGGCTCAATTTCATGAAAATGGATTTTGGAAACTTTGGCATTTTAGTGGGAAATTCTCATGAAGCTTGATTTGGAATTATTTGGTTATTGATTTTAGGACTTAGGGATGATTTCAATCAAAGGGATGATGATGGGAATTTCACATAGGCCTTGGAATAAGTTTTGGGCTTTCGGATTTGGTATAAATGGGCTTTTATGATGGTTTAAGAAAGTGGGCCTTTAGGTTGAAAACAAATTGATGGATGGAAATTTTGTGAAGGATTGGGCCAAACAAATGTTGTGTTTAGTTTAGGGATGTATCATGAACATTTTAGAAAAGGTTTGGTGTCATTTAGAGTGGAATTGAATTTAATTTGGGCTTTTTTGGTAAAGGGACCAAAGTGGGTCAAATTGGGCTAACTTGGGCTAAGGTTGGGCTAAGGTTGGATTTTATGTAAAATTAATGTTGCAAAATGCTTATGGGAGTGTCACAAAGAGTTTTCAACTTTGGTTGGGCTTTGATTTTGGGATTTGGGCCCATTTGGGTTAGGTTTGGGTTTAGGGCAAAAATGGGGATTTTGGTTTTGGGTTAGGTTAGGGTGGAGTTTAGGTTCAAATTTGGGGCAAATCTTGTTAGTGTTTTGTTTTTGGGGATATTAGGAAGTTTTAGGAAAATGTTTGGGGTTAATTGGAGTTGAATTGGGTTGGTTTGGGCTAGGTTTAGGTCATGGACCAAAATTGGGCTTCTGGCTTCAAATTGGAATTGGATCCAAATGTTAATCAAATTGGGCTTGGTTTTGGTCTAAATTGACATTTGGGGATATTGAATTGAAGTTTAGAATTGAATTGGGGTTGGGGTCAATTGGGTTGATTTGGCTTGACATTGGGTCCATTTGGGTTAAGAATGGGTCAAATTGGGGGTTTTGGTAAAAGTGGGTTAAATTGACAAAATTGGCCTATAGTGTAGTTGAACAAAATGAAATTGGGAATATTTGGGATTTTCTGAAAGTTTCTGGGAATTTTTTGAATTATTGGATTTTTTTAGTTACAAGGGTATTTTGGGTATTTAGAGGGTATTGAGGGGTATTTTTGGAATTTTTGGTATATTTGGCCATGGATGGTCAATTTAAGTAGGGGAAATGTTTAGGACTTATTTTGAGGAATTTTGGGTAATTTAGGCAATTTTGCAAATTTTGGGCAATTTCAAGGGCATTTGGTAGGCTTGGTGGATTTAGGGCCCTAGGGGTCAAAAATTGAAATTTTGGGAAAATGAAGGTTGATCAAGTGTGAGTGAAATGAAATCATTTTGGTTGAGTCATGAAGCCATATTAAGCTCCCAAAAGCCATGAGAGGACCCATTTGAGGCATTCACTATGTTGTTCCTAACCCTCTTAGCCAAGGGCCTAGGGGTTAAGGTCCATCCATATGTATTACCTACATGAGTAAGGAAGTCAAGCTAGGTATGAATGGTTTTAGGATTTGGAATGTGTGTGAAAGTGTAATGTGTGCGAGTCAACCCTCACTGGACCAGGGCCACCTCGGGTAGTCCTAAGGCCAAAGAGTCCTATAGGGAACTCATCCTTTAAACCTCCACATTTGATCTTAACCCTCCAAGTGACTTGGGGGTTTACAATCAAACATGTAGGGTTTGAAGGGAGTCAAGACGTGTTTTGAATTTCTAAGTGGTGGGTTCCATTTCTAGTCCTCTAAGATAGTCAAAGGGAAAGCCTAAGGCTAGATCCTAAGTACTAAGGAGAGAGAAGAGAAAAGACCTCATCAAAAAATGAGGTCAACAAATGGACCCCCAATAGGTGTGGTGTGCTAACCAAGCACACCGCGCGTATTGGCGTTGAACGAAGAGATAAACAAAACCAACACAGACATCTAAGTGACACACTTAAAACAGAGTAGAAACAAATTTTCGTTGGGGAGTATCAAGTATATCTCCAAGACTGAAGATCCCTGAACTCTTGCTGGGGAAAAAAAAAGAGGTGAATTCCAGATCATAAGATCTGGGGAAATTTGATTCAGATTTCAATTCATTTTCTATTTCAAGTTTTAATGTCAAGTTTGGATTTCGATTTGTTCTGAGTTTCAATTTCGATTGAAGTTTAATTTAGAATCAATTCATGGAAATCTGGATTTGAAATGAGAGTTGGAACCTAAGTTCCAACCTCAGGATTGCAAGAGAACTGGAATTTAGGTACCAGCCTCGGAGTGAGAATCAGAGTTTAAGTATCGATTGAAATTGATGAGAATCAAAATTTAGATACTGATCTCCAAAAGAGAGTCAGTCAAAAGGGGGGAACTGGAATTTGGTACCAGTCTCGAAAGAGAGAATTGAAATTCGGTACCAGTCTCGAAAGAGAGAATTAAAATTTGGTATCAATCTCGGAAAGAGAGTCGGAAATTGTTACCTATCTAGAAAGGAGAGAACTGGAATTTGGTACCAGTCTCGAAAGAGATAATTGAAATTTGGTATCAATCTTGGAAAGAGAGAGTCAGAATTTGGTACCGACCTCAAAAGGAGAGAACTGGAATTTGGTACCAGTCTCAAAGGTTTAAAAGGTTAAAATTTGGTATCAACCCCGAAAGAGAGTCGAAATTTGGTACCGACCTCAAAAGGAGAGAACTGGAATTTGGTACCAGTCTCGAAAGTTTTAAAAGGTTGAAATTTGGTATCAACCCCGAAAGAGAGTCAGAATTTGGTATCGACCTCGAAAAGAGAGAACTGGAATTTGGTACCAGTCTTGAAGGTTTAAAAGTTTGAAATTTGGTATCAACCCTGAAAGAGAGTCAGAATTTGGTACCGACCTCGAAAAGAGAGAACTGGAATTTGGTACCAGTCTCGAAGGTTTAAAAGGTTGAAATTTGGTATCAACCCTAAAAGAGAGTCAGAATTTGGTACCGACCTCGAAAGGAGAGAACTAGAATTTGGTACCAGTCTCGAAAGAGAGAATTGAAATTTGGTATCAATCTTAGAAAGAGAGTCGGAATTTGGTACCGACCTCAAAAGGAGAGAACTGTAATTTGGTACCAGTCTCGAAGGTTTAAAAGGTTGAAATTTGGTATCAACCCCGAAAGAGAGTCGGAATTTGGTACCGACCTCGAAAAGAGAGAACTGGAATTTGGTACCAATCTCGAAGGTTTAAAATGTTGAAATTTGGTATCAACCCAGAATGAGAGTCGGAAATCGGTACAGACCTCGAAAGGAGAGAACTGGAATTTGGTGCCAGACTCGAAGGTTTAAAAGGTTGAAATTTGGTATCAACCTCGAAAGAGAGTCAGAATTTGGTACCGACCTCGAAAGGAGAGAACTGGAATTTGGTACCAGTCTCGAAGGTTTAAAAGGTTGAAATTTGGTATCAACCCCGAAAGAGAGTCAGAATTTGGTACCGACCTCGAAAGGAGAGAACTGGAATTTGGTACCAGTCTCGAAGGTTTAAAAGGTTGAAATTTGGTATCAACCTCGAAAGAGAGTCAGAATTTGGTACCGACCTCGAAAGGAGAGAACTGGAATTTGGTACCAGTCTCGAAGATTTAATGAGAAATGGAAACTGGTTCCAATCTCGAAGATTTATTTGTATGAAGAGGGACCCAGTCCTATGCCATCAGAACCAAATCGAACAAAGTTCGTGGCTCCGTGTCAATAGAACTAGTTGATCCTCTAACACGCAGAAAAAAGATTTAAAAAGAACTGATAAGTGTACCAAGTTAAAAGGACTCGACCTGGTGACAAGTCGAGGAAAAGATTTGAATTTCAGAAGGTTTTCAAACAGATTTTGTTTTGAAGAATAATTGAAGGATTCTGATCGAAGGATTCAGTTTGAAGGATTCAGATTGAGATTTAAATTCATTTTGTTTGTTTTGGTGATTCAATTTCAAAAATATTTGGAGTTCATGTCAGTTTAGAATTCATTTTGACATTTAGATTCTTAAAAGAGTTCTCGTTTATTTTCATTTTCCTTTGTTCATTGCTCGAAGTTCTTTTAATTTAATGACGTTTCCCAGTAAATGTGCACAAAAAGAGGTGAAGGCAAAACATGACATGGTCACTTTCATTCCAATCTTGTTGAAAATACATCATACATCTTGATCCAAAACATAATGATATTTTCTCTGAGAATTTAATATCTCATACAATCCATATAAATCCAAAACGGATTGTGTAAGATTCTTCAAGTTTCTTCTAAAGCAGCTCTCAAAATCCATGTCCGAATAATGAGATACATGACAATAACATCACCTTCCAAGTCATCCTTGGCAGAAATGCCATATGGATGTGCATTGGAGGTGTGCTATCTCCCATGTAACTCACAGCTCGTAAGGCCGGAGATTCTCTAACTCTGGATCTGGCTAGAAGTGGAAAGGCATTTTTCTGTCATCCATCCTTCTGAAAGTAACAGAGATCCGCTCAACAGGCACTCCTGGAATGCAATGCTTTGCGATGTCCGCTCCATTCCCTTTTAACACCATGACGGAACCTACCGGTAGTGGTATCTCCACTGGCCCTCGGAACTCTCCGGGGCCTGCTATGCGGAGGTCAGATCCGAACATGATATTGCACTTGTTGACAAAAGACACTGTGTAGAAAGGTCTAACGAAATCATGATGGTCTATATGTGGAGGTATGCAGTCACCCTCCTTGTAGATGTTAATGATGCGAGTATTAGGTATGCAATCTGTGGGCAATACCCTCCATGTTATCATCCTCTTTACCATTCTTTTAATAACATTTGGCATCGGATCCACCTCACCGCGACAGAGTATCCCTGGTGGATTTCCTTTTCTGTCTACCGTGAAATTGTAGCAACATCCGCACTGGATCATAACTTTTCCTTTCCCTGGCATCCATCTTCGAGGTTCTGAATAAGTCTTTTCCCTCAGATGACCAGCTCGGCCCATTTTCTGGAGTTCAAGTATGCAGTCTACAATTTGTTGTTGTTCGTAATCTGAGAACACATCTGTATGCAGCTCAAGGCCTTCTAAGATATTGATCTTGTTGCCTCTAATTTTCTCAAAATATTCGAAAGTCTTCTTTTCAACATTCTGCATTCTTTCCAACTCATACTCTGGAATTATCTGCAACTGGTGAGGTCTAGTAACGTACTGGGGAATGTATGGTTCCACCCCGGCACGCTCTCCTGCAGTCTTGGTTCCTCAGGGATAGTCTCTGTCGAGACATCCTCCTGGGTTGCTTTCGCAACAAGACTCTTCAGAACTGGTGCATCTGTCTGGCGTCGTGGTATTATCTCTGTTTCTATTTTCCTCAGGATTTCTTTCATCCTTTATGCTGTACTTGGAACTGACTTCCTCATTTCTGGTTCTTGATGAACCAATCTGTTCGAAGCATTTGTACTGACGGTAGCGACCGTATCTTCACGTTGATCTGCTGCCAGCTTAGTCAGCATCTTGCGAATGCGACGGTTCTTCTTTCTTCGTTGAGTAGGAGTGAGAATAGCTCTCCTCACCTCTTGAATTTTTGTAGGCATGGCATTGACAAGTCTGCCGCTGTAGCCACCACGGACTTAACTTTCTTATCTTCTCTTGTTGCATGAGCGGTGTTTGCTTTTCTCTTCTTGCTGCTAGATGGTTGATTTGAGCCACCCAATTTCATCACTGTATGGCTGTGGTGTTCTTCCCGATCAACCAGAGTCCAATCAGTTTCTTCATATCATAGCCCGGCCGGTGTGAAGTCAGAGTCAATCTCGATCACGACTCCATCCCTCACCCTCTTTTCATCAAGTGCTGGACTCATGCCATTCTTAAAGTTCAGAACCAACCGCCCGTTCGACATTTCCCTACGAAAAACAAGGAAAGGATCAGGGGCTGTACTAAGAACAAGAACAGTAGAAAAAATTATTTATTAATGAAGAGCTTTTATTCGTTTATTTTAAATTTAAATAGGAGTAGGAAAAGATGAAGAAAGATTAAGAGTGAGACTCGATTTGAAAGGAAGGATAAAGACTTCATTATTATGATTTCACATGTATTCTTTTAACATTTTTTTTAACTATTTTCTTTATCATCCACTTTTATTATTATTATTTTTTATATATTTTTGGGTTCGAACCCAGTCATAAGTAATTACTATGCCCGTGCTTCTAGGAATGAGGATTCATCCTTCGAAACATCAGGTTGCATAATACTTCTTGAGATATCATCCATTAATTGGAATCATAGGTCGCTCTCCATGAAAATTTACAAGCTGGTAGGAACCTCCTGAGTAAGCTGTCTCGACCACAAATGGCCCTTCCCAAGTCGGTTCAAATTTACCACCTATCTTGCGATGTGCAAGAATAGGTCTTCTGAGAACTAGAACCAAGTCAACGACCTTGAATGTCCTTGGACGGACAAATTTATCATGGGCCTAGATCATCTTGGCTTGATACAGTTCCAAATTTTGTTGTGTTGAAAGTCCTTTCCCTTCCAGGCTTTCCAATTCTTCTAGTCGTAATCTGGCATTTTCTTCCGTAGTGATTTTGTTCGCAACTGCAATTCTGAGAGATGGAAGCTGAACCTCTAAGGGTAGAACGGCCTCGGACCCGTACACTAAGGCGTAAGGCGTAGACTAGGTGGGAGTTCTGAAAGTCATCTTGTTGCCCCATAAGGCTTCTAACAACTTCTCGTGCCAATTTCTCTTATTGTCGTCCAGAGTTTTCTTTAGTATTTGGACGAGAGTTTTATTAAAAACCTCAGCCAGGCCGTTCGCTCTTGGGTAATAGATTGTTGAATAACGCCAGTCGATCCCATGTCTTATGACAAAATTGTTGATCTTTGTACTCTTGAACGCGGACCCGTTATCTGAGATAATTCTGTGTGGTACCCAAAAACGGTAAACAACTTGATTCATGAAGACCTGTAACACGTGATGTGCTTTCACTTCTCTGAGCGGTACTGCTTCTGCCCACTTAGAAAAGTAATATGTAGCTGCAAGAATGAAGCGATGTCCTCTTGAAGAAGGCGGTTCTATCAGACCCACAATATCTTTGCCCCAACACTCTAACGGCCACGATGCGATTGTCGGATGTAACACATTTGGAGGTTGATGTAGAACCACTCCATGCACTTGGCACTAGTGACAACTTTTGGCAATCTTCAGGCAGTCGGTCATCATTGAGGGCCAGTAGTACCCTAGTCTTTTAATTTTCATTTTCATTTTTGGACCCAACTGATGAGCGCCGCAAAGTCCTGAGTGTATTTCTTTAACAATTTCACGAGCTTCGGACCCGCTCAGGCGTCTTAGCCACATCTGATCAAAAGACCTTCTGTATAATGTATTGTTTATCAATGCGTAAGACAGAGTTCTTTTCTTGATTTGATGGGCTATCGACTTATCGTCTGGTAAGTTTCCCGTTTGCAAGTAGTTTATTAGTGGCTCCCACCAATCTTCTGTACTTTCTGTTACTGCCGCAATTGTTTCTTCTGCTTTTTCTGCTGATTTGTGTATTCTGTCCATGTTGAGCTGTGATAGAATCTGCCGTCCCTGAACTGACACTTCAACTGACTCATCCTGAAAGCAGGAAAATTCTTTTGCAAGGCGGGCTAATGCATCTGTGAGAGCAATTTCTCTTCTGGGAATCATGTAAATCGTTACATTTGGAATTTGCTCCAACAGTTTCATGGCATACTGAAAGTATTGCTCGAGTCTTGGCTTTAGAATTTTGTATTGTCCTGCGACCTATTGAATTATCAACTGAGAATCCCCATAGATGTTGATATCTGTTATCCCCATCTGAATGGTTAATTCCAGTCCCGTTATAAGGGCTTCGTATTCTACCTCTTTATTTGTACACGATTCTGTTAAGTGGTAGGAATACCTTAACATCCCCTGCTCTGGTGTTATAGATATTAGTCTGATTCCTGCCTTACCGGGTACTATCATCTGCAATTCTTTGTCTTTCTGCGCTGAGGATGCTCCGTCGAAGTACAGTTCCCAATGCTGATCATCGGGGACTTCTAGGCTCAATATCTACTCCTCTAGCAAGTCATCGTTAAGAGGTGATTCTGCCGGTAAAGGGTGTGCTGCGAGGAAGTCCGCTAGGACTTGTCCCTTTACGGCACGAAGAGGAACGAAAGTTATATCGAATTGCAATAGTATCATCGACCACCTAGCAAGTCTGCCGGAAAGCGTCGGTCGGGTCATCAAATATTACAATGGATTGAACTTCGAAATAAGGTTGACCTTATGAGAAAGCATGTAATGCCTGAGCTTTTGAGCGGCGAAGATCAGGGCCACACAATGCTTCTCAATAGGGGGATACTTTACTTCCGTCGGAATTAGACGACGACTTAAGTAGTAGAGAGCATTTTCTTTTTCCTCGTCATTGACCTGGGCTAGCAGGGCTCCGAGAGAGTCGTCTAGAGCTGCGGTATAAAGTATCAACGGTCTACCCGAGACTGGGGCTGCTAAGACAGGAGGTGTCATTAAATACTGTTTGATGTCATCGAAGGCATGTTGACATTTGGAGTCCCAAGTAAACTTAGCATCCTTCTTGATCAAAGAAGAAAAAGGCTGACACCTTCCTGACAAATTCGAGATAAAGCGTCGAAGATATGCCAATTTTCCTTGAAAGGATCGTAGTTGTTTCAAGGTTTTTCGAGGCGGCATTTCTAAGATAGCTTTAATCTTCTCTGGATCGATTTCAATTCCAAGATGTCGAACAATAAATCCTAAGAATTTCTTAGAGGTGACGCAGAATGAGCATTTCAAGGGATTCATCTTAAGGTTTTATTGTCTTAATCGCTCGAAAACAATTCTCAAATCACACAAGTGATTCTCTTTTAGTTTGCTTTTGATGACCACATCATCCACATAACACTCGACTTGGTTGTGAATGAGATCATCGAAAATTCTTGTCATTGCTCTTTGATAGGTTGCTCCTGCGTTCTTTAATCCAAACGGCATCACTGTGTAGCAGTATACCCCGATCGGCGTTCTGAAGGCTGTAAGCTTTTCATCTTCTGGTGCCATCTTTATCTGATTGTATCCTGATGATCTATCCATGAATGAGAAGACTTCATGTGTTGAAGCAATGTCGATCATCAATTCTGGAATGGGTAGCGGGAATTCATCCTTTTGACATGCTTTGTTCAAATCTCTGAAATCCACGCAGATTCTGATCTGACCATTCTTCTTTCTAACTGTGGCTGACCAAGTTTGATATTGCTCTTCGCGAACAAATTTAGTGTCTATTAGCTTCTTAACTTCTGCTATTAATTGTTGTTCGATCTCTAGACGCATCCTTCTCGGAGCTTGTCTGACTGGAACGGCAATGGGATCCACTCCTAACTTGTGAACTGCGACCTCTGGAGCTAATCCTGGCATTTCATCGTAACTCCAAGCAAAACAGTCCTTGAATTCCATCAATAGCTTGATTATCTCTTCGGTGTCTTCTTTATTGAGTAAGGAGCTAACAAAGGTCGGCCTAGGCTCTTCGCTAGTACCTAAGTTAACTTCCATTTCTATTGTAGATTTAATTTCTTCTTCGAATTCTGGCGGAGCATCTCTGATTGGCAGATCTTTGAGATCTTCTGAAGCTTCCAAGCAGTCTTCATTAGGCTCGCAAGTGACAACCAAGCAAAATTCTGAATCATCAACAGACCCTACTGTGCCGAATCCGAGACCATGTTTTGAATTTGGAAGTCGACTGACATTGCTCCATAAATTTTCAAAATATTGTGATTGACCTTTTGTCCATTGTCGAGGTAAGACACCACGTTGAATTAAATTTTGAACACAAGGAGAGTACCACTCAAAAGGTAGTTCCATTAATTTGGAAGAAGTAAAATCTTCAAATTGTACATCATTTTTAGTATTGGAAGAAGAAGCACCACAGTAAAACTTGATTGGTTTAGTATCACCACGTACTTCCTTGACCACCATACCCTCAATCTTATTAGAATGGATCGGGGTCAGGGTCATAGTGTGTACATAATGGTTAATCTTCTCGTACATTGATTTGTATTTTTCATTCTTTTCATCTTCGAGAGAGATCTTGAACTGGGGTTTCTTTTGATTTACTGTTGTTGCTTCTTTCTTGATTTCTTCTTCTTCGGAACTGGTCTCCTAATCAATGTTGATGACTAGTTTCTTCTGTCCAACTGTTTCAATGACTCTTCCACGACCTCGTCCCCGGCCTCGACCTCGGGTGCGAGTTCTGGAGAAACTTCACCATCTCGCCGTAAGGGAGTGGTGAGTAACTGTTGGACTAGAATCTCCGGCTCTTTATCGTCTTTTACTTCTTTTGCTTCATTTGGTATGACATTTCTGGAAAAGATTGTTTTCTTTGGAGGCGCGTAGTAGGCTGCAGCTTTGTGAATTCTGATTTCATGCACGGAGAATGGTTGCAAGTCACCTTTGATGTTCGTAATATTTTATGCACTGGTGCAGAGACGACGGTACCATCCGATTCTCAAAAATCCATGGCCGACCCAGTAGAGCGTTGAATGATGTCCCAGAATCAATTATATGGAATTTTGCGGTTGTCTTTGCCAAATCACCGGTCTTCATTAATAGTGTTATCGATCCGAGTGCTCTTTCTCCTTTCTAATTAAACCCTCTTAATAACATCTTGTCTGCTTCGAGGTCTCTAGCATCAATTTCCAAATATGCTAACGTTCGAAGGCTCGTTATGTTGATTGATGCCCCCTTATCAACTAACACCCTGGAGAGCGTAAACTTTCCAACAGTGACTGAGATGTACAATGGTCGATTGTGATTAGCCGTTCCGAGTAGTAAATCATTGTCCGTGAAGGTAACACCTCACTGTTCTTTTAACGAGCAAACCTCGTCTAAGGAATTACCGGCCATTTAAGCTAAACAAATCTCTGGATCAAGTAGAGCCTTGATCAGAGTTTCCCTCACCTCCTTTGACAGGATCAAAGCGTCGTATATGCTTAGTTTCGCTGGTAGCTTCCTAAGATGGGCTAGCACGTTATAGTCTACTTTATTACCATGTTCCTCAGTTTCTTCCCGAATGAGCAATTCCTCTGCTGGGGTTGGCTCTTCCTGAGCAACCACCTGCTTTCCTTTATCCTTTGGACCCATTCTCGGAGGTAGAACTTTTCCGCTTCTTAGGTTGACTTCAGTTATTTCTTCTGAAACTTGTGTTGAATCTGCTAGTGTATCCTCTTGAATTGGAACGATTGGCTCTTCTAGCGTTGCTTCAGAATCTGATAACTCCAATTCTATCGCAATTGGAGCTCCTCAAAATTCACAAATAGACCCGTTGCTGGTTGAGCTTTCGTAGCCATCCTTGTGAATGTCTTCTCCTTTGTAGTGGTCATTGAGGTTTAGTATGATTTGAGAACCGTTATTTATATCTGAATCGAGATCAGGATTAGCTTGGTTTTTGTTAGTTACGTAATCGTTAGAAACAGTCAAAACGTAGCCAACGCCAAAACTCTTAACATTATAAGATCCTGTCGGGGCGAGCAAATAATCATACAGAGTCAGAAGTTCGAGGGATTTCTCCCCTGAATCGAAAATAACCATCCTAGGATAAGCAGCCCCTAGTCTACTCTTTGAAGCCTCGGTTTTCTTCTCTTCTACGATTTTCTCTTCCTTCTGGGGAGGTTCTTCAATCGCAAGCGAGAGTGCTGGCTCGGCAGGTTTCAAACTTTGAGTTGAAGCGCGCACCGAAGTTGTTTGAATGTAATCTAAAATTTTCTTTGAAGACTTTGTCCAAACGGTACTCCATCCATCATGGGTTGTGTAAGGATCTATCAGAACAATGGGATCCATTGAAATAACATTGACGGAACCTCCTTTATGAGGTTCCTTCATGTATTCCTTCGGATCGTTATGTTCCCTTTCCGGAGATTGTCGTTAAGCCAACTCTCGAAAGTGATGCAATCCTCTATCTTATGCCTGAGCATCCGGTGGTAAGGGCAATAGTTTGGATGATCTTTCTTATTAACTTCTTCCAGCCTCTTTGGCTCTGGTACCTGAAAGTCTAGTGTCTTCATTAAACTGCAGAATATTTTTGCTACTGCTTCAGTTTTGAATGGATATTCCATATTTATAAGTTCTTTCAGGGTACGCGATGGACGAGGCGGTTGCTCATAATGCTGAGGCGACTGATAGCTCGATTGAGGCTGTTGGTAGTTCTGTTGAGGTTGTTGCCAAGTACATTGCGGTGGTTGATAACTAGGTTGTGGCCATTATGGCTGTATCTACACTGGCTGCTTGCCCTTATCTACTACCACGACGATTCCGAACTTATTTTCGAATGTTTTCACGGGCTTCTGCTTATCGTTCTTGTCCACAAAACATAGCTGCTTTGCTTCCTCTTGCAAGCTCCCGGCCTTGCTGAGCAGCTTCTCGAAAGTCTTGATTGTAAATCCTTTAAGGAGAAGTGTTATCGGGCCATGGATGCTCTTAAGCAATATGTCGACTGCATGTTGTTCTTGAAGTTGTGGTTTACACTTCATGCTTAAATTTCTCCATCGAAGTTTGTAATCCACTAAAGTCTCAATTCGGTTTCTGGTGCTCCACCACTAGATCACCGATGGTGATGTGGTGCTGAGCCCCGGCAAACCGTTTAACGAAAAGGTTTTCTAACTCTAAAAATGTTTTAACTAAACCATTTGGCAATTCTGCGTACCAGTTGAAGGTAATCCCTGACAAATTACTGACGAACTGTCGAAAGAGTAAAGCATCACTCCCACCGGCATTGCAGCAACTAGCATGAAAATGTGCGACATGTTGCCAGGGGTTTCCCGTTCCATCAAAAGTCTTAAACAGAGGTGTTACGAAGCCTTTCGGGTATTAGACTGCATCAAACTCTTCAAGTAAGGTCTACCCATCTGAATAGATGCTCTACTCTTAGATTATGCTAGGGCTTCTCGCACCTACTATTCTACCATGTTTTTAATGTCCTTTTCAGGAATCATGCTCTATGCAGAATCCTTCTTTGGTGGCTCGTCTCCATTGACAGATGTGATCTCTTTTCCTCCATCTTCAATATGGTTGATTTCTGGGGGTGTTTCTTTCTGAGGTTGCACCTGACTTTGGAGAGTGGCTAAGGCGGCAGCCATCTCTTCCATCCTCCTAGCCATCTGGGAGATTGTATCATCTCTTTCTTGAAGCTGTGCTCTCATCACTTCCGGTTCATCTCTTTCCGCAGCTGCTGGAGCACCCTGCGAGGCTGATGATGCTCTTGTTTCAACCAAGTTGAACTCGGCACACTCCTCATTCATGAACTCTGATGAATCAACTTCATTTTCCAACTTTTGTCCTCTTTCTTTTGCCAACCGTCGGATATTTGTCCTTAGCTTTCCTATAGCATTCTCGAGGGGTCTCTTCCAAACGGTCTCACGGTTGTTGAACTTCTTTTTTGGGAGTTTCTTTTATTGCAGCAGCACTTCCTTCTGATTCAGGCTCTTTAACGAGACTTTTCTTCTCAGGCCGTTGTGTTAGTCTCGGCTCGGTAATAATAGGTTGCCACACCATCCTTCTTGCAGCAGAAGCCCTAGGACCGGAAGGTCTGTCGGCTATATGCTGGTAGGTGGTGTCCTCCCTAATATGATGACCCGATACAACAACAGGTGAACTAGCTCTCATTTTCTTCCTTGGTTTCTCTACGGCAGTGACAGGCTCTACTCACGGTCTGAGGCGGGATTTAGCTAACACTCGTCCCATCTTCTTAGGATTTCTGATACGGGGCATCTTTCTTACTTTGCCAACTTTTCTATCACGGCTTGTAGCCAAGAAAATGGCTTAGTCTTAACCCTTTTTCTTTTGCAGTTACTATAGTATGCAGGTCGAGGTAATGTAGTGGCAATCCTTCAGATATCTTCCATCCGATGCAACAGAGATTGGGTGAAACCTACTCCCTTCCAACAGAGGTACATACTCAGGTAGTTCTTCTCTTTCCTCAGGAATTTCTTCTAGAAAAGCATCTTCAGCAGCTTTGGCTTTCTCAATCCTGGCTATCTTTCTGCTTCTATTTCTCCTTTGAGTTCGAGTTAGGGGTGCAACTCTTGAACTGGACCCAATCTTGAAAACAGATGGTATTGTAGGAAAATTTGTACCCTCCACGGTGACAGGCTCAGCACAAACTTGGATTTCCTTCCCCTTTAGTTTGGCAGAAGCCAGGGTAGGTGCAGAGATGACTAGACCGGTGGGGGTAGAGACAACAGTCCTTCTATGAATAGCAGTACTTCTTTCAGCTGGAACCCTTTGCAGGGGAGGGAACTCTTGAGCCGACTTCAAGTTGAACTCAATTACAGGATCTTCAGTTTCTGGCACATCGTTCATTAGTGCGAAGAGAGTGACGTCAGCGAACTTGATATCTGTGTTGTCGAATCCTTGTCCAAAATGGATGATCCCATTGTTAGGCAGCTCATCCTTATAGACGATGAAGTCCACTCCATTGGTGAAGGAGAAAATTAACTTTGGCGCAATTATTTTCTGCAGTGTAGATTTCAAACGTCAGTCCTGAATTACACTTCCTTTTGTCACAAAACTTAGGACGAAAAAGAAAGAGTCCGAACACATTTTCATTTATCTTAATGTATTTATGATTTAAAAGAGTTTGTTTAAAGGGTTGTTTATTAGAAGATTTGTTTATTAGAAATGAAATGATTAAAGGTATAGAAAAGGTAAAGGACCTGATTAAGAATTGGAAAGGAAGATAAAGTCTCACAAAATTTTTCAACCCGAGGGACCGCTCCTAAGCTAACACCTATTGGGGGTCCACCCCACCTCAGAAAAGAGGTAAAAGGATTTCGGAACCTCTCTGTTTAGTGGTTTCTAAACAGTGGCTTCTAAATCCGAGAGAAGTTGGCTATACCCGTTAAAGATAGAAATGAACGTGGTATGCCAATGGAAGAATGATAGTTTTGGTCCACTAGGGATATGGACTCACTATCGATTTATGAAAGCAAAACTATCTAATAAAAATGGAGAGAGGAACTAGTCCCCAGCAGAGTCGCCAGAAGCTGTCGGCTTATTTTTAGGTTGAGTGCTGTATTTTGAAAAGGAGGTCGCCTACAGAAGCTGTCGGTGAATTTTTTAATTTAATTTATATATATAATTTGAAAAGTAGTATCTGATTTTTTGAAAATAATTTTAAGTTTGAAAATTTTAAGATATGAAAAATCAAACCAATCTCACATCCCAAATAGTTTATATAAACGAGTACCGCATCACAAACTGTGTATTTATCCCGAAGAATAGACACACTGCTTGACGATGGGGCTCGATTAAATAAACAAGAAGATTTGTGACATCTGTTTTGTCTGCGAACCAATTTTATAAGCCCACAAGTTCCCCTACTTAATATGAAGGAATTAAGCAGGGTTTATATTACTTGGGTTGTTAAAGTTCCCTATAAGAGCAAGCCCCTATAGTTAATTGCATCTTAAATGACGGGAATCATTTAAGAAAACTCTCGATAATGATCAATGGTTTTGCTCTCAAGAATTTTAAAGTTTAAGGTTTTCAAACAATTGAATTTTGGAATTTTCAATAGGGATTAGCTCAAATTTGAAACAGTTTATTTTAAGTGTCCAAAGGAAGAGAAGTAGGAGAAGCTGAGGATCCAAGAAGAACCTTGGCAACCTCTCAAACCATCCTATTGTTTGGCTTCAATTTAGGAGTTTATTTAATGTTTCAATCCTGCTAATTTTAATTAATTAGGACTTATAGTTATATGATATAATCATACAAATAGCCTCGAAGATGTGAGGATTTATGCCGTACCAAACGACTACATCAGAGTCCTAAGACCGGTTAGGGCTTAATTTACATGACATGATCATACAAATGCCTAACAAAGAGTTTAGGATTTATGTTGCACTAGGCAAACTACCTCGAAGTCATATGGCTTGGTTATTTAATTCTAAGAAAGGTTTAGCTGGTGTAGATCCGAGTTTTGAAGACGATGGTCGTGCTGCCCACTGTGCTCCAAGCTCCTTATTGTTGCAGAAGTTTAGTTTTAGAAGTTGAAAATCAGGAGATGAGAGAAGTGTCTTGGTTTAGAGAAATCTTAAAGTCCAAATATTTTTAATATTTTAATTAAAACAAATATTAAAGTTGTTTAAACAGAACCGATTAAGATCCCACTGTTCCGTCATCCCGGCACCGTTATTTTCATCGAATTCACTTAGTCCAGATGAATTTGCTAAACTCAACTGAATGAGTTCCACACTTTCATTTAGACCGTGAGAAATCCCGTTAGCAACACGTCGGTTACATCATCCGAGGTATTCCCGGTCATTCAACGAGACCTTTTAATTTAGTTGTAATTGTAGTTTTGTTGTTCTGTTTGTGATTAAATTTTGAGTTGTTTTATATTTTGGAATGTTGTGGAATGAATTTAACTTAATTTAATTTAATTTAATTTCAATATTTTAAATTTAATATAATTTAATTGTTAAAATTTTACTTTAATTTAATTTTAATTTTAACTTAATTTTTACTTAATTTAAATTAATTTAATTTAATTTTAGTTTGATTTAATTGTTAAACCACTTAATATTTTAAGTTTTCCTTTAATTTAAGGGTTATTGTTTATTTTTAATTAATTTTTTAATTTTAATTTACTTAATTTGGATCATCATTTTAATCTTAATTAAGAGTTAAATATTATTGAAGTGGTTTATTTAGGGATTTTTTTTTATTAAAGAATTAATATCCTCTCAAGTTATATCCCTATTTTTAATAATTCAAATTTTCATTAATCTTCCAAAATTTAAATTTGTTTAAATAATTAAAGTTTCATTTTTATTTTATTAAAAGTGATTAATGGTTTCCCACCCTTTTAATTTCCCAAAGTTTCAATCATCCAAGAAAGATAAAATCAAATATTTTACCCACCACTTTAATTAAACATAAAATTTTAATAAATGGGTTAAAATTCTTTAATTACTTTTATGCCATTTTAGGCTTATTTATTTTATAACTCACTAAATTGAGTTCAAATGAACTTGAAATTTTTATGTCACTCCACTCATATGTCAATTAAGACATTAGCGGAGAAAATATGATTTTCCTGAATTTAATTTATTTATATAATTATTTTTAATGAAAAATAAGGATTTTCAATGGAAATTCAACAACATGACCAAGGAAAGGTTTCTATCCTTAAGAAAATTATGGGATGTTCCTAATAACTAGAGGACCACTTGAACAAATTTTGGTGATTTTTTAAATTACATTTTATTTATTATAATTATTTTGAGTTTTTGAGTTTTAATTAATTATAAAATAAAATTAAAGTTGAAAAATGGATTTTATATTTTTCTTAAGTCTCTCTAAGCTCAAGGAGTTCAGAGAAATAAATTTTACAATTTTCTAATTTTTCTTTGATTTATTGGAATTAATTTAGTGAAAAAGTTAGAAAATACATTTTTTAATATTAAAAATTGTTTTAAGCATTTAAAATTCAATATCCTAACTTAGAGACTTGGGAAAAATATTTAGTTTGTTCCTAAGTGATTAGGAGTCAAAATTTGACATTTTTATGATTTTTAATATTTTTATGATTTTTATTATTTTTTAATTATTAAAATATTAAATATATCATTAAAAATGAAAAATTTTAGAAAATTCCAATTTTAATTTTTATAGACTTCACTGATATCAGAGAGCCCACAAAACCAATTTGGTGAATTTTTGAAATGTATTTTTGGAGTTATGAATTTTTAAAGTTTAATTTTACTCATGTGACTTAATTAATCCACTTAATGGGGTTAAATATTCCCAATTGACTTCAAACTTTTATGCAATGTCCCTCTGATCCTAAAGATCAATGAAAATTTGATTTCAAGTTATTTTAATGTGTGGTTAAGCTTAATTAATTAAAATTCAGTTTTGAGTAATTAGGCCAATTAGGGTTATTCTTAATGAATTAACTCAAGATATAATTATCCTAAGGTCCTCTAGTCCTAAGAAACTTCCCCAAATTTTTTTCTGGAATTTATTGAACAATATGCTAATTATTGGAATTAAAATACAAAAAATAGTGACATAAACTTGAAAAATACATAACTTTCCATAAGGATGGCTTCTAACCTTAAAAATTTCAAGGAAGGTTCCCAAGATCAGAGGCTTCAAGAGCCCCATGGTCTCATGCCATGGTGAATTATCTATGCAAATGGAGAATCAAAATACTGAAATGAGTAAATAATTAATTAAAAATAAAATACTCATCAAAATAACTTGATTTCTTTTCCACATTATTCTCCTCTGTTAACTGAGCAAGAGGGTATTTTTAGTTTATTTTTATGATTTTTCTACACAAAGATATGGATTTTCTATGTTAAGGGTATTTAAATAAATCAAAAAATATCCATATTTTTCTACTTATCCAAGCGGCCCCGACTCATCCTCGGCAGCTCCGAAAGCCCATGCGTCGTGCTCCCATTCTACGCCGCCATCTGACTCAACGCTCCAGGGGCCCGCGGTTCATGTATCATCCTTCGATCCGGCGCAATCTAGACCGTCCACTCGATACACGCTCGATCGGACGGTGCCTGGTCATCGTCTACGACTGGTGTGCACCCGTGATTGTTCAAACTAAAACCCTAAGAACTCTCTCATTTCTCAATAGATTTTCATGTTCTTATACTCTATGGATTCTTCTTGAAGAGACGAACACATCCATATGCTTTACATGCTATGAAATTAAGTAAATCAAAATGGAGAATCATTGGAAGCTCGGGAGGAAGGAATGATCCATACCTTAGCTCTAAGAAGTGTAGCTTCAATCAGAGGGTTGTGTCACCTTCGATTGCACCCAAGGAAGCTCCAGATGAAGTCTCTAGCTCTAGGGAATTGTCTAGGTATGAAAGTTTCCACAGCTAATTTCAAAGTTTGGAGGCTAGAGCAACTTGGTGGCTTGGAGAGGGGGCTTTCACTGGGGAACTCTTTCTCTTGGTCCTGTGTAGGTGTGGGTGAGTTTAATTTGGAATTGGTGGAGGTTTTAGAGATGTCCTAATTCTGGGCTGAGAATTGAGCTCCAAAGCTGAGCTCAAACAATGGGGTTTAGGGCAGGAGAGCAGTGCGGATCAATTGCTCTAGGTGAGGAGAAGCTCCTGGAGCAACCTTGTCAGAGTTTTTTTTAGGTCTGGTTCATCACCTTGTTTGGCCGAGAGGGTGGTGGGTTTAAATAGACATGGCTGAAGGGTTCCTAGGGGGGTTTGATGCTTGGGATCAGCTGCTCTATACAAGAGAAGAACAGCCATGGTGTTCAATTGGACTTGGACAACTCAGCATGGAAGTATTGAAAATTTTGGCTCACATGGAGCTCTCGGCCAGGGTGTTTTCTGGCGACCCAGGCGGCTGGCCAGCAGGGTTAGGTCACCATCTTTATCAGAAGGGTCAGGGGTTGGCAATGGTGCAGTCAATTGGCCATGGACATGTGTAAAGAGTTTAGCTTTAAGTGGTATGGGGAGAGGGGTGATTTTGGATCCAAATGGGTCAAGTCATGCAAATGGGTTGGGTTCACCTCTCCAAGCTCTGGTTTGGGCTGAGGGAGATCAGGTGAGTCAGCTAGCTTAGTGGGGAAAAGTCACCATCTAAGTATATTAAGTTTAAGCATGGGCTAGGGGATACATGGGAGTGCTTAATCACTTTAAGGGAATCAAGAAAGAGGCTCCTCCTTTTGACCAATATGGCATGGTCACATGAACACCACTCACATGGCATAAATGGGGCTTAAGGATGGCTTCATGGCTTCATTTGGGCTTGGGGCAAGGCTTGGCTCAATTTCATGAAAATGGATTTTTGAAAATTTGGCATTTTAGTGGGAAATTCTCATGAAGCTTGATTTGGAATTATTTGGTTATTGATTTTAGGACTTAGGGATGATTTCAATCAAAGGGATGATGATGGGAATTTCACATAGGCCTTGGAATAAGTTTTGGGCTTTTGGATTTTGTAAAAATGGACTTTTAGGATGGTTTAAGAAAGTGGGCCTTTAGGTTTAAAAACAAATTGATGGATGGAAATTTTGTGAAGGATTGGGCCAAAAAAATGTTGGGTTTAGTTTAGGGATGTATCATGAACATTTTAGAAAAGGTTTGGTATCATTTAGAGTGGAATTGGATTTAATTTGGGCTTTTTTGGTAAAGGGGCCAAAGTGGGTCAAATTGGGCTAACTTGGGCTAAGGTTGGATTTGATGTAAAATTAATGTTGATAAATGCTTATGGGAGTGTCACAAAGTGTTTTCAACTTTGGTTGGGCTTTGATTTTAGGATTTGGGCCCATTTCGGTTAGGTTTCGGTTTAGGCCAAAAATGGGGATTTTGGTTTTGGGTTAGGTTTGGGTGGAGTTTAGGTTCAAATTTGGGGAAAATATTGTAAGTGCTTTGTTTTTGGGGATATTAGGAAGGTTTAGAAAAATATTTGGGGTTAATTGGAGTTGAATTGGGTTGGTTTTGGCTAGGTTTAGGTCATGGGCCAAGATTGCACTTCAAGCTTCAAGTTGGAATTGGATCCAAATGTTAATCAAATTGGGCTTAGATTTGGTCTAAATTAACATTGGGGATATTGAATTGAAGTTTAGAATTGAATTGGGTCAAAGTTGGGGTCAATTGGGTTGATTTGGATTGGGTCCATTTGGGTTAAGAATGGGTCAAATTGGGGCTTTTAGTAAAAGTGGATTAAATTGACAAAATTGGCCTATGGTGTAGTTAAACAAAATGCAATTAGGAATATTTGGGATTTTCTAGAATTTTTTGGGAATTTTCTGAATTTTTGGAATTTTTTGGTTACAAGGGTATTTTGGGTATTTGGAGGGTATTGAAGGGTATTTTTGTAATTTTTGGTATATTTGGCCATGGATGGTCAATTTAAGTGGGGGAAATTTTTAGGACTGATTTTGAGGAATTTTGGGTAATTTAGGTAATTTTTGCAAATTTTGGTCAATTTCAAGGGCATTTGGTAGGCTTGGTGGGTTTAGGGCCCCAGGGGTCAAAAATTGAAATTTTGGGAAAATGAAGATTGATCAAGTGTGAGTGAAATGAAATCATTTTGGTTGAGCCATGAAGCCATATTAAGCTCACAAAAGCCATGAGAGGATCCATTTGAGGCATTCACTATATTGTTTCTAACCCTCTTAGCCAAGGGCCTAGGGGTTAAGGACCATCCATATGAATTACCTTCATGAGTCAGGAAGTCAAGCTAGGTATGAATGGTTTTAGGATTTGGAATGTGTGTGAAAGTGTAATGTGTACAGGTCAACCCTCACCAGACCAGGCCACCCAGGGTAGTCCTAAGGCTAAAGAGTCCTATAGGGAACTCATCCTTTAAACCTCCACATTTGATCTTAACCCTCCAAGTGACTTGCGGGTTTACAATCAAACATGTAGGGTTTGAAGGGAGTCAAGAAGTGTTTTGAGTTTCTAAGTGGTGGGTTCCATTTCTAGTCCTCTATGTTAGTCAAAGGGAAAGCCTAAAGCTAGATCCTATGTACTAAGGAGAGAGAAGAGAAAAACACCTCATAAAAAATGAGGTCAACAGCATGTCGCACATTTTCGTGCTAGTTACTGCAATGCCAGTGGGAGCGATGCTTGACTCTTTCGACAGTTTGTCAGCAGCCTGTCAGGGATTGCCTTTGATTGGTATGCAAAATTGCAAAATGGCTCAGTTAAGACCTTTTCAGAATTGGAAAACCTCTTCGTTAAGCGGTTTGTCGGGGCTCGACACCACATCGCTATCGGTGATTTAGTGGTGGAGCAACAAAAACCGAATGAAACTTTGGTGGATTACATACTTCAATGGAGAAACTTAAGCATGAAGTGTGAACCACAACTTCAAGAACAGCATGTGATCGGTATTTTGTTGAAAAGTATCCATGGCCCGATAGCACTTCTCCTTAAAGGATTTATAATCAAGACTTTCGAGAAGTTGCTTAGCAAGGCCGGAAGCTTGCAAGAGGAGGCAAAGCAGCTGAGTTTCATGGACAAGCCTGATAAATAGAAACCAGTGAAAGAATTTGAAATGAAATCCAGAATCGTTGCGGCAGTAGATAAAGGCAAGCAGCTAGTGCAGATACAGCCAGAGCAACCACAGCCCAGTTATCAACCACCGCAACGGACTTACCAACAACCACAACAGGTTTATCAACAACCTCAGCAGGGCTATCAACAGCCTTGACCGAGCCACTAGCCATGGTAGCATAGTCAACCACTATCTCGTTCATCACGTCCTCTGGAGGAACTTCTGAACAAGGAGTATCCATTCAAGATGGAAGCAGTAGCCAAGATGATTCGCAGCTTGATGAAGACACCTGATTTTCAATTACCAGAGCCCAAAAAGCTAGAAGAAGTTAACAAGGAAAATCATCTGAACTACTGCCCTTACCACCAGATGATCTGACACAAGATTGAAGACTGCTTCACTTTTAAGAATTGGCTCGAAGGTAATCTCCGAAGAGGGAACATAACGATCCCAAAGGACTACATGAAGGAACCCCAAAAAGGAGGTTCCGTCAATGTCATTTCAACAGATCCTATTGTTTCAATTAACCCATACACGACTGATGATGGATGGAGTACTGTCTGGACAAAGTCCTCGAAGAAAATTTTGGATCGCATCCAGACCGAGCGCGCTTCAACTCAGAGTTTGAAACCTGTCGAGCTGGTGCTATCGCTTGCGATCGAAGAACCACCCCAGAAGGAGGAGAAGATTGTGGATGAAAAGAAGACCTAGGCTCGAAAGGGTAGACTAGAGGTTGTTTATCCTAGGATGGTTGTTTCCGATTTGGGGGAGAAATCCCTCGGACCTTTGACTCTGTATGATTATTTGCTCGCCCCGGCGGGATCTTATAATGATAAGAGCTTTGGTGTTGGCTACGTTTTGACTATTTCTAATGATTACATAACTAACGACAACCAACCTAATCCGGATCTTGATTTCGATACGATAAACGATTCTCAAATCATACTAAGTCACGGGAAAGGAGAAGACGCTCACAAAGATGGCTACGAAAGTTCAACAAACAACGAGTCCATTTGTGAATTCCGAGGAAGTCCAATCACGATAGAATTGGAGTTATCAAATTCCGAAGAAATTCCAGAAAAGCCAGTCATTCTGATTCAAGAAGAGACACCGGTAGAGTCACCACTAGATTCAGAACAAGTAACTGAAGTCAACTTAAGAAGCGGAAAAGTTCAACCTCCGAGAATGGGTCCAAAAGATAAATGAAAGCAGGTGGTTGCTGAGGAGGAGCCAACCCCAGCAGAAGAATTGCCTGATCAGGAAGAAACCGAGGAACATGGTAATAAAGTGGATTATAACGTGCTAGCCCATCTTAGGAAGCTACCAGCTAAACTAAGCATCTACGACGCTCTGATCCTGTCAAAGGAGATGAGGGAAACTCTGATCAAGGCTTTACTTGATCTAGAAATTTGTTTAGCTCAAATGGTCGGTAATTCCTTAGATGAGGTTTTCTCGTTAAAAGAACAGCGAGGTGTTACGTGTACGGACAATGATCTACTACTTGAAACAACTGATCACAACTGACCATTGTACATTTTAGTCTCCATCAAAAAGTTTACGCTCTTCAGGGTGTTAGTCAATCTGGGAGAATCAATCAACATAATGAGCCTTTGAACGTTAGCATATTTGGAAATCGATGCTCGCGAGCTTGAAGCAGACAAGATGTTATTAAGAGGGTTCAATCAGAAGGGAGAAAGAGCTCTTGGATTGATAACACTATTAATGAAGACCGGTGACTTAGCAAAGACAACCGCAAAATTCCATATAATTGATTCTGAGACATCATTCAACGCTCTACTGGGTCCGCCATGGATCCATGAAAATCGGATGGTACCTTCATCTCTGCACCAGTGAATAAAGTATTATGAAGGAGGAGAACAGTGTATCAAAGGTGATTTGCAACCATTCTCCATATACGATATTGGAATTCATGAAGATGCAGCCTATTACGCACCTCCGAAGAAAATAATCTTCTTCAGAAATACCATACCAAATGAAGCAAATAACGTTAGGGACGATGAAGAACCTGAAATTCTAGTTCAACAGTTACTCACCACTCCCTTACAGCGAGATGGTGAAGGTTTCTCCAGAACTCGCACCCGAGGTTGAGGCCAGGGACTAGGTTGAGGAAGAGACGTTGGAACAGTTAGAAAGAAGAAACCGGTCATTGACGTTGATTGGGAGAACAGTTCCGAAGAAGAAGAAATCAAGAAAGAAGCGACAACGATAAATCAAAAGAAACCCCAGTTCAAGATCTCTCTCGAAGATGAAAAGAATGAAGAATACAAATCAATGTACGAGAATATTAACCACTATGTGCATACTATGACCCTGACCCTGATCCATTCTAATAAGATCAAGAGTATGGTGGTCAAGGAAGTGCATGGTGGTGGTGCTAAGCCGATCAAATTCTACCGTGGTGCTTCTTCTTCCAATACTGAAAATGATGTACAATTTGAAGATGTTACTTCTTCCGAATTAATGGAACTGCCCTTTGAGTGGTATTCTCCCTGTGTTCAAAATTTAATTCAATGTGGTATCTTACCTCGATGATGGACAAAAGGTCAATCACAACACTTTGAAAAATTATGGAATAATGCCGGTCGGCCTCCCAATTGAAAGCACGGTCTCGGATTTGGCACAGTAGAATCAGTTGACGACTCAAAGTTTTGCCTGGTTGTCACTTATGAGCCTAATGAAGACTACTTGGAAACCTGAGATGATCTCGAAGATTTGTAAATCGGAGACGCTCCGCCAGAATTTGAAGAAGAAATTAAATCTACAATAGACAAGTTAATGGAAGTTAACTTAGGTACTAGCGAAAAGCCTAGGCCGACCTTTGTTAGCTCCTTACTCAATAAAGAAGACTCCGAAAACATGGTCGTGCTACTAATGGAATTCAAGGATTATTTTTCTTGGAGTTACAATGAAATACTAGGATTAGCTCTAGAAGTCGCAGTTCACAGGCTAGGAGTGGATTCCACTGTCATTCCAATTAGACAAGCTCCAAGGAGGGTGCGTCTGGAAATCGAACAAAAAGTTATAGCTGAAGTTAAGAAGCTAATAGACGCTAAATTTGTCCGTGAAGAACAATATCCAACTTGGTTAGCCAATGTGGTACCAGTCAGAAAGAAGAATGGACATATCAGAATCTGCGTAGACTTCAGAGATCTAAACAAAGCATGTCCGAAGGATGAATTCCCTCTACCAATTCCAGAACTGATGATCGACATCGCCTCAACGCACGAAGTCTTCTCTTTCATGGATGGGTCTTCAGGATACAACTAGATAAAGATGGCACCGGAACACGAAAAGCTCACAGCCTTTAGAATGCCAGTCGGAATATACTACTACGCAGCGATGCCTTTCGGATTGAAGAATGCAGGAGCAACATACCAAAGAGCTATGATGAGGATTTTTGATGATCTCATTCACAATCAAGTTGAGTGCTACTTGGATGATCTGGTCATCAAGAGCAAACTGAAAGAAGATCACATGTATGATTTGAGAATTGTTTTTCGAGCGATTAAGACAATTTAACCTTAAGATGAATCCCCTAAAATGCGCCTTCGGCGTTACCTCTAGAAAATTCTTAGGATTTGTTGTCCGACGTCATGGAATTGAAATCAATTCTGAGAAGATTAAAGCTATCTTAGAAATGACGCCTCCCAAAACCTTGAAACAATTACGCTCCTTTCAAGGGAAATTGGCATATCTTCGACGCTTTATTTCGAATTTGTCAGGAAGGTGTCAGCCTTTTTCTGCTTTGGTTAAGAAGGATGCCAAGTTTACTTGGGACTCCAAATGTCAACATGCCTTTGATGACATCAAACGATACTTAATGACACCTCCTGTCTTAGCAGCCTCGGTCTCGGGTAGACCGTTGATACTTTATACCGAAGCTTTAGACGACTCTCTCGGAGCCCTGCTAGCCCAGGTCAACGACGAGGGAAAAGAAAACGCTCTCTACTACTTAAGTCGTCATTTAATTCCGACGGAAGTAAAGTAACCTCCTATTGAGAAGCATTGTTTGGCCCTGATCTTCGCTGTTCAAAAGCTCATACATTACATGCTTTCTCATAAGGTCAACCTTATTTTAAAGTTTAATCCGTTGCAACATTTGATGACTCGACAAACGCTTTGTGGCAGACTTGCTAGGTGGTAGATGATACTACCTCTTATTGCCTTAAAGGAACAAGTCCTAGCAAACTTCCTTGTAGCACACCCTTTACCGGCAGAATCGCCTCTCAATGACGACTTGCTAGACGAGCAGATAATGAGCCTAGAAGACCCCGACAATCGACGTTGGGAAATGTACTTCGACGGAGCATCTTCAGCACAGAGAAAAAAATAATTGCAAATGATAGTGCCCGGTAAGGCAGGAATCAGACAAATATTTATAACACCAGAGTGGGGGATGTTAAGGTACTCCTACCACTTAACAGAACCGTGTACAAACAATGAAGCAGAATACGAAGGCCATATAACCGGATTGGAATTAACCATTCAGATGGGGATAACGGATATCAACATCTATGGGGATTCTCAGTTGATAATTCAACAGGTCGCGGGACAATACAAAATTCTAAAGCCAAGACTCGAGCAGTACTTTCAGTATGCCATGAAACTGTTGGAGCAAATTCTGAATTTAACGATCTACAAGATTCCCAGGAGAGAAAACGCTCTTGCATATGCGTTAGCCCGCCTTGCAAAAGAATTTGCCTGCTTGCAGGATGAATCAGTTGAAGTGTCAGTTCAGGGACGTCAGGTTCTCTCACAGCTCGACATGGACACGATACACAAGTCAGGAAAAGAAGAAGAAACAATTGCGGCAGTAACAGAAAATGCAAAAGACTAGCGTCAGCTGCTAATAAACTACTTGCAAACGGGAAACCTGCCGGACGATAAGTCATTAGCTCATCAGATTAAGAAAAGAACTCTGTCTTATGCATTAATAAACAATACATTATACAGAAGGTCTTTCGATCGGATACGCTAAGGTGCTCGAGCGAGTCGAGGCTTGTGAAATTGTTAAGGAAGTGCACTCGGGACTTTGTGGCGCTCATCGGTTGTGTACGAAAATGAAGATGAAAATTAAAAGACTAGGGTACTACGGCCCTCGATGATGACTGATTGCATGAAGGTCGCCAAGAGTTGTCACCGATGTCAAGTGCATGGAGTGGTTCTGCATCAACCTCCAAATGTGCTACATCCGACAAACGCGTCGTGGCCATTTGAGTGTTGGGGCACATATATTGTGGGTCCGATAGAACCGCCTTCTTCAAGAGTACATCGCTTCATTCTTGCAGCTACGGATTACTTTTCCAAGTGGGCAGAAGCAGTACTGCTCAGAGAAGTAAAGGCACACCATGTGCTGCAGTTCTTCAAGAATCAAATTGTCTACCATTTTGGGGTACCGCGTAGAATCATTTCAGATAATGGGTCCGCGTTCAAGAGCACAAAGATCAACAATTTTGTCAGGAGACACGGGATCGACTGGTGCTATTCGATGATTTACTACCTAAGAGAAAATGACTAGGCCGAAGCTTTTAATAAAACTCTTGTCCAAATCTTAAAGAAAATTTTGTTAGAAGCTTTGTGGGCCTACAAAACAACTTTCAGAACTCCTACCCAGTCTACGCCTTACGCCTTAATGTACGGGTCTGAGGCCGTTTTACCCTTAGAGGTTCAGTTTCCGTCACTTAGAATTGCAGTTGCGAACAAGATCACTACAGAAGAAAATGCAAAATTACGACTAGAAGAATTGGAAAGCTTAGAAGGGAAATGACTTTCAGCGCAGCAAAATTTGGAACTGTATCAAGCCAAGATGATCCAGGCCCACGATAAATTGGTCCGCCCAAGGACGTTCAAAGTCGGTGATTTGGTTCTAGTACTCAGAAGAACTATTCTTGCACACCGCAAGATAGGAGGTAAATTTGAACCGACTTGGGAAGGGCCGTTCGTGGTTGAGACAGTCTACTCAGGAGGTTCCTACCAGCTTGTGAATTGTCATGGAGAATGACCTATGCTTCCAATTAATGGACGATACTTGAAGAAGTATTACGCAACCTAATGTTTCAAAGGGTGAACTTTAAAAAAGTGGAGTCTCATTCCTAGAAACACGGGCGGAGTAATTATTCATAACTCGGTCTGAACCCAAAATATAAAAAAAAGGATGATAAAATAAAAAAAAATCATTAACAAAAAATGTGTTAAAAAGAAAATATGTGAAATGATAAAATTTTGATCTTTTCCTTCAAATCAATTCATTTCTGATCTTTCCTCATCTCTTCCTACTTACTTTAAAATTTAAAAGAAATAAATAAAATTTTTCATTAATAAATGTTTTCTTATTGTTCTTGTTCTTAGTACAACCCCTAATCCTTTCCTTGTTTTTCGCAGGGAAATGTAGAACAGGCGGTTGGTTCTGAACTTTAAGAATGATGTGAGTCTGACACTCGATGAAAAGAGGATGAAGGATGGAGCCATAATTGAAATTGACTCTGATTTCACAACAGCCGGCCTACAATATGAAGAAACTGATTGGACTTCGATTGATCGGGAAGAGTTCCACAGCAAAACAGTAATGAAATTAAGTGGCCTGAGTCAGCCGTCTACTAGCAAGAAAAGAGAAGCAAACACCGCTCATGCAATGGGAGATGATAAGAAAGTTAAGTCCATGGTTGCTACAGCAGAGGGTAGGCTTGTCAGCACCATGCCCACAGAAGTTCAAGAAGTAAGGAGAGCCACTCTCACTCCTACTCAATGAAGAAACAAGAACTGTCGAATTCGCAAGATGCTGACTAAGCTGGCAGCAAATCAACAAGAAGAGACAGTTGTTACCTTCAGTACAAATACTTCAAAGAAATTGGTTCGTCAGGAACCAGAAAGGAGGAAACTAATTCCAAGAACAGCAGAAAGGATGAAATAAACCCCGAGGAAAATAAAAATGGAGATAGTACCACGACGCCAAGCAAATGTACCAGTGTTGAAGAGTCTTGTTGCGAAAGCAACCCCGGAGGATGTCCCGACGGAGACTATCCCCGAGGAGCCGAGACATGCAGGAGAGCGTGCTGGGGTTGAGCCGTACATCCCGCAGAGATGTTACTGCACCACGAGGACTTCGGATAATCCTAGAATACGAGTCGGAGAAATTACAGCAAGTTGAAAAGAAAAATTTTGAATACTTCGAGAGAATTCGAGGCAAGAGGGTCAACATCTTGGAAGGCCTTGAGCTGCATATGGATGTGTTCTCAGATTATGAACAACAGCAGATCGTGGACTACTTCATCGAGCTTCAGAAAATGGGCCAAGCTGGTCGTCTGAGGGAGAAAACCTATTCAGAGCCTAGAAGATGGATGCCAGAAAAAGGAAGAGTTACTATTCAGTGCGGGTGTTGCTACAACTTCGCAGAAGACAGAAAAGGAAATCCACCAGGGATACTCCGTCACAGTGAGGTGAATCTGATGCCAAGAATTATCAAAAGAATGGTAAAAAGGATGGTGACATGGAGGGTATTGCCCGTAGATTGCATACCCAATAGCTGCATCATTAACATTTACAAGGAGGGCGACTGCATACCTCCACACATAGACCATCATGACTTTGTCGGACCTTTCTGCATGATCTCTTTTGTCAACCAGTTGTAATATCATGTTCGGATCTGACCTCCGGATAGCGGGCCCCAGAAAATTTTGAGGGCCAGTAGAAATACCACTACCAGTAGGTTCTGTCATGGTATTAAAAGGAAATGGAGAAGACATAGCAAAACACTGCATCTCAGGAGTGCCTGTTAAGCGAATCTTCGTCACCTTCAGAAGGATGGATGACAGAGATGCCTTTTCATTTTCAGCCAGATCCAGAGTTAGAGAGTCTCCGGTCCTACGAACTGTGAGTTACGTGGGAAATAGCACACCTCCAATGCACATCCATACGGCATTCCTGCCAAGGGTGGCTTGGAAGGTGATGTTATTGTCCATGTATCTTACTATTCAGACATGGATTTTGACAAATGCTTTTGGAAGAATCAACAAGAATCTTACACAATCCATTTTGGATTTATGAGTATTGTATGAGATACTGAAATTCTCGAGGAAAATATCATCATGTTTTGGATCAAGTTGTATGATGTATTTTCAACAGATTGGAATGAGAATGATCATGTCATGTTCTGCCTTCACCTCTTTTTGTGCAAATTGACTGGGAAATGCCATTAAGCTAAATGAACTTTGAACAAAGAACGAAAAGAAAAAAATGAATAAGGAATTCCTTCTTTTTAAGAATTTGAATGTCAAAATAAACCGCAAATAAACACAAACTCTAAATAGACAAAAATGAAATCGAATCACTAAAACAAATCTAAACCTCAGACTGATTTTCATTCTGAATCCTTCAATTCCAACCTTTCAATTCTCCTTCCTCTGTGTGTTAAAGGATCAACTAGTCCTATTAACACGGAGCCACGAACTTTGTTCAATTTGGTTCTGATGGCATGGGATTGGGTCCCTCTTCATACAAATCAAATTCTGGAGGCTGGAGCCGAACTTCCAGTTCTCTTCGAGGCTAGAGCTAAACTTCTAGCTCTCTTTCAAACTTTCGAGGCTAGAACCGAACTTCTAGCTCTCTTTCAAATTTCTGAGACTGGATCCAAACTTCCAGTTCTCTTCGAGGCTAGAGTCGAACTTCTAGCTCTCTTTCAAATTTTTGAGACTGGAGCCAAACTTCCAGTTCTCTTCGAGGCTAGAGCTGAACTTCTAGCTCTTTTTCAAAAATTCGAGGTTCGAGCCGAACTTCCAGTTCTCTTCGAGGCTAGAGCCGAACTTCTAGCTCCCTTTCAAATTTTCGAGGCTGGAGCCGAACTTCCAGTTCTCTTTGAGGCTACAGCCAAACTTCTAGCTCTCTTTCAAACTTTCGAGGCTAGAACCAAACTTCTAGCTCTCTTTTAAATTTCCGAGGCTGGAGCTGAACTTCCAGTTCTCTTCGAGGCTAGAGCCGAACTTCTAGATCTCTTTCAAACTTCCGAGGCTGGGGTCGAACTTCTAGTTCTCTTTGAGGCTAGAGCCGAACTTCTAGCTCTCTTTCAAACTTTCGAGGCTAGAACCGAACTTCTAGCTCTCTTTCAAACTTCCGAGGCTGGAGCTAAACATCCTGTTCTCTTCAAGGCTAGAGCAGAACTTCTAGCTCTCTTTCAAATTTCTGAGGTTGGAGCCGAACTTCCAGTTCTCTTCGAGGCTAGATCCGAACTTCTAGCTCTCTTTCAAATTTTCGAGGCTGGAGCCGAACTTCCAGTTCTCTTCGAGGCTAGAGCCGAACTTCTAGCTCTCTTTCAAATTTCTGAGGCTGGAGCCGAACTTCCAGTTCTCTTCGAGGCTAGAGCCGAACTTCTAGCTCTCTTTCAAATTTCCGAGGCTGGAGCCAAACTTCTAGTTCTCTTCGAGGCTTGAGCCGAACTTCTAGCTCTCTTTCAAACTTCCGAGGCTGGAGCTGAACTTCTAGTTCTCTTCAAGGCTAGAGTCGAACTTCTAGCTCTCTTTCAAATTTTCGAGGCTGGAGCCGAACTTCCAGTTCTCTTTGAGGCTAGAGCCAAACTTCTAGCTCTCTTTCAAACTTCCAAGGCTGGAGCTGAACTTTCAGTTCTCTTCGAGGCTAGAACCGAACTTCTAGCTCTCTTTAAAACTTCTGAGGCTGGAGCCGAACTTCCAATTCTCTTTGAGGCTAGAGCCGAACTTCAAGCTCTCTTTCAAATTTCAGAGGCAGGAGCCGAACTTGCAGTTCTCTTCGAGGCTAGAGCCGAACTTCTAGCTCTTTTTCAAATTTCTGAGGCTGGAGCCAAACATCCAGTTCTCTTTGAGGTAAGAGCCGAACTTCTAGCTCTCTTTCAAATTTCCGAGGCTGGAGTCGAACTTCTAGTTCTCTTCGAGGCTAGATCCAAACTTCTAGATCACTTTCAAATTTTCGAGGCTGGAGTCAAACTTCTAGTTCTCTTCGAGGCTAGAGCCCGAACTTCTAGCTCTCTTTCAAATTTCTGAGGCTGGAGCCAAACTTCCAGTTCTCTTCGAGGCTAGATCCTAACTTCTAGCTCTCTTTCAAATTTCTAAGGATGGAGCCTAAACTCCAACTCTCTTCCTGAGGCTAGAGCCTATATTCTAGTTCTCTTCAAATTCCAACTCTCTTCTTGAGGTTAGAGCCTAAATTCTAATTCTCTTCAAATCCCGAGGTTGGAACCTAGGTTCCGATGCTCACCTCAAATCTCGGATTTCATCGAAATCCCTCTTGAAATAAATCTTGAATCGAACTTCAATCGGAATAGAAACTCAAACCAAAATACAAACTCACACATTAAAATTTGTAATAGAAAATGAAACGAATCTAAAATCAAATCTCCCCAGATCTCGAGATTTGGAATTCTCCTTCTTTTTCCCCAACGAGAGTTCAAGGATCTCCAGTCTTGGAGATATACTCGATACTCCCCGTGAAAATTTTCTACGCTCTGTTCTAAGTGTGTCACTTAGACATCTGTGTTGGTTTTATTTATCTCTTTGGTTAACGCCAATACGCGCGGTGTGCTTGGTTAGCACACCACACCTATTGGGGGTCCATTTGTTGACCTCATTTTTGATGAGGTCTTCTCTCTTCTCTCTCCTTACTACTTAGGATCTAGCCATAGGTCTTCTCCTTGACTATCGTAGAGGACTAGAAATGGGACCCATCACTTAGAAATTCAAAACACTTCTTGGCTCCCTTCAAAACTCACAAGTTTGATTGTAAACCCCTAAACCACTTGGAGGGTTAAAATTAAATGTGGAGGTTTAAAGGATAAGTTTCCTATAGGTCCCTTTGGCCTTAGGATTATCTTGGGTGGCCTGGTCTGGTGAGGGTAAGCTTACACACACCACACTCCCACACACACACATTCGAAACCCTCAAACCACCTTTAACCAATTTGACTCCCTGACTCATATATGTAACTCATATGGGTGGACCTTAACCCCTAAACCCCTAACTAAGAGGGTTAGGAACAACATATTGAGTGCCTAAAATGAGTCCTCTCATGGCTTTTGTGATCTTAATATGGCTTTATGGCTCAACTAAAATGATTCCATTTCACTCACATTTGATCAATCTTCACTTTTCCAAAATTTCAATTTTTGACCCCTGGGACCCTAAACCTACCAAGCCTACCAAATGCCCTTGAAATTGCCCAAAATTTGCAAAACTGCCTAAATTACCCACAATTCCTCAAAACCAATCCTAAACATTTCCCCCCACTCAAATTGATCATCCATGACTAAATATATCAAAAATTCCAAAAATACCCCCTCAATACCCTCCAAATACCCAAAATACCCTTTTAACCCAAAAATTCCAAAAATTTCAGTAAATTAACAGGAAATTCCAAAAAATCCAAATATTTCCAATTTCATTTTGTTCAACTACACCATAAGCCAATTTTGTCAATTTGGCCCATTTTTACTAAAACCCCCAATTTGACCTATTTTTAACCTAAGTGGGCCCAATGTCCAACCAAACCACTCCAATTGACCTCAATTTTGATCAATTCAATTCTAAAATTTTACCAATATCAATTTAGACCAAATCCAAACCCAATTTTACCAACATTTGGATCCAATTTCAATTTGATGCCTAAGGCCCAATTTTGGCCCATGACCTAAACCTAGCCCAAACCAACCCAACTCAACGCCAATTAGCCCCAAATCTTTTCTAAAACCTTCCTAACATCCCCACAAACAAAACACTAACTTTATTTGCCCCAAATTTGAACCTAAACTCCACCCAAGCCTAACCCAAAACCAAAATCCCCTAAATTGGCCTAAACCCAAACCTAATCCAAATAGGCCAAAATCCCTAAATCAAAGCCCAACCAAAGTTGAAAACTCTTTGCCACACCCCCATAAACATTTTTCAACATTAATTTTACACCAAACCTAACATTAACCCAACCTTACCCTAAGTTAGCCCAATTTGCCCCACTTTGACTCTATCACTAAGGAAGCCCAAATTGAACCCATTTCAACTCCAAATGACACCAAACCTTTTCCAAATCACTCATGATACATCCCTAAACTAAACCCAACATTTATTTGGCATGGTCCTTCACAAAACTTTCATCCAAAAGCCCATTTTAAAATCTAAGAGCCCACTTCCATAAAGCCTTTAAAAGCCTATTTTTACCAAAGTTCAAAAAGCCCAAAACTTATTCTAAAGCCCATGTGAAATTCCCATCATCATCCTTTTAATTGAAATCATCCCTAAGTCCTAAATCAATAATCAAATGATTCCAAATCAAGCCTCATGCCAATTTCCCCTAAATACACCAAAAATCCCAAAATCCATTTTCATGAAATTGAGCCAAGCCATGGGTAAGCCATAGGCTAGCCATGAAACCATCCTTAAGCCCCATGTAAGCCATGTGAGTGGTGTTCATGTGACCATACCATATTGGGCGAAAGGAGGGAGTCCTTTAATGATTCTCTTAAGACTAATTAAACCTTTTCATGCTTCCCCTAAACCGTGCTTAAACTTAAATATGCTTAGATGGTGACTTCTCCCCACTAAGCTAGCTGATTTACCTGACCTCCCTCAGCCCAAATCAGTCCCTTGGTGGGTGCACCAAACCCAAATCCATGACTTGGACACATTTGAACCCAAAATAGCCCTCTCCCCATACCACATAAATAAATTACTTTACACATGGCTAACCCCCATTGTTTGCACAAAACTCAATCCCTAAACTCACTGAGTCAAGATGGTGACCTGACCCTGCCGTCCAGCCGCCTGGGTCGCCGGAAAATGCCACGGCTGAGAGCTCCATGTGAGCCAAAACTCCCAAATTCTCCCTGGCTGAGCTGCCCCATGCCCAATGGCCACTGTGGTTGTTCTTCCCTTGACCAAGGCAGCTTATCCCAAGCCCTAACTCCCCCTGGGAAGCCCTCCAACCAGCTCTATTTAAATTCCACCCCCTCTCGGCCAAATAAGGTCATGAACCAAAGCTTAACAAAACTCTGCCAAAATTGCTCCAGGACCTTCTCCTAACCCAGAGCAATTGATTCCTAGTGTCCCTTTGCCCTAATCCCTATTAACAGAGATCAATTTCTCAGTCAAAAATCCACCCAAAAACCAGGACAACTCTGAAACTTCCACCAAAATCAAATTAAACTCATCCACACTTGTACAAGACCAAGAGAAGGAGTTCCCCAATGAAAGCCCCCTCACCAAACCAGTCATCCTCTCTATCAGCCAAGCTTTGAAATCGGCCTTGGTTGCTTTCATACCTAGGCAATTCCCCAGAGCTAGAGACTTCATCTGGAGCTTCCTTGGGTGCAATCAAAGGTGCCACAACTCTCTGATTGAAGCTTCACTTCTCAGAGCCAAGGTATGAACCCCATCTTCCTCCCGAGCTTCCAGCGATTCTCTATTTTGCTTGGCTTAATTTCATAGCATATAAACCGTATGGAAGTGTTCATCTCCTCAAGATGAATCCATAGACCCTAAGAACACGAAAATATGTTGAGTAATGAGAGAGATCTTAGGGTTTTAGTGTGGACGGCTCATGGGACACACAAGTCGTAGACGATGATCAGGCGTCGTCCGATCGCGCGTGTATCGAGTGGACGGTCTAGATTGCGCCAGATTGAAGGATGGAGCGAGACCGTGGGCTGCTTGGCTTCCAAATCAGATGATGGCGTCGAATGGGAGCGCGCCACGTGGGCTTTCGGATCCACCGAGGTTGAGTCAGCGCCGCACTGGATAAATAGATAAATAGGCTACTTGTTATTTATTTAAATACCCAAAAATTGAAAAATCCATAACTTTGCATAGAAAAATCAAAAAATAAAACTAAAAATATGCTCTTGCTCAGTGAATAAAGGAGAATAATGTGGAAAAAGAATTGAGTTAATTTGATGAGTATTTTATTTTTAATTAATTATTTACTCATTTCAATGTTTTAATTCTCCATTTGCATAGATAATTCACCATGGCTTGAGACAATAGGAATTTTGTAGCCTCTGATCTTTGAAACATTCCCTGAATTTTCCAAGGTCAGAGGCCATCTCTATTGCAAGTTATTGATTTTCCAAATTTTTGTGCCTGATTTGATATTTTAATTCCAGTAATTAGCATTTTGCTTAGAAAATTCTAGGAAAATTTGGGGAAGTATCTTAGGACTAGAGGACCCTAGGAAAATTATGGTTTGAGTTAATTCATTAGGAATAATCCTAATTGGCCTAAACACTCAAAATTGAATTTTAATTAATTAGGATTAACCACACATCAAAATAACTTGAAAACAATTCTCCACTGTCTTTAGGATCAGAGGAAGCTCACATAAAAATTTGAGATCAATTGGAGGTGATTAGCCCCACTAAATGGACTAATTAAGTTGCATGACTAAAATTAAACTTTAAAAATTCATAACTCTAAAAATACATTTTAAAAATTCACCAAAATGGTTTTGGGGCTTCTCTGAAGTTAGGGGAGTCTAAGAAAATTAAAATTAAAATTTTTTAAAAATCTTCATTTTTAATCATATATTAATATTTTAATAATTAAAAAAATAATAAAAATCACAAAAATATTTAAAATCATAAAAATGTCAATTTTTGCCTCCTAATCACTTAGAAACAAACCAAATATTTTTCCTAAGCCTCAAAGTAAAGATATTGAATTTTAAAACCTTAAGAAAATTTTTAATAATAAAAATGGATTTTTCAACCTTTTCACTAAATTAATTCTAGTAAATCAAAGAAAAATCATAAAAATATAAAATTTGTTTCTCTGAACTCCTTGAGGTCAGAGAGACTTATGAAAAATATAAAATTCATTTTTTAACTTTAATTTTATTTTATAATTAATTAACACTCCAAAACTCAAAATAATTATAATAAATAAAATATAATTCAAAAAATCACCAAAATTGGTCCAAGTAGTCCTCTAATTAGTAGGAACATCCCATAATTTTCCTAAGAACAAAAACCTTACCTTGGTCATGTTGTTGAATTTTTATTGAAAACCCAAATTTTTCATAAAAATAAATATATAAATTAAATTCAGAAAAATCACATTTTCTCCTCTAATGTCTTAATTGACATGTGAGTGAAGTAACATAAAAATTTCAAGCTCATCTGATCTCAATTTGATGAGTTATGAAATAATTAGGCTTAAAAAGGTATCATAGTAATTAAAAATTTTAACCCCTAATTAAAACTTTAGGTCTAATCAAGGGGAGGATAAAATATTTGATCTTAATTTTCTCTTAGATGATTGAAATTAGGAACCAACTAATCATTTCTAATAATCAAAGAGAAAAATGAAACCTTAATTAATTAAATAATTTAAATTTTGGAAGATTAATTGAAATTTGAATTATTAAAATGGGGAGTATATCTTAGGGAGACTATAAACCTTTAATTTAAGATCCCTAGATAAATCACTTTAATAATATTCAACTCTTAATCAAACTAAAAAATGATAATTGAAATTAATAATTAAATAATTACAAGGAAAATAAACCTTAATTAAATTAAAAGCTTAAAACATTAAGTAATTTAACAATCAAATTGAAATAAATTTAAAACATTACAATTAATTTGAGATCACTTGAAAACAAATCTAAAACAAACTTGAAACATCAAAATCAACCCCAAAATAATTCATAATTAAAAATCAAACCAATTAAAAATTAACCTAAATTATTTCAATTAAATTGAAATTAAATCATTAAGATCTAAATTGAATAATCTAAACACCTCTTTCAACCCAGATTAATCTAATACATTGAGATCATTTAAAATGTAAAGATTTAATTAAATTAAAACAACTCGAACACTATTCCAAACTGAAAATTATTAAAATTTCATAACTAAATTAAACCAATTTTAAATCATCAATCTCAATTTTAAATCATTAAAATCTTTAATAAATTGATTTGCCCTTAAAGGCTTTTGTTATCATAAATCTTAAATGGAGCATTAAGTGAAGTGTCACTTTACTCCTAGGATAATCAAACATCCTAATTCGCTGAGCAAGATGAAAAATTTAATTGAATTCTTGGATGATTAATTCACCAGTACAATAAAATTCATTTGGACTCAAAATAATCTCAGAAGTATTGAAAAGTTGTTTAGGACTCGTCCTAAACACTTCCTCAATATGATGAGATGTTTTAGAAGAACAACTGAACTTAATTGTTCTTTCATAAAGAAAATCATCCTTAACAAAACAAAAGAACCTAGACGTCATAGGAATTGACTAGCTATAAAATTAGGACTTTGGTAGACAACCAAAACCATCCCTTAGCTTTACCTAGGTGTTTTCTTGCAAATATATATAAATGCCTTAACATGTGCTTCAAGTGTAGCTTGGAATGACGGGAAGACCCTCCAGGTACGCTTTTATTTTATTGCAAGTTACTTACATGTATTGCGCTTTACTTTTCTTGCATGTTAAACAAGATTGTTGCATGAAAACTGAAACCTTTAGGATAGCCACAAAACTTAAACCCAAAACTAAGTTAAAAGTCACCACAAGATAAAATTCACTGCCACAACATTTCAAAATATAAAATAACTCAAAATTGAATCACAAACAAAACATAAACCTACAACTATAACTAAATTATAACGTCTTGTTGGATGATCGGGAATACCTCGGGTGATGTAACCTACGTGTTGCTAACTAGATTTCCCACGGTCTAAATGAAAGTGTGGAACTCATTCAATTGAGTTTAGCAAATTCATCTAGACTAAGTGAATTCAATAAAAATAACAGTGTCGGAATGATGGAACCGTGGGATCTTAACCGGTGTTGTTATAATCAACTTTAAGATTCCCCTAATAAAACACTATAACATTTGGACTTTAAAACTTTTCAAAACCAAAACACTTCTCTCATCTCCTGATTTTCACTTTCTAAAACTAAACCTCTGGAACAACAAGGAGCTTGGAGCATAGTGGGCAGCACGGCCATCATCATCAGCAAAACTTGGATCTCATCATCAAAAATTTTCTTAGTTTTAAATAACCAAGCCATAGGATTTCGAGGTAGTTTGCCTAGTGCAACATAAATCCTCAACATTTTGTTAGGCATTTGTATAATCATGTTATGCAAATTAAGCCCTAACTGGTCTTAGGACTCCGAGGTAGTCGTTCGATACGACACAAACCCTCACATCTTCCAAGCTATGTGTATGATCATGTCGTACGAAAATAAGTCCTAATTAATTAAAATTGGTAAGAATATAAAATTAAATAAACTCCCAAATTGAAGCAAAAATAATAGGATAGTTTGGGAAGTTGCCAAGATTCTTCTTGGATCCTCAGCTTCTCTACCTCTCTTCTAGTGGACTCTTAAAATAAACTGTTCCAAATTTGAGCTAATCCCTTTTGAAATTCCCAAAATCCAATCTTTCGAAAACCTTAAACTTTAAAATTCTTGAGAGCAAAACCACTGATCATTATCGAGAGTGTTCTTAAATGATTTCTGTCATTTAAGATGTAATTAACTATAGGGGCTTACCCTTATAGGGAACTTTAAGAACCCAGGTAATATAAACCCTGCTTAATTACTTTATATTTAGCAGGGGAACTTGTCGGCTTATAAAATTGGTTCGCAGACCAAACGGATGTCACAAATCTTCTAGTTTATTTAATCGAGCCCTATTATCAAGCAGTGTGTCTATTCTTCGGGATAGATACATGGTTTGTGGTGCGGTGCTCGTTTAAATAAACTATTTGGGATGTGAGATCGGTTTGATTTCATATCTTAAAATTTTCAAACTTAAAATTATTTTCAAAATCAAATGCTACTTTCCAAATTATAGTTATATTTAAATTAAATTTAAAATTTAAAATTCACCGACAACTTCTGTAGGCGACCCTCTTTAAAAACACACAACCTAAAAATAAGTCGTACAGTGATATCAGAGGAGAAACCAGTACAGATTCTGAAGAGTAGTAGAATTGATTTTCTTATTTCATTATGTTATGTTTGATTTGAATTTTGTTTGTGTGTTTGCTTTTATAGTTTGCTTTTTAATCTCAGTATAGATGAGACAATGATTGAAATGTTTGTTCTCAGTGTTTTGAGTGTTTTGGTTTGGATTGCGGCGCTGATTAGATGGATTTAGGTTGAAAAAATACTTATTTATGAGTGTTATATAATGTGTGTTGTAAACACTTGGATTTAATATATAAATTTGAAGTTTCATTGTGTGTATGTTTATTTTGTTAATACATCACTTAATAACTAAAATATATGATTAAAATGATCGAACGGATGACGACGAGGATTAAAATTGATCGAAATTGCAAAAAGTTAAAAAATGATAACTTTTTTAGAATCTCGCCGACGGCGCACTCGAGGCCGCCGATGACACGATTTTCCAGAGAAGATTGGAACTTAATTCAATAAGAGCCCGCCAACGGCGCGCTTGAGGCCGCTGAAGGAGACATCGCGAAAAAGACCTATTTACCGCGATTTTGACCTGTCAAATGGCACTATTCATCTTCTTCGTCACGTTTTTTACTGAAAAGTCGACCTAGGGCTTGATAAATCTTAGATTTGGAGCGATTTCAAAAAAATCTAACACCGTATCTCATCTTCCCTTGGTAAGAGCTTCACTCCTATGTAAAAGTTTTTTATTTCCATCATGAATTTCTTCCACATTAAGAAATTTTGGGAAATTTTAAAATGTGGAGAAAAGACTTGGAAGGAATTCATGGAACTTGTTTTAGATTGCTTTAAACCCCATTCAGAAGCCACTGTATTATTGTTTTGGAGATTAGTTTGGATTTTTATGATTTTGATAGATCAATCAATGGCTCTACGACAAAAGAGAAGACTCGAACACGACATGCTTTAATTCATAAATGCGAAAGCACAATCAAGGTATACTTTAATCTTTCAAAGTAAAAAGTGTATCCAAGATCGCGTTTTTGAATATCCTGGAGGAGAAGTGGAACGAGTTATCAAAGAGTGAGGTTGGGAGAACTTTTGTTATACAACTAACAGAGCTGCTATCGAAGTAGTGAGGGAGTTCTACTCCAATCTTGCTCTACTTGAGGATGAACCAATCCAAGTAAGAGGATTCTTTGAAGACTTTAATGCTAACAGCATTAACTCTTTTTACGAGCTTCAAGATATTTTTTCTAGTGAGTATGAAACATTTGGTACAATGGAAGATCCTTTGAACGATGTTGTTGACTTTCTCACAGATGGGAAAGGAGTTTGGAAAATCAAAAATCGTGAACGGATTAACTTTCCATTGTCCATGATGAATGCCACTGCTAAGGCATGGCTTTATTTCATTTGTTCGACTCTGCTACCCACTTACCATTATAGTGAAGTCTCGAGAGATAGAACTATTTTGAATTTTTGTATTCAGAACAAAAGAAGCATTAATGTGGGGAGAATCATTTATACTAACTTTATGGCCACTACAAAGAGTGAGACCAGTGGATATTTAGGGCATCCTGGTTTTATTTATGCACTTTGTCAATTATCTAAAGTTGAAGCGAGAGATGATGAGGAAAGGGTGTATCGATGAAACCCATTAGTAAAGGAAATATAAAGACTTGTGAATCCCATGAGGAATGGAGAACAGGGAGTAGGAGCAATGCACCTTCTACTAATAGAGACATTCTTTCTACTAGCTATGACCCTCCTGCCTCTAGTCCCCCTACCTAATATGATCTGATGAATGCCATGACCCTGCAGAGGAAGATTTTTTAGCAGTTAGATGAAAAATTGGATAGAATTGATCACGGGATTGAAGGTTTAGAGTGAAGAAACGATCATGATAGTGAGTATCTTCAGATGCACTCTGATTTTGAGATGCCATATTATGATGCTCAGGCCAGGTACTACAGAGTAGAGCCTGATGTGATTTTTCCATAATACCCCCAGTATACTCAGTATCAGCCCAAACCTCCTACTGACCACGGTGATGAGGACGTTGTATGGAATTTTGATTGATCTTTGTGATAGTGATGTGATGTGTTGTAGTTGTTTGTTTTAGTTTTGTTGTTGTACTTTCATTTTTATTGTATTCTGTGGACTATGCTTGTTTCTGAGATATGTGTTTAGTTTGGCAGTTTGCATTTTCATTTCTGGATATTTGTGATATTTGTGATAGTAATTGTAATTGTGAACTTTTTAATTTAAAATAGTAAATTTTTTTTTTCTGTGTTGTGGAATGCACATGTCCTATGTTGTTAGTTAGTTTTTTGTTGTTTAATGTTTAGTTTTATTATACTTGTTTTAAAATTTCATTACCCCAGCAAATTTTATAAACTGTTATGTGTGGAGAAAGGTTTTTAAATATTACAGGTCATTTGAAGTTAAGAATATTTTGAGAAGAACCAGCAAATTTTAAAAAGGCAAAAATGCCTAAAATGCGAAGGTATGAATCTTTATATTTAAAATTTTTCTTTCCACCATGTACTATTTCTACTATAGAAAACTTTAAGTTTGGGGGAGGGAAGAAAAATCTTAACTATTATATGTTCTCAAATAACATATTTTTAAAAAATATAATATAATTTTTTTGATAAAATTTAATTTAGATAACTATGTTTAGATTTTATCTAAATATTATAGAAAATTCAATGAAATATTTTTAGTAATGAAAATCAATTTTTGTAGGATAAGATATTTAGTATAAAAGGATAAGACTATAGTTAACTATTTAAAGTAAAGAAAACTATATTTTGAAAAATTAAGAATCTTATGAATTTTGTTGAGAAAGAAAGGATTAGGATTCAATAATGTAAAAACTATGAAGTACATATAAGGTAAAGAATGTTTGAAAGTTTCAAATTTAGGAAAAGAAGAGTGAAGTTCAAAATCATTAGCAGGCTATTCAAATATAGTAATCCTCAGTTGAAAAAGAAAAAGAAAGAAAAGAAAAAGGATTAAAAAACAATCCCTGAAAAAAAAGAGTAAGTGTGGAGAGCTTGATGAAATGTCTTATCAAAAATTGGCTTCACATGGATTAACCTAAAGGGAAAACTAAAAGAATTTCTGAACTTATATTTATGACTAGTTTCTTATTTAATAGAATTCTCATGAAATTCCTATCTACTGAATATTCTAAGTGAATTGATATTGCAACATATAGTCATTCTTGAAATAAATAGAAGACTAGAAATCTTAGACTTGATGACTAGATAGCCTTATACCTACATAATTAATCTAATTACTTGAAAATCTTTCTAAGAATTTTTTCTATAATATTTATTTAAATCAAAATTATAGTATTTCAGAATTAAAACATTACCACAATGAATCATAACTTTTATGTAGTATTAAAAGATTACTTGATGACAAGTAATGGTTAAAGTTTGGGGGATTTTGACCCAAGGAATAAAGGTTAAGATTTTCATGCCTATTTTACATTGATTTTGATGATATTGCACTTTAAAGAAGAGTATTTTCGGTATTTGTCTGTAGGTATGAAGATTTAAGGACAAAGAAGCGAAAATATGCAAAAAAAGGAGCGAATTTGGAGCAAAAAGGGCTAAAATATGTAAATTTGACTTAGGCCGCCGACGACGAGGTCAAGGGCGCCGACGGCTAGATTTTCCTGAGTGTTCAGAATTAATTGCAAGGGAGACCACCAACTGCGGAGCACAAGACTGCCAACGGCAGGGTCTATTTAAAGCCATGTTTCTAGAAAGCCACTGACGGTGCAGCTCGAGGCCGCCAACGGCGAGATCGGCGGTTCTTTCACAATATTCATCAAATCTGGACGATTTTTGAAGGGATGCTTGGAAAACCTTCGAGACTCTTTAAAAACTTTAAAAAGAACTATTTTAGGCCTAAAAATTGCCCTTTTAGAGTCCTCTAAAAGTCACTAAGAGTCTGTAAAAAGTACTATTAGAGTCTTCTAATAGTTACTTTTCGTCCTATAGAGAGTCCATTAGTGTCCATTGTTATTATAGAGTGTTAATTGGTGAGTTCAAGTACAGATTGTGAGGAATTCATCAAAGAATAGTAAGAGTGGAAGGGAAGTGAGAGATCTCATCTGCATTGTCATTTCAAAGGAGAATTTGTGTACTATAAAGAAGGGAGAGATTCAGAGGAACTTCAAGAAGTTTGCTTGAGGAGGAGTTTAAGATAAGTTGTGTTTATTTACTTTAGTTTGTAGTACTTTACTTTTATATAAGAAATCCAAGTTTTATTGGATCCTCTCCATGAATTCTGAGTAGTTGTTCTATCTTTCTCCTTGTTTTGATATTTTTTTGATATGATAAATAGAATTAATGTACAATAAAAGATTTAAATAAGTTGTGATAATCTTTAACTTAGATCTTAATTTACTTTTAATCTGGCAAATTGAAAAGTTAAAATCTGTTGAGTTCAACAACTATAGTTAAGATTACATCTGAGATTCAGGGAGATAAAAATCCTTGGAAGTAGGGTGCAAACAAATAGGGAAATAATATTAATCGGGCGTAGAATTATAGATTTTAGAGTGACAGACTAAAATCCTCAATTTGATCCTATGGTTTGGGTGCTGAAGTGTAGATTGTTAGCCCTCAGGCGAGGGGAACGTGAGAGCTCCGAAGTGAGAGCGGTATCCTCCCAGTCTAGCCGCAGATTCAGTAACCAAGCATAGGATTAGTCAATGTTCTTTTTGCCTAGACCAAAGGGTAAAGAATATGTATGCTCCTATTTGGCACAACACCAATTAAAAACTAATTCTAATTATCTATTCACTTAAATATCTTAACAAAGGAGAAAGATTCTTGCTTATATATACTAGAACTTAACTTTATTAGTTAATTGTTAGTTGAAATAGTTTAATTTAAATTTCATATTTGTATTGATTGCGTATTTGTGAGAGATAGGCAATTTCGATTTAGTTGTAATTCTGGAATTGATCTTTATAATCCTAGTCTGTAGCCTCTATAATTTTCCCTGTGGGATCGATATTCAGGACTCTATTAGAGCCCTTTATTACTTGAGTGATACATATACTTGCGTTTAAAGATAACTCTACGATTAAAAGATAATAATATAATTGTTATTGAAATTAAAATTACGCTCCAAGTCAAGTTTTTGGCGCTATTGCTGATGATTTAGATCTTCTATTAGTTGTATTAAATTCTTATATTTTTAAGTATATTAAAAATCGCGGTCAGTAACCAAAGTTGAAGGTTAGCCTTTAGGTGAAGGGTGAGTGGGAGCTCCGTAGTGACAGCCGGTATCTGATGTGACTTTTTGTATGCAAGGATTTATGAACAATAGATATATAATAATTTTTATAAAGTCACAAGGATCCAATGCAAGTATGCATATTGTATCAAGTAATACAGGGCTCTAATGGAGTCCCATTTATCGATCCCACAGGGAAGCGAGGTAAGAGGTTCTTAGTCAAATTTTAGTCTACTACTAGCAATCTTAGTTTGGAAGGGTGACATAAGTGGTTTTTCTAACAACTACTCCTAAATGCAGATGATTATATGTAAGAATAATAACTACTCCTAAATCCAAAATTTACTTCTAAAGGTAACCCTTTTTGGATAAATTGGTTTGGTGAATTTTGAGATAATAAATCTACTATTCTTATGTAATGAATTGGATAAAGTTTAGGAATGAGATGCATTAAATATTGTATGGCCAAATAGGAGCAATCATATTCTTTACCCTCTTCCAAGTACACCCTCTTCAGAGTGCTATAAAGAACATTGGCAAATCCTAGGCTTAGTCCCTAAATCCATGATTAGGCTTGGAGGATACTGGTTCTCACTTCAGAGCTCCCACTGCCCTTCACCTGAAGGCTAACCCAAGCTTTACTTACCAAACTTTAGAACCAAAATGGGGATCTCAGCCTGTTGCCCAGAAACCTCCAATTTGATGCCCATGAAACAATATTTCCCTAATTATTTTCACTTAATCCCCATGAACTATGCAATTCATTCACGGACATTGAATGTGGTTCCACTTTGTTGAGAATTACACTGTTCTTTCGGGACAATGCAATTACAACAAATTTTAACAATACAACTAGCCCTTTTTGTAATATAAATGAAGCGCAAGTAAAAACCATCACATTTATAATTAAAATATTCTTTAGTAAGCACCCAATATCCTAAGCATGAATCCTACTCATTGCAAAAGAAAAATATAGTGAAAACAATGGCATAATCTTCTTATGCCACTATTTCCAAATAAGAAGAAAGAGTAAGGGAAAGACATCGCAAAGCACGAAGAAAACACAACGGAAAACTTCAATTCAAAGCAAATCCACAAAATAAGTGTTTAAAAACTCATAAGATAATGAAGAACACAATACTTAGCTTTTTCCCCTTGAAAGAAAGACCATAAAGTCTCTGTTGACCTCATTTTTGATGAGGTCTTCTCTTCTTCTCTTTAGTACTTAGGATCTAGCCTTAGGCTTTTCCTTTGACTATGTTAGAGAACTAGAATTGGGACCCACCTTTTAGAAATTCAAACCACTTCTTAACTCCCTGCAAACTCCACAAACTTGATCGTAGACCCCTAATCACCTAGAGGGTTGAAATCAAATGTGGAAGTTTAAAGGATGAGTTCCTATAGGACTCTTTGGCCTTAGGACCGCCTACAGGTGGCTCGGTCCAGTGAAGGGGCTGACTTACACACACCACACTTATACACTACACCTACACACTACACTTCCACATACCTCATAAAACCACACCCATACCTAACTCGACCTCCCGACTCATGTAGGTGATCCGCATGGATGATCCTTAACCCCTAAGCCCTTGGCTAAGAGGGTTAGGAACAACATAGTGAATGCCTCAAGTGAGTCCCTTCATGGCTCATGTGGGCTTGATATGGCTTCATGGCTCAACCAAAATGACTTCTTTCCACCCAAATTCACCCAATCTTCAATTTCCCAAATTTTCGATTTTTGACCCCCGGGACCCTACACCTACTAAACCTACCCAAAACCCTTAAAATTACCCAAATTTCTCAAAAATTTCCAAATTATCCAAAATTCTCCAAAATCATTCCCAAACATTTCCACATCACTTAAACTGATCATCCATACCCAAAAATACCAAAAATTCCAAAAATACCTCCCAATACCCACCAAATACCCAAAATACCCCTCTTGGCCTAAAAATCCAAAAATTCAGAAAATTCCCAGAAAATTCCAGAAAATCCCAAATATTCCCAATTTCATTTGGTCCAACTACACCATGGGCAAATTTTGTCAATTTACCCTACTTTTGTCAAAACCCCCAATTTGACCTATTTTAACCCTAAGTGAACCCAATGTCAAACCAAACCTACCCAATTGACCCCAATTTTGGTCCAATTCAATTCTAAACTTCAATTCAACATTCCCAACACCAATCTAGACCAAATCCAAGCCTAATTTGATTGACATTTGGATCCAATCTCACTTTTGGCCTTAAAGCCCAATTTGGACCCATGACCTAAACCTAACCCAAACTCACCCAACTCAATTCCAATTAACCCCAAATCTTTTCTAAATCTTCCTTAACATTCCCACAAACAAAATAATAACATGATTTGCCCAAAATTTAGACCCAAACCCCACTCAAACTCAACCCAAGGTTAAAAGGCCCATTTTTGACCTAAACCCAAACCTGACCCAAATGAGCCCGAACCCCAAAATCAAAGCCCAACCAAAGCCAAAACCTCTTTGAAACACCCCCATAAACATTTCTCAACATTGATTTTACATCAATTTCAACTCTAGCCCAACATTAGCCCAACTTGGCCCACTTGGACCTACAAAGGCCCACTTACCAAATAAACCCAAATTCAAACCAATTCAACTCCAAATCACATCAGATTAATTCCAAGCCCTTCATAGAACATCCCTAAACCAATTATGACATTTATTTGACAAAGTTCTTCACAAAATTTTTATCCAAATACCCATCCTAAAATCAAAAGCCCATTTCCCTTAAACTTTCCTAAAAGCCCACTTCACCACATCCAAAGGCCCAAAATCTACCCTAAAGCCCACATGACATCTCCATTTGTCATCCACTTAATTAAATCCATTACCTAAGTCCTAAATTCACCATCAAATTATTCCAAATCAAGCTTCATCCAAATTTCCACCAAATTATCCAAAATCCTTAAAATCCTTTTTTATGAAATTGACCAAACTTTTTGCCAAGCCAAAGGTGAGCCATGAAGCCATGCATGAGCCACATGTGAGCCATGAGAGCTTTGGACACTCCACCATGCCATATTGGGTAAGAAGAGGGGGGCTTTCCTTAATCCCTAAAGCTCATTAGCCTTAATCATGTTTCACCTAAACTTAAATTTAATCCAAATATATTTGGATGGAGACTTCTCCATGCCAAACCAGCTGATCCCTTTGATCCCCCACAGCAACCAAAGCCACCTTGAAGGGTGCACCAAGCCCAAATGGGTGGATTGACCCATTTAGAATCAAAACTAGCCATGCCCCATTCTACTTTGAATCAAAGCCTTTACACATGGCAATGGCCAATTGCTTGCACCAAGCCCCAGCCACGACCCACCCGACCTTGAGGGTGACCCATGCACGGCCGTGCGGCCACCGAGGCCGCCGGAAAACACCATGGCCGAAAGCTCACATGTGAGCCAACTTTGAAATTCTCACCTGCTGAGCTGCCCCATCCCCGATGGCCATTGTAGGCATGTTCTTCTCTTGCCAAGAGCAGGCTGATCCCAAGCCCTAACTCTCCCGGGAGGCCCTCCACCCTCTCCTATTTAAACTCCACCTCTCTCGGCCATGAGAGGAGCTAAGCACAAACCTTGCCAAAACTCGCCAAAATTGTTCCGGACTCCTCCCCATACACGAGCACTTGATCCCAGAGTGAGATCCCCCTGCCATTTCTCCTCTCGTGAGCTCGATTTCGAGTTGAAATTCCACCCAAAACCAGGACACTTCTCCACGGTGAGCCAATTCCCAAATTGATTGGTTCTACACCTTCACCGGACCAAGGGAAGGTGTCCACCGAAAAAGCCCCATCTCCGGGCCACCCGGTTGCTCCAGCCTCCAAGCTTTGTGATCGGGCTTGGTCGAAATCACATCCAGACAATTCACCAGACCAGGAGACTTCATCTGGAGCTTGCTAGGATCCAATCGAAGGTGCAACAACTGTCAGATTGAAGCCACACTTCTCTGAGCAAAGGTATGAGCTAATTCTTCATCCCGAGCTACTGGAGATTCTCCATTTCAAATGCCTTATTTTCAATGCATGTTAATCGTATAGATGTGTTCGTCTCTTCAAGACGAATCCATGAAGCATAAGAACATAAAAATCCATTGAGTATCGAGTGAGATCTTAGAGATTTAGTGTGGACGGCTCTCGGGTGAGGACGCTCGGGGACGATGAACGGATGTCGTCCATTCAATACACGCGCGGACGAACGGCTCGGATGGCGTCGGACCGGAGACGGTACGAGAACCGCGGGGCCCGGGCTGCCGACTCGGGTGGCGGCGTCGAATGGGAGCGCGACGCGTGTGCGTTCGGAGCTGCCGAGGTTGACGCGGCGCCGCGTGGATAAATAGAAAATTAGGATATTTTTCTATTTATTTAATTCCCTAAACTTCAAAAATTCATATCTCTCGTGTAGAAAAATCGGAAAAATAAAATAAAAATACCCTCTTGCTCGAGTGAACGAGAGGAGAATAATGTGGAAAAGAAATCATTTAATTTCATCAAGTATTTTATTTTTTATAATTTATTTACTCTCTGCATTATTTTAATTCTCCATGCATGCATACAATTCACCATGGCATGAGACCATAGGGCTTTTGAAGCCTCTGAATTTGGGAACATTCCCTGAATTTTCCAAAGTCAGAGGCCATCTCTATGAAAAGTTATTTATTTTTCAAATTCAGGTTACTGTTTTGAGTATTTTAATTCCAATAAATAGCATGTTGTGAAATAAATTCTAGGAGAATTTGATGATGTTCCTTATGACCAGAGAACCCTAGGAAAAATAGGTTTTAAATTAGTTCATTTAAAACAACCCTAATTGGCTTAAACACCCAAAATAGGTCTCTAATTAATTAGAGCTAACCATAAATCAAATTGACCTGAAATCAATTCTCCACTGACCTTTAGGATCAGAGGAACCCATCATAAAAATTTGAGGTCGATTGGACTTGGTTAGCCCTACTAATTGGGTTGATTAAGCCACTTAGTCATTTTAAACTTTAAAAATTCATAACTTTTAAAATACTTTTTAAAAATTCACCAAATTGGTTTTGGAGCCTCTCTGATATTAGGGGAATTTAAGAAAATTAAAATTTCAATTTTCTAAAAAAGTTGATTTTTAATATTATTTTAATATTTTAATAATTAAAAATTAATAAAAATCACAAAAATAATAAAATTCACCAAAATGTCACATTTTGAATTTTAATCACTTAGGAACAAACCCCACATTTTTCTTAGGTCTATTTAGTGAGATATTAAATTTTAAAGCTCTAAGGTAATTTTAAAATTAAAAAAAATATGTTTTCTAGCTTTTTCACTAAAATAATTATAATAAATCATAGAAAAATCAGAAAATTGTAAAATTTGCTTCTCTGATTTCCTTAATATTAGAGAGATTTTTGAAAAATATAAAATTCATTTTTCAACATTTATTTTATTTTTAAATTAATTAACACTCCAAAACTTAAAATAATTATTATAAAAATAATATAATTCAAAAAATCACCAGAATTGGTCCAAGTGGTCCTCTGGTCATTAGAAATGTCCCCTAATTTTCTTAAGGACAGAAACTTTCCCTTGGTCATGTTATTAAATTTTCCTTGAAAATCTCTATTTTCTACCAAAAATAATTATATAAATAAATTAAATACAGAAAAATCACATTTTCTCCTCTCATGTGTTTATTGACATATGAGTGAAGTCACATAAAAATTTCAAGTCCATTTGAGTTCAATTTAGTGAGTTATGAAATTATTAAGCTTAAAGGGTAAAGTGGTAATTAAAATTTTAACCCTTAATTAAAACTTTAGGTTTAATGAAAAATTAACAAGTAAAAAATATTTGATCCTAATCTGATTTGGATAATTGAAATTTAAATAATTAAAGGGTAGAAACCCATTAAGCAATTTAAAATGATTAAACTTTAATTAAATAATTGATTAAATTTGGAAGAATAATAAAATTGGAATTATTAAAATAGGGATATTATTAGGAAGAAATTTATTCTTTAATTTAAAAATCCCTAAATTAATTATCTCATTAATATTTAATTCTTAATTAAAATGATAACTCAAATTTAAAATATTAAAAGACTTAATCATTAAACTAAAGTTAAATTATTAAACTCTTTTAAAGTGTTAATTAAAATTAAAAAATAAAATTGAATTAAAAATTAAATTAAATTAAGTAAATTAAATTAAATTGAATTGAATTAAATTAAATTAAATTGAATTTAAAAGTTGAATTAAATTAAATTAAATTAAAGATTAAATTAAATTAAATAAACAAATTAAATTAAATTAAATAACTTAAATTAAATCAAATTAAATTAAACTAAATTAAATCAAATTAAATGAATTAAATTAAATTAAATTAAATTAAATTAAATTAAATCAAATTAAATTAAAACTAAATCAAATCAAATTAATTTAATGTAACATCAAATCAAATTGAATCGAATTAAATTAAATTAAAACTCAATTAAAGTAAATTAAATTAAATTAAGTTGAATTAAATATAACATCACTAAAGACATAAAGAATTCAAAATAAATCTAAAATAACTTGAACACTATTCCAAATTTAAACCCATTAACTTAAATCAAATCATTTTAATACCAATTTACCCTCGAAAGCTTTGGTTATTATAACTCCTAAAACGTAACATTAAATGAAATGTTACTTCACTTATAGGATATTCAAATGTCCTAGTTCACTTGAGTAAGTTAACAAAACTTGAATCCCAGTACGATTAATTCATTTATATAATCGAATTCATTTGGACTTAAAACAATTCTAGCAATATTGAAAAGATGTTTAAGATTTGTCTTAAGCACTTCCTCGATACGATAGGATGTTTATAAGAACAATTGAATTTAATTATTCTTTGATGAAGAAAATCGCCTTCAAACAAAAATACAAAAGACCTAGACGTCATAGGAAATGACTAGCTATAGGATTAGGAATTTGGTAGAAAACTATAACCCTTCCCTTAGCTTTACCTAGGAACTTGCTTAAATATTCTAATTGTGTTTTAAGTGTAGCTTGGGATGACGGGAAGACCCTCCAGGTACGCTTTTATTTTATTGCAATTTACTTTCTTGCAATTTACTTTCCTGCAATTTACTTTCTTGCAAATGTACTTTATTTTTCTTGCATGATAAAACAACAGTTGCATGAAAACCCACACCTTTAGGATAGACCCTAAAACTGAAACCAAATTAAGTTAAAAGTAATTGCAAGATAAAATTCACCGCCACAACATTTCAAAATATAAAACAACTCAAAATTTAATCACAAACAGAATACAAAACTACAACTGCAACTAAATTAAAACGTCCTGTTGGATGATCGGGAATACCTCGGATGATGTAACCTACGTGTTGCTAACGGGATTTCCCACGGTCTAAATGAAAGTGTGGAACTCATTCAGTTGAGTTTAGCAAATTCATCTGGACTAAGTGAATCCGATAAAAATAATGATGCCGGAAGGATGGAACCGTGGGATCTTAACCGGTGTCGTTATAATCAACTTTAAGATTTGTTTTAATCAAAACACAAAAAACACTTGGAAAATTAAGACTTCTCTAAACCAAAACACTTTTCTCATCTCTTGATTTATGATTTCTAAAACTAAACCTCTGCAACAATAAGGAGCTCAGAGCATGGTGGGCAGCACGGCCATCGTCATCAGCAAAACCTGAGTCTACTTCAGCAAAACTTTCCTAGAATTAAATAACAAAGCCATAGGACTTCGAGGTAGTTTGCCTAGTGCGACATAAATCCTCAATTCTTCGTTAGGCGCTTGCATTGCAAATTAAGCCCTAACCGGTCTTAGGATTCCGAGGTAGTCATCCGGTACGACAATAAACCCTCACATCTTCGAGGCTATTTGTATGATTCTATCATATAAATATAAGTCCTAATTAATTAAAATTGACAAAATCAAAACATTTAAATAAACATTAGGATTTTCCTAAATTTAAGCCAAACAATAGGATAGTCGGGAAATTACCGAAGTTCACTTCGAATCTGTGATTTCTCCTACTTTTCTTCCTTTGGATTCACAAAACAAAATGTTCTAAACTTGATCCATTCCCTATTGAAATTCAAAACTTCAATCCTCGAAAACTTAAACTTTGAAATTCTTGAGAGCGGAATTATTGATTATTATCGAGAGTTTTCTTAGGTGATTCCCGTCACTTAAGATGTAATTAACTATAGGGGCTTGCCCTTATAGGGAATTTTGAAGAACCTGAGTAATATAAACCTCGTTTAATGTTTTCATATTAAACGAGGGAATTTTGTCAGCTTATAAAATTGGTTCACGGACCAAACGGGTGTCACAAATCTTCTAGTTTATTTAATCGAGCCCCACCGTCAAGCAGTGTGTCTATCCTTAGGGATAGATACACGGTTTGTGGTGCGGTGCTCGTTTATATAAACTATTTGGGACGTGAGATCGGTTTAATCTCATATCTTAAAACCTTCAAATTTAAAATTATTTTCAAAATCAAATACTACTTTTCGAATTATTTATTTTAATTAAATTAAAAATTCGCCGACAGATTTCTGTTAGGCGACCCCTCTTCAAAATAAAACACAACCTAAAAATATGCCGACAAGCCTCCCCCAGATTCATGCAATGCTAGAACATTCCATTACAGATTTTCTCAAAATCCCCTTACCAATCTCTCCAAACAGGTAGAAATCTATATTTCTACTCATATTATAAGATCTCTAAGCATTCTCCACATTTTTCTTATCATCTCCGCCTTTTTTGGCTTCAATTCCGTTTAAAATAGTGTAGGGATGAATTTCCCAAAAGGTTCTTGAAGAAACCTTCCAAAAAGCATCCAGGTTCGATGTATATGGCAAAAAACTACCCAATATCGCATCCTAACCATCCAGAGTGCTGTCGGTGCTGCATAGGACACTGTAGACACCCTATTTTTGTGCCCTCGGGTTTTTGGCGCCACTGGCGTCGGTTTGGGCGCCCCAACGCCCATCCTGCGCAGCTCCACCATTTTGCTTCGTTTGGCTCCGTTTTAGCGCTGATTTACCCCGTTTCAGTTGCATTACGTTCCTAACAGATAGCCTTGCAAAATAAACATAGAAAAACCTTTTTTTAAAGTGTAATATCATTAAAAAATATGCAATAAGTATAAAAGATATAAAGCATAGAAAGACTTATCGAAAGGTGTCAAGCCATAACTTATTTTCTAGCTCTTTTTGCTCTAAATTGCACCATTTTGGCTTTCTTTTGCTTCAATCACCATTTCTTGTATCTAAAACCAAGAAACATAAAAATTACCTTCCTTTAAAGTGTAATATAATCAAAAATTAGTAAAATTATATAGCAAAAGACGTACATATTTTAGGCGTCTCAATACCCCCAAACTTAACTATTACTTATCCTCAAGTAACACTATAACTTTAAAAATAAAATATGTTGACTTGTGGTTTATGGGTTTCAATAGAGTTTCCTATAATTTCATCTCAGAAATACTATAGTATAACATAGGAGAAATTCTAGCAAATCAACCTAGGACTAGTGCGTAAGAATATCTCATATTCAACTTAGGAATCCTAATTTTCTATTTACTTCAAAAGTTATTGAAAATTGTCAAACTAAAGATTCATAGAAAGTATAAAAATAGAATTTAAGTGCCTTATCTATACCAATTTAACCAATACCTTTTAAAATAAGAATAAACTTAGGATTTTTTTAAGTCTTTTCATTTAAAAAGATTCAAGTGAAACCAATTTTTGATTAGGCTTCTCCTCAAGCTTCTCCTCGCTTATTTTCTCTCCTTTTTTTTTTCTTTTCTTTCATGATCATTTTCAATCCCTTTTTTTCACTTTTTTTTCTTTCTTTCGGGATCATTTTAATCCCTATTTTTTATTTTTTTTATGCGAGGATTATTATATCTGGATAGGCCTTTAATAACTTTGAATTTCACTATCCTCTCTCTAAAATCCAAAACTCAAAACTTTCCCTCACTTTTTATAAGTGTAAGTATTAGTTCGAAAAAGGTTTTCAATAAAGGCTCAATTCTCATTAAGTATAAATCTAAGAATTTTAGCTTTTCAAATATTCAACTCCTTTTTAACATAAATAGAAAAATCATTTTCCCAATGTTTCCTACAAAATATCTTAACTCTAGAACAGTTGCTTCACATAGGATTTAAAATAAGTTATTTTTCTAACATTCCTAAAATCAAAATTATAGTAACCTAAAGGTTACACCACATAACACATGTCATTTTAAAAATGATATCAAATTAAATATAGGTTACTGAGGACAAATAAAGTTACATTTTAAAAATTTTTCTTCCCCCCAAACTTAAATTTTAAAATATTTTGCAAATAATTCCATAAAATGTGGCAGGAAAAAAAAAATAAAGGTTGAATCTACTTAATACTACAACATCCTATCAAATTCATATACATGCATAATCAGGATAGAATGACTGTAGGAGAAAGAATTTCTAACATAAAACATGCTTGTAATAAAATTACACTACAATGAAGTATTTTCACTTTAAAATTTTATTTTTCTTCCTAACCCCAAACTTAATTTTTAACATATATAGCATTCAATACATAAAATATAAGCAGGAAGAAAACAGTTCAGAAATTCTGTCTACCACACATGTCTATCAAAAACATTTACAAGTATTCATTAGGACAGAACAATATGCAGCAGAAACTAAATTTAAACTAATCATGCCAGAATGAAATTCATTAAATAAAAGTTTAATTAGCATAGTAGGTATCAGCAAGGGAATATAAAAATGTTCTTCAAGATCTAAATAAAGTTGTAACACAAAAATAAACACACATATGATAAATGAGGTTAATTCATCCTTTAGCTCATCCAATCTCACTACCTTACCTCCAATTTCTAACAGAATCTCTACACTAGTAAATTAGGTACTTTCAAATGATTTTATAAATTATAATCCCAAAGATTAGATTATCCCTGATAAATTGGTTTCCGGACACCAATCTCAGGCATCATTTAATCCCTTTAATTAAGCACCTTTAACAGTTACATATTGTAGTGTAAGATCATCCTAATATTATTCATCAAATAGGTTCGTGACTCCTACCAAATGAAAACAAAGTTAGAGAAAGGAAGTAACAAAATTAAGATGGATCTAACAGTGTTCAAATTCATGATGTCTCCTGTAAAACTCAAGTCCGAGTGAGACCCAAGTCATAGTGGATTCATCAATCCAACTACTGCAAGAGAACATACAAGTTCAACCATAATAAGAGGTTAAGGAATTACCTCCCTCATGACACACAAAGATCAAATCTAACCACTAACAATCAAAACATCTACCAACAACAATCAAACTGATCAATCCATAATGATACATAAAGATCAAGTCAATCCACTAATCCAAACATGAATTAAGCTGATCTCCACACTAATGCAAACACAATACAACACTAACAGTCATAACTCTCAAGCACACTAAATTAAAGCACACTGACAACTATGGGTTGCCTCCATAAAGCGCTTAGTTTTAACGTCGCGTGTCGAACAAATGATTCTTCCTGGATTAAAATTCCAATTATGTAATCCTCGATCAATCACCCAATCCTTTTCAGATAAAATAATTCCTACAAAATCCTTAAATTGTAATTTTTCATTCAGCTCTTTCTTTTCAGATGAATTTATATCATTGTTCCTCATATTTCTTTCTAGATCAATTATTCTTCTATTGATTCTGAATTTGCATATTAATATCATCCTTGAAATTTATAAGAAATGGATCTCTATAAGATAATTCAAGGTCTCCCAAATTTTGGATCGGATTCTCTCTAGATAATTCAGATTCAGGATCAAATTCTTCTATGTCACTCCTCTATTTCAGGTTATCTTCCAATTCTTCCCCTTTATAATTATTAAATGATGGAGGATCTATCTTAGTTGATGAAATAGGTTTTTCTTATTCCTTATGAATTTCTTCAAATGGTCTTCCAATATCCTTATCCTTTTTTCTCAACTCAATGTTCTTTTGAAATTTATCCTCAAATTCTCTTCCAAGACTTAGTTCAAAAACTTATTCTTGTTCATCATTCAATTCAGGTTTTTCTTGTAATTAAATTGAATATGAAGATAGAAAGACTAGTGGTGTAGATGAATTCCCTAAATATGTAAGCTTTAAAATTGTATAGGGGACATCCATCTTAAGTTCATGAGATTTATTCAACAAATGGAATTTCACTATTTTTGGTAGCTTCCATCATTTCACACCTCTCTTGAATATAGATACAGTCTTCTTTAGATAACATTTTCAACTCATCATGAAAGTCCATTCCGACCTCATCTGTTATCTTACTCTCAAAACTTTCTTGGAAATGGTCTTTACTTAGATAATACATTTCCTCCATCCAAAAACATTCATCATCTTTTCTCTCAGCTAGAAATTTCATAGTCTTCAACACATCAAAAGTGACTTCCTGGTCATTAATATTCATAATCAACTCTCCTTTTTGCACATCTATCACAGTTTGTCCAATAATAAGGAATAGTTGTTCATTATCGTTCTCTTTGGGTTTGAACTCAGTGTTGCTAGGAAGTGTTCCTTTGGGTCTATTGCTAAGTGATTTAGCAATTTCTCCAAGTTGATTCTCTATGTTTCTAATCACAGCATTTTGACTTTGCAACTCGTTTCCCATTTGCATTGCCACTTTTTCTATGTACATCTTCTTATCCTCATATTTTTTATCAATATTAGAGTTCAGTGGATGTGAAGGCTTATATCTTGTGTTACCCTACCTATTCCAACTTCCATTAGGATTTGAATGATTTTTTTCCTATTGTTGGTTTCCACCCTCAGTAGTATGATTCCAGTTAAAATTAGGATGGTTCTTCCAACATGGGTTGTAAAAGTTAGAATATGGGTTGTTCATGGTATTTAAAGTCTCATATAATAATTTGGAATCAATCATACGCCCTAATGAACCTTCCTCACTTACAGGAGTAAATTGTGGTCGGTTCATTCCAAATTGGTCCAACTTCCCTGATATTGCAGCAACCTGAGATGCAAGAATTGCAATCGCATCTGTATCATGAACACTAGCAACATGTTTATGATTTACCCTTGTAGAGGGCCATTGAAATTCATTTGTAGTCATTTATTCAATTAATGCATACGCTTCATCAAATGTTTTTGACATTAATGAACCACCACCAGCATCATCAATAATAGACTTAACAGATCCTACTAACCCATTATAGAAAGTTTTAATGATTAACCAATCTGGTAGAGCATAATCTGGACACTTTCTTAGGAGTTTCTTAAATCTTTCCCAGGCTTCATATATTGATTCCCCTTCATACTGACAAAATAAGATAATATCTTTTCTAAGTTGAGTAGTCCTTGAAGGTGAAAAATACTTAGCTAGGAATTTCTGAGTAAACTTCTCCTAATTTTTAATAGAACCAGGTGCTAATGATTATAACCACATTTTAGCCTTATCCCTTAATGATAAAGGAAAAAGCCTTAGCCTAACAGCATAACACCAAATTAGGGATCTCAGCATGTCACCCTGAAACCTCCAATTCGATGCCCATGAAACCATATTTCCCTATTTATTTACACTCAATCCCCATGAAATACGTAATTTATTCACGGACATTGAATGTGGTTCCACTTTGTTGATAATTACACCGGCCTTTCCGGACAATGCAATTACAACGAATTTTAGTAATACAACGGGCACTTTTTGTAATGTAAATGAAGGGCAAGTAAAAACTATCACATTTAGAATTAAAACATCTTTTAGCAAGCATCCCAATATCCTAAACATGAATCCTACTCATTGCAAAAGAAAAGTAGAGTGAAAACAATGACATAATCTTCTTATGTCACTATTTCCAAATAAGAAGAAAGAGTAAGAGAAACACATCGCAAAGCACAAAGAAAACATAACAAAAAACTTCATTTTAAAGCAAATCTAAAAAATAAGTGTTTACAAAATAATAAGATAATGAAGAAAACAATACTTAGCTTTTTTTCCCATGAAAGAAAGATAAAAATCTCTCCCACAAAGTCTCCCGCGGATCCATGCAATGCTATAACATTCCCTTACATATTCTCTCAAAATCTCCTCACCAATCTCTCCAAAAAGGTAGAAATCTATATTTATAATTCTATTCTAAGATCTCTAAGAATTCTCCACAATTTTTTTATCATCTCCCCCTTTTTTTTCAAATTCGGTTTAAAATAGTGTAGGGATGAATTTCCTAAGAGGTGCTTAAAGAAACCTTCCAAAAAGCGTCCAGATTCAATGTATATGGCCAAAAACTGCCCAATATTGCATCCCAACCATCCAGAGTGCTGTCAGCATTGAATAAGGCGCTACCGGCGCCCTATTTTTGTGCCCTCGGGTTTCTAGTGCCGTCGGTGTAGATTTGGGCACCCTCACACCCATCATGTGCAGCTCCACTATTTTACTCCGTTTGGCTCTGTTTCAGCTCTGATTCGCCCCGTTTCAATTGTGTTGCGTTCCTAACAGATAGCCCTACAAAAAAAACATAATAACAATCTTTCTTTAATGTGTAATCTCATTCAAAAATTTGTAATAAGTGTAAAAGATATTAAGCATAGAAGGACTTATCGAAAGGTGTCAAGCCAAAATTTGTTTTCTTGCTCGTTTTTGCTCCAAATTGCACCATTTTTACTTTCTTTTGTTCAAATCACTATTTATTATACCTAAAACTAAAAAACATACAAAATACCTTCCTTTAAATTGTAATATCATAAAAAATGAGTAAAATTATATAGCAAAAACTCTATATATTTTAGGCGTGTCAGTATCCTCCCAGCCTAGCCTTAGATTTAGTAACTGAACATAGGATATGTCAATGTTCTTTTCATGCTTGGAAGACGGGGTAATATTTTGAGGGTAAAGAAACATTTATGCTTCTATTTGGCACAATACCAAAAATAATCATTCTATATCATTCACACATCATATACTCATTGCAAGAGGAAAGACACTTTTAATATATATATCAAAACCTTTCAAATACAAAGTTTAGTGTGTGTGTTAGTTAATTCTATTTAAAGATATTAGAAGTAATTGTGGTTTGCTTAACTTTTTCTATATTTTGCATCTTGTTAGTAGAAGTAAACTTAAACTTTAATTATGATTTGAGTATTGGATTTCAGTATTACGCTATCTATTGTAAGGAACGTGCCTTCCCTGTGGGATCGATAACCAGGACTCCATTAGAGCCCTGTATTACTTGATACGATACCTATACTTGCATTGAATTTTAGACTTTATAAAATCATTATAAATATATAAGTTTGGGTTCATAAGTTCTTGTATAATTAAAAGTCTGCATCAAGTTTTTGGCGCCGTTGCTGGGGAAGATATAAACGATATCTATTGATAATATAGTAACTGAAAACCTTTACTTTGTAGTGTCTAATTGTGTATTTGTTTACTTTTTAGCGTATTTGTGTGATTTTATATGCGTAGTAGTGGATCTATAGGTTTAGTACCTTACCATTCAGAGTTAGAGCGTACTATTAGAAAAATTAGAAAACAACAAAAACAAACTGAGAATCCTTGTGAAATGGAGAATAACTAAGATAATCAGAGAAATGATATTGAAAATTTGCCAAGACCTTTAAGAGATTGTGCTAACCCAATAGCAGATGAAATTCATGTGACTATTCAAAATCCTGATGTTATTGCTAATTCATTTGAGCTTAAACCTGCTATTATCCAAATGTTACAAAATAATTAATTTAGAGGAAAATCTAATGAGGATCTAAATTTACATCATGCTAGTTTTTTAGAACTGTGTGCTACTTTTAAATATGACGGAGTGTCAAGCGATGCTGTCAGACTTAGAGTTTTTCCTTTATTATTAAGGGATAAAGCTAAGGCGTGGTTAAATTCGATAGCACCTGGATCCATTAGAACTTGGGGAGAACTTTCTCAAAAGTTTCTATCAAAATAATTCCCTCCATCAAAGACTGCTAAGCTAAGAAATGATATCACATCTTTTGGTCAGTTTGAAGGGGAATCAATATATGAAGCTTGAGAAAGATTTAAAGATCTTCTTAGGAAGTGCTCACATCATGATTTACCAGACTGGTTAATAATTCAAACATTTTACAATGGATTAGAGGGATTATTTAGATCGATTATACATGCTTCTACTGGTGGATCGTTAATTTCAAAACCTTTTAATGAAGCATACTTATTAATAGAAGAAATGGCTACTAATAATTTTCAATGGCCCTCTGAACAAGTAAATCCTAAAAGAGTAGCTAGTGTTTATGATTCTGATATGATGACTATGATAATTTCTCAAATTGTAGCCCTTTCTAAGAAAATAGATCAGTATGGAATGAATTATTCTCAACCACCCTAAATGTTAAAGGAAAATTCATTTGGACAAATAATAGAATCTCAAACACCTTTTGAGATTTTGAATGCTATTAATAGACGTAATAATCCTTATTTGAATTATTATAATCCTGGTTGGAAGAATCACTCAAATTTCAACTCGAATAATAGAAATGCCAATGTTAACCCACAACATGGGAACAATTCTATAAATCCAGTTGGAAATTCGAACAATCAAGTAAATACCAATTTTAGACCTTCTTATCCTCCTGGATTCAATAGTAACCCGTAATTTAAGGATAAGAAGTGTTCTACTGAAGAATTGATTCTGAATATGGGAAATCAATTATAAGCTCAAGGTGTTGCGATGAAAAATATTGAAAATCAAGTGGGGCATATTTTCACTACACTTAATAATAGACCTTCTGGAACGCTTCCAAGTAATGCTGAGACCAATCCAGAAGATCAAAATAAGGATCAACTTAAGGCTATTCAATTAAGAAGTGGAAAGGAATTGGAGACAATAGTAAAAAAGAAGTTGAAATAGAGAAAGAGAAGGTGGATAATGAAAATGGTTCATACAAGATTTATCCAGACATGGAATATCCTCTTGAACCAATGAAGATTACTATTGAAAAACCACCACCTCCATTCAATTAAGGAGTGGAAAAGAATTGGAGACAAGAGTACAAAAAGAAGTTGAAATAGAGAAAGAGAAGGTGGAAATTGAAAAAGGTTCAAACAAGATTTATCCACACATGGAATATCCTCTTGAACCAATGATGATTACTGTTGAAAAACCACCACCTCCAGTTCCTCAAAGATTGAAGCAACAAAATAGGGATAGCAGATTTGGAAAATTTTTGGAGATCCTTAATAAATTAACGATAAATATTTCTTTTTTTGAAGCATTAGAACAGATGTCTGACTATGCCATGTTTATGAAGGATATTCTCAAAAAGAAAAGAAATTACACAAATCATGAAACTGTTGCACTTAGTGGAGAGTGTAGTGCAATTATTTAGAAGAAGCTTCCGAAAAAACTTAAAGATCCTGATAGTTTCACTATCCCGTGTGTTATAGGTGAAAATTTTTTCGGAAGAGCCTTATGTGATCTAGGAGCTAGTATTAATCTTATGCCGTTATCAACTATCAAAATCTTGGGAATAGGAGAAATTTCTCCTACCTCTATGACTCTTCAGTTGGGCGATCGTTCCATTACTTACCCTTAAGGAGTGGTGGAAGATGTGTTAGTGAATGTGGATAAATTTATCTTTCATGTGGATTTTATTGTACTTGAGATGAAGGAAGATAAATAAATTTCAATCATTTTGGGAAGACCATTCTTTGCTACTGGGAGAGCAGTGATTGATGTTGAAAAAGGAGAATTAACTATGAGGGTTAATGATCAAGAGGTGACCTTTAATATTTTGAAATCTATGAAGTATCTCTCAATGGCAAAAGATGATGAATGTTTTAGGATGGAGGTCTGTGAGTAATTGGGAAAGGATTATTTTGAAAATATATTTGAAAAGAAGCAGAGTATGAAAATATGTTTGAAGAAGAAATTGAAAATGAAGAAAATTCAGATAGTAAGAAGAATGAAGATTTGGAGTTTGTTCAGGAGAGATTTGAAGTATTACACACTATGAAAAGTGGAGATAAAATTTTAATTCCATCTATAATAAAACCTCCTGAACTTGAGATGAAAATTCTACCTAATCATTTGAAGTATATGTTTTTAGGAGAAGCATGTACCCTACTAGTTGTTGTATCTTCAGAGTTAAATGAATATCAAGAACAAAAATTGTTCAAAATTTTAAAAAGATGCAAAAAGGCTTTTAGATGGACTTTAGTGAATATTAAAGCAATCAGTCCTTTGATTTGTATGCACAGGATTTTATTATATGAAGAACATAAACCGAGAGTTGATCCGCAGAGGAGATTGAATCCAATAATGAAAGACGTAGTTAAGAAAGAGATTTTAAAATGGTTGTATGCTAGAATTATTTATCCTATTTTGGATAGTGCTTGGGTAAGTCCAATACATTGTGTACCGAAAAAGGGAGGAGTGACTATTGAAGTGAATGAATTTAATGAAATTATACCCACAAGAAAAATTAATGGATGGCGAATTTGTATTGTGATCGCTGAAAAATTTATTAAGAAATTCATACCTATTTTTGATGAAATTGCACTTTAAAGAAGGGTATTTTCTTTATTTTATTGCAGGAATGAAGAATTTAGGTGATAAAAGCAAAAATCATAAAAAGGAGCGAATTTGGAGCAAAATCATGCAATTGGTCGGCGAGATCGAGCCCGCAGACGGCGAGGTTACGAGAAGAAAATTCTGAAGAATTTATAACTGTCTCGCTGACAGCGAGCCCGAGCCCGCTGACAGCGAGCTAGAGTGGTTTGAAGATCTTCTAGAAGCCTCACCGACAGCGAGGTAGTTCGTCGCCGACGGCGAGCTAGTTCAAATGGTGCAGATACATTGAACCTGGACACTTTTTGAAGGGATGCTTACACACCTCTTGGTCCTTTGCTCACCTCTATATATAGAAGCCAAAATTAAGTCTTTGATGTGCAGTCTTTATGTTCTAGGTCCAATCTTTTGTGTTCTAAGTGTCTTTAGAGTGTAGTTTTGTGTCTTAGTGTGTGTCTTAGAGAGTTCTTGAGTGAGTTAGTGAGTTTTTAGTGAGTTTTGATGTACTGGAAGGAAGAGTCAAAGGAACTGCGAGGAGTCTGCTTGGGGATAAATTAAGATAAGTATTTGTATTTATTGTTTTTAACTTTAAATGAAATCCATGCTTAGTTTAGTTTCCATGCATTCCGAGTAGTTTATTTAGTCTTTCTCCTCGTTATGAAATTAAGTGATTTGATGAACTAAAAATAGAAGTATTTTTATATACTAATAAATTGTGATAATTTTTACTTAAAACTTAATTTACTTTTCAAACTGGCTATTTGATTTGTTAAAATATGTTGATTATCAACTATAGTAAAAATTACATCTGATATTCGGGGAATTCAAAAGCCTTGGAAGGAGGGTGCAAATAAATAGGGAAATAATATCACTAGGCGTAGAATTGAGCATTTTAGTGTGACGGACTAAAATATCCAATTCAGTCCTATTATTTGAGAGTCGAAGTGTAGATGTTAGCCCTCGGGCGAGGGGAACGTGGGAGCTACGAAGTGGCGATCGGTATCCTCCCAGCCTAGCCGCAGATTCAGTAATCAAACATAGGATTAGTCAATATTCTTTACACCTGGACCAAAGGGTAAAGAATAGGAATGCTCCTATTTTTCACAATACCTTAACATTATCTATTTAAATTCATCAATCATTTAAATTTCTAAACAATGGGAAAGATACTTTTTCTGAATAGTTAAGACTTATTTAGCATTTAGTTTTATTTCCTGCACTTGCAATTCCTGTCGGCGGAATTTTTCTCGCCGTCGGCGACATTCCAAAAATTTTAAATTTCTGAAATTCTTCACTCATTTTCGTCCTTGATTTGTCTTATATTATATTTTCGATCACATCATTTATTAATTTAATATGAAGATTAGCTACTTATACACAAACAAATTCATACAACACAACAAATTAACTTTAATATTGAAATCCATGGGATGTACAAACTAACATAATTTTTAGACTCTATAAACTTCAAACTTCAATCCTTACTACTAATCAGCATCGCAAACCAAACCACGACACACTAAATGCTGATACAAAACTATGACACATATCTCAACTAAGTTTGAGATATTCAAATCATCACTCCACACATAATAAAAATCTAAATCAAATCAAATAACATAAACACAAACATACTATGGAAATCTTTACTACTACTCTTCAATGTCGAATCTTCATCTTCTACGATATTTCCAATATGACGATGATGCACAAATAAGTTATAGAAAGGCTCGAAGGGAAATTCCGACGGATTCTTCGATGATCCAACCCTTCGTCTCGGTAAATGAAGAAAGCTAGCTTCGAAGTGTCCAGAATGATCGAAGTGTTCCTTCATCCTCCGATCAATGTGATCAAATAAATCGGATATATTGTCGATTAAATCTCTCACATTCCGTAGTTCTTTCTCCATTCCATTAATTTTCTTCATAAGTAACTCCGTTTTATCTGAAATAGGCCTTGCTATAGGATGATTCTGTGAAGCTCTATTAGAGATGAATATAATGTCTTCATTATTGTCCAAAGTAGGGAACATATATGTAGGATCAAGCAGCTTCCAAGGTAACAGAACCTTTTCCCAAGCTTCATAAGAAACCTGGTACTGACTGCATAATGCAAAAATAGTAGATGGGTGTCCTAGTCCGTTAACTGACCCATGAACAATTAAACCCAATGCAGACTTAACAATTATTGATCCCACATCAATAGGTAATCCAATTTGAATACAATAATTCAATATAGCACATTCTTTCGAAACCTTGTTTACCCTCATAGTAGGTAACAATTTAGATGAGATGAAAAAGTGCCAGTGCTTCAAGATAGGATTCAAAAGTGATGCAGAGAAACTAACATACCCGTCTTCACGCATTTCCCAATCTTTCGTTTCATCAGTCAGATATCGAAATATCTCATTCATATTATACCGAGAAGGCACAAAATTTGAATAGTGACGTACCGGGGTGTTTTCTATAGAGAATAACTCATTTACTCTTGATGGAGTAAACGTCACCCATCTTCCTCGGACGTAGATATTCCCATTATTGATCGCATGTAAGTTAGAGTAGAATTCTTTTACAATCGGAATAACAACAGCAGATGTAGTGTAACAGAATACCTCCCAGTGCCGCTACGCGATCATTTCTTCTATCTTCGTAGTGGAATTCTCTAATCCTCGATTGACAAATTCTCGTTCCTTGATAACTTTTTTCTTTACCAAAACCTTGTTGAAGATCTGCTGCGCTTCCGCACTCACAAATTTCCTCCGGTTAAACACTCCAGATTTAGAAGAATCTAAGAATTTAGAGGCCATTATGGTGAATGGAATGAATTCTAGTGAAGAAGGCAGACTTAGAATGGTTTAAGAATGGTTTTTCACTAAGGATTTGTTGTTGAAACCGTCCAAATTGGCATTTTAAGTATATATAACTCATTTTTATAACTTCCTCGCTGTCGGCGGGAGGTTTCTCGCCGTCGGCGACTTAGTTATAAAGCCGCCTTCGGGTTCTCGCTGTCGGCGGGCTCGTTTCTCGCTATCAGCGAGATTATAAATAAACTGAATTAAGCGCGAACCTCGCTGTGGGCGAGTATCGACCTCGCCGTCGGCGAGATTCCAAATAATGTCCAATTTCGCTCTAAATCGAATAATTACTTTTCTCATCATAATGGTTCGAATATGTGATGATTCTTAATAATAATTGAGTAGTAAAGTTTTAATAATATAAACTAATTATTAAGATGCAATAAAAATAGATAACTAATATGGGTTGCCTCCCATAAAGCGCTTGGTTTAACTTCGTCAGCCCGACCTAATTTCAATTATTAATCAGGTTGACTAAGCATTAAAACCTCTTTATAGTTAGGTCTTATACCTTTGAAATATGGTTTTAATCTATGTCCATTAACTTTAAATTTATGTCCGAGTTTTGGATCTTCGATTTCTATAGTTCCGTATGAAAATATTTGAGTTATGGTGAAAGGTCCTAACCATCGAGACTTCAAAATTTCATATGATTCATTTCTTAATTCTTCCAATTCATTTAATTGCAGCAATCTCTTCTCACCAGCTTCCTTCATATTATAATTAAATTCTTTAATCGCCCAATATGCTTTATGTTTTAATTCAACTGGTAATTGGCATGTTTTTCCATATATAAGCCTGTAAGGAGTCATTCCAAATGGAGTTTTATAAGCAGTCCTATAAGCCCATAATGCAGTGTCTAATCTAATAGACCAATCTAACCTATTTGGGTTTACAGATTTTTCTAAAATACGTTTAATCTCACGATTGGATACTTCAGCTAATCTGCTAGTCTGTGGATGATAAGCAGTGGATATCTTATGAGTAATATTGTATTTTTCTACTAGTTTGTGAATGTATTTATTTCTAAAATGAGTTCTCCGTCAGTGATAATCACTTTCGGCATTCCAAATCTAGTAAAAATATTTTTCATCAGAAATTTTGAAACACTCTTAGCATCACACCTAGGTAAAGCTTGTGCCTCAATCCATTTGGAAACATAATCAACGACTACTAATATATATGAGTTTCCAAACGAAGGAATAAAAGGTCCCATAAAATCTAATCCCCAAACATCAAAAATTTCAATTTCTAATATAAAATTTAGAGGCATTTCATTTCTTCTAGATATATTTCCTACTCTTTGACATTTATCACAAGTTTTAATATATTTGTATACATCTCTAAATAGAGTAGGCCAGTAAAATCCAAATTGTAGAATCTTATAAGCAGTTTTATCAGTCCCAAAATGTCCTCCACAATCAAAATCATGACATTTTTGAATAATTGGTTCAGTTTCTTCAAAAGGTACACATCTTCTAATAATTAAATCCTTACATTGCTTATATAAATATGGTTCATCCCAAAAATAGGTTTTCGTATCATGGATGAATTTTTTCTGTTGTTGCAAAGTTAGCATAGGTGGTAAAATATTACTAACTATATAGTTTACTATATCAAGCATACCATGGTATTTTCCACTCATTGATATTATATAGTTGTTCATCGGGAAAATTGTCTATAATTTCATTTTCAATATCGGATAATTCATAATTTTCTAATCTTGATAAATGATCCGCAATTCGATTATCGAGTTCCTTTCTTATTAACGATCTCAAAATCGAATTTTTGCATTAATAGCATCCATCTAATTAATCTTGGTTTGGAATCTTTCTTTTGCATTAAATATTTGATAGCAGAATGATCGGTATGCACGATACATTTTATTTCAATCGGATAAGGTCTAAATTTATTAAAACCATATACTACCGCTAATAATTCTCTTTACGTAATCGTATAATTTATTTCGAGCATCATTTAGAGTTTTACTAGCATAGTATATAACTTTAAAAATATTTTCATATCTTTGCCCAAGAACTGCTCCTACAAGCATAATCACTAGCATCACACATAATCTCAAATGGTTTCTCCCAGGTTAGGTGAAACTATTATAGGTCTTGTAATTAATTTTTCTTTTAAGAGTTCAAAAGCATTCAGGCATTCGATTGTAAATTCAAATTTCTTGTCCTTTTCGAGAAGTTGGCATAGAGGTTTAGTAATTTTTGAAAAATCTTTTATATAGCGTATGTAGAATCCAGCATGTCCAAGAAAACTTCTTACCCCTTTTACCGTAGTTGGAGGTGGTAATTTAGCTATAACTTGAATTTTTGCAAGGTCCACTTCCATGCCTTTTTCCGAAATTTTATGCCCTAATACAATGCCGCCAGCAACCATAAATTGACATTTCTCCCAATTTAGAACTAAATTTGTTTTCTCACATACTTCTAATACTTTTTCAAGATGAGTTAAGCATGTGTAAAATGATGTTCTAAATACAGAGAAATCATCCATAAATACTTCTATTCCATTGCCAATTAACTTACTAAATATAAACATCATACATCTCTTGAATGTTGCTGGTGCATTACATAATCCAAAAGGCATTCTTCGAAAAGCGAAAGTTCCATAAGGACTAGTAAATGTAGTTTTCTCTTGATCCTCAGGAGCAATTTGTATTTGATTATAACTGGTGTATCCATCTAGAAAACAAAAATACTTATGTCTGGCTAATATATCTAACATACGAGTCTAGAAATGGTAAAGGGAAGTGATCTTTCCTTGTGGCGGTATTTAATTTCCTATAATCAATACATATACGCCAACCGGTAACTTGTCTTATAGGAATAAGATCGTTATTTTCATTGACGATGACGGTCACTCCTCCCTTCTTAGGAACACGGTGAATTGGGCTTACCCAAGCACTGTCAGAAATAGGATATATAATATCATTATCTAACCATTTTAAAATTTCTTTCTTAACTACTTCTTTCATTATTGGGTTCAATCTCCTTTGGGGATCTGCTTTAGGTTTATGTTCATTATCTAAAATAATTCTATGCATACAGATTGAAGGACTAATTCCTTTAATATCTGCTAAAGTCCAACCAAAAGTTTTCTTATATTTTTTTAAAGTTTCTAAAAGCTTTTGTTCTTGAGATTCGTTTAATGTAGATGAAATAATAACTGGTAAAGTTGAAGAATTACCTAAATAAGCATATTTCAAATGATTAAGTAATATTTTTAGTTCAAGTTCAGGAGGTTTAATAATTGATGGAACTATATTCTTGTCAGTGTTTTCAGTATTATCCAAAAATTCAAATCTTTCCTGAATATAACTTAATTCTTCATTATTATCTTCAATTAATTCAATATTTTCTTTTTCTAAATTATCTTCGTAATATTCCTTAAAATGTTCGCGTTGTAATTGTTCAAGTATTTCCATCCGAAAACATTCATCATCTTTTTCTAGCGCCGGATATTTCATTGATTTTACAATATTAAAGGTAACGTTTTGGTCATTTACTCTCATAGTTAATTCTCCTTTCTGAACATCAATCATAGCTTTTCCAGTAGCTAAAAATGGTCTTCCTAAAATGATAGGAATTTCTTTATCTTCCTCCATATTTAAAACAATAAAACCTACTGGGAAGATAAATTTATCCACCTTTACTAACACATCTTCGATAACTCCCTTAGGATAGGTAACCGAACGATTAGCTAATTGAAGGGTTACTTGAAGTAGGTGTAATTTTTCCTAATCCTAATCTCTTAAAAATCGATAGAGGCATTAGATTGATGCTTGCTCCTAAGTCACACAAAGCTTTTCCATAAAATTTTTCTCCTATAGCGCGGGGTATAGTGAAACTACCAGGGATCTTTCAATTTTTCAGGAAGCTTCTTCGAATAATAGCACTACACTCTTCACTAAGTGAGATTATTTCATTATCAGTGAATTTTCTTTTCTTATTTAGAATATCTTTCATAAATTTTACATAATTTGGCATCTGATCTAAGGCTTCGACAAAAGGTATATTGATTGTTAATTTCTTTAGTATTTCAAGGAATTTAGCAAATTATTTATCTTTTTTAGGTTGAGCTAGTCGTTGAGGAAATGGTGGTGGAGGTGTTTCAACCAAAATTTTCATAGGTATTAAAGGATGTTCCAAGTTTGAATCTTGTTGAATTGTTTCCTTTTCAATTTCCACTTCCTCATTTTGGCTTTTAAGTTCTTTTTGAATTTGAGGTTCTAGTTCTTTTCCACTCCTTAGTTGTATTGCTTTAATTTGTTCTTTTCCTTGATCTTTAGGATTTATTTCCACATTACTAGGAAAAGTTCTAGGTATTCTATTATTTAGTGCAGTAGCAATATGTCCAAGTTGAGTTTCGATATTTTTAATAGATGTTCCTTGAATTTGTAATTGATTTCCTTGAATTTGTAGTTGATTTCCTTGATTTTGTAGTTGATGACCCATATTCAAAATTAATTCATCCATAGATAATTTCTTATCTTTGAATTGTGGGTTATTGTTATTAAATCCAGGTGGGTAATTAAGTTTATAGTTTGGATTTGCTTGATTAGGTTGATTCATCCATTATTGATTAGATGTGTTATTCCAATTAAAATTTGGATGAGTTTTCCAACCAGGATTATAATAGTTTGAATAAGGGTTATTAGTTCTATTATTAATAGCATTTAAAGTTTCATAATTAGATTGAGATTCTATGATTTGTCTAGATGAGTTTTCTTCTAAAGTAGGAGAGTAGTTCATTCCAAAATGATATAATTTCTTAGATATAGCAGCAATTTGAGAAGCTAACATAGATATTGCATCGTTTTCATGAATGCTGGCTATTTTTTCGGATTTACTCTATCTGCAGGCCATTGGAAATTATTTGTTGTCATTTCTTCGATTAGTGCATAAGCTTCATCAAATGGTTTAGACATTAATGAACCTCCAAGACGACATCGATGATTGATCTTAAAGATCCCACTAATCCATTATAAAAGGTTTGAATAATCGACCAATCCGGTAGCGCATGATGTGGGCATTTCCTAAGAAGTTCCTTAAATCTCTCCCAAGATTCATATATTGATTCTCCATCTATCCGACAAAAAGAAGTTATATCATTTCTAAACTTAGCAGTTTTAGATGGTGGAAAATATTTGGATAGAAATTTTTGTGATAATTCTCCCCAAGTTTTAATAGATCCAGGTGCTAACGAATTCAACAACATTTTAGCCTTATCCCTCAATGAAAAAGGAAAAAGTCTAAGTCTTATAGCATCGTCAGATACTCCTTGATATTTAAAAGTAGCACAAAGTTCTAGAAAACTAGCAAGATGTAAGTTAGGATCTTCGGTAGGTGAACCACTAAATTGATTGTTTTGTACCATTTGGATAATTGCGGGTTTAAGTTCAAATGAATTAGCAGACTACATCAGGTTTTGAAAAGTTAAATGAATTTCATCTGATGTAGGGTTGGCATAATCTCTTAATGGTCTTTGTTGGTTCATATTTTGAATTTCAGGAATATTCGCCATTTGTGTTAAATTTATAGTTTGTTTCTTTTATTTTCTAATTCTTTTAATTGTATGCTCTAATTCAGAATCGTAAGGTATTAAATTTTTGTTTCCAAATTTGCGCATACAATTTTAGAATAGATATTAATTTATTTATTATGATTATTTTAAAATAGTCCGTTACTCTAGTAAATTTTTCTTACTTTCCCCGACAACGGCGCCAAAAACTTGACCCACAATTTTATATTATGATATTTTTAATTTAATTGCAACGACGCCAAAAACTTGACCCCGCTATAATATATGTATAGAATTGTAATTGTTTATGTTGTGGATGCTACGCAAGTATACGTATCGTATCAAATAATACGAGGCTCTAGTGGAGTCCTGGTTATCGATCCCACAGGGAAAGAGAAAATTAAATAACATCTAATTTTAAAATAATAATAATAATGATAATAATAATAATAATAATATACGGAAATTTGGAATTCTGAATTTAAGCGCAATAAAGTAAACTAAGTATTTTAATTAGATAAATTAACTAAGTAGAAAATTAATATGAATTGCAAGTGCAGGAAATAAAACTAACTGCTAAATAAGTCTTAACTATTCAGAAAAAGTATCTTTCCCCTTGTTTAGAAATTTAAATGATTGATGAATTTAAATAAATAATGTTAAGGTATTGTGACAAATAGGAGCATTCCTATTCTTTACCCTTTGGTCCAGGTGTAAAGAATATTGACTAATCCTATGTTTGATTATCGAATCTGCGGCTAAGCTTGGGAGGATACCGACTGCCACTTCGAGCTCCCACATTCCCCTCGCCCGAGGGCTAACATCTACACTTCAGCTCTCAAACAATAGGACCGAATTGAATATTTTAGTCTGTCAAACTAAAATTCTCAATTCTACACCCAGTGATATTATTTCCCTATTTATTTGCACCCTCCTTCCAAGGCTTTTGAATTCCCCGAATATCAGATGTAATTTTTATTATAGTTGATAATCAACATATTTTAACAAATCAAAGTTTTAAGTAAAAATTATCACAATTTATTAATATATAAAAATACTTCTATTTTTAGTTCATCAAATCACTTAATTTCATAACAGGGAGAAAGACTAAATAAATTACTCAGAATGCATGGAAACTAAACTAAGCATGGATTTCATTTAAAGTTAAAAACAATAAATACAAATACTTATCTTAATTTATCCCTGACGGACTCCTCGCAGTTCCTTTGACTCTTCCTTCCGAGTACAGACACGACCCACTAAAAACTCACTAACTTACTCAAAAACTCTCTAAGACACACACTAAGACACAAAACTGCACTCTAAAGACACTTAGAACACAAAAGATTGGACACAAAATAACACAAAGACTGCACACTAAAGACTTAATTTCGGCTTCGATAGATAGAGGTGAGCAAAGGACCAAGAGGTGTGTAAGCATCCCTTCGAAAAGTGTCCGGGTTCAATGTATACGCACCATTTGAACTAGCTCGCCGTCGGCGACGAACTACCTCGGCTGTCGGCGAGGCTTCTGAAGATCTTCGAACCGCTCTAGCTCGCTGTCAGAGGGCTCGGGCTCGCTGTCAGCGAGACAGTTATAAATTCTTCAGAATTTTCTTCTCGTAACCTCGCCGTCGGCGGGCTCGACCTCGCTGTCGGCGACTTAGCACAAATTGCATGATTTTGCTCCAAATTCGCTCCTTTTTATGATTTTTGCTTTTATCACCTAAATTCTTCATTCCTGCAATAAAATAAAGAAAATACCCTTCTTTAAAGTGCAATTTCATCAAAAATAGGTATGAATTTCTTAATAAATTTTTCAGCGTTCATATTGACTATAGGAAATTAAATGCCACCACTCGAAAAGATCACTTTCCACTTCCTTTTCTCTATCAAATGCTAGATAGACTTGCTAGACACATGTACTACTGCTTTCTAGATGGATATACTGGTTATCATAAAATACTTATTGCTCCTGAGGATCAGGAAAAGATAACATTTACTAGCCCTTACGGAACCTTTGCTTTTCAAAGAATGCATTTTGGACTGTGTAATGGACCTGCAACGTTTCAAAGATGTATGATGTCTATCTTCAGCAATATGACAGATAATGGAATAGGAGTTTTCATGGATGATTTCTCTGTATTCGGCACTTCATTTGAAATCTTTTTGGAAAACTTAGCAAAAGTTTTGGAGCTTTGCGTGAAAACAAATTTAGTTTTGAATTGGGAGAAATGTCAATTTATGGTTGCAGGAGGCATTGTGCTTGGGCATCAAATTTCTGAATTTGTTATGGAGGTCGATCCTGCAAAAATTTGAGTGATTGAGAGATTGCCACCACCAACTACTGTGAGAAAGGTGAGCAGTTTCTTAGGACACGTTGGATTTTACAAGCGATATATTAAAGATTTTTCTAAAATTACCAATCCTGTGTGCCTACTTCTAGAAAATGATAGAAAATTTGATTTTAATGATGAATGTTTGTGTGCTTTTAAATTATTGAAAGAGAAATTAATGACTACAACTATAATTGTTCACCTGATTGGGAGAAACAATTTGAACTTATGTGTGATGCTAGTGATTATGCGATCGGAGTAGCGTTGGGGCAGAGGAATGATAAAGTTTTCAAAGTCATTTACTATGCTAGTAAAACTCTTAATGAAGCTCAGATTAATTATACCACTACTGAAAGAGAGTTATTAGCTATAGTATTTGATTTTGAAAAGTTTAGACCTTATTTAATTGGAGCTAAAAGTATTGTGCATACAAACCATTCAACTATCAAATATTTAATGCAAAAGAAGGATGCCAAACTTAGACAGATTAGATGGATACTTCTTCTGCAAGAATTTGATTTTATGATAGTTGATCATAAGGGATCTAATAACCAAATGGTTGATCATTTGTTGAGATTAAAGTATGATAAATTATCTGAATTTGAGAAGGAAGTTACAGAAACTTTCTTGTATGAACAACTTTATACTATTATGGGAAGAAATTTGCCTTGGTATGATGATATTGTGAATTATATTGTGAGTGATATTGTACCACCCGATTTAATAAGACAACAACAAAAGAAGTTTATATATGATGCAAGATTTTATTTTTGGGATGAGCCCTATCTATATAAATGTTGTAAGGATCTAATTATTAGGAGATATGTGCCACATGAAGAAACTAATTTAATTATTCAACAATGTCATGATTCTGAATTCGGAGGTCATTTCGGTGTTGATAAAACAGCTTTTAAGATTTTACAATCTAGATTTTATTAGCCTACTCTTTTTAAGAATGTATAAAAATATATTAAATCATGCAATCGATGTCAGAGAGTAGGTAATATCTTTAGAAGAAATGAAATGCCTCTAAACTATAATTTGAAAGTTGAAATTTTTATGTATAGGGATTAGATTTTATGGGACCATTTACTCCTTCATTTGGGAATTTATATATATTGATTACAGTTGATATGTCTCGAAATGAATTGAAGCTATTGTTTTACCTATATGTGATGCTTGAAGTGTTTCAAAATTTTTAAAGAAAAATATATTTGCAAGAAATGGAATGCCGAGAGTGATATAACTGATGGTGGATCTCATTTCAGGAATAATCAAATTAAGAGATTAATTGAGAAATATAATATTATTCATAGAATCTTTACTGCTTATCATCCCATACTAGTGGTTTCGCATAAGTTTCTAATCGTGAAATTAAAAGAATTTTGGAGAAAACTGTGGATAATCAAAAATTACATTGGTCTGCTTGATTAGATACTGCATTATGGGCTTATAGGGCTACTTTTAAGACCCCTATTGGAATGTCTCCTTATAGACTAGTGTTTGGTAAGACTTGCCATTTACTGGTTAAATTGGAGCATAAAGCATATTGGGCAATAAAAGAATTGAATTTTAATTTGAAAAATGCTGGAGAGAAGAGATTTATGCAATTGAATGAATTGGAAGAAATTAGAAATGCATCTTTTCATAATGACAGGATCTATAAAGAGAGAATGAAATTGTGGCATGATTGGAAGATATTGAAAAAGAAATTTGAATATGGAAAGAAAGTTTTGTTATACAACACAAGATTGAAATTATTTCTTGGAAAGCTCATGTCTAGATGGTTAGGACCTTTTACAGTTGTAAAATTTCATTCTTTTGGAGCTGTTGATATTGAGGATCCTGATACTAGAAAGATTTTCAAGGTTAATGGGCATTGATTAAAGCTTTACTTTGACGAGTTTCAACCTAACTTCAAAGAGGTTTTAATGCTGAGTCATCTAGATTAGCTGAATGGTTTGTCGGGCTGACGACGTTAAACCAGCCACTTTATGGGAGGCAACCCATATGTATCTTTGTGGTGTGCTTACTTGTTTTGTTGTAATTGTGCTTTTAGATAGTTATTTTGGAATCTTAATAGCTCCTAAATACTTTAAAAATTGATAAATATTAGATCGAATTGAGATATTGGAATATTTCAGGCCAAACGAAGTTCGGTGAAATTTTTTACCACTAGCGCCGCAGGCACCAGAATGGGCGCCACCAGCTCCCAAATACAGAGAGTATGCTGAACTTCGGGATTTGAGCACCGCCGGCACCCAACTCTTGGTTACGGTTATTGGAGTTAAAAATTTGATTTTTAGCGGTTTTGAGCGGGATCTTCTTCCTTAAAACCCCCAAAACTCCATTTTAAACCTCTAACCACCAAAAAAACGAAAACTTCCTTTCCCAATTCGCATCCCATGGATTCATACTCCATATAACCCCCTCGATCTCGCATTTTCAGCTGACGAAAGTTTATCAGTTTCAAAGCACAGTGATTATTCACCAAGGTGATGATGAAAAGGAGGATTATCAAGGAGAGAGGCTTTATTAATCGAGGTATGGATAATCCTACTGCAAGAGTATAGGAGATAATAAAGAAAAGGCATTGGGAAGTGCTATGTTACAATACTGCTACTGTAGTCATTCCGATTGTGAAGGAATTCTATGCAAATCTTCACATGATCAACCAAGGATTCGTCTATGTGCGAGGTAGGTTTATGCAATTCACTCCTACGAGAATAAATGATCTCTTTATTATTGAGAATGTACCTATCTGCCACTATTCCAATTTTAATGCGATAAGCGATGATATGAATGAAGTTTATTGTTATTTTACGAATGAAAATGAAGATTGGGAAGTAAGAGACAATGGATATATTAGTTTCCCTTCTGCATCTTTAAATCCGGTGTCAAAGCAGTGGTATTATTTTATTTTGGCGAAGTTATTTCCAACTTTGAATATTAGTAAAGTAACCAAGGAAAGTGTTATTTTAAATTTTTGTATTCAAACTGGAAGGCCGATTGATATTGAAAATATAATTGTAAAATCTGTTTTGGGATTGATAGTTCATGGATCTAAATATGGGCTTGGACACCCGTCCACCATATTTCTGTTGTGTAGTCAATCACAAGTTTTGTATGAGAGTTGGGAAAAGATTCCTCTTACCTTGAGGCCTATTGATCCAATTAATCTTTATGACTACCAAATTCTAGAAGATGAAGGTGATATGGATCTGCTTGCTGATCAACCAACTCAGACTTCACAACCCATTCAGCCTTACTTTCCTGAAAATTCCAGAGTGATACTGAAGAAAATCAAGCAGTTGGAAAAAGAGGTACAGAATGTTTTGAATGTCATTAATAATATTTCTGATTTATTTGATCACATAGACTGGAAGATGAATGAACAATTTGATCACACTGGTCGGATTGAAATGGGCCTGATTAATCGGTTGAAGAAGAATAATATGATTGTTGAGGATTCATCTAATGAATTACCATTTTGTCCCTTCTACGATTTGTTCCTACATTTTCAATCTATTGGAGATATCAGAGAGGAAGATAGTTTGGAGACTGATGAGGAGTGACAACTAGATTTTACTTGTGCTTGATGTGTGTTTGCTTTGCTTTGCTTAATTTTGTTTGTTGTATTTAATATTTTCTTTGCATTGCTTTGTAGTTCGCATTTGGATTTACTATGCTTAATTTCATTGTGTGTGCTTAGATTTTAGTGTTTACTAATCGTAGTGTACTTGCAACACTAAAAATCTAAGGGTCGTTGATTTGATTTGATGAACATGTTCGTGTTTATGTTGTAATATGGATTTTATATATAGAAGTGATGTTTTGTGTTGTTTGTGTAAGAATTGTGTTAGTTATTGCTTGTGTGATGAAATAGATGCTTAATGAAGTGTTAAATGTCATTGTGGAGGACGAAACGATTGAAATTACGAAAAGATTTTCGGACCCAGAAAAATTTTTGCACTGGCACTGTCGGAGCTAGAATTGGCGCCGCCAGCGCCCAAATACAGAGGCTTTTGGCTAATTAGAATAAATAGAGTGCCACCAGCGCCCTATCAAGCGTCGTTGATGCCTAAATACTAAAAATGGCTAAAACCCTTATATTTCTCGTTTTTGACCCTGTGACCCGTGAATTTCTCCCTTATTTTCATCTTCCTCCTCCATTTTCGTGACTTTGATGAACTAGAGCTTGTTATATCTTGGATTTGAAGTGATTTCAAGGCTTTTGGAGATCGGATCTATACTTCTCTTGGTAAGAGCTTCACTTTGAGTTAAAAATTTTTTATTTTCACCATTAGAATCTCTCACAATGCTTAGATTGGAATTTTAGGATTTTTGAAGAAATTTTGGGATTTCCTATGATGAAATTTGCTCTTACTTGTTTAAAATAGTATTTGGAGTTTGTTACACTGTTGATTTAGAATTTATTAGAAATTTCTTGCATTTTTTTGAAATTCACATGGCTCCAAGAATGAGTAAGGGGAAGAGAAAATTTGATTATGATGACGAAAAATTTGTCAATGTCAAGGCGCAATTTCATTTTAATTCTTACCTTTACAGTAAGAAGTGTATTCAGGATTGAGCTTTTGACAATCCTGGTGGATCTGTTGAACAGTTAATTACTGAGCGAAAATGGGAAAGATTTTGTTATTTTACTGTAAATGCTATTTGGGTGTTGTAAGAGAATTCTATGCAAACGTGCTATGGACTGAGACAGAATATGTGCTAGTTCAAGGAAAAATAGTTGAATTCACCCCTCATCATATCAATGCATTTTATCATAATTGGGAACCTTTTGTACGTAAATATGAAAATTTTGATACCCGAGAAGTGAATTTGAAGGAAGTGATTACTTTTCTAATAGACGGAAAAGGGGAATGGAAAGTGAGTAAAAAACAGATGATTAACTTCCCTGCTTCCATGTTAAATGTTGTATCCAAAGGCTAGCACTATTTCATCTCTGCAAAACTAGTACCTTCTTATCACTGTAGTGAACTTACAAGGGATAGAGAAAATTTGAATTATTGTATTCAGACTATAAAGAAGATTGATATTAGAGCTATTGTCTTCAAGAACATTCAGTCTATTGCTAGAGGAGAGACCACTGGAGGATTAGGACATCCTGCCCTGATTCATGCCCTCTGTGTACAATATGGAGTAGAATTCAATAGCTCTGAAGAGGTAGCTATACCATTGAGACCGATTACTAAGAATATCATTTGAACTTATGAGTCTCATGTGGGAGCACGAGATGAGAGTAGGAGTACTAATATTCCTACTACGAGCTACGACATTCCATCTACGTCTGAGCCCCCTACATTGTCTGATATTATGGAGCAGTTGAGATTACAGAGTGATAGTTTGGATAGACTCCATGGTAAGATGGATTTGTTTGAGGCTAGAAGTGACGTGAATGAGGATTATATGAGAAGAAGAGTTGAGTATGATATTGCTTATCATGACGCCCAGGTCAAATTCAAAAGGGGGGAGACTGATGTGATATTCCCTACTTGCCCAGCTATACACCGTATAGACCTGGTTTTGCTTACCCTACTGATGAAGCTGGTGATGAAGAGTGGTAATTTGTCTATTTTTGTTTCCATTTTTCTTTTTTCTATTTTTGTGATGTAGTAGTTATTTACTTTCTATGTGATGTGTAAACCTGTTGATGTATTGTAGTGTTGTAATGAAAAGTTGAAATTTTTAAATGAAATGTCTAGTGTTGTGATAGTTTTTTTAGTAGTTATTGTGTTTTATTAGATGTTTAGATGTTTAAAGTTGATATCTCTTTACCCTGCAAATGTTTAAAAAAGTTTTTATCACTGTTACTAACTGTTTCATACCTGCTAGCTGTAAATTTTGACTAATACTAGATAGCTTTTGAAGATTTCAAGATCCCGGCACAAAAAGGTAAGTTTCTTTTACTCTCTATTGTTTTAAATTTATTAAAAAAATTTAGTTTGGGGAAGGGTAGAAAAATATTAAATCTTTTTTTTCTCTATTATTATATTTTCAAAAATTATTAGCAAAACTTTTGGCAGTTGAACCTCACTTTAGATAACTAAAACTTTTTATTTCATTTGAATATTATGGAAGGATTGGAGGAAAGATTTTAGTAATAAAGGTTAATATTATAGAGGTAAGATATTTGGTATGAAAGGATTTCATTATAGTTAACTATTTAAAGTAAAGAAAACTGTATTTTTGAAATGTTAAGAGACTTAAAGTATTATGTGTTAAGAAGAGATTGTGACTTTATGATGAATAATAAAGCCCATACCTAATTATAAAGTAAGGAGGTGTTTCAAGTTTGAACTTTAGAAAGAGGAGAGTGAAGTTCAAAATCATTAAAGGCTATTCAGATATAGTAATCCTCATAAAAAAAGAGAAAAAGAAAAGAAAAGAAGGATTGAAAAACAATCCCAAAAAGAAAAAAAAAAGAAAGAAGAAAAAGAAAAGAAAAATAAATAAAAATATTTATGAGGATAAGCTTGAGGAGTTGACTAATAAAAAATTGGCTTCACTTGAGTCACCATAAAGGCAAAACTTGATTTCATCTCTGAATTTATATTTAAAGTATTGGCCTACATTCTGATGAAGTTTGCATGAACTCCTTTTTCATATAGTCTTTCAAGGCACTCTTAATGTGACAAATTATGGTTTATCTTGAAATAAATAGAAGACTAGAACTCTTAAACTTGATTCTGGATATTCTTATACCTATAGTGTTGACCAGAGTTACTGAATTTCTTTTTAAAAGTCTTACATATATATTCCTTTGAATGAAAAATTTTAGTGTCCTACAGGTGAAAAGTACATTGCCTTGAGTTATATATTTATGTAGTAAAAGGATTACTTAAGGACAAGTAATAGTTAAGTTTGCGGGATTTTGATGCACAAAAAATATATACTGTTTTTGCTATATAATTTTACCCTTTTTGGTGATATTGCACTTTAAAGAAAGGTATTTTTCATGATTTGTTGCAGGTAAGATGATTTTAGGTGATTAGAGCAAAAAGAAGCAAAAAAGGAACGAATTCGGAGAAAAAAGGAGCAAAATGGGAGAAAATAGCTTTTGGAGCCGGCGCCAGAATGGGCGCCGCCAATGCCAAATTTCTGAGACTCTAGAAATTAATTGGATGATAGAGCTCCACCGGCGCCCTATGTCGATGCAATTCAAAAATGAAGAGTTTTGACGACTTTTTGAAGCGATGCTTAAGGAAACTCTTAGGAACTCATTTCTAACATATATATAACTGTTTTTTGGATGAAATTTGTGTGTGGAAGAGGGGACAAGAGAGGGAGAGAAGAGTGTAGAAGTAGAGAGAGTGTGTGTTTAGAGTTAGGGTTTGGAAGAGTGAGTGTAGAAGTGAAGATTTAATAGGGATTCTTCTCTAATGAGTGAAGGAGGAGTAAAGTGAGAGATTGCTACATCCTTTCCATTCTAAAGAGGGAATTGAGTGTTCCAAAGAAGAGAGAAAAGGATTCAAAGGAACTTCAAGGGATTTGCTTGGGGAAGAGAAAGAGATAATTTGTATTTGCTATTGTGGTTTGTATGAATTTTCTTTTATATATAAAATCCATGTTTTATTATGTCTTCTCTATGAATTCTGAGTAGTCTCATTTGTCTTTCTTCTTGCATAGAGATGTGATGATGTGATGATGTGGATTTGAAGTTCTTTTAAAGTATTGAAGAAATTATAATAGTTTTTCTTTTTGAATTTAAGTTACTTTTCGATCAAGCCAATTGAATTGTTAAAATCTGTTGTTGTACATTAACTCCAAAAGGATTGAGTGTCCTATAACAATAATGAAGAATCCATTCAATGTCCGAATAAATTGTGTAGTTCATGGGAATTGAGTGCAAATAAATAAGGAAATGTTTTTTGATGGGCTTCAAATTAGAGGTTTCAGGGTGACAGGCTGAGATCCCCAATTTGGTCTTAAGATTTGTAACTAAAGTCGAAGGTTAGCCTTCAAGTGAAGGGTGAGTGGGAGCTTCATAGTGATAATCGGTATCCTCTCAGCCTAGCCTTAGATTTAGTGACTGAACTTAGGATATGTCAATGTTCTTTTCATGCTTAAAAGAGGGGGTACTCTTTTGAGGGTAAAGAAACATTTATGCTCCTATTTGGCAAAATACAATAAATAAACATTCTTTATCATTTACACATCATATACTCATTGTAAGAGAAAAACACTTTTTTTATATATCAAAACCTTTCAAAAACAAAGTTTAGTGTGTGTGTGTGTTAGTTAATTCTGTTTAAAGATATTAGAAGTAATTGTAGTTTGCTTAACTGTTACTATTTTTTGCATCTTGTTAGAAGTAAACTTAAACTTTAATTACGATTTGAGTATTGGATTTCAGTATGATGCTATCTATTGTAAGGAACGTGTCTTCCCTATGGGATCGATAACCAAGACTCCATTAGAACCATGTATTACTTGATATAATATTTATACTTTCTTTGAAGTTTGGACTTTACAAAATCATTATAAATATATGAATTTGGGTTCATAAGTTCTTGCATAATTAAAAGTTCGCATTAAGGACCTCTTACCCTGCTTCCCTGTGGGATCGATAAATGGGACTGCACTAGAGCCCTGTATTACTTGAACGATAAGTATACTTGCATAGAACCTCTAGTGTGTGCTTGTACTTATGAACATAAAACACACCTATCATTTATGAGAGCCCTTATTCAATTCCACAGCTCAAACCTATCATTCTTAATACATCCCACATAAATAATAGTAAATTAATAAAATAAATCTTTAATAAACACTTTAACATTAAGAAATAGAGCATGATTGATCAGGATATCAATCTTCAAACAATCCTTCCAAAAGAACCAAATCTTGTTATTAATATTGGCAACAAGATTATAATTGTCAGGTATCATTTAATACTTGCCATTATTTTGTACAGCAACCATAGGTTCTAAGATATTAAAAACATTAATTTATAAGTTCTAACCAAAGTCTTTAATCGATTAGAGTCAATCACTTTAGTAATCCCTCTAATATTCCAAATAATAAACTTAAATATCATTAATCATTTCAATCCCACCAGTAATTCTAGAAGGAGTAAAGTTTGTATTGTTATCAAATTCATCCCCAATTTTTTGGTTAAAGGAAGCCTCAGGATTATCATAACTTAATTTACGAATGCCTTTTTATTTCCTTTTTCAAGAGGATCTTTGAATTATCCAATCCTCTTCTAATTCTATTCTAGTAAGAACAATATTTCATAAGTAATTTTCTAACAAGTGGTTTTAAGAAATTACTTATTAAATTTTGAAATTAAGCATGTGACTCGATGACAGATGAAAAGTATTTTTAAATTCCATGAGGAACTTTTGAAATTAAATATGTAGTTTGATGAATGATCTGAAAGATTTTAAAACCCCATAATTAAAAGTTCAATTTAAGCATAGAATTTAAATTTCAGAACTTTACTTTAATTTGATTTCCTTTCCATTTACTTTCACATTGCTTGGATCTCTTGAGTTTCCTCTAGGAAGCTCATGGTTTTACCTTAGAAGGTGGAAAAAAGGTTCAATTTTGGCTTGAAGTGCAAAGAATTGAAAGAAGGGATGAGATAAAGAGGAGAATGGGGCATGAAATTTGAGTTGTGGGGAGTTTGGATCAATTTTAGTGGAGAGAATGTGTGAGTGGTTGGTTACATGGGAGGGAAGAGGAGTTATAGGAGGAGGGATGGATACAAGTAGTTCCAATTTAAAATCAAGGGCTAGGTTTTAATAAACTTTGGAGGGAAATGGGGGGACATTTTGCTAAATTCAAGTGGATAATGAAATTTAAGTATTAGTATGGGTAATGTAGCAAAAGGAGGGTGCTTGGATGAGAGATTGAGTGGATAGTCAAGATTAAGTGGCATTAGTATAACTTTTAGCAATTATGGGATAAAATTCATAACTTTGAAAAAAGAATTAGAAATAACTAAATTCATATGTCATTTTAAAGAGGACAAAACATGGATTTTAATGGTTTAAATTATATCAAAAATAGATTCTAAAGCCCAACATATGGCCATTAATTTGAATTTTAGAGTTGGTTGTGGGTGGTTATGGTAAAAAATTTTACCTTATCCCATTTGATTGAAAAACTTTCTATGAATTTAATGGTTCAATTGGTTTTAGCTAATTCAAGCTAGATATAGGGATATGACTGGTCAAAGTGGGCCCCATTCTAGGAGTGGGAAATGGTCAATTTTGAGGAAATTTTGTTTAATTTTATTGATTCAGTTAGTGTATTTTTATATTTAGAATAACTTTTGTTGAGGATTGGAGTTGATTTGGACTTTTTTTGAATGATGTTTTGTCAAATTATTCCTATATCTCTCCTAATAAAATTTTTCCATCTCAAAATTATCATTTTCTCAAAAGGTATCTAAACGGTGTATGCATTGAGTGCGAAAAGACTCATTTGAAAGATTTTGATGATACAAAAACAATTATGAAGCCTGTTTTCAAAATTAATGAGTTGTTGAAGAAACTTTATGTAAGTCTATATGTTTCATGCATAGTGACTCATAATTTTACATAAAAAATGGCTTTAAGTGATCATCAAATTGGTTTGCAATGTATTAGTTATAATAAACCTTATCTAATTTTCAAAAATTAGGATTTTGAGCTTCATAATAATCTTGAAAGAGAAAACAATAATCTTAAGGTTTCAGTTAAGATCATGCTCAAGTGAAGTCTTATAAAGCTTAAGTCAAGGGAAATAGATTTGACAAAAAATGAGGTCAACATATTCCAATAATCAACTTAAGGAAAGACATTATTTTGATTAAAGGTCAGTCTAAAAAGTCACTCTCCAAGATTTTGTCTATGAAACTACTTTCATGGCCTAAGACGTAGTGGGAAAATCCTTTTGAAAAAGTTGTCTTACACCCTCTACGACCCCTTTTAATTGGGGGATGCTTCGTTAGTGCTTGCCTGTTGATGACATACTAATTTTGAAGGGATTGAAATTTCCCTCCAAGTGCCTGTTATACAAGAGGGATGAGGAGACTACTAATTACATTATTTTCTTATACCTTTTCTAATCATGTTTACAGATTGACATGACAACATTTTATCATTATTACTCCAAATGGGGGCTTCCAGAAGTAAATGCATTGAAGGTATAGGTGGTAGAAGGAGAGGATCCAAGGTAAGCAAATAGTAAACTTGACGCCTTACATTATTTTGTCGTTCATTTTGATGGCTAGGAAATCCTTAAAGCATGGCAACACCATTATGGAAACAAAGGTGGTGGTCCACAATATTTTGGCCAATGTTTTTAAAGTAGCCAAGTTCAGAAAAATAAAAGATGGGTATTTATGTGGTTCAAACCACTATTATATTGGCTTTTGATTTACATCAAGAGCCACTCTAAGAAGAGTACACAAATGGTGACTTGGAGGAATTGATAAGCCCTAGAAATAATGTTAAGAATGATGGTTGTTAGTTTGATAGAGGAGCTAGAGTTAGTGGTTTTTCATGGAATCTCAAGGCAAACGCCTTTTTTATTTTTACTCTACATTTAATGTTGAATATTTTTCAGAAGGTGAAGATTGAGTAGAACCATTTGCTATTAGGTTGGTTGTGAAGATGCAGTGGGAGTTCTTTATATGTGAAGCAGATTCTTCTCTGCTAGTTGAGGTTCTTAAAGGATGTAGCACCCCAACTTGATTTCTTACCATTATCTTAGATATAATGGAGGCCATGTTGATGTTCCTTAATGTGGCAAGGATTCACATTTATAGATAGGGGAACAAAGGTGTTGATTACAAGCCAAAGTTGGTGCTTTCTCTACTAAATTTAATTTAGGTCACACTCCTCTTATTGCATTAAAATTGTTTCTACATGGGTATACTTTAGGTTCACCCTAGGTGTGGGATTACACCTAAGATGTGGTATTTTTGAAATTCTTTAGATGTTTTTGGTTTTAATATAAAGTATCATTGGCTTATATATATTTTTATATGTGTATATGTATATATTTAGGGAAACTTGTAGGTACTTTTATTAATCACAAAAAAAGGTTATAAGATTGTTGGTTGCTGGATCCCACTAGTAAGGGAAAAGAAATGCATCACACAATCGAAGGGTTCCACCACCATGATACAACACACATAAAAAAAAAGATCTACAAAACATTATAAAACTGATTATACATGTATACCCAAAGAAGAAAGACTCCAATAAATTGAGTATATCTAAACTTGTATAGATCTTCAAAACTATGTGTACCGCTAATCCTAGGTATGTAGGAAAGGAACCTACACTTGTAAGCATGCATATCTAACATACAAAATAGGGGATCTTGCTAAAATAGTTCAAAAGGAAGTAATCAATAAACTAACCACCTCACAATACTTAACATCTCACTTAAGGTGTCTCCAACAGACCTCTGACCAGCACCGGATGCTGATAAGAAGTAATATATTTTTGCAAATAGTTTCAATTCAATCTCAAAATATAATCAGTTTAATCAGGTAGCAGTCGATCTATACGTAAGTTTATGTATCGTTCAAGTAATACAGGGCTCTAGCAGAGTCCTGGTTATCGATCCCACAGGGAGGAAGCAAACCTTAAAGCGTAGCACAAAAATCCAATATTCGATGGTCAAAGCACCAACAGTTAATACTAAGATGCTAAAGGTTGATAGAAATTTTAAAATTGCTAAAGTACTAACTACACCTCAAATTAAAGTAACTACTACTATAATAAATTTTTCTAATTCAAGGTTCAAATTTAGAGAAAGTGTCATTCCCCTTACAATGATATTTTGGAGAGTGAATAATATAGATTAGTTTAATATTTGTATTGTGCCAAATAAGAGCATACATATTCTTTACCCACTTCTGGGTGCTATAAAGAACATTTGCTAATCCTAGGTTTAGTCCCTAAATCCGTGGCTAGGGTGGGAGGATACTGGCTCTTACTCCAGAGCTCCCACATCCCTTTCCAAGAAGGCCAACTCTCGCTTTAGTTTCCAGACACCAGGACCAAATTGGGGATTTTAGTCTCTCACCCTAAAATCTCTAATTACACTCCCCATAAAAATATTTCCCTATTTATTTGCACCTAAACCCCTAGGACTTCACCGTCTATGGAGTTTGAATGTAATTTCCACTATTGTTGTAGAAAGCTTAGTCCTTTTGGATTGTATGTTTCACAATGTATTTTAACAAATCAATTGGCCAGAACGAAAAGTAAATTAAGAACAAAGTGGAAAAGCATCACACTTTCTATTCTCTCATATGGCATAGCCAACTAAACTATCACATCACCAATAATCATTTCAAGGAGAAAGACAAAGAAATCTACTCAGAATTCATTGAGAAGATATGACAAAACAAAGATTTTATATATAAAAGCAACGTCATACAAATAGTTAGAAGTAAATACAACTTATCTGATGTTCTTCATCAAGAAAATACCTTGAAGTTCCCTTGGATCTCCTTCTCTCTTCACAACAACACACATTTCCCTCTTGGAATAGTAGGGAAGAAGCAATCTTTCACTTTTTCTCTCCTCCTACAACTCTTTTGTCAATAATCCCCCGCAATACAACACAAAACACCAAACCCTAGACTCTAATCACTCTCTCTTGACGCCACAATGACTCTAAACTAACTCTACTGACTTTTTTCTGAGTCTCCCTTGACTCTCCTCAATCAATTCTACCGCCCAAAAAAATTAAAGTCATCTAGGAACAAATTTTCCAAGATTTTCCTCATGAATCCTTTCAAAAGGCATCCAAATACATCAAATCTGGCTTGAACCGACGTTGGGCATCATTGGCGGGCAATATGGCACCGTCGGCGCCCTATCTAGACAATTAATTATGGGCTCTCTGGAAAAATGTACCGTCGGCGCTGGTTTGGGGCCGTCAGCGCCAGACTTTCAAAAATCTTGTTTTTGCCTTTTTTTCACTCTGATTTCTTTCCTTTTCACTTTTTTGCTCCTTTTGCCTAAAATCATCATACCTGCAGCAAAAAATGAAAAATACATTCCATTAAAGTGCAATATCACAAAAAATGAGTACAAAATATATATAAAAAATCAAGCATATTTTTGGTGCATCAAAGTCCTCCAAACTTAACTATTACTTGTCCTTAAGTATTCCTTTTACTACATAAAAATATGGCTCTTAGTACTGAACTTTACTTAATGATTACTATGATTTATGATTTAAATGAATATAGTTAAAAAAAATTTAGAAAGATTTTCAATAACTTAAGTCAAAATTATTTCGCCAGGCTTTTGATTCTTCTGAAGTATGAAAAATAACTAACATTTTTCCGCCAGGCTTTTGATTCTTCTGAAGTATGCAGGTATTAAATAAAATTTAACTACAAGCATAAAAAGGTTAGAAGCATTGTTCACTCACACGCCTAAAATATATATGCTTTTTGCCATATAATTTTACTCATTTTTTTATGATATTACACTTTAAAGGAAGGTATTTTGTATGTTTTTTGGTTTTAGGTACAATAAATGGTGATTGGAGAAAAAGAAGCAAAAACGGCCCAAATTGGAGTAAAAACGAGCAAGAAAGCAAATTTTGGCCTAACACCTTTCGATAAGTCTTTCTATGCTTACTCTCTTTTATACTTCTTGCATATTTTTTAATCATATTACACTTTAAAGAAAGGGTGTTTTTATGCTTATTTTGTAGGGCTGTCTGTTAGGAATGCAACGCAACTGAAACGGGGCCAATCAGAGCTAAAACGGAGCCAAAAGGAGGAAAATGGTGGAGCTATGCAGAATAGGGTGCCGGCGGCACCAGGAACCCGCGACCACGATTTTTGGGCGCCAGGAGCACCCAAGTACGGCACCGGCGGTGCTAGGAGCTGTTATTGGCCAAATACATTGAATCTGGATGCTTTTTGGAAGGTTTCTTCATGCACCTCTTAGGAAATTCGTCCCTACACTATTTTAAACCAAATTTGAAGCCAAAAAGAGGAGAGTAGAACTTATAAAAACGTATAGAATGATTAGAGATCTTACAATAGGAGTAAAAATGTAGATTTCTACCTTTTTTGGAGAGATTGGAGAGGGGATTTTGAGAGAATATGTAAGGGAATGTTCTAGCATTGCATGGATCGACAGGAGACTGTGTGGGAGACTTTCATCTTTCTTTCAAGGAAAAAAGCTAAGTATTGTGTTCTTCATCATTTTATGATTTTGTAAACACTTATTTTGTGGATTTGCTTTGAAATGAAGTTTTCCGTTGTGTTTTCTTCGTGCTTTGCAATGTCTTTCTCTTACTCTTTCTTCTTCTTTGGAAATAGTGACAAAAGAAGATTATGTCATTGTTTTCATTCTACTTTTATTTTGCAATGAGTAGGATTCATGATTAGGTTAGTGGGATGCTTGCTAAAAGATGTTTTAATTATAAATGTGATGGTTTTTACTTTCACTTCATTTACATTACAATAAAGGTCTGTTGTAGTGTTAAAATTTGTTGTAATCGCATTGAACCAAAAAGGGAGGTGTAATTCTCAACAAAGTGGAACCACATTCAATGTCCATGAATGAATTGCATAGTTCATGGGGATTGAGTGCAAATAAATAGGGAAATGTATTTTGATGGGCTTCAAATTGGAGGTTTCAGGGTGACAGATTGAGATCCCCAATTTGGTCCTAAGATTGGTAACTAAAGTCAAAGGTTAACCTTCGGGTGAAGGGTGTTTGGGAGCTCTGTAGTGAGAGCTGGTATCCACCCAGCCTAGCCTTAGATTCAGTGATTGAACTTGGGATATGTCAATGTTCTTTACATGCTTGGAAGATGATGTACTCTTTTGAGGGTAAAGAAACATTTCTGCTCCTATTTGGCACATACAATATTTAATGTATCTCATTCCTAAACTTTATCCAATTCATTACATAAGATTAGTAGATTTTATTATCTCAAACCTCACCAAATCAATTTATCCAAAAAGGGTTATCTTTAAAGTAAAGCACACGGATAACTATGGGTTGCCTCCCACAAAGTGCTTGGCTTTACATCGTCATCCCAACATACCCAAAACTTAATTTGGTTGACCCATCATCAAATTTCCATCAGGTTTAAGTTGATCTACTGAGAAATAAGGTTTCAGTCTATGACCATTTACTTTAAATATTTTCTCAGTTTTAGGATCTTTAATATCCACAGCTCCATAGGGATAAACTTTTATTACAATAAATGGGTCAATCCACCTGGACTTAAGTTTTCTAGCAAATAATCTTAATCTGGCATTATATAGCAAATTTTGTTGTTCTGGTTCAATATTTTTATTTAAAATCTTTTGATCATGCCACATCTTCATCTTTTCTTTATATATCTTTGCACTTTCATATGATTTGTTCCTTATCTCTTCAAGCTCATTTAATTACAATAATCTCTTCGTTGACCTCACTTTTGGTTAAGGTCTAGTCTCTCTTTAGAATAGCCTTAGGTCTAGCCATAGGACTCTCCCGGTGACTTTCTTAGAGGACTAGTTATGGAACCCTCCTCATAGAAATTCCAAAACTCTTCTTGCTTCACTAGGGGGTTTTCATATGCTTAAGGCCTAACCTCCACCTTTTGGTAGGAAAAAGACAAGCATAGGGAATCCTAGGGGAAGTCTCCTATAGGTAGTCAGACCTTAGGATTTGCCCTGAGGGAGGTCTGGAGATTACCACTCATACGCTTCACATTCACAACATCACACTGCACATCCTAATTTCAACCCTGAACTCTTTGGAAACTCATGTGGATAGCCCAGCCCTAACTCTATGACTATGTGGTGGGGACTAACACATAGAGGACCAAATGAGGGTGACCCTCAATCTATAACTCAATTTAAACCATTACATCATGCTCACTTTGAAACCACCTTCAAATCTCCAAAGTTTCAATTTTTTGGCCACCGGCCTCCCAAAATTCCCTGAATAACCCTAAACTACCCAAATTACCCAAATTCACCAAAATTCCACAAAAATCATTCCAAGATATTCATTACCACTCAAATTGACCATTCATGACTAAAAGTTCCAAAATTTCCAAAAATACCCCCCAATACCCTCAAAATACCGAAAAAACCCTTTTTGCCTAAAAATCCAAAAATTCCAAAAAATTCACAAAAAATTCCAGAAAATCCTAAAAATCCCTAATTTCATTTTGTTCAACTACACTATGGGCTAATTTTTCCAAATTAATACACTTTCAATCCAAAATCCCAACTTGGCCCATTTAACCCAAAGGTGTCTAAAACAAACCCAATCTTGACCCAATTGACCCCAATTTTCATCAAATTCAATTCTAAACCCAAATTCAACATCCCCAATATCAACTTAGACTAAATTCAAGTCCAATGTGACCCACATTTGAATCTAATTCCACTTGAAATCAAAATCTCCAATTTTACCTAAATAACCCAAAACTCCTAAAGTGACCCAATGTCAATCAATTCCTCCCAAATTTCAATTCCAAACTCTTTATAACACCTCATTAAATTGAATTGGATCATTAATTGCCCATAATTTGAGCTCAGGTCTTACCCAAATCCATTTTGAACAAAAAAACCCCAATTTTGACCCAAGCTGAACACATGTTTTAAATCCACCAAATTGACCCTCTAAACCTTGTCAAAACCATTTTATGTCTTCATGAAAAGTCTTATATACAATCATATCTACAATATTTTTGAAGATCTCTGAACTCCATTCCCACCCAAACTCAAGATAACTTGACCCGAACCCAATATGGTCCAAAATAATCAAAAATCCAATCCATGCCAAAATTGAACCTTCAAATGAGCTCAAAACCACTTTGTGTCTTCATGAAAGATCTTCATTACAATAATATGGACAATATTTATCAAGGCACTTGGGCTTCATTCAAGTTCTAGCCCAATTTAAACTCAAATTAGCCAAATGTTCTTAAAATGGACCCAAAATCCAAAACTCACCAAATTAAAATACACCCACTCACACACACCCACATACTCCCCTTTTTTTTTACACCTCATGGCAGACCTAAAAAAAAAAAAATTTAAAAAAAAACAAAAATATCTCTCCCTCACCTCTCACTCACCCTACCCGCCACCTCACCCTACCCTCCTTACCTTCACCATGCCTCCACCATATTTCTCCCTCACCTCATCCTCGTTCCCTCCTTAATTCTTAGCTGTGAGCCCCTTCATTAAAATCCCCCCATAATCTCACTTACACACCCTTACACACACTCCCTTACACACTTCACTTTACCATCCCACTCACTCACTTCCTCTCCAAAACCGTGAGCCTCCCTCTCCTCTTCTTCTCCTCCTTCCAAGCTGGCCACCCTCACTCACTTCATCTCCAACAAGGGACTCTTCAAGGTCTCCAACAAGTGCTTCTCCAAGCTAAGGTAATCTCCTCCCCCCTCCCTTTACTTTTGTTTTTGTTTCAAAATTCATTTTAAAAAAAAGAAAAAAAAATGTGTCATCATCTTGTTTATGTTTAGCACATACATGTATTTTCTTTAAAAAATTCTTCTTCCTCTACATAGGTTTTTTAAAAAAAAAAAAATTATTATGTGTTAATTATTACAAATCTTCACACCATTTATGCTTTCCCATGTTTAGCCTTAGGGGTTTATTTTCTTTTTCATGCAAGCTATCTCCATGTATATCTTCATGTGTAGGTTATCTTCAAGCTATTTAAATTTTATTCATGCATAGGCTTAGGAATTCTTTTATTTATGCAAAGTTATAAAGCTAGGTTTAAATATTTACAAATCTACCACCTATTTCTACTAAATTGAAAAATAAGATTTAAAATCTAAAAGAAATAATTTAACATAAAGGAAAGATAAAAATAAAAGGAAAATAAAAATAAAGAGAAAAGAAAATAAAAATAGGAATAAAATAAAATGAAAGGGAATGAAATAACATATAAATAAAATAACTACATAAATTATACATATGTAAATTAATAATATAAATGTAAATATATTATATGTACTAAATAATATATAAATTAATGTTAAATATATTGTAAATAAATTATAATACACTAAATAAATAATGTTTAAAATAATGTAAATAAATTATATATAAATAAGTGACATAATAAAAATAATCTATACTAAATTTAAGTAAATACTACTAAAGCATAAATAACTAAATAAAGGATAAAACTATATATATGTAAATTAATAATAACAATATGTAAGTAATAAAAACAATATGATAAGAATAAAATAAATAATTATAAACCTAAAAGATAATGAAAATATGAGAAAATTATAATAATAATAAAATAATAATTGTAAATATAAAAAAATATGTAAATAAAAATGTCATTCTTTTTAAAAATAATATAAATAAATAATAATTCTAATAGTTTTAAATAAAGGATAATAATTTAAAAATAAATGAAAGGATAATGTAAGAGAAAGAATGTTTAAAAAGCTTTATAAATAGATAAATAAATAATAAAAATAGGTAAATAAAAACATCATTCTTTTTAAAATAATCTAAATGTAAATATACATGTAAATAATAATTTTATGAAATAATAACTTAATATAAATGATAATAACCTTAAATAAAAAAAAGAATAATTTAAGATAGAGAAAATCAAAAGTTTTATAAATAAATAAATAATAATAATAATGATAATAATAAATAATGTAAATTAATAATATAAATTAATAATAATAAATCAATAATATTTAAGTAATAAACATGTACATATAATTAATTAAAATAAAATAACTTATAAGGGATAATAAAAATAAATAATACATATATATATAAATTGAAAATAATGTAAATAATATAAATGAATAATAAACTAAATAATTAAAATTAAAATAAAACCAAAATAATAAATAGTAATTAAATTAAATATATTAAAATTAAATAATAAATAAAATTAAATAAGTTAAATTAAATAATAATTAATTAGGTAAAAAAATAATTAAATAAATAATAGTTTAAATTAAATTAAATAAATTAATTAAATTAAATAAATTAATTAAATTAAATAAATAAAAATTATATTAAATTAAATGATAATGTAAATAAATAAATAATTTAAAATTAAATTAAGTTAAAAAAATTAATGAAAACTGAATATTAAATTAAAGTTAAATAATAATTGTAAATAATAATAAATTAAATTAAATTAAATTAATTAAATTAATTAAATCATATTAAATTAAATTAAATTAAATAATAACATAAATAAATATTAAATTAAATAAATTAAATAAACAAATTAAATAAATTAAATTGATAATTTAAATAAATAATAAATTAAATTAAACTAAATAAATAAATTAAATTAAATTAAATTAAATTAAACAATAAAGTAAATAAATAATAAATTAAATTAAACTAAACAAATTAAATAAATTAAATTAAATTAAATAAAACAAATTAAATTAAATTTTATTAAATTAAACAATAATACTTTACATTAAATTAAATAAATAAATTAAATTAAATTAATAATAATTGTAAATAATAATAAATTAAATAACAAAATAAAATAAATTAAAACTAAAATAATAATTTAAATAAATAAATATCAAGTTAAAGTAAAATAAAATAAATAAATAACAATTAATTAAATAAATAAATAATGATAAAGTAAATAAATCACATAAGATAATAAATAATAAATTAAATAAACTATAAAGATAATAATAATTTTAATTAATCATAAAAGATAATAATTATTAAATAACATAATAACACATAAATAATAAACAATAACAAAGAATAATAACACATAACAACATAAACAATAATAACATAATAAATAAATAACACAACCATCACAATCACAACAACAACAACAATCCCAACACAACCATCACAAATCACAACAACAACAACAATCTCGACCACAATACAATACCAACACGATAACAATCAAACCTATGACAGGCCTCCTGGGGCATGGTTCATTTTTCCCTTCATAAAGACCCCTAGGAGATCACAACTTGGTTTAGAAAACATAATAAGAATACCCTTATGCTTAGTGAATGCATGGAGTAACCCAAATTTTTACCTGATGTCCACAACCTTCCCAATTCATATTCCAAACTCAAAATCCCTAGTTTCAAATCCCAGCACAAACCAAAACCAAAATCAAACTCAAACCAAACCAAAATCAAACTCAAACCAAACCAAAACCAAAACTCAAACCAAACCAAAACCAAAACCAAAACCAAATCTAAAACATAAAAACCACAAACTCTTCATAGCACTCCCATAAGTCCAAATCAAACTACTAATTGCCACCAATCCAAATCCAAACCACACCTAAACTCATCTGCCCCAACCTACCCCGAACAACTATGTTCATTAAGCATAAGGGTATAGGTAGGGTGAATTGTTAAGCAACATAATTAGTCTAAACGAGCCCGAGACTTTTCATCAGGATGTGAGAGGGAAGCATGGACCTGCATCCTTCTTTGACTATTTGGATACCTCTGAGGTCTATTAAACTTAAAATGTCTGCTTAACGAAACCATCCTCAATTAAATTAAACAAAGTTCATTGAAACACAACATAGGGATTCACATAGACATCATAGGACTTGGTAGACAACCAGGACATTAACATAGACATCATAGGATTGAGTAGTTACTTCTTGTTAGTTCTACTTCTTCCTATTTTCTGGCATGCTTTAATTTCTGTAAAATTATAAACACATATATGTAATGCAATACTAAAGTCTCAGCTAGGAATGACGAGAAGACCCTTCAGGTACGCTTTTTACTTTATTGCAATTTACCTTATTACAATTTATTTACCTGCACTGCGTTTTACTTTTCTTGCATGATAAATAAGATTGTTGCATGAAAACTGAAACCTTTAGAATAACCACAAAACTAAAACCCAAAACTAAATTAAAAGTCATACAAGATAAAATTTACCGCCACAACATTTCAAAATATAAGACAACTCAAAATTTAATCACAAACAGAACAACAAAAATTACAATTTTAACTAAATTAAAACGTCTTGTTGGATGATCGGGAATACCTCGAATGATGTAACCTACATGTTGCTAACGGGATTTTCCACGGTCTAAATGAAAGTGTGGAACTCATTCAGTTGAGTTTAGCAAATTCATCTGGAATAAGTGAATCCGATAAAAATAACGATGTCGGAAGGATGGAACCGTGGGATCTTAACCGGTGTTGTTATAATCAACTTTAAGATTTGTTTTAATTAAAACACAAAAATATTTGGATTCTAAGACTTTTCTAAACCAAAACACTTCTCTCATCTCATGATTTATAATTTTTAAAACTAAACCTATGCAACAACAAGGAGCTCGAGGCAATACACTGAAGGGCAGCACGATCAAGGATGCGGAAGGACATGTTCAAGAGAGCAAACAGCGGATCTTCAACAGCAACTCTCTTTTCTTATAAATAAACAAATAGCCATAGTATTTCGAGGTAGTTTGCCTAGTGCAACATAAATCCTTAACTTTTTGTTAGGCATTTGCATAATTGTCTTATGCAAATTAAGCCCTAACCGGTCTTAGGACTTCGAGGTAGTCGTTTGGTACTACATAAAGCCTCACATCTTCGAGGTTATTTGTATGATTTTTTCATACGAATATAAGTCCTAATTAATTAAAACTGGCAGTATTGAAACATTAAATAATTTCCTCAAATTCAAGCCAAACAATAGGATAGTTTGGGAAGTTGCCAAGATTCTTCTTGGATCTTCAGCTTCTCCTACTTCTCTTCCTTTGGACTCTTAAAATAAACTGTTCCAAACTCGATCCATTCCCTATTGAAATTCCAAAATTCAATCCTTTGAAAACCTTAAGCTTTGAAATTCTTGAGAGCAAAACCACTAATCATTATCGAGAGTTTTCTTAAATGATTCCCATCATTTAGGATGTAATTAACTATAGGGGCTTGCCTTTATAGGGAACTTTAAGAACCCAGGTAATATAAACCCTGCTTAATTCCTTTATATTAAGCAGGGGAACCTGTCGGCTTATAAAATTGGTTCGCCGACCAAACGGACGTCACAAATCTTTTAGTTTATTTAATCGAGCCCCATCGCAAGCAATGTAACTATTCCTCAAGATAAATACACAGTTTGTAGTGTGGTGCTTGTTTATATAAACTATTTGGAATGTGAGATCAGTTTGATTTCATATCTTAAAATTTTCAAACTTAAAATTATTTTCAAAAATCAAATGTTACTTTCCAAATTATATATATATATATATACTTAAATTAAATTTAAAAATCTAAAAATATGCCGACACACTTCTCACCAGCATCCTTCAATTTATAATTGAACTCTTTAATAGCCTAATATGCTTTATGCTCAAGTTCAACGGGTAAATGACAAGCTTTCCCAAAAAATAATCTATATGGGGACATTCCTACAAGAGTTCTGTAAGCAGTCCTATAAACCCACATAGCAACATCTAGTTTGATTGACCAATCCTTTTTGTTTGGATTAACAGATTTTTTCAAAATTCATTTAATTTCACGATTGAATAATTCAACCAAACACTAGTCTGTGGATGTTAAGCAATAGCAATTCTATGGATGATATGATATTTCTTTACTAATTTCTCCATAATTGCATTTCTAAAATGACTTCCCCCGTCAGTTATGATTACTCTTGGCATTCCAAATCTACAAAATATATTCTTTCTTAAATTATGGATGAAGTAATTAAATTATGGATGAAAGTTGTGTGAAGTATAGATGTTTAATGTTGGAAGAAGTTGTGATAATTCAACTACCTTACACTTTATTTACCTCTTGATTTGGCCAATTGAGATGTAAAAATTTGTTGTGAGAAAATATAATAACCAATATGGCACTGTCTCAATCAACAATTAGAGAGAATCAAATGAAATTATATGAGTGAGAATTGCAGTCCATATAGTTGAGTGCAAATAAATAGGGAGATATGCTTTTGATTGGGTGTAAAATTAGATGACTTTAGAGTGACAGGCTAAAGCCCCCAATTTGGTTTGATGTTTTAATTTTTGTTATGAGATATTAGTCCCCAGGTGGAGGGATAAGAGAGAACTCTAGAGTGAGAGATCGTATCTTCCATGCCTAACCCATCTTCAAGATTTCAAAACATCATATTAACTTATGTTCTTTATATAGCCAAGTAAGGGTAAAGAATATAACTGCTCATATTTGACACAACACATTTATAAACTTTCACAACAAAATTTCATAATTATTACTGATTCATGAAGAGAAAAAAGATATTTTATTCTCATTAGCTTTCATACTATTTAATAGTCTTGATAATTTTAGTTGTTTACTTTACTTTTTCTTAAAACTTAAAAAAAAATTTAAACTTTCTATTTATAAAACACAACTTACAAAATCTTTTTGAAAAGTAAAAAGATATTTTTCTACTTTCTTTAAATTTTTAGAACATTTTCCTGTGGGTTCAATATGTCGGGGCTTAATCAGAAAGTAATATATTACTTGATATATGATATGTATACTTACGTAGAATCCTATATTATAAATAATTAAAGTTTATCTCTTATTTACTTCAGAATCAAGTTTTTGGCACCGCTGTAAAGAAAAGATATTATTGTTGAGAAGAAAGATAAAGTGTAAATTCATATATATAAACTATAAGCATAAATATTCGGGGGATCAATGAGCTGTGGAAAAGTTTGTAGCCCACAAACATTAGAGTTGGGAGCTACACGAGCAATTAGCCATGTAGGTCATAAATGGTCACATAAGCTGTAGCAGGAAGTTGTTATAATATTCGTAGGTGTTAGAAGTAAGAGTTGGGAGCTGCAAGAGTTATGAGCCATGTATACCACAGTTGGTCACATTGGTCATAACATTGAACTGTAAGAATGAATGTAGGGCAAAAAGGCTAAATTTGAGAGTTGCTTTAGTTATTATTCATGTAGATTATAGTTGGTCATAAAGGCTTTAGTGGTGAGCTGCAATAATGTCTTTATCCACAAAGGCTGGAGTTTGGAGCTATATGAGCTGTGGATCACATAATTCATAGTGAGGGGTTGTAATTGAAGTGAACTACATAATTTACATTGGTGAGCTATGATAATTTATTTAAGCTATAGAGGCTGGAGTTAGAAGCTAGCTGAATTATGATAATATTTGTAGGTTGCAAAGGCTAAAGCTAGGGAGGATTATGATCTATGTTAACATATATAGGACAGAAAGGTTAGAGTTGAGAATTGCATGAATTATGATAATATTCGTTAGTCAAAGCTGGAGTTAAAAGCTGCATCAGTTATAAACCACATAGGTCGAATTGGTCACGTAAGCAGTAGTAGTGGATTGAAAGGAGAGAGCTTCAAGAGTTCAGATAAAATCCTTATACACTGATTACGACAGTTGTAAAAAGTCTTTTAAGGATCATTTTTACACCATATTTAGCAAATATCGTTGCAACATATGCGAACCGTGTCATGTAGTCGTATTCGAGAAGTGTTTTTACACGAGTGTGTTGTTACACTATCTTTTTGGTGCACTATTACATTATACGAATGATGCACGTTCCACCATCTTAGGGGTGTAGTTACATTTTTATCGAGAAGCGTTGTTACACAATCTTTGGAGTGCGTCATTATACCATCTTCAAAAGATATCATTCCTTTGTATGAGGAGTACATCATTACATTGTATATGGGGTGCATTGTTATACTATGTCTGTGGAAAGTCGTTACACAATTTTTTAGATCATTTTATATATTGTATGTTGGGTGTGCATGGTGTCATATTCAACATGTTGTTACACCATCTTAGGGGTGCATTGTTACACCATCTTCGAGAAATGTCATTACACCTTCTTTAGGTTGCAACATAACACTATATGCAGGGCGCATTGTTGCACCGTATCTAAGTGCATTGTTACACCATCATTGAAGTGTGTCATGCATTACACCATCATCAAGGTGTGCCATTGCATTGCTCCCTATAATACTTTGATATTTGTAACATATATCGGGATTCTGCATCACATGTCATGATTTCATAAGGAGTTTAATTGCAAGGAGTGAAGGGCGGTTGAAGGTGGTTGAGGGGACGATGAGCGGTAGACGGCGACTGCATGAGCGGGAAAAATTTGCCAGGTTTTCGAGAAAAATTTGACAGGTCTTCGGTCCTTAACAGCAATGGAATTCAGCTCTTTCTTAACTAACCAACTCTAAGTTGAGCTCTTCTTCTGGTTCAAGGCCTAGACCCACTTTCATGAAGGAGGTAGGGCTCTTTTTATAGATTTTGGGTGAAACTTTTGTGAAATAGAAGGGAATTAGGTTCACTCCATCACATGAAATCCATGAGTTTCACTCGATTAGATGAAATTTTGTAAACATTTGACTGTTTTAGTCATATCAGAATTGAGTGATCGTGGGATTGTTAGATTTGTTTGTCAAGATGGTTGATTTGACTATGAATTTGTGGATTTGAAACCCATTAGGCTTTCTAATTTGACACAAGAAACTTCTAATAATAATTTAATGGCTCGATTTAGGTTTGATTTAACTTGGATTGGATCAACTTTAGTGCTATTATGTTTGTCTCATCGAGCCAGATAGTTTGATTGTGTGTGTTAAAATTAGAATTTTGAAAATTTTTTTATTTTAGTTTAAATGTTCATTATTATAGTAAAAATTTGAAATGGGAGTCGTTCGTCTTGAGATTAAATGATAAAATTGTTGACACCTATCACTTATGATATTCTTTTGAAATAAGTTATTACATAATTAAGCTAATTATAATTTTATAGGAATACAATCTTCTCCATAATAACAATTGGAATATTATAATTTAATTCCTTAAGCTTATGCAAATTCAACCGGGTTCCTGCTTGGGCCACGATAGATAGATATATATATATATATATATATATATATATATATATATATATATATATATATATATATATATACACGATAGATAGATAGATAGATATATATATATATATATATATATATATATATATATATATATATATATATATATATATATATATATATATATATATATCATAAATTCCTCTTGCATTTTCGCATTTTCTAATCTTCTCTTCCATAAGTCTCGAATCCTTCACTCGTCTTTTTTTCCTTCTCCTGTAGAAAACTGGCCCTCCGAATTCCTCCTCACATTTCACCATTAACGCATTTCAAACATCACAGCCCTTTTAATAGCACCTAATTGCCTTCCTCGGCGCTCTGCGATACACAAAACCCTAATTATATACATGGCTTCCATAAACAACTGGCTAGCCTTCTCCCTTTCACCGCATGAACTCTCCTCCTCCCAATCGCACCCTGAGAGGCTCATTCCCAGCGTTGATGTCTCTACGGGAGACTGCTTCGACCTTTCCGCAGACTCTCCCTCTGAGCAGCCGCTTGGCATTACAACCCTAAGACAAGATGTTCCCTTCGACATCTTGGAAAGCTTCAATAGAACCAACCATCATAACCAAGGTCACACGAACACATAATAGGCATATAGAAATGGAAGGAAAAAAATATATATATATCCTTTAAAACCCTCCCTTTTTATGTGTTTTCTTTTGTGCAGAATGGAACATGAAGAGCTTTGACTTTAAAGCGAGCGCATCCGATCTCTCCATGCTTGTTGGTTCGTCCAATGACCGGATAAATAACCATATGGAAGTTGAAGAACCGAAGCTTGAAGACTTTCTTGGAAGTCACTCCTCTTCCGGGGACTATGTGTTCTCCGACTACAACGACGTGGGAAGTGTGGCTCATAGTAGCAGCTCGATTGGGCTCTCAATGATTAAGACTTGGTTGAGGAACCAGCCGGTGACACAGCAGGTGGCGGAGGAGAAAAGTACTGCTGTTTTGCTGGCTGGGAAGATTGGTGGTCAAAGTAGCTCGCAGGGCCTCTCGCTCTCGATGAGCATGACCTCTCAGTCTAGCTCGGCATTGACACTCATGGCAACTACCAGCGGAGGTGGAGGAGGAGGTGGATTCGGGGAGAGCTCTTCTTCGCCAGAAAGATTGGTTGGTAGTGGGTTGGATGGGCCAAGCGTGGTGGAAGCAGTGGCTACGAGAAAGTCGATTGATACCTTCGGTCAAAGGACTTCGATTTATCGAGGAGTGACGCGGTTAGCCTTCTGATTCACTAATGTTGGACAGGGCTATAAATTTATCATTCTATAGTTATTTTTAAAGTAACAAAACACTCGCGAGTTCTTCAAGAGTACAGATTTTCTTGTTAATTTTTTTATTTTTTTTTAAATATGTTTAGGCTTTGAAATATAAAGTTCTATTCCTTTTTTTTTCTTTCTTCGTAGCAAATGTTTGAACTGTAAATGGATAGTTTGCTCCTCAAAAAAGAGAAATCCTTAGGCTTTTATTAAACTTAAAGCAATACAGTCTCATTTCAAGTTTACATGAGTTGTTCCTTACATCGTGCGTGCTCTCAGGCATAGATGGACTGGTAGATATGAGGCACACCTTTGGGACAACAGTTGCAGAAGAGAAGGACAGAGCCGCAAGGGTAGACAAGGTATAATGCAATTTGAAGTCTTCTTCGTTCATTATTTTAGTTTATTGTTCCTTTTTCTTCCTTACTATTTAATATTTTATGACTATGGTTTTACTGTCCATCGGCATTTTGCCCAACTCGGATTCCGATTTGGTGATTGACTTCGAATGCAGTCTATTTGGGTAAGTGCAAATACAATTTATTTGTTCCATTAGTCTTCATGCACGAGCTTTTTGGACTGTAAAAAAAGTTCACAAAGTCATAATTTAGCGATACCTTTCCTCTCAATCTGATCTGCTGCATCTTGTCCCCCTGTTACGTTAATTAGGTGGCTATGACAAAGAAGATAAGGCTGCTAGAGCTTATGATTTGGCCGCGCTCAAATATTGGGGGCCAACCACAACGACTAATTTCCCGGTAAGTCTTTCTATTTTTGTACCGAATAACTTTTGGGATGAAGTTTTTCCCGGCTTAAAAAATTAATTTCTAATGTGGTTCCCCTCACATAATTTTTAGGTTAGCAATTATGAAAATGAGCTTGAAGAAATGAAGCACATGACTAGGCAAGAATATGTTGCCTCTCTTAGAAGGTAACTATCCGTTGAAAGTTTTTCCGTTTGTAGCTGATTAACTATTATATTATGATTGGAGTGGAATTAGATAGAGTTAGGGGTTCCCATTCGATACTATTATTCTTTCTATTTGGTTTCAGGAAGAGCAGTGGATTTTCTCGAGGTGCATCGATCTATCGTGGGGTTACTCGGTAAGAATGTTTAAGATCTCCAGTAATTAATAACCCACTAATATCAAGTAACCAACAGATATAAGTTTTCCTACTATTTACACAGCCACAACTATTATGTCTGTATGAATAATTTCCCAAGTTAATATAGTATGATGAGTTTATGCATTCTATATGTATTAACTGCCAAGGCGAAAATTTCATTTCGGCCTTTATACGTTTTGTTATTACATTGTAAAGATTTTTTTAAGAGTTTCCGATGCGCCGTCAGTAATAATTTCTCATATGAGACTGAAAGGTTGTTAACGTAATTATGTTATCAAAAGGATCACGTTAAAAATATATTTTACATGATATGTATTCAAATAGATCATGTATAAAAATTTGCTGTACATAAAATATCAACATAAATCGCCTCCACGATATTCCAGCTATTTGGGCTGATTAATTTTTCGTATTCATCAGCATAACTTTAATTTACACAAACCATTAGAATATCCTCTGGCTTTAAGAGTTTGATTTCTTCTTTCCTTTTTCTTTTTCTTATCGACTGTGCATTAAGTTTATGTACAACTTGTCCGTAATGCTACAAATTATTCAAGAGATTAGCTTTTACTTAGTGATTATATTATAAAATTTAACTCAGAATTCTTATTAATTTCCAATGTCATAAATATGCACATAATTATTACTATTTTTCTTATTATGCCATTTCATGAATCGCATGCTTTAGAGGCCAACATGTTTTCTCAAATTCTTTTATCCAAATATGTTAATTTATCATGGACGACGAGATATATCATCTAACAAAAATAAAAATGCAGAAGTAACATTGTTTATGTTTTCGGTGAATTTTTGGCCATTATTTCCATCCATATTAGCTTATATGATTTTGATTTATTATTATTTTAACAAAAGTTTGTTGTCATCTCATACATTTGGAATAAGTATCTATTCATTGCACACAAGGGGAAATTATTTGAAGACTGGGTGAAAATATACCGGAGCTTTATAAGCAAAAATGAAAAATAAATTTACATACTATTTCTGTGGGACCTAAATATGGTGGGGATCACATGTTGGCCACTTTTGTTAAATCAATCTACTTCTGTCCGACGTAGGCATCACCAGCATGGAAGGTGGCAAGCAAGAATTGGAAGAGTTGCAGGGAATAAGGATCTCTACTTGGGAACTTTTAGTAAGTCTTGTACAATTTCCCGAAGCTGCTATGTTGTAGTCTATGTTCAAGGAAGTAGTATTAAAATATGTTCTTCGTAAACAAAAAGTAACACGTCGGGGAGCCATTATTCCATACGGAGAACGTACGCATCCACACCCATCTCCCACTAATACCTATCCAATACCCTCTAATACCCATCCAATACCCTCCAATACCCATCAATACTCACCTAACATCCAATACCCAATATCCAATACACATTCATACCCATCCATACCCTCCAGTACCCCTCCAGTACCCAAAAAATCCGCACCCAGCCCCTGGGTACGTGCTCCGCATGGAATAATTTATCCACGTCGGGACCCGTCAAAAATATTAGCCCACGCCTGGGAAGAAACCACCCTCTTTCTTCAGGGGGATAAACCGCCCTTGCTCCGAACGGAGGAGGGGCTAAAGCAACAAATGGTAAAATGATATTTTTGAAGGGGCAAAATATTAAATTACCTAAAAAGATCATTCAAAAAAAAAAAAAAATACTAATAATCATTTTAGTACATACACATATTTCTATATAGCATTGTTGTTTTACTTGTGTTACTGATTTCTCTATCAGTCCTCTACTGAATTATTCCAGGTATTAATAATCACAACAATACTAGCCGAAAGTTGAGAATTTATTCAAACCATTCTAAAGAATCGTTGTTTTCAATCAGTACAACTATCATTCTATTTAAATTTTAAACATCTTACTTGTCTTTGACAAGTTTCATATTCACTAACTTAATTTTAGATCAGAATTTAAATTTTATGGTTCACAATAGTTCTTTTAAATTGAAAATATTGGGTCATAAATTACAAAGTATGCGATTAAAATTTTTGGTTCTATTAAAATAGCCTACTCCAACCACTAGCCTGCTTGAAGATTCATTCAAAAATTAATAATTTAAAATAAAAATAGGTAAAAATAAATATTTTTTTATTATTTTTGTATTACTAGGAATAAAGATATATCTATAATAATGTTTTCTAATTTCTGCTTGATTATATTTTAAAATTTGACTAAAATATTCACATTATAATAGCTTATATTTTGCTAAAATAGTTTTAAAAATTATTTAACCGTAGAAGTACTAAAAAACACGTCGATACAATATTACTGAATTAGAAACTTTGTGATGGCATGCTTTTTTTTATTCGTGCATTTTTTCTATGAATGTCAATAATAATTGGCATTTATTAATGATTAAGAAAATTTTGTATGGTCCCAAACTGAAGTGGCATTCATAAATTATCAGTTACCTGAGCTACACAGTTCTACGTTAGCTCAACATATATTTCACTCATCATGCAACTTATTGTAGTTGTTATAGTCATGCACATTGCACTTAAAATATAAGTTATGCTCTAAAAGGCCTATGCAAACACAAATTATAATTGCATGTCTTCCAACAATAAAAATTATCTCTTATATCTTACCCCGTATACCAAAACTTTTATTTTGTGGTATTCTTCTTTGTTAATCTCAGATTTTAGACTTAGGTTGATGGCCATAAAAGAAATCTTTAACTTACAACGTGGATTTAGATCTATAAATGAAGTTGAAGTTGTGCTTATATTTTGTATAATTTTTTGTAATTTTAATAAGTATGTTAAAGGCAAATGCCTAGTTACAGATCTCAAACCAAGATTTGGTACTAGTTCTTTCTTTCACCTCATTATATTAGGTGAATTTGTTTTGAATATCATATATACGTAAGTGTTTATCTCGTTTCAATGTCCATTTGTTCACACACAAAACTTAAAATCATTTTTCTTATAGAAGAATATGGAATCCTAGAACTCGCATGATACTATTTTGAAAAGAAATACTTGATGTCAGTCAGCGAACTTTATTTCAATGCATATATATATCAGCTTACTAGCTTTACATCACCTATTCGTAGGTCAGTTTATAAATCTAGTTCTCTCATTTGTTTTCTCATGAAGTTGATAAAAATTTCTCTTGCAAATTCTTCTAAACTTTTATTTAAAGTGCGTTACGTCTACAGATTTTTGTTCTGATTTTGTATAAGAAATTTAACTAAATGTTTATTGTATCGTTTTAACACACGTAATACCTGCCTAATCTAAGGGATTTTAATTTTATTATGTCAATATAGGCCACACCTATTATTTTTATAACATAATAATTCATTAATTTAACACTGGTTTTTAGCAACATGTATCTTTTTCCAGGAACAAAAAATATTAATTGTCTAACCTTTTTAAAATATTTGGTAAAAATAGAAAAAAAATCTAAAATTACTAAATTGCATAAACTACATAAGAAAACTTATTACATTATATTATTTATATAGAGAAGTATCAAATTTCAAGAAAATCAATTGCGTACTCTTAACATAAACTTGTTCCGCCTTTGCTTATAAGTACAATATCTTTTTACAAACAACTTAAATTTCTAAAGTGTTTAGTTCCCTAAAATTGAATTCTAATGTCATCCAATTAAATATATATATATATATATATATATATATATATATATATATATATATATATATATATATACACATGCATGGATCTATGTTTAAATATTATTATTTTTTATGAAAAAATATATATTTTTGAAATGATTTTATTGAACTTTTATTTTTATCAGACGACATTTAGTTAGAGAATTAAGTGCACTAACCATCATCGTCTCTATAAACATTGGTGCCAAACTTTATAAAACTTAAGTTGAAAATATGCTTAGACCTTAACAATAAAGAATAAATTCACAAATGGATGATTTGTATAATGAAATTAATTTATCATTAATTTCAATATTTAGGCGCATTCAAATTATTCGAATTTTTTCAGCATGCTATGAAAACATTTAGAATGGGTGTTAATTAAAAAAAAAGATATGTATGTTGGAATAGTACTTTCACAAAGCGGACATTGCATTTAAGCTTAAGTTTCTTCTTCATGCTTGAGCAATGTTGAAATATTGATATGTAATTAAACTGTACTTTATGTTATTTGTAATCAGCACAATCAATTGTGATCCTGAAACTAAAGCTAATTAATATTATAAAAATTAATTAGACGAAGAATCAGTCAACCATATAAATATTAATAATTTTTTTCTTCATCCACGTATTTGTAGTAAGGGAAGCGTTATGATACACACTAAAGGAAAAATAATAGCATAACATCAAATCCACTTGACGTAAGTTCCTATAATTTAATGTTCCCATAAAATGCATATTCTTCTGGCCACGTAAGATTGTATTCATAATATTAAGTGTATCGTCATCGTGCATTCCATACAACTAATGAATGAATAAGGTAAACATGAGTTGATGTTAAATGCATGAGAAATAATTATACTAAAACTATACAAATACATATCCTAAATTTATTTTTTGTATTATGTGTGCTTTATAATTTAAATGATCATTTATAATATGTACCGAGAAGCAATAAATATATATTTAAATGATTATTGGACGGCCATAAGGTACGCAGGAAGAAGCGGCTGAGGCATACGACATCGCCGCAATCAAATTTCGTGGCCTGAACGCTGTGACCAACTTCGACATGAACCGTTATGACGTGAAGAGCATACTGGAGAGCAGCACTCTACCAATCGGTGGCGCCGCCAAACGCCTCAAGGATACCTCAGAGCATTCTGAGTCAATCATGAATGGCAACCGCAGGACAACCGGCTTGGAAAGTCTCGCATCCCACTACTCTGGCGCCATTTCTGCATCTCCAGCCGGCTTCGGCTGGCCCACTATTGCTTTTCAGCAGCCCCAACCGCAGCCGCTCAGCATTTACTACCCGAACACTCATCAAAGACCATGGTACAAGCAGGAGCAAGATAGCATCGCACCTGCCGCCGCAACTGCTACCCACAACATTCAAGACCTTCACCATCACAATACCCACGATTTTTTTCAGCCATCGACAGCTGCCATGAACAATTTCCTTAGTCTTCAGGACTTCGCCACGGCTTCATTGGAGCACAGCACAGGGTCCAACACGATAGTATGCGGCGGATTTGCAGGAGGTAGCGGCGGCGGGTTCATGTTGCCTATGGGTGGTAACCAAGGGCGTGGTTGTTTTGGAGATGAACAAGGAAAGCAGACTGGGATTGAGAACTATTTGGGGAATTCTTCCTACAGTAGCTACCATGTTGGCAATCAGCAGCTACCAGTTGGTGAGGTGAAGGCCGCTGATGGATATGAGCAGAGCGGCAGCTTTAGTGGTTGGGGGCTTTCGGCCCAGGGAACAATGGCGTCACGGCCGGGAAATGTGGCTTCGGTTTGCCATGGGGCTCCACTATTCTCAGTATGGAATGACTCTTAGATTTCATGATATGGATTAAAAAAGCTAACTGATGAATGGAGGGCTAAGCTGATTATATATAGATGAAAGATATACAGATGGTTAGGTTCTCTTGGACTTTTTTTATCCCATTACTTTTTAGTATTAGAGTGCATTGTGTTAAACAGTAGAGGGGAACAACTTAGGAAGGAAGAAAGGCAATGGTTGCAACAACCTCATTCTTCTGCTTCTTTTTTGAGAGGATTCTTCTGAAGTATGGGTGATAGCATGTGGGAGATTAATGATAGGTCTTTTGACTTGAGTTAATCCACTATCTGCTAATTTTGGGTTCTTCAGAAAATTTAATCCGCCTCTTCAGAAGCAGTGATTTTGTATAGTTGCTAGAATAACTTCACCAATGCTGCTTGAAATGAAACAATTTAAATTTATTGTCTTACTTTGCTGAATGTACTATCTCAATTGTTTTTGTATTTGTGATATATATATATATATATATATATATATATATATATATATATATATATATATATATATATATATATATATATATATATATATTAGGAAGGAAGAAAGGCAATGGTTGCAACAACCTCATTATTCTGCTTCTTTTTTTAGAGGATTCTTCTGAAGTATGGGTGATAGCATGTGGGAGATTAATGATAGGTCTTTTGACTTGAGTTAATCCACTATCTGCTAATTTTGGGTTCTTCAGAAAATTTAATCCGCCTCTTCAGAAGCAGTGATTTTGTATAGTTGCTAGAATAACTTCACCAATGCTGCTTGAAATGAAACAATTTAAATTTATTGTCTTACTTTGCTGAATGTACTATCTCAATTGTTTTTGTATTTGTGATATATATATATATATATATATATATATATATATATATATATATATATATATATATATATATATATATATATATATATATGACTGGGTGCCCTATTTGGAGGATTTCTAATTTAGAAGATTAACAGGCATACTATCCAATTTCAATGTAGCTAATTATCTAACACCTAAACTTCAATTTTACCTATATGTTATCATATCTATGCATAAAGATATATTTCACATGTAAAAATAAGAAGTTAAGGGCTAGATATTTAAATACATAAGAATTTGGTGGTATGTATGTATGTATGTATGTAAATGACCCTAATTAGTGGCAGGATTGATCGCCGATCTTTGCTGGTGCCTTCTCTTTCCATTTCTTACTAGGTTAACCTTCGTGGTGGCATCCTCTCTTCACGTGTCTGAGATTCTTAATGCTATTTTGTGACACACCTTCGTTTGACTTTCAATTTGTTTCTTATACTCTATCTATTATCTTCATTGCCCACATCATCGTTGGCAGCCTTGATTCCATCATTGCTAATTACAGCTCCTTGCCTGCCATATGGTCAAACTCTGCCCTTGACTTGCACGTACAACGCTAGTGGCTTATATATTGTTCTTCTTGAACTAATACCGTTTTCATTGTTAATGCCTCTTGACAACCCGAATAACAGAAGCCATTCCATTATAAATACTACCCGAGCACTTCTATCATCGATAGCACCCGCATGGGATAATTTTTTTTATCATTAAAAGTTAATCCAAGACCATTCTTGATTATACATCTGCTATTGGTAATGGGGTAATTTCTCTGTTATATAATTTTAACGACAGAAAGCAATCCCATTTTTTCTCAAGAATCATATGTAACTAAGATTTTTGTGTTATGGACTTTGATGAAGAATGATCATTAGTTTCAATTATTGTAATTTGTTGCATTTGTTATGACATTAATCATCCAATTTTTTATGAATGATCGTTGGATTTGGAAAGCCAAAGGAGAGATTGTAAAAAACCTGCGGGGAAGCTAGGCTTTGGTGTTCCCCTATAGTACTCCCATTAAAGTTGTGGCATGGAAGATAGTGTAGTGAGAAGAAAATAGAAAATGCATAGCTGAAATAAGTAATTCTATTGAGACTAGAAAGATAACTATACAAGTTATAACAGAAGTTGCTTTTAAAGTAAAATGTTTGTTATGCAGGCATAAGTGTTGGTGGTGAAGAATGTTCTAGAGGTATTTTGTTCTGTTGTTTGCAGTTATGATGTTCTTGTTAGATGTAAAAGCTTATCACAAAAAATATGAACATGTACCCCTTTTTCTTAAAGAGTTCTACGAGTTGATCATGGAAAATTGCTTGTTGAACTTGAATAGCCATAGATTTGATGGCATCATGAAAGAAGTGTTATTCTATTTATATATGTTTATTGATGGAATGAAAGAAAAGATTATTGGCAAGCACGTATGTTGAATTATTTTTACAATATAACAACATAGGAGATGGAGTGGAGAGACCAAATTATTTAAGAAGTCAAAGCAAGATGATCTTTGTGGTTGCCATAGCGAGCGCCATGTACTCAGCTTCTGTGAAGGAATAAGTGATACTTGGCTTTGATGGAGCATGATATGAGAGTTAAGCCATGTCAATAACCTATAATTGATTTGTGACTGAAGAAACTAAAGTGTTATACAACCAGCATATTTGAGCAATCCATAGTGGAGATTACGTTTGATTAATCTTAGCAGAACTTTAAGAAGATGGATCTAAAAGTTGTGGTGTTGGTATATGTGTTGATAAGCTTTGTTTACTGGTAATGATATATATGACATGTTGGTATTTCAGCGAGCGAACGATATATTTGAGATGTTATGGGTAAGGGGATAGTTTTGAAGGTTTCTTACATCATGGGAAACCCACTGATTACTAATAGTGGGTAACAACTTATATTTCAACTAATAATCGAACTTATTGGTTGAATTTCGGCTAGAAAATGTCAGCTGAAATATTGCTAATTTTAAATGCCTTATCGATTAAATGCTTTCTGCCATTGGGGATTTAATGAGAGAATTTTGATTGGATTTTAACTATAAGTGTTTTGCAATTTAGGGGGAAGAAAAACAAGAATCGACACAAAACTAGAAAAAGACACAGAGAATTAATGAGGTTTGACATAGATGCCTACGTTCTCGGGAGCAGAGCGGTGAATTTCACTATTTCAAGGGAGTTCCATAGTTCAGTTACATATCCATAGGGTTACGCATCTATTTATAGATAAAAACAATAGATAAATTACTAAAACGCCTTCGCTCCCCCAACCCACTAAATTTACCAAGAGACTTCAAATTTCTGGTATATGAGCCACACCTAACAAATATCCACCTTGGCGAATATCTAGCCCCTTAGAAGAGATACACCATGGAGCTTCTTACACCAAAGTGTGTTGGGTAACCATGTCATTTAATAGTTACAAACATTCAACCAGTTCAAGCAATGCAAGAACTTGTTGATAGTAGCTGGCTTGGTCATCATACTTGCTGCATTTCCATCATATGATCCAACAGAGTAAACTCCACCTACAACTGTAATCCCTAACAGTTTAGAGTTGTTATCAGGTTTCGTAGCTCGCAATGCCTTCAAAATTTTTTGTTATGACAATAAATTTTTCACCCTTATTTGCCAATATTCGAAGTTTCAAGTTCCATCGAACTTCACCATCTCAAATTTTGTACCAGACATTGCCATTTTAAATTAGTCCTAAAATTTTCTCAATCAGATGCAGCAAATTTCCCACAAATTTCCTGTGATTCTTGAATCAAAATTTTCACACGAAGCACTTTTCCTGTTTGCACCAACACCTTGGCCAAACTGTTGTCCCGCGAACCCCGAATCCTTCAATCGCAAAACGTCACGTCGAAAACCCTTGGAGTCTGTTCGTAGAATACCTCCGCAAAACTCTTCTCTAAATCGATGCCTACTCCACCTATCGCAAGTCCTCCTGCGACAAACTTGTGAACTTCACGGGACGAACTCCTCTATTCGCAAAATGAGGGTCTTGTTCAGGGAACCAAACTCCTACTGGCGAACTGCTACTCGTGAGCCTCTTCCTCAGTTGCGAAAATAACCTGCGATCTGTTCACGCCTGTTTATGCTACCTGCTCGTGATAACTGCCTCGCAAACTCGTCTGCCGCACACCCCTCAACTGGGTCGCAAAGCTCATGCTTCTTTTGCAGCCGATCTCTTCTCGCGTTAACATGAAAAAAAAAATATTCCTCCTAGTCTCCTGTTCCTCCTATGACAATGTGAGAACTCCAACTGATCGACGAAAACTGAACGATGGTTTATGGTAACCGCCGAACTCCACCTCACGAGAACTCCCTAGTAACTGTCGAACTGCTTCCGCGATAACTATGAACTGTCGAAACTCGGTTTGCCACACGAACCTTCACTCATGTTCGCGTGTCGCGACCTCCTATGAAAATCAGAAGCCTGTCGCGATTCTCACCTCTATCTGTGGAATCTTCTGCCGGAAACCCCTCTGCACCTTCTTGGCTGGTCGCACGAACTCTTCTATTCACCTGTGCGAAGCCTTCACGGAGCCCTGCCGTGAACTATCTCCACGGCGCCACGAATCAGCAAACCTGCTCCGCGTTTGAAGTTTGAAATATTCCTTTTAGAGCCTGTGAACTCGCGAACTCCACTTGGCTGTTAATGGACTACCTCCGTGATAACTACCTAGAGCCCCGCCGCAAAACTTGTCACGCTTGGAAGAACCGAACTGCTCTCCGCAGAAGGAATGCTCCACCTGCCGTGGAACCGTCGAGCCGCTGAATTGCACCTGCACGGGAAATGGCCGCGAACTGCTTCGCTACGAACTGCCTGTTCGCGCCTGAACCAAACTCCCTAATTTTCGCAATCGAAGTCCTGTTGGGCGAATGAAGCCCCTTCGCTTCCTCCACGTTCAATCCAGAAAGGAGGCAATATTCTTCCTAGCAGAATTAGAAGATTCCTTCCTCAAACTCTCGTTCCACCTATCACGGATCTAACCGTCACGCCTCTTCACAAACTGCCGTAGAACCGTCGCGCCTTCACGAATTGCCGAAGCCTCTCGCCGCGCGAACTGCTGAAGCCCTTCCTCTCTCTGGAATTCCTTATCCAAACCTCCACGAGCGCCTTGAAATTGGAAACATCCACCGGCTCTCACAGAAGAGTCGAACTCTTCTGCACCACACACCCGCATACTGCCGAACCTGCTCCTGTTCGGATCCGGAATTCCTCCTGCAATAATATGCGAACTGCCGAACTATCTCACTTGAACCGAAATCTCTCCTCTGTAACAAACCAAATCTCAAAATCCTTCTTCTTCCCTGCGTCGATCTCCTCTGCCCTAGAACCTAGCTCTGATACTAATTGTTGTGCAATTTAGGGCGAACAAAACACAAATCCAAAAGAAGCACACAAAGATTTAATGAGGTTCGGCAAATATGCCTACGTCCTCAGAAGCAGAGCGACGAATTTCACTATTTCAGAGGAGTTACGAGCTCGATTACATACCTATAGGGTTACACATGTATTTATAAATAAAACCTAATAATAAATTGCTAAACGCCCTCACTCCCCCCAACCCACTTAATTCACTAAGAGACATAGCTCTTTTACCAAGAGACTCCAAATTTCTGATATATGAGTCATACCTAACAATACGTTGATCGATTGAATACTAGATGATTTTTAGCCAACATATTATTGTCGATTGAAATATGAACCATTAAATATACCATCTAAACAAGTGGTTTGACATCCTTTCACTAAAAATGTGAATTTTTTTAGCCGATAACATATATCAAATGTACAATTAGTCAATATTCAATGAAAATCTTGTACAAAAATTAAACAAATTAATAGGGGACCAAGCAAAAAAAAGGTTACATAACTGTCGTCATAACAAAAAAAAAACAAATAACAATTACATCCACATCATCTCATGCACATTAAGAGAACACATAATGATAATGATAATCAATAAAATCATAACAAATATAATAATAAATCTCAACAAATCATCAACTATAATTATTTCTATAGAATATAAAAATTTAATATAAATAGTATTATATACACACACAAAATAATGAACTACTAGTCCTCCATGATCATAGGTTTCTTGCCACACATACGTATTTGACATTATAGATGCTTAATTGTGGCATCAAGCCTCTTGATTCTTGTATCCATCACTTGTTCCTTCTCCATCGATGACTTTAGTCTAGACTCCATGCCATGTTGATCAACAAAAAAGCTCACATGCAACTATTTGATGACCACAGTCACACATCTGATGACTTCATCATCAACTGAAGACAAACTTAGACTAAAATTTGATTATTGCACCTATGAATAAATCCTTGTTCACCGAGATTCTCCCCTTTTTCCTCCCCTCAGTAGCTTTCCTACATATTTTGAAGTCTCAGTGTTCATAATGACAACTTAAACCACTAAATCATATTGAGATCCAACTCTGACAATTCATTAATTGAACATACTCAACATACAAATGGTTATAAATGGATATTATTTTTAAAAATGAATTCAAGCAAATAGCTTGAATAAAATAAAAACTATTCACCTTAAGTTGATGCACTAAGTATATCTTCGATCCATTATTGCTGTGTGTGCATGCAGCTCTGTGATGGTGGCTTCTATCCAAGCATCTAAATGGTCCCATGAAATCTAATCCCCAAACGTCAAATATTTCAACTTCCAACATATAATTAAGGAGCATCTTATTTCGTCTAGAAATATTGCGTACACATCAGCATTGATCACAATTTTTGATGTAAGCACTAACATCTTAAAAATTGTAGGCCAATAAAATCAAGATTGTTAGATTTTATATGCAATTTTATCAACACCAAAATGTCCCCCATAATTATAATTATGAAATTTTTGAATAATTTCATAAGTTTCTTCTAAAGACACACATCTTCAAATAATCAGATCATTTCCTTGTTTATATCAAAACGGGTCATCCAAAAAATAAGTCTTACCTGCTGATAAAAATGTATTCCTCTCTTGGTATTTCAAACTATAGGGTAAAATATCGCTGATAATAAAGTTTACAATGTTGTTGACTTCACTTTTGGTTAAGGTCTAGTATTTCTTTATAATAGCCTAGTGTCTAGCCATAGGACACTCCTGGTGACACCCTTAGAAGACTAGCCATGGAACCTTTTACCTTAGAAATTTAGACACTTATTTACTTCACTGGGAGTTTTCATATGCTTAAGGCCTAACCTCTAGCTTTTGGGAGGAAGAGACCAAGCATAATGAAGCACAGAAGAAGTCTCTTATAGGTTGTCGGACCTTAAGATTTACCCTGGAGAGCTGGGACTAGCACACGCACACTTACACTACACACTTAACACTTACAACCCTAAACAAAGCACATCTCCTTTGATCCCCTAACTCTTTGGAAACTCATGTAAGTGTTTTTCCCAAGCTCGTAGCCTCAAGCTAGGGTTTGGCTAGTGCCAACACATAGATGACCAAATGAGGGTGGCCATTAGTCCACGGCTTAACCTAAACAATTCTATATTACTCACCTTCAACCAATCTCAAATTTTCTAAAATTTCAAAATTTGACCCCTTGCCCCTAAATCTACCCAAAATACCCCCAAAATCTTAAAATCCCCCAAAATTTCAAAAACCACCAAAATTACCCATTTTTCTCCAAAAATCTTTCTAAAATACTCCCTACAACTCAAATTAACCAAAATTACTCAAAATTGTCAAATTTCCCAAAAAATCCCCAAAATAACCAAAATGCCTCTCTTAGCCCAAAATTTCAAAAATTCTAAAAATTTCCATAAACTTCAAAAATTTCTCAAATATTCCCAATTTCATTTCTCTCAATTATCGCATGACTCAATTTGGCCAATTTAGCCTAATTTAACCAAAAGCCCCAATTTGACCCATTTAACCCAAAAGTGCCTAAATTGAACCCAATGTCAACCCAATTGACCCCAATCTTGCCTAATTTAAATTCCAAACTTTAATTCAACATCTTCAATGCCAATCTAAACCAAATCCAAGCTCAAATTGATCCACATTTGAGTTTAAATTTCAACATAAATCCAAAATCTCTAATTTTGATCTCATGGCCCAATTCACCCTAAATTTGATCCAATGTCAACCAATTTCCCCAATTTTCAATCCTAAACTCTTCATAATACTCTCCTAAACTAAATTGAACTATAAATCACCCCCAATTTGGATCCAAGCCTCACTCAAACCCACTTGAACTCCCATGCCATGGTATTGAACTCTCGTTCTTCCAGAGCTTCTCTGAACTCTCCATGTAATTAGGGTTAATTTAAACCACGATTAGCCATATGGATTTGTTTTCCATGCTTAGATGAGTCATAGGATCAAACTCGAGGTGATTTAGTTGAGTCTAGGCTTAGAAATTAGGGTTTTAGTATGGACGGTTGTGGGTTCGGACCAGTTGGGGACGAACCTAGGCAACCATTAAATTGCGCGGTTCGTGAATGGAGGGCTCTGATGGAGTAGGATGGATGGACTATCCGTGAATGCACCGCCAAACCAAACCATGCTGGCTAATCCCGTAGCGCCGCTGGCCACTTCGACGCCGCCGAGGATGACGTGGTTAAGTAGGAAATTCTTGAGTTTTTGAATTATTTAAATCACCTAAACTTTAAAAATCTATAACTTGGCGTATAAAAATCACAAAAATAAAATAAAATTACCCTCTTACTCAGTGAACAGAGGAGAATAATGTGGAAATGGTTTGAAGTTTATTTGATGCATGTTCAATTTTTAATTAAATAAATACTCTCTAGAGTCTTTTGATTCTCCATGCATGTAGACTTTTCACCATGACATGTCCTTAGTGTCACTTGTAGCCTCTATTATAGGGAATCTTCTATGATTTTTACAGGATAAGAGGAGACCTCTATGAAGAGATTTATATTTTCTAAGTTTTTGCATTTTTTTTGATAAATTAATTCAAATAATTAGCATGTTAATTGGGAAAATCCAGAAAAATCATGGTAGGTGGTTACCTTTGACCAGAGGACTCTAGGAGAAATTTTTCATGAGCCAAATCATTAAAGAATGACTTATTGTCAACTTAACTTAAAACTGATTGTTAATTAGTAAGAATAATCCAAATGTGTAAATGGCTCAGAAATAATTCTCCATTATACTTTAAAGGTCGGAGAACTTCCCATAAAAATTTCATGGCATTTGGAGTTCATTTAGCCACCCAAATGAATTTTCTAAATGAAATGATAATTTTTTAACATTAAACTACTTTTAATAATTAAAATACAACTAAAAAATTGTCAAATTGATATTCGGAGTTCTCTGTGATCAGAGAAATTTTCTAAAAAAAATTGAAGTTTTAATAAAATTTTCATTTTTAACCATATCTTAAATATTTAAATAATTAAGAAATAATAAAAATCATAAAAAATATTAAAAATCACCAAATTATCACATTTGATCTCCTAATCACCTAAGAACCATCCACCTAATTTTCCTAAGCCTCTAAATCAAGATATTAATTTTTAAAGGCTTAAATCAATTTTAAAAAGGTTAAAAATGAATTTCTTTAATTTTCCACTAAAATAATTCTAAAAATTAAATTAAAATTTCAAAAATAGGAAATTTATTTCTCTAGTTTCCCTGTCCTTAGAGGGATTTAAAAAAATATATAAAATTGAATTTTCAACTTTTAACATATTTTATAATTAATTAAAACTCCAAAAGTTCAAATAATTCTAATAATTAAATTGAAACTCAAAAATTCATGATTTTTGGTCCAAGTGGTCCTCTTATCTAGGTCTACCTCCAATAAAAATTTCAAAGCCAAAATTTTGTTTTGATCAAATTATTGAATTTTCCTTAAAAATCTCTATTTTTGCATGAAAATAAATATATAAATTAAATTAAAATTTGAAAAATCACATTTTCTCCTCTGATGTTTTAATTAACCCATAAGTGGGGTCACATAAAAATTTTAAAGTCATTTGAATTAAACTTAATCAGTTATGAAGTAACAAAGGCCTTTAGGGGCAAAAGTGTAATTTTTAAAGAAATTTAACCTTAATTAATATTTAGGCTGGGAAAAAGAGCAATAAATGATCTTAATTATTATGCTTGAATGATTGAAATATAAAAAGGGGTTAATGGTAGAAATCCATCTCATTTTTGTCACAATAAAATTTTTGATTTAATTAATCATTATAATTTGGAAGAGATTAAAAAGACTAAATTAAATGATCCTTAAGGCTAGGGCTTGATTCTTGGAAGTTGATGTTCCAACTAAGTTAATACCCTTATTTGAAGGATAATTCAATATATCTTTGTTAAAGATCATAATCATGAAAAATCACTTAACTTTCTAAAGATATAAATGTACATCTACTAAATCTTAAGGGCTTAAGTAGTGAGCTAGGCTTAATTAAAGGAGTTAACTAATAAGGATTAGAAAAGAAAACATAGTAAGTTTTAAACTAATTTTGAAACACTACAAGAACATGAAAATTTCTAATTAATTGAATTCTTCTAGAAATTTGACTTTACCGCAAAAGGCCCCATTTACATAATTCGTGAGTAAAACATCAAATGATAACTAGCCCACCCTTCGGGATAATTAGAACATTGGCTCACTGAGCATGAGGGAATGAAATAGATAAATCATTTAATAATTATGATAAGTCCAAAATTATCTCAAGGAAGCTCAAAAGGATTGTGAAACACCAAGGTTTTCCTAGGAGCTTATCCCAAGTCTTTTGAACACCTTGTAGAGCAGTTGAACCTATCACAATTATTAAATGAAAATATCTTTTAAAATGAACAATTAGGATCCACCAAGTTATGAAATAGAATTTAGTAGCCTTGTGATGAATTTATCTATAGGCTTTACTTTCCTACAAATTATAAATGATTATTACAAAAAATAATATAGTCTTAGGTGGAGGAACAAGAAGACTCGCCAGGTACACTTTTATAAATTCACATCGTTTTCTTTTCCCACACTTTCTTTACTTTTTTCTTTCTTGCAAACTTGCATGATAAACAACAATGTCACCCTGCATGAAAACTAAAACCTTCAGGATAGCCAAAAAAGTGAGACCAAAAATCAAAATTAAAAATCAAAACAAGAAAAAATTCATCACCCCAACATTCAAAATATAAAACAACTCAAAATTTAATCACAAATAAAATAAAAATTATAATTCAACTAAATTAAAATATTTCGTTGGATGATCAGGAATCCCTCGAAGGAGGTAACTTACTTGTTGCTAACGGAGTTTTCCATGGATTAAATGAAAGTATGAAATTCATTAAGTTGAGTTTAGTAAATTCATTTGGACTAAGTGAATCCGAAGAAAATGATGATGCCGGAACGAGGGAACCGTGAGATCCTAACTAGTGTCGTCATAATTAACTTTAATATCCACCTAATAAAATACTAAGACATCTTGACCCACAAATTTATATTATGATATTTTAATTTGATTGCTACGAAGCCAAAAACTTGACCCTGTTATATTATATGTATAGAATTGTAATTGTTTATGTTGTGGATGCTACACAAGTATACGTATCGTATCAAGTAACACAGGGCTCTAGTGGAGTCCTGGTTATCGATCCCACAGGGAAAGAGAAAATTAAATAACAGCTAATTTTAAAATAATAATAATAATGATAATAATAATATACAAAAATTTGGAATTCTGAATTTAAGTGCAATAAAGTAAACTAAGTATTTTAATTAGATAAATTAACTAAGTAGAAAATTAATATGAATTGCAAGTGCAGGAAATAAAACTAATTGCTAAATAAGTCTTAAATATTCAGAAAAAGTATCTTTCCCTTGTTTAGAAATTTAAATGATTGATGAATTTAAATAGATAATGTTAAGGTATTGTGACAAATAGGAGCATTCCTATTCTTTACCCTTTGGTCCAGGTGTAAAGAATATTGACTAATCCTATGTTTGATTGCGAATCTGCGGCTAGGTCGGGAGGATACCGACTGCCACTCGGAGCTCCCACGTTCCCTCGCCCGAGGGCTAATATCTACACTTCGACTCTCGAATAATAGGACCGAATTGAATATTTTAGTCCGTCACACTAAAATGCTCAATTCTACGCCCAGATGATATTATTTCCCTATTTATTTGCACCCTCATTCCAAGGCTTTTGAATTCCTCGAATATCGGATGTAATTTTTACTATAGTTGATAATCAACATATTTTAATAAATCAAATGGCCAGTTGAAAAGTAAATTAAGTTTTAAGTAAAAATTATCACAATTTATTAATATATAAAAGTATCTTTATTTTAATTTCATCAAGTCACTTAATTTCATAAACGGGGAGAAAGACTAAATAAACTACTCGAATGCATGGAAACTAAACTAAACATGGATTTCATTTAAAGTTAAAAACAATAAATACAAATACTTATCTTAATTTATCCCCAAGCGGACTCCTCGCAGCTTCTTTTGACTCTTCCTTCCGATGACAGCAAAACTCACTAAAAAAACTCACTAACTCACTCAAGAACTCTCTAAGACACACACTAAGACACAAAACTCGACTTAACACACTTAGAACACAAAAGATTGGACTTAGAACACAAAAGATTAGACTTAGAACACAAAAGATTAGACTTAGAACACAAAAGATTAGACACTAAAGACTTAATTTCGGCTTCTATATATAGAGGTGAGCAAAGGACCAAGAGTTGTGTAAGCATCCCTTCAAAAAGTGTCCAGGTTCAATGTATCTGCACCATTTGAACTAGCTCGCCGTCGGCGACGAACTACTTCGCTGTCGGCGAGGCTTCTAGAAGATCTTTAAACCGCTCTAGCTCGCTGTCAGCGAGACAGTTATAAATTATTCAGAATTTTCTTCTCGTAACCTCGCCGTCGGCGGGCTCAATCTCGCCATCGGCGACTCAGCACAAATTGCATGATTTTGTTCCAAATTCACTCCTTTTTATGATTTTTGCTTTTATCACCTAAATTCTTCATTCCTGTAATAAAATAAAGAAAATACCCTTCTTTAAAGTGCAATTTCATCAAAAATAGGTATGAATTTCTTAATAAATTTTTCAGCGATCACATCTCAATTTAAACATTTTCAGAACATGATACTTTTCTTTTCTCTCTGATTGACACTTATTTAAACTAAACCTGCTATGACGAGGGGCTTGGAGCATACACAGTAAGTATCACGACCATCTTTAATAGCAAAACTTCTTAGAAATTAAACAACAAGCCATAGGAATTTAAGGTAGCTGCCTGGTGCAGCATAAATCCTCATCTTGTCTCTTTAGGCTTTTGCATAACTCTGTTAAGCAATATAAGTCCTAACTCATCTTAGGACTCTGAGGTTGTCCTCGGGTATGACATAAACCCTCCTAACTCGTCATAGGACTAATAAAATTGATAGGATGAAACACAAAATAAATATTTTAAATCAAAGCCAAATCATAGGATAGTTTGGGAAGACATCAAGATTTTTCTTAGATCCATGTCCTTCCCCTAGCCTTCTCTCCTTTGGATTCTGATAAAATTAAATGTTATGAAACTTGATCCATTTGCCTATTGAATTTCCGACTATTACATTTTCTTAGAAAACCTTAGCATTGGAAGTCATGAATATAAATATTTCCTGATCTATATTAAGAGTTTTCTTAGGTGACTTTGATTATCTGAGATGTAATTAATTATAGGGGCTTGCCCTTATAGGAAACTTAAAGACCACATATTAATATAAACCCTATCTGATGCTTCCATATTTTATAGGGGAAATTGTCGGTCAATAATGGTTTGCAGACCAAATGGATGTCATAGAATCTTTTAGTTTATTTAATTAAGCATCACTACCAAGCTATTTATCTATTCTTTGGGATGGACACATGTCTTGTAGTGAAGTGCTTCACTATTTAAACTAATGATTATATGAGATCGGTTTGATTTCATATTTTTAAAATTTCAAAAATAAAAAAAAATGATATTTTTCTAAAATATATCTTTTCTAAAAAAATAATATATATATATATATATACATATATGATATTTTCTAAAATTAAATCAAAACCTTATTTTTATTGGAACTACGTTTTAAACCCTTCGAGAATTTTTTGACGACCGACAGTTTTCTAGGGACTCTTCTGGGAAAAAGTTTCTCTCTTCATTAAGATTATGAAAAATTCATATATCGGTAATGTGCTCATGTCCCTCATGAGCCAGATTACCATTGTTCCGTTCACATACTTCACCCATTTATTTCTTGGGAAAGTATGATCAACTCCTCTGGATTTCATGACCATCTGTTTGGTCACTCCTAAACAAAAAAGTTCAGGAATCTTTAAGTTTTCCTTTTGATCTTGTGGGGTCAGAACCCCAATAGGTGTGTCAGCGAGCAAATTTCTCTAGGGCAATGTGTGTGGTGAAGGGGATCTCCAGCAGGGTCTCATACGTCACCTCCTTTTTGTATCTCCCGGGTTCAATCATGCCTTCAGTAGATTAACCCACTCTTCCTTAAATCTTAAGACTCCTTTTAACAAACATATGAAAACCTACAAATGAAATAAAAAGATAATAAAATATCAAAATGAAGTAAAATATTTGCCCAGTTAACAGAACAACAATTTTTGTTGTGTTTGCACTATGATGACAAGATTTTTGGCCCTCACTAACCTTCGGAATGCTTCTTTTGACAGTTAAGATGTCAACCCCTACGCTAACTTTCTCCTATAACTTGCCCTCCTCCCGCTAGGCCCATCTTGCAACACCAATGATTCAGTTCGGGACCGTCATCAGTAAGTTTGAAGTCGTACTCGGAAAAGCTCTATTCGTGGTCATGAAAGTTGCCACTCCTAAAGTTTAAGAACCGTTTATTGAGTTTGATCTGAACTCCCATGAAGATTTCCCTTCTACTAAGAAGGTGAAAGTAACCACGGCTCCTATCAAATCAATTGTCTCCATGCCAAGGAGAGTTGTGACCTCTACTGCAACTGGCTTCGCCGTCACTGCATCTATTTTCCCGTCTGCCAAAGGGAAAAAAATTCTACACGAAGAAAATTCTGATAATACCTTTCTTGCCCCACCATCTGTCTTCAATATTATTTCGACTTCTAGATGTCCCTTACCAACCAAATCTCAAAGAAGAAACCGAAATCGTAGGATTTTCAAGGCCGCTAGAGCATAAGTTGCAAGTCTGCCAGCAATTGATGAGATTCCTTAACAGAAGGAACTCAGTTTACCGGATACCTCTCCTCTTCTTCAAGGTGGTAGGTTCCACCTGTTAGCTGACACTACTAAAGATGAGAGCCTCCATAGGATTGCTGCTACAATTCCAGCACCACACAGTCGTAATAAGGTGAGGGAGAAGTCCCCACCCATCACCCAAGCTCACACTCTTCTACGAAGTTTGTCCGAAGTAGAAGGTTGTTCTGTCGCTAAGCTTCTCAAGAGGATGGGATGTGCAATATCCCCAAAAATAAAGGATGAAATTCTAAAGATGGAAAGACCCGTCTGAGTTTCCGTCAAACACCATTTGAGAAAACGTGTTGATACAGCTGCTACAGATGATACTACTGTCATTCTAACACCTGTGGTACTCAGGTCAGTCAAGACCCGGCTGGGCCCGAGAGTACCAGGTGCTAATGATCATAAGGAACCCCAAAAGAGAAAGAACGAGAGATGATTATTCTCCTCTATGCATGTTTTACACTTTAGGGATCACACTTCCCCTTGTTACCCTAATGTCCGCGCCGAGACACCTCATCTCAAGGCATCGACTTTTAATAGGAAAGTGTGGTTACCAAAGGGTGTTGTACCAGTACATTCCGAAAGGTCTGTTGACCACAAAATGAATCATGAGTCTAATATTCTCATTGTCACTACCGTCATTGCTTCTAAATCAGTTGCAGAGAAAACTAACAGTCCAGGGAAGCCTACAGATTTAAAATTTACTAAAGAGAAGATAGTTGATGATAAATTTTGAAAGCTCTGAGCATAAATTTCTGAGTTAACCAAACAATGGGGGTTGGATATTGATGATGAGGATTACTTCCTCTCATATTACATGGACAATGAATTTATGGAAATTAATATGGCTGAAACTTGGTCCACGTCATCTGCGTGCGATGCTCCTAGTGAGGAGAACACCACATATGAGCTTCAGAGGAACATTATGACAAGGGATGAACAAATTATCCTTTTAGAGAAGAAGATGGAGGAGAGGACCACCACCATGGCAGCCATGGCTACACTCTAGGGACAATCACAGTCACAACCTGTAGCATCTCCAGAAATTAACCAATCCGAGATTATATACATCGCCGATGAAAGAAGAAAAATTTCTTCTTCCAATGAAGACGAACCACTGAGAAGAGATCCGACCCCGAATCCATCAGAGAATGACATTAAACACATGATGAAATAATAAGTTCAGGAGGCCTAGGCTCAGTCTAAAGGTGGAGCATCAGTTTCAAAGGGTAGACCCTACCCGGAGGAGTTTGATGCCATGTCTTACACCAAAGGCTTCATGCCCTTGACTTTTAAGACATTCGACAGGATGGGAAATCCTCATCAGCAAATATCACACTTCAGAGCTAGTTGTTGTAACACAAGAGGGAGTGAAGCCCTGTTGTTCCGTCAGTTCGTCAGTAGCCTGTCAAGAATAGTGTTTGATTGGTATGCAAAGCTTCCCAATAGATCAGTAAAGACTTGCAGAAATGGAAAACATGTTCGTGAAGAGATTTGCTGGTTCTCGAAATCATGTTACCATAGGAGATCTCATGGCGGAGCAATAGAAGCCTGACGAGACTTTGGTCGACAACATTCTGAGATGGACAAACTTAAGCATGAAATGTGAATCTCAGCTACAAGAACAACATGCGATCGAGATACTACTCAAGAGTATCTACGATCCAGTGGCTTTCCTGCTTATGGGTCTCACCATCAAGTCATTCGAGAAGCTACTCAGCAAGGTCAACAGCTTGCAAGAAGAAGTCAAGCACATGGAACTTGCAAAAAAGACAGAGAAAAAAAACCCACTAAAGCATATGAGAAAAGATCTGGCGTAGTGGCAACGGTCGACAAAGGAAAGCAACCAATGAGAATTCAGGCTGAGTTGTTGCCGTAGTAGCACAGTTAGTCGCCTCAGTACATCCACTCTCAATAGTATAGATAACCTTGTGCACAGCAGAGCAGTCAGTCTAGTCAGCAACAGAGGTCATATAGGACAGATGAACGATAGGGTCCGATAATGTTAGAATGGCTACGCAGGAACTTCTCCTTCAAAGACAACGTCGTAGCAAAGATGTTCAAGAATTTAATGATGAAGCCTGAGTTCAGATTGCCCATACTAAAAAAGCCGGAAAAGATGGACAAAAAGGATCATCCTAACTTTTGCACGTACCACAGGATGCTCGGACACACCATAGAAAGCTGCTTCAGTTTCAAGGATTGGATCGAGCGGAATTACAAAGAGGGAATATAACAATACCAAAGGAATACTGAAATAACCAGAACGAGGTTCTATAAATGTGATTTCAGCAGAGCCAATCTCTCTAATTGATCCATATACCAGCAATGACGCATGGAGCATAATTTGGAATGAGCTCAAGAGAGTCCTACATCAGATTCAGTCTACTCCAAAGAAAGCTATTATCCGGAGTTTACCGCCAACACAATCCAAGATGAAGGCTTTACCGAGGAGGCCACCGTGACAAGAATGGAGAAAGAAGCATATCGTGAACAAAATTAAGCACGAGAGCACGAAGGGTAGGATAGAGGCTGCTCTTGTTAGATTAGTTGTTTTGGATTTAGGGGTGAAACCCCTCGAACCCCCGCTTTGTACATTATCTTTATGCCCCTCCAGGGTCTCATAATGATAATAGTAACGATGTAGGCTATGTTCTTACTATCTCTAGTGATGTCGTAACTAATCACAATCTCTCTAACTTCAATTTTGATTCCCAAAATGATGTTTGTTCCCAATGAGAAACGAAGAAGATATCGACAACACTTGCTACAACAACACCGGAAGCGAGGATCCAGTTCTCGATTGCAAAGGAACTCCACTTGCCATCAATGTGGACTTTTCAGATACAGAAGAGCAAGATACAATAATAGAAGAATATCTGGGTCCAGAAGAAGAAGAAATAACAGAAGTACATTTAAGAAGTGGCAAGGTACTACCGCCAAAGACAGCTCCAATGGATAAAGGAAAAAAGATGATTACTCAAGAAGTATCTCAAACAACAGAAGAAGTACAAGTTTCAAACGAAAATGAAGATTCAAACAAAGTGGATTACAACATGCTAGCTCATCTGAAGAAGTTTCCAGCCAAACTAAGCATTTACGACGCTCTGATCCTATCAAAGGAGATGAGAGAAAATCTGATCAAGGCTCTACTTGATCCAGATATTTGCTTAGCACAGTTGGCTAGCACATCCTCAGATGGAGTTTGTAATTTGAAAGAACAGTCAGGCGTAACCTTCACCGATGAAGATTTTCTACTCGCTATAGCCAATCATAACCATCCGCTCTACATTTTCGTCATCATCGGTAGGTTTGTACTTTCCAGATTGTTGGTAGATCCTAGAGCATCGCTCAACATAATGAGTTTATGGACGTTAGCTTACTTAGACATCGACGCAGAAGAGCTCACTATGGACAAAATGATGCTAAGAGGATTCAACCAGAAAGGAGAAAGAGCTCTTGGATCTATAACGCTAGAAATGAATGTTGGAAATCTAGTAACAACAACAAAATTTCATTTCATTGATGCGAATACTTCATTCAATACCTTGTTTGGTCAGCCGTGCCTTCACAAGTACAATATGGTTCCATCGTCACTACATCAGTGCATCAAATACTACAAAGACGGACAAGAAAATTTCATCAAGGGAGATTTACAAACTTTCTCAATACATGAATTAGGCATACATGAAGATGTCGCCTACTATGCTCCCTTGAAGAAAATAAAACTTTCAAGAGAAATTGTGACAAATAAAACTACAGATTCATAAGATCTACAAAATGGGAACATATACCTCCGCTTCAACGATCTCCCACCACTTTTTGGCAACGGGTTGATGGAGGTTCTTTTAGCTCATGCATCTGAGGTCGAGACTGGGGACGTGGTCGAGGAAGAACTCACCAGATTGTTGAACAGGTGCAGCCGATGTAGAAGGAAGCTTCGAAGAGGATAAGGAAACAATGATGATAAGCCAGAAAAAGCCTCTGTTTGAGATTTCTACAAATGACACAGAAAAGGATGAAAATGAGTCAATGTACGATCAGATTAATCATTACGTTCAAGCCATGACCCTAACTCCAATCCAACATTGAGAGAATGGAGGTTAAGGAAGTTCACAATGATGGTTTTAAACCGATCAAGTTTCCTAAAGCTTCTCATTCTAGTTCTGAACCTTGTGTAATTCTCGAAGAAAATGACTTTAATGAATTAATGGAATTACCTCTTGGTTACTTTTCACCATGTGTACAAAAGTTAGTTCAACAAGGATATGTCCTGAAGCAAATGCCAAAAGATAATTTACAATCGTTTGAAAAATTATGGAATACAAAAGAAAAGAAACTCAACTCAAAACAAGGTCTTGGGTTTGGTATGATCGGACCCGTTGATGATTCAGAATTTTGCATGGTTGTTACTAGTCAGTCAGAAGAAGATTGCTTGGACATTCAAGATGAATTTGAAGATCAACCAATAGGTGAAGCTCTGCCAAAATTCAAATAAGAAATAAAATCAACGGTTGATGAATTAAAAGAAATCAATATCGGGACTGAGGAGCAGCCCCGACCTACTTTTATAAGTTTGTTGCTCAATGAAGAAGAGGTTACAGACTTGGTCAGGTTACTGTCAGAATTTAAGGATTGCTTCACTTGGAGCAATGATGAAATGCCTGGACTATCTCCAGAAGTCGCAGTTAACCGGCTCGGAGTAGATCTAAGTATAACGTCAGTAAAGCAAGCTCCCAGAAGAATGGGCTTAAAATTGAACAGTATGTTAAATCAAAAATAAAGAAATTAATAGACGCTAACTTTGTCTGAGAAGAACAGTATCAGACATGTTTAGCCAATGTCATTTCAGTAAAGAAGAAGAATGGACAAATCCAAGTGTGTGTCGACTTCAGAGACTTAAATAAAACATGTCTGAAAGACGAATTATATTTCCGATACCAGAATTAATTGTGGGTATTGCGTCATCACAAAAAAATCTCACAAACAAATCTCAATTTCCTCTGTTGAAATTTGCTCTTATCAAATTTACTTCGACGCAATACCCACAATTAATTCTGGTAGACAATGTACTTCGATGGAGCATCATTAGCCCGAAGAGACAAATGATAACAGACAGTAATACCAAACAATGCAGGAATTGGTTCAATCTTTTTGACTCCAGATCAGGTCATGCTGAGATTCTCATACCATCTGGTAGAATCATGTACCAACAATGAAGCATAACGTGAAGCTCTAATCACCGGTTTGGAATTAACAATACTAATGGAAATACCAGACATTGCCATTTATAGCGACTCACAACTCATCATAAAATAAGTGGTAGGATAGTATAAAATTCTGAAGCCAAAATTAGAAGAATACCATTGATACACAATAAAATTACTTAAGAAAATTCCATGTGTGATATTATATAGGATTCCTCTAGTAGATAACGCCCATGTGGACGCTTTAGCGAAGCTCGCTAAAGAATTGGCTTGTCCACCCAAAGATTCTATAGATATTACGGTGCAAGGACGTTAGGTTTTGTCACATATCAACCTCGATAGCTTGCACAAGCTTAGAAAAGATGAGGTATTAGCTACTATGTCAGAAGATACCGAAGATTGGCGTCAGCCAATTATGAAATACTTGCAAACTGGAATGTTACCAGAAGACAAGTCAGTAGTGCATCAGATTTAGATGAGGGCCTTATTATACACCTTAATTAATAATCTTTTGTACAGGAGATCCTTTGACCATATGTGGCTGAGATGTCTGAGCAAAGCAGAAGCACAGAAAATTGTCAAAGAAGTACATGCCTTTTTATGTGAAGTTCACCAGTCGGGACTAAAGATGAAGATGAAAATCAAAAAACTTAGATACTACTGGTCAGCAATGATGATAGACTGCATGGACATAATAAAGAAATGTCATCAATGCCAAGTACGCGGAGTGGTCTTGCACCAACATCCGATTGTTCTACACCCCACGATTGCCTCGTGGCCATTCGAGTGTTAGGGAACAGATATAGTGGGTCCGATAGACCCTCCTTCTTCAAAAGGACACAAATTTATACTCGTAGCTACAGACTACTTCTCTAAACGGGCAGATGCAGTGCCACTACGGGAAGTCACAGCATAGCATTTTTCTTCAAGAATCAGATTATCTACTGCTTCGGTGTACCGTGAAGGATCATCTCTGAAAATTGGTCAGCCTTTAAGAGCGCGAAGATCAACAACTTTGTCGGAAGACATGGGATAAGTTGGAGATACTCAAAAATCTACTACCCCAAGGCAAATGGCTTGACATAAGCCTTCAACAAGATGCTCGTTCAAATTTTAAAGAAGACGCTCGACGACAACAAAAAAAGATGACACGAGAAATTGCTAGAAGCTTTGTGGGCCTACAAGACGACAATCATAAGACTGACACAGTCTACACCTTATGCACGCAGTTCTTCTACTAGAAGTTTAACTACAGTCGCTTTGGATCACCATCGTTAATCAAATCACAACAGAAGTGAATGCCAAACTTTGATTGGCATAATTCAAAAATCTCGAAGGAAAAAGATTGCTTGCTTAGTAAAATTTGGAACTCTACCAAGTGAAGATGATGCAAGCCTACGATAAGTTGGTCCGCCGAGGTCGTTCAAAATTGGTGACCTCGTGCTCGTTCTCAGAAGAACTATTCTAGCACATCGCAAGATAGATGAAAATTGTAAGCTGACCTGGGAAGGACCATTCATGGTGGAAAAGATTTACTCTGGAGGGTAGTACCAGTCGGTGGACTCTCAAGGAAATAGACCCATGTTGCCAATAAATGGACGATATCTCAAGAAGTACTACGTGACATGAGGAATATGAAGAAAGATTTTCATTCCGATGTAGAATAGGGCCAACGTATGTGATTAGGTCCAAATCTTGTAATAAAATAAAGTTAATGAGGTAAAGTAAATTTTCTCATAAAAATAAAATACACTTATTAATTTCTAAATCAAAATCTTATAAAATCATATTAAATAAGATAATGGCATCAAAATAATTATAAAAATTAGTAAAATAGAAGGTAATAATAAGTTTGTTCATGTTCTTGTTTGTTCACAACGCCACCCACGGACATTTACCCTTGTTTACTTGTCTAGGAAGTGTCAATTTGCGAGTTGGTGTTTGCTTCCAAATACGACATAGACCTCGCGTCTTGAAAAGGAACACACAAAAGAAGACTACAGATATGAAGTCAATGAAGAAGATTGGTTGTAAAGATACTAGACAGACATTAGGATATGGAGGTACGGGAGGATTCGTTGACTCACACCTCCTTGCCAGGAGACATACTCAGATTCCATCCATGATCACTACTCTGGAGGGTGGTCTAGTTACCGCTTCACAGAAAGAGCCCCAGATGCACCATTGGTAAGTGATCCACTAAAAATTTGATAGCTTTTTACTATCCATTTCATACCTTTTTTTGATGATATTACACTGTAAAGGAAGGTATTTTTCATGATTTCATGCAGGTACAATGATTTTAGGCCTTTCGAGCAAAAAGAAGCGAAAAGGAGTAAATTTGGAGCAGAAAATGACAAAAGTGTGTATTATTGAACTAGCGTCGAACGACGCTGTCACTTGTGCCGAACAACACCATTTTAGAGAGAGTTGTGATAATTTTTGCATATTAATGTGCCGAACGGCCCCCTATCCAGTGCCGAACAACGCCCTATCCCGATTTTAAACTAGATTCAATGTATTTGGCCAGTTTTTGAAGGGTTTCTTTAGGAAAATCTTTAGAATTCAGTTATGGTCAAATTTAAACACTTTTAGAGCCAAGTTTAGAAGGGGGGAAGAAGAGAAGAGAAGAGTTTAGAGATTAGAGAGAGTTTCTTTCCATTTAGTGTAAGAAATTAGGTTTTGTATTTTCTCTTCTAAGAAGTGTGAGAGGAGAGGGAAAGTGAGAGATTTCTTCTTCTTTACTATTCTAAAGAGAGAAGTGTGTTGTGAAGAAAGAAGAGGAGTCAAAGAAATTCCTTGAGATTCGCTTGGGGAAGAGTTTGAGATAAGTTGTTTTTACTTTACTCTGTATGCATGATGTTGTTTTCATATATAAAATCCATGTTTTGTTATCTTTTCCTCATGAGTCTTGAGTAGATTTCTTTCTCTTTCTCCTTTTCATGTGATGTGTTGATGTTGTGATATGGAAATGATGTACCGATTTATTATGGAGAATTTTTGATGACCTTTTAAATTGTTAAAACTTGTTGGGAAACATATTTTTCGAAAGGATTATGAGTTCCACAACAAAAGTGAAGGTCACATTCAACGTCCATGAATGAGAGACATAGTTCATGGGGACTGAATGCAAATAAATAGGAAAATATACTTTGATGGGCGTAGAATTGGAAATTTCAGAGTGACGGCTGAAATCCTCAATTTGGTCCTAATGTTTGGAAACTGAAGCGAGAGTTAGCCTTCAGGTGAAGGGCAGTGGCAGCTATGGAGTGAGAGCCAGTATCCTCCCAGCCTAACCACGGATTTGGGAACTAAACTTAGGATTAGCCAATGTTCTTTATACGCTGAAATATGGGTAAATAATATGAATGCTCTTATTTGGCACAATACATTAGCACCACTGATCTATGTCAAAATAATCATTACATTATGATTGGAAAAGAGGAAAACTCTTTCATGTAACTAAACTTTATTATAAATTTAGTATTGTGTTAGTTTAATTTTATTTTGGTAGAAATAGTAACTACAACTGTTGTCTTTATTTTAAGAACTAGACTTACTTGCAATTGTGTTGTGATTCGATAAGTGATTTCTGTGCTACGCCATAAAATTAAAGCCTCCCTATGGGATTGAATTCCAAAACTCCACTAGAGCCCTGTATTACTTGAGCGATACGTATACTTGCGTTTAATTGTGTGACTCATTGTAAAACTAAATCCATATATATTTCTAAATCCGAGTTCAAAAATTTTGGCAAATTTAAAAAGTTGCACCAAGTTTTTGGCACTGTTGCCGGAAAGGTATGGTAAAAAAAGGTAACTTTTAAAATTTAATTTTGTAGTATTTGAAATCTTATATTTGAATTGCAAGTTATAATTGTGTGTTCCTGTTTATTGTTAGTGTGCTTATTGTGTTTGTATGCATAGTAATAGATCTATAGGTTTAGTGCCTTACAATTCTGAATTAGAGTGTACTATTAGAAAAATTTGAAAATACCTGGAGCTATCAGAACTTGGGGGGAGTTTTCACAAAATTTTCTATCAAAATATTATCCTCCTCTAAAACTACTAAGCCGAGGAATGATATCACATCTTTTTGTCAGTTTGATGGAGAATCTATATATGGAGCTTGGGAAAGATTTAAAGATCTTCTTAGGAAGTGTCCACACTATGCTTTACCAGATTGGTTAATAATTCAAACCTTTTATAATGGATTAGTGGGATCTTTGAGATTGATTATTGATGATGTTGCTAGTGGATCATTAATGTCAAAACCTTTTGATGAAGCATATTTGTTAATTGAAGAGATGGCTACTAATAATTTTCAATGGACCTCTGAGCGAGTAAATCTTAAGAAAGTAGCCAGTATTCATGATTCTGATGTAATAACTATGATAGTCTCTCAAATTGCTACACTTTCCAAGAAAACAGATCAAAATGGAATGAATTATTCTCGAATACTCCCAGAGTTAGAAGAAAATTTATCAGAACAGATGATAGACTTTTAAATGGCTTATGAAACATTGAATGCCATAAATAACGAAGCCAATGATCCTTATTCGAATTATTATAATTCTGGTTGGAGGAATCACCCGAACTTCAATTGGAATAACACCAATGTTGTTGTTAACCCACAATGAGGAAACAATCCTATGAATCCAGTTGGAAATCTGAATAACTAAAGAAATACCAATTATAGACCTTCTTATCTTCCCAGTTTTAATAGTAATCAATAATTTAAGGAAAAGAAGTTTTCTACTGAAGAAATGATTCTGAATATGTATAATCAAATTCAAGCTCAAAACATTGCAATAAAGAACATTGAGAATCAATTAGGACATATCTTTACTGCGCTTAATAAAAGACCTTCTGGAAGTCTTCCTAAAAATGTTGAGATCAATCCAAAAGATCAAAACAAAGAGCAAATTAAAGTTATTCAATTAAGGAGTGGAGAAGAATTGGAACCAAGAGTTTAAAAACAAGTCGAAGTTGAAAGAGAGGAAGTGAACATTGAGAAAAGTTCTAATAAGATATATCTAGACGAATATCTGCTAGAACCAATGAAGATAACTATTGAAAAACCACCTCCTCATTTTCCTCAAAGATTAAAGAAATAGAACAGGGATAACAGATTTGTAAAGTTTTTGGAAATTCTTAAGAAATTAATGATTAATATCCCCTCTATTGAAGCATTAAAGCAGATGCCTGATTATGTAAAGTTTATGAAGGATATTCTTAAAAAGAAAAAAAAAATTAAAGAGCACGAGACTATTGCACTTAGCAGTGAGTGTAGTGCAATTGTTTTGAAGAAGTTTCCAGAAAAACTTAAAGACCCAGGTAGTTTTACTATCTCATGTGCTATAGATGAGAAGTTTTTTGGAAGAGCTTTATGTGATCTTGGAGCTAGTCTTAATCTTATGCCTTTATCAACTTTCAATAGATAGGGAATAGGAGAAATCTCACCTACATCTGTGACTAATACATCTTCCACAACTCCTTTAGGATAAGTGATAGAACGATCAGCCTTAGGCTTTTCCTTTGACTATCTTAGAGGACTAGAGATGGAACCTACCCCTTTAGAAACTCAACCACTTTTTAACTCCCTGCAAACCCCACAAACTTGATTGTAAACCCCTAATCACCTAGAGGGTTGAGATCAAATGTGGAGGTTTAAAGGATGAGTTCCCTATAGGACTCTTTGGCCTTAAGATCACCACTAGGTGGCTCGGTGCAGTGAGGGTTCACTGCACACATAACACTTTCACACACATTCCAAATCCTAAAACTATTCATGCCTAGCTTGACTTCCTGACTCATGTAGATAATTCATATGGATGGACCTTAACCCCTAGGCCCTTGGCTAAGAGGGTCAGGAACAACATAGTGAATGCCTCAAACTCATGGCTCCTATGGACTTAATATGGCTTCATGGCTTCATGGCTCAACCAAAATGATTCCATTTCACTCACACTGGCTCAATTTTCAGTTTTCCAAAATTTTAATTTTTGACCCCCGGGGCCCCGGACCCACTAAACCTACTAAAAGCCCTTGAAACTACCCAAAACCACCGAAATTTCCAAATCACCCAAAAATTTTCCAAAATTAACCTTGAACATTTCCCTACCAATCAAATTGATTATTTACAGCCAAAAATACCAAAATTTCCAAAAATACCCCCAATACCCTCCAAATTACCAAAATGCCCCTCTTGACCCAAAAATCCAAAAATTCAGAAAATTCCCAGAAAATTCCAAAAAATCCCAAATATTCCCAATTTCATTTTGTTCAACTATACCATGGGTCAAATGTTCCAATTTACTCCACTTTTACCAAAACCCCCAATTTAGCCCATTTTAAACCCAAATGAACCCAATGTCAAACCAAATCACCCCAATTGACCTCAATTTTGGTCCAATTCAATTCTAAACTTCAATTCAATATCCCCAATATCAATCTAGACCAAATTCAAGCCCAATTTGATTGACATTTGAATCCAATTTCATCTTTAAACTTAAAGCCCAATTTTGACCCATAACCCAAACTTAGCCCGAACCAACCCAATTCAACTCCAATTGACCCCAAATCTTTTCTAAACCTTCCCTAACATCTCCATAAACAAAAAACTAACATAATTTTCCCAAAAATTGAACCCAAACCCAAAATCCCCAATTTAGCCTAAACCCAAGCTTAACCCTAACTTAGCCCAAATCCCAAAATTGAACCCCAATCAAAGTTGAAAACTCTTTGTAACACACCTATAAACATTTCTCAACATCAATTTTACATCAATTTCAACATTAGCCCAACCCCAGCCTAAGTTAGCCCAATTTGGCCCGCCTTAGCCCCTTTACCAAATAAACCCAAATCCAATCCAATTTAATCCCAAATCACTCCAAATTTGTTTTAAATCACTCATGACATATACTTAAACTAAACCCAACTTTTATTTGGCATGGACCTTTATAATTTTTTTGATTTAAAAGCCCATTTTGAAACATAAAAAACCCATTCCCCTAAAACCAAATTTTAAAAGCCCAAACTTCATGCTAAAGCCCATATGACACTCCATTCATCATTTCACTAATTAAAATCATCCCTAAATTCTAAATTAACAATCAAAATTTTCTAAATTAAGCCATATGACAAACCACTAAATTCCATGAAACCAAGCTAACTTTTCCCAATCCATATAAGAGCCATGGAGCCATCCTTAAGCCCCATGTGAAGCCATGAAAGGTTTGACATGTGACCATACCACATTGGGCAAATGGAGGAAGCTCTTTCTAGGTTCCCTTAAAGTCATTAGCCTTAACCATGATTACCCTTAACCCAAAATTAATCCAAATATGTTTGGATGTGGACTTCACCACACATGTGAGCCTGACCCACCTGACCTCCTCAGCCCAAAATTAGGCCATGGGGAGGTGAACTAAGCCCAAATACATGGGTTGACCCAAACCAAGCCAAAATCACCTCTTCCCCTTTCCATTTCAATTCATCCTCTTTACACATGGAATTTGATAATTGAACTCACAAACCTCAAGCACTGATCCTCCTGATCACAATAGTGACCTGACCCTGGCTGGCCGGCCACTACAGTCGCCGGAAAACACCAGGCTGAGAGGTCCAAATCAACCAAAAATTGCATTTCCCCATGGCTGAGCTGCCTCACTCCAAATGGCCATTGTGGCTGTTCTTCTCCTCACCAGAGCAGCTGATCCCAACCCCTAACTCCCCCTGAGAGGCCATGGCCATGGCTATTTAAGCCAGCCAACCCCTCTCGGCCAAAAGGTTGGTTGAAATCGACCTTCACAAAATCCATCCAAACTCCTCACAAAGCTTCCTCTAGCCAAGAGCATTTGATCCCCACTGTCCTCCTGCCCTAATTCTCACTGATTGAGCTCAATTTTGGAGCTCAATTCTCAGGCCAGAACAGGACACTTTCAGATCCTCCACCAAAATCAAATTAAACTCTCCCACACCTGCACAAGACAAAGAGAAGGAGTTCCCCAGTGAAAGCCCCCTCTCCAGGCCACCCATTTGTTCTAGCCTCTAGAGGTTGAAATCGGGTCTGGTGGAAATCAGGTCTAGGCAATTCCTCAGGGCCAGAGACTTCATCTGGAGCTTGCTTGGACTCAATCGAAGGTGACACAACTCTCAGATCGAAACTTCACTTCTCTGAGCAAAGGTATGAGCTCTCTCTTCTTCCCGAGCTTCTGAACGTTCTCTATTTTGATTGAGTTAATTTCATGCCACATAAACCATATGGATATGTTCGTCTCTTCAAGACGAATCCATAGAGTATAAGAACATAAAAATCCATTGAGAATCGAGTGAGATCTTAGGATTTTAGTGTGGACGGTCGCGTGTGCACACCAGTCGTAGACGATGACCGGGAGCCGTTGGATCGCGTGTGTATCGAGCGGAAGGCTCAGATGGCGTCAGACCAAGAGATGGTATGTGAACCGCAGGCCCCGTGGCAGCTGACTCAGATGGCAGTGTCGAATGGGAGCGTGCCGCGTGGGCTTTCGGATATGCCGAGGATGATAGGGCGTCGTGCTGGATAAGTAGAAAATTAGGGAATTTTCTTATTTATTAAATACCCAGAACTTCAAAAATGCATATCTTTGTGTAGAAAAATCATAAAAATAAAAAAATACTCTCTTGCTCAGTGAACAGAGGAGAATAATGTGGAAAAGAAATCAAGTCATTTCATTAAGTATTTTATTTTTAGTGATTTATTTACTCTCTGTGGTATTTTAATTCTCCATTTGCATTGACAATTCACCATGGCATGAGACCATGGGGCTTCTGAAGCCTCTGAACTTGGGAACATTCCTTGAATTTTCCAAGGTCAGAGGCCATTCCTATGAGAAGTTATTGATTTTTCAATTGCATGTTACTATTTTGAGTATTTTAATTCCAATAGTTAGCATGTTGTGAAATAAATTCTAGGAAAATTTGGTGATATTTCTTATGACCAGAGGAACTTATGAAAAATAGGTTTTGAGTTAATTCACATGAAACAACCCTGATTAGCCTAAACACCCAAAATTGAACTTTAATTAATTAGGGTTAACTACACATCAAATTAACTTGAAAACTTTAAAATTTGAGCTGATCCCTATTGAAATTTCTAAAATCCAATTGTTTGAAAACTTTAAACGTTGAAATTCTTGAGAGCAAAACCACTAATCATTATCGAGAGTATTCTTAAACGATTCCCGTCATTTAAGATGTAATTAACTATAGGGGCTTGCCCTTATAGGGAACTTTAAGAACCCAGGTAATATAAACCCTGCTTAATTCCTTTATATTAAGCAGGGGAACTTGTCGGCTTATAACATTGGTTCGCAGACCAAACGGATGTCACAAATCTTCTAGTTTATTTAACGGAGCCCCATCCTTAAGCAGTGTGTCTATTCTTCGGGATAGATACACGGTTTGTGATGCGGTGCTTGTTTATATAAACTACTTGGAATGTGAGATCTGTTTGATATTTCATATCTTAAAATTTTCAAACTTAAAATTATTTTCAAAATCAAATGATACTTTCTAAATTATATATATATATATTTAAATTAAATTTAAAACCTAAAATTCGCCGACAATTTCTGTAGGCGACCCCTTTTCAAAAATACAACACACACAACCTAAAAATATGCCGACAGATAGTTAATAGAAAAGTCTAATGGCTGGATTTTATGTTCTAGAAAAGGAATTTAGAACTCACTTAAAATGAGGGCAGCAAATTGACCCCCAATGGGTGTGGTGTGCTAAACAAGCACGTTGTGTGTAATGGTTTTAACTGAAGAGATCAACGATTCCTGAAGAGATGTCTAAGAACAAATACTTATGACCGACTGCATACCAAATTAGTCTTGAGATTGAATCTGAGTTGGGTCTTTCACTCAGGAAGCCTCAACTCAAAGAAGGATTTCAGAAAAGAATATGAAAATCTCTCGCTAGGAATTAGTAGGCAAACAATATCTAGCTTGTAAATTCAAGTTACTAGGTTATGGGGATGTGAAAAAGTACCAAGGAGATTTAAATGTGAAGTTCATGTTTTGAATTTTGTTTGTTCGTTCATTTTTCTTTTTTTTTTTAGAGTCATGATTTTTTTTTAGATTCCTAAGGAATGGAGTTTATTTAAAATTTTCTTGTAAAGATTTTGGTTATTTGGCGAATTGATTTGATGAGAGGACTAGATCAAGCTAGAAAACACAAGGACTCACATGCAACTTAAGAACTAATGATGGAATTAGAAGTGTTACTCCATTTAAGGTGGTCTGCTACTTATCCTCAAAATTTGATAGAAGGATTGGAACACCTTACTACATTTTAAGGTGGTTTGATACCTATGGTCTAATACTTATCCTCAAAATTTGCAAGAAGGATTAGGATGTCTTACTCCATTTAAGGTGGTCTGATACCTATCATAGGAATTTAAAAGAAGGATTAGTATGCGTTACTCCATTTAAGGTGGTCTGATTCCTATCCTTGGAATTTCAAAGAAGGAATAGAATGCCTTACTCCATTTAAGTTTGTTTGATACTTATCCTCAAAATTGTGAAAGAAGGAATATGATGTCTTAATCTAGTTAAGGTGATCTGATACCCATCCTCATAATTTTTGAAAGAATGACTATATCCCTTCTTAATTTAAGGCATACCTCAAAATTTGAATGAAGGATTAGGATGCCTCACACCATTTAAGGTGTTCTGATTCTTATTCTCAGAATCTAAAAGAAGGATTAGAAAGCCTTACTCCATTTAAGGTGGCCTTATACCTATTCTTTGAATTTGAAAGAATGATTTGTGGAAAGTTCGTGGAATGGTGGAATTGTAAAAATTTATGAAATTTTGGAGGCGATTTGTGGAAATTATGGAAAAATTTGGAATTTTTGAGGCATTGTGAGAGTTGACGAAATTTGTGGAGGTTTTTTGAAAATTTATGGAATTTATGCCGTCATGAGAATTTTATGGAATTTACAGAAATTACGTAAAATTCCATTGATGAGATTTAAAAGGATTTCAACTCAGTCCGGTTGAAGTAAGATGTGAAATTTGATTTTTTCCTGTATTTTAATTTTTTTAAGTGGGTTTATTAAATTTTCTAGTTTTAGTATTATTATTATTTTCCTTTTGTTTATGTACATATCTTTTGTTTGCATCATTCTTTGTTCAATGATCATTGTGGAACTGAATCAATGTTCACTCTGATGACTTTAAATCAATTATAGAAAGTGGCAAATGTAGAACATGCAGATTTACAATGAATTGTTGGACTCAATACAATCATTGTTAATTTCTTTAAAAGCTGATAAAATGGAGTATGATTTGATGGTATCGTCCCAATGTACATCAAAACTTGATGGTGATATCCGTTCATAGATTACAACCCTTATATCCATGTCTTCCTTCCTTCATGCAACATCTTCCCTTAGTCACCTGGAGTTACGTGGAGAGCAACCTCACCTCCTAAGGTATACTTCAAAATAGAAGTCTTTTTGTATACCCATAGAGGTGTGTTGTCTCATAACTCCAAAGGCTACAACCCTTCCCACTCTTGGTCTGGTCGGTAACTGAAAGGTTGTTTGATGTTGTCCATCTTTCTGAAGGTAACCAAAACTTCTTTCTGGGACTGTAGGGATGCAGTGCTTTTCTAAATCTACCCTATTTACTTTGATCACTAAAATTGTTCCAACGGGCAAAGGGATCTCGACCGTTCCTTGAATTTCTTCTGGGCTAACTATATGTAGTTCTTTGTCGAACATGATATTATATTCATTAATAAATGAGACTAAGCTTAATGGCCTCAGGAAGTCTTGATGATTTTTGTGGGGTGAGATGTAGTCCACTTCCTTGTAAATGTTGATTATGCAACTGTTGGGAATGCAATCCACAAGTTAGATGTGTTATGTGATGCGACTTTGTATATGCTTTAAAATACAAGAATTTGATACCACTTTTTAGAATATTTAATTCCTGGTAAATGGCTTCAAAAACTTGATGTGTGAGGTTTACTTTTATTAATTTATATTTAGATTTTATAATAATTATTGCAAAAGTCACAATTTTAAACGCAAGTATACATATCGTTCAAGTAATACAGGGCTCTAATGGAGTCCTGGTTATCGATACCACAGGGATAGTAAATTTATAAAAAGTAAGAAATGTAAGAAATATTTTGGAATTTTCAAATAAAATACAATTTATATATACTTATATATATATATATATATATATATTCAAATTTAGTTAACTAATAATTTTACTATAAGCAAGCAGTAAGCAGTAATAAAGTAAAGTAAGCAATAATTAAAATTCAATGCAAGTAAAAAAAACGACTTTCTCCTTTTCAACTAATCCAAGATTTATAGAATAATTATCTTCTGTAGGGAATTTAGATTATGGTATTGTGTCAAATAGAAGCATTCATATTCTTTACCCTTTGGATCAGGTGCAAAGAATATTGACTAATCTATAGATCGGTTCAGGATATTTTATTAGTAGAATGGGTTAATCTAGGCTCACACTACTAGATGTCCAAGGGTGGCTTTCGTCGGCCCTACCAATGACTCGTTCCCTTTCTATAAACCAAATTATTAGAATTTAGTCTGTCACTCTAAAACTAATTAATTTTACGCCCAATAAATAATATCTTCCTATTTATTTGCACTTCACCTTAAATAATCCGCGTATAGCCTGCGATTACCTAAGGATTCATGTGATATCTATAAGTTAAGAATTTATTTCCGGATAGGTCTCAAAATTCTCCAACAGATTTTAACAATTTAAATGGCCAATTTAAAAGGTAAACTAAGATCAGGTATTAATATCATCACAATGATTTAAAATATTTTAAATTTAATTCTCCTACAAAATTTAATTGATTTTTTATCTTTTCATAGTTGAAGGAGAAAGTTAACTAACTACTCAGAACACATTGAAATAACACAACAAAATATATTTATAAAATTTTGAACCAAAGTAAAAATACTTATCTGAAGTGTTCCTTCAAGTGATCCGCTGACATCTACTGACTCCAAAGTGATGATGAAAGACTCCAACAGCAACAATATACAATAAATACTCAAAATAAACTCACTAGATATAAAATAAAGTGGCACCCTAAGTATGGAAGAGACTAAATAAAACTAAAAGGGGAGCGAAGATGCTAAAATAGGTATAGGTACTAAGAGGGGGGTGGTGCGATTTTTTCTGTAGAATGGGATCCTATTTATATAGCTCTGAATTTGACCAGAGGTTGTTTAAGGCACCACTTCAAAATTCATCCAAATTCAATGCATCTTCTAGAAGGTAACTGTCGCGCCTAGGCGCCAGGATGTGGAGCCTAGGTGCCGAACTCTGTGACCAGGTCTTTCGCACCTCTTCACTTTAGATCGTATCTCTTCGCGATCCAGACCGTTTCCTTGTGTACAAATACATTTTATCACATGTCCTATATATTAGGAGTAACTTTCTGTTTTTTAGAAGCTCCAATAATCGGTTAACACCATCAAAATACCTGCCCAAAGTCGTCAAAAATCTTGACAGCGTCTGTATGGAACTGGCGCTTAGGCGTCGAATTCTGGTGCCTGGGCGTCAGGCTAATAATTCCAAAATTTTGCTCCATAAGCTCCATTTTTGCTCCTTTTTCCTTCATTTTCTCCCTTGGACTCTTTTTTAATCATCTATATCCAAAAACATGAAAATACCTTTCATTAAAGCATAATATCCTTAAGAATTGAATAATAAACAAGGCAAAGAAATGGGTATTTTTTAGGTAGATCAATGTGCAATGACACCATCTTCTTAATCATCTTCTTTATAACATATGGTATCAGGTCCACTTCATTATGTTTGATAATCCCCTGAGGATTCCATGCATTGTCATAGGCAAAGTTGTAGCAATAACCACACTGGTTGGTTATCCTTGCCTTATCCCTCATGCATTTCTTTATGCGACTTTCCTGGATTTTCTCCCTCAAATCAAAAATGCAATTGATTATCTTCCTCTACTTGTACTCGGATAACATATCAGTGTCCAACTCCAATCCATCTAGGATATTGACATATTTTCCCCGCATACTCTCAAAATGTTTAAAGTTTTATTTTCCAGACTCTGGAACTTCTTCAATTCATACTCAAAGATTATTTCTAGCTGCCTCGGCTTAGCAAACAAAGGAGCATATGGTTAGACAGTGGGTGTTTCTTGCTCTTCTGTACTATCAGGACCATCGCACACTCTATTAGGGGGATGTTCCATTATAGACATTCACACATGGATCACTTAGCGTATACTCCAGAAGAGTGAGGTCCATGGCTAAATCCAACTCCTTCTATCTTAACGCAAAGTGGGGAAGATCATCCCCTACTGACTGCTTAAGAATGCTCTTCTTCTTGAGCAACTGGAATATGCTCTGAAGCTACATCTCTGACCTATATCTGATACACCTAAAATAATTAGTGTTGTAAAGCACATTTTTATACCTATTTTTGATGATATTACACTTTAATGGAAAATATTTTAATGTTTTTCTTGCATGTATGATGAAAATGAGTGATTGTGATGAAAGGAACAAAAAAGGATCAAATTTGGAGCAAAAATTGGAAGGTGTGCAAATTTGGCCTCTGGCGCCTATGCGTTGGATGACTGGCGCATGGGCGCCACAGCTCAAGTGATGAATTTTAATTAATTTTGGCCCAAATTTGAAGTGATTTTTTAAGTATCCTTTGGTTTAAACTTCATTAACATCCCACTAGCACCAAAACTCATTTAAAATTTGAATGGATGGATGCATCTCTTGGTGCATTAATTGAATTTGGACATAATTTGCAGAGACATCAAAGCACCTTTTGGAGAATTATTAAAAATGAAGAATTAAAGATCAGAAGGGGGCGCTACACCCAAGAGAAGATTTTTGAATAATTTTTTTGGGGGAGAAGTTGGAGAAAAGCTTGAAGTTGTTTCCAGGGAAAGAGGAAGGAAGAGAGTCTTCTTCTCGCCAAATTTTCTTTACTCTACTACTTTGCTATATCATACTTTGTAATAGAATTTAGAAGAGTCAATCCTTAAAGTTGGGTGCCAACCTCTAAGGAGTTATTTTGTGGAAAGCAAAAGATTCAGAGGAACTTTTAGAGACTTGTGGAGAGGATTTTTAGATAAGTCTTTATCTTTGTTTTTACATTTGGTTTTTAAGTAAGACATGGTGTGTTTTCACTAAGTTTTCTTCTTTCAAATCAAGTTGTGTTTGTGTTTTCTCCATGAGTTCTGAGTAGTTTTATTTATCTTTTCCTTTCAAATGGAGAAGTAATGAAATTATGAAAGGAAGTTGTGCCAAGTATAGATGTTTAATGTTGGAAGAAGTTAGGATGAATCACTACCTTGCACTTCCTTTACTTCTTAATTTGTCCAATTAATATGTTAAAATTTTTTGTAAGATCATGTAAGAACCAATGCGGTATTGTCTCAATCGACAATTGGATTGAATCACATGCATTTATATGGGTGAGAATTGTAGTCCATACATTTGAGTGCAAATAAAAAAGGAGATTTGCTTTTATTAGGGAGTAAAATTAGAGGACTTTAGAGTGGCAGGCTAAAGCCTCCTAATTTAGTTTGAGGCAAAAAATTTTGTTATGAGATTTTAGCCCCTAGATGGAGGGAAAAGAGGGAACTCTAGAGTGAGTGCTGGCATCTTCCCCGCCTAACCCATCTATAAAATTTCAAAGCTTCAAATTAACCAATGTTCTTTAAAGATCCAAGTAAGGGTAAAGAATATAATTGCTCCTTTTTGGCACAACACATTTTGATATTTCCACAATGAAATTTCATAATTATTACTGATTCATGAAAGAGGAAAAAAAATATTTTATTCTCATTGCTTTCATATCATTTTTAGAGTCTTTTTAATTTTAATTGCTTGCTCTACTTTTTCTTAGAAGAAAATTTCAAAAATAATTTTCAAACTTTCTATATTAAAACAAACTTTACCGAATTAATTTGAAAATTAAAAAGTTATTTTTCTTATTTCTTTAAAGATTTAGACATTTCCCTCTGGGTTCGATATCTCGGAGCTTAATCAGAAAGTCTTATATTTCTTGATAAACGATACATATACTTGGGTAGAATCCCATATTATAAAAAAATTAAAATATATTTATTTTTTGCTTTGGAATCAAGTCTTTGGTGTCGTTGCAAAGAAAGAGATATTATCATTGAAAAGAAATATAAAATCAAAAACGTAAGCATAAATATCTGGCGGAGTCAAATTTTTAGCGCCGTTGTCAGGAAAATTAATTAAAATTTCATTTATAAAAAGATAAGAAAGATCAAAATTTTTACGTTTTTTGTGCTTTTGTTAATGTGTTTTATTTTATTTTATTTTCTTTTATTGTGTATGTGTAGTTCAGGTTATTAAGGACTTGTGTCTTATGATTCTCAATTAGAGAGAACTATCAGAAAAATCAAAAAAATTAAAAATACTGAAACAGATAAAAATGATCAAGAAATTGCGAATCAAGAAAATCAAAATGTTAACATCCATCAAGAATTTAGAACTTTAAGAGATTATGTTAACCCTATAGTGGATGAACTTCATGGTAGTATTCAACACCCTGCTGTAGTTTCTAAATCATTTGAACTTAAATCTGCTATTATTCAAATGATATCTAATAATCGGTTTGGGAGAGCACCAACTTAAGATCCTAATTTACATCTTACCAATTTCCTAGAATTGTGTGCTAATTTTAAATATGATGGTGTTTTGGATGATGTTATTAGACTTATGCTTTTTTCCTTTCTCGCTGAGGGACAAGGCTAAGATATGGTTAAATTTGCTAGCACTTAGACCTATCAGAACTTGGAGTGATTTAGCGCAGAAATTCCTTGCTAAATAATTTTCATCGTCAAAGACTGCGAAGCTTAGAAATGATATTACATCTTTTTATCAGTTTGAAGGGGAATCTTTTTATGAAGGGTGAGAATGATTTAAATATCTCTTAAGAAAGTCTCCACATCATTTGATACCAGATAGGTTAACAATTCAAACTTTTTACAATAGATTAGTTGGATCACTTATATCTATTATCGATGCCGCTACTGGTGGTTCATTAATGTCTAAACAGTTTGGTGATGCATATGCTTTAATTAAAGAAATGGCTACTAATAATTTTCAATGTCCTTCTCAAAGGTTAAATCCTAAAAAGGTAGCCAACATTCATGAAATGATGTATTTGCGATGTTAGCAAATTAAGTTTCTGCAATCTAAAGGAAGATAGACCAATTTGGGATGAATTTTTCTCATCTGATTTCCATGATTGAAGAAAATTCATTAGGCCAAATGGTTGATCCTCAAACTTCACCAGAAACTTTGAATGCTATAAGTAAGCCTAATACTTATATTCCAATTATTATAACCCATGTTGGAAAAATCATTTGAACTTTAACTCGAATACCAATAATCAGGGTGGTAGCAATCAACAATGGGGGAACAATCAAGTAAACTAATTAGGGAACTAAAATAATCAAGGGAATAATAATTATAGATTAACCTATCCTCCATGTTTTAAAAATACTTCACAATTTAAGAAGAAGAAGTTATCTATGGAAAAAGTGGTGTTACAAATGGAAAATCAATTGCAAAGTCAAGGAGCTACAATCAGAAATATTGAGAATTAATTGGGACAAATTACCAATTCATTAAGTAATAGATCCCAAGGAACGCTTCCTAATATTACTGAAGTAAATCTAAGAGACAAGAATAAAGAGCAAGTAAAAGCAATTCAATTAAGAAGTGGAAGAGAGTTGGAGGTAGAGTTCAAAAAGAGATTGAAGTAGAGAAAGAAGAGATTGAAGAACCAAAAGAGGACGCTCCGAAAGGTTTGGAAAGACCTATTTCTCCACCTAAGATTGATTTAAAAAAGACATCACCTCCATTTCCTCAGAGACTTCGACAACAAGTGTTGGATAAGTAATTTTCTAAGTTCTTGGAGATATTTAAGAAGCTTACAATCAATATTTCATTTGCTGAAGCCTTAGAACAAATGTAAAGCTATGTGAAATTTATGAAGGATATTCACAATAGAAAAGGGAAGTTTGAAGATAATGAAACTGTTGCACTTAGTGAAGAGTGAAATGCAATAATTCAGAAAAAACTTCCTGAAAAGCTTAAAGATCCTGGTAGTTTCACAATTTCATGTACAATTGAAGACAGATTTTATGGAAAAGCTTTATGTGATTTGGGTGCAAGAATTAACCTTATGTCATTATCAATATTCAAAATACTGGGATTAGGAGAAATAACCCCTACTACTATAACTCTATAATTAGAGGATCGTTTGATCACATATCCTAAAGCAGTTATAGATGATGTTTTGGTGAAGTGGATCAATTTATCTTTCCTGTTGATTTTATTGTGTTGGATATGGAGGAAGATAAAGAGATACCTATAATTTTAGGGAGACCTTTCCTAGCCATGGGCAAAGCGATGATATATGTGCAAAAAGGGGAATTAATGATGAGAGTTAATGACCAAATTGTTACATTCAATATTTCAAAATCAATGAAATATCCTGCAAGAGGTAAAGATAATGAATTCTATAAGATGGATGTTATTAGATATTTAAGAGAATGTCATTTCAAATCAGATAATGAAAAGAAACTTGAAAGTGAAGAAATCGTACACGAGCAAGAAGAGGAATTACAACATTCTGAAGACTTTCATGAGGAAGATTTAAATTATGTTCATGAAAATTTTGAATTGTTGGACATGACTGAAAAAGATGAATCTTTTAGTCCATCAATTGAAAAATCTCCAGAACTTGATTTAAAGTTTCATTTGAAATATACTTTTAGGTGATTCCTCAACTTTTTCAGTTATAATTTCCTCTCAATTGACTGAAAAAGAAGAAGAGAGTCTGATTGAAATTTTAAAGAAATATAAGAAAGCCTTTGGATGGACAATAGCTAATATTAAAGGAATCAGTCCTTCAATTTGTATGCATAGAATCCTTATGGAAGATAACTGCAAACCTCGGGCTGATCCTTAAAGGAGATTAAATCCTATCATGAAAGAAGTTGTTAAGAAAGAAATTTTAAAGTGCTTGGATGTTGGAATTATCTACCATATTTCAGATTGTTCATGGGTTAGTATTATTCACTGCGTTCCTAAGAAAGGAGGAGTTATTGTGATTGCTAATGAAAAGAATGAATTAATACCAACAAGACAAGTTACAGGGTGGAGAATATGATTTAATTATAGAAAATTAAACCATGCACTAAGAAAGACCATTTTCCACTCCCCTTTCTAGATCAGATGTTGGATAGACTAGCTGGCCATAAATATTTTTATTTTCTGGATGGATATACTGGTTACCACCAAATACAAATTGCTCCTGAGGATTAAGAGAAAACAATGTTTACCAGTCCTTATGGTACATTTGCTTATAGAAAAATATCCTTTGGTTTATGTAATGCCTTTGCTACATTTCAGATATGTATGATTGCAATTTTCTGTAATTTAATTGAAAAGGAATTACAATTTTTATGGATGACTTTTCAGTATTTTGAATTTCATTTGAATCATGTTTAGAACATTTGTCTAAAGTGTTGAAACACTGTGAGAAACTAATTTGGTCCTTAACAGAGAAAAATCCCAATTTATGGTAGCAGGAGAAATAGTTTTGGGACGTCGTATATCAGAAAATGGTATGGAGGAAGATCCTGCAAAAATTCAAGTGATATCTAATTTACCTTGCCCAATAAATGTAAATGGAATTAGAAGTTTTCAGGGACATGCTGGATTCTACAGATGTTATATTAAAGACTTTTCAAAAATTTTCAAACCTTTATGTCGTTTACTGGAAAAGATGTCACTTTTGATTTTGATGATGAATGCCTTAAAGCTTTTGAAACATTAAAAGAAAAAATAATCACTGCACCTATTATAGTTCACCAAACTGGGAAAAACCTTTTGAATTAATGTGTGATGCTAGTGATTATGCTATTGAAGCAGTTTTAGGTCATAAATATGATAAGATTTTTAAAGTAATTTAATATGCTAGTAAAACTGTTAGCTCAAGTTAATTATACTACTACTGAAAAAGAGTTATTAGCTATAGTATTTGATTTAATTAATTTTGATCATATTTATTTGGAACAAAAAGTGTGGTGCATACTAATTAGTCTGCTATTAAATATTTAATGAAGAAAGAGGATGAAAAACCGAGACTAATAAGATGGATTCTTCTGTTGCAAGAATTTGATTGTGAGATAGTAGATAGGAAGGGTGTTGATAATCAAATTGCTGATCATTTGTTCAGGCTTGAAACTGAAAAATCTCTCTGTGATGCTAAAGAAATCAATGAACATTTTCCTGATGAAAAATTGTTCACTATTAATGAGTGGCATGTTTCGTGGTATGCCGACATTTTAAACTTTATTGTCAGTGATATTTTACCCTATGGTTTGACATACCAAGAGAGGAAGAAATTTTTATCTGAAGCTGGAACTTATTTTTGGGATGACCCATTTTTATATAAACAAGGAAAGGATCTGATCATTTAAAGATGTGTGCCTTTACAAGAAACTTATGAAATTATTCGAAAATGTCATAATTCTGATTATGGGGGATATTTTGGAGTTGATAAAACTGCATATAATATCTTATAATCTGGATTTTATTGGCCTACAAATTTTAAGGATGTTAATGCTTATATTAAAAATTGTGATAGATGTCAATGTGTAGGCAATTTTTCTAGAACAAATGAGATGCCCCTCAATTATATGTTGGAAGTTGAACTATTTTATGTTTGGGGATTAGATTTCAGGGGACCATTTATACCTTCTTTTAGAAATACATACATTTTAATAGTAGTAGATTATGTATCCAAATGGATAGAAACGGTTATTTTATCTCGATGTGATGCTTAAAGTGTTGTAAAGTTTTTAAGAAAGAATATATTTTTCATATTTGGAATAGCAAGAGTTATCATAACTGATGGGAGAAGTCATTTTAGAAATACAAATATGGAAAAGTTAGCAAAGAAATATCATATTAATCATTGCATTGCTACTGCTTATCGTCCGTAGACAAGTGGTTTGGTTGAATTATCCAATCATGAAATTAAAAGAATATTGGAAAAGACTGTAAATCCAAACAGAAAGGATTGGTCAATTAAACTGACTTATGCTTTGTTGGCCTATAAGCCTACATAACTCTTATAAGAATGTCCCCATATAGGCTAATTTTTGGAAAAGCTTGTCATTTACCAGTTGAACTTGAGCATAAAGCATATTTGGCTATTAAAGATTTCAATTATAATTTGAATTATGCTAGAGAAAGAGATTATTGCAATTGAATGAGCTTAAGGAGAAAAGGAATGAATCTTATGAAAATACTAAAATTTATAAAGAAAATATGAAGTTTTGGCATGATTATAAGATTCTTATTAAAAATCTTGAGTCAGGACAAAAAGTTTTGTTGTATAATGCTATAATGAAAATATTTGCTTGAAAACTTAAGTTCAGGTGGACATGCCCATTTATTGTGATGAAAGTTTATTCCTATGGAGCTGTGAATATTTAAGATCCTAAGACTGGAAAAATATTTAAAGTTAATGGACATAGACTTAAACCTTATTTTTCAGTCGATTAATTTAAACAAGATGAGTATATGATGTTGGGTCACTCAGAATAAGCTCTGGGTATATCAGGCTGAAGACAATAAACCCATAGTTATCAGCGTGCTTTGTTTTATGTTTGCTTTATGTGATTTGTTTGGTTTGATTTAAGATTATGTGGTAGTATTTTAAATTTTACATGCTATAGTGGTGTTATTTGGACCTTATTTGATGACTTAGAGGAATCAGAATGAGATTTGGACATTTAGCAGACCTATGCTAAAATGAGCACTGGCGGCTATGCGCCGCAGGTTGGTGCTTAGGTGTCAGAGTTACAAAAAATGTGAAAAATGTTTTCTAGTAGCCAAAGTCATGGGGAAGTGAATTTGGGAGTTATTTGGTAGTTTTAACACATCTAGAGTTGGTTTTAAGACTTCCCAAGTCTATAAAATGGCCCTGAATTAAAGAAATACTTGCCCCAGTTCTTATTTTCATTCTTGAGTCCAAGGAAGAGTATTTTGACTGAAAAAATGTCTTCTTGGGAGAGCGAAGTTAAGAAGAAAGTGGAAGCCAACAAGAAAAGTTTATTAGTGAAAGTACGCAAGAATTATTCAATGGATATCTGACCGTTAGTATTTAAGGAATTGCATAATACTTTATGAAAATCGAGGCTAGCATGGCATCAATCGAAGCAAAGGTAAATGAAACTAACACACATTTAGCGCACATGGATGGCAACTCAAAATGTAATTTAGTCATACAAGTCATGTGGAAGACACAAATAGAGCAATGTATCTGAAGAACAAATGGTTAGAAGAAGAAGATGTGAGAGTTTTTAATCATTTCCCGTTTTATCAGATTTATATTCTAGATGGTTCAAACGGAAATAACAGTGATTCTGGATATATTCCACCTACAGGAGATTGGAATTTAATTAAGTGAAGTCTTGTGAGTTGTTTTTCTATGTTCAGTCTTTTGTGTTTGTGATTTATGTTTGTGTTTTGTTGCACTTTAATTTGATATTTGTTACATTTTAATTATGTAAATTTGTGTTTAATGATTTGTGTTAAGAACTTATGTATTTGGGGAATTTCATCCAAGATGTTTGAGTAAAAACTTTTAGTTTGTATTAAGTGTGGTTCGTTATTAATGAAATATAAGTTTGTGTTTATGTGAAATTTCTTTGGAATAGATGGAAATTTTAGTGTAATTTTGGAGTATTAGAAGAGTTTATCGGGAGAAATAATTATTTGAAGTGATTAAGGGTGTTAACTAAGTGTTTTAGTGCAATTAAATTAATTGTCAAAATCTGTGCACTTGAGGCTATGCACCAAATTTCGCAGCCATGAGCCGAATGCTCCACGCATAAGTGTCGGTTCACAAAATTTGGTTTTCTACAGTTAAAAACCCAAAATTTGCCATTTTAACCCCCCCCACCTCACCTTCAACCTCTAGATTTCGCGAAACAGAAGCCTAGGGTATCATTAAGTTGGATCATTTAAGAGACGATTTCGACAAAATTTGTAAGATTTGAATTCTCTAAGGTATAATCACTTTTCCTAAGCAAAAAATTTTGGTTTTCACCATGTATTTTGAGTACATTATAGAAATATCTAAAAATCACTATTTATTGTGAAAATTTGAGGAAAAGAATGAGAAATTGCTTGGATTTAGTAGATTTTGCCTTTGGAGTTAAGTTAGCAAGTTTAGTTTGAATTTGAAATTTAAGGTGATTTTTTTGTGAATTTTTTGAAATGGCTCCAAAGTCGAAGCGCTCGAGAGAGAAGGCGGGATTTGATTCTGACAAATTCGTCAGTTATAGTGCAGAGGATCGATACGTCAATGCCCTACCGTCTCGTAAATTGATTCCAGAAAAGTGTTTAGCAAGCCAGAAGGAGATATGAAAGAAATGATTACTAGAAAAATTGGGAAAATTAATGTTGCTTCTCCGTTGTTGTTGTTGTTTCTGCAGTTATAGAGTTTTATGCAAACTTGCCAGCAGCAGAAGACAATTTGGTGATGGTTAGAGGTCAGCAAGTAGATTTTTTGTCTGTGGTAATTAATACTTTTTACCAATTACCTCCTGAGATGTTTTGTTTTATGCCAATTATCATCCTTCTGAGGGAGAGTTAGATGAGATAATGTCTTTTCTTACTGATGGAAGAGGTTTGTGGAAGATAACAAATGAAAGAAGAGTAAATTTTCAAGCTTCTAAGTTGAATGCCACTTCTAAACCATGTTATTACTTTATCTCATCTAAGTTGTTGCCTTCAAGTCATGTCAGTGAAGTTACGAGAGAGAGAGAGAGCTGTTTTGAACCATTGTATGCAGTAAGGAAAACCTTTAGACATTGGAGCTATCATTTTTTATTATGTTTTGAACTGTGCCAAAGCTGCTACTACTGCTGGTATGGGAATTCCTTCCCTAATTCATTCACTTTGTGACCGGTCTGGTGTTAACTTTGAAACTTGGGAAGAAGTACTTCAGTCACTTAGACCTGTTACCAGTGTAAATGTGAACACTTACACAGTGCATTCAGAATTTGGTTGGAAGGGAGGTTATGTTATAGATCCTAGTTTTGCTACTTCTACTTCTCGTGCTTCTACTTCACATGCATCATCCTCTAGAGATAAGTTTATGGGTTTACAGACTAGTTTGTATGGAAGATTTTGAAGAAGGTAAGTCTAACCAGAGAACATGTTAGAGATATGGATGGAAAGGTGGAGAATATTGAGAGATGCATTGTGAAACATGATGAGTATGAGGAGAACTATCAGCAGTATATAGATAAACTGGTTAGAGGTGACCACAGTGCTGAGATGCCTCCTCATCCTTTTTATATACCATAAGTGTCATCCAGAGATTAGAATGAGAGAGATGATGATGATGATGATGATGATGATGATGATGATGATGATGATGAGTAGGATTTATTTTTATGAGTTGTTGAGTTTGTGATGTTTGTATTTTTGTTATATGATGTTTGGAGTTTTATTTGTTGTTGTATTTTTTTGTAAACTCTGATATTGTGTAAACTGTAGTTGGACTATTTCCATTATGCACATTCAAATGTTTCTATGATGAATTAATGTTTTATGTTGTACTTTGTGATATGTTTGTGGTAGTAAATGTTTTAATGTGTATCTAGTGATTGAGTTTTTAGTAGTGTACTATTTAATTCCAAAAATTGTTAGGAAATTTAAAGCACTCATAGAAACCATTATTTAAATTACATATTCAAACTTTTAAAAATTTGCTACCATATTTATTATCTAGTATTGTTGTGATTTTAGTTATGTGAAGTGGTGTGTATTTGCTTGGAAAACCTCCACTACTGTAGAAGTCCTGTGAAATTTTTATGAAAAACTAAAAACCTAAATTTGATTTCATTTTTACTCATGTTTTTAAATTGTTATACTTGCATGTTTAGGTTAAGAAAATTACTACGAGCATGTTATTCTAGTTTTAAATTCTTACCCATGTATCATTTCTTATGCTTAAATGTTTTATCCTAACTAAAGTTTAAATTTTGAGGGGAATTTTAAAAAAAAAATTTCAAAAACTAAAATTCCCATTAGCGCCAAAATTCAATTAAAATTTGAATGGATGGATGCATCTCTTGGTGGATTCATTGAATTTTGACAAAATTTGAAGAGACACCAAATCATCTTTTGGAGAATTATTAAAAATAATGACTTAAAGATCAGAAGGGGGTGCCACACCCAAGAGAAGAGTTTTGAAGAAATATTTTGGCGGGAGAAGTTGGAGAAAATCTTAAAGTTGTTTCCAGGGAAAGATGAAGGAAGAGAGTCTTCTTCTCACCAAATTTTCTTTGCTCTTCTACTTTACTTTATCATTTTTTGTATTAGAATTTAGGAGAGTCAAACCTTAGAGTTGGACGCCAACCTCTAAATAGTTATCTAGTGGAAAGCAAAAGATTCAGAGGAACTTTCAGAGTCTTATGGAGAGGATTTTCAGATAAGTGTTCATCTTTATTTTTACATTTGGTTTTTAAGTTAAACTTGGTGTGTTTTCACTATGTTTTCTTATTTCAAATCAAGTTGTGTTTCTGTTTTCTCCATGAGTTCTAAGTAGTTTTATTTATCGTTTTCCTTTCAAATGGAGAAGTAATTAAATTATGAAAGGAAGTTGTGTCAAGTATATATGTTTAATGTTGGAAGAAGTTGTGATGATTCCACTACCTTGCACTTCATTTACTTCTTGATTTCGCCAATTAAGATGTTAAAATTTGTTGTGAGATCATGTAAGAACCAATGCGGTATTGTTTCAATTAACAATTGGAGTGAATGCATTTATATGGGTGAGAATTGCAGTCCATAGGTTTGAGTGCAAATAAATAGGGAGATATGCTTTTATTGAGGAGTAAAGTTAGAGGACTTTAGAGTAACAGGCTAAATCCTCCTAATTTATGTACGGCTTATTTTTTTTTAGGTTGTGTGTTTTATTTTGAAAAGGGGTCGCCTAACAGAAGTTGTCGGCGAATTTAAATTTTAAATTTAATTTAAATATATATATAATTTAGAAAGTAGTATTTGATTTTGAAAATCATTTTAAATTTGAAAATTTTAAGATATGAAGTCAAACCGATCTCACATCCCAAATAGTTTATATAAATGAGCACCGCACCACAAACCGTGTATCTATCCTTAAGGATAGACACACTGCTTGATGGTGGGGCTCGATTAAATAAACTAGAAGATTTGTGACATCCGTTTGGTCTGCGAACCAATTTTATAAGCCGACAAATTCCCTCGCTTAATATGAAAGCATTAAACGGGGTTTATATTACTCAGGTTCTTTAAAATTCCCTATAAGGGCAAGCCCCTATAGTTAATTACATCTTAAGTGACGGGAATCACCTAAGAAAACTCTCGATAATAATCAATAATTCCGCTCTCAAGAATTTCAAAGTTTAAGTTCTCGAAAGGATTGAAGTTTGGAATTTCAATAGGGAATGGATCAAATTTGGAACATTTTGTTTTGGGAATTCAAAGGAAGAAAAGTAGGAGAAATCACAGATTCGAAGTGAACTTCGGTAATCTCCCGACTATCCTATTGTTTGGCTTGAATTTAGGAAAGTCCTAATATTTATTTGATGTTTTGATCTTACCAATTTTAATTAATTAGGACTTATATTCGTATGACACAATCATACAAATAGCCTCGAAGATATGAGGGTTTATGTCGTATCGGACGACTACCTCAGAATCCTAAAACCTGTTAGGGCTTAATTTGCAGTGCAAATGCCTAACAAAAGGTCGAGGATTTATGTTGCACTAGGCAAACTACCTCGAAATCCTATGGCTTGGTTGTTTAATTCTAAGAAAGTTTTGCTGATGTAGATTCAAGTTTTGTCGACGACGATGACCGTGTCGCCCACCATGCTCCAAGCTCCTTGTTGTTGCAGAGGTTTTAGTTTTAGAAGTCATAAATCGGGGGATGAGAAAAGTGTTTTGGTTTAGAGAAAATCTTAATTTCCAAGTGTTTTCAATATTTTAATTAAAACAAATCTTAAAGTTGATTATAACGACACCGGTTAAGATCCCACGGTTCCATCCTTCCGGCATCATTATTTTTATCGGATTCACTTAGTCCGAGATGAATTTGCTAAACTCAATCGAATGAGTTCCACACTTTCATTTAGACCGTGGGAAATCCTGTTAGCAACATGTAGGTTACATCATCCGAGGTATTCCCGATCATCCAACAGGACGTTTTAATTTAGTTGTAATTGTAGTTTTGTGTTCGTTTGTGATTAAATTTTGAGTTGTTTTATATTTTGAAATGTTGTGGCGGTGAATTTTATCTTGCAATGACTTTTAACTTAGTTTTGGTTTCGGTTTTGGGACTATCCTAAAGGTGTGGGTTTTCATGCAACGATTGTTTATCATGCAAGAAAAGTAAGTGCAATGTAGTTAAATAAATTGCAATAATGTAAATTGCAAGAAAGTAAATTGCAATAAAATAAAAGCGTACTCGGAGGGTCTTCCCGTCATCCCAAGCTGCACTTAAAACACAATTAGAATATTTAAACAAGTTCCCAGTAAAGCTAAGGGAAGGGTTATGGTTTTCTACCAAGTTCCTAATCCTATAGCTAATCATTTCCTATGACGTCTAGGTTCTTTGTGTTTTGGTTTGAGGACGATTTTCTTCATCAAAGAATAATTAAGTTTAGTTGTTCTTATAAACATCCTATCATATCAAGGAAGTGCTTAAGACAAATCTTAAACATCTTTTCAATATTTCTAGGATTGTTTTAAGTCCAAATGAATTTAATTATATAAATGAATTAAACGTCCGGGGATTCAAATTTTGTTGTCTTGCTCAGTGAACTAGGACATTTGAATGTCCTATAAGTGAAGTAACATTTCATTTAATGTTTTGTTCAGGAGTTATAATAACCAAAGCTTTCGAGGGTAAATTGGTATTCAAATGATTTGTGATTTAGTTTAATTTCAATTAATGGGTTTAAATTTGGAATAGTGTTCAAGTTATTTTTAGATTTATTTTGGATTCTTTATGTCTTTGGTGATGTTATATTTAATTCAACTTAATTTAATTTAATTTAATTTAATCTTTAATTTAATTTAATTCAATTTAATTCAATTTAGTTTGACTTGATGTTAAATTAAATTAATTTGATTTGATTTAATTTAATTTAATTTAATTTAATTTAATTTAATTTAATTTAATTTAATTTTAATTTTATTTAATTTAGTTTAATTTATTTAATTTAATTTAATTTAATTTATTCATTTAATTTAATTTAATTTGTTTATTTAATTTAATTTAATTTAATTTAACTTAATTCAACTTTTAATTTTAATTTAATTTAATTTAATTTAATTCAATTTAATTTACTTAATTTAATTTAATTTTTAATTTTATTTTATTTTTAATTTTAATTGAAATTTTTAAAAGAGTTTAATAATTTAATTTTAGTTTAATGATTAAGTCTTTTAATATATTTTAAATTTGAGTTATCATTTTAATTAAGAATTGAATATTAATGAGATAATTAATTTAGGGATTTTTAAATTAAAGAATAAATCTCTTCCTAATAATATCCCTATTTTAATAATTCCAATTTCATTATTCTTCCAAATTTAATCAATTATTTAATTAAGGTTTAATCATTTTAAATTGCTTAATGGGTTTCTAGCCTTTAATTATTTAAATTTCAATCATCCAAATCAGATTAGGATCAAATATTTTACTTGTTAATTTTTTATTAAACCTAAAGTTTTAATTAAGGATTAAAAATTTTAATTGCCACTTTACCCTTTAAGCTTAATAATTTCATAACTCACTAAATTGAACTCAAATGAACTTGAAATTTTTATGTGACTTCACTCATATGTCAATAAAGATATGAGAGGAGAAAATGTGATTTTTCTGTATTTAATTTATTTATATAATTATTTTTGGTAGAAAATAGAGATTTCCAAGGAAAATTTAATAACATGACCAAGGGAAAGTTTCTGTCCTTAAGAAAATTAGGGGACATTCCTAATGACTAGAGGACCACTTGGACCAATTTTGGTGATTTTTTAAATTATATTATTTTTATTATAATTATTTTAAGTTTTGGAGTGTTAATTAATTTAAAAATAAAATAAATGTTGAAAAATGAATTTTATATTTTTCAAAAATCTCTCTGATATCAAGGAAATCAGAGAAGCAAATTTTGCAATTTTCTGATTTTTCTATGATTTATTATAATTATTTTAGTGAAAAAGCTAGAAAACATATTTTTTTATTTTAAAATTGCCCTAGAGCTTTAAAATTTAATATCTCACTAAATAGACCTAAGAAAAATATGGGGTTTGTTCCTAAGTGATTAAAATTCAAAATGTGACATTTTGGTGAATTTTATTATTTTTGTGATTTTTATTATTTTTTAATTATTAAAATATTAAAATAATATTAAAAAATCAACTTTTTTAGAAAATTGAAATTTTAATTTTCTTAAATTCCTCTGATATCAGAGAGGCTCCAAAACCAATTTGGTGAATTTTTAAAAAATATTTTGAAAGTTATGAATTTTTGAAGTTTAAAATGACTAAATGGCTTAATCAACCCAATTAGTAGGGCTAACCAAGTCCAATTGACCTCAAATTTTTATGGTAGGTTCCTCTGATCCTGAAGGTCAGTGGAAAATTGATTTCAAGTCAATTTGATGTATGGTTAGCTCTAATTAATTAGAGATCCATTTTGGGTGTTTAAGCCAATTAGGGTTGTTTTAAATGAACTAAATCAAAACCTATTTTTCCTAGGGTCCTCTGGTCATAAGGAACATCACCAAATTTTCCTAGAATTTATTTCACAACATGCTATTTATTGGAATTAAAATACTCAAAACAGTAATATGAATTTGAAAAATCAATAACTTTTCATAAGAATGGCCTCTAACTTTGGAAAATTCAGGGAATGTTCCCAAATTCAGAGGCTTCAAAAGCCCTATGGTTTCATGCCATGGTGAATTGTATAAATGCATGGAGAATTAAAAATATGCAGAGAGTAAATAAATTATTAAAAATAAAATACTTGATGAAATTAAATGATTTCTTTTCCACATTATTCTCCTCTATTCACTGAGCAAGAGGGTATTTTTATTTTTTTTTCTGATTTTTCTACACAAAGTTATGAATTTTTGAAGTTTAGGGAATTAAATAAATCAGAAAAATCCCTAATTTTCTATTTATCCACGTGGCGCCGCGTCAACCTCGGCAGCTCCGAAATGCCACGTGGCGCGCTCCCATTCGACGCCGCCATCTGACTCAGCGCTCCCGGGGCTCGCTGTATCGTTCCGTCTTCTGATCCGACGCGATCCTGGCCGTCCGTCCGCGCGTGTATTGGATGGACGGCATCCGTTCATCGTCCCCAAGTGTCCTCACCCGAGAGCCGTCCACACTAAATCCCTAATATCTCACTCGATACTCAATGAATTTTCATGTTCTTATGCTCTATGGATTCGTCTTCGAAGAGACGAACACATCTATACGGTTATCATGCATTGAAATTAAAGCATTTGAAATGGAGAATCTCCGAAGCTCGGGATGAAGAGTTAGCTCATACCTTTGCTCGGAGAAGTGTGGCTTCGATCCGAGGGTTGTTGCACCTTCGATTGGATCCCGGCAAGCTCCGCATAAAGTCTCCCGGTCCGGTGAATTGTCTAGGTATGATTTCTACCACGCCCAATCACAAAGCTTGGAGGCCGGAGCAACCGGGTGGCTCGGAGATGGGGCTTTGATGGTGGACACCTTCCTCGGTCCGGTGAAGGTGTAGAACCAATCAATTTGGGGATTGTCTCACCGTGGAGAAGTGTCCCGGTTTTGGGTGGAATTTCACTCGAGAAATCGGATTTTGGCAGTGGGGATTAGGGCAAATCGACACCGGGGATCAACCGCTCTAAGGGTGGAGAAGGGTTTGGAACAATTTTGCGTAGTTTCGGCAAGGTTTTTGCAACTCTCTTCTCATGGCCGCGAGGGGTCGGGTTTAAATAGAGGTGGCCTGGAGAGCCTCACGAGGATGGCCAAGGGTCGGGATCGACTGCTCCGGTCATGGGAAGAACAACCATGGTGGCCATCGAGCATGGGGCGGCTCAGCAAGGTGGAATTCCAAAGTTCGGCTCCTCCCAAGGTCTCGGCCATGGTGTTTTCCGGCGACCTGGGCGGCTGGCCGTGCAGGCATGGGTCACCCTCGTGTCCAGTGGGTCAGTGGCGGAGGTTTGTGCAGTCAATTGGCAATTGCCATGTGTAAAGGCTTTGAATTAAAATGGAATGGGGAAGGGGTCATTTTGGCTTCAATTTTGTCAATCCATTGGTTTGGGTTGGGTGCACCTCCCCATGGCCTAATTTTGGGCTGAGAGGATCAGTTGGGTCAGCCAAGAGAGAATGGTATGGTCTCTATCCATGATGAGGTGGCTAAACATGGTTTAGTGTGTGTCATGAATAAGGTTAAAAAGGCTTAATGAAAGATTAGGAAAGGAGCCCCTCCTCTTTCCATTAATGGCATGGTCACATGCCAAACTTTCATGGCTTCATATGGCTTGTGAATGGCTCATTCATGGCTCCATTTGGCTTCGGGAAAAGTTTAGTCAACTTCATAAAAATGGATTTTAAGGATTTTGGACATTTTGGTGGAAAGTTGGATGAAGCTTTATTTAGAATTATTTGATCATTGGATTAGGACTTAGGGATGATTTTAATTTAATGCATGATGAAGAGAATTTGTCATATGGGCCTTAGATTGATTTTGCCCCTTTGGATTTTGGTGGAGATGGGCTTTAGGAAGGTTTAAGAAAGTGGGCTTTTGGTTTGGAAATAAATTTATGGATGGGGAATTTGTGAAGGATTGGTCCAAACAAATGTTGTTTTTAGCTCATGGATGAGTCATGAGTGACTTGAAGCAAATCGGGAGTGATTTGGGTTTGAATTGGGTCGATTTTGGGTTCTTTTGGTGAATGGGCTAACATAGGCCCAAGTGGGCCAAGTTGGGCCAATGTTGGGCTAGGGTTGAAATTAATGTAAAATAAATGTTGGGAAATGTTTATGAGAGTGTTTCAAAGAGGTTTTGACTTTGGTCGGGCTTTGATTTTGGGGTTTGGGCTCATTTGGGTTAGGTTTGGTTTTAGGTCAAAATAGGGCCTTTTAGCTTTGAGTTGAAGTTGAGTGGGGTTTGGGTCTAAATGTTGGGAAAATCATATTAGTGTTTTGTTTGTGGGAATGTTAAGGAAGATTTGGAAAAGATTTGGGGTTAATTGGAGTTGAATTTGGTGAGTTCGGGTTAAGTTTGGGTCATGGGTCCAAATTGGGCTTTAAGGCCAAAAGTGAAATTGGATCCAAATATCAATCAAATTGAACTTGAATTTGGTCTAGATTGGTATTGGGAATGTTGAATTGAAGTTTAGAATTGAATTGGACCAGAATTTGGGTCAATTGGGTAGGTTTGGTTTGACATTGGGTTCACTCTGGGTCAAAATGGGTCAAATTGGGGGTTTTGACAAAAGTAGGGTAAATTGACAAAATTGGCCCATGGTATAGTTGGACAAAATGAAATTAGGAATATTTGGGATTTGCTGGAATTTTCTGGGAATTTTCTGAATTTTTGGATTTTTGGGTCAAGAGTGGTATTTTGGGTATTTGGAGGGTATTGGGAGGTTTTCTTGGAATTTTTGATATTTTTGGGTATGGATGATCAATTTGAGTGATGTGGAAATGTTTGGGATTGATTTTTGGGAATTTTGGGTTATTTGGAAATTTTTGAGAAATTTGGGTAATTTTAAGGGTTTTGGGTAGGCTAGCAGGTGTAGGGTCCCGGGGTCAAAATCGAAAATTTGGAAAATTGAAGATCGGGTGAATTTGAGTGGAATGAAGTCATTTTGGTTGAGCCATGAAGTCACATCAAGCTCACATGAGCCATGAAGGGACTCATTTGAGGCATCCACTATGTTGTTCCTAACCCTCTTAGCCGAGGGCTTAGGGGTTAAGGACCATCCATGTGAATCACCTACATGAGTCAGGAAGTCAAGTTGGGTATGGGTGTGGTTTTAGGAGGTGTGTGGAAGTGTAGTGTGTAGGTGTAGTGTGTGTGTAAGTCAGCCCCTTCACCAGACCAGGCCACCCAGGACAGTCCTAAGGCCAAAGAGTCCTATAGGAACTCATCCTTTAAACTTCCACATTTGATTTCAACCCTCTAGGTGATTAGGGGTCTACAGTCAAATTTGTGGAGTTTGCAGGGAGTTAAGAAGTGGTTTGAATTTCTAAAAGGTGGGTCCCAATTCTAGTCCTCTAAGATAGTCAAAGGAAAAGCCTAAGGCTAGATCCTAATCACTAAAAAGAAGAAGAGAAGACCTCATCAAAAATGAGGTCAACAATTTAGTTTGAGGTGAAAATTATTGTTATGAGATGTTAGCCCCTAGGTGGAGGGAAAATATGGAGCTCTAGAGTGAGAGCTAGTATCTTCCCTGCCCAACCCATTTACAAAATTTCAAAGCTTAAAATTAACCAATGTTCTTTATAGAACCAAGTGAGGGTAAATAATATAATTGCTCATATTTGGCAATACATATTTTGATACTTCCACAATGAAATTTCATAATTATTACTGATTCATGAAAGAGGAAAAATATATTTTATTCTCATTGCTTTCATATCATTTTTAGAGTCTTGTTAATTTTAATTGCTTGCTTTACTTTTTCTTAAAAAAATTCAAAAACAATTTTTAAACTTTGTATTTTAAAACATACTTTACAAAACAATTTGAAAAGTAAAAAAATTATTTTTCTTATTTCTTTAAAGTTTTAGACATTTCCCTGTGGGTTTGATATCTCGGGGCTTAATCAAAAAGTCATATATTACTTGATAAACGATACGTTTACATGCGTAGAATCCCATATTATAATACAATTAAAATATATTTCTTATTTGCTTCAAAATCAAATTATTGTTGTTGTTACACATGCTTACAAGAATCTTCATAACCTAAATATGCAAGTATAACAGTTTAAAACAGGAGTAAAAGAAATCAAATTCAGTTTTTCATTTTTTTTATAAAATAAAATTTTCAAAGAACTTCTACTGTAGTGCAGATTTTCAAAACAAACACACACAAACTTAACATAACAAAAATCACAACAACACTAGAAAATATATGGTAGCAAATTTTGAAAAGTTTATACATGCAATTTAAATAGTGGTTTCTAATAGTGTTCCAAATTTTCCTAACAATTTTTGTAATTAAATTATACATTACTAAAAACAAAATACACTTTAAAACATTTACTACCAAAAACACATCACAAATATTATAATTATCACAAAGCATAAATCCAACACAAATATATCTAAATGTGCACAACAAAAATAGTCCACACATATTAGTGTTCACAACATAATACAACAAACAATAAAAAGTCCAAACATCACAAAACACAAATACAAACATCATAGACTCAACATATAAAAATCCTACTCTTCATCCCCATAATCATCATCTCTTTAATTCCAATCTCTGGAAGGTACAAAAAGGATAAAATATGGATGAGGAGGCATCTCAGCACTGTGATCTGCTCTAATATGTCTGTTCATATATTGCTGATAAGTCTCCTCAAACTCTTCATGTTTTTTAATATATTTCTCAATATTTTCCACCTTCACATCTATATCCTTAACATGTTCTCTGTTCAGACTAACTTTCTTTAATATCTTTTGTAACAATCCAATCTGCGAACCAGAAAACTGACCTTTAGAAGATGATGCTTGTGAAGTAGAAGTATAAGAAGTAGAAGCAACAGTAGCAGATGCACTAGGAGATCTAATAGATCCTTCTTTCCAGCCAAATTTTGAATGCACAGTGTAAGTGTTCACATTTACACTGGTAATAGGTCTAAGTGACTAAAGAAACTCTTCCTAAGTTTCAAACTTTACACCAGACTTTTCACAAAGTGAATGGATCAGGGAAGGAAATCTCATACCTGCAGTAGTGACAGCACTGGCACAGTTAATAATATAATAAAAAATAATTACTCCAATGTATATCAACTTTCCATGTTGAATACAATAGTTCAGAATAGCTCTCTCCCTCGTAACGTCCCTAACATTACTTGAAAGTAATAACTTAGATGAGATAAAATAATGTCAAGCCTTGGAGGTGGAATTTAACATTGAGGGTTGGAAGTTTACTCTTCCGTCATTTGTAATTCTCCAGAGACCTCTTCCATCAGTAAGAAAAGACATAATCTCATTTAATTCCCCTTCAATAGGATGATAAATTGCATAATAACAAAATATTTCAGGAGAAAGTAGGTAGAAGGTATTGATTATTGCAGAAGAAAAATCAACTTGTTGTCTTCGAACCATCACGAAATTTTCCTCTGTTGCTGGAAAGTTAGCAAAGAACATTCTTACCACAGAAACAACAGCAATAGCGGAGAAGAAACAATAATTTCTCCAATTTCTCTGATCAATCATTTCTTCAATATCCCCTCCCGGACTACTAAAAACTCACTCAGGAGTCAACTTACGTGGTGATAACGCATCAATGTAACAATCCTCAGCTCTTGAACTAACGTACTTGTCTGAATCAAATCTAGCCTTCCCTTAGAGTCCTTCAATTTTAGAGCCATTTCTAAAATTTGCACAAATATTCACCATAAATTCCAAAAATCAAACTAAACTTTGTATACATAACTTCTAAAGGCAAAATTTACCATCTCCAAGCAATTTCTCAAAGTTTTTCTCAAATTTTAAATTTCTCAAGAATGTACTCAAAATACATGGTGAATATCAAAAAATTTTGCTTAGGAGAAGTGCTCATACCTTAAGGAGTTGAAATTTAACAAATTTCGTTGAAAACAGCTCTAAAATGATCAAAATAAGTGATGTCCTAGAGTGCTTATTCACGAATTTGGGGGGTTGAAGGTGATTGTGGGGAGAAAAATGTCAATTTTTTGGTTTTTAACGCCTGTAAACCGGTTTTCGCGAATCGGACCTATGCACGACATTATGGCACTCAGCCGCGAGTTATGGCACATAATCGCCGAGGGTTTGGTGTCTAGGCGCTAGTGTGCAGACTTTGTTAATTATGTTTTATCACACTAATACGCCTAGTTAATTACCCTTAAACAATTTAATAATTATTTCTACCCTACACACACTTTTAATTCTCCAAAATCACACTTTAATATCAATCGATTCAAAACAAATTTCACGCAAACATGCATTTCAATAAAAACAAAACACTTAATACAAACTATAAATTTCAATCCCAAAATCCTTCGATGAAATTTTCCAAAACACATGTTCATAACACATAATTAAACATAATTCTACATCATTAAGATGTAACAAATACAAATTAAGATGCAGCAAACTCATGACACAAATATTAGAATAATCACAAAAACTAAACATTAAACATAGATAACTAAATCAAAGGACCACACTTAAATTTAATTCCATTCTCTAGTAGGCAAAATATATCCAGAACGACCATTAGTATCATGTGAACTATCAAGAATGTAAATCTGATAAAATGGGCTATGGTTGAAAACTCCCACTAAATCTTCTTTTATACATTTCTTCTTTAGAAACATCGCTTTATCCGCTTCTTCGACATAACTTTTATGATTGAATTGCATCTTGACTTTCCAACTGATGTGTGCTAAATGTGCATTAGTTTCATTTACCTTTACTTCGATTGAAGCCACATCAGCCTCGATCTTTGCAATCCTTTCTGTGATTCCATGGATACTAATGGCTAGAAATCTGTTGAACAACTCTTGCGCACCCTCACAAATGAACTTATTCTTGTTTTCTTCCTCTTTCTTCTTAACTTCGCTCTCCCAAGAAGACATTTTTGCTCTCAAAATACTCTTCCATAAGACTCAGAAATGAAAATATGAACTGTGGTAAGTTTCTCTTAATTTTGGGTCTTTTATAAACTTGGGAAGTCTCAAACCCTAGACATTTTAAACTCCTAAATAACTCTTGAAACCATGTACCCACGATTTAGGCTTCTAGAACCACATTTTTCACATTTTTTGTAACTCGATACCTAAGCTCCAACTTGCGGCGCATAGCCGCCAGTGCTCATTTTAGCACAGGTCTGCTAAACATCCAAATCTTCATTCTGAGTCCTCTAAGTCATCATTTAGAGCAAATAAACACCACGAAAACATAAAAACTTAAAACTACCATATTTTTCAAATCAAACCAAACAAAAGCATACAAAGAAAACGTAAAGCAATGCACACCGATAATTATGGGTTGCCTCCCACAAAGCACTTGGTTTAATGTCTTCAGCCTGACATACCAAGAGCTTATTCTGAGTGACCCAACATCAGATTATCATCGAGTTTAGATTTATCAATTAAAAAATGGGGTATAAATCTATGACCTGTTGACCTCATTTTTTATGAGGTCTTTTCTCTTCTCTCTCCTTAGTACTTAGGATCTAACCGTAAGGCTTCTCCTTAACTATATTAGAGGACTAGAAATGGGACCCATCACTTAGAACTTCAAACACTTCTTGACTCCCTTCAAACCCCACAAGTTTGATTATAAATCCCTAAGCCACTTGGATGGTTAAAATCAAATGTGGAGGTTTAAAGGATGAGTTTCCTATAGGACTCATTGGCCTTAGGATTACCCTGGGTGGCCTGGTCTGGTGAGGGTAAGCTTGTACACACCACACACACACATTCCAAATCCTAAAACTACATTTAACCAATTTTACTCCCCGACTCATGTAGGTAACTCATATGGATGGACCTTAACCCCTAGTGCTCTGGCAAGAGGATTAGGAACAACATATTGAGTGCCTCAAATGAGTCCTCTCATGGCTCTTATGGGCTTAATATGGCTTCATGGCTCAACCAAAATGAAAGATTTCACTCACACTTGCTCAATATTCATTTTTCCAAAATTTCAATTTTTGATCCCCGGGACCCTAAACCCGCCAAACCTACCAAATGCCCTTGAAATTGCCCAAAATTTGCAAAATTGCCTAAATTACCCAAAATTCCTCAAAATCAAACCTAAACATTTCTCTCCACTCAAATTTATCATCCATAGGTAAATACACCAAAAATTCCAAAAATACCTCCCAATACCCTCCAAATACCCAAAATACCCTTTTAACCCAAAAATTCCAAAAATTCAGAAAATTCCCAACAAATTCCAAAAAAATCCCAAATATTCGTAATTTCATTTTGTTCAACTACACCATAAGACAATTTTGCCAATTTGGTCCACTCTTTCCAAAACCCCAAATTTGACCCATTTTTAACCCAAAATGGACCCAATGTCCAACCAAAACAACCCAAGTGACCTCAATTTTGATCCAATTCAATTATAAACTTCAATTCCATATCCCCAATATCAATTTAGACTAAATCCAAGCCCAATTTGATGAACATTTGGATCCAATTTCAATTTGAAACCTAAGGTCCAATTTTGGCCCATGACCTAAACCTAGCCCAAACCAACCCAACTCAACCCCAATTGGCCCCAAATCTTTTCTAAAACCTTCCTAAAATCCCCAAAAACAAAACAACAACTTGATTTGCCCAAAATTTAAACCCAAACTTCACTCAAATCTAACCCAAATCAAAAATCCCCAATTTCGCCTAAAGCCCACCATGAATCCAAATAGGCCCAAATCCCAAAATCAAAGCCCATCAAAAGTTAAAAACTCTTGGTCACACCCCCATAAACATTTTTCAACATTAATTTTACATCAAATCCAACATTAGCCCAACATTAGCCCAAGTTAGCCCAATTTTCCCCACTTTGACCCTATCACTAAGGAAGCCCAAATTGAACCTATTTCAACTTCAAATGACACCAAACCTTTTCCAAATCACTCATGATACATCCCTAAACTAAACCCAACATTTGTTTGGCATGGTCCTTCACAAAACTTTCATCCAAAAGCCCATTTTTTAAAATCTAAAAGCCCACTTTCCTAAAGACTTTAAAAGCCCATTTTCATCAAATTTAAAAAGCCCAAAATTGACCCTAAAGCCCACATAACATCTCTTTCCATCATCCATTTCAATTGAAGCCATCCCTAAGTTTTAAATCAATTATCAAGTAATTCAAAATCAAGACACATGCTAATTTCTCCTAAATCCATCAAAAATCCCAAAATTCATTTTCATGAAATTGAGCCAAGCCATGGGCAAGCCATAGGCTAGCCATGGAGCCATCCTTAAGCCCCATGAAAGCCATGTGAGTGGTGTTCATGTGACCATACCATATTGGGCAAAAGTAGGGGGTCCTTTAATGATTCCCTTAAGAGTGATTAATTTTTTCATGCCTCCCCTAAACCATGCTTAAGCTTAAATATGCCTAGATGGTGACTTCTCCCCACTAAGCTAGCTGACTTACCTGATTCCCTTCAGCCCAAATCAGACCTTGGTGGGTGTTCCAAGCCCATTTCCATGGGTTGACCAAACCAAGTCCAACAGAGCCCCTTCCCCATTCCATATTGAATCCAGCTCTTTACACATGGATAACCCCCATTGTTTGCACAAAACTCAATCTCTGGACACACTGAGTCAAGATGGTGACCTGACCCTACCGGCCAGCCACCTGGGTCACTAGAAAACGCCATGGCTGAGAGCTCCATGTGAACCAAACTCTAAAATTCTCCCTGGCTGAGCTGCCCCATGCCCAATGGCCACTGTGGCTGTTCTTCCCTTGACCAAAGCAGCTGATCCCAAGCCCTAACTCCCCCTGGGAAACCCTCCAGCCATGCCTATTTAAACCCACCACCTTCTCGGCCAAACAAGGTGATGAACCAGAGCTTAACAAAACTCTATCAAAATTGCTCCAGGACGTTCTCCTAACCTAGAGCAATTGATCCCCAGTGTCCCTTTGCCTTAATCCCCATTGACAGAGCTCAATTTCACAAGAAAAATCCACCCAAAAACCAGGAAATCTCTTAAACCTCCACCAAAATCAAATTAAACTCACCCACACTTGCACAAGACCAAGAGAAGGAGTTCCCCAGTGAAAGCCCCCTCTCCAAGCCAGCCATCCTCCTATCGGCCAAGCTTTGAAATTAGCCTTGGTCACTTTCATACCTTGACAATTCCCTAGAGCTGGAGAGTTCATCTGGAGCTTCCTTGGGTGCAATCGAAGGTGCCACAACTCTCTGATTGAAGCTTCACTTCTCAGAGCCAAGGTATGGACCCCTTCTTCCTCCTGAGCTTCCATCGATTCGCTATTTTGTTTGACTTAATTTCATAGCCTATAAACCATATGAATGTGTTCGTCTCCTCAAGAAGAATCCATAGAGCATAAGAACACGAAAATCCATTGAGAAATGAGAGAGATCTTAGGGTTTGAGTGTGGACGGCTCTCGGGACACACCAGGCGGAGACGATGATCAGCCGCTGTTGGATCGAGCGTGTATCGAATGGACGGTGCAGATCACGTCGGATGAGTGAATGGGACATGAAACGCGGGCCCCCGGAGCACTGAGTCAGATGCCGGCATCAAATAGGGAAGCGAGGTGTGGGCTTTCGGAGCTGCCGAGGATGAGTCGGCGCCGCGTGGATAAGTAGATAAACAGGATTTTTTCTATTTATTTAAATACCTGAAACTTTAAAAAATCATATCTTTGCATAGAAGAATCATAAAAATAAAATAAAAATACCCTCTTGCTCAGTGAATAGAGGAGAATAATGTAGAAAAAGAATTGAGTTAATTTGATGAATATTTTATTTTTAATTAATTATTTACAGATTTCAATATTTTAATTCATCATTTGCATAGACAATTCACCATGACATGAGACCATAGGACTTTTGTAGCCTCTGATCTTGGAAACATTCCCTGAATTTTCCAAGGTCAGAGGTCACCTCTATGGCAAGTTATTGATTTTCTAAGTTTTTGTGCCTGTTTTGGTATTTTAATTCTAGTAATTAGCATGTTGCTTAGAAAATTCTAGGAAAATTTAGGGAGGTATCTTAAGACCAGAGGGCCCTAAAAAAATTATGGTTTGAGTTAATTCATTAAGAGTAATCCTAATTGGTCTAAACACTCAAAACTGAATTTTAATTAATTTGGGTTAACCATACTTCAAAATCATTTAAAAATAATTCTCCACTGGTCTTTAGGATCAGAGGAGTCTCACATAAAAATTTGAGATTAATTGGAAGTGATTAGCCCCACTAAATGGATTAATTAAGTCACTTGACCAAAAGTAAACTTTAAAAATTCATTACTCCAAAAATACATTTTTAAAATTCACCAAATTGGTTTTAGGACTTCTCTGATATAAGAGAAGTCTAAGAAAATTAAAATTGTAATTTTTCAAAATTCTTTATTTTCAACCTTACTATAATATTTTAATAATTAAAAAATAATAAAAATCATAAAAATATTAAAAATCGCAAAAATGTCACATTTTGACTCCTAATCACTTAGGAACAAACCAAATATTTTTCCCAAGTCTCTAGGTTAAGATATTAATTTTTAAAGGCTTAAGACAATTTCTAATATTAAAAAAATGGGTTTTCCAACCTTTTCACTAAATTAATTCTAATAAATTAAATAAAAATCAGAAAAATATAAAATTTGTTTCTCTGAACTCCTTGAGGTCAGAGAGATTTATGAAAAATATAAAATCCATTTTTCAAGTTTGATTTTATTTTATAATTAATTAATACCCCAAAACTTAAAATAATTATAATAAATAAAATATAATTCAAAAAATCACCAAAATTGGTCCAAGTGGTCCTCTGGTCAGTAGGAACATCCCATAATTTTCCTAAGGACAGAAACTTTACCTTGGTCATGTTGTTGAATTTTCATTGAAAACCCTTAACTTTTTACAAAAATAAATATATAAATTAAATTAAACTTAGAAAAATCACATTTTCTCCTCTATTGTCTTAATTAACATGTGAGTGAGGTGACATAAAAATTTCAAGTTCATTTGAGTTTGATTTAGTGAGTTATGAAATAGATAAGCCTAAAGGGGCATAAAGGTAATTAAACAATTTTAACCCTAATTAATACCTTAAGTCTAATCAAGGAGAGGGTAAAATATCAAATATTAATCTTCTTTTGGATGATTGAAACTTAGAGAATAGAAGGGTAGAAACCCATTAAATACTTTGAAAATATCAAAATGGAACATTAATTAATTAAACCATTTAAATCTCGGAAGAATAACCAAAATTTGGATTATTAAAAACAAGGATATGATTTAAGAAGGTATTACTTCTTTAATTTAAAAATCCCTAAATGAATCAATTTAATAATATTTAGTTTTTTTTTAATTAAATTTAAAGTGATAATTGAAATTAATAAATTAAATAAATTAAAAGAAAAGGAGTAACCCTTATTAAATTAAAATTTAAAACATTAAGTAATTTGATAATCAAATTGAAATAAATTTAAAACATTAAAATTAATCTCAAAGATTACTTGAAAGCAAACCTAAAACAAACTTGAAACATCAAAATCAAACCAATTAAAAAATTTAATCTATGATATTTCAATTAAATTAAAATTAAATTATTAAAATCTAAATTAAATAATCTAAACACCTCTTTCAACCCAAATTAATCTAATATATTGAGATCATTTAAAATGTAAAGATTTAATTAAATTAAAACAACTTGAACACTATTCCAAACTTAAAATTATTAAAATTTCTTAACTAAATTAAACCACTTTAAATCATAAATTCCAATTTTAAATCATTAAAATCTTTAATAAATTAATTTGCCCTTAAAGGCTTTCATTATCATAACACTTAAGCATCAAGTGAAATTTCACTTTATTCATAGGATAATCAAACATCCTAATTCACTGAGTAAGAAACAAGCTCAACTAAACTTTGGATGATTAATTCACCAGTACAACAAAATTCATTTGAATTCAAAATAATCTCAGGAGTATTGAAAAGATGTTTAGGACCCGTTCTAAGCACTTTCTCAATGCAATGAGATCTTTTAAGAAGAACAATTGAACTTAATTGTTCTTTGATGAAGAAAATCATCCTTAGCAAAACACAAGAACCTAGACGTCACAGGAAATGACTAGCAATAGGATTAGGACTTTGGTAGACAACAAAAACCTTCCTATTAAAATTTGAGCTAATCCCTATTAAAATTTCCAAAATTCAATCCTTTGAAAACATTAAGCTTTGAAATCCTTGAGAGCAAAACCACTGATCATTATCGAGAGTTTTCTTAAGTGATTCCCGTCACTTAGGAAGTAATTAACTATAGGGCTTGCCCTTATAGGAACTTTAAGAACCTGGGTAATATAAACCCTGCTTAATTCATTTATATTAAGCAGGGGAACTTGTCGGCTTATAAAATTAGTTCGCAGACCAAATGGATGTCACAAATCTTCTAGTTTATTTAATCGAGCCCCATCGTCAAGCAGTGTGTTTGTCCTTCGAGATAGATACACAGTTTGTGTTGTGGTGCTCGTTTATATAAACTATTTGGGATGTGAGATCGGTTTGATTTCATATCTTAAAATTTTCAAACTTAAAATTATTTTCAAAATCAAACGCTACTTTCCAAATTATATATATTTAAATTAAATTTAAAATTTAAAATTCACCGACAATTTCTGTAGGCGACCCCCTTTTCAAAACACTTAACCTAAAAATATGTAGACATGACCATTGATAGTTTACAATGTCTGCATATCACGGAACATGCCACTCTTTGATAGTGAATAATTTTTCTTCTGGAAAATGTTCATTGATTTCATTTTCATAGCAGAGAGATTTTTCATAGTCAAGCCTGGATAGATGATCAACAATTTGATTATCAGCACTCTTCATATCTACTATTTTAAAATCAAATTCTTGCAAAAGAAGAATCCATCTTATAAGTCTTGGTTTTTCATCCTTCTTTTTTTATTAAATATTTAATAGTAGAATGGTCAGTATGCACCACACATTTTGTTCTAATTAAATATGATCTAAATTTATTAAAATCATATACTATAGCTAATAACTCTTTCTCAGTTATGGTATAATTAAATTAAGCTTCATTAAGAGTTCTACTAGCATAGTAGATCACTTTGAAAATTTTATCATATCTCTGACCTAAAACAGCTCCAATAGCATAATCACTGGCATCACACATTAATTCAAAAGGTTTTTCCCAGTTTGATGAAACTATAATAGGTGCAGTAATTAATTTTTCTTTTAATGATTCAAAAGCTTTTAGGCATTCTTCATTAAAGTAAAAAATCACATCTTATTCCAGTAAACGGCATAAAGCCTTTGAAATTTTGAAAAGTCTTTAATATAATGCCTATAGAATCCAACATGTCCCAAAAAACTTCTAATCACCCTTGCATTTGCTGGGCAAGGTAAATTAGAGATAACTTAAATTTTTGCAGGACCTACCTTCATACTATTTTCTGATATACGATGTCCTAATACAATTCCGCCTGCTACCATAAATTTGCATTTTTCTCAGTTAAGGACAAAATTAGTTTCTTCACAGAGCTTAAGAACTCTTGATAGATGTTTAAAACATGATTCAAATAAAATACCAAACACTGAAAAGTCATCCATAAAAACTTCAATTCCTTCTTCAATTAAATCCCTGAAAATTGCCATCATACATCTCTGAAATGTAGCAGGGGCATTACATAAATAAAAGGGCATTCTTTTAAAAGCAAATGTACCATAAGGACTGGTAAACGTTGTTCTCTCTTGATCCTTAGGAGCAATTTGTATTTGGTAGTAATTAGTTTATCCTTCCAGAAATTAAAAGTATTTATGCCCAGTCAGTCTATCTAGCATCTAATCTAGAATGGTTAATGGAAAATGGTCTTTCTTTGTAGCAAGGTTTAATTTTCTATAATCAATGCATATTAGCAACCCTGTAACTTTTCTTATTAGTAATATTTCATTTTTTTCATTAACAGTCTCAGCAATTCCTCCTTTCTTAGGAACACAGTGAATAGGACTAACCCATGCACTATCTGAAATTAGGTAGATAATTTCATCATCCAACCACTTTAAAATTTTTTCTTAACAGCATCTTTCATGATAGGATTTAATCTTCTTTGAGGATCAGCCCAAGGTTTGCAATTCTCTTCCATAAGGATTCTATGGATACAAATTGAAGGACTGATTCCTTTAATATCTACTATTATCTATCCAAAGGCTTTCTTATATTTCTTTAGAATATCAAGAAAACTCTCTTCTTCTTTTTCAATCAATTGAGAGGAAATTATAACTGGCAAAGTTGAGGAATTACCTAAAAAGGCATATCTTAAATGAGTAGGAAGCATCTTTAATTTAAGTTCAGGATGTTTTTCAATTAATGGACTAAAAGATTCATCATTTTCAGCCATGTCCAACAATTCAAAATTTTCAGGAACATAATTTAAATCTTCCTCATGAAAATCTTCATAACGTTGTAATTCCTCTTCTGGCTTGTGTTCCAATTTTTCACTTTCAGGTTTCTCTTCATAGGTTGATTTAAAATGGCATTCACTTAGATATCTGATAACATCCATCCTATAACATTCATCATCTTTACCTCTTGTAGGATATTTCATTGATTTTAAGATATTGAATGTAACAGTTTGATCATTGACTCGCATAGTTAATTCCTTTTTTTACACATCTATCATTGCTCTATATGTGGCTAGGAAAGGTCTCCCTAAAATTATGGGTATCTCTTTATTTTCCTCCATATTGATCCCTGAGATATTTATGCTTATGATTTAGATAGGAAATTTATGATTTATAATATAGGATACTACGCAGATATACATATCGTTTATCAAGTAATATAAGACTTTCTGATTAAGCCCCGAGATATCAAACCTACAGGGAAATGTTTAAACTTTAAAGAAATAAGAAAAATAACTTTTTACTTTTTTAATTGATTCTTGCAAGTATGTTTTAAGGTACTAATTTTGAAAAGTTGTTTTTGATATTTTTAATAAAAATTAAGTAGGAAATAAAAATTATCAATACACTAAACACAATATAAAAGTTATAAGAATCAAATATCTTTTTCCTTCTTCAATGAATCAGTCATAATTATGGATATTTATGTTGTGAAAGTATTTAAATGTATTGTGCCAAATAGGAGCAATTATATTCTTTACATTTAGTTGGTTTTATAAAAAAAATATTGGTTAATTTGAAATTTTGAAATTTTTGTAGATGGGTTAGGCAGGGAAGATAACAACTCTCACACGAGAGTTCTCTATATTCCGTCCACTTGGGGGCTAACATCTCATAACAAAATTTAAAATAACAAACCAAATTAGGGGGCTTTAGCCTGTCACTCTAAAGTCCTCTAATTTTACTCCCCATTAAAACATATCTCCCTATATATTTACATTCAATCATATGGACTATAATTCTCACCCATATAAGTGCATGTGATTCTTTCTAATTGTTGTTTGAGAAAATATTGCATTGGATCATACATAATCTCACAACAAATTTTAAAATCTTAATTTGCCAAGTCAAGAAGTAAATTAAGTTCAAGGAATTGAATCATCACAATTTATTCTAGCATTAAACACTAATACATTCCACAACATATTTCCACAATTTAATTACTTCATCATCTAAGAAAGAAAAAGATAAAGTAAACTACTCATATTTCATGAAGAAAACACAAACACAACTTGATATGAAAGCATAAACCATAATGAAACACAACAACCTTACTTAAAAATAAAGTGTAAAAACAAAGATAAATACTTATCTGAAAATCCTCTCCACAAGACTCTGGAAGTTCCTTTGGAATTTTACTTTCCACAATACAACTCTACAGAAGTTGGCACCCAATTCTGGTGACTCTAATAAAGACTTTAAACTTCAATAAAAACTAGATATAAGTATAAAAGAAAATTGGTGAGAATAAGGCTTCACACCAACCCTTTTTCCTTTCTTACTCTCTACTGTCCACTAAAAATTATTGAAAAGAAGAACTCACTCTTAACACACTTTCAAAACACTAACTACTATTACTCCAATAACACACACCTAACACACCTACTCACTTGTAAATTATGAGGCTTCAATTTTATAATTTTTCAAAAGGTGCCTTGGTGTCTCTTCAAATCATGTCCAGATTCAATATATCCACCAAAAGATGCATCCCTTCAATCATATTTGCCACCCAAAGGAAGTTAAGGAAGTCACCACCAAATGTTGCTTCAAACACCCGTTGAAAATGGAGCCAAATTTGATTTAAATTTGATTTTTAATTGTGGCGCTTAAGCGCCGGCACTTTGGCACTTAAGCATCAGAGGACAAATTTCTCAAACTTCATAAATTTACTCCAAATTTGATTCTTTTTCACTCCTTTCATCATAATTAATCATTTTCATCATACCTACAAGAAAAGTACAAAATATCCTCCACTAAAGTGCAATATCATCAAAAATAGGTATAAAAATTTGCATAAAAATACTATATATTTTAGGTGCATCAAAATCCCCCAAACTTAAAATGTTACTTGTCCTCAAGTGACACTTAACCATAAAAATTTTAATATGCAAATTATGTAAATGTGTTTCTTTAGGAAGGTTTCAAAATTTTGTTCTAGAAATGAATTAATCCAATTTAGAAAAAATTTTAGTAAATAAGACCAATTTAAAGTTTAGATAGTTCTTAAGAAAAGGATAATGAAAATATAAGTTTCTATCTAATTCGGAAATACTTGTAGATTTTTCAAAATATAGGATTTAAACATATTATTTTTATCACTTAAAAAATTTTAATTGAGAATTATTTTACTTACTATATTATAACTTTAAGTTTTAGATTTTCTCAAAACTTATATTTTAAACTTTAGGCATGGAACTAATTTTTGATTAGACTATTAAATCCTCAAGCTTCTCCTCCCTTTTCATATATTATTTTTCACTTTTTTTCTCTTTTCTTTTTCTTTTCTCTTTTTTCTTTCTTCTTTTTCTTTTCCTTTTTCTTTTATTTTTTTTTCTTTCTTTTTTTTAAGGCAAGGATTACTGTATCTGGATAGGCCTTTAATGATTTTGAATTCCACCCTTCCATTTAAAATTAAAGTCTGATATGTATCTTTCACTTAAAAATTATAATAATAGTACTAAAAATAATTTTTCAATAAAAGAAATTTAAGCTTTGAAAAATAAAAGTCAAATCTTCTATTCATCCAAAATGCAACATATCTTACTAAAAATAGTTTAACTATATTTAACATTTCTTTATCAAGAACATTTTAACTTTAAAATTTTCATTATTACTATAAATTTTAACTAAATTTTTTTTTTTCATTTCTATATTCAAAATTTTGTTTCCCTAATATAACTTCATATAGATAATTATTTTCAATCAAAAACCAAATTTATTTTAAGTATTCTTTCGAACAAATAAAGTTTTAGGTTTTTGAAAGTTTTAGTTTTTTAAATTCTCCCCAAACTATAAATTTTAGTCAGGATAAAAACATTTAAGCATAAGAAATGATACATGAGTGAGAATTAAAAACTAAAATAACTTGCTTGCCGGAATTTCAACATCCTAAATAAGCAAGTATAACAGTTTTAAAGAAAAACAGGAATAAAGAGAAACTAAATTCAATTTTCCATAAAATAAAAATTTCAAAAGACTTCTACAGTAGTGGAGGTTTTCAAAGCAAATACACACCAACTTAACATAACTAAAATCACAACAATACTAGATAATAACTGGTAGTGGATTTTGAAAAGTTTTAAATATGCAATTTTCAAATAGTGGTTTTTAATAGTGTTCTACATTTCCTTACAGGTTTGGAATTAATTTACACTCTATTAAAAATTTAAACACTAAATACACATTAAAACTTTTAATACTACACACATATCACAAACTACAACATTTAACATTAATTTATCACATAAACATCTGAATGTGCATAAAAAGAAATAGTCCAACTATGCTCTATACAATATTAGAGTTCATATCATAAATACATCACACAACAATTAAACATTATATAACATATAAAAATATCAAAATAAAAACATAACTACACATAAGAAATCATAAAATAAAACAAAATAAATAAAACAATCATAATCATCATTCTCATCATCATCTTCTTCAGCCCTGTCTCTGGATGGCACATAAGGTTTATCAAACGGATGAGGGGGCATCTCAGCATTGTGATCACCTCTAATCACACTATCCATATATTGCTGATAATTCTCCTAATATTCATCATTTTTAACAATATACCTTTCAATATTTTCAATATTACCATCCATATCTCTAAAATGCTCTCGGGTAAGACTTACTTTCTTTAAAATCTTATTTAATAGTCCAAATTGTGAATCCCTAGAAGATAATGCTCTAGAAGTAGTAGCAGAAGCAGAAGCAGAAGCAGTGGAAACTCTAAATCCTCCTCTCCAGCCAAACTCTGAATGCACAGTGTAAGCACCAACATTTACACTGGTAATAGGTCTCAATGACTGAAGAACTTTCTCCCATGTTTCAAACTTCACAGCTGATCACTCACAAATTGAATGAATTAAGGATGGAAATCCCATACCTAAAGTAGTAGCAGATCTGGCAGAGTTCATGACATAATAAAAAATAATAGCCCCAATGTCAATAGGATTTCCTTGTTGAATACAATGGTTCAGAACAGCTCTCTCCCTTGTAACTTCACTAGTATGACTTGAAGGCAATAGTTTAGATGAGATAAAATAATGTCATGCCTTTGAAATGGCATTTAACTTAAAGGCTTGAAAATTTACTCTTCTTTCATTTGTTATCTTCCACAAACCTCTTCCATCAGTCAAAAAAGATATTATCTCATCTAATTATCCTTCAGTAGGATGATAATTAGCATAAAAATAAAATAATACAGGAGGCAAATGGTAGAAGACATTGATTACCACAGAAGAAAATTGTACTTTTTCACCTCTAACCATCACTAAATTCTCTTTTGTTGCAGTCAAGTTTGCATAAAAGTCTCTGACCACAGAAACAACAGCGACAACAGAGAAGTAACAGTAATTCTCACAATTCCTTTTAGTAATCATTTCTTCAATAACTTCTCATGGCTTACTAAACACTCATTCAGGAATCAATTTAAGTGACTGCAGTGCGTCGACATATCGATCCTCTGCTCACGCACTAACAAATTTTTTGGAATCAAATTTTGCTTTATCTTTCGAGGGCTTTGAATTTGGAGCCATCTCTAAAAAAAATTGCAAAAATTCACCCTAAATTCCAAAATTAAACAAAACTTACAAATTTAACTTCCAAAGGTAATTTCTACTAAATCCAAGCAATTTCTCATGCTTTTTCTCAAATTTCACCATAAATAATGATTTTAAGATTTTTCAATAATGTACTCAAAATATATGGTGAAAATCAAAAATTTTTTCATATGAGTATTGCTCATACCTTAAGGAATTCAAATCTGACAAATCTCATTGAAATCGGCTCTTAATTGATCCAACTTAAGGATGGCCTAAATCCTATTTCACGATTTTGAGAGGTAGAGGGTGACGGGAGGTGTTAAAAATCACAATTTTTAGGTTTTTAACTGTAGAAAACCAATTTTCGCGAACCGGCGCTTAAGAGAGAGGCATCGGTGCTTAGCCGCGAAATCTGGCACTTAAGAACCTAAGTTCTGGCGCTTAAGCGCGAGTGCTCTGATTTTCACAACTAATTTAAAAATGTACTAAACCGCTTGGTTAATCAACCTAAATCACTTCAAATATTCATTTCTCCTCTATAAACTTTTCTAATTCTCCAAAGAAAGTTAAATTTCTATCAATTCCAAACAAATTTCACACAAACACAAACTTTCATTTAATTAAAACAATCACACTTAATACAAACTAAAAATTTCTATCCAAACATTTTGGATGAAATTTCTCAATACACAAATATTCAAATGCGTAAAAATAAAGATAATTTTACATCATTAAGATGTAACAAACACACATTAAAGTTCAATAAAACACAAACATAAGACTCTAGACACAAAACACCTAACACATAAAACCACAACACTAGACTATACTCAAATTGATTCCAATCTCTTTTAGGTTGAATATATCCAGAACCACCATTAGTTCCATTTGAACCATCTAGAATATAAATCTGATAGAATGGGTGATGGTTGAAAACTCTCACATCTTCTTCTTCTAACCATTTGTTTTTCAGGAACATCGCCTTATCCGCTTCTTTTACATGACCTGTATGACTGAATTGCATTTTAAGTTGCCATCCAATATGCGCTAAATGAGAGTTAGTGTCATTCACCTTTGCTTCAATTGACTCCACGTTGGCTTCAATCTTAGCAATTCTTTCTGCAATACCTTGAATACTAACTGCTAGGAATCCATTGTATAACTCTTGCGCACTTTCACTAATAAATTTCTTCTTGTTGGCTTCCTTTTTTTTCTTAATTTCACTCTCCCAAGATGACATTTTTTCACTCAAAACACTCTTCTTAAGACTCTAGAATGAGAATAGGGACTGGGGAAAGTGTTTCTCTTAATCTAGGGCCTTTTTATAGACATGGGAAGTGCTAACACCAACCCTAGACGTTTTTAAACTCCAGAATAACTTCTAAAACCACTTCCCCATGATTTTAGCTTCTAGAAACTCATTTATCACGTTTTTTATAACTGCGGAGCTTAAGCACCAACCAGGCGGCGCTTAGCCACCAGTGCACATTTTTTTGCACAGGTCTGCCAAATGTCCAAAATTTTCATTCTGACTCTTTCTAGTCATCAATTAATGTCAAATAAACACCACTATAACTAATATCTTCAAAATACTACCACATAATCATAAAAAATAACCAAACAAAGCACACAAAGCAAACATAAAGCAAAGCACACCGATAACTATAGGTTGCCTCCCACAAAGCGCTTGGTTTAATGTCTTCAGTCTGACATACCCAGAACTTATTATGAGTGACCCAACATCAAATTCTCATCAAATTCTCATCAGGTTTAACTTGACCATCTTTACCCAATCTTGACTCATGGTTCATTAGAGCACTCATATGGATGGATCCAAACCCCTAGCCCTTGGCTAAGAGGGTTAGGAACAATGCATGAGATGTTCAAGATGAGCATTTTCTTGGTCCATGGCTCAACCTAAACTGTTTCACTCCAACCAACCATAACTAAATTCCATTTTCCCAAAATTTCTGGTTTTGACATTGGGTCCTTAAACCTACCTAAAATTACCTAAATTGTCTCTACAAGCACAAAATTTCCCAAAAATTATCCAAAATTCCCAAAATTCCTAAAAAACCATTTCAAAACAGTTCCCACCTCTTAAATCCACCGAAATACCCCAATACCCTCCAAATAACCTTCAAATACCCTAAATACCGCTTTTAGCCCAAAATTCCAAAAATTCCCAAAAAATTCCAAAAAATCCTAACTATTCTCAATTTCATTTTGTTCAACCATACCATAACCTAATTTTGCCAAATTAACCCACTTTCAACCCAAAATCCTAGGTTGGCTCACTTAACCCAAATGGACCCAATGTCAAACCAATTCAACCCAATTGACCTAAATTTTGATCAATTTCAATTCTAAACTTCAAATTCAACATCCCCAATACCAATTTCAATCAAAACTAAGCCCAATTTGGTTCACATTTGAGCTCAATTTCAACTTTAGACCAAAACCCCTAATTTTGGCCTTATGACCCAATTCACCCCAAAATGACCCAAAGCCACTCAATTTTCCCCAAATCAAATTTAAAACTCTTCCTAACACATTCCTATACCAAATACAACATTCATTCAGCCAGAATTTTGATTGAAATCACATGCAAAATCATTTGAAACTAATATCCCCAAATTTGCGCTAAAGTTGTCACCTAGCCCTAAAATCTCCAAATTAAATCCCCTAAACCCAAAATTTCCACCCAATTTCTATCCTAAACCTTCCATAATAATCACTTGCATCATTTTGAATTATCAATTGAAACCTAGCCAAGCTCTAACCTAACTTAAACCCAAGCTTAACCCATGGTGACCAAATTGAACCAAACCATCAATTCCACCAAATACACTCCCCAAATTAATTCAATTTCACTCCAACCATTTCCAAAAGCTTTATGAAAATCATTTGTACATTCTTGATCAATCAATTTGATTTAAACCCAACCCAAATTCAAGCTAGCCCAACCAAAACTCAAACCAATCCATGTGCACATGTGATCCAAATTGAAACCAATCCAAGCCAAATTAGACCAAACCAGCTTCTTGCAAGCCAACCCTAGGCCTCCTAGGGTGGGTTTGACCTGACCTAACACATGCCCCATGAGCCATGGACCAATGGTCCACCACTTGGGACCATTAGGTTTAGCCATTTGCTAAAGGCTAAGTCCCATCCATTAGCCCACCTTAAGCAACCCCCCTGCCTCAATTAACTGAGCTAAACTTCTCCTCCACTCCTCCTCAGCCTGCCCAGCCACCTGACTGTCCTTACCGGCCACCTCAGCCGCCGGAACAACCATGCCCGAGCACCCCCTCTGTCCTTAAAACTCAAAGTTGAGCCTTGGCAGTGTCCAAATTTCCCACGGTCTAAATGAAAGTGTGGAACTCATTCAGTTGAGTTGAGCAAATTCATTTGGACTACGTGAATCCAATGAAAATAGTGGTGCGGGGAAGATGGAACCGTGGGATCTTAACTGGTTCTGCTTAATCAACTTTAAGATTTGTTTTAAATAAAACCCTAAGCCATCCAAATTTTGAACCTCTCTAAACCAAAGCACTTCACTCACCCCCTGATTGTCACTTCTAAAACTAAACTATCTGCAATAATGAGGAGCTTGAAGCCAGCACGGTGGGCAGCACTACCATCTTCAACAGCAAAACAAGTCTTCGCCAGCTTAACCGTTCCTTAGAATTAAATAACCAAGCCATAAGATTTCGAGGTACTTTGCCTAGTGCAACATAAATCGTCAACTTCTCTTTAGGAATTTGCATAATCATGTTATGCAATTTAAGTCCTAACTCATCTTAGAACTCCGAGGCAGTCATTTGGTATGACATAAACCCTCACATTTTTGAAGCTATTTGTATGGTTATATCACACAAACATAAGTCCTAATTAATTAAAATTGGTAAGATTGAAACATTAAATAAAATCTAAAATTGAAGCCAAACAATAGGATAGTCAGGAAGTCACTGAAGTTCACTTCGGGTCTGTGACATCCCCTACTTCTTGTCGGCATTATTTTTAGGTTGTGTGTTTTATTTTAAAAAGGGGGTCGCCTAACAGAAATTGTCGGCGAATTTTTTAATTTAATTTAAATAAATAATTTGAAAAGTAGTATTTGATTTTGAAAATAATGTTAAATTTAAAAATTTTAAGATATGAAATCAAACCGATCTCACATCCCAAATAGTTTATATAAACGAACACCGCATCACAAACCGTGTATCTATCTCGAAGAGTAGACACATTGTTCGGTGATGGGGCTCGATTAAATAAACTAGAAGATTTGTGACATTCGTTTGGTCTGCAAACCAATTTTATAAGCCGACAAATTACCCTGCTTAATATGAAAGCATTAAACAGTGGTTTATATTACTCGGGTTCTTAAAATTCCCTATAAGGGCAAGCCCCTATAGTTAATTACATCTTAAGTGACGGGAATCACCTAAGAAAACTCTCGATAATAATCAGTAGTTCTACTCTCAAGAATCTCAAAGTTTAAGTTTTCAAAGGATTGAATTTTGGAATTTCAAAAGAGAATGGATCAAGTTTTGGAACATTTTGTTTTAGGAATTCAAAGGAAGAAAGGTAGGAGAAATCACAAATTCGAAGCAAACTTCGGTAATTTCCCAACTATCCTATTGTTTGGCTTGGATTTAGGAAAGTCCAAATGTTTGTTTAATGTTTTGATCTTGCCAATTTTAATTAATTAGGACTTATATTCATATGAGACAATCATACAAATAGCCTTGAAGATGTGAGGGTTTATGTCGTACCAAAAGACTACCTCGGAGTTCTAAGACCGGTTAGGGCTTAATTTACATGACATGATCATGCAAATGCCTAACGAAGAGTTGAGGATTTATGTTGCACCAGGCAAACTACCTCGAAGTCCTATGGCTTGGTTATTTAATTCTAAGAAAGTTTTGCAGAAGTAGGCTCAGGTTTTGCTGATGACGATGGCCGTGCTGCTCACCATGCTCCGAGCTCCTTGTTGTATCAAAAGTTTAGTTTTAGAAGTCATAAATCAGGAGATGAGAGAAGTTTTCTGGTTTAGAGAAGGTCTTAATTTCCAAGTGTTTTTTATATTTTATTTGAAACAAATCTTAAAGTTGATTATAACAACACCGGTTAAGATCCCACGGTTCCATCCTTCTGGCATCGTTATTTTTATCGGATTCACTTAGTCCAGATGAATTTGCTAAACTCAACTAAATTAGTTCCACACTTTCATTTAGACCGTAGGAAATCCCGTTGTTGACCTCATTTTTGATGAGGTCTTCTCTTCTTCTCTTTAGTACTCAGGATCTAGCCTTCAGTTATTCCTTCGACTATCCTAGAGGACTAGAATCGGGACCCACCTTTTAGAAATTCAAACCACTTCTTAACTCCCTACAAACTCCACAAACTTGACTGTAGACCCCTAATCACCTAGAGGGTTGAAATCAAAAGTGTAAGTTTAAAGGATGAGTTCCTATAGGACTCTTTGGCCTTAGGATCGCCCAGGCGGCTCGGTCTAGTGAAGGGGCCGACTTACACACACACTACACTTATACACTACACCTACACACTACACTTCCACACACCTCCTAAAACCACACCCATACCCAACTCGACCTCCCGACTCATGTAGGTGATTCACATGGATGGTCCTTAACCCCTAAGCCCTTGGCTAAGAGGGTTAGGAACAACATAGTGGATGCCTCAAATGAGTCCCTTCATGGCTCACGTGAGCTTGATGTGACTTCATGGCTCAACCAAAATGACTTCATTCCACTCAAATTCACCCAATCTTCAATTTTCCAAATTTTCAATTTTTGACCCCCGGGACCCTACACCCGCCTAACCTACCCAAAGCCCTTGAAATTACCCAGATTTTTCAAAATCACCTAAATTACCCAAAATTCCTCAAAATTAATCCCAAACATTTTCACATCACTCAAATTGATCATCCATACCCAAAAATACCAAGAATTCCAAAAATACCTCCCAATACCCTCCAAATACCCAAAATACCCCCCTTGACCCAAAAATCCAAAAATTCAGAAAATTCCCAGGAAATTCCAGAAAATCCTAAATATTCCCAATTTCATTTTGTCTAACTACACCATGGGCCAATTTTGTCAATTTACCCTACTTTTGTAAAAACCCCCAATTTGACCCATTTTAACCCCAAATCTTTTCTAAATCCTCCTTAGCATCCCCACAAGCAAAACACTAACATGATTTGCCCAAAATTTGGACCCAAATCCCACTTAAATTCAACCCAAAGCTAAAAGGCCCAATTTTGACCTAAACCCAAACCTAACCCAAATGAGCCCAAACCCCAAAATCAAAGCCCAACCAAAGTCAAAACCTCTTTGAAACACTCCCATAAACATTTCTCAACATTGATTTTACATCAATTTTAACCCTAGCCCAACATTGGCCCAACTTGGCCCACTTGGACCTATATTGGCCCATTCACCAAAAGAGCCCAAATTCAACCCAAATCACCCCCAATTTGCTTCAAGTCACTCATGACACATCCATGAGCTAAAAACAACATTTGTTTGGCCCAATCCTTCAAAAATTCCCCATCCATAAATTTATTCCCAAACCAAAAAGCCCACATTCTTAAACCTTCCTAAAGCCCATCTCCACCAAAATCCAAAGGGGCAAAGTCAATCTAAGGCCCATATGACAAATTCTCTTCATCATGCATTCAATTAAAATCATCCCTAAGTCCTAATCCAATGATCAAATAATTCTAAATAAAGCTTCATCCAACTTTCCACCAAAATGTCCAAAATCCTTAAAATCCATTTTTATGAAGTTGACTAAACTTTTCCCAAGCCAAATGGAGCCATGAATGAGCCATTCACAAGCCATATGAAGCCATGAAAGTTTGGCATGTGACCATGCCATTAATGGTAAAAGGAGGGGCTCCTTTCCTAATCTTTCATTAAGCCTTTTTAACCTTATTCATGACACACACTAAACCATGTTTAGCCACCTCATCATGGATAGAGACCATACCATTCTCTCTTGGCCGACCCAACCGATCCTCTCAGCCCAAAATCAGGCCATGGGGAGGTGCACCCAACCCAAACCAATGGGCTGACCAAATTGAAGCCAAAATGACCCCTTCCCCATTCCATTTTAATTCAAAGCCTTTACACATGGCAATTGACAATTGATCGCACAAACCTCCAACCCCGACCCACCTGGACTCGAGGGTGACCCATGCTCGCCGGCCAGCCGCCCGGGTCGCCGGAAAACACCATGGCCGAGACCTCGGGAGGAGCCAAACTTTGGAATTCCACCTTCGCCGAGCCGCCCCATGCCCAATGGCCACCATGGTTGTTCTTCCCATGACCGCAGCAGCTGATCCCAACCCTTGGCCATCCCCGTGAGGCTCTCCAGCCACCTCTATTTAAACCCGACCCCCTCACGGCCATGAGAGGAGAGTTGCACAAACCTTGCCAAAACTCTGCCAAAATTGTTCCAAACCCTTCTCCACCCTCAGAGCAGTTGAGCCCCAGTGTCAATTTGCCCTAATCCCCATTGACAAAATCCAATTTCTCAACTGAAATTCCACCCAAAACCAGGACACTTCTCCACAGTGAGCCAATCCCCAAATTGATTGGTTCTACACCTTCACCAAGCCAAGGGAAGGTGTCCACCAGCAAAAGCCCCATCTCCAGGCCACCCAGTTGCTCCAGCCTCCAAGCTTTGTGATCGGGCTTGGTCAAAATCCCACCTAGACAATTCACTGCACCGGAGACTTCATCCGGAGCTTTCCGGGATCCAATCGAAGGTGCAACAACTCTCGGATCGAAGCCACACTTCTCTGAGCAAAGGTATGAGCTAATTCTTCATCCCGAGCTTCTGGAGATTCTCCATTTCAAATGCTATAATTTCAATGCATGATAACCATATAGATGTGTTAGTCTCTTCAAGACGAATCCATAGAGCATAAGAACATGAAAATCCATTGAGTATCGAGTGAGATATTAGGGATTTAGTGTGGACGGCTCTCGGGTGAGGACACTTGGGGACGATGAACGGATGTCGTCCATTCAATACACGCGCGGACGGACGGCCAGGATCACGTCGGATCAGGAGACGGTACGAGAACCGCGGGGCCCGGGCTGCTGAGTCAGATGGCGGCGTCGAATGGGAGCGCGACACGCGGTGTTTCGGAGCTGCCGAGGTTGACGCGGCGCCGCGTGGATAAATATAAAATTAGGGATTTTTCTGATTTATTTAATTCCCTAAACTTCAAAAATTCATAACTTTGTGTAGAAAACTCGTAAAAATAAAATAAAAATACCCTCTCGCTCGAGTGAACGAAGAGAATAATGTGGAAAAGAAATCATTTAATTTCATCAAGTATTTTATTTTTAATAATTTATTTACTCTCTCGCATATTTTTAATTCTCCATGCATGTATACAATTCACCATGGCATGAGACCATAGGAGCTTTAAAGCCTCCGAATTTGGGAACATTCCCCGAATTTTCCAAAGTCGAGGCCATCCCTATGAAGAGTTATTGATTTTTCAAATTCATGTTACTGTTTTGAGTATTTTAATTCCAATAAATAGCATGTTGTGAAATAAATTCTAGGAAAATTTGTGATGTTCCTTATGACCAGAGGACCCTAGGAAAAATAGGTTTTGAGTTAGTTCATTTAAAACAACCCTAATTGGCTTAAACACCCAAAATGGATCTCTAATTAATTAGAGCTAACCATACATCAAATTGACTTGAAATTAATTCTCCACCGACCTTTAGGATCAGAGGAACCCACCATAAAAATTTGAGGTCAATTGGACTCGGTTAGCCCTACTAATTGGGTTGATTAAGCCATTTAGTCATTTTAAACTTTAAAAATTCATAACTTTCAAAATAGCTTTCAAAAATTCACCAAATTGGTTTTGGAGCCTATCTGATATCAGGGGAATTTAAGAAAATTAAAATTTTAATTTTCTAAAAAAGTTAATTTTTTAATATTATTTTAATATTTTAATAATTAAAAAATAATAAAAATCACAAAAATAATAAAATTCACCAAAATGTCACATTTTGAATTTTAATCACTTAGGAACAAACCCCATATTTTTCTTAGGTCTATTTAGTGAGATATTAAATTTTCAAGCTCTAGGGTAATTTTAAAATTAAAAAATGTATTTTCTAGCATTTTCACAAAAATAATTATAATAAATCATAGAAAAATCAGAAAATTACAAAATTTGATTCTCTGATTTCCTTAATATCAGAGAGATTTTTAAAAAATATAAAATTCATTTTTCAACATTTATTTTATTTTTAAATTAATTAACACTCCAAAACTTAAAATAATTATAATAAAAATAATATAATTCAAAAAATCACCAAAATTGGTGCAAGTGGTCCTCTGGTCATTAGGAATATCCCCTAATTTTCTTAAGGACAGAAACTTTCCCTTGGTCATGTTATTAAATTTTCCTTGGAAATCTCTATTTTCTACCAAAAATAATTATATAAATAAATTAAATACAGAAAAATCATATTTTCTTCTCTCATGTCTTTATTGACATATGAGTGAAGTCACATAAAAATTGTAAGTTCATTTGAGTTCAATTTAATGAGTTATGAAATTATTAAGCTTAAAGGGCAAAATGGTTATTAAAATTTTAACCCTTAATTAAAACTTTAGGTTTAATAAAAAATTAATAAGTAAAATATTTGATCCTAATCTGATTTGGATGATTGAAATTTAAATAATTAAAGGGTAGAAACCCATTAAACAATTTTAAAATAATTAAACCTTAATTAAATAATTGATTGAATTTGGAAGAATAATAAAATTGGAATTATTAAAATAGGAATATTATTAGGAAGAAATTTATTCTTTAATTTAAAAATCCCTAAATTAATCATCTCATTAATATTCAATTCTTAATTAAAATGATAACTCAAAATTCAAAATATTAAAAGACTTAATCATTAAACTAAAATTAAATTATTAAACTCTTTTGAAATTTTTTAATAAAAATTAAAAAATAAAATTAAATTAAAAATTAAATTAAATCAAATTAAATTAAATTGAATTAAATTAAAACAAATTAAATTAAATTAAATTAAATTAAATTAAATAAACAAATTAAATTAAATTAAATTAACAAATTAAATAAAATTAAATTAAAATTAAATTAAATTAAATTAAATTAAAATTAAATTAAATTAAATTGAATTAAATTAAATTAAAATTAAATCAAATTAAATTAAAATTAAATCAAAATCAAATTAATTTAATGTAACATCAAATTAAACTAAATTAAGTAAAACCAAATTAAATTGAATTAAATTGAATTAAATTAAATTAAAGATTAAATTAAATTAAATTAAATTAAATTAAGTTGAATTAAATATAACATCACCAATGACATAAAGAATTCAAAGTAAATCTAAAATAACTTGAACACTATTCCAAATTTAAACCCATCAATTGAAATTAAACTAAATCACAAACCATTTGAACACCAATTTGCCCTCGAGACCTTTATTATCATAACTCCTAAATAGAGCATTAAATGAAATGTTACTTCACTCATAGGATATTCAAACGTCCTAGTTCACGGAGCAAGATAACAAAACTAAACCTCGGACGATTAATTCATTTGTGTAATTGAATTCATTTGGACTTAAAAAACAATCCTATAAATATTGAAAAGATGTTTAAGATTCTTCTTAAGCACTTCCTCAATATGATAGGATATTTATAAGAACAATTGAACTCAATTGTTCTTTGATGAAGAAAATCGTCCTCAAACCAAAACACAAAGAACCAAGACGTCATAGGAAATGACTAGCTATAGGATTAGGAATTTGGTAGAAAACCATAACCCTCACCTTAGCTTTACCTAGGAACTTGCTTAAATATTCTAATTGTGTTTTAAGTGTAGCTTGGGATGACGGGAAGTCCCTCCGTGTATGCTTTTATTTTATTGCAATTTACTTTCTTGCAATTTACATTATCGCAATTTCATTAATCGCATCGCACTTACTTTTTCGCATGATAAACAACCGTTGCATGAAAACCCACACCTTTAGGATAGTCCCTAAAACTGAAACCAAAATTAAATTCAAAGTCATTGCCAGATAAAATTCACCGTCACAACATTTCAAAATATAAAACAACTCAAAATTTAATCACAAACAGAACACAAAACTACAATCACAATTAAATTAAAACGTCCTGTTGGATGATCGGGAATACCTCGGATGATGTAACCTACGTGTTGCTAACGGGATTTCCCACGGTCTAAATGAAAGTGTGGAACTCATTCAGTTGAGTTTAGCAAATTCATTCGGACTAAGTGAATCCGATAAAAATAATGATGCCGGAAGGATGGAACCGTGGGATCTTAACGAGTGTCGTTATAATCAACTTTAAGATTTGTTTTAATTGAAATATTGAAAACACTTGGAAATTAAGTTTTTCTCTAAACCAAAACACTTTTCTCATCCCCTGATTTATGACTTCTAAAATTGAACCTCTGCAACAACAAGGAGCTCGGAGCATGGTGGGCAGCACGGCCATCGTCATCAGCAAAACCTTGGTCTACTTCAGCAAAACTTTCTTAGAATTAAATAACTAAGCCATAGGACTTCGAGGTAGTTTTGCCTAGTGCAACATAAATCCTCAACCTTTTGTTAAGCATTTGCATTGCAAATTAAGCCCTAACCGGTCTTAGGATTCCGAGGTAGTCGTCCGATACGACATAAACCCTCACATCTTCGAGGCTATTTGTATGATCATGTCATACGAACATAAGCCCTAATTAATTAAAATTGTCAAGATCAAAACATTAAATAAATATTAGGATTTTCCTAAATATGAGCCAAACAATAGGATAGTTTGGGAAGTTGCCAAGATTCCTCTTGGATCCTCAACTTCCCCTACTCCTCTTCCTTTGGACTCCTAAAATAAACTGTTCCAAATTTGAGCTATTCCCTATTGAAATTTTCAAAATCCAATTGTTTGAAAACCTTAAACTTTGAAATCCTTGAGAGCAGAATTATTGATTATTATCGAGAGTTTTCTTAGGTGATTCCCATCACTTAAGATGTAATTAACTATAGGGGCTTGCCCTTATAGGGAATTTTAAAGAACCCGTGTAATATAAACCCCGTTTAATGCTTTCATATTAAGCAGGGAATTTGTCGGCTTATAAAATTGGTTCGCGGACCAAACGGATGTCACAAATCTTTTAGTTTGTTTAATCGAGCCTCACCGTCAAACGAGTGTGTCTATCCTTAGGGATAGATACACGGCTCATGGTGCGGTGCTCGTTTAGATAAACAATTCGGGATGTGAGATCGGTTTGATTTCATATCTTAAAACCTTCAAATTTAAAATTATTTTCAAAATCAAATACTACTTTTTCAAAATTATTTATTTAAACTAAATTAAAAATTCGCCGACAACTTCTGTTAGGCGACCCCCCTTTTCAAAATAAAACACACAACCTAAAAATATGCCGACACCCGTTAGCAACACGTAGGTTACATCATCCGAGGTATTTCCGATCATCCAACAAGACGTTTTAATTTAGTTATAATTATTGTTTTGTGTTCTGTTTGTGATTAAAATTTGAGTTGTTTTATATTTTGAAATGTTGTGGCGGTGAATTTTATCTTGTAATGACATTTAATTTAATTTTGGTTTCAGTTTTAGGGACTATCCTAAAAGTGTGGGTTTTCATGCAACAGTTGTTTATCATGCAAGAAAGGTAAGTGCGATGCGATTAAATAAATTGCAATAAGGTAAATTGCAATAAAATAAAAGCGTACCTGGAGGGTCTTCCCGTCATCCCAAGCTGCACTTAAAACACAATTAGAATATTTAAGCAAGTTCCTAGGTAAAGCTAAGGGAAGGGTTATGGTTTTCTACCAAATTCCTAGTCCTATAGTTAGTCATTTCCTATGACGTCCAGGTTCTTGTGTTTTGGTTCGAGGACGATTTTCTTCATCAAAGAACAATTAAATTCAATTGTTCTTATAAACATCTTATCATATTGAGGAGTGCTTAAGAAGAATCTTAAACATCTTTTCAATATTGCTAGAATTGTTTTAAGTCCAAATGAATTTAGTCATACAAATGAATTAATCGTCCGGGAATTCAAGTTTTGTTGTTATCTTACTCAGTGAACTAGGACATTTGAATACCCTAAGAGTGAAGTAATACTTCACTTAACACCCCATTTAGGAGTTATGACAACAAAAGCTTTCGAAGGCAAATTGATGTTCAAATGGTTTGTGATTTAATTTCAATTATCAGGTTTAAATTTGGAATAGTGTTCAAGTTGCTTTATTTTGAAATTTTTTTTATGTCTTAGGTGATGTTATTTTTAATTCAATTTAACTTTAATTTAATTTAATTTGGTTTAGTTTTAATTTTAATTTAATTTAATTTGATTTGATTTTAATTTTAACTTGATTTTATTATTTAATTTTGATTTGATATGCTATAATTTAATTTAATTTAATTAATTTAGTTTAATTTGATTTAATTTAATTTTAATTTAATTTAATTTAATTTAATTTAATTTAATTTAATTTAATTTAATTTAATTTAATTTAATTTAATTTAATTTAATTTGTTTTAATTTAATTTTAATTTAATTTAGTTTAATTTAATTTAATTTAATTTAATTTAATTTGATTTAATATGTTTTAATTTAATTTAATTTAAATTTAAATTTTATTTTATTTTTAATTTTAATTTAATATTTTATTCTTTTTGTTTTAAAGATGATTTAATTGTAATTGTTAAAGTATTAATTTAATTGAAATTTTAAAAGGATTTAATTTAAATAATTTAACTTTAATTTAATTTAATGATTAAGTCTTTTAACATTTTAAATCTTAAATTTGGATTATCATTTTAATTAGGAATTAAATATTATTGAGATGATTAATTTAGGGATTCTTAAATTAAAGAACAAATCTCTTCCTAATAATATCCTTAGTTTAATAATTTCAATTTTATTATTCTTCCAAATTTAATCAATTATTTAATTAAGGTTTATTTCAATTATTTTTAAATTGTTTAATAGGTTTCTACCCTTTAATTATTCAAGTTTCAATCATCCAAATCAGATTAGGATCAAATATTTTACTCTTTAATTTTATTAAGCCTAAAGTTTTAATTAAAGGTTAAAATTTTAATTACCATTTTGCCCTTCAAGCTTAATAATTTCATAACTCACTAAATTTAGCTTAAATGAACTTGAAATTTTTATGTGACTTCACTCATATGTCAATAAAGACATGAGAGGAGAAAATGTGATTTTTCTGTATTTAATTTATTTAAGTAATTATTTTTTGTGGAAAATAGGGATTTCCAAGGAAAATTTAATAATATGACCAAGGGAAAGTTTCTGTTCTTAAGAAAATTATGGGACATTCCTAATGACCAGAGGATCACTTGGACCAATCTTGGTGATTTTTTGAATTATATTCTTTTTATTATAATTATTTTGAGTTTTGGAGTATTAATTAATTTTAAAATAAAATAAAGGTTGAAAAATGAATTTTATATTTTTTAAAAATCTCTCTGATATCAAGGAAATCAGAGAATTAATTTTACAATTTTCTGATTTTTCTTTGATTTATTAGAATTATTTTAGTGGAAATACTAAAAAATACATATTTTTTAATTTTAAAATTACCTTAGGGCTTTAAAATTTAATATCTCATCATATAGACCTAAGAAAACTATGGGGTTTATTCCTAAGTGATTAAAATTCAAAATGTGACATTTTGGTGAATTTTATTATTTTTGTGATTTTTATTATTTTTTAATTATTAAAATATTAAAATAATACAAAAAATCAACTTTTTTAGAAAATTGAAATTTTAATTTTCTTAAATTCCCCTGATATCAGAGAGGCTACAAAACCAATTTGGTGAATTTTTGAAAAGTATTTTGAAAGTTATGAATTTTTAAAGTTTAAATTGGCTAAATGGCTTAATCAACCCATTTAGTAGGGCTAACCAAGTCCAATTGACTTCAAATTTTTATGATGGATTCCTCTGATCCTAAAGGTCAGTGGAGAATTGATTTCAAGTCAATTTGATGTATGATTAGCTCTAATTAATTAGGGACCTATTTTGGGTGTTTAAGCCAATTAGGATTATTCCAAGTAGATTAATTCAAAACCTATTTTTCCTAGAGTCCTCTGGTCATAAGAAATATCACCAAATTTTCCTAGAATTTATTTCACAACATGCTAATTATTGGATTTAAAATACTCAAAATAGCAACATGAATTTGAAAAATCAATAACTTCTCATAGGGATGGCCTCTGACCTTGGAAAATTCAGGGAGTGTTCCCAAGTTCAGAGGCTTCAAAAGCCCTATGGTCTCATGCCATGGTGAATTTCCTATATGCATGGAGAATTAAAACAATGCAGAGGGTAAATAAATCATTAAAAATAAAATACTTGATGAAATTAAATGATTTCTTTTCCACATTATTCTCATCTGTTCACTGAGCAAGAGGGTATTTTTATTTTATTTTTCTGATTTTTCTACACAAAGTTATGCATTTTTGAAGTTTAGGGAATTAAATAAATAGAAAAAAATCCCTATTTTTCTATTTAAGTGACGCGGCGCCAGCTCAACCTCGGCAGCTCCGAACGCACACGCGTCGTCTTCTGATTCGGCGCCGCCATCCAACTCAGCGCTCCGGGGGCCCGCTGTATCGTTCCGTCTCCTCATCCGGCGCGATCCTGGCCGTCCGTCCGCGCGTGTATTAAATGAACGGCATCCGTTCATCGTCCCCAAGCATCCTAGCCCAAGAACCGTCAACACTAAATCCCTAATATCTCACTCAATACTTAACGGATTTTCGTGTTCTTGTGCTCTATGGATTCGTCTTGAAGAGACAAATACATCTATACGGTGATCATGCATTGAAATTAAGGCATTCGAAATGGAGAATCTACAGAAGCTCGGGATAAAGAGTTAGCTCACACCTTTGCTCAGAGAAGTGTGGCTTCAATCTGAGGGTTGTGACACCTTCGATTGGGTCCCAGCAAGCTCCAGATGAAGTCTCCTGGTCTGGTGAATTGCCTAGGTATGATTTCGACCAAGCACGATCACAAAGCTTGGAGTCCGGAACGGATGGGTGGCCCGGAGAGGGGCCTTTGCCGGTGGACTTCTTCCCTCGGTCCGGTGAAGGTGTAGGACCAATCAATTTGGGGATTGATCTACCGTGGAGAAGTGTCCCGGTTTTGGGTGGAATTTCGGTCGAGAAATCGGGCTCCGTTGATGGGGATTAGTGGCAAATTGTCACCGGGGATCAACTCGCTCTAAGTATGGAGAGTGGCCCGGAGCGATTTTGGCGGTGGTTTCAGTAAGGTCCGGTTCCGCACCTCTCTTGGGCGAGAGGGGGTGGTGTTTAAATAGGAGAGGGTGGAGGGCCTCCGTGGGGGTTTAAGGTCGGGGATCGACTGCTCGGTGAGGAGAAGAAGAGCTATGCTCGTCCATTCGGGTCGAGACAAGTCGCGAAGGGAGAATTGAAATTTTTGGCTCCTCCCAAGGTCTCCGCCATGGTGTTTTCCGGCAATCCGGGCGGCGGCCGACGAGCAATGGTCACCCTCAAGTTCAGGTGGGTCAGGGCTGGGGTTTTGTGTAGGCAATTGGCCAATGCCATGTGTAAAGAGCTTGGATTGAAATGGAATGGGGGAAGGCTATCTTGGGTTCAAATGAGTTAACCCATGATTTTGGGCTAGGTTCACCACCCAAGGCCTTGTTTAGGCTGAAGGGAAAGTGATTTGGTTCAGCATAATCAGTAGGGTCAAGTCACCATCCAAGCACAATTAGGCATAAGCATGGTTAAGAGGAATCATGGGAGTGGTTAATCACCTTATGGGAATGTAGAAAGGACCTCCTCCTTTTGCCCAATGTGGTAAGGTCACATGTGAGCAACTCACATGGCTTGCATGTGGCTTAAGAGTGGCTTCATGGCTTGTCTTTGGCTTGGGAAAAGGCTTGGTCAATTTCATGAAAATGGATTTTAGAAATTTTGGTAATTTAGGGGTGATTTGATGGGATTTGACATATGGATTGATTTGGAACCATTTGATGATTGATTTAGGACTTAAGGGATAATTTTAATTGAATGCATGATGAAGAAGAGTGTTGTATGGACTTTGGATGAATTTTGGGCCTTTGAAATTTAGTGAAGATGGGCTTTTAAAATGGTTTAGAGAAGTGGGCTTTTGGATTTTAAAATGGATTTCAGGATGAGAATTTTACAAAGGATTGGATCCAATAAGTGTTGAATTTAGTTTAGGAATGTCTCATGAATGATTTGGAATAAATTTGAAGTGTTTGGGCTAGGTTTGGGTTGGATTTGGACCTCTTTGGTGAATGGGCCAATGTAGGTCAAATTGGGCTAACTTGGGCCAATGTTGGGCTAGGGTTGAAATTGATGTAAAATAAATGTTGGGAAATGTCTATGGGAGTGTTTCAAAGAGGTTTTGGCTTTGGTTGGGTTTTGATTTTGGGGTTTGGGCTTATTTGGGTTAGGTTTGGGTTTAGGTCAAAATTGGGCCTTTTTGTTTTGGGTTGAATTTGAGTGGGGTTTGGGTCCAAATTATGGGCAAATCATGTTAGTGTTTTGTTTGTGGGGATGTTAGGGAAGGTTTAGAAAAGGTTTGGGATTAATTGGAGTTGAATTGGGTTAGTTTGGATTAGGTTTGGGTCATGGGCCCAAATCGGGCTTTAAGGCCAAAAGTGAAATTGGATTCAAATGTCAATCAAATTGGACTTGGATTTGGTCTAGATTGGTGTTGGGAATGTTGAATTGAAGTTTAGAATTGAATTGGACCAGAATTTGGGTCAATTAGGTAGGTTTGGCTTGACATTGGGTTCACTTAGGGTTAAAATGGGTCAAATTGGGGGTTTTGACAAAAATGGGGTAAATTGACAAAATTGGCCCTTAGTGTAGTTGAACAAAATGAAATTGGAAATATTTGGGATTTTCTGGAATTGTCTGGGAATTTTCTGAATTTTTAGATTTTTGGGTTAATAGGGGTATTTTGGGTATTTGGAGGGTATTGGGAGGTATTTTTGGAATTTTTCATATTTTTGGCTATGGATGATCAACTTGATTGGTGAGGAAATGCTCAAAGTTAATTTTGGGGAATTTTGGGTGATTTGGAAATTTTGAAAATTTTGGGTAATTTCCAGGGCTTTGGGTAGGCTAGGCGGGTGTAGGGTCCCGGGGGTCAAAAATTGAAAATTTGGAAAATTGAAGATTAGGAATGTAAGTGGAATGAAATCATTTTGGTTGAGCCATGAAGCCATATCAAGCCCACATGAGCCATGAAGGGACTCATTTGAGGCATCCACTATGTTGTTCCTAACCCTCTTAGCCAAGGGCTCAGGGGTTAAGGACCATCCATGTGAATCACCTTCATGAGTCAGGAGGTCAAGTTAGGTATGGGTGTGTTTCTAGGAGGTGTGTGAAAGTGTAGAGTATAGGTGTAGTGTGTGTGTAAGTCAGCCCTTCACCGTACAAGGCCACCTGGGGTAGTCCTAAGGCCAAAGAGTCCTATAGGAACTCATCCTTTAAACTTCCACATTTCGATTTCAACCCTCTAGGTGATTAGGGATCTACAGATCAAGTTTGTGGAGTTTGCAGGGAGTTAAGAAGTGGTTTGAATTTCTAAGTGGTGGGTCCCAATTCTAATCCTCTGGGATAGTCAAAGGAAAAGCCTAAGGCTAGATCCTATGTACTAAAAAGAAGAAGAGAAGACCTCATCAAAAATGAGGTCAACACTTCTCTTCCTTTGGACTCCTGAAATAACTGTTCCAAATTTGATCCAATCCCTTTGGAAATTTCCAAAATTCAATTCTTTGAAACCTTAAACTTTGAAATTCTTGAAAGCAAAACCACTGATCATTATCGAGAGTTTTCTTAAATGATTCCCATCATTTAAGATGTATATAACTATAGGGGCTTGCCTCGTAGTGAACTTTAAGAACCCAGGAAATATATACCCTGCTTAATTTCTTTATATTAAGCAGGGGAATTTGTCGGCCCAAAAAATTGGTTCGCAGACCAAACAGACGTCACAAATTTATTAGTTTATTTAATCATGCCCCATTATCAAGCAGTGTGTCTGTTTCTCGAGATAGATGCACAGTTTGTGATGTGGCGCTCGTTCATATAAACTTTTTGAGGTGTGAGGTCGGTTTGACTCTATACTTTAAAATTTTCAAACTTAAAACCATTTTCAAAAATCAAAATGCTACTTTCCAAATTATATATATATATTTAATTTAAATTTAAAATTTAAAATACAACACATAACCCAAAATAACGCCGACACACACTAACAAAAGCAAAGAAAAGTAAAAATTATTTTTTTTTAATTTTCTTTAAACAATATTTTAATTAATTTCCGCGGCAACGACACCAAAGACTTGATCCCCTAATATTTCTGCTTATGTTTTACACTTTATATTTCTTTTCAACAATAATATCTCTTTCTTTACAACGACATCAAAAACTTAATTTCGAAGCAAATAAGAAATAAACTTTAATTATTTTATAATATGGGATTTTACTCAAGTACACATATCGTTTATCATGTAATATAGAACTTTCCAATTAAGCCTGAGATATTGAACCCGCAAGGAAATGTCTAAAAATTTAAAGAAAACAGAAAAATAACTTTTTACTTTTCTAAATGATTTTGTAAGTTATGTTTTAAAGATAGAATGTTTAAATTTTTTTGATATTTTTTTAAGAAAAAATAAAGTAAAAAACTAGAATTAACAGTACTAAAAACGATATGAAAGCAAAAGAGAATAAAATATCTTTTCCTCCTCAATGAATCTGTAATAATTATGAAATTTTATTGTGGAAGTATCAAATGTGTTGTGCCAAATAGGAGCAGTTATATTCTTTACCCTTACTTGGTTCTATAAAGAACATATGTTAATCTAAAGTTTTGAAATCTTGTAGATGGGTTAGGCAGGGAATATACTAGCTCTCACTCTAGAGTTCCCTCTTCTCCCTCCACCTAGGGGCTAAGATCTCATAACAAAATTTAAAACATCAAACCAAATTGGGGGTTTTAGCTTGTCACTCTAAAATCCTCTAATTCTACATCCAATCAAAAGTATATCTCCCTATTTATTTACACTCAACTATATGAACTACATTCTCACACATACAATTTCATGTGATTCTCTCCAATTTTTGATCAAGATAATACCACATTGGTTCTTACATGTTCTCACAACAAATTTTAACATCTTAATTGGCCAAATCAATAATTAAATGAAGTGCAAGGTAGTGAATCATCATAACTTCTTCCAACACTAAACACCTATACTTCACACAACATTCATCCATAATTTAATTACTTCATCATTTAAAAGGAAAAAAGATAAAGAAAACTACTCAGAAATCATGGAGAAAACACAAACACAATTTGATTTGAAAGCAGAAATCAAAATGAAAACACAACAAGTTTTACTTTAAAACCAAATGTAAAAACAAAGATAAAAACTTATCTGAAAATCCTCCCCACAAGACTCTTGAAGTTCTTCTGAAACTTTGCTTTCCACTAAATGACTCCTTAGATGGTAGCACCAGACTCTAAGGATTCACTCTCCTAAATTCTTAGATGTTGAGTTTAACAACTATAGTGAAGATTACATCTGAGATTCAGGGAGGTCAAAGTCCTTGAAAGTAGGGTGCAAATAAATAGGGAAATAATATTCATCGGGCGTAGAATTGGAGATTTTCGAGTGACAGACTAAAATCTTCAATTTGGTCATATCGTTTGGGTGCTTAAGTGTAGATGTTAGCCCTCAGGTGAGGGGAACATGGGAGCTCCGAGTGAGAGCCGGTATCCTCCCAACCGAGCCGCAGATTTAGTAACCAAGCATAGAATTAGTCAATGTTCTTTATGCCTGGACCAAAGGGTAAAGAATAGGTATGCTCCTATTTGGTACAACACCATTTTTAAACTAATTCTAATTATCCATTCACTTAGATTTCTTAACAAGGAGAAGGATTCTTGCTTATATATTTGAACTTCACTTTATTAGTAGAATTAGTTAATTGTTAGTATAATTAGTTTATTTTAAAAATCCAATATTTCTTTCGATTGTATATTAGTGATAGATAGGAAATATGATTTACAAAGTTGTGATTCTAAATTAGTTTCTATAATCCTAGTCCGTAGCCTCTAAAATATCCTTGTGGGATCGATATCCAGGACTCCATTAGAGCCCAATATTATTTGAGTGATATGTATAATTGCATTGAAAGATAGCTCTGTGATTATTGAATATCTTTATACACATCTTTATCAAATAAAAACAATTTTAAATTAACGCAAAGTGTGTGGGGCGGTTCATCCTCCCAGCCTAACCATGGATTTGGGGACTAAACCTAGGATTAGTCAATATTCTTTATGCACTCAGAAGAGGGTAAAGAATAGAATTGCTCCGATTTGGCACATACAATATTAATGCATCTCATTCATTTACATTATCCAATTCACTACATAACAATAGTTTATTTTATTATCTCAAAATTCACCAAACCAACTCATCCAGAAAAGTTATTTTTAGAAGTAATATTTGCATTTAGGAATAGTTATTATCCTTAAATATAATCATCTGCATTTATGAGTAGTTGCTAGATAAAACACTACTTATATCAACCCTCCAATCTAAAGTCTGATAATTATAGACTAGAATTTGACTAAAAACCTCTTACCTCGCTTCCCTGTGGGATCGATACACGGGACCACACTGGAGCCCTGTATTACTTGATATGATACGTATACTTGCGTTTGAAATTCTGACTTTACAAAATCATTATAAATATATAAATCTGGGTTCATAAACTCTTGCATATAAAAAAGTTGCATCAGTAATTTTATAAAAGAAATTTTCAGAATGTATGGTTACTGAAAATTTTATAAGATAATCCATAAATAAGTTTTGTTAACCAGATATTTTAGGTAAAATACCTATTATGAGTTCTTTAATCTCTTATAGGAGCAAGTTTATATAGTCAATTACATCTTAAAAAATCAGGATTGTTTAAGAAAACTTCGGATCAATGTTAATCACTTTTTTCCTAAGGAATTTCAAGAACAAGGAGAGAAACGTCAACGTTCAATCCTAGGGGTAAAGTTGTTTTCCATGTCAGTTTTATTTTTGTCATGTGTCTTTTTATTTTCATTTTTATTTTGTATTTGGTCATTGTTTGGTGGCTATCAACAAATTTTTAAGTTATGTGACTATCCTAAAAGTTTTAGGTTTTGTTTGAGTTTTGTCAAAGTTTTGTTCATTATTGGTTATTTTTTGTAGTTTTGTTTGTCATTTTGTTATTAATTTTTGATGTCATAATTTTGGTTAAGTTTCAGTTTCGTCGTTTTGTCTTTATTATCCTACAAAATAGAGTTAGCACACCCTATAATATGCAAAGAAAATCTAAAACAAAACTCATCTTCATCCTGCAAGTGAAAAGAGTATTAGATTTAAAAGAAATAATGTCAATTTTATTTCTTAAAATTTTTTTTTAATTGGTTAAATTTTGGATAACCCGGTCAAGATGTAACTGGCTCCATCGTCCTAGGGTTATCATGGGTCTTAATCTACTTAGTCAGAAAGGTGTTTAAACCAAGACCGGAAGATTTCTATCAGCAAGCGTCGTTCAAAAAATCTTCATATATAAAGAACATTGGGGTTCAAGTTGCATTCGGTGATCTTTGTTCATTAAGGTTTCATTTAAGTCTTAATGTCTTTTTGGATTTTAGGTTGGAAAATTTTAAATTATTTACGATTTATTAACCGATTAATTTTTATGATTTTGGTCATTTGTAATTTGTTAGATTTCATAATTTTTAGATTCGATATCATTTGGATCTAATAAGGTGTCTTAAACTTGAATAAAATATACCATAAGTTAGATTTTAAAAATTTAGATTCAATGTCATTTGAATAGAAAAAGGTGTCAGGTCTAATATAGATTAGACTTAATTAAAATCTAACATAAGTTAGACTTTATATTTTTAGAGTCGATGTCATTTGAATCTAAAAAAAAGGTGTTAAGTCTAATGTGGATTATACTTAAATAAAATCTACATAAGTTAGACTTTAGAATTTTTTATTCGATGTCATTTGAATCTAAAAAGGTGTCAAGTTTAATGTGGATTAGACTTGAATAAAATCTTACATAAGTTAGATTTTATATTTTTAGATTTGATGTGATTTGAATCTAAAAGGTGTCAAGTCTATTATGGATTAGACTTTAATAAAATCTAACATAAGTTAGATTTCAGAATTTTAGATTTGATGCCATTTGAATTTTAGAATTTTAGACTTTAGTAATTAGATTTAAATTTGTTTGAATCTAATATCTTTGATTTGATCTTTTAAGTTCAAAATAGTTTGAACTTAAATTAAGAGTTTTGACTTAAATTAATTTTAAGTCGAAAGTTTGATTTCAATTCATTGTGGGTTGTTGACTAACTTGGGTTCAATTTAGGTTGAACCTAAATTAGAGATATTTAGTTAGGTTCAATATGGGTTGAAACTAATGTTTGAGTTAACTTGGGTTCAATTTAGGTTGAACCTAAGTTAGAAATATTGAGTTAGGTTCAATATGGGTTGAACCTAATGTTTGAGTTTACATAGGTTCGATTTAGATTGAACCTAAGTTAGAAATGCTGAGTTAGGTGCAATATGGTTGAACCTAAGGTTTGTGTTAATTCAGGTTCAATTTAGGTTGAACATAAGTTAGAAATGTTGAGTTAACTCTAATAGACTTAATTAAGGTTTATGCCTTATTTAAGTGATACTTAAAAGTTAATTAAGCCTATTTAAAATAGACTTAATTAAGATTAAAGACCATTCAAGCCTTATTTAAGTAAGACATAACTGTTAATTAAGTCTAGTTAGTGTTAGACTTAATTAGGATATAAGGTTGTTTAAGCCTAATTTAGGTAATTCTTAAAGGTTAATTAAGTCTAATAAGTTAGATGTTATTAGGGTTTAAGTTTGATTAAACCTTAGTTAGTTAAAGTTTAATGATTTAATTAGTCTAATAGGTTAGACCTAATTGTGATTTAGGTTTGATTAAACCTTAGTTATTTAAGGTTTAATGATTTAATTAGGTCTAATGGGTTAGACCTAATTGAAGTTTAGGTTTGATTAAACCTTAGTTAGTTAAGGTTTAATCATTTAATTAGTATAATGGGTTAGACCTAATTAAAGTTTAGGTTTTATTAAATCTTAGTTAGTTAAGGTTTAATGATTTAATTAGGTCTAATGGGTTAGACCCAATTAGGGTTTAGGTATGATTAAACCTTAGTTAATTAAGGTTTGATGATTTAATTAGGTCTAATGGGTTAGACCTAATTAGGGTCTAGGTATGATTAAATAAAAATTAGTTAAGGTTTAATGATTTGATTAGGTCTAATGGGTTAGACCCAATTTAGGGTTTAATTTGTCTTAAACCTAATGTAATTAAGGTTTAGGGTGTTTAATTAGGTCAAATTAAGGGTTAGACCTAATTAGGTCTAATTAGGGGTTAGACCTAATTAGGGTTTGATTTGTCTTAAACCTAATGTAATTAAGTTTAAGGTGTTTAAATAGGTCTAATTATGGGTTAGACCTAATTAGGATTTGATTTGTCTTAAACCTAATGTAATTAAGGTTTAAGGTGTTTAATTAGGTCAAATTAGGGGTTAGACCTAATTAGTATTTGATTTGTCTTAAACCTAATGTAATTAAGGTTTAAGGGGTATAATTAGGTTTAATTAGGGGTTAGATATAATTAGGGTTTGATTTGTCTTAAACATAATGTAATTAAGGTTTAAGGTGTTTAATTTAGGTCTAATTAGGGGTTAGACCTAATTAGGATTTGATTTGTCTTAAACCTAATGTAATTAACGTTTAAGTTGTTTAATTAGGTCTAATTAAGGTTTAGACCTAATTAGGGTTTGATTTTGTATTAAACCTATTTTAGTTAAAGTTTAATGAGTTTAATTAAGCCTATTGATGTATTAAGTTCAATAAAGGTTTGATTTTGCATTAAACATAATTTAGTTAAGGTTTAATGTGTTTAATTAAGCCTAGTGATGTCTTAAGCTTAATTAAGGTTTATCTTGAGTCTACTTGGGGTTAGACTCAACATTGACCTTGCCCATTGTAAAATAGGCTAAGTAGGATGAACGGAAAGATTTTAGGGTTTTTAAAATTATTAATTTATAATTAATAAATTTAACCCTAACTTAAAATGTCTTTTTAAATTGACATAATGATTTAAGAATTGTTTTAAGGTTATTGTTTATCACCTTAAAATTTCTAACCATTCTCAAAGTTTAATTTTTCCATATTTTCATTTTTTTATAATTATTATTAAAAATAATTATAAAGTGTCTTGAAAATTAGGAAATTATATCTTAGAGGATTTTCCTAGCTATGAAAAATCAGGAAAGGTTCCTAAGGACCTATAGATAAATCCCTAAAAAGTTCATATTTTTCCGACTTGTAAATAATTTTTAATAAATAAAATACTCTAAAGAGCATTTAATTAATTAAAAATTAAATTTAAAGGTTAAAATTATGGTTTTGGTCTCATAATTTTCTCCTCATCATGCTAAGTCTGAGGGTATTTTTGTCTTATTTTTATGATTTCTCTTTGCAAATATATGATTTTTTTATTATTTTAAGTTTAATTGGATTTATTTAAATTCAAATCAAGCCCTAAATTACCTGATGGCACCGCGTGTTCTCGGATCCGTTGAAATGCAACTGATCCGCTGCGGTGTCCGAGCAGTGGATCAAGCTGGAATGAATCACAACCGTCCATTTCTAAAACACAAGAATGGATGACCTTCGTTCATCCCCTTCATTTGGTCTAAACCTGAACACCGTTTGTATTGTAGACACAATATCTCACTCGATTCTTGATGGAATCGAGTGATTTTTGTTTTTGGAGCTTCATTTGAAGGAGACAAACATATCCATATGGATTTGTATGGGGTTTGAATTAGCTAGACCTACTCTGGGCCAAGCCCGAGCTCAGTTTGTGTGTGAAGAACCATACCTTGGCCACAATGAGTATAGACTCAAATTGAATGGTTTGGAAGCTTCGTTTAGTCCTCATAAGACTTCCCCAAACTCAATTTGAGTTCAAATTGAGTCCTTGTATGAGTTGGATCACAAGAGGGCTCTATTTAAGAGTGTGAGTTCAAACAATAGGTTAGAGGCTATGGGGAAGCTTAATTTTGATTGGGCTCATCCTCACTCAGTCCCTAGATGGATTTAGGCCAGTCAGTTTGAAGAATTGAATGACTTCACTTCACACTCTCAAATGGTCATGTTTTTGGGTTTTTAGGGTTGATCAAATTGGGGAGGATGAGTGGATTTCAGGGCTCAATTCTATGGAGGATCAACTGCTTAGGTCCTAGAGGGAAACTTTGATGTTCAAAGAAAGAGGAATTAGGCAGTGTATAAGCATTTCCCAAATTTGGTCTCTTCCCTTACCTTCTCGGGTTTGGGCTTATTTATAGCCATAGGAGAGCTTGGCTGGGCTATGGTTTATTTGGGGAGGTTGCCAACCTCCCATTTACTGTCTTGAAGAGAGGTTTTGGTTGTGGATAAGGGAATTTAGGTTTCCCAAGCTTAACCCATATGGATTTCCAAGTGTGGTGAAGTTTTAACCCATGTCTTGGCTTGCTTCCATTGGTTAGCTAGGGAGGTGTATGGATTGGTTTAAATGCTATGGATCAGCCTCCCCTACATGAGTCCTCATTGATCATTCAATGGTTGTGAGAAAGGATGACACATAGTCTCCTATTCATCCATTTTCATCATTGGATTTAACCATGATAAATGGATAACTGAAGTTTTCTCTCTATTGGATAAGAGGGAGGTGCATGGTGACACAATAAAAGCATGCCATCATCCATTTTCCATGTCAATTAAGTTTTGATGAGAGCATGCCATGTAATCCTTCCATTTCCCCATTTTTATATTTTTTTGTCATGATGAGGTATAATGTGGTTTAACCATGGTATAAGGGTTTAAGTGGTGTTTCATCCTCATTGGCATGTTCATAGAACACTTAAAGTGATCGACCATGTTTTCTTATCCAAGTAAATGAGTCACACTTCATATGTAGAAGAAGGTAACACATAATCCTCCCTCCCCTTATCATCATGAATTTGGTCATGGTGAGGTCAATTATGATGTAAGGGATGACTTAAGAGCTAATTTTTTTCTTCATTAGATGGAGCTTAAGGTGCTTGGTGATTCACCAAATATTCCTTTAAGAATTTATGAGGGAATGACACCTCATTCCCTTCATGATTAAAGTGTCATCATGTCTTTTAACCATGGTTAAGGTGACATATCATGGGTCACCCATTGGTTTAATTTATTTTTAATGGGTCATATGGGTTCTGTGTAACCCATGTGAGGTCACCCATGATGTCATTAAAGGGTTTGAAAATTTAGAAACCATTTATTATGTCATAAATGGTGTCACTTGTCCAAAAATAGCTTTTAAATTGTATTTCCATTTTTAATTAATTATGCAATCAATAAAAAATATTGGAAATTATATTATTAGCCAATAAATTAATCAAAATAATTTTAGAATTAATTATTTGATTAATTTCATCATTTTTGATTCAAAATTGGGTATTTTGACCAAATTTGATAAATGTTGACTAGGGCTGACTATGGTTGACCTAACTTAATCTAGATTGACCCAGGTTGACCCATTTTGGTCCTAGAAAGACCAATTTTGACTTTTTTAATCTTGACATGGTTTATTTGGTCATGAGGTCCAAAGATTTTGTCACTAGGGGTTTAATTTGGTCATGTTGACTTATTTTAAGATTTAGGTCAATCCAAGAGTCATGTGGTGAATTTTGGATTTTGTATTGGTCCTTTTGACCAATGTTGAGTTGATTAGGTTAATAGTTTATCAATGATGTCAATGTGGTAGTCTTTTAGGTCTTAGGTTGGCCAATTTAACTAATTTGGCATGTTTAGGTCAAGATTTGACCTATGTTGTCAATGTGATGGTTTTTAGGTCATGGGTTGACTGGTTAAGTCAAAGTTTGATCAATGGGGTGGTTATTGGGTCAGAAATTAAACAGTTTGACCAAACTTGACTTTTTGGGTCAAAGGTTGACCAGTTGGGTCAATGTGGTGGTCATCAAGTCAGAAATTGATCAGTTTAACCAAAGTTTAATTTTTGAGTCAAAGGTTGACCAGTTAGGTCCATGGGGTGGTCATTGGCTCAGAAATTGACTAGTTTGACTAAAGTTGACTTTTTGAGTCAAAGGTTGACCAGTTGGGTCAATGGGTTGGTCATTGGGTGAGAAATTGACCAGTTTGACCAAAGTTGACTTTTTGAGTTAAATGTTGACCAATAGGGTCAAATTAATCATATCAGGGTTTGTCATTACTGATTTGATCATTTTAAGATGTGATTAAAATTTGGGTTAAAAAAAATTATAAGGTCTTACCCTAAACAGGGTTTATTGTCCATTAGTGAGATTTAGGAAGTCAATATTGATAGATTTCCTAGCTCAACATGGTTTAAAAATGATCCTCACAAAAGTTAGGTCAACAAATAGGCCCCCAATATGTGAGGAATACTGCACAAGTAGGCCGCACAAATTGGCGTTGACCGAAACGGTCTGGATGTCATAATATCCATTGTTGGTTTGTCAGGAAAGGTCTTATAATAATTGGGAAAGAAGATGGATGTCATACCATCTCTAGAAAATATCAAATGTTTGTATGTTGGTTTTGAGAAAGAATGTTATACAACTTATATCCTTTCTTAAAGAAAGAGTTAGAGGAATGTCATAAGTTCGTGTCAGGAAAAGGACTTATATCCAATAATTTGGGAGAGAAAATGGATGTCATATTCCATTTCTCAAAAATGTCAAATGTCGATATGTCGATTTTGAGAATGAACGCTGTACCACTTTTATCCTTTCTAAAAAAAAGTTAAAGGAATGTCATGTTTGCGTGTCAAGAAAAGGACTTATATCCAATAACTAGAGAGAGAAGATTCATCTCTCAGAAATATCAAATGTTGATATGTTGATTTTGAGAAGGAATGTTATACGACTTATATCCTTTCTCAAAGAAAAAGTTAAAGGAATAACATGTTTCCTTGTTAGGAAGGTTCTTATATTTAATAACTGGAAAGAGAGAAGTTGTCATATCATATCTCAGAAATGTCAAATGTTAATATGTAGATTTTGAGAAGGAATCCTATACGACTTATATCATTTCTCAAAGAAAAAGTTAAAGGAATGTCATATTTTCGTGTCAGGAAGAGTCTTATATCCAATAACTGGAAAGAAATGGCAGAAAGAATGTGTAAAAACATTATATCTAAAATTTTCCACTGGGTATTTAATCCTTGTATGTTGAAGGATAAATTTTACATTAATTGTCGTGCGTTATTTGTTATGTCATTTTTTATTTAAAGTTTTTCGTTTTGGCATTTTTGGACCTACCGATGTATTATCGATAGTTAGGGAAACATCTTACAAGATTTTATTGCACTACCAAAGATATTGTACAAAAAGTTAACAGTACATTATATATCACATGGCATGCACTACAAACTATCGATATATCAAAAGTTATCAGATTGTCTTTTTATCGTCTTTGTAACCCTATATAATGCTAGGCTTACCATAAATATATAACACTCCAAGAGATTGTCTATCAAGTATGTCCCGAGTGTTTTGATATTCATAAGGTCATGGTAGTTCCAAAGGTTTTAATCCTTTGAGCTCCAACATAATTTTGTAACTGATTGGTCATTTGTCAGGACACATTCTTCATAGTGTGATCGAGATTCGTTGATTACTCACATTGAGTATGCAGTGTTTAGCAACATCTGCTCCATTCCCTTGTAAGACTAGGACTGATCCATGTGGAAGGGGAATCTAGTAAGACCCTCAAAATACTCCTAGTCCTATAATCCTTATTTATCTTTCAAACATGATAGAGCATCTGTTTAAGAGTGACAGCGTACAAAAAGGTCTTCCGAAGTCATGACTGTCAATGTGTGGTGGGATGCAATCCCCTTCTTCACAAATATTAATAATACAGCTGTCTGGAATACAAATATGCCACATTATACCCCAAGCTACTAGTCGTATAATAATTTGAACAATAACTATGGGCATCGGGTCCACCTTTTCATACTGTAGAATCACGGGAGGATTCTCATCCTAATCTTTGTCATAATTGTAACAACATCCATACTGAATAGTTAATCGTCCTTTGCCGCGGATCAATTTACAAGGCTCATAAAATTTCCACTTTTTCAAGCTTCCAACTCTTTCAAGATCTCGGGCTTCCATCACATGCTCAATGATGGAGGCCTGGTCGTCTTCGTCAAAGACTCTCGTGACTAATTTGATACCTTCTATTATGTTAATATTCTGGTCATCATGTGTTTTAATTGTTTAAAAGAGTGTCGTCTATGGTCCAGAATGCATCACAATTCTTCCTTAGAAATAATTTTTCTATTGGTCGGTTCATCTGGTGTTGTGAGATCAAGAGCTGATATGTAAGGGGTTGGCACGAAGACTGTCTTCTCTATGGGTTCTTCTTCAGGATCCAGGTTTCCTATCACTAGAAGATATACCTCTTCGGGTGTGTATTTAGGGATCGAAAATTTAAATCCACAAGTATCCATAAATTTCGTACCTTGTTGTTCTTTCTTTTTAAGTTGCTTTAATTATTTATTTTGATTGCGCTTTGAGCTCAAGTCAACCCAAATGTCAATTTAATAGTTCCTGCAATAGATGTTTCTGGGTTTTCATGAGTTCTATCGACTATTACAGAGTTCAATTTCTTACTGTTAAGTTTTTGCTCTTTACCCATTGGTTTTGATTTTTCTCTAGTGATGTCTGGTTGTCCGGCCTTGAATTCTAGCACATGCAATTTTCTTTCAACTTCTTCTTTATTGACAATAGAGAACAATGGTCTGTTGTACTACATTTCAATCTGTGTCATGTCAAAGTTAAAATGGATCCTTGATCCTCTATCAATGATTCAGTGGTCCAATGCCAAACACACACAACTTCGAAAAGTGAAGAAAAGTCTGTTTGAGTTAGTATAGGATCCATGGGTTTTGTCATTATGGGTTTGATTCGGTCATGTTAACCAATTTTAGGGCCCAGTGGTTAATATGGTGACTTTTGGTTTCTACATCGGTCATCTTGACCAATGTGTCTTGATTAGGTCAATGTATGGCCATCAGTCCAATATGGTGGTCATGGGGTTATATGTTGACCATTTTTTTACCAAACTTGATATTAGGTCAAGGGTTGATTGGTTGGGTCAATAAGGTGATTATTGGGTCAAAGGTTGACCAGTTTGGTCAATGTGTTGGTCATTGAGTCACGAATTGACCAGTTTGAACAAAGTTGATCATTTGGGTCAAATGTTGACCATTCTGGTCAATGTGGTGATCATTGGGTAAAGGATTGACCAGTTTGGCCAAATTTGACCATTTAGGTTAAATGTTGACTATTTTGGTCAATGTGGTGATCATTAGGTCAAGCATTGACCCTTTTGACCATAGTTGACCATTTGGGTCAAAGGTTAACCAGTTTGGTCAATGTGGTGATCATTGGGTCAAGGATTGACCAGTTTGATCAGAGTTGACCATTTTGGTCAAAGGTTCACCAATCTGGTTAATGTGGTGATCAATTGGTCAAGGATTGACCATATTGACTAGAGTTGAGCATTGGGTCAAAGGTTGACCAGTCTGGTTAATGTGGTGGTCATTGGGTGAAGAATTGACCAATTTAACCAGAGTTGAACATTTGGGTCAAAGGTTGACCAGTCTGGTCAATGTGGTGGTCATTGGGTCAAGGATTAACCAATTTGACCAAAATTGACCATTTGGGTCAAAAGTTAACCAGTTTGGTCGATTTGGTGGTCATTGGGTCAAGGATTGACCAGTTTGACCAAAGTTGATCATTTTGCTCAAAGGTTGACCAATGTGGTCAACGTGGTGGGCATTGGGTCAAGGATTGACCAGTTTGGCCAAAGTTGACCATTTTGGTCAAAGGTTGACCAGTTTGGTCAATAGTTGATCAGATCAGGGTTTGTCATTACTGATTTGATCAATTTAAGATATCATTAAAATCTTGGTTTAAAAGTCTTCATAAGGGTTTTACCCTAGACATTAGGGTTTTACCCTATACATCAGGGTTTAATGACCATTAGTAAGGTTTAAGAGGTCAATGTTGGTAGACTTATTTTCTCAAAATGATCTAGAAATGATCATCACAAAAAGTGAGGTCAACAAGGCTCAAAAATGTAAATTTCATATTTATAACTATGCCCTTAGAGTGAACACCTCATAGCTCTCACATTCTTACTTCAGTTATCATGAGGCTTTGCTAACTACATGCCCCTAGGCTAATTAGAGATGAGTGTATATTTTTTGTGATATTTAATTATATATTACAACTATTTAAATAAAAAATCATAAATTTTTAATAAAAATTAAATTAATTGCCAAATATGTGTTGTCTGTCCCTGAAAATTTTTAAGACGTTACTAATGTCCGGAGGATCAATCAAGGCAAATTTCACATTACTTTAATTGATATGTTAATTTTTATAATTTTTTATTATTTTAATAGGAATACATGAAAATATATTTTTGAATTTTATATTTCATTTTTATTTTTCATTGATCCTTCTGACTTTATTCAACTCACCATATTTCATTTTATATTTTTGTTATTTTTATTTTATTTTTTACAATTAATTTAATCAAACCGAGGTAATTATCATGAAAAATTAGGACTTTTAGGGTTAGACATGTCCTATGACCTTAAAAAAATAGAGAATATCTTTGATTGCATGAGGTATAAGTCCTTTAAATTCCATACCATGGCGATTAACATTTATATTTTTATAATTAAAACTTGATACGTAAATATAACAAATATGTTCGATCTTTTTGATGCGTTTCTAAATAATGTATTCATGCAGGTAAATACTACCTGTTTGATGTTGTATATCACTTATAAAGGAGATATCTTAAGATTTATGCTGACAAAAAGTACCACATTCCCGCCTTTGAAAGATTAAGCGGGATTGCACGCGGTAGAAATAAAATGTTCAAAAAATGGCACTTCTCCTTACGCGGTGTGATTGAATGATTTTTCTGGGGCATGTAGAAAGAACTTGGTGATATTACGTGATCTGCCCACCTACTCATTTCCTAAGCAAGTGCAGATAGTTGCGGCCACCATGACACTACACAGCTACACCCGACGTCGCAACTCTAGATGGATGTGGACTTTTCTTCTGTAGAAGATGACCAGCATTTGATTCCACTATCTGCATATGATTCCATGTGAGACGTCCCATACAACAGAAAGAATCAAAACATGCTCACAATCGCGAAGTTAAAGGTGCAAGGGAGATGGCTGTATTGCGAGACCTGTGATTGGTCATCTGTTGTTATTTTTAAAGTTTAAAATTATTATGCTTACTTTATTTAAAATGTATTGCAAATATTTATAGTGTAATGCAGATATTTTTGAATATATAAGATGCATGAAATTATTTTATTCTTATTTCTTGTTTGAAAAGTGTATGGAATTAGTCGGATATGCTCATTCATGAAGATAAAACAACTTTATTTTACATATCCGCAACCAACCATGATGTAGTAATGGAGGTAATGGATGTAATGTGAATATGTAAAAGATATGTGGATGTATGTATATTTTCCTTTTTTTCTTTAAGCAATGACTAATTGCCTAGATACACAGGATGTCAACATACATAACTGTATCAAAGAGATTTCTTTTCCCTTCACAAATTGCAATATGTCTTGAAATTTTGAATAATTATTGAGAGAACATGGTATCTATAAGCATTAAATGATTTGATTATAGTTCCTGACTGTATGCTCTATTGGGAGCTCTAGCTTTTCGTTCTGTTTGAGATCAGCAGAGTGGAAAGGTCTGTAGTCACAAAGAGTGAAAATCCAAAGTTCGGATCATAGATTTGTCAACCACTACCTCGTGCCTTATTATGTGATAATGAACTTTATGATTTTTTTTTAGATCTAGAGCCTGCATCTTTCAATTTTACATACGTCCCACCTTACCTATGCATGAAAAGTTTCATTTCACTTTTTAAAGTGAAAATGGCGGTATTTTTTATGTGATATGAATGATTTGGCTTGAATAAATGTAAAAAGTAAAGTTTTGTTGTAAGACATGTAAATATATAGAAATTAGGTGGTATGTATGTACCTGCCCCTTTTTTATTTATCTGTATCAGTATAGTGATGGTTCTGGTGGCTGTGATGAGAGAAAATATTGGTTTTCTCAATTCCTTTGTTTTGAAGAAATTTTAAATTGAAGGGAGAACGTGACTTGCAAGTTACTAATGCTTGATCATGAGTCTTTGTGTGAGGGTTGGTTAAAATCTGATAGTTAAATCAAAGAGAAATGAATTTTACAAGACTCAACTCAGTTTCACTTTACCAAGGTGATGGAGAAGCTCTACTGGCTTTTGGGATCCACTGGTGGTGGGTTTTGCTCTAAAAGAATTTACTAAATTCTACTTAAGTTAAAATGAAGGGGATTCACAATCTTTGTAAGCTTGCTTGTAAATGTTTTTGGGTTATGCATTAATGTGATTTCCTAAATTCTACTCGAATTAAAATAAAGGGGAATCACAATCCTTGGAAGCATGCTAGTAATTGTTTCTGTGAAGGATGAATAAAACCATTGTGCTATTCAAATTGATGCTTTTTTATCACCTGCCAAGTATGGAGCAACTTAGATAACTACTGAAGTTTTTTGTCTGGAATAGTTGCTTCCAAACTTTGGTAATTTAAGAAGTGCTTGATTGATTCTTTCTATGGTATTGGAAGCCCATGCCTGGTGATTGATTGAGGCTGATTTGAGCCTCTGTTGTAATTTCTCTTTCATGTTTTTTTGGATCTTTGGAAATTGCTTGGCATGCAGATTTTTTTGTTTGTATTTTTTGGCGCAAGCTAAAATGAAAAAATTTGTATTCCTGTTATCTAATATATAAATTTTTATGGCTGTAATCTCGTTTTTGAAGTATTCTTAGTTCCACGCTCTTTACTTTTAGAATGTATTATCACTATTATTATTTATTTATATTATTTTTTCTCAATCAAATTACTGTGTAGCATTCCTTTCAATTTGGTTTGCTTCTTCCCATTTTTCTGGTGGAAGATGCTTGGCTGAGGCACTATGTGAAGTGGTTGGTGATTGATCATTCCTTGGGGTTTACATTCAAGGGTTTCAAATTTTGAAGGACTTCCTATGAGTTTTCTGTTCGAGAGTGGGTGAACCAAATATTTCTCTTATCTTACTCAAATTTAAGGATTCTTTTAGGGAAACCTGCAATGCTCTCACGCATGATTTTATGGTAAGACATTGTCCACATTCTTGGATTTTTTTCTTAACATAAAAACATTTCCTCACTTTTCGACCACTTTTGGGATGGACACAAATAGGATGCATCTTAGGATTAAATAGGACTTGGTATGTATGTTAGTGCCCCAAGACATTTTTGTATGCCTCAATTCCTCTGGGTATTTATAAGAACAAATTTGAGTTATTTGTGATGATTTAATAAAATTATTAAAATTCTAGAGGTTTGCTTACCTTGTTAATTCTGTCATTGACTTTGATCTGTGCTTCACATAAATGGAACATTTTCGGTAGAGCTATTAACAATCGTTTTTTATACATTACTTTTTCTTATTTTTCAATTTCTACTATTTTTTTTAATTTTATCTAATTTTCTGACTGATCTATCCTCACTTGAAAAACTGTAGTAAGATGAGCTCGAGTTTTTCAACGAAGTTCGGGCGAGTGTTATGCCGCTGCAGACTTCCATCCTTGTTACTCACATTACACCGACAACATAGCTACGGGCGGTATTCTATAGGTGCCCGCGGTGGGTAGGCAGACCTGATGATTAGAAATTCGTCAATTGGGCAGATAATCCGACCGATTCTACGTTATCCCAACATGACAATGTTGCTTGGGTTCGATGGTATCACAACCAGATAATGTCGCTTGTGGTTCGACTGTTTCCTAACCGGACAATATTGCTCGGGGGTCGATCGTATACCATCCGAACAATGGTGCGCAAGCCATGTTTCTTTTGCATTTTAAAATGAATATTATAATCCTGTTATTAATTGTAATTTTAATATCTTTTTTTTAATTAGGTATCTTGATACTCACTTTTAAGCAAGATATACATCATCATTTTATTCTGTTATGAAATTGTTTTTTTTTCTCAACTATCAAATGTACAGCCGTTACAGATATGGTGCAGACAACAACACTGCGCATGCCAAAATGGTCTTTTATCTACAAAAAACTGCAGATCAGCTATTTTTCAAATGCACAAACCAAACAACTAAAGAATTCATCCAAATCAGGGGCAAAATGATGATTTATCTAGAAATCAGCTGTTTTCCAAACGCACAAAACAAACAGACAATCAGTTTATGAAGATAACCTGGTAATTAGCAGCTTATCATACTGAACTGCTAATTAGCAGCTTATCATACTGAACTGCTTATCTGAATAAATTGAAAAAGATGCAATTACATAACAGACCCTTAACTGTGATGTATCTAATCTTTACACTTTTTTAACATCTTGTGTTTTAAGTTTTATTAATGAAAAGTGACTAAAAAATCTTTATATATATATATATATATATATGTTCTGATTAGTTAATGCGATGTGTGGAATCTAGCTGGCACACATCCTATCGCCACCTGGATGGTCACGGAAAATACACCACGTTGGACCCCACTGAGTAGTGTGGATGGAGGTTTGTGTTTTTCGCTGACCCTCGTTTTCAACCAGCTCCGGACCTACCGAAGTGAGTGCGACATCGGTAACCAGCCAGTGGACATCCGGAAACTCTGTATTGGCGCTACCACCTCTTTTCCATGCTCTTTCTACAATCCTCCTCCCTCAGCAGCCGCCAACGCTCACTGCCCTACACCGGCAGTGTCCCATTCACCTGCAACATTGCCCTCCTCAGAAACCTCCAAAGCACACTGCTTTCTAACGGCGGTGTTTCATTTTTGATTTTCTGAGGAAGCACGGCTGAATGAGTGTCAAATTGAGGAAAAAATTGGAGCCGTAACTCTGAGCGTGCCGAGGTTTTGGAGGAATACCTTAAGCTTGGCAAGAAGGCAAACCCTAAGCAGTCGGTGGGAATGTGGAAACCATTCGCGCCGCGACATGCCTAGGCTTCATTTGGGAACGACAATATATCCAATATGTCGGTCGAGTTAGCAAGCTTTTGGTTATTTGTTTGTTGTTCTTTTTTCCTGGTTTCTTTTACGACCTTGAATTGCATTAATTTATGCTAGAAGCACTTGGGTGGTTGAAACGTCCTAGGAGAATTGCATCAGTGTTCTGTTGTGCTCGCCCTTAGCTCGCTTTTTCATCTGCTGTCGTTATTGGGTAGTCGATTTTGAAGGCATAGTTGTTGGTTTCAGCTATTGATTTCATTTTTCTAATCTCTAAGGGGTGTCCGTCATTGCCATCATCTCGTTTTTCTTTTTTCTCGATTTTTCTATAGCGTAATATGATCGACTAGATTGAAAGCGTACGCGTACTATTGCTTTCTAATTGTTTCGTTATGGAGTTATGTTTTTCGACAAAATATTACATCCGGACTACGCACGTAGAGTTACGTGCGGAGGCCAATCCATGCGAGACACGTGGAATCCCGCAATAACATAGAATAACACGGGAATAACACGTCCTCGTGTTACTCCGTGGTTAGCTACTTGCTTTAGGCGGAATAATACGGGGAATAACGCGGAATAACACTGGAAATATTCCTTCGTATTATTCCCGTGTTATTCTGCATTATTGTGTGGTATTGTAACACCACAACAATAACAAATCAATACTACGCGGAATAACACGGGAATAATGCGTAATAACACGGGGAATATTCCCGGTGTTACAATACTACCACAATAACACATGAATAACGCAGAATAACACGGGGAATATTCCCCGCATTATTCCGCCCAAAACAGCTCTAACCGCGGAGTAACACGAGGAGTATTCTTTTGTGTTATTCCCGTGTTATTGCGCGTTATTGCGAGATTCCACGTGTCTAGCATGGATTGGCCTCCGCACCTAACTCTAGGTGCGTAGTCCGAATGTAATATTTTTCCATGTTTTTCAGGCTTGTGAGGCAGCTGGAGTTCATTGCCAACGCTGAAATTGGGAAAAAATTTTGTCGACGTAGAACTACATGTGAAGTCCTATCAAATATTACCACGTGTTATTGCGGCCCCACCAAATAAAAAAATTAATTCCGCCGCGTAAAGATTTTGTGAACCAGCCTGAACCAATAACCTGAAAATAAACCCAAAATAGTGTCCAAATAATCCTGCAAAAACGACCCTGCACCGCTGTTTTCAGGCGGTTATTTGGGGCAAAGGGTGGGGGGGGGGTTATTGGGAGCGGAATAATCCCGTAATAATGCCCACCTGCTGTACCGCTTCAATAATGGGGGTTATTTCGGCGTTATTGTGGAGCTATGTAAGGGTTATGGGCGGGGAGGGGGGGTTATTGCGGCGTTATTTCCGAGTTATATATGGTAATAGCAGGGGTTACTGCGGTGGCTCTGTGGGGATTATTCGGGGGTTATTGAGGGTTTATTCGGAGCTATTGCGGGGGTTATTGCAGGTGTTTCGCGGGGATTATTGTGAGGTTATTGGGGGGCACAGGGTTATCGATGGTGTACCGCGGAGTTATTTGAGCTATTTTATGCGGAATAACACCGCAATAACGTTCAAATAACCCCGTGGTACCGTGTGATTATGGGTATTATTTCGGCGTTATAGAACATGATCATTATGGGGTTAGTGCGGCATTATTGTGGGATTATTTAAGCTGTTTTGCGGGGTTATTGATGAAATTATTTATATTAATTTCATCCAAGTGATAGTTTTATATTAATAAAGTGATAATGTTAATAATTTGTTTCAATTAAAATATAAATACAAGGATTATTAAATTTTAAACATATGACTAATTAATTATATTTATACTAATAAAATTAAATAATATTAATTATTTTTTAATATAATGTTTTAGAAAATGTGTCGTACTTCTGCTTGACGTCTGGTTTCCCGCTTATTTTGTCAAATTTTTCATTATCGATTGGAACATTTTGGGTTTATTGTGTCACCATTTCCATTTGCAATTTCGAAAGCTAGTTTTTCGAGCTGCTGCGATGAACTCCTCTCTCAATCAAGAAATAGTGAGTTGAACTTTGCCCAAAGTGTTCTTTTTTCCAAAAGACATTGTAGTAGTGGCACAACAACATTTTTGTGGTGCCATATTAGTGATTATTATATGTTGTTATTTTGTTATTATTCTTGTTGTATTTTGGTGTTATTCTAAATGTATATTAGGGTTATTCTTGTAATATTTTATTATTATTTCTCTGACATTACTCTATGAAGGTAATCAAAGATCTAAATAAAGATGACGAGGAGCAAGCAAAGTTCATTAAATATCACCTGAAAAAGACTTTACATATGACAAGATTTGATTACATCAGCTAAATATGGAAAATCACTCGATAAATTTGTACCTCATTAGAATGTGTTTCTTATTAAGATTGTAGTATTCAGTTGGTGTTATTTCTATATCTAACAATCTTCATCATATTATGCAAATTTGCCGTTCTCTGATCCTGGGGATGTTTGCAATGATCCAAATGTAGACATCTTTCTTCATGCGATTGCCCACAATGAGCAAAAAACGTATAAATACTATCGTGCATATGCACATTATATTGGATTCACTGTCCGAAAGACTATAACATTTATAGACCAAACCCGAAGAAAATTAAGACGAACGATTTCATTTGTGGAAAAACTAATCGGAAGAAAGAGTCTCAGTTCACTAACACAGTGAAGTTCAAGAAAGCTGGACAATGGGATCGATCGTTATGCCATTAGTTCGATATCGTTGTCGATGTTGACGACAACTGAACAGTGAAGAAATTTATAGAAAGTCATAATCACCCCTTGGCAGAAAGTGGTGATAAGCATCTTTTGCGTTTCAACAGAAAGATAAACGAGATAAATGCATATTTTCTAAAATCAATAACAGGATCAGGGATTAGAGCAACTGGTGCATTTAAATTACTTGCTAGAAAGGTTGGGGGAGTAGAAAACATGGAGTGCACGAATGTAGATGTCTTCAATTTTATTCAAAGAGAAAGAAAAAATAGAATTGAGCAAGGCAATGCCAATTCCTTGTTATAGTTGTTCATGGAGAGACAAGCTGAGGACAACATGTTTGCGCGGGACTTCCAAATTGACGTGAACTGTAGACTAACGAGCTTCTTATGGAGTGATGGTTATTATAGACTTAATTATGACTACTTTGGGGATGTCATAATTTTTTATATAAGCTACCGACTGAATAAGTTTAATTTATGTTATGCTCCTAGTTGGTTTTTTGTCCGACGAGACGATTGATTGTTTCAAATGGTTATTGAAAGTATTTTTTGGTATAATGGATGACAAGCATCCAATCATAATTTTTACTGATCAAGATCAAGCAATGGCAAGAGTCATTGAAGATTGTGTTCCATACACTCGACATAGATTATGTCAGTGACATATCTATAAGAAATTTCCTTTGAAGGTAGTTTGCGGTATGAGTTACAAGAGTGTGAACAAACTTTTTTATAAATACATGAGCAAATATGATTTTGAAGAAGAGTTTGAAGATACATAATTTGCAATGATTGAGACAGAAAAGTTACAATGCAACACGTGGTTAGATGATTTGTACAATATAAGATACAAGTGCTCAACAACCTTAAATAAATAAATATTTAGAATGTGAATCTTATCAATACAGAGAAATGACTCAATAAATAATATCTGTCAGGACGCAGCGAAGCCCACAAGCTCTCTCATGGATTATTTTCTGGGTCTTGAAAAAGTTATGAAATCATGGAGAAGAAATGAGAAGGATGAAGATTTCAAAAGTTCTCATTCCGTTATTACATACACTGTAAAAACTAGCCTAGTATTGCGACAAGCTGCTTCATTTTATACTAGGAAAGTATACTCATTGTTTGAGGATGAGTTACTGCATGAGTTATGTGGACTTACCATTGAATTATCCGTCGACAGTGAATCTGAATTTTATGCAAAGAAGTTAGATAATCTGGAGACGGACAAACCCTGTATTGTTAATTTTGACATGGTTCATAATTGTTAGATCACGTGCAGCTGTAAGAAATCTGAAATGATGGGAATAATGCGTGCTCGCTCTCTACGTGTTTTAAATTTGACAAATTTTATAAAGATTCCTAATAAATATTTGTTATTGCGATGGTCTGTCAATGCAAAAAGGGACATATATAATAGTTTCAATTACAGACATCTTAATGAGTCCTAAATGTCTAGTGGATCTTCAAGTGACCTTCTGTTTCGCTCACACTTTCAAAAGTTTGCATATCAACTTATTAATAAAGTACAAGGAAATAAACTTGCTGAACAATTTATGCTGGAGTCATTTAAAAAATTATCTCTTGATGTTGGTGGGAAAACACCTCAAGCAAAGAAAAAATCCAAAAAAAAAAAAAAATCAACACCTAAAGAATGCAATTTGAATCACCTCGTGAAGATGAGACTGAAAGGAATATCTACTTCTAGATTAAAAGGATACTGAGAGAAAAATAAGAGAGTAAAAAGTATGTATTTCTACATTCAAAATGAGTATTACTCGATCTAACATTATTTTTTTCTAACTTGAACCATTACAAACAGGAAAGGAGCGAGGGGAATACTGTGGATGACCTTGCGAAGATGAGGCCGAAAGGAATATCTACTTTTAGGTTAAAAGGATAATGAGAGAAAAACAAGAGAGTAAAAAGTATGTATTTCTAAGTTCAAAAAGAGTATTACTCGATCTAACATTATTTTTTTCTAACTTGAACCATTACAAACAGGAAAGGAGCAAGGGGCGTCAACAGGCCAAGAACCACCTATCCAATGCGAGTCAAATTTTTTTGCAATGTCAAATTTTGTCAATCATGTATATAACTGAAATTCAATGCAAGTAGAATATTTTTTTAATAAAGTTTGTTATTAACATTCATTTTCAATTACTTCAACATAGCAGGAATAATTTACATCGCAACCAACGGAAACATACACCGAACTGTTGATGCATTCAATCAGTGGGGTTTAAGTCTATTAAGAATTATTTTAATTGATTCGATTGTTTAGGTGTTGATGTACTTTTAAAATACAGTTACTTGTGAGCGTCAAGTTATAGTTTAGTATTTTTGCATGTGGATGATGTAATGCTGCATTTACGATTATTGTGTTTTTTTAGTTAGATGATATATTTTTACCCTGTTGGATTTACTGTTATTTTAACTATGCCTAAATACCAGGAATATAACACAATAGAAAGCTAGCTTCACCCAAATTAGACTAATAATATTTAAAGTTATGTTATTTGTTTGGCCTAATGTGAGACAACTTTTGTGTTGAGAAGATAAGCTTATATACTTGTTAACTTAAAAACTGATTTTATCTTAACAGTCTAAAAAAAAATAATTTTTATTTATTTATGATATTAAATTATTTGGTTTTTTTATGATAAAATATTTTTTTATTTATTTATGATATAAAATTATTTAGTTATCCTAACAGTTTAAAATGTTATTTGTTTGGTTCTACTTTATATATATATATATATATATATAACCTCCAAACTTAAAATAATCCTTCAATAACCTCTCAATAACCCCACATCAATATTGTAATAACACCAAAACAATCTCGCAATAATCTCCCAAAAAACACGCAGTCCACGCATCAAAAACTTCATTGAAAGTATCTAATAACCCAAAAATAACTCCGCAATAAGCTTCCAGTAATCCCAATAAACTGCGATGTCTTTTGGGGTTATTACTGCGTAATTGGAAGGTTATTTTCGTGGTTGCACGTGGGGTTGTTGAGGCGAAACGGTTGGGTTATTGGAGGATTATCCGAGTCGGTTTGCGGGGTTATTGATGTCAAGACGCGGGTTATTGACGTTCTAGGCGTAATGGGAGGGTTATTTGAGTTTATATGCAGGGTTATTGATGCCAAAACGCGAGGTTATTCACCTCCTGAAATTGTACGAGGGTTATTTAAGGTTTGAGGTTATTACTGTATTATTGTAGGGTTATTCAAATGTTATTTTACTTGTGCGTGGGATTTTTGAGGCAAACGATAAAGTGCAAGTAACATGCCTTAAACAGATTACTTAAACATTTAGGGAGACTGTGCAGCTTCTCTTCGCTTGCTATTTGTAATTAAATAACACATTACTCAATCACTACTGTATGTTTATCTAAATCAACCCAAATATAATGCTCACGTATTGACAAACGACAAAGTGTAAGTAACGCGCCTTAAATAAATGATTGAAACGATAAATTACAAGGACCATATAATTTATCTTTACTTTTAGATTCTCTTTTTGCTATCTCTCAGGTGTAAGGACCGTGTAATTTATCGTTCTCTCACTTCAACTCTGCCCCATTTATTGTAATTTATCTTGTTCTCTTATTGCCATCATCAGATTTTGCAATTTTGTTCCATAGAGATTTCATACATATCCTGTGCTTCAAACCACATGGAAGTCGCTGCAAAATCAGATGTTACAAAGCAATGTAGCAACACAACTACAAACTTTCTTGAATCTACCACGAAAAAGAAGATAGTCTCAGATATTAAGAAAGGATTTTATAAAATAAATTCCTGCATTATGTTACTCTGAATTATATGCACAGAGACAACTTCTGTTTTCCTTAATTAGGAAATGATGGCAAGGAAGCAAAGAACTGAAATACTCAAGTTTTGATATCCACAAAATATATTGTTACAAAGAAATATAACTCCAAAAACAAAAATATGCTATTGAATATATATGACCAAAAACAAGGTACTGATGTACGAAAGGACAAAATCTGGATGATAACAAGTCTGGATGATAAAACATTAAAAATATAAGTAGCTCCTTCAATTAATGTCCGCATGGTAAAAAAATATAATAATTACAATTATATTTTATATGACCAAAAACAAGGTACTAATGTACGAAAGGACAAAATCTGGATGATAAAACATTAAAAATATAAGAAGCTCCTTCAATTAATGTCCGCATGGTAAAAAAATATAATAATTACAACTATATTTTATACAACACAATTTTACACGTTTCATATGCAATTTCTGCTTTAAATAATGACATATGATCCTGCCATCCGAAATGATCTCTCCAATCGGTTCTATCCTTTTGTACGAATGTTTCAATGTATTTTCATACAGACACACCACAGTCCACACTTTGCTTGGACCGGAACGCCTTTCGTCATATAAACTGGCCATTTCCGCAAGTTACTCCTAAAAGCTTCCCCGACGTCCCTCACAAGATGTTAAATATGCATTTTTTTAATTTTGAGTAAAATCAATGAAGGCATATTTAAACAATGACAACATATTAAATTGCTTAAAAAATGAATGATATTGTGCTAAGTGTTCTTGCAATGTCGTTGGGGATCGATATATGCATTATGTTGGGTAAGGAGTCATACAATCTCCATTTGCGGTTCTTCAATTCCCCAACCAGTAGTGTCCAATGTTGATTATTAATTATTAGTATCAAAATAATCTCAACAATTTTAATTGTATCATTTGTTATGTGCCTAACAAACGCTTTAGAGTTTTCATTTCTGTATCACTGCATAAAGAAAATATTATGGTTCCCAAGCTTTTATAATGGTGGATGCGTTTAAATGCACTGCAAATCGCTTGAACTTGAGTATTTATCCAATGAAGTGAAGACACATAGACGTAGGATCTAAATAATTGTGGTGATTGAAGTCTCTTATTTTTCGATATTAATGCAAAACAATCTATATGGTCATTTGATAGCCAACCATTATTCAATGTATCCTCAGTTCAAGATCAGCTTATTCCAGCATGCCGCTCTCTTATTATAATTTTATCCTTGCATTTAAAAGATATAATTTTTGGGGGAATTGTAGACCAAAGTAGTGCAAAAAAAAAAAAAAAAAGAAATCATAGTTTACTCACAATTCAGTATATTTACTACAACATTGATCGACTACTTCAAGCATGTGAGGTAGAACTTGAGCTCTATCAAGAAAATTGATCACTAATGAGGTTGGAAGCACCTCCAAAACCAATAAATCTTCATAAATAATGAGAACATATGACGCATGAGACTAATCAAGCGTAGGTTGTATTGCATACCTTAACCAGATATTCATCTTCATTTTTTGGGATTGACTCCTGCTTCTCATTCTCTATATATACAACCTGAGCTTCTGCGCTAACTTGGTCTTGGTTCTCTTCCTGTCTATTTACATGTTGAGCTTCAGTACTGTGCTGTTCTTTTTCCTTATCCTATTTATTTACGTCTTCAAGATCTGTAATGAGCTGTTTTTGCTCCTCATCCTCTATATATACATCTTCAGCTTCTGTCCTAAGTTGGTCTTGCCTCTCTTCCTCTTTATTTACTTGTTGGACTTCTGTAATGTGTGCTCTTTCTCCTCAACCTCTTTATTTACATCTTTAGGATTTTAATGAGCTGTTTTTGCTCTTCTTCTTCTATATGTACATCTTCAGCTTCTTCCATAACTTGGTCTTGGTCCTCTTCCTCTCTATTTATATGTTGGGCTTCTGTAATGTGCTGTTTTTTCTCCTCATTCTTTTTATTTACATCTTCAGGATCTGTAATGAGTTGTTCTGTAATTGACTATGATGAGTCTCTTATTATTGGTTCTTCTGAAACACACTCATCCATTATTTATACTGATTATTAAATCTGTGCAATCAAAACATCTTATGAATATTTGGAAGGCTCCCTCACTTCCTTTATTGATTTTCTTTTCTTCTGTGGTACTTAATTTCCTTTTTTTTTATTTGGTCTGACTTTAACCCTTTAAATCAAATTGCTAATTGATGATTCATGTACTCTTTTTATTGTAAATTTATCTTCAGTTTTGTATTTTCCTTCTCTTAGTTTTTCACTTGAGACTGTAACTAAATTGGTAAAACATCTATTCGCAGATGCTTGAAAGTCAAAAAGAAATTTCTGCTGATCTCTAAGTAAATGGTATATTTCTTCTAATCCAATATCACTGCCCGTATGTGTATATGTTCGTTGCAGGTTGATGTGATATGGAACAATAAGATTAACATCAAAAGAATCAAGTTATTGCGGTATCGAATGAGCTCGCGGTGGTGCGATTTTGTCATATGACTGGATGATGCTTCAATTGGAAGGGCAAGTAAATGGTGTTCATCCTCTTTTAAATCCATAAAAACATGAAAAACCTGCAAAGCATTTCAGAAAAACAATGTTAACATAAACCAGAATAAAACCTTCAATAGATTATGAGATAAATGACTCACCTTTGCAGGGTTTAGCCTATTAAAGACTGTATGAATATGTGAACCATATCAGTGTAAACCAATGATAAATCAGTATTTGATATGACCAAAATACATAAGAAAACTTCTCAGATAGAAGTATAGAACACTAAACGTTAGAAGAAAACCATTCATGCATCCCAATGGTTTGTCCCTTTTTATTTTAATGGAACAGACATTGACTTGCTCAATGAGAAATTCACATATCGTAGCACGCTAATTAAATGAAGAAAAATCATATACATTCTCACAGATTGAGTAAAGCTCTTTAGCCATGTTAAAATTGTTTGAAGGAAAAAATAAATTGGCAAGAAAAACTTAAGAAATAGATCGTCAAATGGAATAGAATACTCTCCTAGTGAAACCTTTAATAGGTCACTTTTTATTTGTATGGAATCCACGCCACATTGGGAACTTTATTCCATTTAGCTGGTGATTTTCTGTTGGGCATACCTGCGAGCAAATCTCAGCTCTTTCTCGCTCATATTAAAAACCATTCGATCAATATTTCAATTTTTCAATATGTGCATAATTATGATATGATCTTGACGATATGGAGAGAGTTTAAAAAATTGAACTATATTCATTGTTTTCAAATTATTCAATGTCTCGTCACAAATGATAGACCGAACCTTATCAAAAACATCTCTAACCGCTGATGGACGACATCTACAATTCATGACATTTGAGTTAAAAAATCTGCATGAATAGAAGCATAATGAAACCATATTAATGTAATAAAGGCATAATGACACCCCATTATCACCAAAATCATAATAACACCATATTAAAGCCAAAATAACACAATAAAAAAATAGAAATAACAGATGGAAAATAATGGAATAATCCTTAAAAATATCATCATAATTTTGGGGCTTATTTGAAGTTATTTTGACAAAAAAAATACCCAATCTCTCCTCAATAACCCAAAACTATGGGGCCATTTTGAAGTTATTTTGGGTTATTTTGGAACATTATTTTAACCATTGTATGATTCTGTAGGGATTTTATTGAGGGCTACATTTCAAGGCCTTTGGGTTCAAAAATGCACATGAAAAGAAGCATAATATAAGCATAATGACACCATATTAACATAATAGAGGCATAATGATAATCTATTATCACCACAATCATAATAACACTATATTAATGCCAAAATAACACAATAAAAAAAAACAGAAATAACACATAAAAAAGAATGGATTAACACCCCATCAACCCTAAAAATAACACCATAAATTCGGGGCTTATTTTGGAGTTTTTTTTTTCACAAAAAACAAAAACCATCAATATCCCCTCAATAACCCAAAACTATGTGGGTTATTTTGATGTTATTTTGGGGTTATTTTGTAACACTATTTTAGCTTTTGTATGATACCACAAGAATTTTGTTGAGGGCTGAAAAACAATAAATAACGTTACTTTGATACGTTTTAAAATCTTTTATCCGATTCCTTCTCTCTCTTACGATCTTTTTTCACCATTTTATTTTGCTCTTCCAACTCCATCCTCATAGGATCGTTCATGTTTTCCAACTCCATTCTCATTTGCTCGTTCGTATCTTCCATTTTATATCAGAAAATGAAAGACGAGGAGGAAAACCCTAGCTCACCGGCGAATGCGAGACCCTAGCCCTTTCTTTCAAATATGAATGTCTGACAATTGGAAACGGCGCTTTCTACGTTTTACGATAGGTAGGAATGACGTTTCAAGCATTACATTTAAAAAAAAAACCACACAATATCCCCAATTAACCCCCAAATAACCCCCCAGTAACCTCACGAGAACTACTTCAATAAGCCCCGCTGAACCACTTAAATAACCTCCAGTAACCTGTGAATAACCCCACAATAACTCTCTGTGATAATCTCGCAATAACCTTCAAATATTCCTCATATTACCCCCTCAATATTTCCTGCAGAAACACCGCAATAACAGCCGCAATAGCTCCCAAATAACCCCTCAATAACCCCCAAATAATCCCGCAATGACCCCCCGTAATAGCTCCCAATAACCCCTCAATAACCCCCGAATAATCTCCACAGAGCCACTGCAGTAACCCTCGCTGTAACCCTCAAATAACCTCTCAATAACCCGGAAATAACTCTGCAATAAACTCCGCCCCCCACATCCAATAACCCTTACATAACCCCACAATAACGCTGAAATAATACCCACTATTGAAGCGGTACAGTGGGTTATTTGGGCGTTATTACAGGATTATTCCGCTCCCATAACCCCCCCTCCAAATAACCTCCTAGACACCGCAGTGCGGGGTCGTTTTTCGGGGTCATTTGGACGTTTTTTTGGGGATTATTTCTTGGTTATTAGTTTGGGCCGGGTCACACAATTTTTTACACAGCAGAATTCATTTTTTAATTCGGTGGGACCACAATAACACGTGGCAATATTTAATATGTCTTTGTTCGTAACTCTACGTCCGGAGTCCAGACAGAAAAATTTTTCTTGAAATTGGAAGATGCAAGAAGTGAATTTAATTTATTTACCCAAATCTATGACTTCTGGCTTTATATAATATATTACTTCATTCCGTACCTTTAAACGGGAGCTTTCGGTTGTAGAACCATAGTTAGGAATTGGGATGCTCAATTTACCTACTTTTATCGGTTAAATGTTGTTTAAAGATGATGTGAATTGCTATTCATTTGTTACTTGCTCGTTGATGGGATCTAATTTTCTAATGGAGATTTGATATTAATTATAGCTCATGGCTGCTGAAATGGTGAAATCAGCGACTTCTGAGAAGTTAATGGACATGGATTGGACTAAGAACATTGAAATATGCGAACTAGTTGCCAAAGATCATGGGTATACTCTTCAATCTTGAGCTTTTAATCATGATAATGTTGCTTCGGGTGGACACATTTCAAAATGAGCTCGATTCATCCTTTGCTTGAGCTTCATAAATTAATTAAGTTCAAGATGCAGCTTAGTTTTCAACTTCAAGTTAGCTTACGAGTCGGTTCACTTATTACGAAATGGAGAAGATAATTCTTTTTCAAGCTTTTCTTGTATCACAATGAATAAAAAAGATAAATTAGATGAGAAATAATAATAATTACTTAATACATTTGATTTTAAAATATTTTTAACAAATTATATTTAAATTTTGAATTTTATTTTATTATAGGTGCTTTTTATATAAAATTTTGAAAAGAGCTTGCTTGCAAGCCAACCAGTCAAGTCAGGGTTGACTCAAGCTTGGTTCATTTGCTCAACGAGTTCGGCTCACGTGTTATATTTGTTGAGTAGAGTTTTAGCTGTGTCATGAGTCAGTTTAACTCAATTACACCCCTGTTTTGTTTATTGCCCTGCTTTTGTTCTTTTGATTTAATGGATTTGTTCATTTTTCAGTTTTCTATAATTTTTTATATTTTTTGTTAAGTAGAAGCAACCATGTTACGGCGCTTGGCTTTTCAATAATTTGCAAAGATGAATTATTCATTGTTATCTTTCTTAATTGTTCCTTTGTATCTACAGGGCATTTGTGTGTAGGCCCATATGCAGTTTCTTAGCATACAAGTGTTTTATTTCTTATTTCTGGTAATCAGGCTAGCCAAAGATGTGGTGAAATGCGTTAAAAAACGACTTGGGCACAAAAATGCAAACACCCAACTTTTTACTGTCAGGGTAAGTAACTTCTCATTTTTACCATTAGTTATTTGTTATACAAATATTTTACACGATTTTGGTTATTGATTCTGCTGTTGAATAGCATTTACTCTAATGTATATATTTTCCTTGCTTCAGTAAATTGAATTTATCAACATGTGTTATATTGGATTTTGTTTCTCATAATCATAAATGGATCCATTTTTTATTTAATTACTAGAAAAATGGATACTTGTTTTTCAAGTCACATGAGAGAGTTACCAGCTCAATAATCAGTCAATGATGGCTTTTGAATTCTTCCTAGTATTAAAACATGAGTTCTAAACTCGTAAAGACTTTTGGAGATGCAGATGTGGTGGAGAGTCACATGAAGATTATAGATAGAAAAGTTTGCTAAAAGGCCATGACTTGCATAACTTCTTTTGCATCTGATTATCTTGGATTAAATGTTTACTTTAAATGTCAGGCTTGGTCTAATAGTTTTAGGGAAAGTTATTTAATGTAAACACTGTTGTCTTTACTGTCAGGGTAAGCATCTTTACTCGTTTATATTCGTTACAAATAAAATATTTTACTCATATTGATACTGCTGTTCAGTAAAATTGATGATTTTAAATCCTTCATTAGAACTACTATCAGAACCATTATGTTGCATCTGTAAACTGAAATTATTAACAATGGTTTCTTTTCTCACAATTATATATTTATCCTTCTCTCAATTACTAGCTGGAAAAGTGGATTTTTTTTATTTGTCGCATTCGTATTGGAGAGTTACCAGCACATTTTTTATTCAATAATCAGCTGGTGTTCTACTTGAATATTCATTTTTATTGCAATGTGTGCTCTTAAATTTGTGGTGGTAGAATTATATATCAGCATCTTAGTGTTGTCGGAAGATCCGACACACACAACTAAAAAGAAATTGACAGAAAAGGCTATGAGTTTTTACGTGGAAAATTTGAAGGGTCCCAGTTGAAATGATTCCATTATGCAGATGTTGGTTGCAAAACTTTACTCGCCCCTTGATTAATTGGATGCAATATTACACAAGTGGGATATGACTTTCTCTAGAAAAGTGGGATATGATCTTCTCTAGAAAAGTGACAGAAAATACTGAGGAAGTGACAATGACTCAATTGTTGTGAGAAAAGCTGATGATAGGGGTCGCGGATCATAAAGCTTGATGACAGTGTTAGCGGTAGTGGTGGCGATGGTGATGGTTAGGCAGTGGAGGTTCGGTAGCGGCTACAGCTAGACGGTGGTAGTTGGGCAATGGTGGTCCTACATTGGCAGTGTTGAGACGACACAATGATATGGATGTGGCTGCGACTAGATGGGAGTACACCGATGGTCTGGCGGCGACCAAATGATGTTGGCCAGGCAATAGCTACGATGGTGGCCGGTTAGTGACGGTGGTCAAACGATAGTGGTTCGGTGGTAACAACAGCGATCCGATCGTGGATGCGACTTGAGGGCTATGTTTGGTCAACGGTAGTTCAGCGGTGGCGGCGATTCAACGATGGTGTAGGGAAGCCGTGGTCCGGTGTTGTGGCGACTTGAAGACCGTTGCCTGACAGTTGAGAGGTTGGTTCGACGAAGTTGGTGGTGGCTGGGCAGTGGCAATTGTGGTCCATCTGTGGAGGCGACTTGACGATGGTAGCCAGTCAGTGTTGGTTTACCGGCGGTTCGACAGTGGCGGGGGCAGTAGATCGACTGTGATGGCGAGGTAGTGGCAATGGTGGTTTGACAGTGGAGGGGTAGTAGCAATGGTGGTGGCAACGATGACTAGTTGATGCTGGTAGGGCAGCGGTTCGACGCTGGCTGCGACTTAATGGCAGTGGCTTTGCAGCAGTGGTCTATTGTGGTGGTGGCTTGACTGCTGTAATCAGGCGGCGACTATAATGGTCCGGCGGCGACAACAATTGGTCGCGGCGGTTTGCCAGTGATGAAGCTTAAGAATCCTTAAGAGTTTGAAGCTTCTTTAGCTTGTCTTCTAGGCCCAGTCCTCACTTCATGAAGTGAGTTGGGGTCCATTTATCGATTTTACGAGAGACATCCTCTGCAAACACTTTATGACTCTGAACCATTCCATTAGACAACCCATATGGATCCCTTTGATCATATGATATTATATGAGCATGTGAGTGTTTTAATGACGTGGAACTCGAGTTATCGTGGGTTCGTTGGATTCAACTCAACAAGACACTTGATTTGGGTATAAGCTTGTCAACTTTGATTCCATTTAACCATTCAATTGCCCATCCGAAGCCTCCAATTGCGCTTAAATGGCTTGATCTAGGCTTGATCGGACTCGGACCGAGCTAATTTTGGCTTCATTAGACTCGCCTTGTCGAGATGGTCAATTTGACTATAAGCTTGTTGGAATTGAAGTCACCATGATCTTGAATTTGAATTTGGAACGTTTAGTATTTGAAATGCTCTAAGATTCGAGCATAATTAAAATTATTTTTTGATGATGTATCACTACGGAAGGTGCAAAACCACACGAGTATTATAGGTAGAGAATATTGCTGAAGGTCATACCTTGATTGACATGAGATCTTTTGCATCTGATTGGCTAGGATTAGCTTTTGTTGAAATATCAATAATACCGGTCTAGCGCTCTTAGAAGGCATTTAATAAGGAAATCTAACGGGGAAGTGATTGATAGAGAGGGAATGAAACATGGAAATTTAACGGCGTTTGGAGGGAGAGATGAGATAAAACCTGCTGTTGGACAGCAATTGGAAGAGTTTGGTGGCTGCCCAGATTGAAACAAAGCGCTAAACGATGAAACGAGGAAGTGCGGATGTCGAGAGAGATCTACCACCTATTTCTGGACAAGTTACAAACACATTGCTTGCAATAAGAAGGGGATACAACACTCGTAGAGCATAAATCAGAGAAAAAACCTCTCAACGTCATAAAATTAACAAACTTGAAATCCCATACAACCTACTACAACATATATATAGAAGTTCCCTCATAAATACCTAATTAGAAATAAGAGAAATAGTTAAGAACCAAAAAGGAAAGAAACAAATAAATGAAACTTGCTAAAGAAATAAAGGAAAGAAAAAAAATAACAATAAGATTTTCCCTCAGCTGGAATCCTGGGATCGGTTGCCTCGCATGATTCCACAGGATCGTAGAATCCCTCTGTTTGGGATAGCGGGATGGTGGATCCCGACAATTCAAAATTGTGGGATTGGCAATCTTATAATTCCATAGATGCTCTGCATCAATCCGGCTAGGTCTTATAGTTTTAATCTAGGATTGATGGCTTCCCTTGAAAGGCTTTACTGCTGGAATGGTTATTATTCCTTACAAAGGGACTTTAGCACACAAATGTGAACGCCCTACTTTTTACTCTCAGGGTAAGTTCCTTTAATCATTTATACCATTAATTATTTGTTAAAATATTTTACTCAAAGTTCTTGCTGTTGAGAAACATTTTTGATTTTAACTTATTATAATTTCTAATGTAACTATCTTCTTCCATCATTGAGCTTAAATTATCAATAAGCATTGTATTATATATTTTTTTCTCACAAGCATATATAGATCCATCTTTTATTTAATACTTGAAAGGTGAGTGCTTGTTTTTCCTGTCAGATGAGAGAGTTGTCATCACGTAATTTTATTCAATACTTTGCTGATGATTTAATTAAGTCTTCCTTAATATTACAGTTATAAGCCTAAAGGTCAGTTGCATTTTGGAGATGAAATGAAAGGTCGAAACTCTTATGAGGTTGATTGGTAGAGAAGATTGATTAAAGGTCGTACCTTGACCTGCCTGACATCTTCTGCATTAGATTGATTAGGATTAAATGTTTTGTTGAAGTATCAGGCTATGTCTTATAATTTTAATTTATGATGAAGAAAATTTCTTTGTACTCACCCTTGATAAGTTGAGCTGCTGGAATAAAATAAAAAATAATAAAACAAAAAATTGAGCTGCTGGAATAGTACTTTAACTACCACAAGCAAAAGGTAGAATTCTTGATGATCTCCGAATATGGTGCCTTAGTCTCCTAGGAAAATATTCCCATTTCCAACTATACTTCTAGGGGTGCGTTTAGGGCAGCTGCTGTTTTTCCAAGAAACAGCTGTCAAGCTACTTTTTGGAGAAGCAGCTTCTCAAGTGCAGTCAGAAAGCCGCTGTTAGAATAGCAAAAATCTATTTGGATAATCTGCTGTGCTGCAACTGCTTCTACACAGAATATCTTAGTAATTTATGATTTTAATGTTTTTTATATTCGCAATGGCTAGATGGAAAGACAGTGCTCATGGTAGCCAAATATTTCAATTTGCAACCTGGCGACGTGAATACCAATTTCTGATACCTCCACCAAGTATTTTCATTAGGTTGATGATATAGATGAGTTCGCTCCGGACAATAATCATATGAGGAGAGAAGTTGCAGTGGAGAAAATATTATGCTGAAGAATTGATCTTCTGAACATAAAGACAAACATCATTATAGTCTTCTAGTTATTTTTGTGGTTATTATTATGTATATATGCATGAAATGATTGTTCACAATGTGTATTGGAGAACTTTGAACTCCTAACACGTTTTTTATATTGTTGGACTTGTTTTTATTATTTTGTATTTCGAAAACTACAGTTATTTAGATAAATTACATATATAAGGGTAGAACAATCATTTTCATTAAAAGCAGTTGCGGAAACATTGTAAACTTTTTTCTCTAGCTCCGGGTCAATGCCAGGAAGTAAACTTTTTTTGCATTGGGCAGGATCTACAATTGCTAAAATTGCTGTTCAATAAATTCATATTTTTTAATAAAACATTTTCTACTTATTAAAATTATGTCTCTCCACCCCTCCGATGCATCAACCGTTTTCTTAACAGAGTCCGAACCTAATCCAGTGGCCCATCTCTTCAACTCTTTGTATAATTTCCCATATTTTTCCAGTTGATCTCATTTATTCTTCAACCGAGTTTTGTTATATAATCTACTTGCTTTTTTATGAACGTTTTTGTGATGTTTTGCCAATCTTCCTTGTTGAAGTGCACGGTTGGTTTATTGCTAATTTCAAATTTTCAAACATAAATCACAACCTATGATCTTTGTCTTTTTATTCCAAATGGTTGATATCTCACATATTTTTTTGTTTACCTATCTGATGTATCATGCAGTTAAAACACTTAGATGAAGAATTCTTATTTAGCAGTTAAAATATTAAGCATAAAAACTAAAATAAAATTTTGTAAGAAAAAGATATTCGAATTAAAGCTTAGTGAGATCAATTGATCAAAGAAGATTCCATTCAGGATCACCGATTGCATCATACAAGCTTTATGACCAGTAGTTTCTGTGATTAACAATGACATGTGTGATCTAAGTCCAACTATTGTCTGTGATTAAGAGTGACATATTTGATCTAAGAACAGTTAGTATCTGTGATTAATAATAACATGTATGATCTAAGACCAGGTAGTATCTATGGCATAAAGTGGCATGTGTGGTCTAAAGAGTAGGTAGTAGCTAACAATCATATGTGTGATCTAAGTCCAGGTAGCATCTGTGACAAAAATGACATGTGTGATCTATGACTAGGTAGTATCTAACAGTGAAATGTGTGATCTAAGACCAGATACTATCGATGACAAACAGACAGAGACAATTATTTAAGTGAAAATTGGTTATCGATTGAGTTTTTTGTTTTTTTTTTCCCATCATTGTTCTACGTAATATTACGAAAATCCAAGTTGTCAAAACCACATTCTTCAAAACCATCAAAGCAATGCCACAACAAAAATTACAATCAACACCTTCTGGCATCCAACATTGCAAAACTACAACCACACAACCAACAATCAATAGAGACAACCAAACCGTAGTCGCACCCACAACCAACAAGCAAGAGCAACCAACACTCAAATCATTAACATCACCTAAATAAGAATTATGTGATGTGCATGTAAATTCTCCTCTAAACAACACTTCATATTTTGAACAACAATAGCGTGATGCACTTGTATTTTAGAAGATTGATTGAAAAATTGCCCAAATATTTGATGAACTTGAGACTACTAAATGATAGACTAATGTTCACCGTGAAACATGTTCAATATACAAGTTGAGGATCATATCTCAGTTCTATCTAAAGGTTGGTTAACTAGATGCCACTTGGGCTATTTTATAAAAAACTATAAAAGAGAAAAGAGAGTTACATACATATCATAATTTTTTTATACTTATATAACTAATACCGCTTAGACTGAAAGGAAAATTTTATAAGATGGTGGTGAGACATGCACTGCTCTATGGTGCTGAATGTTGGCCTTTAAAAGAGAAGCATAATGCTAAGTTAAGTGTTGCAGAGATGAGAATGATTAGGTGGATGAGTGGCTTTACACTTAGAGACAAAATGCGAGATGAATATATCCGTAGTAGGGTTGGTATTGCACCGAGTTGACGGAGAAAATTAGAGAGAGTCGCCTTAGATGGTTTGGTCACATTAAACGTTGACCACTCGATGATCCTATTAGGAGAGTAGATGTTTTAGATTCAACTTATGTTAAGAAAGGCAGAGATAGACCTAGGAAGACTTGGGCTTTGCATAAAAAATGATCTTAATTTATTAGAATTAAATGAAAATTTGACACTAAATAGGACGCAATGGAGAAAAAGGATTCAAGTAGCCGACCCCAGTTAGTGGGATTAAGGGTTTATTGTTGTTGTTGTTATATAACTAAACACCAAAATTTGACATATACACTTAAAACACTATCATTATCTAATGCATGACACGATATATTATAGCTTTTAAAAGATAATGATTGTGGTATTTTTGATTTGATGTCAAAGATTTGAGTGATATGCATGTAAGTATGAATATTTAGCTGTTTGATATGTAAATACATAATATTTTAGTGGTATGTATGAAAATGCCCAAAAAAGAAATTCATAACATGCATATCACACATGTTCAATTTACAAGTTGAGGATCATATATCAGTTCTCTAATGGTTGGTTAACAAGATGCCACTTGGGTTATTTTATAAGAACTATAAAAGAGAAAAGAGAGAGTTACATACATGCTACACAATTTTTTTATATTTATATACCTAATACCCAAAATTTGGCACTTACACTTATAACACTATCATTATCCAATGCATGACAAGATATATTTTACTTTTAAATAAATAGTGATTGTAATATTTTTGATGTGATGTCAAAGATTTGAGTGATATGCATGTAAGCATGAATCTTTAGCTGAGATATGTAAATACATCGAAATTGACTGGTATGTATGTAAATGCCCAAAAAAGAAATTCATCACATGCAAATCACACATGGAAGAAAACCACCAACTGGGAAGCGTCATCGGCACCACCTCCACATAACAGTGAAGCCCCATCGATACCGCCTTCACATTACAAGGAAGCCCAATCGACACCGCTCCAAGCACTGCACCACCTCAGTTACCAAACTACCAACATAAAATAAATTCATCACACGCACATCACATATGTGAATACATCAAAATTGAGTGGCATGTATTTAAATGCCCCAAAAAGAATTCATCACACCTGGAGGAGAACCACCAACTGGAAAGCCCCAACGACACCACCTTCACATAATAGGGAAGCCCTTGTCTTCACCATCTCAAGCACCGCACTATCTCAACCAACAGACCACCAACATAAAACTAAGTTCATCACATGCACATCACACATGTAATTACATAAGGATTAAGTGGTGTGTAATTAAATGCCCCGAAGGGAAATTCAGCACACATGGAGGAAAACACCAACAGGGAAGTCTCATCGACACCAAACCACCAACGCAGCGGAAAACCGAGAAGCTCAACTGGGTTAAAAAGAGCTAAAATAGAAAGCAATTTACCACCGCATCGTAGGACAAACAAAATACCACCTCAAGCACCAAAGCACGAAACCACTTCAAAACAAAAAGCGCCACAACCATTTATAACCTCAAACACCAATCAGCAAGGGCCAAACCACTAAGAGAAGCCCATCGACACCATCATTTACGACCTCAAACAAAAAGCACCAATCCACAAAGAGAAGGAAAATCGAGAAACGTAATAGGGGAAAAACAAAGGTAAAACACACAACAACAAACCACCACCACAAAGGATAATCAAGAAAGAATGGAAGATGAACAATGCATACAGAGAGAGGGGGCAACGGTGAAGACGAACAGAGGGGAGAAGAGGTGAAGAACTGCAAAAATGCCCTAAAGCCACAGCGAAAGTCGAATGGAGGGAGAGGGGACGAGGGCATTATCGGGGATATGGGGTGCCCTTTAGCAAATTTATGCAGGGTAGATTAGTAATTTCTCATCCAAACTACCATCCATACTGTGGAATGGAGGCAACCTGGGTCGTTTGCGATTTCTTTCCGATAATGCGCTGCGACAAAAAGCAGCGGAAAACAGGCTCCCAAACGGTCTGATCAGATGATTAACAACCATCAGATGGTTCTCAAAACGAAAGCAGGGCAAAAATAGGCTCCAAAACGGGCCTTTAATTTTGTTCCCCATCTTAAACTGCTTCAGCTTAAGCCTTTTTTGACTGGATGGTTGAGGTTGTTCGATCACAGCTTTACTAAAACATAATGGAGTAGATATATTAAAAGTGCACTATGCCTCACAATTCCCTTATATTTGCTTTACCCTCCACATTGTTTCCTTGCAGTACATGGGGTATGGCCTACTTCGCAAGTACCTTAACAGGTGAACTTCTCTATTTCTCTGTACGGTTTATTGTCCACTTTAACAAGCTAAGGATTAAATAATGGTTGATCTGATGGAAGTGGTTCTTAAAGAAGGTTAAAACTATCCATATTACACTCACCATCTTTTCCCTCTTCCTACAGCTTTGTCCATGTTGGTGGACCTGTTGCTTGGATGACACCTTAGGTTAAAACTATCAAGTCCTTGAACTAGCTTTTATAAATAACATTTTATTCATGATTTGCAAATGTATTTTGCGTACCACTATGTTTCTTGCTTGAACCTTTCTACTAGTTGCCTTGAGGTTATACCTCTTATGTGGCCTAATCGAAGTATTCTTTCTTGGTTTAGGTTTTCCATAGTTATGATATATCTGATGCATGCACTACATTAGCCACCATATATGTTCGTGGATATTGGATATATGACTTAAACCATTAATTTTTAACTTAACACAAATTAATCATAATTGGGCTGACGTCTTAACTTTTCTTGGTATTTTTCTCAATCCATAATTTTCTGTACAGAAGTTTGTTTCCAGGTCATACCATTAAGAAATTGGCAATTGATTTGTAGAAGTACTATATATTTCTCCATGTGGGTGAATGAATGATTATCGTAATTGCTTTATATTTCTCCTTGTCTGCTCCTATTTATTTACTTATTGATTGTTCAACTTACCCCGGGTTCAGTCATTTTGTGGTGTTGACAGCATTCATGGAGGGTAGCTAGGGATAGTGTTCTTTGCCTTTCTTTCTTTATTTTGGATATTGACTTCATTTTATGACATGATCAGAAACTAAGGCCACCATGTTTTTTGGTAGTTAAATTGGAGGCTGATTTCTTTGTCATGTGTTGATTTCCCTATATATAACTGTTGGCATGACCATGTGGAAATTTCCTTTGATTGCAGTTGTTGGAGATGTTGATGAATAATTGTGGAGAACATATCCACAGACAAGTGATTGATAATGGTCTTCTCCCAATACTTGTGAAAATTGTTAAGAGGAAGGTGTTCCCATTTTTTGTTATCAAATGTGATACACATGTACTTCACTTGCTTATCTAATTCTTATTCGTTGTGTATGACTAGGAAATATTTTTCAATGTTTATTGACAGATAAACTTACCAGTTAGGGAAAGGATATTTCTTCTACTGGATGCAACACAGACGTCTCTTGGTGGGGCTAAAGGAAGGTTCCCACAGTATTACGCTGCCTACTATGACCTTGTGGCAAGTAGTAAACATAAAACCACAAACTTTATTTGAAACTATATGTTGTAGTATTTTAATTTATTGCATATCTTTTGATCTGGACTTGGCTTTTGTTATATTTTACTTATGTTTGATAGATTTATAAGATTTTGATGGCTTTGATTCACTTGTTTATAGTCAGGCCAATAGAAAGATCATTGTGGAGAGGAGGTGCCCTTTGCATAACCTTGTTGTGCAATTATTCTTGTAGTCCAGAACTTGGGGTGCTAGAATCTACCAAACGTAGATCTGGATCAAATGGGATTGAGGATATAACTTTTAGGTAGTCCTTAGGATAGATTATTGTAGGTAAGTGATGTTATCTATCCTATCAGGATTTAAAATGGACATGTACATGTAATTAATTAGATATTTTCTTACTTTATTCGCAATTTGCATTTAAAAAATTTCTAACTTTTTTTTTTATGCAGTTTTTGAAGTTTATGTTCATGAATATGTTTTAGTAATGCTTCTATAGGTAATATGGGTATGTCAGTGTTGTTTTTTGAGCATATATAAAAGGCTTGTGGCTTACACTATAGGAATACATAGGATTATTGGATGAAAGATCAGCTTGTAATTTTATGATTTTCCATCGGAAAATATGATTACTAGCTGAAAAAATTCCACCGCAAATGTTTTTTTTGGCTGAAATGGCAGATGCTAATTTTTACATCTGATTATTCAACTGAAAATATTTTCTTGCTGAAATGATCAGCTCAAAAATAGTGTCAGATGTTTGCGGCTGAAATGTTTAGTCGGCTTAATGCATCTAATTTGTGGTTGAATAGGTCAAATGTTTGGCTACACATTAGCGGTTGATTTGCGGCTGAATTTTTCTGCCACTAATTACCGACCGTAAATCAACAGTAAATCTGGAAAAGAAAAAAATCGATCAAAATATTCTCACTTACATCAAAATATAAAGTGCCATGAGTAAAATAAACAGTTATTTTTTGATGATGGAATGATAAGTCTAAGAAGTAGCCTCAATTGTCTAGTAAGTGGAAGGAGTTTTCTCACCTTCCAGTACAAGATTATAGATGCTTCATTTTGTATTTTACTTTGATCTCATACATCAGGACAATTGATCTTACCATGCTTGTATACTTTAGTTGAACCATGAATTCTTGTTTGCTTTGATGACTTTGGACTTACATAAGTTTTACCAGCATGTCATGATAACGAATGCAAGGTTAGCACATGTATGATTGTTCTTCCAGTTTTTAATACTTTAGCACAAGCTCAAATTCCAGTATCTGGAATTTGTGAGCGAATTCTATACCTTTTCCAGGCTTCACGAATACAATTTCCACTATTTGATCGTATTCAATCCCCTCAAGATTCTCAATCAAAGGAAAAAAATGAGCATTCAAAGAATTTGTCCGCAGAAGTATCTCAGTCCAATGGATCTCAAGGTGCTGCAAATGAACCAAGGTCTGAGCCAGATAAAAGGTGCTGTCAGCTTACTCTTGAAGTTTGGTAATTTGCAAAGCTTTATGGGTTATGAGCATTTTTTTTGCTCTTCAGGAATCATTTCTTATTTTATATTTTTGTTAATTCTCTCTCCTCTTGTTTGGCATTTCACTTGACTAGTTTATAATTTCCCTTATATGCTTTTCAGTTGGAGGCAAGTTTTTTTACTTATGTCGTAATCATTGCAATTTTTAAAGTTGAGCTTTATAATTTTATTTTATTTTATTTTTATTTTTATTTTTTTCATATCCGAACGTCTCTGTTATTTACAGCTTTTGGGCTTGATTATTAATTCACTTATTTTGCTTTGCTTTCTAGAAAGCTAGAATATTACAATTCTGATTTGCGTGAGAACCCACAACAAATTGTCCACCATTATGTATGATCTTCCTACATTATTTCATGACAATAGCGATTCACTTGTCTATTTGCTCGTCCTTTTTTCTAACCAGTGCATATTAATTGTTGCATAAGAAAGTCACATCATCACCAAAACTCTGAGTCTCGTTTAGCCTATCCTTCCAAATGGGTTTTAACCATTTGTTGTGAAATGCATCTAAGGTTAATTTTAATAATAATACCCTTTTTTCCCAGAAACTAGAGGACTACATTGATCTTTTCATTAATAAAAAAGGGGTCACATAAAACCTTGATTAATGAACGACATGACAATAACTGTATAAACTATGAAATCAGAAAGACAAAGAACTTATCAACAAACTACAAAATTATATCACGGTATCAAGAGGCAAAAACGAGCTCTGGTAAATCTGTGCGACTTGCGGAAGCTAACTCCATCCAAATTTATCCAAGAGAGCAGCAAATTGAAAGATCAATGTGTCAATAAGTCCCATCATCGGCTAAAGCATAGAGACAAATAGTCATCTTGTATAACGTCCAAGATAGCTAAGATTAAGAACACAGTATCTTTTAAATAATTGATTTCCCAAAGTGTCAAAATCAACATGAGACTGCCTGGAAAAGTTTTGCAGCAAAGGGGCGACAATACTGGTAATATTCGCATAATAGAGAAAAAATAAGCATAGAAGCTATAGAATAGATCCTAAGACCAAGGGTACGTATGGTGTAGCCTATTAGCTGCCTTTCATTTTGAAAAGCTGGCTTGGAATCGTTTGGGGTGCGCCGTTTCAATTGCGTATCATAAAATAGTGGCGGAGAAATGAAGTTTTGCTAACTAATGAATGCGCCTCTATTCCGCATCACAGTTTGTTCTGTAAAAAGACATCACCTCCCTAAGAGATTCCATGCAATTACCTATTTTACAGATAAATTTGAGGGCAGTTCTACGCACCTACGGCTTTTTTTCTATTCCGGTTGAAGCTCTATGTGCTCCTCTTCCCCGTCACTGCTTTTGCCTTCAATTCTTTGCTCCAGGTGACTTTTAAGCTTTGTTTTCATTATTTATTGCATTTTTGGTTTTACCTAGGATTATCTTGCATCTCTGTTGGTTGAGTTTTATCAAAGAGGAGAGCATTTGACCATGAAAAGGAGAGTTTTTGTTTATTGGTGTCGATGGGTGTTCTTGAATCTCTGAATGTTGAGTTTTCTTAAGATTTTTTCCTCTATTCTGCAGTTTGTTTGCTGTCGAGGGGTGTTTTGTGCATTTCTATTTGTTCAGGGTATGGAATGAGGGAAATCATTGGTGTGTATGGGGAAGATTTTCTTAATTACCTCTGCCATTTCTTGTGTCTCAGTAGGATTATCTAATTAAGAATTTTTTATTTGATTTTTTTGGGTGTCAATAGATTATCTTCCATCTCTGTTAGTGGACTAGGAAATGATATTTTAATAATTCATGGCAGTGAAAAAGGAAATCTAAATTTTTGGGTGCTGATGGATTATCTTTCTTCTCTGTTGCGTTTTTATCGGATGTCGAAGGTTTTTATTGCATATTTGTTTTGCTTATGTTTTAAATGAAATCAGTTTTGAGTTGGCCATGAGAAGGAAGGTTTGTTTTTAGTACCAAGGCCATTTGTTATTTCTCTATAGGATGATCTACTTAAGAATCTTTGAGTACATTTTTGTGTTTAGATGGCTTTTCTTGCATCCTTGTTGTTGGAAAATTAATGCATATTTGATTACCTAGGGGTTTTGTTGAGTCTTTGATGGTTGATCAACATGAAAGACTAAAGATTTTGCCGTTGACATTCAAAATATGAAGTCAATTTTGGGTGTCGAAGGGTGTTCTTGTATCTCTGTTTGTTAACTTAAGTGCTAAACGAAATCAATTTTGAGTTGGCTGTGAGGAAGGATAATTGTTTTAAGTTCCTAGTCCATCTTTGTTTGTTTTTGCATCTCTGTTTCTGTCCAACGAGATATTTTTTGCTTTGGCCTAAGGGCCTCATGTTTTATTTGTTTTTTGGGTATAACTTTCTAGGAGGTCACTCATGCTAGGGGTACTTCCTGCATGGTTACACTTAAATTTGGAGTTTTTGATTAGATTCCAACTGTTACATTAAAAATATATGTAATTTTAAGAGCTTAGCTTTATTCTGTTATTTTGTGGAGCATGATTGTGGTAGCTTGAGGTTTGTTCGAGTGCCCCAGCACTTGAGGTGGGCCCTGGCGCTTGACAATAGCGCCTCGATGCTAGTGAGAGAACTGCATTCTAGGCTTTCGAAACAGGGCCTTTGACAATTTTACGCCTAGGATCTCGATAATCTAGCACGAAAGGTTGGCGCCTTGACGTCTATAACTGAATTTCTACAGTTTGTTGTTTTTTATTTCGGTATTGCTGCAAGAAGACAGACAGTTGCTGCGATAAAATGAAAAAGTGAGCGAGTTTGTAGTGTTGCATTTCTATTTTCTTGTGTGATAGGGAAGAGAGATAATTCTTGAAGTGTTTCAGAAACTATAGAGGCATGAATGTGGTGTAATTTGTACTATTCTCCTCATTGCTTCATAGCGGATTTTTTGTGTTCCGTGGCTCCATTTGTTTTTCGTTCTTGGGTTTTTCTACATTTAATCTTTATATTTTTTTCTGTGTTTCCATTGTGCTATTTTATTCAAAATTTTACTTTAGATTTCTCGAATCATTTTTTAAAAGTGGGTCAAAAGTGAAGTTCAAAAAGCTAGAGTTAATGCATATTGATGTATGATGTCTTTTTCATTTTAGTCTATTGGAGGTTCTCTATATATTCACTTTCATTGATGATCACATGATGAAGTTACAGATGCATTTTTTGAAACATAAATATGATGTATTTGATGGGTTTAAGAAGCGGAAAGTCATGATTGATAATGAGATGTGTTTGCGGTTGAAGTGTCTCATATTAGATAATGTTGATGAGTATAGTGATTAGAGATTCATGAGTTATTGTGTTTTAAGAGAGATCAAACTGTTCGAAGGACACCGCGATAAAATGATGTTGCAGAGCGCATGAATAAAACTATCACACAGCATGTCAGGAGTATGAGGCTGCATGCAAACTTTCCAAAACAGTTTTGGGTAGGAGCAATAAACATTGCTGTTTTAAAAATTGATTAATTGTGGTCTATCGGTATCTTTAAATAAATGCTTACCTAAAGAAGCTTGGAGTGACAAAGAAGTAAATCTATCTCACCAGAAAGTATTTGGTCATTTATCATATGTTCATATTGTTGTAGGATCCAAGAATAAGCTTGATGCAAAATCTGTCAAGTGCACTTTCATTAGGCATGACTTAAATGAATTTGGTTATAAAATTTGGTACTATTTGAATAAAAAATTCTTTAGAAGCAGAGATGTTACTTTCAATAAAATAAAGATGTATAAGGATAGAAACATAACTAAGGATTGTCCATCAATTCCTTCTGAAGTCCCTTCAAATATATTGAGATAGAAGAAATTGGTGATTTGGAAGATAGAGAAATGAAATGTGCTCAATCTGATGAAGCACATGATGATTTTCAGACACTTGCTATTGAAGTCAAGAAGTCTAGGAGAATCAAATCGATGCAAATGTATTATACTTCTTTATACTATTTATTGCTGACCAATGATGATGAACTAGAATGCTATGATGACCACTTAAATTGAAGAATAAAATAAGAGTCTGGCATGGATGATGAGATGCATTTATTAATGTCAAATATGACATGAAAATTAGTAGAATTGTCAGATGGCAAAAAAGGTAATGCACAATAAGTGAGTTTACAGGCTGAAAGAAGAATCAGATGGCAGCAAGCACTATAAAGCTTGGTTTGTTGTGTTGGGATTTCAACAAATAAGAAAAGGAGGTTACTAAACTGAAATAGTTTCTCATATAGTGATGATGATTCGAGTTGTTTTGAGCTTAATAGCAGGTGAAGAGATACATATGGAGCAGATGAATGTAAAAATAATCTTCTTACATGGTGACATAAAAGAAGTACTCTACGTGGTGCAACCACAACGATATGAAATTCTAGGAAAAGAAGAATTAATCTGCAGATTGAAGAAGAGTTTGCACCAAGCTAGTCATATAGGAGGTTTGATAGGCTTATGTAGACGGTGGGTATACAAAGTGTTAGACATGTCATTATTCGTTCATTAAAAAAATTGATAATTGTTATATTATGCTTCTTTTGTATGTGAATGATATGCTGGTTCCGGGAGCAAATATAAAAAAAAATTGGAGATTTGAAGGTTCAATAGAGTTTGAAATGAAGGATCTAGGTCAACAAAAAATTCTCGGAATGAGATTCAACAGGGACAACGAAGTGCGGTATATTGAAGTAGTCTTAGACAGAATATGTTGAGGTCAAATACAAGTTCAGTATGAATGATGCAAAACTCGGGGTGTTGCCTCGACACTAATAGTAGCGCTGTAGCGCCCATCTTAGGCTTCCAAAATAAAGGATTCGACAATCTAGCTGCCATGAGTGGCTCCTCTATGTTCCAAAATGTTTGTTTCCAGTTTTGGAAACAAAGAGCTCAACAAGTCAGTACTGAAGGTCGGAGCTCAGACGCTATGATCGAATTTTTGCAGTTCAGTGTTTATATTTCAGTTTCACTGCGGGAAGATAGATGCTCGCTGCGACAAGACAAACGAGCGAGCGAGAAGGGAGATAATTCATGATTTTTCTAAAAATTAAAGAGTCTCGAGTGTGGTGTAGTTTGAACTATTTTGCTTCCTATTTCATTACAGATTTTTTGGTGCAGTTTAGCTCTGTGATTTTTTCCCATTCTTAGGGTTTTCCACGTTAAATCTGTGTTGTTTTTTTTTGTGTTTTTTTGTTTGTGCACTTTTGTTCAAAATTTTGTTTTGGACTCGAATTGGTTTTCGCATTTTATTCATTTCTCCCACAGCACATTCTACTTAAGGGGTTTCACAGCAATGATCCTTCTGTTGGGTCGTTGGATGTTATGCGCTCGATGCCATAAAACTTGATGCACTTCTTGACTTTGAGTGTTCTACTCACTTTTTTCTTCATACTGTTCTGATCTATCTTAATGTGGGGGCCAATTTGAGTCTATAGTTGTACTCTTGTTGTTGACCCTAGGGTTGAGTTATGCGTATTGGGTGTGGTGGTTCCCATGTGATTATATTGCTTTTCCACCTTTAAAGCCAGAGAATGTATGGCAAGTAGCTACCAATACAACTATAACAGTATCAAATTACTAATAGATTGATTCAGCACTCTTAAGTTATATCTCCATTATGTGTTCATATGGCTGAACCAACTCACATCTTAGTATGAACTGTTTGAATTCATTAATATACTACTCGATTGATCAATTTTTGTAGTGCATATTGGTAAATTTTAATGAAATGTCCTGCTTATAATGTGAGGAAAGATATTTGTATTGCATATCCGTCTTCATTTGAACAACATGGAAATCTTACTCTTCCATTCTAACTATTAAATGCATTTCATATTTTTCCACACCATAGAAGTGCTCTTCTTCAGTTTGATGGTTGCTAATTTGATTCTTTAATATTGTGATTATTTATATAATCAAATATCAATTTTACTATTTGGAGCCATTTAATGACCTCATTTGAATCCATACAACCATCAAAATCTGTCAAGTCGGTATTATCTCTTCTCTAATATTCAATGCCGAAAAGATATCAACTCTTCATCACTCGATATCTCTTAATGGAAGAAATTAATTTCCTCTCCATTTGGTGTGTTACGATTATAGTTGTATGACTTCCCAAAGTTGTTTTCTTTTAAATTCAACAAATCTTTAATTGGATGATTTTTTCCCGCTTGTCTTCCATGGTAATCTCTTAAGCATCTCCCTGCAGATTTCTCTTTGGTGGCATTGTAGTTTTCCCTCCATTCTTGGGTTCGATTAAGGAAGATGAGCAGTTTTGTGGTTTTCATGGAATTTGGTGGAGTTATAAAGAAGTAGTATTGGACATTTAGGATTTGGAATATCAAAATTTGGATATATGAAGAGATTTAGGGGTTACAATATTGCTTTCATATCAAATGACACCAACTTAGGATTCTTGGATGGTGCTGGAAGGTAATATGACAGTTAGGGATATTTGTAGTATAATAATGAGAAAATCAGAGAATCATCAAGGATTTGGAAAGGGGAATTGGTTATGGCTGTTATAGTGGAGGCAAAACAACAGATAAGAGTTATTGATAGTGAGAGTTATGACGACCAAGCCCTAAGATGTGAAATTTCTAACGTTGGAATGGTCATGGATGGTGAAATTACTACTTCACTTTATTAAAACTAAACCCAAAATAAAGAAAGGACTTTCTAATAAATAATAAGTATGTTTTTGTTTGTTAACTTTTATTTAGATTCTCTCTTCCGTTATGCATAATTTATTCAAAGCCTTAAACTATTAAATATTAAAATAATATAGCGAGTTATCTAAAATAGTCTAGTATATGTAATTACACTTCTAAACCACACTAACTAATATAAAGAAAATAATATGTATGTTAATAGTTCTTATTGTGTTATAAAAGTTATATAATAATCTAGATAATATATTCATGACATTTGCTCATGGAAGTAATCTTAAAATTTTCAATGTATTAACTTTTGTTTTGCTTTTTAATTTTTAGGGGTTGTGGAGTCGTGCGAAAAGTAGGTTCATTATTTATTTTCCTACATTTCACATTTTATTTGTTTGACAGAAAAGTATCATATTAGGGTGCAATTTTTTGTCGTGTTTCAAATACAATAATTATAACATTCTCCATGACTTTGAGAGTCGGCCAAATCGATCGAATTTTGAATACCAAGCATCCGCAAACAGTCGTCGCCTCGTGTAAATTGTCGTTGCTTGCTGTCACTGCCGCCTCTTTCCAGTAGGCCACCCACCAGCTTGACACTGCCCACCGCATCGTCCGCCGCAAGTCGCCGCCGCCGTCTGACAAACTGAATAACTCCGCTAACCTTGCTCACCGCCGCCTCCAGCCCTAAAAATCACTCGTCCCTTCCCACCATCTGTTGCTCACTGCCACCTGTCGATGGTTATCGTTGCAACCCACCAACCCCACCCGAGCATCGCAGTCATTTCTGCCGCTTTCATCACCATTGCTAGTCATCCCCCGCCACTGCGGATCATCCACCTTTCACCATTGCCTAGTCCTGCTGGTTACTGTCGCCACCAGCTTGCACATTATTTTGAAATATACTATTTTCATTTTACTTCAAACCAAACAAAATAAAAATAATGTGATTTATTTATTTTACACAGGAGTAAACAACTCAAAAGTATTGTAAATACGATACATTACTTTTGCATTGTATTCATTTTACACTACATTACATTTTAGCAAACCAAACTACCCTTAGCACTTTAAACATTTGTTTACTTCTTACTTTTTATTTTTACATCAATCTCAAGAGCATTGTTTAAGCATAACCTAATTAATCTCTGGCCTATACGTACCATCAATACAATGGGCCACAAAAGATGTCCATTATTATCTGAGGTGAAAAATTACCCACTCACCATTGGTATTCTCTCATCAGCACATTAGTTCATTATCTAAATTTTATAATTGTTTGAGGTGGTAGTAAATCATGTAGCCTAGCAGGTATGTTGAAACGCACAACTAGTATCATTGGAGAGTGAACTTCTATCATCATGCACATATGAACAATTCATGTATATAATATTTTCATTTTTTTATAGTACACTATTTTTTATGAGATGGTTTATATTTATTTATCAATGAATAAATGCATTTTTATAGATTATAAAGCTTATGTGATAATCTAACTTTTTTTGAAAAAAATATTGTGCAATTATCTATACAAGAATGTTAAATTATGTATCTCATGCCTAAGAAATAGTTGTAAATTAAATCTCACATAAATAAAACGTAATTGCAATCATGAATACTTTTAAAAATAAGAAACATTAATGTAATTTTGAAGCATAATTACTCACCCCAATGCCTTCACCTTTTTACTCTCTGAGTTGTATCTCCTTTTATTGAACACATATAACATAAGAAATATAAATATTAATAAAATATCCATATTAATAAATTTTTTATCGCATTACTAACAATGTTAGTGAATTATTAATCAATATTATAATTATTTTCTAATTACATCTTTTTTATAAAGATTGTAATCCTTCAATTTTAAGTTTAATCCCTAAAATTAAAATTAAACAAATTTTTTCTGAGAATAAAATCTCAACCTTCTTTTACTGTCATCAAGTGTTATTATTTTTTGTTCCAAATATTTTTTTTAGTTCTAATTTCTATTATTAATTCGTAAAAAATAATTATTTCAATTTAGTTAAGTCTGCTAAATTTCAAAAATAAGTGTTAAATCCTAACTTTTACCTCAGTTAACCTCTTCCTCTGTTGTGCAGTTGATGATCTCGATCTCTCCCATTCTCTTAATTCATAAAATTTTAATATTAATTTAATAAAACTTTTTTATTATAATAATTTATGTATTAAAAAAGAAAATACCCATTTATAAACCCTGACCACTTAAAAGGCTTTGACTCGACTCTCCCTCCGTTCTTGCATGCAATCCACTTGGTTCCTCCTCCCTCTGGTCTCGTTAGGCTTGGTTTGTCCTTGGCTGCATTGTTCAGCTAGGGTTTGCATTGTCTTTCATAAAGCCTGCTTCATGCATAGAGCCGACTCGGCTATAGTCTCACATCAAGCCGCTAGGCTTACTAAGGCTTGGTACCCTTTGCTGGAATTCAATTCCCTTTCACTTTTCCTCATTCGCATTTTGCTGCTCTGCTTCGATGCTTCAGTGATATTGCTTTCGTACATGAGACGTCACCCTTGTCTTTGTTACTACATGCAGTCGAATGACATGCTGAAGTTGTCTCCTGCACCCCTCATGTTCACTTTGTTCCTCAATGTTGCGCATGAATTTGGCCCTGTTTTTTTGGGCTTTTGAAACTAGCTTTTGTTTAAGACAACATTTTATAAGTGTTTGTTATGCTCTTTTTCCATCCCGTGGTAGCGACCGACGTTTCCATTTAATGTATATTCGCAAACGCGGACCGCGTGGTGCGTTTAGAGATTTATGAATAATTAGTTACATGAATACCCTTGAAATTGGAATCGCTACCTTTGATCTTCTGCCTCGCCCCCATCATGGCCTTGCCACTCTAGAAACCCTGCCCTGCTAGCCTTGCCTTGCTTCAGTAGTCCTTGTCTCCGTTTCGCCGCATGTTTGTTCCTCGTAAAAATGCACATCTTGAGTGCAGGAATCGCAAGTCATTACTCTTCACCTAAATTCTTCCTAAAAGGCATATTTTCTTGTGGAGGGAAAAGGCATTATTGTCCTATTTTGCCATTTATATTGAGATGATGGAAAAAAATAGTTCTACTTAACAATGAGTTGCGGGCATATGCAGAAGGTTCTAATGCAGATTTTGCTTATTTATGGAAAAAACACAAATTAATATGATTTTCAAGGAAGATTTGCACGCATACCATTCAATTCGAATGTGTTCACATATAAAACACAAAAATCATCAATTTTTTTGAATGCTAGACACCTTGCCTATATTTGAGTTGGTTTATTTCTCTTTTTAAAGATTGGATGATATTATTTTTCTTGCGTTATGAAATATTTGGGTGGTATAATGATTTAAAAAGAATAAAAGGAATGTTTAGATGTTAGATATGGGAACTGATAGGAATTGGCTTGTCTGCATGTAAATGCCCCTTGATTTTTGGATAGATTGGTAGAACACCTAATGTAAGTTTTTTCCTGCTCTATTTGTATGGTATGATTGTGAGCATTCCTTTTATTCAAGTTGTATGCGAGAGGAATCTGTATATGCAAGCTTTAACCATTGCTATGTTATTTGGAGTGAGTTTTGTGGGGAATTGACGTGTATACTAGACACTTCCTTTAAATATATATAGCTAAAACCTAAAGTTTTATATGTACGGGTCTAATATTTCTGTGCACGAAGCTATGCATAAGAAGGTGGATTTCACATAAAATTACTAGAGGTGTTCCTAAAATTAGAGTATTGTTATCTCCTTTCACTTTTATGCTTCATAGTTGCGATATCCACTACTTGTCTTCGGGAATTTATTGCTACTTGCTTGGCAAATATTTTTGGTGCTAAAATATTTACAATATTTGGAATGTATTTTAATTTCTTTTTTATCACGTAAGTAGTAAGCTCAATTTCTTTTTCATTTTGAGTTTTTTCTTGCTTCTTTGTTGTTGTAGTCCTGTTTCTAGCAGTGTTTTATTTCTTGCTTTTTGGGTGCTTATTTTGGATTTCTTGCCACTAAGATCCCCTGCATTAAGGGTCTACTGTATTTTTTTATATGCAACAAATTCATTATTTTTTTGCTAATCATTATTGTAAAGGATTGTACTGTCGAAAATGAGCTCAAGCAATTCAACAAATGCTAGGGGACCAAACATCGACTAGTTTTCTATGATTGTAATTTATGGTGGGTCATTTTCGCAGCTAAAAAGGGGACAATATAAGACAAAAATTCTACAGATATCCAAAGAATTTAACAAATAGAGATTGCAAATTTTTCAAGTGGGTTCAATTAACCGGGAGATGCACCATAGGAGCGAACTGACGAATGGATATATGTAGTCGATACTATGAAAAATGATGTTAAAGACTTGAAGTTCCTTGTGAAACTTTACTTTTGTTCGATTTTGTGATTGTAGCATTGCTTTTATTGTTTTTAGCGTTGCATCTGTTCTGATTATGTACTTGTATTATGGAGAACAAATTATACTGCATTAGGTTTCTATTTTGTAAGCAAACTTGTTTTTTTGGACCATTTGAGCAGTCACAATTTTTTGTGATTGTGTTGCTGTTGGAAGGTATACTTTGATGATTTCTTATGATTCAGTTAATGTCCACCTCTATTTGCTCTATTATGTTATTCTGAATGAAAAAAACTTGAAAAATTATCAAAGGATTTGTTTCGCATGAAGAAGCATTTTCAGAATAGTATTTCCTAAACAGTTTAAACTGAACTCTTTTACAGTCATTATGTCAACATGCAACACTTTCAGAAATGTATTTTTCAAATAGACTAATTGCTTCTGAAACATCAACTTCTGAACAATAGATTTTTCAATAGCAGCTTCTGAAATCAGCTTTTCCACGGCTTCAGTCGAAACAAACGCACCTTTAGACTCATTCAAGTTTACATTTGTGTGCTCTTTCGATTTTCTTCCCCTCTTGCACGATTTTCCTCATCTCTTTTAAACAAAATGAATCAGACTTATCCCTCACTAGCGTTACAAGCAGGTAATAAGAATTGAGCATTACGAGAAGATAGATACATGAGTGTTAATGGGGATTCATTGCCTACTCTCCAGCCAGATAAGGCACAACTTTTGAAAGAGAAGAATAGTATTCTTCTAAGAGAAAAAATTCAGCGAAAACAATTTAGAAATGCATAAAATTAACCAAAATCCCAAATCAGGCTCTAAAAATATATTTATATCCAAAACAAGATAATCAAACCCATTTATCTCTAAAATAAGGTAAATAAGACTCTAATAGAGCTGGCCTGCTCTGATGGGCGGGAAAATTTGAATCCGTACTGGTTCAGCTCTTCCAATTCGGTCGGGGGCGGAACTCACACCCTCTTTCCGCCTGAGGCGGAAGCAATGATCCACATCAATAAACCATTTAACCTGTTCTATAACTTCTGTGCTAAATTTTTGAAAATATGCAGCAATAGTAGATTTGTATTTAATAACCGTTATTGTTTTCACTCTTTCAAGGCCTGCTAATAACCTTTAAATTAACTAGATGCCATTTCCTGTTGAGTGGTTTTAGGTGCTCTGCTTTATAGGTTCAAGATTACTCATGCATAATTTATTTCAACTATTTTTATGTTCATTTTAAGGACTGAAATATTGGGTTTTCAATCATGGTACCTATGCTTCTGTCGTAGTAACAGTTTAGTGGATTTCAGGGATTCTAGCACATTTTACACTTCGATGTTGCAAAGCCTTGATTTTTGAGATAAATTTGTATCAAGAGAATCCTTTTGTGTCTTCCTTTGAGGCTTTGATTGAATTTGATAATCTCATTACTACCGTTTATAGTTAGGTTTAAAGAGGTTATTTTTGGCTTTTCATATTTTTTCGATAAATCTTATTGTATTTGAACATTTTGTATGCAATTTTTTCCACTTTTAAGTTTTCTAAAGAACATAGCTTGAATATCATGCATTTGATGATCCTTATTTCTTATTTCACTTCTGTTTCGCAGAATCATTCATAAGGCCACCTGTGTCATGGAAGTTTTGAAAGAAACATTGGATGCCTTGGCTCCTAGACACCCAGAGGTACATCTATTAATGATTTAGCATCCTGTGAAATGAATGAATGATATAAAAGCATCTAATCAACCCTTGAAATGTATGCAAGTGTGTGACATTTGTTTTTCTTCAAGTTGAAGAAACAAACATCCATATTTGATTTTTACTTTTTAACTAGTCTTGTCTTCAAGTTGAACAAACAAACCCCCATATTTGATTTTTTACTTTTTAACTAGTCACTTCACCAATTGAACAATTTTTCTTAGTTATAAATTGTAGAGCCCGACTCTGATCTTATTTTTGTTGGAATTTTTGACAATTGTGAATGTGAAACTGTTGATAAAACTCCAGAAGATAACATTTGATAATGTTTTGAATATTGCTAATAACTACAACAACAACAACAAAGCCTTAATCCCACTAAGTGGGGTCGGCTACATAAATTTTTTTTCTCCATTGCGTCCTATTTAGTGTCAAATTTTCGTTTAATTCTAATAAATTAAGATCATTTTTTATGCAATAAGCCCAAGTTTTCCTAGGTCTACCTCTCGCCTTTCTTAACATAAGTTGTATTTAAAACATCTACTCTCCTAATCGGATCATCAGTGGTCGACGTTTAATGTGACCAAACCATCTAAGGCGACTCTCTCTAATTTTATCCGTCACTGGTGCTACACCAACCCTATTACGGGTATAATCATTTCGCATTTTGTCTCTAAGTGTAAAGCCACTCATCTACCTAATCATTCAAATCTCGGCAACACTTAACTTAACATTATGCTTCTCTTTTAAAGGCCAACATTTAACACCATAGAGCATTGAAGGTCTCACCACCATCTTATAAAATTTGCCTTTCAGTCTAAGCGGTACTTTTCTATCACACAATAAAGCCGGACGCATTCCTCCACTTCAACCAACCAACCTCGAATTCTACTATTAACATCTCCATCTATATCACCATCGCTTTCAACAATGGACCCGAGATATCTAAATCGTTCACACCTTTTAATAATTTGATCACCCAAAGTAACACTTCTGTCACTAGACCTACTATTACTAAAATTAAATTCCATGTATTCAGTTTTAGTTCTACTCAAACGAAGACCTTTAAACTCCAATGTAGACCTCCATAATTCAAGTTTTTCCTAGACTTTTTCTCTTGTCTTATCTACAAGGAGGATATCATCAGCAAAAAGCATACACTATGGTACATCCTCTTGTAAATGCCCAGTAAGACCATCCATAAATAAAGCAAAAAGATATGGGCTTAAAGCCGATCCTTGATATAAACCAACAGAAATAGTAAAATATTTGGTCAATCCTCCTTCAGTTCGAATACATGTAACAACTCTAGGATACATATCTTTAATGACTTGAATATAAGTCATATCAACACCTTTCTTCTCAAGGACTCTCCAAAGAACATCTCTAGGAACCTTTTCGTAAGCTTTTTCTAAATCAATAAAAATCAAATGTAGATCCTCCTTATTATCTCTGTACTTCTTCATCAAACCTCTCAATAAATGTATAGCTTCCGTGGTAGACCTACCCGACATAAAACCAAATTGATTTTGAGAAACCTTCGTAATACGTCTTAATCTATGTTCAATTACCCTCTCTCATAATTTTAAAGTATGACACATCAATTTAATTCTTCTGTAATTTGCACACGGTTGGGCATCTCCTTTATTCTTAAAAATGGGGACCAAAATGCTCTTTCTCCACTCCTCAGTTATCTTTTTAGTTTTTAAAATAATATTAAAAAGTTTAGTAAGCCAGGAACTCTAAAATCAGCTAAACATTTCCACACTTCAATCGGGATATCATCGTGCCCTACGTACTTTCCCCCTTAGCTTTCTTTAAGGCCTCATCAACTTCTTTTTTACTAATGTGACGGTAAAAATAAAAAGTTTTATTATTATTAATGATATTAAGATCACTAAGGTCGATCGTATTTTCAGCATTTTCGTTAAAAAATTTATCAAAATAACTCACCCACCTATGTTGAATATCTTTTTCTAAGAAAAACACTTTTTGATTTTCATTTTTAATACACTTCACTTGAGTTAAATCTTTAATTTTCTTTTCTCTTTGTTTGACTAGTTTATACATATATTTTTCACCGTCCTTAGTATCTAACATGTTACAAAGATCACTAAAAACAAAATTTTTAGCGTCACAGATTATTCTTTTAGATTCCCTGCGAGCTGTTTTATATTTTTCACAGTTCTCTACTCTTTTACATTTAAACCAATTTTTATAACATAACTTCTTATATTTTATCTTTTTTTGCACTTTATTATTCCACCACCAACTATTTTTATTTATAGAAACATTTTCTTTCGATTATCCAAGTACATCTTTAACCACTTGTTTAATAAGTATTAGTTAATTTTTCCCACATAACATTCGCGTCTTCATTGGACATCACAAATATTTAAATCTCGAATTTTACTCATAAAAATAATTTTATTTGTCTTTTAGTGTGTCCCCATCTTATTATACGACGTCGAATCCTAAGTATTCTTTATTTTACAACTCTTCATCTTAAAATCTGTAACTAATAATCGATGTTGTGTACTTAATTCCTCACTTGGAATGACCTTACAATCCTTACAATCTCGACGATCTCTTTTTCTCATAAGAAAATAATCAATTTGTGTTTTATTAGATCTATTCTTATAAGTAATAAGATGTTCATCTATTTTCTTGAATAAAATATTAGTAATAATCATATCATACGCTAAAACAAAATCTAAAATGACTCTACCTTCTTCATTAATCGCTCCATAATCGTAGCCACCATGAATATTTCTGAAATCTTCTACCACTCTACCGACATGTTTATTTAAATCTTCTCCAATAAAAAATTTTTCTTCAGCAGATTGTCAGTGTATTAAGTCTTCTAAATCATTCCGAATTTATCTTTAGATCTACATGTCTAAACCAACTTGAGGAAAGATAAAGACTTATAATATTAAAAATCTTAAGTATCAATAATAATCTTAAGTGTTATAATTCTATCTCCAACTCTATTAATTTTAACAACACTATCTTTCAAACTCTTATCTATAATTACACCTACACCATTTCTAGATACGACTCTTACCGAATACCATAGTTTAAAACCTAAGTTATCAATCTCCTTAGCTTTTCCTCCAACCCATTTAGTTTCGAATACATAAGATATTTATCTTTCTATGGATCATAATATCAACCAATTCCATTAATTTACCATCGAGAGTACCTATATTTCAAGATCTTATCCTAATACTAAGTATCATCGACTAACTTCTTTACCCGCATCCGTCCGTAATGTGGAACCCCGCTTATTCGACACTACACCCGGCGCCGCGTAGCGGCCCCAGCACACTTTCCACCGTATTCGAGCCATACAACGCATCACTTCAGTGACACCCTAGCACTTACACAATGATCAAAAGGATTCATGTCATGATTTTTTTTTTCGACAAATTTTACGCTGGCTGTCGACAACTTAACGCAACCCTCCACTTTTCACATCCGGACTTGGGACCAGCAAAGACAGTTTTAATTGCTAATAACTAATTGCAATAAACAATAATATAATAATCAATTTTTATTAATGAAATATTAATTATGTGAATGATCCTAATGGAAAGATTAGGTTAACTTTTTGAATTAAAGATAATGAGTTGGGAGTCCGAGAAAAGCTGTTCCTTTAATGCTGGTTATAGTTGCATTTCCTGATCTTGCGTGCATTGATAAATCATTTTCAACTAATTATTTGAACAGAGAGAGATGCCGGAGCGGAAGTCCCGCAATATTGTGATCACGAGATCCCACAATCTTGCCAAATCGGGAAGGTTGATCGAGCTTTTACCCTGCGTTGCCAATTTCGTGAGGATTCTTACCATTTTTATTTTATTTCCTATCATTTTATTTCTTATTTATTTATTTCTTCTTCTAAAATTCAGCTTTCCTCTTAGAAGACTATATATGTCCATGTTTTGCTATTTTGGAGACAACTAGCTATTGAGTTTGTGCCTAGGAGATTTTGTTCTCTCTTTTATGCTATTCTGAGTGTTGTATAGTTTTCTTTTGCAAGTGATGAGTTTGTGTATTGCTCAGAAACCAATAGTGGAATATCCTCTCTACCTTTGTTTCCTCATTTGAACCACTGTTTTTAGCTGGGTCAACTGCTCAACGCGTCGAATCTACTGTTGAACAGTAGACGCGTGCTGCCAGTCGCCCCATCCTCGTATCCTTCCACAACTTCCTTCTTGCAAATCTGCTTCACAAACACTTTGTATGAGTTATAGAATAATATCAGCTAGTATCAGTGCCCAACAAATTCTAAAATTTTAGTCATTTTTATTTTGTCCAAAAGCTAAAATTCTTATAAACGTTTTTACATTACTTCAATATTTCTTATCGCAATTCTTAGCCCCAAGCTTAAATTTTTAAAATTTAACCAGGTAACTTTTACCAAAAATCAACTCCATGGCGTATCACTAAAATCTAAACCATTGACCAACCTTAATTTGCAACCCTACAACTTTTGAAAGACTGATCGGGAAAAAAAGATACCATATCCTCAATGCGTTGTTTAGGAATATGGAAGATATGCAGTAGGAAATTCTCCAACTACATTAGAGACTTACAACCTTTGAGAGGAGACAATCCGGTGAGATCACCCATAGCCACAATTGTGCCTTGTCAGATTGAGAGGAGGATATCAGAAAGTTCAATGACGAAGAACTTACTCCTGTGATTTGACATAAAATATCATAGAAGTTAGGATATTTTAGTGAAGATTGACATTGATTTTGATGATTGCATGGATTCAGATGAGTTCATTGAGTAGCTGTAGACAATGGAATATGTCTTTGGGTCTAAGGACGTTTCGTTTGATAGAAGGGTTAAGCTAGATGCTATTAAGAAGGAATGCTTCCTTATGGTGGGAGAACTTAAAGAGCCTTATGCCAACAAGAGCAAAAAATAAATTTACTGTCTGGTCTAAAATAGAAAGAGAGATGCATCACAAATATCTTTCCTAGTATTTCTGTCAGAATATGGTTATAAAATTCCACTACCTGTACTAAAGAGATTCTTTTCGTGGAGTACACTCGTTGGCTCGATCAACACATGCTAAAATGTGAGTTTGTGGGAACCATAGAGCACACAATAAGGGAGGTATCATAGAAGACCTGGGTCATTTATTAGTAATTTAGTGCATCTCCGACCTTATCGGACACTACTCGATGTATAGATTCTAGTTTTGATGGTGAAAAAACAACGTGCCAAGCCTTACAGATCAAAGTTAAACTCTAGCATCGTACAAGAAGAGTATATTTAGTGGACCATTCAAGCTCGAATCAATTCAACAAAAATCAGCTTTAAAATCGGAGAAAAAGTAGGGATAACAACACACTCAAATATGTCAAAATCAATAAGTATTTCAAGTGTCATGGCTTTGTGCATAATGCATCTGCTTGCTCAAATAAGAGGATAATATCTTTAGCTAAGCAGAGAGTAGTTAAAGAAATTGACAGTGACACGAAGGAATGAAGATGTCAAAGAGTAGCAATTTGCAGCTGAGGAGAGAGAGATGCTAGTGATTCAAGCTAAGCTCATGAGTCAGACTCCAACAAAATTAGCATTGATTATCCTAGATGACAATGAGTCCAAGAGCCTATGCCAGACAAAGGGCAACCTCTGCTAAGTGGATTTTAGGATTTAACCTACAACCTCTCCTAGGTTGCCACCACTCAGGGAGGTCCAATGTCTTCATTTCTAATAGAAGCCAGAAATGTTTTTGTGATTTTTGGAAAACTATGGAATAAACTGAGTAATAAGTTTCAGCTTAGTTCAAGAATACGTACGTATGGCCATACAGTGATTGCCGCACCGCATTTGCAGGAAATTTTCTTGTGTTTGGTGGGAAGGAACATCCAACAGTGAGATCTAGATTATTCTAGAGAAGGAGGAGCCTCTTTTAACTAGAGAGAATGATGCAAGCAGTACCTGCATAAGCGTGAGAGCAGAAGTTCCGTGATCTACCTATCGCGGTATGCTTCAATCTCGCCGAATCGAGGAGGCCGAACCAGTTGTTCTGCTGGGTTGCCAATTTCTATTGGGATTCTTGTCGCTTTTTGCTTTATTTCTTACTTTCTTATTTCCTTTTTTATTTTCTCTATTTCTTTTATTTGCTATTTCTATATTTCCAATATTTATATATATATATATTAAGAGAAGCCTTAGGGCCTATTTCATTGAAATAAAAGGAGTTCAAAACAAGTAGTATGAGAGGGCCCAATAGATGGAGCTCTACTAATAAGAAACAAATGCAAGATTGCACAAACAAAAGGATACAAAATACAGAACAAAAAGAAAAACATTCAAATAAGCATTGTCTATTGACGAGGTCGCCTAGACCTTCCTCTTCGTCTAATTCTCAGTAAGACACCCACTGAATCAAACTTCTAAAGCCGACTCTCCATTACTGTGAGAGAGCAAGGTATCATCCAAGATTTTTTCAAGTCGAATAAGACTCCCCAACTTTCATCTTCCGCCTGAAGATATACTTGCCATTATTCTTCGTAAGATCGCTTCGGCCTCGATCCGTAGTGGAAAGACAAGCATAGCTGATAGTTCCAGTTGTTTGTGTAAGACAGTCTTCCAATACTTGGGGATCTCGTACTCTTCGAGCGGGTAGTTCAACCAAATAGTTGGTAGCAGAAATACTGTTTGAGGTAATTATTTCTCAGTGGTGTGATTACTGTTAGACATTAATTCTTCCTTAGTAGTAGTAGGAACATTTTCCGTCATCAGAATGTGAATGTTTGTTTTTTCCCTATCTTCAGACATGTCATGGTGGGGAGCCTGATCTACCTCCACGGTAGTTGGTACCTGATATGGTAATATGGCTGCTCAAGTAGAAGAAAACTGAGAAATGACCTCATCCTGCCTAGCAGTGACAACCAGTTGACACTCCTCCAAGAGTCGATCCTTCTCAACCTGTTCTGAATCATTAGTAAGTATCACAGGCGATGAGGAAGAAGGTATAACCGTCACAGGAATGTGCGGGCCAGTAGTATTTGCTCTTGGAGGTTTGAGATTCGGATGCAAGTGGTAACAATGATAAGGAGAGTGTCCAAACATACGACAGTGGGTGCAATAAAGAGGTACCTGTTCAAGTTCTGCTGGTTGTCAAAATCCCTGATGCTGTGTGCTAATCCATATCGCCCTTGGGAAATGTAGTGTAATGTCTCGTTCTATCAATATTCTAGCCTCAGAAGGTCGAGTCAGATGTTCTGTAGCCGTGTTAGTTTGGAGTGGTGTGCCATATATTTTCGCAAAATTAAAGAAAAGCTCTTGATTGTAAAGGTGAACCTGCAGATCTGGGAAGCGCGGCCAAATAGTGATGATGGGAGGTTCAGTGCGATGATCAAAATCCACCGTCCATTTTAGCACCTTTATCACCCGATTGTCTATTCGAAGGATTCTTCTACTAAACACTTGAGTGTAATCTCCATCATCTGTTAATTAGATGAAACGTGCCGTCCATTCAGTCTACCAATTTTTTAACTTCCATTCAACTTCATTTGCTCAAATTCCCTTCGGATCAGTTCATGTTTAGGATTATCGTAAAGGAACTTACCTACAAGGAACAATTGACAGGGTGCAGCTAGGATTATTTAAAGGATTCTTCTAGTAAACACTTAGGTGTAATCTCCATCATCTGTTAATTAGATGAGAACGTGCCGTCCATTCAGTCTATCAATTTTTTAACTTCCATTCAACTTCATTTGCTCAAATTCCCTTCGGATCAGTTCAAGTTTAGGATTATCGTAAAGGAACTTACCTACAAGGAACAATTGACAGGGTGCAGCTAGGGTGGAGATCTCTACCTCTGTGAGAAAGATTGCAGGTTTTCCGTCTTTACGGGATGCCTTTTTGAGAAACACGGTTTCAATACCTTCCGCGAATACATCGTGGCATCTCTACGGGAACATGTTGGAGCGTGAAGGGGCGCGGGCCGGGTTATCACCGGCGAGGGCGTCGGCGTAAGAACGACCCGAGGCCATGCTACAGCTGCGCAAAACCCATTGAAGGTACTGCACCAAGGTGCGCAGACCCCGCTGTCTAGGGAAGCTGCTGTCGATGGGAGAAGCTGCAGTTCCTCAAAGAGAGAGCTGCAGTCAACGGAAGAAGCTGCAGTCGACAGGACGAACCTGACTTGTGAGCAGATACTTCGTCGGAAGAAGCTGCAATCGGTGGGTGAGATGTTGCCGCATCAGCGCCGCTATGCTCCAGCCGAGACGACACAAAATCGTCGAGCACAGCCGTCGTTCAGTCAGCAGCGAAGCACCGCAAATGGTGACGCAAACTCCAGATGGGAACGTCGCTGGAGAGGACGTGATACGATGCAAGAGAGGACGCCAAAGGAGGGCGTGATAAATGTCTCTAGGGTTTGCCATGAGGCGAAACCCTAGCAGAGCTGCGCGTGGGAGGAGGCAACATTTATATATTATATGGCGTCATCCACGATCGGCTCTGCTAGGGTTTTGCCGCTTGGAGAACCCTAGCGACCGTTACTGTGATCTCTTCGCTTCTTATCACGCGTCTCCTCCTGTATGGTTAGACGCTGCACGACTGTAGTTCGAGCGTTCGATACGTGTCGCCGTGTGTAGCGTTGTCGTCTAGCGCTGCGCGGTTTTCTTCACGCGTCATCTGGAGCTTGGCGGATGCTCGTCGTACGTACCGTGTGCTGCTGCGGCGTTGTCTTCCTTGCGGCTCTTCGTTTGCTGCTGCTGTTTCGTTCGCAGCAGTGTCTGTCTGCGACTGTTGATTGCTCGAAGAGTCTGCTAGCAGCAAATGTGACTGAAGGGGCCGTTCGAAGTCCTTCGGCGACTGTGAGTTTCCTTCTTGGTTTGTGTTTGTCGTCATGGCAGCTAAGGCGACTTATGCTGGAGCTGTGGGCAGCAACTTCCACAAAAACTTTAATAATCTCTTTTTCCCACAAGAGTTTCATGATACTGCGGCTGGAAAAAGGTAGGGTGCTTTTATCAGGCCGATAGGTGTTAAAGATGGGAAACCTGCTGTTATTTTCACCACCCAGAAAATGAAGGTCCTTTCTGATGATATTAAGTTCACTTAAGTTGGGAAATTCTAATTTGGTCATCCCAAGATGGATTTAGTTAAAAATTTTTTTGAGGATCTTAAACTCATTGGAGCATGGAAGTTGGGAGTGTTGGATGACAAACATTTACTTATTAGAATACAAAAGGAAGAAGATTATGCTAGAATCTTTGTTCAATAATCTGTTTTGGTTGGTGGCACCCAAATGAAGCTTATCAAATGGATTCCTGACTTTGACCCATCTAAGGAACCTCCTATCGTTTTTATGTGGTTCAAATTTCCGGGACTCTCCTTTCATTTGTATCAACGACACGTTTTATATAACATCAGTCAAGCTCTTGGTACTCCTCTCAGAGTTAATTCACCTACTTTTGATATGGTCTCGCCTGATGGTGCAAAGGTTCAGGTGGAGAGGGATTTTACTCTCCTAGACGTGGATCAAATTTGGATCACGGATGGAGCAGAGTGGTTTTGGCAGGAGGTGGTGGTGTAGAACATGCTTCTTTTTTGCTAGCATTGCAAAATATTCGGGCTTATTAGGGACACTTGTTATAGGCTGCATCCTCCCTCAAGGAAAATGGCTTCTGGGCCTTCTTTAGCTGCTATTGTGTTCAACACCTCAAACTCTGTTGAGAAGGTTGTCGGGGAGACTCCTCAGCAGGTTGCACCAATTGCCACCCCGGTGGCTACCGTGGTTACTGAACAAGTTGGAAGGGTGGCCCTTCCTCCTGTGGTGCAAACCGCCCAGGTGGTTATGGAACCAATCATTGCAGCAGCCTCTCCCACCACGGATCAGACGACTCATACTTCGGAGGATTAGTGACAAGTGTATACCTCCAGGCGGAAGAAAAAAGCTTGGGGTACTATTCTACTTGAGAATCTTATGGATGACACCTTGGTTTCTCATGGCATTGGAGAATCACTCCAGAGCTTGATTATCGAATGCGCTTCAAGAACCCATGGAAGAGGAAGACCTTGGCGACCTCGTCCACTGAAAAAGTTTTAGTTGTAAGTTTATTTTTTTCATATCTTTTGTACATTTTATTTTAGTTGCTTTTTGTTTCTTATGAGTTGGGCTCCATCATTGGGTCCTCTCATACTAGTTATTTTGTAACCCCCTTTTATCTTAATGAAAATGGCTCCTAGTGACTTTTATATATATATATATATATATATATATATATATATATATATATATATATATATATTATTTTGGAGTAGGCTAGCTATTGAGTTCATGTTTGAGTGATATTGTTCTCTATTTTATGCTTTTCAGATTGTTGTATTGTTTTCTTTTGTAAGCGATGACTTTGTATGTTGCTTGGAAACATATAGTAGAATCTCCTCGCAGCCCGTATCTTGTGGTTTCCAAGTTCATGTCCCTGCTTTTCAGCATGGACAGCTGCTGAACGTGTTAGATATTCTGACCGACAACAGTTTTAGCCGATTATCTCACTTCAAGCGCTGCTGGTTGGTTCTATCTTTTTCCCTACAAAACCCTCTTCCTGAACATCATTTTATCAGAGAGAGAAGAAAACAACTTTTGCATGCTACTAAATGTTAACCAAACACTATTATAGATATGCAATACATGAATCAACTAATAACCATGTAAAAGACTAATTATGGCATTTTATGAAGTAAACTGTGGAAATCTTGTATCATCAATATCGGGGGGATTTATGGCTGTAAAAGTTTCCGAAATTCGTAGAAGTATAAATGGATACTGAGCTGTCTGCTTGCCCTCCTTTTGTATTGAGCACATTCCTGGAAAGCTCCTCTCCAAATATGCTGCAATTAATAAAATTTACTCTTGAAATTTCTCGTACAGCTATCAAACCGTACACACAATTCAATGATATCCCACTGCAATTTCCAATCAGACATCCTACTTTCTACTGCTATTTATTTCCATGTTACAAAAAAAATTACTATGATTTACTTAGTTTTGTGTTTACTGTTATTCTGTTATTTTGTCTGAAGAGTTTTTTGTTTGTTAACATTCTATGGCTTCTAATTGGTCTTTTTTCCTTTTATAAATTCCATGCTTTTCTACCTTAATCAAAAGAATGGTGTTGCGTGGGAGTATCCACGTGCGAGGACGCATGATGCATAATCGTGCTTGGCAATTTCGACTAGTTCGGTCCTGAGAAATTGAGGGCCGACCGGACCTCTTTTTTATTATGGAGTTTCACCTATCCTATTGGGGCCACTCTTTGTTACTCTATGTTTATATATGTTGCTCTTGGTGTTTTTTAAGGCAGCTTTTGTTTTGGTGTTGTTTGAGATGTGGCTGCGTTGTCTAAGCAGAACCGAAGCACAAAATATTGTCAAAGAAGTACACGCTGGAATGTGTGGTGCTCACTAGTCAGGACTGAAAATGAAGATGAAGATCAAGAGACTCGGATATTATTGGTCAGCGATGATGTCTGATTGCATGGATACAACTAGAAAGTGTCACCAATGTCAAGTGCATGGGGTGGTCTTTCACCAACCTCCGAATGTGCTGCACCCGACCGTTGCTTCGTGGCCATTCGATTGTTGGGGCACGGACATAATAGGTCCGATAGACCCTCCATCCTCTAAGGGACACAGATTTATTCTCGCAGCTACGGATTACTTCTCCAAATGGGCAGAGGCAGTACCGCTATGAAAGGTTACAACACAACACGTTCTTCTCTTTTTCAAGAGTCATATAGTCTACCGTTTCAGAATTCCGCGCCGAGTGATCTCCGACAATGGAACAACCTTCAAAAGCACCAAGATCAACAACTTCGTTAAGCGACATGAGATAGATTGGAGGTACTCAACAATCTACTATCCCAGGGCAAATGGTTTAGCCGAAGCATTCAGTAAACACTGGTACGGATCTTGAAGAAAACACTGGACGAAAACAAAAGGGATTGGCATAAAAAATTGCTAGAAGCTTTGTGGGCCTATCGGACAATATTCAGGATTCCAACCCGATCTACACCCTATGCACTCGTATACGGATCATAGGCCATTTGTCGTTAAGAAATTATATTCAGGAGGAGCTTACCAGCTGGTGGATTCTCAAGGCGGAAGACCCATGTTGCCGATCAACGGATAAATTAATCTCAATGAAATGAAAACTTTTTGAAAATAAATTTGTTGAGTTTGTTTATCTCGAGTTCAAATTGAGGAATTAAATTGATGCACAAGAGTGCAAAGTATAGAGGAATTAAATTGATGCGTCATACTTTAAAATTATGGGAGAGGGTAATTGAACATAGGTTAAGACGTATTACGAATGTTTCTCATAATCAATTTGGATTTATGCCGGACAGGTCTACCATGGAAGCTATACATTTATTGAGAGGTTTCATGGAGAAGTACAAAGATAATAAGGAGGATCTACATTTGATTTTTATTGATTTAGAAAAAGCTTAAGATAAGGTTCCTAGAGATGTTCTTTGGAGAGTCCTCGAGAAGAAAGGTGTCGATATGACTTATATTCAAGTCATTAAAGATATGTATGCTAGAACCGTTACATGTGTTCGAACTGAAGGAGGATTGACCAAATATTTTACTATTCTATTGGTTTACATCAAGGATCGGCTTTAAGCCCATATCTTTTTGCTTTATTTATGGATGGTCTTACTGGGCATTTACAAGAGGATGTACCTTGGTGTATGCTTTTTGCTTATGATATCCTCCTTGTGAATAAGACGAGAAAAAGTCCAGGAAAAACTTGAATTATGGAGGTCTACATTGGATTCTAAAGGTCTTCGTTTGAGTAGAATTAAAATTGAATACATGGAATGTAATTTTAGTAATAGTAGGTTTAGTGACAGAAGTGTAACTTTGGGTGATCAAATTATTAAAAGGTGTAAACGATTTAGATATCTCGGGTCCATTGTTCAAAGCGATGGTGATATAGATGGGAATGTTAATAGTAGAATTCAGGTTGGTTGGTTGAAGTGGAGGAATGCGTCCGACCTATTGTGTGATAGAAAAGTACCGCTTCGAAAGGAAAATTTTATAAGATGGTGGTGAGACCTTCAATGCTCTATGGTGCCGAATGTCGGCCTTTAAAAGAGAAGCATAATGTTAAGTGTCGCGAGATTAGAATGATTAGGTGGATGAGTGGCTTTACGCTTAGAGACAAAATGCGAAATGATTATATCTGTAATAGGGTTGGTGTTGCACCGCATGACGAATAAAATTAGAGAGAGTCGCCTTAGATGGTTTGATCACATTAAAATGTCGACCACTTGATGATCCGATTAGGAGAGTAGATGTTTTAAATACAACTTATGTTAAGAAAGGTAAAGGTAGACTGGGCTTATTGCATAAAAAATAATCTTAATTTATTAGAATTAAACGAAAATTTGACACTAAATAGGACGCAATGGAGAAAAAGGATTCATGTAGCCGACCCCACTTAGTGGGATTAAGGCTTTGTTGTTGTTGTTGTTATTTATCTCGAGTTCGAGATTTCTCACTCTCTGCTTGTGCAGCGCGACTATCATAGTCTGCACCAGTTTTCTACACATACCCACAGAATCCCACATTCTGCACAAAAATCTCACAAAATATCACATATCTCACATATCTTTATCAGCTTTATCACATGACACATCTGCGATCTCGACATCACATGTTTGAGGTAGAGTATCCCAACATCCGATACTGCATTGCTTTGCAATGGATTGACATCATATTTTTGAGGTAGAGGATCACAACATCCGATATTGCATTGCTTTGCAATGGATCGACGCTACATTTTTTGAGATAGAGGATCCCAGCATCCGATACTGCATTGCTTAGCAATGGATCGACATCGCATTTTTGAGATAGAGGATCCCATCATCGTATACTGCATTGCTTTGCAATGGATTTACATCACATTTTTGATGTAGAGGATCCCAACATTCGACACTGCATTGCTTAGCAATGGATCGACACTACATTTTTTGGGTGGAGGATCCCAGTATTTGACACTGCATTGCTTAGCAATGGTTCACACTACATTTTTGAGGTAGAGGATCCCAGCATCCGATACTGCATTGCTTAGCAATGGATCGACATCACATTTTTGGAGTGGAGGATCTCAGCATCCGACACTGTATTGCTTAGCAATGGTTCGCACTACATTTTTTGGGGTGGAGGATCTCAACATCCGACACTATATTGCTTAGCAATGGTTCACACTACGTTTTTGGGGTGGAGGATCTCAGCATCCGACACTGCGTTGCTTAGCAATGGTTCACACTACATTTTTGAGGATGAGGATTCCATATCCGATCCACATTACTTGGCAATGGTTCACACTATATTCTACGATACTCCTGAGGCTGAGGGAACAAGCCCTTCGATTAATTCAAGGCATCTTGTCCTCAATCTTCGATATTGGTGTAAGACCCCCTTAAATGGAATATGACATTCTTTCTCCTCCTTTCACCATAAATTTTACCTATATTTTGATTCCCACATCGGGATCAATTCCTAAATATTGATTCACATCCTCGATACACATCTGAAATTTGATAACTCCGAATCCACTCTCCAATCCCCAACGAGAGTTTCTACTCGATTTTGATCGAATATTCATTTGCTAATTCCCCAGCGGAAACAACTAGCACTTCACTCTACACTTCTTTCTAGGTCTGTCGACCTAGGAGTCCATATTGGTTTTGTTGATCTCGTCGGTCAACGCTGATACGCGTGGTGTGCCTGCCTAGCATACCATACCTATTGGGGGTCCATTTGTTGACCTCATTTTTGTCGAGGTTTAGTTTTCCTCCTACACTTAGGATTCTAGCCTCAAGAGCTTCCCCGACGATCCTAGTTTCTTAGCAATGGGACCCACCTCGTTTTAGAGAGTCTGGAGCCACTTCGTTACTCTTTGAAATCCTGCACGAGATTCCGTACTGTTAGTCTGTAGCCGGTCGAAGTTGACGTCAGGAATTCAAATTGAGTCCCTATAGGATCCTTGGACATTAGGACAGCCTCGTGCACGTCTTACACACATGGACGCACAAATTCTCAGTTCGCGGCCTCGACGCCTTCAATTTCTTCGCAGTGGACTGGAGCCGGGGTCAGAACGCCGGGATGATCAACATTAAGTCAGAATTTCAAAAAAGGCCGGATTTGACACACTTTTGACGTGACTATCAACGAACGACATTGGATGACGAAATTGACTGCACCAATGCGTCCCAAACGTCGGTTTCACCTAAAATTGATATTTTATTTGCGACGATCGCCTGTCGAGGACGAAATGTGCTAAACGGGAATTATCATTATTATAATAATAATAATATTTATGTTATTATTATTATTATATATTTACATTTATATTTTTCCTATTTAATTAACTCCAAAACCCTATTCCCTTCTTCTGCCCCGTTCGATTGGCCTGACTCCTCTCCCGTTCGCACGATGGGGAGCTCTCGTTTCCTCCCTCTCCCGCGCTCGAGCACGTCACCTCGACCTTTTCTGTCTTCCCCATGATCGATCGTATCTCTGAAGGTCTTCTCCTTCTCGAGCCGCACGAATTTCCCCCCATCCCTTATCCCTGGCTGCTGCGGTTTTCCCTCAGCCTTCCTGTGCGAGCCTGCGGCTACCTGCGACCCTTTCTGTCGCTGCTGCCAGAGGCTCGCTCCACTTGGGGCTTATCTCCTATGAGTCTTTCTCAGCACTCCCCCCTTCCATTCTATAAATATACCCTTTTTTGGTCTTCCCTAGGGTTGGTTGGCCGAATTTCTGGAGGGGGAAGTGCTGTTGGCTTGAGGCTTGGGTTTTTACTCCTCTTGTGCGTTCTACATTGGCTGGTAACCTTTCTCCTACCTCTATCCTTCTCGGTTTTGCCCGTGGTGGCTGCGGTTTTTCTGCAGTTGGCTTGGTTCTCCTTGCCTGTTGCTTTCGGCTGAGCACTTATATGACATGGAATACTTGTAGGCTTGCTTAAAATGATGTTTTCTTACTCTCTTTTCTTTCTAACAGCAGGCTAGCTTACTATTTTAGCCTTATTTAGGAAGGTTCATTACTTAAGCATGTTAAAAATGGAAATATAAGCATGTGGTAGATTTGATTTTGATGGCAAGTTATTAGTTTCTCTTGCAAGTGTTTTGAATAAGGCTTTTCACGCACTCTTGTTGCTATGAATTATTGAGGAGCCTTTTGATTCTTTATACACATGTGAGGCTCGGTTTTTACTCCTTGTAGCTTTTTCTTACCAAATTGCATGCGAGGAAGAAGTTTAATTTAATTTGGAAAAGTTCTATGCTTGTTCTTATATGAAGCATATGGTGGCTCTATGTTTTGAATATATGGAAGCTTAGTCCTTGGGCCCCTTGTATCTTAGCCCTTTATAAAAGCATGTTATGAGGATTTCAAATGTTCCTATGCTTATTCTTGCTTGCAAGCATGTGATAGTTTTATGGTTTGATATATGGGAGGCATGAAGATGTTATTGTGATTTAAGTGTAGCATTTTTCTCAGTTTCAAGCTAAGGCTATGTTTCAAATTTATAAATTTCATCTATTAAGCTTTTGAAAAGCTTGCTTTAGCTTGATGTTGGGCTTGGTTTCAATCATGGCTGGGCTTGGTTTCAGCTTGGGTATGGCTCCGTCTTTGAGTCCTGCTATGCCCCTCTCTTCAGTTTTGTGCTGGGCTTGGTTTTAGCTTGGCTCAGTTTTGTTGGCCCTGCTGTGTTCTCTGCTGTAACTTAATGTTGGGCTCGGTTTTAGTCTTATATTGGCTTGGTTTTTACCTCTGTTGTGTCCCTGTTTTTGCTTGAAGTTGGGACTTGTTTTTAGCCATGTGATGGATCGGGTTTTGGTCCTATGTGGGCTCGGTTTTGCTCCTGTGGTACTTCTTGCTTTGGCTTTGTGTTGGGACCGCTGTAGCCTGGTGTTGGCTTGATTCCAGCCCTACTATGGCTCGGGTTTGGGCCTGTACTAGCTCGGTGGTGCTCCTGTGATGTTCCTTGCCTTGGCTTTGTGTTGAGCCGACTGTAGCTTGGTGTTGGCTCGGTTCTAGCCTCATGGTGGCTCGGGTTTATGCCTTGTGTTGGTTCGATTTCAGCCGTGTTAATTCATTCCTATGTTTATGTGATGAATTTTTTTATGTACTTTGTGGTGGTTTGGATGTCCCCTTTTGCTTGCTTGTGGGGAGATGTGTTTGGAGAGTACCTTTTTGGGGAATCTTTCCTATGTCTTGCTTGAGAGAATTGGAGCTAATTGGGAGGATTTGTGAGTTTGTCCATTCACTTTCTTATGTATTAAAAGCTTTATTTTTAGACAGTTTTTTTTTGTTTTCTTTGCCTTGGCCGTGAGCTTCCTTGGCCCCTGTTGCCTTGGCCGTGAGCCTCTTTGTCTTTGTCCTGTCTTGGCCGTGACCTGCTACTTGGATTTCTTGGAGGATTTCACACTTGTGAGGCATGATTGAGTTGTGAATTGCGTGGGAGTTGGAAAATTTTAATATCTAGGGGTTTGGAAATACCAGTGCGGATTTTCTTAGCTTACTACTATTTGACTTACTGTGTGAGGTTTGGAAAACTTTTCAAACCTTATTTCGGGGCGTTTTAGACTAACCCTCCTACCGTTTGGGCCCCTCCTATTTTAAATCGGATTTGGAGGAGGGTTTAGTCTAATTTCCTTCCCCTTTTGCTCTTCGACTTACATTCTTTTGTTGTTTTTCTTGGCTTTGGTTTTCTTTTTGTTTTGGGCATAGGGTAGTGATGATAAATGCACACTGGTGGTAGAGTGGAATGATATCCCATCCTACGACACCAGGACCCGCTCCAGGGGCCTGGTGAACCGTAGGATGACGTTATCAATCACCGCTATAAGGCTAGCGCTGCACCCGTATCTTCTTAGGATTGCTAGTGTTCCCGCACCCGACGAAGTGATTGATTCGTGGACAACCCTAATTTTCAAAAAATTGATAAGAACAGATACTATATTTACAACAAAAACATATTTTCACTACAACCAAAATTAATACAAACTCTTTTGTATGCCTAAAATCCACGTTCATGCTAAAAATATAAATTTTAAAAAAATATAATATAAACTTGGTTGTCCACTTGTTGATCATCAGTACTGGGTTAAGGAACACCCTCTTGAGTTAGGTTTAGTAGGACACCCTTTTAGTTGAGTAGCGGGCTCTATACACTCGGGTGACCGAGTAGCATTCGACGACCCTCGAGAATAACTACACAGTTTTTGAGCCTAGCTCCGACCCGAGTGCTTGCGGTTTTCTTCGGATTTTTCGTATGATTTTGGTGAAGCAGTTGTGGTCCTTTTTCCGGTACTTTCCCGAGGTTTTGATGATTTTATTTTGTTTTTCGTTTTCCCGAGCTTTCTACCGTGAGACATTCGTTGTCCTTTCTCGAGTTTTCTGGAAGATATTTCTTTTTCTACTTGTCTTGCACTTGTGTGATGCATTATAGCTTGCTGCATTTAAGAAAATAACGAATCTCCTAGGTATACAGGTTTGTTTATATTTGCAGCGTGTTACTTTTTCGTACCTGCTACTGTTCTTTCTAGCACGTTGTACCATACTATTACTGCATGCTTTACTGTCTTCCTGTGCTATATATACCTTGCTATACACTGTACAACTTTAAACATACTTGCATATGATTTAAGAGAATTCAACCATAGGGCTACCTGATTTGACATTATAACTTGTCACCTTAGAAAACTTAACCTCGTCAATGCATGGAGTTTGGAGCTAGCGCGGTGGGCAGCATGGCCATCCTCAACAGCAAAACATGTCTTCACCAGCTAAACAATTCTTTAGTGATTAAACAACAATCCATAGGATTTCGAGGTTGTTCGCCTAGTGCGACATAAATCATCAACCTCTTTTTGGGCCTTTGTTTAGCTTTTGAGGTTGTTCGCCTAGTGCGACATAAATCCTCAACCTCTTTTTGGGCCTTTGTATAGCTCAGCTGTACAATATAAGCCCCAACTCGTTTTAGAATTCCTAGGTTGTCGTTCGTCACGACCTAAATCCTCACATCTTCTAGGCTATTCGGGTGATCGTTTCACACAAATATAAGCTCTAATTTAATAAAATTGGCAGGATGAAACCTTTAAATAATTTCTCCCCTAAATTTAAGTCAAACCATAGGATAGTTTGGGAAGTCACCGAGGTTCGCCTCCGGATCTCCGACATCCCCTAGATCTTCCTCCTTTGGACTTCATAATTAAATGTTCCAAATTGAGCTAATCCCCTTTCACACCTCTTTTTCCGATTTCGTTGACAAGTCATATCCTTTTGACCTCCTTGAAGATAATATTTTTTAATTTTTATCGAGAGTTTTCTTAAGTGATTTCGGTCATTTTAGATGTAATTAATTATAGGGGCTTGCCCTTATAAGAAGCATTTCCGAACTCAGCTTGAAATAAACCTTATTTAGTTCTTTATATTAAATATGGGACCTTGTCGGCAAATAAAATGGTTTCGCAGACCAAACAGATGTCATATATTTTTTAGTTTATTTGATCGAGCCTCACCCTCAAGTCTTGTGTTTATCTTTCGGGATAAATGCAGGTTTTGAGGTGTAGCGCTCTTTCATTTAAACTATGGAAAATATGGGGTCAGTTTGATTTCATATTTTTCAAAAATTATATATATATATATATGTAAATTAAAACGTCCTTCCGAAGCGGGCGACGAGATTTCGATTCCGGCGACCGACAGCTTCCTACGGGCACTCCACACCCAAAATAACGTTGCCATCCTTATAAATCTCTACTTTCTTTGATTTTTTCTTTTCCTTTGTCCACTTAGATGAAACCATGATGATGGCTAAACAAGAAACATTTTTTGAAATAAGCTACTTCTTCGGTGCTACCTTATCCTATGTGTCATGATCTCATGGAAACAATTGCATCCAAGAAGTATTCTCAATTTGCTGATTTTCAAACAAATTAACTCACTCAAGGCTAGAACGAATTCAGTATTGGTGCGGTTGCTCAAATATATATGATTTTGAATGCCTTTAGCTTTCAAAATTGAAATCCTTAAACCTGGATTGTAATTGTTGAGCATATGGTCATATGATAGAGGATCTCCTTATTTCACATTTTTCATCATTGATTGAAAGACTACGACAACAACCACTAGCCTGTATTCCACGAAGTGTGGTCTACATGAATTCTTTTTCTCTATTATGTCCTATTGAATGTCATATATTTATTTAATTCTACTATATTAAGATCATTTTTAATACAACATGCCCAATTATTTTTAGGTCTACCTCTACCTTTCTTAACATAAATAAAATCTAAAATATCTACTCTTCTAATAGGATGATGAGATGGTTGACATTTTGTGTGACCAAATCATCTATAGATACTCTACCTAACCTTGTTTACCACTGGAGCTACTCCGCCTCTTCACGGATAAATTTCTTTCACATTTTGCCTCTAATTGTGAAGCCATTCATCCACTTGAGCATTCTCATCTCAGTAACTTTTTATGCTTATGTTTGACAGGCCAACATTTTTCACCATAAAGCATTGTAGGTCTCACCATCTCCTAAAAAGTTCCTTTTAAGTCTAAGGGATACTTTTCTATCACACTGTAGGCCCGATGCATTCCTGTACCTGAACCTTCCAACTTGAATTTTGCTAATAACATCCCCATCTTTATCACCATCACTTTGAACAATCCAAGCTATCTATAATGTTCACTCCTTTTAATAAGTTGATCAACGCTTCTTACAAATCTGCCACTAGATCAACTAATACTAAAATTATATTTCTTGAATTCAATTTTAGATCAACAAAAATGAAAGCTTTTAGATTTTAAATTTGACCTCCACAAATTAAGTTTTTTGTGGAATCTCCCTCTCGTTTTATGTACAAGAAGGATATCATTAGTGAAAAGCATACAAGTTATATTCTCTTATAAATGTTCAGCAAGAACATCTATAATTAGAGCAAAAAGATATGGGCTTAAAGTTAATCCTTCATGTAATCCAAGTAATAGGAAAATATTTGGTGAATGTCCTCGTGTTCGAAAACAAGTAACAACTCTAGAGTATATATCTTTAACGATTAGAATACAAGCAATATCAACACTTTTCTTTTTTACAACTCTCCAAAGCACTTCTCTTGGAAACTCATAAGTTTTTTGTAAATTAACAAACAACATATGTAGATATTCCTTACTCTCTTTGCACTTCTTCATCGAACTTCTCAATAAATTTAATGCTTTTATAGTAGACCTCATCGCCATGAATCCAAACTAATTTTGAGAAATTGTTAATCATATTGTAACCTATATTATTTTATTCTCGCATAGTTTTAATGACACGTTAAGTTAATTCCCCTATAATTTATACTCTTGTGCATCTCCTTTATTGTTAAAAATAAGAATCAATAAACCTTTTTTTTTCTCTTATCAGACATTTTTTAGTTAAAATAATGTTAAAAAATTTAGTAAGCGACAAAATTTTCAGATTTCCTAAACATTTACACTTATAATTAAATATCATCAAGTTTTATTTCTTTTTTACACTTCAATTTTTTTAAAGCCTTCTCAACTTCTTTTTTGCTATTGTGATGACGAAAACAAAAAAAATATTTTTATTATTTATAATATTAAGATCACTAATGTCGATCATACTTTGACGGTTTTCATTAATAAAATTATTAAAATATCCACATATATATGTTAAATATTCGCATCTAAGAAAAGTATTTTTTTTAAAAATTAATTCTTAATACATTTTATTTGAGCTAAATCTTTACCTTGTTTTACTAGTTTATAAATATATCATTTATTCTCTTTAGTATCTGTTGAACCCAAATCTGTCCTTTGGACCATGCCTAAGGAATAGAGTTGGGTACCGATGAAAGGAGAAGGGGAGTGGAGGGGAAGAGTTGGAGTGCGGTGTTCTTGAGCTCTTTGTACCCTTTTATTCCACATAACTAGAAGGTTACTAGTGAGAAGAGTAGGAGAGAGATCTGCCTACATAAGGGGTGAGAGAGCCTTAGGGACCCTATTTAGATGTCAAGGGATCTGATCACAGGAAAATATATTAAGAAATTCATACTCATTTTTTTATGAAATTGCACTTTAAAGAAATGTATTTTCTTTATTTTATTGCAGGAATGAAGATTTATAAGTGATGAAAGCAAAAAACATGAAATGAAGCGAATTTGATCAAAAAAAGGAAGAAATTCATGCAAAATGAACTAAGTCGCGGACTGCGAGATCGAGCCCGCCGACGGCGAGATCATGAAGAGAATTTTTGAAGGATTTGCAACTACCTCGCCGACAGCGAGCCAGAGCCCGCCGACGGCGAGGTCGTTTCTCGCCGAAGGCGAGACTGTTCAAAATGCTGGATACGTTGAACCTGGACACTTTTTAAAGAGGTGTTTAAGCACCCCTTGGACCTTTGCCTATCTCTATAAATAGATGACAAATTTTAGTATATTGTGTCATTTGTGTGTCTCTTGAGTGTTAATTTGTGTCTATTTTAGAGAGTCTTAGTATCTATTTTAAGAGTTTAAGAGTGTAATTAGTGAGTTTAGAAGTGTGCTGTATTAGAAGGAAAAGTCAAAGGAACTCTGAGGTACGCTTGTAGGAGAAAATCGAGATAAGTATCTTTGTTTATTGTTAACTTTAAATGAAATCCATGTTTTGTTTAATTTCCATGCATTCTGAGTAGTTTTCTTAGTCTTTCTCCTTGTTTATGAAGTTATGTGAATTGATGAAATTAAATAAAAGTGCCTAATATATTAAAATAAATTGTGATAATTTTTACTTAAATCTTAATTTACTTTTCAATCTGGCCCTCTGATTTGTTAAAATAAGTTGAATTATCAACTATTGTAAAGATTACATCCAATATTTAGGGAAGTCAAAAGCCCTGGAAGGAGGGTGCAAATAAATAGTGGAATATTATTTATTGGACGTAGAATTGGACGTTTTAGTGTGACAGACTAAAATATTCAATTTGGTCCTATTGTTTGAGAGCTGAAATGTAGATGTTAGCCCTCAGGTGAGGGGAACGTGGGAGCTACGAAGTGGTAGCCGGTATCCTCCCGAACTAGCCACAGATTCGGTAATCAAACATAGGACTAGTCAATGTTCTTTGCACCTGGACCAAAGGGTAAAGAATATGAATGCTCCTATTTGTCACAATACAAAAATCTATTTAAATTCATCATTCACTTAATTTTCTAAAAATAAGGAGAATGATACTTTTTCTAAATCTTTAATTCAACTTTATTTAAAGTATTAGTTTACTTTAGTTTGCTTTAGTTACATATTCTAAATTTCCGTATACTATATTAGTAAGTAAATATTTTTTAAATTTAGCTGTTACAAATCTTTTAAAAAACTTCCCTGTGTGATCGATAACCAGGACTCCACTAGAGCCCTGTATTACTTGATACGATACGTATACTTGCGTAAAATCCACATTTAAATATATATTAAGCGGGATCAAATTTTTGGTGCCGTTGCTATTAACATAATTTACAAACATAAAAAAGTGGGTCAAGTTTTTGGCGCCGTTGACGGGGAAGTAAAGAAATTATTTACTAGAGTAACGGACTATTTTAAAATTTATTTTGCAAAATTGTATGCGTAAATTTGGAGACGAAAATTTAATACCTTACTTTTTTGAATTAGAGCATACAATTTAAAGAATTAGAAAACAAAAAAAGAGAAATTATAAATTTAACACAAATGTCGAATATTCCTGAAAATGAAAATATCAATCAACAGAGACCATTAAGAGATTATGCCAACCCTACATTAGATGAAATTCGATTTAACTATTCAAAACCACGATGTAGTTGCTTAACTCATTTGAACTTAAACCTGCAATTATCCAAATGGTACAAAACAATCAATTTAGTGGTTCACCTACTTGAAGATCCTAATTTACATCTTGCTTAGTTTTTAGAATTTTGTGCTACTTTCGAATATGAAGGAGTATCTAACGATCGTTATTAGACTTAGACTTTTCCTTTTTCTTTAAGGGATAAAGTCTAAAATGTGGTTAAATTCGTTAGCACTCTGGATCTATTAAAACTTGGGAGAATTATCACAAAAATTTCTATCTAAATATTTTCCACCATCTAAAGCTAGCTAAGCTTAGAAATGATATAACTTCTTTTAGTCGGTTTGATGGAGAATCAATATATGAAGCTTGGGAGAGATTTTAAGAACTTCTTAGGAAATGCCCACATCATGCGTTACGAGTTGGTTAATTATTTAAACTTTCTATAATGGATTAGTAGGATCTCTTAGATCGATCATCGATGCTTCATCTGTGGAGGATCATTAATGTCAAAACCATTTGATGAAGCCTATGCACTAATCGAAGAAATGACTAACAATAATTTTCAATGGTCTGCTGATAGAATGAATCCGAAAAAGATAGCTAGTATTCATGAAAATGATGCAATATCTATGTTAGCTTCGCAAATCGCTGCTATATCTAAAAAAATAGATCATTTTGGAATGAATTACTCTCCAACTATATTAGAAGAAAACTCATCTGGACAACTTATAGAATCCCGATCTCATTATGAAACTATAAATGCTTATTAATAACGGACCCAATAATCCTTATGCGAATTATTATAATCCCGGATGGAAAAAGCATCCTAATTTTAATTGGAATAACAATACAACTAATCAATCATGGATGAACAACATAACACAACCATTAGGAAATCCCTCTAACCAGGAAATTCTAATTATAAACCTAGTTATCCACCTGGATTTAATAATAATAACCCTCGATTTAAAGATAAGAAATTATCTATAGAAGAATTAATATTAAATATGGGTAAACATTTACAAAATCAAGGAAGTCAATTACAAAATCAATGAAATCAATTACAAATACAAGGAAACCAATTACAAAATCAAGGAACAACTATTAAAAATATTGAAACTCAATTTGGACATATCGCTACCGCGCTTAATAATAGAATACCTGGAACATTTCCTAGTAATGTGGAAATAAATCTCAAAGACAAAGGAAATGAACAAATTGAAATGATACAATTACGAAGTAGAAAATAATTAGAACCTCGAATTCAGAAAGAACTGAAAAGTCAAAAAGAGGAAGTTGAAATCGAAAAGGAAAAAAATTAACAAGATCCTAACTTAGAAAATCCTTTAATACCAATGAAAATTTCTGTTGAAAAACCTCCACCACTATTTCCTCAACGACTAAATCAACATAAAAAAGATAAACAGTTTGCTAAATTCCTTGAAATTCTAAAGAAATTAACAATAAATATTCCTTTCGTAGAAGCTTTAGAACAGATGCCAAACTATGTAAAATTCATGAAAGATATTCTAAATAAAAAAAAAATTTATCGCTAATGAAACGATCGCACTTAGTGAAGAGTGTAGTGCTATTATTCAGAAAAAGCTTCTGAAAAATTAAAAGATCCTGGTAGTTTCACTATACCTGCTATTTGTTGGAGAAAAATTCTATGGAAAAGCTTTGTGTGACTTAGGAGCGAAGCATCAATCTAATGCCTCTATTAATTTTTAAGAGATTAGGATTGGGAGAAATTTCACTTACTTCGGTAACCCTTCGGTTAAGCGATCGTTACGTTACATATCCTAAGAGAGTTATTGAAGATGTTTTAGTAAAAGTGAATAAATTTATCTTCCCTGTAGATTTTATAGTTTTAGATATGGAAGAAAATAAAGAAATTCTATCATCTTAGGAAGACCATTTTTAGCCACTTAGGAAAAGCTATGATTGATGTTCGAAAGGAGAATTAACTATGAGAGTAAATGACAAAAAAATTACTTTTAATATTGCTAAATCAATGAAATATCATGCGCTAAAAAAAGATGATGAGTGTTTTCGAATGGAAGTACTCGATCATTTACAAAAAGAACATTTTAAGGAATATTATGAAGAAAAACTAGAAAAAGAAAATATTGAATTAATTAAAAAAATGAAGAACTAGATTATATTCAAGAGAAATTTGAATTTTTGGATAATACGGAAAACACTGAAAAAAATATAGTTCCATCAATTATTAAACCTCCTGAACTTGAGTTAAAAATGTTACTTAGTCATTTGAAATATGCTTACTTAGGTAATTCTTCAACTCTACTGAGTTATTATTTCATCTGAATTAAATGAATCTCGAGAACAAAAACTTTTAGATACCTTAAAAAAATATAAGAAAATTTTTGGTTGGACTTTAGCGAATATTAAAGGAATTAGTCATTCGATACTGTATGCACAAAATTATTTTAGATAATGAACATAAGCTCTAAAGTAGATCTCCGAAGGAGATTAAACCCGATAATGAAAGAAATAGTCGAGAAAGAAATTTTAAAATGGTTAGATAATGGTATTATATATCCTATTTACGACAGTCTTAGGTAAGCCCGATTCAGCGTATGTGCTTAAGAAAGGAGGAGTGATCGTAAAAGCTAATGAAAATAATGATCTTATCCATATAAGACGAGTTACTTGGATGGCGAATATGTATTGATTATAGAAAATTAAACGCGACCACCGGGAAAGATCACTTCCCTTTACCATTTCTAGACCGGATGTTAGATAGATTAGCCGGACATAAGTATTTTTGTTTCTTAGATGGATACACCGGTTATCATCGAATACAAATTGCTCACTGAGGATCAGAGAAAACTACATTTACTAGTCTTTATGGAACTTTCGCTTTTCGAAGGATGCCTTTTGGATTATGTAATGCACACGCGACATTCCGAGAGATGTATGATGTTTATATTTAGTAAATTAATTGATAATGAAATAGAAGTATTTATGGATGATTTCTTTGTATTTGGAACATCATTTGACACATGCTTAAATCATCTAGAAAAAGTATTTGAAGTATGTGAGAAAACTAATTTAGTTCTTAATTGGAAGAAATGCCAATTTATGGTTGCAGGCGGCATTGTATTAGGGCATAAAATTTCGGAAAAGGGCATGGAAGTAGACCTCACGAAAATTCGAGTTATAGCTAAATTACCGCCTCAACTACGGTAAAAGGGGTAAGAAGTTTTCTTGGACATCTTGGATTCTACGGACGTTATATAAAAGATTTTTCAAAAATTACAAAACCTATATGCCAACTTCTTGAAAAAGGCAAGAAATTTGAATTCTATTCGAATGCTGAATGCTTTCGAATTATTAAAAGATAAATTAATTACGACACTTATATTAGTTTCACCTAATTGGGAGAAACCATTTGAGCTTATATGTGATGCGTAGTGATTATCTTATAGGAGCGATTCTTGGGCGAAGATATGATAAGATTTTCAAAGTTATATATTATCTTTAGTAAAACTCAAATGATCTTTGAAATAAATTATACGATTCTTGAAAGAGAATTATTAGCGATTGTATATGCTTTTAATAAATTTCGACATTATCTAATAGGAATTAAATGTATTGTGCATACGCGATCACTCTGTTATAAAATGTTTAATGCGAAAGAAAGATTCTAAACAAGATTAATTAGATGTATATTATTAATGCAAGAATTTGATTTTGAGATCATTAACAAAGAGGCCGATAATCAAATTGCTGATCATTTATCGAGATTAGAATATCATGAGTTATCGATATCGATAATGAAATTATAGACGGTTTTCTTGATGAACAACTTTATAATATAAATGAGTGGAAAATACATTGGAATGCTGATATAGTAAATTATATTGTGAGTGACATTTTACCACCTATGTTAACTTTGCAACAACAGAAAAAATTTATTCATGATACTAAAACATACTTTTGGGATGAACCATACTTATATAAGCAATGTAAGGATTTAATTATTAAAAGATGCGTGCCTTATGAAGAAACTGAACTAATTATTCAAAAATGTCATGATTCTAATTTTGGAGGACATTTTGGGGCTGATAAAACTGCATATAAAATTCTACAATCTGGATTCTATTGCCTACTCTATTTAAAGATGTATACGGATATATAAAAACACGCGATAAATGCGAAAGAGTAGGAAATATATCGAAAAAATGAAATGCCTTCGAATTTTATATTAGAAGTTGAAATTTTTGATGTTTGGGGATTAGATTTCATGAGGACCTTTTATTCCTTCATTTGGAAACTCATATATATTAGTAAGTTGTTGATTATGTTTCCAGAATAGATTGAAACGCAAACTTTACCTAGGTGTGATGTTAAAAGTGTTTCAAAATTTTTAATGAAAAATATTTTTACTAGATTTGGAATGCCGAGTGATTATCAGCTGACGGAGGAACTCATTTTAGAAACAAATATATTCACAAACTAGTAGAAAAATATAATATTACTCATAAGATATCAGTCGCTTATCATCCACAAACTAGTGGATTAGCTGAAGTTCTAATCGAGAGATTAAGCGTATTTTAGATAAATCTATAAACCCTAATAGATTGGGTGAGTACATAAGACTAGACAACGCATTATGGGCATACAAGTATCGCTTATAAAACTCGATTGGAATAACTCCTTACGAGCTTATATATGGAAAAACTTGCGTTACCGGTAGAATTAGAACACAAAGCATATTGGGCGATTAAAGAATTTAATTATAATATGAAAGAAGCTGGTGAGAAGAGATTGTTGCAATTAAATGAATTAGAAGAATTAAGGAATGAATCATATGATAATGATAGGATTTATAAAGAAATGATGAAATTATGGCATGATCGGAAGATTAATCAGAGAAATTTTGAACCAGGACAAGAAGTTTTATTATATAATACTAGATTGAAATTATTTCCTGAGAAATTGAAATCTTGATTGTGAGGACCTTTCACTATAACTCAAATATTTTCATATGGAACTATAAAAATTGAAGATAAAAAAACAGGACATAGATTTAAGGTAAACGACCATATTTTGAAGGTAGAAGACCAAATTTTAAAGAGGTTTTAATGCTTTGTCGACCTGATTACTAACTGAAATTAGGTCGGGCTGACGACGTTAAACCAAACGCTTTATGGGAGGCAACCCATAGTAGTCTTTTATTTTTAATTATATACAAATTAGTGAGTCTGTATTATTAAAATAAATCTTACTACTCAATTTTTTTAATTAGAATCATCACAAATTCGAGCCTATATGATGAGATCATAAAATATTCGGACCAGAGCAAAATTGGGCAATTTTACGAAATCTCACCGAGGGCGAGGTCGATTATCGCCAACAGCGAGATCTCGTGCCAAATTTTAATTATTTTTATAACTAGCTCGCCGACGGCGAGAAACTTCCCGCCTACGGCAAAGCAGTTGCAAAATGGGTTTCTTAAGTTTTTTTTGTGCGGTTTTGTACTGTTCTAAAGCCATTTCTTTGTAGAAAACCATTCCAAAGTCATTTTTACAATGTTTTCTTCATAAGAAACGACTAGAGACCATTCCTTTCAATCCGAAATGACCACCAAACTCTTAGAAACCACAAAAACTGGAGTTTTCAACCGAAGAAAATTCGTCAGTTCGGAGGCGCAGCGCATTTTTAACAAAGTTTGATGAAGAAGCGACTTATTAAAGAAAAGGGATTTGTCAACAGAGGAGTAGAGAATTTCACCACAAAAATTGAAGAAATGATCGCACAGCGGCATTTGGAGGTATTTTTCTATACAACATCCGCTGTAGTTATTCCTGTAGTTAAAGAGTTTTACTCTAATCTACATGCGATCAACAATGGAAGTGTCTACGTCAGAGAAAGATGGGTAACATTTACTCCTTCAAAGGTAAATTAATTATTTTCTATAGAAAATACGCATGCGTCATTATTCGAACTTTGTTCCTTCGAGATACAATATGAACGAGATTTATAGATACTGCGACCGACGAACCTGATGATTGGGAGTTACGCGAAGACGGGTATGTCAGTTTTTTCTACATCACTTCTTAGCCCTGTCTCGAAGCATTGACATTTCTTTATCTCATCAAAGTTATTACCCACTATGAGGGTAAATAAGGTTTTAAAGGAATGCGCTATATTAAATTACTGTATTCAAATTGGACTACCTATCAATGTTGGATCAATTATATTAAAATCTGCATTAGGATTGATTGTGCATGGGTCAATTCATGGACTTGGACACCCATCAACTATATTTGCTTTATGCGAGTCGAGTACAGAGTTTCTTATGAGGCTTGGGAAAAGGTACTTTTGCCATGGAAACCACTCGATCCTACGGATATGTTTCCAAATTTGGATAACAATGATGAGATTACCATTATTTCTGACAGAGCATCACAGAACAATCCTTTAGCAAGGCCCCTTACTGATAAAACAAATTTCATTCTGAAAAAGATTAAAGGATTGGAGAAAGAGTTGCAGAACGTGATGAATTCCATCGATAACATCTCTGATATGTTTGATCACACTAATTGGAGGATGAATGATCACTTTGATCATATTGGACATCTGGAGGCCAGTTTTATTCATTTACTGAGAAAGAAAGGATGGATTGATGAAGAATCTACTGCAGAATTTCCTTTCAGGCCTTTCTACAATCTATTTGTGCACTTGCGTCACATTGGAAATATCAGAGAGGATTTTAGTTCAGACACTGAGGAGTAGTAAAGATTTCTATTTTATGATATATTTATGTGTATATTTGTGTTAATTTGGATTTAGGTTTTATTATGATTTGAATTTTAGATTTGATGAAATTATATGTATTTGTTATGTCTCAGCATTTAGTGTATAGTGGTTTGGATTGCGATGCCTAGTATTATGGATTTTGATATTTAAGTTAAGTATGTTGTTAGTTAGTGTGAAGTTTGTAAGTCTCATGGATTTCATATATAAAGTTATATTGTTTGTGTTGTGTAAACTTTTTATGAGTATAAGTATCTAATCTTCTTACTAAATTATTAAATTAAGGGTCCGTTTGGGGTAGTTTATGCTTATCCAGCTTATTCAAAGAGAAGCTGCTTATCCAGCTTATTCTCATAAGTTGTTGATAAGCCGAACCGCAGGTCCCTTATGCATGTCGGCTTTAAAGAATTTAAAACTGACTTATTGGATAAGCAGTTGAAACGCGCAAACAAAACGGTACGGCGGCGTTTTAAAAACGCCGCCGCCGCAGTTATAAGCACCCCAAACGGGCCCTAAGTGATCGGAAGATTGATTAAGGGCAAATCGAGGTTGAAAATGATTGACGAATTTAAAAAATTTAAATTTTTGGGATCTCGCCGACAGCGAGAATTATCTCACCGACAGCGAGAAAAATCTCGCTGACAACGAGAACGATCTCGCTGACGACGGATTTTTCCCGAAACTTTTGCCTTTGTCAAATTAATTAGCTCGCTGACGCCGAGAAAAATCTCGCCGACAGCGAGATCGCGAAAAGACCTATATTTGACTAGTCAACCGACACTATTCATCTCCCCCTTCCTCAAAACTTTGAAAAAACCGACCTAAGACTTGTGAGATCTTGGATTTGAGGCGATTTCAACAATTTTTGACACCGGATTTCATTTTCCCTTGGTAAGAGCTTCACTCCTATGCAAAAATTTTTTATTTTCACCATGGATTTCTTCTATAGTGGGAAATTTTGAAAAAATTCGAAATGTGAAAAAATTACTTGGAAGAAATTCATGGAAATTGATTTAAATGGATTTTAGATGTAATAGGAAGCCTTCTTAGTAATATTTGGAAGTTTAGTTAGATTTTTTACAAATTTCACAGATCGAAAATGGCTCCACGACAAAAGGAACGGTTGGAGTACGATGAAACCCGATTTGTGAATGCAAGGGCACAATCAAGATATTTCCACAATATTCAATCAAGAAAATGCATTCAAGATCGAGTTTTTAAGAATCCAAGAGGAGAGGTGGAGTGAGTAATAAAGGAACGAGGATGGAAAATATTCTGTTTCATAACCAACAGAGCCGCTGTAGAAGTAGTAAAAGAATTTTATGCGAACCTGACACAGACTGAAGATGCACCAGTTAAGGTTAGAGGATTTTTGGTAGAATTTAACGCCGCAAGGATAAATGCTTATTACGAGGTACGTGACACCTACACCAGTGAGTATGATACATTTGGAACTATGGAAGGACCACTGCAAGAGGTGATCAACTTTCTCACTGACGGAAAAGGAGTCTGGAAGATAAAGGAGCGAGAACGGGTAAACTTCCCTCTTTCTATGTTAAATGCAACATCTAAAGCCTGACACTATTTTATTTGTTTTACTTTGTTACCTACTTAACACTGCCGTTGCCCGTCCCAAGCCCGGATGTGAAAAGTGGAGGGTTGCGTTAGGTAGTCGACAGCCAGCGTAAAACTTGTCGAAAAAAAAATCATGACATGAATCCTTTTGATCATTGTGTAAGTGCTAGGAAGTCCCCACGGAGCGACGCGTCGTATGGCTCGAATACGGTGGAAAGTGTGCATGGGCCGCTACACCGGCGCCGGGTGTAAGTGTCAAGTAAGCGAGGTTCCCACATTACGGACGGATGCGGGTAAAAAGTTTGTCCATGATACTTAGTATTAGGATAGGATCCTGGAATATAGGTACTCTCGATGGTAAACTTATGGAATTGGTTAATATTATGATCCATAGAAAGATAAATATCCTATGTATTCAAGAAACTAAATGGGTTGGAGAAAAAGCCAAGGAGATTGATAACTTAGCTTTTAAACTATGGTATTCTGGTAAGAGTCGTACTAGAAATTGTGTAGGTGTAATTATAGATAAGAGTTTGAAAGATAATGTTGTCAAAATTAATAAAGTTGCAGATAGAATTATAACGACTTAAGATTATTATTGATTCTAAGATTTTTAATATTATAAATCGCTTATGCTCCTCAGAGTTGGTTTAGATATAGTGTTAAAGATAAATTACGGAATGATACAGAAGACTTAATACACTCGATACTCCTCGAAGAAAAAAATTTTATTGGAGGAGATTTAAATGGACATGTCGGTAGAGTGGTAGAAGATTTCGAAATATTCATGCATGGTTACGGTATATGGAGCGATTAATGAAGAAGGTAAAGCCGATTTTAGATTTTGCTTTAGCGTATGATATGATTATTAGTAATACTTTATTCAGAAAAGAGATGAACATCTTATTACTTATAAGAATGGATCTAATAAAACACAAATTGATTATTTTCTTATGAGAAGAAGAGATCGTCGAGATTGTAAGGATTGCGAGGTTATTCCAAGTGAGCGATTAAGTACCTGACATCGATTATTAGTTTTAGATTTTAAGATGAAGAGTTGTAAAATAAATAATACTTGGGATTCGACATCGTAGAATAAGATGATGACACTCTAAAAGACACAAATAAAATTATTTTTATGAGTAAAATTCAAGATTTAAATATTTGGGATGTTCATGAAGACGCGAATGTTATGTGGGAAAAATTAAGCTATACTTATTAAACAAGTAGTTAAAGATGTACTTGGAGAATCAAAAGAAAAAGTTTCTATAAATAAAAATAGTTGGTGGTGGAATAATAATGTGCGAAAAGATAAAATATAAGAAGTTGTGCTTATAAAAATTGGTTTAAATGTAAAAGCGTAGAGATCGAGAAAAATATAAAACGGCCGCAGGAAGTGTAAAAGAATAATCCGTGATGCTAAAAATTCGCTTTTAGTGATCTTTATAACGTGTTAGATACTTAAGGAAGGTGAAAAATATATGTATAAACTAGCCGAAACAAAGAGAAAAGAAAAGTAAAGATTTATTCAAGTAAAATGTATTAAGGATGAAAATCAAGAAGTTTTTCTTAGAAAAATATTCAAAATAGGTAGATGAGTTATTTTGATAAACATATTAATGAAGTTTCGGAAAATACGATCGACCTTAGTGATCTTAATATCGTTAATAATAATAAAATATTTCATTTTTACCGTCGCATTGGTAAGAAAGAAGTTGATGAGGCTTTAAAGAAAACTAGGGGGAAAGTACGTAGGACTCGATGATATCCCGATTGAAGTGTGGAAATGTTTAGGTGATTTGGGGGTTTCTGGCTTACTAAACTTTTAATATTATTTTAGAAACTAAAAGGATGCTCGAGGAGTGGAGAAAAAGCATTTTGGTCCCCATTTTTAAGAATAAAGGAGATGCACGAGAGTGTGCAAATTATAGAGGAATTAAATTGATGTGTCATACTTTAAAATTATGGGAGAGGGTAATTGAACATAGGTTAAGACGTATTACGAAGATTTCTCATAATCAATTTGGATTTATGCGGGCAGTGTCTACCATGGAAGCTATATATTTATTGAGAGGTTTGATTGAGAAGTACGAGAGATAATAAGGAGGATCTACATTTGATTTTTATTGATTTAGAAAAAGCTTACGATAAGGTTCCTAGAGATGTTCTTTGGAGAGTCCTCGAGAAGAAAGGTGTTGATATGACTTATATTCAAGTCATTAAAGATATGTATGCTATAGGTTGTTACATGTGTTCTAACCGAAGGAGGATTAACCAAGTATTTTACTATTTACGTTGGTTTACATCAAGGATCGGCTTTAAGCCCATATCTTTTTGCTTTATTTATGGATGATCTTACTGGGCATTTACAAGAGGATGTGCCTTGGTGTATGCTTTTTGCTGATGATATCCTCCTTGTGGATAAGACAAGAGAAAAAATTCAGGAAAAATTTGAATTATGGAGGTCTACATTGGAGTCTAAAGGTCTTCATTTGAGTAGAACTAAAACTGAATACATGGAATGTAATTTTAGTAATAGTAGGTCTAGTGACAACGAGTGTAACTTTGGGTGATCAAATTATTAAAAGGTGTGAACGATTTAGATATCTCGAGTCCATTGTTCAAAGCGATGGTGATATAGATGGGGATGTTAATAGTAGAATTCGGGTTGGTTGGTTGAAGTGGAGGAATGCGTCCGGCTCTATTGTGTGATAGAAAAGTACCGCTTAGATCGAAAGGAAAATTTTATAAGATGGTGGTGAGACCTTCGATGCTACTATGGTGCTTGAATGTTGGCCTTTAAAAGAGAAGCATAATGTTAAGTTAAGTGTTGCGAGATGAGAATGATTAGGTGGATGAGTGGCTTTACACTTAGAGACAAAATGCGAAATGAATATATCCGTAAAAGGGTTGGAGTTGCACCGGTGACGGATAAAATTAGAGAGAGTCGCCTTAGATGGTTTGGTCACATTAGACGTCGACCACTCGATGATCCGATTAGGAGAGTAGATGTTTTAAATACAACTTATGTTAAGAAAGGCGAGAGGCGAGACCTTGGAAAACTTGGGCTTATTGCATAAAAAATGATCTTAATTTATTAGAATTAAACGAAAATTTGACACTAAATAGGACGCAATGGAGAAAAAAGATTCATGTAGCCGACCCCACTTAGTGGGATTAAGGCTTTGTTGTTGTTGTACTTTGTTACCTACTTACCACCATAGTGAGGTAACAAGAGATAGAGCAGTTCTAAATTTCTGTATTCAGAACCAAAAAAGTATTAATGTGGGAAGTGTAATTTATAAGAATATATTAGCCACCTCAAGAAGTGAAAGTGGAGGAGGACTAGAACATCCTGGTCTTATCTATGCACTCTGCCAATTATCTGGGGTAGAGACAAGAGATGATGAGGAATGGGTTGAGCCTATGAAACCCATTGCTCTGGCTAATATTAAGAAATATGAATCCCACGAAGGATGGAGATTTTGGACAAGGGACTATGTATCTTCTTCAAGTAGAGATATACCCTCTACTAGTTATGAACCCCCTCAGTACACCACTCCTACCCTTCAAGATCTGATGAATGAGCTGACCCTAAGTGGAAAGAGTTTTGAACAATTTGGAGAGAATATGGAAAGAAAAGTTGAGCATATGGACCACAAGATTGATGGCTTGGAAAGAAGACATGATTATGATAGTGAATATCTCCAGCGGCATTCAGAGTACGAAATTGCATATTATGAGGTTGAACGTCGATATAGGAGTGTTGAGTTAGATGTTGTCTTTCCTGAGTGCCCCCGCTACACACAATACCAGCCTGCTCAGCCTTCTCAGCCTGGAGATCAGGGAGATGATATAGCCTGGGATTTTGATGTATAAGATTAGAGACTTTGTTTAGTTTGATTAGATTAATTGTTCTTTTGAAAACTTTATTGTTACGTGTGTAATTATTCCGTACTCTGTAGATCGTGGATTTGGGTTGTTTGTTTGTTTGCTTATGATGTAACGTTAGACTTTTTATGTGTGTTAAGTTAGTTTGCAATTTTTTATTTTAGATAGGATGTTAGTTTTTCTTTAATGTGTTGTTTAAGTTTTTATAAGTTATGAACTTTTAATATGTTTAGATTGTTTTAATATGTTTAATGTATGGTAGTTAATTATATGTGTAGTAATAGATTTAGTTTTCATTTGTTGTGTTTAATGCTTATTTAAAATTTCTTATCCCAACACTTTCTTTTAAATACTATATATATGAAAGAATACTAACAGTACATGTTCTTTAAATAATGAAAAAGCCTGCAAAAATTTCAAGGAAAAAAAAAAGAAATACCTAAAGCTCAAAGGTATGATGTACTTTACTATATATTTTTTTCCTTTTTACCATTTAGAATAGATAGAAAAATTTAAGTTTGGGGAAGGAAAAATACAAATTTAATTATTAAATTATTCTGAATTTCTATTTTAAAAAATTATTATCAAATGATTTTTCTATAGTAATTTTTCAATTCAATAAACATGAATTACTTTATATAATTATTATAGAAAGTTAAATAAGATGTTTCTAGTAATTCAATTAATTTAATAGGATAAGATATTTGGTTAAAAGAAATAAGAATATAATAAACTATTTAAAATAAAGGAAACTATATTCTAAAATTGAAATTCTTAAGTATTTAGATGAAAAAGAAGAAATTGAAACTCAATGAAGTAAAGACTATAAAATAAATATAAGCAAAAAAATATTTTAAGTTTCAAATTTAAGAAGAGAAAGTTGAAGTTCAAAATTATTAACAGGCTATCCAGATATAGTAATCCTCACTTGAAAAAGAAAAAGAGAAGGATCAACCTAAAAGAAAAAGATAAAAAGAAAAGAAAAAAATATATATATATATAAGTGAGGAGAAGCTTGAGGAGATGCCTTATCAAAAATTGGCTTCAATGGAATCAACCTAAAGGGTAAAACTCAATATATTTCTAAACTTATATATATGGATTAGTATTTTACTAAATAGTGTTTTCTGAACTTTCTATCATCTAAATATCTTAAGTAAATTACTCTTTTTAGTATTGTCTTTCCCGAAATAAATAACGAAGTTAGAAATCTTAGATTCGATAACTAAATAATCTTATATCTATAAAGTTAATTTAATTACTTAAAAATATTTCTGTTTAACTTTACTATAGTATTATTTAAATTTAATTCATAGTATATACTGAATTGAAAAATTCTATTACAGAAATCATTCTTTTTTTATTTAGTACTAAAATTACTTGAGGACAAGCAATAATTAAGTTTGGGGGATTTTGATCACGAGGAAAATATATTAAGAAATTCATACTCATTTTTATGAAATTGCACTTTAAAGAAATATATTTTCTTTATTTTATTGCAGGAATGAAAATTTATAAGTGATGAAAGCAAAAAGCATGAAATGAAGCGAATTTCATCAAAAAAAGAAAGAAATTCATGCAAAATGAACTAAGTCGCCGACGGCGAGATCATGAGGAGAATTTTTGAAGAATTTGCAACTACCTCGCCGACAGCGAGCCCGAGCCCGCCGACGGCGAGATTGCGCGGTTTGGAGACCTTCTAGAAGCCCGCCGACTGCGAGGTCGTTTCTCGCTGACGGCGAGACTGTTCAAAATGCTGGATACGTTGAACCTGGACACTTTTTGAAGAGGTGTTTAAGCATCCCTTGGACCTTTGCCTACCTCTATAAATAGAGGACGAATTTTATTATGTTGTGTGTCATTTGTGTGTCTCTTGAGTGTTAATTTGTGTCTATTTTAAGAGTTTTAAGAGTCTAATTAGTGAGTTTTTAAGTGTGCTGTACTAGAAGGAAAAGTCAAAGAAACTTCAAGGAGTCTGCTTGGGGAGGAAATCGAGATAAGTATCTTTGTTTATTGTTGTTAACTTTAAATGAAATCCATGTTTTGTTTAATTTCCATGCATTATGAGTAGTTTTCTTAGTCTTTCTCCTCGTTTATGAAGTTATGTGAATTGATGAAATTAAATAAAAGTGTCTAATATATTAAAATAAATTGTGATAATTTTTACTTAAAACTTAATTTACTTTTCAATCTACGCTATTGATTTGTTAAAATATGTTGAATTATCAATCTGTAGTAAAGATTACATCCAATATTTAAGGAAGTCAAAAGCCTTGGAAGGAGGGTGCAAATAAATAGGAAATATTATTTATTAGACGTAGAATTGGACATTTTAGTGTGACGGACTAAAATATTCAATTTAGTCTCATTGTTTGAGAGCTGAAGTGTAGATGTTAGCTTTCGAGTGAGGGAACGTGTGAGCTCGAAGTAGTAGCCGATATCCTCCCAGCCTTGCCGCAAATTCAGTAATCAAACATAGGACTAGTCATTGTTCTTTGCACCTGGACAAAAGGGTAAAGAATATGAATGCTCCTATTTGTCACAATACAAAAATCTATTTAAATTCATCATTCACTTAATTTTTTAAAAACAAGGAGAAGAGTACTTTTTTGAATCTTTAATTCAACTTTATTTAAAGCATTAGTTTACTTTAGTTTGCTTTAGTTACGTATTCTAAATTTTCGTATATTATATTAGTAAGTAAATACTTTTTAAATTTAGCTGTTACAAATCTTTTAAAAAACTTCCTTGTGGGATCGATAACCAGGACTCCACTAGAGCCCTGTATTACTTGATACGATACGTATACTTGCGTAGAATCCACATTATACATTCCATCATAAAATTAAATATATATTAAGCGGGATCAAATTTTTGGTGCCGTTGCTATTAACATAATTTGCAAATATAAAAAAATTGGGTCAGGATCCTATATATAAAGAAATTAAGAGGGGAGAGGTGGTATTACATTTATGCCCTTATTTAAAGAGTAGTGAGGGATATTTTGGTCCTTTTGTCATTCTGAAGCGTTGTAATACGTCAATGTTCGGTGGACGGTGATATCAGGGTTTGGTGCACTGGCTCTAACGTAAATATTCAAATGATAGTTTCACAATAAGATCAATTTAATAATTAGACAGTCACTCATATACGCAATTATACACATCGTTCAAGTAATATAGAGCTCTAGTGAAGTCCTAGTTATCGATCCCACGAGGAAGGTGAGAACTTATCAAAATATAGTTTAGATTTGAATTTCAATACTCAATTCACAATGCAAGTTCAAGTACTATTTAAGTTGCTAGTGCAAAGATAACTAATGCTAAATTAACTAAAATTATTTTTAAATTTCTAAACAGGGTTAACTAATACACACTAAGTTTTGCATTGAAAGATTCTAATATGAAAAAAGTATCTTTCCTCTTGCAATGATTCTGTGATGAGTGATTGATATAGGTTGATAATAAATTTATATTGTGCCAAATAGGAGCAATTATATTCTTTACTCTCGTCAGAGTATCCCCTTTTCCAAGTATGGAAAGAACATTGACAAATCCTAAGTTTAGTCACTAAATCCAAAGTTAGGTTGGGAGGATACTGGCTCTCACTTCAGAGCTCTCACTTCTCTTCACCTGAAGGCTAACCCTAGCTTTAGTTACCAAACTTTAGGACCAAATTGGGCATTTCGGCATGTCACTGTAAAATCTCCAATTCGACGCCCATCAAGCCAAATTTTCCTATTTATTTGTACTCAATTCCCATGAACTATGCAACTCATTCATGGATATTGAATGGATTTTCCACTATTGTTGCAGAACACTTAGTCATTTCGGTTTAAATGTATCACAACAAATTTTAACAATTCAATTGGTCAGATCAAAAATTAAATGAAGTTCAAAGTGAAAAACCATCACAATTTCTTAACATTTTTATGGCGTATCAAATCAACATCAACACTTCACCACATCACATTGCAAGAAGAAAGACAAAAATCTACTCAAAATTCAGGAGGAAGATACAACAAAACATGAATTTTGTATATAAAAGTAAAGTCATAAAATCACAAAAGTAAATACAATTTATCTTAATTTCTTCCCCAAACAAATCCCTTGAAGTTCCTTCGAATCCTTTTTCTCTTCTCTATAACACTCAGTTCAATCTTTAGAATAAGAAAGAAGCAAACTCTCACTTTCCTCCTTCTCCTATACTCCTTAGAGAAGAATTCCTCATAAAACAAAACTTACCACACACCTCTACAAACCCTAACACACTCTCTTCACTCCTTTTCACTTCTCTCCCTCTCCTTCCTCTCTTCTCTCTCTAAAAAAGGGCGTCCATAACTGTCTATATCGGTTTAGAAATGAATTCCCCAAGATTTTCCTCAAGCAACTCTTCAAAAAGTGTCCAAATACATTGAATTTGATTTCCACCAATATTGGGCGCCGGCGGCGCTGGGCTGCTATTTAATTTCTAAACTTTGGAATTGGGCTCCGGCGGCCCGAGAAGGTTGTTTTCTCCATTTTGCCTCTTTTTGCTCCAGATTTGTTCCTTTTAGCTTCATTTTGCTCCAATCACCTAAATTCATAATACCTGCAGCAAAACATGAAGAATATCTTTATTTAAAATGCAATATCATCAAAAATGCGTACAAATTATTTAGCAAAAATCTAACATATTTTTGCTGAATCAAAATCCCCCAATTTTAATTATTACTTGTCCTCAAGTAATCTTTTTACTACATATAAATATAACTCAAAGTAGTGAAATTTTCACTTATACAATACTATGATTTTTTATTCAAATGAATATAATAGTAAGATCTTAAAAAGAAGTTTAGTAATTAATGTCAAAATTACATGTATAAGAACATTCAGTAATCAAATCTAAAAGTTCTAGTTTTCTATTCATTTCAAGATGAACCATAATTTGTCAAATTAAGGGTGCATTGAAAGACTATATGAAAAAGAAGTTCATGCAAACTCTATTAAAAAGTAGGCTAATACTTTAAATATAAATTTAGAAATGTAACTAATTTCTTCCTTTAGATTATTCAAGTGAGTCAAGCTTCTCCTCTTATATAATTTTTTTCTTTTCTTTTCTTTATTCTTTTTTTTTCTTTTTCTTTTCTTTCTTGTCAGGATTACTATATCTGGATAGCCTTTAATAGTTTTGAACTTCACTCTCTTCTTTCTAAAGTTGAAACTTGAAACACCTCCTTACTTTATAAATATATATCAGCTTTATAATTTATCATAAAGTCACAATCCTTTTTTCACACATAGTTCTTTAAGTCTCTTAACATTTTAAAATACAGTTTTATTTACTTTAAATAGTCGATTATAGTCCAATCTTCTCATACTAAATATCTTAAACTTATAAATTTAACCTTTATTACTAAAAACTTTATTCAAATCTACCATAATATTTAAATGAAATAAAAAATTAATTATCTAAAGTTTTGTTCAACTACTAAAAGTCATGCTAATAATTTTTGAAATTATATTAATTGAGAACAAATAAGAGTTAATATTTTACCCTCCCCTAAACTTAAGTTTTTCATTATATATAAATTTGCAAAGTTAGAGCGTAAAAGAAAACTAACATTTTTTGCTGGAATTTTGAAATCTTCTGAAGCTACGCTGGAATTAATAAAAAATTAAGCTAGCAAACATAAAACAGTTAGAAACAGTGATATATATAACATTAAAATTTGTAAGGGTGAAAAAATATTAAACACGTAAACATTAAACATTAAATATTCAACATAAGATCATAATCTCAATCCAAATCACTAAACAAACTAACACAGAGTTCATTACATTTTCATTTTTTCATTTTTAAACACAAATACATCAGCAAATTACACTAATCACAGAGAAACAAATAACAAACACATAAAAAATAAATAAAAACAGAAATCACAAAACTACCAATTATCATCACCAGCTTCCTCAACTTCTTCTGCATGATCAGGTCGGTAAGGAACAAAACTGGGGCAGGTAGGAAATATCACTTCAGTGTCTCCCCTCATGAAACTGACCTGAGCATCATGACAAGCAATATCATACTCAACTCTCCTCCTTTTATAATCAACATTCATCCTGCTATGGAGTCGATCTATACAGGCACTTTGAATCCTCAACTGCTCCATAACATTACATAATGTAGGTGGGTCAGAAGTAATGGTATGTCCTGGTTGGTAGTAGGAATATCTATACTCCTACTTTCTCCTCTCTCTACCACATGAGACTCATTAGTACGAATAATAGTCTTAGTAATAGGCCTGAGTGGATGGACTAACTCCCCAGAACTATCATACTCAGCTCCAGTCTGTGCACATAATGCATGAATCAGGGTAGGATGTCCAAATCCATCAGTGGTTTCTTCTCTAGCAATAGTCTGGATATTCTTGAAGATAATCTATCCAATATCAATCTGTTTTTTAGTCTGAATACAATAATTGAGATTCGCTCTATCTCTAGTACTTCACTGTGATGATAAGAAGGTAGTAATCTAGCAGAGATGAAATAGTGTCAAACTTTAGATGCGAAATTTAGCTTGGAAGCAGGAAAATTAATCATATGTTATTGCTTTACTTTATATTCCCCTCTTTCATCAGTAAGAAAATCAATCACTTCTTTCATATTAGTTTCCCTCATATAAAAATTTTCATATTCACGATATCTCATCCCCCTTAATTGATAAAACACATTAATACTCTGAGGGGTAAATTCTACCATTTTTCCACGAACAAGGCAGAGTTGCATAAAATTTTTTTACAGTACCCATAATAACATTAAAAGTAAAATAACAAAAGGTTTCTCAATTTCGATTAGATATCAACTGCTCTACAGATCTGCTCGGATTTTCAAAAGCCCGGTCTTAAATACACTTTTTGTTATATAGCATTGAATTGAAACGATTTGTGCTATCACATTAACAAATCTTTCTTCATCAAAATCCATCTTTCTCTTGCCTTTACTTGTTTTAGGAGCCATGTAAAATTGTTTAAAAATTTGCAAGAAAATTCAATAAATTTCAAAATCACAGTGCAGGAGACTCTTAAAACAAATCTAAGAGCTTAAATCACTATGGAAAATCTCAAAACTTCATCAAAAATTTCAATTTTCGAATCTAAACAATGTGAGAAATTTTCATGGTGAAAATAAAAAATTTTTAGTTTAAGGTGAAGCTCTTATCAAAAGAAGTCAAGATCCACACTTTTAAAGCGTTGAAATCACTTTAAATCCACGATTTAGCAAGCCCAAGGTCTCAAAAATGCGTTGGCTGGAGGTAGAAGATGATGGAAATGACGCAAATGGCGGTTCACTGTATTTGGGCGCCTGCGGCTCCCATTCTGGCGTAGGCGGCGCCAATTCAATTTCTGGATCCGTAAAACTTTTGCAATTTCGATCGTTTCAACGTTACATCATCACATAATTAGCTTCTTTAAGTATTTATTTCATCAATTAAGCAACTAACTAACAACAAATTTACACAAACAACACAAAACATCACTACAAACCTACACACTTAAGAATTTACCATATGAGTTTATCAAGCCATAGAACTTCAGCATCGCAAACACACTACGATACTCTAACGCTGAAAATTAAACACAAACACAAAATCCAAACATAATAAGTCCAAACATATACTACAAAGTCAATCAAGCCAACACTAAGCACACCAAAACATAATAAAAATACCAGATACTACATATAAAACAGAGTCACTACTCATCGTCAGTCTCAGTACTTCCTTCTCCTTTGATATCTCCCATAGATTGACGATGCACAAATAGGTTGTAGAAGAGACGATACGGGAATTCATCTGTCGAATCCTTTGCAATCACAACATTCCTTTTCATAACATTTACCAAATTATCTTCAATTCGCCCAATGTGATCAAATTGTTCTTTCATTCTTCAATCCAAGTTATTAAATAAATCAGGGATATTATTAATAGTATTCATAAGATTCTGTACCTCTTTCTCCAACTTCTTTATCTTCTTCAAAACCACTTGAGAATTTTTCAGGAAAGTAAGACTGAGTAGGTCGTGAACTCTAAGATGATTGATCTGCAATGAGACTCATATCATTCTCATCTCCTATTGTCTGACAGTCCTAAAGATTAGTTGGGTCTATAGGTCTCTAAGGAAGAAGCATTTTTTCCAACTTTCATATGGAACCTGTGACTGACTGCGAAGAAGAAATATAGTGGAAGGATGTCCAAGCCCATATTTAGATCCATAAACAATCAATCCCAATACAGATTTCACAATTATAGAACCAATATCGATCGACATTTCAGTTTGAATACAATGATTTAAACTTGCACTTTCATTTGTCACTTTACTAATTTTCATAATAGAAAGTAATTGTACAGAAATAAAGTAATGTCATTGCTTCGACACCGGATTTAAAATTGTGGTAGAAAAACTTACAAATCCGTTGTCTCTTATCTCCCCATCTTTACTTTTATCCATCAAATAGCGATAAATTTCAATCATATTGTCTCTTGTGACATAAAAATTCGTACAATGACAGATAGACACGTTCTCAATCGTAAACAAATCATTAATCTTTGAAGGAGTGAATGGTACAAACCTGTCTCGCACATAGACGAATCATTGGTTGATTCCATGAAGATTTGCATAAAACTCTTTCACAACAGGAATGACTACATCGACAGTAGTGTAACATAACACTTTCGAACGCTTCCGCACAATAATCTCTTCTACTCGAATACTGGGAGTATCCATACCTTGATTCACAAAGCCTCTTTATTTGATAATCCTCCTCTTTATCATCCCTTTGTTGAATAATCGCTGCTCCTCGAAACTGATGAATTTTCGTCGGTTGAAAACTCTAAATCTCGGGGTTTCTACAGAGTTGGAATCCATTGGATGCGAATTTGGAATGAATAATTTCGTTTTTCTAGAGTTTAGGGGGTTAAAAACATGTTTTAGGAAGTTATTAGGACGAAATCTCGCCAAAAACCGCTAAAAATCGTAATTTGAAACTCTAAGAACCGTCATCAAACCGTCGGCACCAGATAGGGCGCTGGCGGCGTCCAAATCTAGAACTAAGGTGTTGCACTCTGGAATAGGGCGCCAACGACGCCAATGTTAAAAAATGCACCGAACTTCGTTTTAGACCGAAATATTCTAATTCTTCAATACAATTCAATAATTTTCAATCATTTATGATATTTACAAATGAGCAGGACTCAAATATGACTAACTACAAGCACAACTACTAAAAACAAGCAGACAGACATAACAAAAATAAATATGGGTTGTCTCCCACAAAGCGATTGGTTTAACGTCGTCAACCCGATAAATATTTTGTTAATCATGATGACTTAACATTAAAACCTCTTTAAAATTTGATCGATACCCTTCAAAATATGGTTTTAATCTATGCTCATTAACTTTAAATATCTTTCCAGTTTTAGGATCCTCAATATTAACACGTCCAAAAGAAAAAACTTTTATAACAGTAAAAGGTCATATCCACCTAAACTTTAATTTTCCAGTAAATAATTTCAATATTGTATTGTATAGCAAAACTTTCTGTCAAGGTTCAAATTTCCTTTCAATCATGTCATAATTTCATTTTCTCGTTATAAATTCTGTTATTATGATAAGATTTATTTCTAATTTCTTTAAATTCATTCAATTGCACAAATCTCTTCTCACCTGTATTCTTTAAGTTAAAATTCAACTATTTTATCGTCCAATATGCTTTATGCTCCAATTTTAGAGGTAAATGACAAGTCTTTACAAATAATAGTCTATAAGTATGAATCTTAAAAGCAGTTTTATATGCCCATAGTACAATATCTAATCTCACAGACCAATCTAATTTGTGAAGATTCGTAATTTTCTCCAAATTCTTTTAATTTCACGATTAGAGACTTCTAGTAAACCATTAGTCTGAGGATGATAGGCAGTGGAGATTATATGAATAATATTGTATTTTCCAACTAATCTCTGAATCCGATTATTCCTAAAATGTGATCCACCATCAGCTATGATCGCTCTCGGCATTCCATATCTTGTAAAAATATTTTTCATTAAAAATTTTGAAACACTTCAAGCATCATATATAGGTAAAACAATTGCTTCGACCAATTTTGAGACATAATCAAGATCAACCAATATATATAAATTTCTAAATAAAGGAGTAAATGATCCCATAAAATCCAATCCCTATACATCAAAGATCTCAACTTTTAAAGTAAAATTTAGATGCATTTCATTTCTTCTAGAAATATTATCTATTCTCTGACATCGGTCACATGATTTTATATATCTAAATACATCCTTAAAAAGAGTAGACCAATAAAATCCAGATTGTAAAATCTTATAAACAGTTTTATCAGTACCAAAATATCCTACAAATTCTGAATCATGACAACTCTGAATAATTGGTTCAATTTCTTCATATGACACTTCTTCTAATAATAAAATTCTTACACTGTTTATATAAGTAGGGCTCATCCCAAAAGTAAAATTTAGCATCATATCTAAATTTCTTTTGTTTTTGCTTTGTTAAATCAGGTGGCAAAATATTACTTACTAAATAATCCACAATATCAACAAACCAAGACAAATTCCTTTCCTTATTGATATAAAGTTGTTCATCAGAAAAAATTTATGTGATTTTCTTCTCAAATTCAGATAATTTATAGTACTCCAGTTTAGATAAATGATCGACAATTTGATTATCAGTTCTTTTTTTAGCAACTATAACAGAGTCAAATTCTTGCATTAGAAGTATCCATCTGATTAATCTCGGTTTGACATATTTCTTTTGCATTAAATAATTGATAGTTTAATGGTCTGTATACACTATGCATTTAGTTACAATCAGGTAGGGTCTAAACTTTTCAAAACCATACACAATAACTAATAATTTTCTTTGTATAATTAATCTAAGATTCATTATGAGTTTTACTAGAATAGTAAATAACCTTGAATATTTTATAATATATTTGCCCTAAAGCAACTCCAATCGCAAAATCACTGGAATCACACATAAGTTCAAATGGTTTCTCCCAATCAGGTGAAACAATTATTGGGGCAATGATTAGTTTTTTTTAATAGTTCAAAGGCATTCAAACATTTTTCATTAAAATCAAATTTCTTATCTTTTTATAAAAGTTGACACAAGTTTAGTAATTTTTGAAAAATCTTTAATATAACGCCTGTAAAATCTAGCATCTCCTAAGAAACTCCTTACCCCTCTCATTGTAGTAGGAGGTGGTAATTTTTCAATAGTTTGAATTTTTGCAGGGTCAATCTCCATACCAAGTTCAGAAATTTTATGCCCAAGTAATTCCTTCTGCAACAATAAATTGACAATTTTCTCAATTTAGAATTAAATTTGTTCTCTCGCAATGCTCCAAAATTTTTTGAAAGTTATTTAAACATATGTCAAATGAAGTTCTACAACAACAACAACAACAAAGCCTTAATCCCACTAAGTGGGGTCGACTACATGAATCCTTTTTCTCCATTGCGTCCTATTTAGTGTCAAATTTTCGTTTAATTCTAATAAATTAAGATCATTTTTTATGCAATAAGCCCAAGTTTTCCTAGGTCTGCCTCTGCCTTTCTTAACATAAGTTGTATTTAAAACATCTACTCTCCTAATCGGATCATCAAGTGGTTGACGTTTAATGTGACAAAACCATCTAAGGAGACTCTCTAATTTTATCCGTCACTGTGCAACTCCAACCCTATTACGGATATATTCATTTCGCATTTTGTCTCTAAGTGTAAAGCCACTCATCCACCTAATCATTCTCATCTCGGTAACACTTAACTTAACATTATGCTTCTCTTTTAAAGGCCAACATTCAGCACCATAGAGCATCGAAGGTCTTACCACCATCTTATAAAATTTTCCTTTCGATCCAAGCGGTACTTTTCTATCACACAATAGGCCGGACGCATTCCTCCACTTCAACCAACCAACTCTGAATTCTACTATTAACATCCCCATCTATATCACCATCGCTTTGAACAATGGACCCGAGATATCTAAATCGTTCACACCTTTTAATAATTTGATCACCCAAAGTTACACTTCTGTCACTAGACCTACTATTACTAAAATTACATTCCATGTATTCAGTTTTAGTTCTACTCAAACGAAGACCTTTAGACACAATGTACACCTCCATAATTCAAGCTTTTCCTGGACTTTTTCTCTTGTCTTATCCGCAAGGAGGATATCATCAGCAAAAAGCATACACCAAGGTACATTCTCTTGTAAATGCCCGGTAAGACCATCCATAAATAAAGCAAAAAGATATGGGCTTAAAGCCGATCCTTGATGTAAACCAATAGAGATAGTAAAATATTTGGTCAATCCTCCTTCGGTTCGAACACATGTAACGACTTCTAGCATACATATCTTTAATGACTTGAACATAAGTCATATCAACACCTTTCTTCTCAAGAACTCTCCAAAGAACATCTCTAGGAACCTTATCGTAAGATTTTTCTAAATCAATAAAAATCAAATGTAGATCCTCCTTATTATCTCTGTACTTCTCCATCAAACCTCTCAATAAATGTATAGCTTCTATGGTAGACACTATCGGCATAAATCCAAATTGATTATGAGAAATCTTCGTAATACGTCTTAACCTATGTTCAATTACCCTCTCCCATAATTTTAAAGTATGACACATCAATTTAATTCCTCTATAATTTGCACACTCTTGTGCATCTCCTTTATTCTTAAAAATGGGGACCAAAATGCTCTTTCTCCACTCCTCGGGCATCCTTTTAGTTTTTAAAATAATATTAAAAAGTTTAGTAAGCCAAGAAACCCCCAAATCTCCTAAACATTTCCACACTTCAATTGGGATATCATCAGGTCCTACAGACTTTCCCCCCTTGGTTTTCTTTAAAGCCTCATCAACTTTTTTACTAATGCGACGGTAAAAATGAAAAGTTTTATTATTATTAACGATATTAATATCACTAAGGTCGATCGTACTTTCAGCATCATCATTAAAAAGTTTATCAAAATAACTCACCCACCTATGTTGAATATCTTTTTCTAAGAAAAATATTTTTTGATTTTCATCTTTAATACACTTTACTTGAGTTAAATCTTTACTTTTATTTTCTCTTTGTTTGGCTAGTTTATACATATATTTTTCACCTTCCTTAGTATCTAACATGTTATAAAGATCACTTAAAAGCAGAATTTTTAGCGTCACAGATTATTCTTTTACACTCCCTGCGAGCCGTTTTATATTTTTCTCAGTTCTCTACGCTTTTACATTTAAACCAATTCTTATAACATAACTTCTTATATTTTATCTTTTCTTGCACATTATTATTCCACCACCAACTATTTTTATTTATAGAAACTTTTTCTTTTGATTCTCCAAGTACTTCTTTAGCTACTTGTTTAATAGTATTAGTTAATTTTTCTCACATAACATTCGCGTCTTCAAGAACATCTCAAATATTTAAATCTTGAATTTTACTCATAAAAATAATTTTATTTGTCTTTTAGGTGCCCCCATCTTATTCTACGATGTTGAATCCTAGTATTCTTTATTTTACAACTCTTCATCTTAAAATCTAGAACTAATAATCGATGTTGGGTACTTAATTGCTCACTTGGACGACCTTACAATCCTTACAATCTCGACGATCTCTTCTTCTCGTAAGAAAATAATCAATTTGTGTTTTATTAGATCCATTCTTATAAGTAATAAGATGCTCATCTCTTTTCTTGAATAAAGTATTAGTAATAATCATATCACACGCTAAAGCAAAATCTAAAATGGCTCTACCTTCTTCATTAATCGCTCCATAGTCAGTAGCCACCATGAATATTTCGAAATCTCCTACCACTCTACCGACATGTCCATTTAAATCTCCTCCGATAAAAATTTTTTCTTCGAGGGTATCAAGTGTATTAAGTCTTCTAAATCATTCCGAATTTATCTTTAGAACTTATATCTAAACCAACTTGAGGAAGCATAAACACTTATAATATTAAAAATCTCGGTATCGATAATAATCTTAAGTCTTTATAATTCTATCTCCAACTCTATTAATTTTAACAACATTGTCTTTCAAACTCTTATCTATAATTACACCTACACCATTTCTAGTACGACTCTTACTGAATACCATAGTTTAAAACCTAAGTCATCAATCTCCTTAGCTTTTTCTCCAACCCATTTAGTTTCTTGAATACGAGAGGATATTTATCTTTCTATGGATCATAATATCAACCAATTCCATTAGTTTACCATTGAGAGAACCTATATTCCAAGATCCTATCCTAATACTAAGTATCATGGACTAACTTCTTTACCCGCATCCATCCGTAATGTGGGAACCCTCGCTTACTCGACACTACGCCGGCGCCGGTGCAGCGACCCTTGCACACTTTCCACCGTATTCGAGCCATACGGCGCGTCGCTTCCGGGGACGCCCTAACACGTACACAATGATCGAAAGGATTCATGTCATGATTTTTTTCGACAAGTTTTACGGCGTGCGTCGACTACCTAACGCAACCCTCCACTTTTCACATCCGGGCTTGGGACCGGCAACGGCAGTGTTATCAAATGAAGTTCTAATTACAAAAAAAAAAAAATATCCGTAAATATTTCTATTCCATTATCGATGAAATTATTAAAATTAAACATCATACATCTTTGAAACGTTGCAAGTGCTTTACATAATCCAAAGAACATTTTTCTGAAAGCAAAAGTTTCATAAGAGCTAGTAAATGTGGTCTTTTCTTGATCCTTGGGAGCAATAGGTATTTGATAATAACTAGTATATCCATTCAAAAAATAATAGTACTTGTGTCCGATAAGTCTATCTAACATTTGATCTAGAAAAGAAAGAAAAATGATATTTCCTAGTGGCGACATTTAATTTTCTATAATCAATATAAATTCGTCAACAATTAATTTGTCTTGTTGGTATAATTTCATTCTGTTCTTTTACATCAACAGTTACTCCTTTCTTAGGGACACAAATGAATAGAACTTTCCCAAACACCGTCCGAAATTGGATAAATAATTACGGCTTCAAACAATTTTAAAATTTTCTTCTCAACTACTTTCATCATTGGATTTAATCTAATTTGCGGATCAGCTCTAACAAAATTCTATGCATACAGATCGAATGACTGATTCCTTTAATATCGGCTAAGGTTCAACTAAAAACCTTTTTGTATCTTTTTAAAGTATTCAATAATTTTTATTTTTGATATTCGTTCAAATCCGAAGATACAATAATTGGTAAGGTTGATGATTCTCTTGAAAACATATATTCCAAATGATTAGGAAGAATTTTCATCTTAAGTTCAAGAGGTTTTATGATATATGGAATTAAACTTTTATCATCACTTTTTATAGTATTCATTATTTCAAATATTTCCTAAACTTATTCTAAATTTTCATTCCTCATATCATCAAAATCATCTTCAATTTTCTTATCATCCTCACATTTCAAATTGTCATATTCTATTTTCTTTTTCAACATTTCTTTAAAATGATTACCTCTCAAATAATCACAGATTTTCATTCGAAAGCATTCGTCATCATTTTCTGTTGAGGGATATTTTATAAATTTTAGAATATTAAATGTCACATCTTGATCATTAACTCTCATAGTCAATTTTTCTTTTTAAACATAATTCATAGCTCTTCTAGTGGCAAGGAATGATTTTCTCAAAATAATTGAAATTTCTTTATCTTCCTCCGTATCTAATATAATAAAATCGACAAGAAAGATTAATTTAACCACCTTAACTAATACATCTTCCACAATTTCTTTAGGATAAGTAATGAAACGATCAGCTTTACTGAAGAGTCATAGAAGTAGGTTAAATTTCTCCTATTCCTATTCTTTTGAAAGTTGATAAAGGTATAAGGTTAATATTAGCTCCTAGATCACATAAAGCTATTTCGAAAAATTTTTCACTTATAACACAAGGTACAGTGAAACTACTAGGGTCTTTAAGTTTTTCAGAAAGTTTTTTCTGAATAATTGCTTTACACTCTCCGCTAAGTGCAACAATCTCGTGATCTTTGAACTTTCTTTTCCTTTTAAGAATATTCTTCATAAACTTCGCATAATCAAACATCTGCTATAATGCATCAACAAAAGAAATATTTACCGTTAATTTCTTAAGGATTACTAAAAAATTCGTAAATCGGTTATCCCTATTTCGTTTTTTCAATATTTGAGGAAATGGAGGTGGTGTTTTTTCTATAGTATTTCTCACTGGTTCAAGCGGATATTCTAAGTCTGTATATATTTTATTAGTCCCTTTTTCAATTTCCACATTTTAACTTTTTTTTGCACTTTCGTTTCTAATTTTTTTCCACTCCTTAATTGAATAGCTTTAATTTGCTTTTTGTTTTGATCTTTTGGATTGATTTCAACATTACTGGGAAGAGTTCCTGAATGTCTATTATTAAAAACAGTGAAAATATGTCATAATTGATTCTCAATATTCTTAATTGCAATACCCTGAGTTTGTAAATGATTACTTATATTTAAAATTAATTCTTCAGCAGACAACTTCTTTTATTTAAATTGTGTGCTACTATTAAAATCTGGAGGATAAGAAGATCTATAATTTGTTTCCTTGGTTGTTCAAATTTCCTACTAGATTCATAGAATTGTTTCCTATCATAGGTTAACAAGTATTGTTATTATTCCAGTTAAAATTCGGATGATTCTACCAACCAAGATTACAATACTTCAAATAAGGATTGTTGGGTCTATTATTTATAGCATTTAAGGTCTCATAGGGTGTTTGAGATTCTATTATTGTCCTAATGAATTTTCCTCTAGCACTGGGGGTGTTTGATCATAATTTATTCTGTATTGATTTATTTTCTTTGAAAGGATAGCAATTTGAGAGACTATCATAGTATATCATCATAATCATGAGTACTAGCTACTCTTAAGGTTTACCCGTTCAGAGTGTCATTGATAATTGTTAGTAGCCATCTTTTCTATTAAAGAACATGCTTCATCAAAAGGTTTTAACATTAATGATCCACAAGCAGCAGAATTTATAATCGATCTATTAGATCCTACTAATCCATTATAAAATGTTTGAATTATTAACTAATTTGGTAAAACATAATGTGAACACCTTCTACAGAGATATTTAAATCTTTCTCAAACTTCATATATTGATTCCCCTTTAAACTGACCAAAAGATGTAATATAATTTTATAGCTTAGTAGTTTTTGATAGAGGGAAATATTTTCACATTAATTTTTGTGAAAGTTTTCTTGAAGTTCTGATAGATTCAGATGCTAACAAATTTAATCACACCTTAACTTTATCCCTTAATGAAAAAGAAAAAAGTCTAAGTCTGACAGCATCATTCGACACTCTATTATATTTAAAAGTAGCACACAGTTCTAAAAAACTAGCGAGATGTAATTTAGGATCTTAATTAGATGCAAATTGATTATTTTGTACCATTTGGATAATTGTAGGTTTAAGCTCAAATGAATTAGCAACAACATCAAGATTTGGATAGTTAAGTGAATTTCATCTCATTGCCGGTTAAGATAATCTCTTAAAGGTCTTGGTATATTTTCATTTTCATTTCTTTGATTATCTAAGTTTGTTAGTCATTTTGTGAGGAATTTCAGATTGTTTTTTTTTTTTGAATTTTTCTAATAGTACGCTATTATTCTGAATCGTAAGACACTAAACCTACAGATCCAATCCTACGCATATAAAATCACACAAAACACACTAAAAAGGCAAGCAAGCACACACAAACAATTGTAAATTACAAAGTAAAGGTTTTCAACTACTATAAATTAAACAGTTTCCGTTTTATACATTTTCCGGCAACGGCGCCAAAAACTTGATATCGAGGTTTGATGCACTGCCTCTAACGTAAATATTCAAAGGATAGTTTCAGTTCAGTTTCGTAATAAAATCTATTTAATAATTAGACAGTCACTCATATCGCAAGTATACGTGTCGTTCAAGTAATACAGAGCTCTAGTGAAGTCCGGTTATCGATCCTACGAGGAAGGTATGAACTTATCAAAATTTAGTTAAGATTTGAAATCTAATTCTCATTTCACAATGCAAGTTCAAGTACTATTTAAGTTGCTAGTGCAAACATAACTAATTCCAAATTAACTAAAATTACTTTCTAAATTTCTAAACAGGATTAATTAACACACTAAGTTTTGTATTAAAAGTTTTTAATATGGAAAAGTATATTTCCTCTTGTAATGATTCTGTGATGAGTGATTGATATAAATTGATAATAAATTTGTATTGTGTCAAATAGGAACAATTATATTTTTTACCCTCATCAGAGTACCCCCTCTTCTAAGTATGAGAAGAACATTTGCAAATCCTAGGCTTAGTCACTAAATCCAAGGTTAAGCTGGGAGGATACTGGCTTTCACTCCAGAGCTCCTACTTCCCTTTACCTGAAGGCTAACTCTAGCTTTAGTTACCAAATTAGGACTAAATTGGGGATTTCTACTGTCACTCTAAAATATCCAATTCGACACCCATCAAACCACATTTTCCTATTTATTTGCGCTCAATTCTCATGAACTATGCAACTCATTCATGGATATTGAATGGATTCTCCACTATTATTGTAGAACACTTAGTCCTTTCCGATTGAATGTTTCACAATAAATTTTAATAATTCAATTGGCCAGATCGAAAAGTAAATGAAGTTCAAAGTGAAAAACCATCATAATTTCTTAACATTTTTATGACACATCAAATCTACATCAACACTTCACCACATCACATTGCAAGAAGAAAGACATAAATCTACTCAGAATTCATGAGGAAGATACAACAAAACATGGATTTTATATATAAAAGCAAAATCATACAAACCACAAAAGTATATAAAATTTATCTCAATTTCTTCCCCAAGCAATTCCCTTGAAGTTCCTTTAAATCATTTTCTCTCTTATTTACAACACTCAATTCTTTTGTTAGAATAGTAAGGAAGAAGCAAACTCTCACTTTCCTTCTTCTCCTACACTTTTTAGAGAAAAATCTCTCACAAAACAACACTTACCACACACTCTCTACAAGCCCTAACACACTCTCTTCACTCATTATCACTTCTCTTTCTCTCCTCCCCCTCTTCTCTCTTTCAAAAAAGGCATCCATAACTGTCTATAAGAGTTTATAAATGAATTTCCCAAGAGTTTCCTCAAGTAACCCTTCAAAAAGTGTCCAAATACATTGAATTTAACTTCCACCGATATTGGGCGCCGGCGCCGGGCCACTATTTAATTTCTGAACTCTCTGGAATTGGGTGACGGCAGCGCCAGAAGACTGTTTTCTCTATTTTGCCTATTTTTGCTCCAAATTCGTTTCTTTTCGCTTCCTTTTGCTCTAAATTTGTTTCTTTTCGCTTTATTTTGCTTCAATCACCTTAAATCAATATACCTGCAGCAAAACATGAGGAATACTTTCCTTTAAAGTGCAATATCACAAAAAATGAGTACAAATTATATAGCAAAAATCTAACATTTTTTTTGTGAATCAGCCTGCTATTAGGGGTTGCCGCCAAGGCTGTCGGCTGGCGCTGGTGGCCTCCCTGAGTGCCAGGTAGCCAATCCATGGAGCTATTGGTGACCGACTTGGAGAGCTCGCCGGTCGCTCCAAGGGGCCACCGACTGGAGCCGGGTGGCTCGGCCAAAAGTGAGAATCCCGCTTGTGCGCCTCATGCCACCAGCCCCTTCGTTGGCCACCAGCCTCTCGGGTCGGTCACCCGGCTACCAAGACGAGTTGACCACCTCGGTCGCCCACCCCCGCAGGTCGGCTATACAACGTCGACGTACTCCAAAGCTTTTGAATGACAAAAGAGCCAAAATACCCCCCTGCTCCCTTTTAAACAGGAGCATAAATGTAATCTCACTCTCCTCTTTATTTCTCTATAAATAGAGGATCCCTGTGCATGTAGAAAGGGTCCTTAAGGCTCTCTCTCACCTCTCATGTAGGGAGATCTATCACATTCTCTTCCCACTTATAACCTTTGGTTGGCCACCAGCCCCTCGGGTCGGTCAACTGGCCACCAGCGGAGTCGACCACCTTGGCCAGCCACCCCTAGTAGCTGGCTACCCAACGTCGACATACTCCAAAGCTTCTGATGACAAAAGGGCCAAAATATCCCCCTACTCCCTTTTAAACAGAGGCATAAATGTAATCTCACTCTCTCCTCTTTATATCTCTATAAATAGAGGACCCCTGTGCATGTAGAAAGGGTCCCTAAGGCTCTCTCTCACCTCTCATGTATGGAGATCTCTCACATTCTCTTCCCACTTATAACCTTTAAGTTACGTGGAATAAAGGGAGCCAAAGAGACCTGCAGTACCCCTCTTTGCCCCCTGCAGGGCACTTTCCTCTCTCTCTCTCTCTCTTTCTCCCTCTTTCTCCTCTTGGAATCCAACTCTATTCCTTGGGCACGGTTTAAAGGACAAATTTGGGTTCAACATTCTAAAAGATGCGGTGAGCCTGGAGCGTGTCATTAATAAAATGAACAGCCACCCGAGTTGCAGAAAGCCCAAGATAGAGAAGCAAGAAATCAAAAGAAAAGAGAAGAAGAAACGAAACAAGAAGAAAAAGATGAATGAGACAACATGTGACAAGTCGAGGGACAAAAAATAGTAAAAATATGACTGGACAAGAAAAAAAAAGTTAAGAAGAAAAAGACAAAAAAGAAAAGAAAGAAGATTCCTTCTCACATTCCAAGGGGAAGAAAGGCCCGTACAGGAAAATAAATAGAGGTAAACACATTCTCTCTTTACTTTATTTACTCAGCATTCATTAAGGAAGAATAAATGAAAGAAAACAAAAATGGAGACACAGTAAAGACAAATAAAAAGAAGGAAAAAAAGATTAAAAAAGCCCCCTCTCTATTCTCAAGCCTCTCCCTAGGGAGAGCATTCTAAAAGAAAAATGAAAATATTCTTTCTCTCCAAGCCTCTTTAAAACGAGCGAGCAAGTCTCTCCTTAGGTGGAAAGTCTGTAGGGCCTGATGATATCTCAATTGAAGTGTGAAAATATTTGGGAGATTTGCGAGTTTCTTGGCTTACTAAACTCTTTAATATTATTTTAAAAACTAAAAGGATGCCTGAAGAGTGGAGGAAATGTATTTTGGTCCTTATTTTTAAGAATAAAGGGGGTGCACAAGAGTGTGTGAATTGTAGAGGAACTAAGTTGATGTGTCATACTTTAAAATTATGGGAGAGGGTAATTGAACATAGGTTAAGACTTATTACAAAGATTTCTCACAATCAATTTGGATTTATGTCGGGCTGGTATACTATGAAAGCTATGCATTTATTGAAAGATTTGATGGAGAATTTCAGAGTTAGTAATGAGGATCTACATTTTATTTTTATTAATTTAGAAAAAGCTTATGATAAGGTTCTAAGAGTTATCCTTTGGAGAGTTATTAAGAAGAAAGGTATTGATATGACTTATATTTAAGTCATTAAAGATGTATACAAGGTTTGTTACTTGTGTTCGAACAGAAGGAGGATTGACCAAATATTTTTCTATTTTTGTTGGATTACATCAAGGATCGGCTTTAAGCCCATATCTTTTTTTCTATAGTTATGGATGGTTTTACTGGATATTTACCGGAGGATGTACCTTGGTGCATGCTTTTTGCTGATGATATCCTTCTCTTGGATAAGACGAGAGAATAAGCCCAGGAAAAACTTGAATTATGGATATTTACATTGGAGTCTGAAGGCCTTCGTTTGAGTAGAACTAAAACTGAATACATGGAATGTAATCTTAGTAGTATTAGCTCTAATTATTATAAGGTATGAACGATTTATATATCTTGTGTCTATGGTTCAAAGAGATGGCGATATATATGGGAATATGATTAGTAGAATTCAAGTTGGCTGGTTGAAGTGGAGGAATGCTTCGGGCTTATTGTGTGATAGAAATGTAATGCTCAGATTGAAAGGAAAATTTTATAAAATGGTGGTGAGACATGCCATGCTCTATAGCGCTGAATGTTGGCCTTTAAAAGAAAGTAGAATACTAAGTTAAGTGTTGTCAAGATGAGAATGATTTGTGGATGAGAAGCTTCACTTAGAGACAAAATGTGAATTTAATATGTCCATTATAGGGTTGGTATAGCTCTTGTGACAGATAAAATTAGAGAGAGTCATCTTAGATGATTTGGTCACATTAAACGCCGACCATTTAATGATCTGATTAGGACAATAGATGTTTTAGATTTGACTTATGTTAAGAAAGGCGGGGGTAGACCTAGGAAGATTTGGGCTTATTGTATAAAAAGTGATCTTAATCTATTAGATTTAAATGAAAATATGGCACTAAATAGGATGCAATGGAGAAAGAAGGATTCATGTAGCCGTCCCCACTTAGTGGGATTAAGGCTTTGTTGTTGTTGTTGTTGTGTTCTTAATGTTTTACCTAATATATAGATATTTTAGATTTGACTTATGTTAAGAATGGAAGAGGTAGACCTAGGAAGACTTGGGCTTATTTTATAAAAAGTGATCTTAATCTATTAGATTTAAATGAAAATATGGCACTAAATAGGACACAATAGAGAAAAAGGATTCATGTAGCCGATCCCACTTAGTGGGATTAAGGCTTTGCGGCTGCTGTTGTTGTATTCTTAATGTTTTACCTAATATATAAATCAATCAAAGTTGTAAGTATTGCTATTCTCATTATTCTTTTAGCAAGACTTGTAATTTTCTTGATTTCATTGTAAGTCCTCATAGTTTTTTTTTTTTTTTTTCATTTCATTCTTTAGTTTTTTTCTTTTAATGCTTTTGCGCCTATTGATGAAATGTTCTTACTAATGCATGAGCTATTACTAGAGTCCCAAAACTTTAGTATAAATCTATTTAATAGAACTAGAAGTCTTATCCTGTATTAATATGTTGGACGTACCACCCATATATCCAACTACTATATGTTGTGGTCCAATATTCGTCACCTTCAAATCTTTGTAAAACATATTATTATTTTTAATTTAATTAACAATAAATCATTTTGTTAATTGTTGGATCCACTTTCAAAAGAAACTAGGTGTTCCTCTCTTTTTTTTTAGAATATATGTTTACTTTTTGTAATGTTATCATGCTACTGCACCTGTCATTTGGTTTCTATCGTTTCATATCGATCATGAATCCTTTAACATACTTCCTGAAAGAACCTATGTGCATGTTCTATTTGCCTCCAATGAGTACATTTTGTCTCTTGATTTATACTATAGTACTTCATATTTTTTCTTAAAAACTAATTTTTCAAACTATCATCTAATAATCTAATTTGAGGAGTACAAGCATTGATAATATTTATAGGATCTTTAATGATAAACTTACTATTATCATTCTATCACTAACTTATTAGGATTTGGCAATTTTATGTTTTAACTTTCTATTTCTTACTATCCTCACCCCATTCCTATTATTAATCTCCAAACATGGAACATAATTTATAGCATTTCTCAATTTTCTTGATTCCTCTTTTTTTTTTAGATTCTGGCAAACAACCAGTACTGATCTTTTTTTTATTTTTTATTTTTTATCTTTATATTTGACTTCACTAATTCAGTTATCTTCCCTCAACTAATCATCTTATCTTCTCATTTGAAGTACCAAAGTTTCACTTAAGAAATCTATTCTTAATTTTATGTTTGGTCTACCATTTCTTAATCATATTCAAGTTGTTACAACACCTACTGGTGACATCCTTGACAACCCTTGCTTATTTTTTTGTAGCAGTTACTTGTGGCATCCTAGACAACCCTTGCTTATTTTTTTGTAGCAGTTACTTGTGGCATCCTAGACAACCCTTACTTACTTTTCACATTAATTTACTGGTTAAGATTTTGTACATCACTTGCATATGACGTCTTTGTAAATTGTTGCCTTTTTTTTTCATGACAATTGTCTAAAATTACGGAGTAATGCTTTTTGAGATAATTTAGAATTAATAAATTTTAAATTTAAATTTATTTTTTTTATTTTGTTTTAAAATTTATGGTTGTCAATCAACTTATAATTTGGAACTTTCTCATCCAAACCTTGAATTGATATAATCGTTCTTTTTAATGAGATACATATCTCCATAAATTTTCATTTTCCTATTTATTTTTTAATTGAGAATAGCAACTGATTTTCCTAAGTTTAAAGTTATAATCCAAAAAGACCAGTTGTCGTATTTATTATATTACATTTTGTGGGAATAAGAATATGTCTGTCTGAATCGATTCTTAGAAGTTTGACCACACCTATTTTACTACTTGAAGCATAATGCCAATCATTGACCTATTTAGTGTCCTAGCATGCAATGCATCTTTTTCATCGCGTTTTGCTTGTGGTAAAGACAACTGAAAAGGTTACCAGCTGTTTCTTTGTTTTACTCTTTCTTAGTGAAAGTGACTTGCTATCCATCGGAGTGTTACTCTTCAATTATCATACAAAGGCAGAATTGCATACCGTTTTATTTCTTTAGATTTTGTAAGGTTGATTATCGTCTGTTGTAGTGGGTAGGTTGTATCATATGTTGAATATTAACCATGTATTAGTTTTTTGAGATTTTATTCCTTACATTGAATTATAAAATAAGTGTTTATAAGGTAATATAAATTTGTGCTCTTCATTTGTTTATTTATGTTTATTTATCTGACTTATGGCGTTGATTGTTATTTGGTAAAGCACTGATATCTTTATTATGTGAGCTAATGAATATATTTTTAATTGCTTATGAGACTTCCTTTTGTGATCATCTACTACTAATACTCTCTCTCTCTCTCTCTCTCTCTCTCTCCATGTTTTCTTAGTGAAACTAATTATTTGCATCATGACATCTTTTTCAAGACCATTTTACTTGTGCGCAAGGCTTTCTTGACCATCACACTGTTATTACTTGTACCTGATTCAAAAAAGCTTTAAGATTTCCAGGGGGCAGCTGATGAGTTCATTTTGGATCTTGTTGAGCAGTGCTCTTTTCAGAAGCAGCGAGTCATGCATCTTGTGATGACCTGCCAGTAAGAAGTCACGATAGCTTTTCTTGTAACTACATGCTTTAGAATTTGCCTAATTTAACATGATGTGGTCATTCAATTACCTTTATCCAACAGATTTACCAAATATCTCTTGGAACTAAGGTCGTAAGAATTTTTTATTTTATTGTTTTGATATCCTATTGAATTTGACAATTTTGAACTGTAAATTGAACTCCATAATTCATTTTCTTAGCAGAATGCATGTAGCTGAACTGTTATGGGATGCATTTTGTTAATCCTGACTAGTCTCTATTTCTAATTAATAAAAGCATTGGTAGGTAGAAATATCTTGAGGCTCCATCAATTTGGATTAGAAATAATAAATAGTCATCGAATAAGAAAAGTTCTCATTGTAGGAAACTTGAAAATGGAATCATTTTGTTATAGTCCAACACGTTTAAATTTGCAAAAGTAGATTAAATACTGAATTGAACCTTCATTTTCATAGATTTTCATTTTACTTACTTGACTGTTCAAAAGAAATTTAAAATGCCAATGGTATATAATTAATGCATGTCAATTATTTGTGTGAATGATTTTTCTGTTTACATTCATAGGTGATGGTGCCCAACGAAATTCCTCCAACACTAATGGGTCAAAAAGGAGAGCATACGATTTTCGACGATTCAAATTAGTAAAGAAAAGGGTTGAATGGGTATTCTTTACTTAGAATTATAGACTCAAAAGATTGATTTGCATTATCAACATTTCACTAAATCGCAATCAACCAAACCCGATTAGTCATGATGGTTCCACAAAGGGTTTACTTCAAAACCGACTGATCCTAAAAAAGGAAAGAGTATGATTTTTTGACGAGTCGACCTAAAACAGGAGTTATCTTTGTTTTAATCTATTGACTCAAAGGATTGACTTTGAAATTAACCTTGACTAACTCAAATTCAATCAAACCTAGACCACATCGAGATGGTTCCACAACAGGTTTCCTTCAACATCGATGGATCTAGAGCTCAAAAAGGCCTGTGGAAAAGTCTGAACAACATCAGACTAGGTCCCAAAATTATGACATTAGTGAGAGTAAGGATTCAAAACACTTGATCATATTTAGACTAGAAAGCTCAAGGCCTCACATCTACCTAAAGAGGTGCACAGGGTAATTAGTCCAGGATGAAAAACCACAGACATTTTCAAAGCCTGGAAACTAATTAAAAGATATTCAGTAAACTTGAGTACATATGATGAAAAGCGCACGACCGACTTTCACCCTAGGAGGTAAAGAAGGTGATTTGATTGAGTTAGAACCTCTATAAGATGATTAGATCGGAATGGAAAGCACAAGATTGACATCTAAATCAAGAACTAATTAAAGTAAGATATAAAACGTTTTAATTTTAAAAATTTTGTTTTAAAAGATTCAAAACATTTCACTTTCAATGCGATTAGATCGGAATGGAAAACGCACAACTGACATCCAATCTAAGAGCTAATCAAAGAAAGATATTCGCTTAAATACATTAGGGCAGAAAGCACTGTCGGCCGCTGAAGTTTTGGAAATTGTTTTTTGTTGTTTGGGATTTAAGATTTAATTTAATATATATATATTAGTTTTGAAACCTTATTACGTTGGAAAGAAAAGCACAATGACTCACATCTAGCCCAAGAGGTAGAAGGGGCGTCACATTAGGAAGGAAAGCGCAAGAACTTACATCCAACCTAATAGGTGACGAAAAAGGAAACGACAGAAGGAATCATACAACCCTGCACCGACTCCAGGAAAATCTTACTACATTGGGAAGGAAAGCACAGAGACTCACATCTAGCCCAAGACGTAGAAGGGGTGTCACATTAGGAAGGACAGCGCAATGATTCACATCAAACCTAATAGGTGACGGAAAAGGAAAAGACAGAAGAAATCGGACGACCCTGTACCGACTCCAGGAAAACCTTGCTACATTGGGAAGGAAAGCGCAATGACTCACATCCAACCCAATAAGTAGAAGGGGTGTCACATTAGGAAGTAAAGCGCAAGGACTCATATCCAACCTAAGAGGTGACGAAAAAGGAAAAGACAAAAGAAATCGGACGACCCTGCACCGACTCCAGGAAAACTTTACTATGTTGGGAAGGAAAGCACAAGGACTCACATCCAACCCAAGAGGTAGAAGGGGCGTCACATTGGGAAGGAAAGCGCAATGACTCACATCCAACCTAATAGGTGACGAAAAAGGAAATGACGGAAGGAATCAGACGACCCTGCACCGACTCCAGGAAACCTTACTACATTGGGAAGGAAAGCAGAAGGACTCACATCCAGCCTAAGAGGTAGAAGGGGTGTCATATTAGGAAGGAAAGCGCAATGACTCACATCTAACCTAATAGGTGACGGAAAAGGAAAAGACAGAAGGAATCGGACGACCCTGCATCGACTCCGAGAAAACCTTGCTACATTGGGAATGAAAGCGCAAGGATTCACATCCAACTCAGGAGGTAGAACGGGTGTTATATTAGGAAGGAAAGTGCAAGGACTCACATTCAACCTAAGAGGTGACGGAAAAGGAAAAGACAAAAGAAATCGGACGACCCTGCACCGACTCCAGAAAAACTTTACTACGTTGGGAAGGAAAGCAAAGGAACTCACATCCAACCCAAGAGGTAGAAGGGGCGTCACATTAGGAAGGAAAACGCAAGGACTCACATCCAACCTAATAGGTGACGGAAAAGGAAAAGACAGAAAGAATCGGACGACCCTGCACCGACTCCAGGAAAATCCTACTACATTGGGAAGGAAAGCGCAAGGACTCACATACAACCCTAGAGGTAGAAGAGGTGTCACATTAGGAAGGAAAGCGCAAGGACTCTCATCCAAGCTAAGAGGTGAAGGAAAAGGAAAAGACAAAAGGAAAAAACAATGCAGAGTAAAGAAACTTACGAAGCTCGCGAAGAGAACGGAGAATTCGAGTGAGTTAATTAAGGAGAGCGAGGAATTTAAATTTCGTTGTAAATTTCATCATCTTTCTTCTTCTTTTGTGGTTTTAAATTTTCTTGATATTGCAAATTTTTATTTCATTCTTTTTTTCTTTTTTGTTTTTTTATGAAGTATATTCCTGTTTCGTTCTTTGTTCATTTTAATTTTGGACCAACGTATGGTCCTGCGGCTTTCATTCGTAGCGTAACTGTAAATATATTCTAACAAGAGTATCTGACTTGCAGAAAAAAGGAACTTCTTCATTGATTCTGATTCAAAATGTAGTACAACTGATGTCATTCTGAAAAGAACATCAAAAATATTTGTAGTATATCTGAAAGTAGACCGAGACATCACGTGCTGCACGGCAAACTGACACAAAACAGTAGACACATGCTCTCTGAGGTCACAATGTGAACAAGCCAACCTACCAGGCTGCGCTCCAGAACAAAAGTCCCCTTACGTACGCCTAAAAGTACGGCTATGTCACAGTGGCAGTGGACGGAGGCCCTTCAATTCTGGGTCTGGCTCGTAGGTGTACGGTGCTTTGTCCATGTCCATCCTCTTGAAAGTAACTGAAACTCACTGGTATCTGACTCCCGGGATGCAGTGCTTAGCTAGATCTGCTCCATTTCCTTTCAAGACTAAGACGGATCCAACTGACAGTGGAATCTTCAGAGAACCTCTGAATTCCCCTGGTCCAACAATCTGTATCTTCCTTCCGAAGAGAATGTCGCTCTGGCTAAGAAACGAGGCTGTGCATAAAGGCCTGACGAAATCGTGGTGGTCGATGTGAGGCGGGATGCAGTCCCCTTCCTCATAGATATTGATTATACAACTATTTAGAATGCAGTCGACTGGCAACACGTGCCATTCCACCATTCTCTTGACCATCTTCTTAATTTCTGGCGACATTTCATCCACCTCATCATGCTGTAAAAGAATTAAATAAGGTTTATATTACTTGGAGTTATAAAGCTCCTTATAGAGGCAATCCCCTACAGTCAATTACTCCTCAAATGATCGAAGTCATCTGAGAGAACTCTCTATTTAGATCAGGGGTATCTATCTTCATTAATTTAAGAGGTAGGATTTTCAACGAAGTGTGGCAGTAGGAAATCCAATGGGTGAAAGGTGCAATGTGGAACAATTTTGATAGGAATCCAAATGAAAGAAAGGTAGGGGATGCCACGGATCTCGAGGAGACCCTCGATGACGTCCCAGACTATCCTATTGTTGGGCTTTAAATTTGGAAATAAATTTATTTAAGTTTCAATCATGCCAATTAATTATAGGAATTACATTTACATAACATCCCGATTATGCAAATAACCTGAATGATAGGAGGATTTACGCCGTATCGAACGACGAATCCTAAGCGAGTTAGGGCTTATATTGCACAGCAAGGCTGTGCAAAGGCCTAAAAGAAAAGGTGAAGATTTATGTCGCACTAGGCGGACTACCTCGAAGTCCTATGACTTGTTATTTAGACTAAGGGAAGGTTTTCTGATGTAGACACAAGTTTTACTGTTGAAGATGACCGTGCTGCCCTCGAAGTCATGCTCCGTACTCCACGTCGTAGCAGTGTTGCAGTTCAGATTCAAAGTTTAAATTTTTAAAAGTGGACATGTAAACTGTTATGTCGAAGAATTATTTTATTTTATTATTTCCCTTTTTATTAATATTTTATTGCAAATGTGAGTGTATACTACAGTAACAGGAGCAGTAATAGAAGAAAGCAGGAAAACAGGTATATGCTATGCCAAGCAGTAAACTGACAGGAGTATGTGCCAAAAATAAAACATACTATAAGAAATGGCAGTGAAACATGTGTCACGAGTGAAGTGCGATGCTAAACACGTGTGTAACAATGAACACGTCTTACGCTGCTAGTAAATATATGCCGAGAAGAAAACATGTTATACTAACAGGTATATGTGTTGAAAAAGTAAAACATGTAACGCGGTAAAGAAAATAAGTAACAGTGCTACAATTATACCGTAGGCGCTGATTACCCGCAATATATTGCTACCTGTTTATTATTTTCATTTTATTTCCTGTAAGAAATGGATTAGCACAAAAAAAGGAACCAGAGTAGCCATAGTAAGGAAAACCTGAGTAAAGGTGCTACTGTATGTGTAGGAAATGTGAAGTATGAAATCCGGTGGTAAATCCAAAAAGTAAGCGAAAGGAAGAAAAAACTCAAAAGAAAGATGAAAGAGAACAAAGAAAATCGAAAAAGAAAGAAAAGAAGTCCCGTGGAAACCCTCAAAGAAAATCACGAACAAACACGAAAAGGTCGTAGCAAAAACTACAAAACACTAAAAGGCTCATAGACGTCTCGCTAAACTCACAGAAGACCGTAAGAAAGCCATGAGGCATCTGAAAAAAGACCGTAAGAAAGCCATGGGGCATCTGAAAAAGGACCGTAAGCATGATGGCGGGGAGGACTCAGAGTTGGGCTGTGTGCGTCCCAATCTTGGATAAGAGCTACCGGACCGACACCCTACAGAGGACAGTCCTAACCTCGACTCGAGTAATTAGCCGTGGACCTTTACTAATTTTCATTCATTTTAGTTTGCATGCATATAAAATTTATAGGTGAGAAGTAATTTTGTTGTAGGAGAAATTTTGCTTTAACATATTTATTTTTATAAAGTAGTACAGTCTACAGGCCAACCAACTGTTATCCTTTGAAACAACTTCAAAAAACTTATTTTCATTAACTTATATTTACCACTATTCTAATATATTAATTCCTTAATTAATGTATTATAATTTTGTCACACACCCTAACATCTCTCATTTACATCAAGCATTAGTTAATAAAGAGAGTTTTGTTCCCCAACACTTGAGTTCAAGTAACCTAATCGACCTAATTATAAATTTTAAAATTTATTATTTTATACAAATAAATCTTTGTTATTATTTTTGTCACGCTATATCCTAGGAGCTTTAAATTATTAACGTTGGAGTAGACAGTCTGACAATAATATGATATTAGTCTAACATTTACAACAATCCATGACATTCTTCCAAACAATAATGGGCCACTAAATCTTAAAATGTCTAATGTCTTCCAAATCAAATATCAAAATTCAATTGCAACAACAATTCAATAAAGAAACTTAACGCAAGATAAAAAGATTTTCCTTATATATATTTTTACCCAATTTATAATAATTTACAATAGTATCATATTGGTCTAACATTTACAACAATTTTAACCACACCTCTTCTGTAAACATACTCTCACATCAACAATTTAAACTTGAAATTAACCACTAAACGACAATTTAAGTTATACAACAATTTAATGAATAATTACAATTCTACTCTATATTAGTCTTTTTTGTTATCAAATATTAAAATTTTTAAATATTTTGCATTTCATTTAAGAGAAATAATGTAATATTTTTATTTAAGAAAGTATCTAAGGAGCACCGTATAAAATATTATACCAACTAAGGAGAACTTATTTCCAGTTTTTTTATTTTTTTTTCCAAGCTTTTTTTATTTTTCATTTTTGTGCATAATTATAATAGCATCTCTAGCTAGTATCATAAGGGGGTGACTCTTGTGATAAACTTGTGCATTTATTTTTCATTTAATTTGCATTTAAGTTTCTTTTAATCATTGGTATATTTGTTTCACTTCTATGCAAATGCACTATAAGGAACATTTTAAAACATTAAATATTCATTTTATTTGTCTTTTTTATCTAGTCCTTGAAACTTGAAATGCATTATAAGAAATGAACGTACTGAACTTAGTACAAGCAGAAAAGTAACTACTCACCTTAGCTCTTAGATTTGTTTTGCCCATTAATCTATAGCCTTCAATTTCCCTAGTGTAGTACTTAATCACATAAATTTATTTTTTCAGTTTTATTGTTTACTACAAAATATGATACTATATTCTTAAAAAGTTAACTATATTTAATCTGTAATTATTCTCTCTTTAAATTTGCTAAATTTGGAGCTGAAGATCTCTAAGTTAATTATAACAAGGGCATAATTTTTGCATTATAATGTTTCTGAATAAATTTCTTACCTCAGTACGTTGTTCCTTTGCACCTTTGCATCACCCCTCGTCAACATCTCATTGTTCGAATTCCCTAATCACCTCTACTAATCTATTATTGTCCTCCAGCCAAATATGTTTTTTCAATTTTGAATTCATTCAAAACCTAAATAGATATACAATAAAATGATTATAAGTAGTTTTCTGCATTTGAAAACGTACAAGATATGTTTGGGTAAATTGCGTTTTGGCAGCTTATTCATTTTCAAAATGCTGAAAACAACGTTTTCACACCGCACCTATCTAGGTGCGGGGGCAGCTTTCTAGCTACGGCTTCGTTTATCCAAAAAATAAAAATTTGTAATAACCACCGCACAGCTTATCAGCAAATTATTTTTAATCAGCTTATCAGCAGATTATTTAATAAGCTGCAGCTGCCCCAAACACTTACCTCAATTTCTCCCTTTTTTTTTTTTAGCAAAGTTAATGCCCTTTCAACCTTTAGATTATCATACCCTTCCACTTTCAATCCCTGATATTATTTAATAAAACTACTAAAATTAATAATTAACAAATGTTACGTTAAAGTAATAATTTTTTGAAAGTTAATAATAAACCGCTAACCTTTCTTTTAAAAGGTCGGTTCGTTGACTTTGTCTACTTCCTACATACATGATGTTGCATTCTCGTATCTTCTTCGTCTCACTCTCACAACACTACACTGCACACTGTAACAACCCAAACTTTCACCCATCAAGATATTATCCACCCTGGCCAATGGCCTTATGGTTTTATTCCATTGGTTTAACATCCCAAGAGGTCATCCGTCCCGGGAGTGCTCTGGTACAGAGTACACTTAACTTTGCATTTTTTTAATAAAATTCTAATATTTACACCAAAAGCCACCTCATACACTTGATGCTCGTCTCCCACATGTCAATGTTGCTAGTCTTATTTGTCACCGACACTACAACACCAATATGTGGCATTGATCTCCCGTTCATAAATTATCTTCTAAAGGTGACGTTGCACAACCCGCCCGATCACCTACCCTAGCTTAATTTCTTATCTGTGCACTTGTCTTGATTGTTCATCAACCATAAGAGAATCCACTGCAGATGACATCATTTTCTTCTTCTGTGCATGGCTCGACTTCCCACGTGATTTTGTTTCTTTTGTTTATCTCTTGCTCGTGTCTTTGCTTTACTTTGATTGTCTCGCTGTAATAGTTCAGAGTGAATGGATCCTCTCCTTCACCCTTTAATAATGGAACCGATCCGCTGGCTTTGTCAAACCAAGAAAACCAGTTCAAAAATTTCCTTATTTATTTTTTCAGTTATAACAGTTCAAGTCTTACTATTGTATAAGTTAGAATATATCTTATAATGCTGAATAAATATTTTAAAAATGCTTAACTGCCAATGCAAAATTCATGTGTTTATCTTTCTTGAAAAACAATTTTAGGAATTGTGAATGAAATCCCAACATTTTGGCTTTCTTTATTTTATTTTACCTATCTTTTCCTTCAACCTTCACCGGTTGTAATCAATTTCTTCATAAACTTATGCAATCAAATTTTTATCCAATTTAGCTTGAGGGTTGTATTATTTTGCTTATTATTTTTCTTTCGTCCACTATCAGTATGTGTAATGCCATTTTATCTGTCATTAAACCCATTAGTCTTTCTAGTTTTCTCTATTCTTTCTTTGTGGCTGCTATTCTTATTCTTTTTCCAGTAATTAAAGACAACTCAAATCTGTCTAATCTATATTAGGTTTAATTTAGTTTAATCATATTTTAAAAATTTTTGAAGTTTGTTAAGTCATCTTTTGGTTGATGCAGTTAGACACGCATTGGTGTTAAAATCTAGAAACGTTCTTAGAACTCCATTACTGTTGATGAATTTGCTTTTTTAATCAAAATAAGTAAAAATAAATTATTATTTTCTGAAAACTGTTTCTATTTACGAAGAACTAAATATGCCTTTATTGTTTTTCATTTCTCTTTAGTTTCTTGCAAGAACTTGTGTGTATTTAGTACTTTGCAAATAGTAATTGCTATTGCCAAATCTATGATCTGAAGTTCCGTTGTACTAATAAAATCAGCGGAGTTCTGAAGTCTCCATTTTTCTTTGTAATTTCTCCAGTGATGAGAAGGTGATTGCACATGCTATTGAGTTAAATGAGCAACTCGGTAAAGTTCTAACCCTGCATGATTCACTCCTTTCTTCGCGAGCTCTTGCTACAAGTTGCTTATTTATTAATGAAGAAGCAGAGGAGAATGAAGAACTTCGTAGGTACTATTCTTTTCTAAAAGTCATCATGTTTGATTGCCTGCAAACATGCTATATGAGAAATAAAACAGCAGATGTCTTTGAAACACCTTCAATGTGTTCTATAGCTTTTTATAGTTAAACCTGATGGATCAATAAGAGTTAACTTTTTTACAACATATTATGTACTTACAGACTGTCGAGTGTTAATATGAATATATGAATTTTAAAGATGTTGATGTTGTGCTATGTTGCACAGATGGACCCCACACATACACAACACGACACGAGTACATGATACATCTATTATTGAATAATATAGGATACGGATATGAGTCAAATACGGCATTATAATAAAAATTATTATAATCTATGTATAATTTAATAAACAAAAATATTAAGAATAATACAAAAGAAAAAATAAGAAATTTAATAGTATCATCTTTTCAAAATTAATAACTCATTTTATCTCATATAATCTTTTTATATTTTATTTTTTATATTTAAAAAAAAATCAAACTGTATTTAAAAAAAATCAAAATAATAAATGATATTTTGAGTGTTTCTAAAAACAACTATCAAAATCAAACATGTTTTAATTTAAATCATAATATAAAAAAAGTAAACTTAAATATAAAAAAGTGAATAAACAAGAATAATTATGATCTTAAATGTTCATAGTCATAGATAATTGTTTAGTGTATGACATACAAAAAGAAAGCATATATTATCTTTTATTACATCAAGATTTAATTCTTCTTAATCAATTATTTATTAAAAGCATAAAAGGATTATTGATATTTTTGGAACCAAAGTCTTATGTATTTATATAGCTAACACCTAAATTTTGAATTTTACATTTATGCCACCAAAATCTTTCATATTATATCTAATATACTAATATTTTCAGTTTTGAAAAGTGAAATATACATTTTTTGGTGCATATATATATATATATATAAAGTTGACATAAATGTAAAAATTATAATTTAGGTGTTATATAAATACATAAATATTAATTGTTATTTATATATATCTTCCTTTTATTTTACATAAAAATATATATATTTTTAATTTTAGTCTTAAAAATGTTCTTCGTAAAATTTTTAATTCATTAATTTAGGTCACACGAGTTTGACATGCGACGTGTGGTGTCCTCTTTTTATTAAATATTATCTAAATATGACATTTTTATGATATGTTCGACATTGTCAGAGTCGTGTTGAAACCCTGTCGTTGTCTGATACGTGTCCTACACTGCATTGATCTTTAATTTGACTGTGCTTCATGATGTTATGTTATCACTTATTATTGATCATCTCAACATATTTCCAGGATTTATATGAATGAGTAGATGCCATCTTTTTTTGAAGAATTAAAATCTTATATTTCACTCAATGTTTGTTAATGAAAGTTTAGCCATGAATGTTGTCTTTTATTTATAGTATTTTTAAGTCAATTCTTTTAAACTCAAAAACTGACCTGCTATAAATTTTACTATCAAAGTGCATCTTTCAGTGTTCTATATACATTTTGGAAATTACCAGAGAAGTAACTCAAATTTTTTTAGAAATTTTTTTATTGACTATTGTAAATAGTCCATGCGTGGTTACCACATTAACCCGTAGTTCTTCATTCTCATTATCAGATGCACATACTATCTATTTTAGCATAGACCAGGTCATTTTCACGTAGAATGTTTTTACAGGATAGCTAAAGCAATTTGGAGTGCTAAAATATCTTCAAAATTCCTTACCTTTTTCCGAAGGTAGATTCACGTGATAACTAAGTTCTAACATGGCGATAATCCCGAATTTACTAAATCCGACCTGAAGGTGGATTCAAGGGAATGACTTGCTTTGTATCGTCCTTCGTACCTCGTCTCATTCTTCCTAGCTATCTCGTTAGTAGCTCGTCACACAAAGGAAGAGAAGATCGAAGATTGTCGCTTCTGTCGTCCCTCTCTGCATACGAGAAGGTTGCATACACTTTCTCCTAACTGATCTCTTGCCATTGCCTCTGTCGCACACTGCCTCCGTCATCATCGCACGTCGCACATGGCCTTCTTCCTTGTTGTTTGCAGCCATAGGTTAGCAATTCCATTTGATCATTTTGTTTGTATCTAGATAGGCCGAATAGCTGTAGGGCCATCAAAATGGACAAACAGAAGTGATAGTTTGGTCGCCCTTGTTTTCAAATGCGGCCAATTTTATGAGTCTCCTTACTCCTAAAATCTCAGGATAACATTTTCTTAATTGTCTTCCTTGAAAATTAGGGTCTGTTTGGTTCGGATGTAGCTTTTCAGAACTGTAGTCTGCAATTGTATCGCCCCAGAAACGTTAGCCATGAGAAGTGCATTGTCTGTTTGGTTCGTAGTAATGGTAAAAACAATCGCAGGAGCGATTTTTTGTAAAAATAATCAGACTGCCCCTTGTCGGCCAGCTTTTTTTTTCAATTTTTGAAAGAATATAAAATTTTAGTGATTTAGTTTAATATAAAAGATATATGATTTTGAAAATAGTTTTGAAAATAGTGTATTTTAATTTTGAAAAAAAAAATGAGACCGCCTGGATCTCATTTGTCCAGTAATTTGCATAATCGTGCCCGGTGTCACAAATGATACACTTTCTCGAAAGATTAATGTATCATGCGACGGATAGACCCAATCATACGAACTAAAGGACTCGTGACATCCGTTTGATCTGCGAATCTTTATGTGTGACCGACAGAGTTCCCTACCTAATAGAAGGACTAGGTAGGGTTTATTTTACCCAGGTTCCGAGCTCCCTATGAGGCAAGCCCTCTATAGTTAATTACATCCCGAATGACGTAGTGTCACTTGAGAAAACTCTCGATAATGATCGGTGGTTTTGTCTTCGAGAATTCAAGGGTTTAGGTTTTCACGGTAGGACGTGGAAAAGCAAGTAGGAGTGACTCAAACGGGAACAGTTATTTCCGGGAGTCCAAAGAAAGAAAAGGTAGGGGATGTCACGGATCCGAGCGAACCCAGGTGACTTCCCAACTATCACATGGTGCGGCTGCGTTTTGGAGAAGATATTATTTAATTGTTTAATCATCGTCGATTTTATTATTTGAGACTTACACTTGCATAATACCCAATCATGCAAATAGCCCGCAGAGATATGAGGGTTTACGTCGTACCGTACGACAACCTCGGAACCTAAAGCGAGTTAGGACTTACATTGTGCAACACGGTTGCACAGAAGCCTAAAGAGGAGAGTGAGGGTTTACGCCGCATTGGACGAGCTACCTCGAAGTCCTATATGTTGTTATTTAAACGAGGAAGAGTTTTGTTGAAGAAGATCCTCTTGTTGCTCAATCCAAGCTCTCATTGTCTTGCCACGGAGTTAGCTCCAAGCTTTCATTGAAGTAACGGTCTTAAGGTCTCAGGTTCAAACGGTTTTGCTCAAATGTGTTTCAGATGTTTCGGGTTTTGTTGTTGTTTTCAGTTTGCATGCAGAGTAAAGTAAATTGTTGGCGAATAAAAGTGCTTGGGAAGTAAAGTGCGAGTAAAGTAGACAAATGAAATTACGATGACTTAAAATGTAAATGTGTACCCAGGCATCCGCTACCGTCGTATGATTTGTATTGCAGACGTGTATGATTTGCGAGTGGATTTAAATAAACTTGCGTAGAAGTAAGCAGAGCAAGAAAACCCGACACGAAAGTCGGAAAATAAAGAAAACAAGTCGTAGAAATCGTGAGCAAAACTCGCAATCACATATGGAAAACCGGAACTAGGTATAAGACATCAGTAGAGGTGGGGGCTCAGAGCTTGGTCGTGTCTTATCCGACCTTGGATAAGAGTTACCAACCCGACGCTCTAAGGAGGGCAGTCCTTAACCCAATCCAAGTGACTAACCATGGACCTTTATATATTTTATAAGAAATAGATTCTTTGATTTTCATGCAAAAATTGCTGTTTAATTTTTTTATGCAGAGTTCTTTTTAACAAGCAAAAGAGATTTTTGTTTTATTATTATTTTCTTTTTTATAAGTATTTTGTAAAATTATATAGTCCACAGGCTGGTCACTCTAATCGTGCTAGGACTACTAACGACCTAAGATCGTCGGGGGAAACGATCTCACCAAGGGTCGGCGAATAGTATCATCGGTCCTTTCCTCTCCCTTATTGAAGGTCTTCGAGGTAGGGGATACTATCCTAATTATCCCTCGAATCCCTCGTATCCCTCGTATAGCACACATAAGCATTATCATCATCGCCCTCGCCACCTAGACCTCAGACTCACACCAGTCCGATGATCCATATGTGGCAAAACAAATGTCCCCAATTGCCAGGAGGATTTGAGCGTAATGTTCAAGCTCAAATCCCGGTGCATTGGGTTTCAATATTGGTTAAGTCATTTTAGGGAATTCAACATTTGATTTAGTTAAGGAAGGGTGAACCATGCCTCGGTGCGTCCCCGTGTCTAGTGTCTTGAACAGCTTGTGAATTAGGGTCAGGTGCCTAGTTTCACTGTGTATTCGAGGATTAGGTTAATGGGTTCTTACCATGGGGAGTGCTCCTAAGGTCTAGGAAGCCTATGCTGAGGATTAGGTGGATGGGTTCTCACCTAAGGGTGTGCTCCTAACTCTAGGAAGCCTATGCTGAGGATCAGGTGGATGGGTTCTCACCTAAGGGTGTGCTCCTAACTCTAGAAGCTCTATCGTCGAGGATTAGGTGGGTGACTCTCACCTAGGGTGTGCTCCTAGGTCCAGGAAGCCTATCGTTGTGGGATTAAGTAAAGGGGCTTCATATAAGGTGTGCACCTAAATCCAAGGAATCTACACTTTGACTCTTGCCTGAAGTGATTAAGAGTGTTTTACCCTTCCTCAAGCTAAATCAGAAATCCCCCTTTTTGTGACTTAACCGTTTAAAACAACAATAAAATAAGAAAATAATAAAAAAGAATGAAGAAAACGGAGAAGGCCGGCTCACTTCCAAAAACTAGCAAAAGCTAAAAGGGAAGAAAATGCAAGTGATTCGGGCCGACTCGAAAGCGTTTTAAATAACAATCACATGAAACCCAAAACAATGAGACAAAGGGCCCCCTAAAGCTGCAGTTCCAAACAAGTGGATGAAAGCCCTCGAATAGTCATTTCAAAAAGCCCCAAAGGACCACTTCAAAAGTTCCCCAAACAACTATTTAAAAGGATCAAAGCAACTATTGAAAATGCTTCAAACGACCATTTATAAAGAGTTACAAACAACACTTGAAAACAACTCCAAATAACATTTTAAAAGCTCAAAGATAGCACTTAAAACAAATTCAATCAACATAGGAAACATCCTCAAAGTAACGATTTATAGTACTTAAAAATCAGCATACAAAGGCACCCCAAACAACGCCCTTGACTCCCGCAATCAGCATTAAAATGGTGCACAATTGATATCAATGAGAGCATGAAAGAATATTAAGAAAACTCGCATAATACTACTCGATCCTTATGTATTTTCATCCATGCAATTAGATAACTTCGATGTGATTTGAAAAATATTCTCCCGACACTTCTTCCATCATGTAATGTTGATATGCAAAGCTATATCTTACAATCCAAATTCAATTATCACTACACATAATTCCGTATCCTCAAATTCCTTAAATAAAATGCAATCAAAGCAAGGAACTGTAGATATTAAATATGTGAATATATTATGATTTAGCGATAGATATATAAATTGAGGTTCTGATTTAAGCAAATAAATATATATGGATCAAGTAACATGTATGCAAATGTCACAATTTCTCTTGTAAATAACAAGGGTGTGCTAAAAAAGCACGAGAGAATTAAAGGGGAGCAATCAATTAATACATAGTGAGATGGAACCAAAATAAATGAGTTAGAAAAATACGACCTTGATTGGAGGAAGCACAGGCAGTTGCAGCGAGGAGAAAGGTCCGTGCCTTTCGGTTTGTAGTGCAGGAAGCAGCAGACAAGTGGCTCCTGGTCACTGAGGCGCCAAACAGTGAAAGCAGGCGAGTGGTTCCTCGAACGGGGCTTCTGTTCGCGGGGAAGAGGCGAAGCAGTTCTCGGTGCAGGGAGACGAGCAGGTAGGTCGGGGTCGAGGGCTTCAGGCGGCGGGGCTTTGAGCAGGAGGAAGCGAGTCGGAGTGGAAGGTGGCGAGGCGGAGATGCGTTGGTTTCGAACAGAGGAGGAGCGGGATCGAGGCTAGCAGGTGAGTGAAGGCGTCGAGCAGGCGCAGGATTCAGACGCGGGATCGAGCGAGGAAGTCGTGCGCAGTGAAGGAGGCGAGCGTGTTGAGCGGTCTCGTGCGGGGGAGATGGAGGCGAGCGGCGGTTCTGCACGCGGTCGAGCGGGAGCGTCGAGCAGATCGTGAGGGAGGAGCGGGACTCGAATCAGGGGAGATCGGGTGTGAGGAAGATGGCCGCGAGGGAAGACGGGCGTGCGTGAGGCGAACGAGAGAGGGAGGCGGCTCGGTGCAGGGAGACGGTTCGGTGCAGGGAGATGGGCGTGCGTGAGGAAGACGGGACGATCGATCGAGAACCAGCGGGAGAGAGAGGAGCGGGAGAGCTAATGACGAATCCAGGGAGAAGCCACCCCGCCTAATTCTATAGCCGCGCTTCGAAATTGTCCGTTACAGGACATTAGGCGGGCTATTAAATTATTACCATGTGCAGAGGAGCCTCAATTAGAAAATATTAACACTTAATTATATTTAATTAATGTGTGATTAAATGACTTATTTGAATTTTGAATTTGAAATTCAAAATTAGAAGAGCTGAGGTGATTAGCCCGAATTCAACCCTGCTCAAACCCGAATTGAACCTGAGTCGAGCTTGGACCCGCCTCCCGCAAATTAAAAAAAATGTGCATCGATTTTCGTGCCGATTGCGCGCGTGCGAAACCATGTCAATATGGGTATCCTTCTTAGCTAAAGTCGACGTCCCAGACGCATCGGTGCGGTCCGTTTCGTCATCCGAGGTCGTCCGGACAAGTTCGCCGACGATCGGGCCAAAAAGTGTCGAATTGTGATGTATGTGAGTGCCGAGACGCGGTGATTCCCCAAGGGCCGCCCTCGTTCATGTAGGAACTCGACTTCGAGTTTCACTTGTTCGGTCCTAATCAACTTAGCGCAATGCCGAGGATTTGGGACCGTTTCGTGAGGCTCGGAGGAGTGAGAATTGGCTCGAATTTTCTAAGTGGTGTGGTCCCGTACTAGTCCTCTAAGATGGTCAATAAGGAACTCCTAAAGCTAGATCCTAGGGTCTAAGAGGAATATCCTAAGACCTCACTAAAATGAGGTCAACACCCCTGTCTGTTAAAACTGTTTGAAATTTATGTTGGTAAGTTTAATGAATACATAAAAATTGAAAAAAATTATGTTTTATTTATTCAAACGAAAGTAATTGATTTTTATATATCTATATATTTTAAAAGTATGAAAAGATGTGTTTACATATATTTATGGTGAATATTTTGAAGTTTTATTTATTTGTAAACATATATATATTTAAAATATATTATTTTTGAAGTATATTTTGAAGTTTTATTTATTTGTAAAGATTTTAAAAGTATGAAAATATGTGTTGACATATATTTATAGTGGATATTTTGAAGTTTTATTTATTTGAAAACATATGTTTATAAATTTTTTTTGTAAAATATTATTTACACAAGTATTAAAAATTTTTTAGTTTTGAATCATCTAATTGCAAAAGATTTGAAACTAAAAAACATTATGTTATCGATTGCATATCCCAAAAAGTCATAAAATTCTGCAGATGTACATAGTGTCTTCTCAAGCACGTGCTAGTAGCAGTATAGTGAAAAAAACTGTAGGACTATTACAGCAACAATTAACACGATAATAATGTTCATTTTAGTTTGAGTTGCTGTAGCTCCTGTGTCACAACGTCTTCTGGTGAAGCCGTCCACTCCCTAACATCGGACTCCTGAGAATCCGGTAAACTGTCCGCTCATCGGAAGAAACCGCATTGCTCTGGAATGTTCCGAGGACAGCTATAAAACTTTCGACGAAAGCTATGCAGCTGTCGTGATGTCAAAAGAGATGTCTGGAGGCCACAATGACATAGCATTCGGCGAGAGGTAGCCGACATGCTGGAGCTCATGTCTTCCTGAAATGCAAGCGAATATAGAACTTAATTAGTTTGATTATCAACTGCTCAAACAAAATGATAATCATCGAACCAGACAAAAGACAGACATTACTCTTACAAATCAGTTAATGTGAAGAATAGTGCTCAACATAATGTAAATCTTCATTTCAAAACAGAAAATAACCTACACATCATCAACATAGTTATGCTCAACAGAATCACTCTCCAACTAATGAGCTAGTAATCTCCTCTCGAAGGGCTGTCATTTCATTCGCACCCTCCCCATCTTTCGTGCAAATTGAGGCATTGTCGTTCTCCTCCCGTGATAGAGATTGACCAATGTGGTATTCACAACCTTCGACTGGAACTTCCTCGTCATTGAGCTCGACACGCTCGAAATCAACATCAGCTCGAGTTGAATGTCGCGTAATATAGTTATGTAGGGCCATAGTGGCTAACACTATATGCACTTGTTTCGGAAACGTATAAGGTGGCATATCTCGAAGTACGACCCATTTCTTCTTTCGAACTCCACATATCCTCTCAATTACGCCTCGCAAGGATGAATGTCTTTTATTAAACACCTCTTTTCTAGTTCTTGTACGATTACTAGCTCTCTCAAAATCTGAAATATGATACCTTGTGTCAGGATAGGGTTTAAGATACCTCCTCTGCATTGGGTAGCCAGCATCCACCAAATAATACTTTCCTGAAATATTAGGAAACTTAGCTAAGCATATAAAGAAAATATTTACTTTTTATATTACGAAGGAACTTACCATGCGGTGGGTGAGGAAAATTAGTATCTCGGATTCTCGTCGCAATTTTAAAAACTCTACTATCATATGCGCTGCCCTCCCATCCAGCCAATGCAAATGTAAAACATATGTTGAAATCACAAACCGCCATGATATTTTGAGTTGTTAGATCTAATAAAAGATCACTAAAAACATTATGGAACATGCAGAAGATGTTTCGAAGCATTTCAAAAATCGAAGCAGTTCAGAAATCGAAGCATTGAAATTCCATAATTCCTTAATTTCTAATCACAACTAGTATGATATTTCTTAAGCCACGAAGCATTGAAACTATCTAAACCCAAACTTGTGAGTAACTCCAACTCATAAAAATCTTGCTTTATAAAAAGACTCAAACATCGCAAACAAGCCAAAAACCGAGAGACAGCAGGGCTCGAACCAGTTCAGAAATCAAGATACAGCAGGGCTCAAACCAGCCCAAAAAAAAAAACGATATACAACTAGGCTCAAACCAGCCCCAAAAAAAAAAACGATAGACAACAGAGCTCAAATCAGCTCCACTTTTAAAACCTAAAATCTGAATGTACTCATAGGAATATTCTATGCTTTGTATATCTACTTTTCACAACATGCTTGTATTCTTCAAATTGTTAAATCCAGCCGTTAAGAATTAACTAGACATCATATACATCATCATTTTAATACAGAGATAAGAGGTTAACCGAAACGTAGGCATTAAAAGAATACCAATCAAAGAAGGCAGTCGTATATGAATCAAAAATAGACTCAAGCGGTTAGTACGCATAAATTGAACTCCTAAAGATGATACATAACATTGTTTAACACTTCCTGCAAAAGTTCAGTTCAGTTCACTGAATATGAAACAATTGATTTGGCTACAACTCAAAACTCACTAAAGTTCAGTTAACGTAATGCTTCAAATTGCCCAATGTTGGATGTCATAAATCTCCTATAAAATAGCGCCTACAAAATTCTTAATACTGAGCTATTGAACTCATCCAAAGAAAAGTGAATAACACAAGCAGAACAAAGATCACAACTGCTCTCCCAAAGTATTTGTCAGGTAATTAGAGGTTCTTGATAGAAGAACTAGGCAAAGATATTCACCCCCGATCCAAAATTCACATAGAAGTTCTCAGCTAAAAGTTAATTACAAAAAAGAAAATTGCCCACTACATTGCTGGCTACATTGAGCCCAAGCAACACACATTTTACGTAATCACACTACATAGCCAGTCATAGCATATAAAAGCACAAACAATTCCTTTACACAACCATTTTTCAACATTGCATAACAATCTTTTCCCACAGAAAAGCCAAACAGAAGCATATGTAGATTGGGACAGGAGAAGGAGGAAGAGATGGAGAAGAGGAAGAGAAACCATAACATTTTTCCTTTAACTTCAACGAAAAAACAGATTCAACCATTCCACATCAAAGAAAGATCGAAAGATCGACATGGAAGGAACGAGAAAGAGAGAAGGAGAGGGGGACGGGGCCTCGAGAGAGAATGATAGTTAGATCGAAGGTAGGTTACCTTGGATTCGATCGTTTCTCGGTCGAGGAAGAAGAAGAACAGTCGGCTCGCGAGAAGGTCCAGGGCAGAGAAGGAGTTCGGGGAGCGCAGCAGAGCAAGGGAAACCACAGGAAAAAAAACCCTCAAAATCGACTGAAAGTCGGGGCCGCTGGGTTTATCCCGCGGTCCGCTTCACGCCGCTTCGCGGCAATCAGATGCGAATCCGCTCGCCCCATCCCCGCTTTACCGCAAATTAGCAGTGCGTTAAAGCGCCGCAACGCGAATTTGTCATACCAAACGGGCCCTTAGTATAGCAAGCTCTAAGCCACTCTCGATGGTAGAATCATTACTTATTTCCTTTTCCATAGTTGTATTAACTCTAAGAGATTATGTTCAGTATCTTAATAAATTTTCTCTTCAAACTGCAATGAATATTACACACATACTAATATATTGTTATTACATGCTGCAATGAATATAATGTATATAGCTATAACTTAACAAATATCCGTACAACTTACTCTTACCAACTTATCATCCAATTCAGTGCTTCTTGTGGTACAATTTGTTGATATGTATTTAGTATTTATTGAAATTTAATTTCCAATGCTCACTTAACAATTCCACCATTTGTAGTTACTCATTCCACTAAATCATTATGGATTGGCTTGTTAAATTATTTGCACAATTTTAATCTTCATTTTACAATAAGAAACCAAAGAATCCTTTAGTTTTGTCAATCGCAATATAGATTTAATGTGTTCTTCGTGTTCCCTCTCGTGTCAACTATGAATGATTTAAAATGAAGCTTTCATTGAAGGAATTTTTCTTAATCGAAGTGAAAAATTGAAGGAATTGCCACAATAATTGAAGGAATTTTTCTTAATCCACACAATAATATGATCTCGTGTCTTTAAAAACAATTTCTTAATTGCCATGTTAGTCATTTATTTTATGAATATTTATTGTGTCAAAATTTTTATTTTTAATGTGATTTTACTAAAAATACAAACAATGTCAAATTATTTGGGTGGTATTTTTTTAAAAGAGATTTCTCCGATTGTTGGCACACAACCGCAACTCACTAAGGCTATAACAGAGTCGATGCCTTCTATTATGAAGGAAATTGGATATTTAGATGAGAATGAAAATATTCATAAGCTTATGTTTGACCTGGTCATACTTAGGCCATCAGTATGTTGCGAATTTGCTAGCCGATCATCCAACAAGATCATATTATTGTTTTAGGCTCTCACTTGAAGCTTTCATACAATTGGGGGACTTATTAACTATTTGAGGATTACTACGTGACAAAAAATATGGATGTTGCAGAGCAATTAGGTACTTTTTTAAGAGTAATGCATTCACACAACTACTGACAGCTCTGTAAATTTCTTCAACACACTTTAGAAATGATTAGTAGGTGTTTTAATGTTGTGTTGCAATCGATTAAGTCATTATCAAATGAGTTCATTAATTTGTCATTGGTTGAAGTAAACTGTGACCATTTTGTTCAATCGAAACAATTGATGGAACTCACGTATTCGCAGTAGTCAACAAAGCGGAACAAAACTGGGATTATAACAATAGGGCGTTACGTCACAAAATGTAATGACTGCAGTTTCTTTTGATCGATATTTTTTATATATTAATGATGGTTGAGAGTTAGCCATTGATATGAGAGTATTGCGCTGGACAATAGAAGAATGTGACCTTAAGGTTCTCGGAACTAACTTTTATTTCGTTGGCTCATTCTATGTAAATACGGCTAAGTTCATAGCACCCTTCAAAGGATATCTTTATCTTCTAAGTGATTATTGTGCAAACACAAGCCGTATATACTCAGCCACAATGGAGTTATATGATCATCATGACGCACAGTTACGTAATGTTGTGGAAAGAACATTTGGTATTCGGAATAAAAGATTTCAAGCTTTTAGTCATAGGCGAAAATTTCCGGATAAACTACAAACAAATATAATAATGGTTTGTGCAGGCTTGCATAATTTTGTGATTTAACATGTCTCAAATCGAGATTCAATATGATAATCAGACATGTGAGATTTCTATTAACGACGAAGACCCGAACGTACAAGCCTTAATTGGTGAGAAACTTAGATGATATGTCGTACGAGATACGATTGCAACCAAATTATGTGAAGTTCGTGTAAGTTTTTTTTTTTTTTTTTGTTTGATTTTAAAGAATGCATTTGTTTAAGTAATTTTTTTGTACTTGCAGGCAAAGAATCCAATGCATCGATTAAGTTGACTAGCTGCCTCATATCAAACATATAAGGAATTGTTATAAATTTATGCATCATCTGTTTGTTCATGTCTTAAGATTTGATGCTTGTTGTTGTTCTTATTTATTCTTTCAATTTTTTTTTTCATCATTGCCAATGATTGATTTCAGGCATCGAATGCACTTAGATATCCACGGTTTGTTTGAGCTTAGCCAGCACTTCCTCGTTCCCTGCAATTCTTTGTTTGAATTTAGTAAGCTTCATCTGTATAGACATTTTCCTGGATTCCAGCGTACTCATATCTCTGGCATTCATCTTCAATGAACTGTTTCAGTTTGTACATTTCTTCCACCTTCAAGTTGGCATTTACATACATACCGGAGATGGAATTATTTTGCTCTCAAGTAGGTTTATGTTCATGCACATTTTTAAAAGAGGGGGCATTTACACTCATACCACCCATTTCATATGTCTTCACAGATCTAACACCTAAATTTCTTTTTTACCTTTAAACCATCCAATTACCATCATTTTAACTTCTAAAAGGTAAATTCCATATTTTTAGGACACAAGTAAGTTGGTATGTATGCAAAAGTTGAAGTTTAGGTGTTAGATATGTAAATACATAGGATTTGAGTGCTATGCCCGCAAATCTTCCTTGAATGAAAATAATATTTATTTGAATGTTTTGCTAGTGGAATGGAGAGAGACCTTTATTTATTGATCTAATTGAATGATTGCTTGTGATTGGGGATTATGGTTTTATTTTTTAGAGCATTAATTTGAAGCTATGTATGGACCCCTCATCTGAATTGGTTTGTTGACGTTACATTACTGCCGTTAAAAATGTGAAAATTACACAATCATTATTCTGCCATAGCATACAGACACAATATTTCTGTTCTGGTTGCTGGATGTTCACCACCTAAGTTTTGATTACCTATCCTCTGTATGGAAACTGCATTTAGGACAAGCATGTGAAGAATCTATAACGTTAGTGAGTGTGAGTTCATTCCTTCAATGGATCTTATTAAGAATGGTAAATTTTATGAGCCTGAAAAGCAAACTAATTTACATTTTCCTCTTTCCAAACATGAGTCTCGTAGGCCTCTTAAACCTGTTTACGGTGATGTTGGCTCTTTACCCAGTTCCTCTTTTCTGGGTCAAAATATCATGTATGGATGACTTGTCAAGATATGCATGGTTCTTAAAGCAAAGTCAAATGCGTTTGTTGTGTTTATTCAAAAGATTCAGTAAGAATTACATTCAATCAAAAATCAAAGCGCTGCACATTGTTCAAGGATCAGAGGTTGTCCTAAAAAATAAGAATTTTATATTTATGAATGGTTTCTTCATAAAAAATATTGATCAATGTTCGTCTTCTTTGCTCTAAAGAATCCCCAGTTGAACCTATATAGAACATGCTTTTAAAGAATTGCATGCTATATAGGGTATTTTCAACAAGGTCCAACAAACTTGCCGCAGCTGAAGTATTGATATATGCATAATCTTTTCTTAGATTTTGTAAGCATCCTACAGCCGAGGTACTTAATTGTTATCTTTCTGATTTCATTGGTAGGTTAACTTCGTAATGTAATAGTTATTTTTATGTGGTTAATGAATTATTACGATACATTAAAAAAAGTAGTATGATGAATTGAAGCTCTACCAAGATCCCTACAATTCTTTGCCCAAAAATAAGATTTGAATGATATATGAGGTATTTGAAGCAAGCGCTGGGAAATGAGAGCTATGCTTGCATTGCTTACAAGACAATCTATTTATTTGAAAATTTTCTTTATAGAAATTATTAAGCAGAAAGTATTAAAGTACATGGCTTTGAATCAATTTCCTGTCGAGGAAGAGTTAAGTCCTCAGGCACAGTATGGAACACCATCCTAGCTTCAAACACTTCCATTTTTGGTTTAAATCCTTAAATAAATTGTCAAACGTTTCTTATGGATTTAATTGGATTTAACTTAAATAATACCAAACTTAATTTTGGATTTAACATTATTGGATTTAGTACATATCACTAACTTGAATCCTAAGTGCAGCCAAACACCCCCTAAAAATAATCACTCTTTTACGCCAATACTAGAATTTTGAGTAAGTAAAAGTACGAGGGAAAAATAAATGAAAAGCAAATCTAACAGTTTGAATATGGAGATGGTCTCTCTTGAAAAACTCCAACTAGATTTTTATTTGAGAACCTATTGTTGATTGTGTATGCCACAAATTTAATTTCTAGTTATAAAACTCACTAGAATTTCTTAAACCGTAGTTGTAACAAACTGAAGAATTTGGGCCGGAGTAGCCAGAATAGCAGGGGGAGGACTAAAACCCGCTGATAGAGGAGGCCATTTTCTTTTCAATCTTGAACGGAAGCCACAAATAGCGTAATAAATATCACTAGAAGCACTAAAGAAGTCTATTGCAAAAGCCATCAAGTCATAGGGAGGCAATTAAAAGTGGTGATGTGAAAGTAATATTCAGGGCACATATGTTTGTTAATTTTCTTTTTTTATAGATGCTGAGTGCCTCTCTAACTAGTACACTTTTCCCGTGCTTGGTAGACATGATACACACTTTACTATTATTAAGCTTCACTGCATCATAGGGTTGTATCAACCTCTTGGAGGTTTCAAATTTTTATAAAGTCGAGGATTGCTGATGAAGTCACTGATTATAAAAGCCACAGAAGTAATAGAAATGCTACTGTTGGATTTGCAGGAACACTGCATCATCAGGTTTCTTAATCTTAAAATGAGAAGAGAGATGGAAATCAAATGTGTTAGCTCCTATACCTTTGACTCTGAGCTTTTTTGTTAAATGGGTCTTGTAAGAAATGTTTTATTTGCGTGGAACTAGTGTTTTACTGAACTGGTATGCTGCCTCTGTGGGTTTAGGAAGTAGCTAATTAAAAGTCTGAGTACCTAGAGTGTGGGCTATATCCTCATTCCGCAACTAAGGTTTCCTTCAACCTGGTGGTATGTGTAGGCTATACGAGATGGCACCCATTATTCCAGGAAATTACCCTCTTGTTGCAGGCAATAAATTCCATGTCAAAGAAATGCCTTTATTTATTGCGCTTTCATAGGACATCTCATATTTAGCTTTCCATTTACCTCTCAACAGGGCATGCAAAGGAAAAGCTCTTGCAGATGACAATTCAGAGTTCTTGGGCAGTTCCTTGAGACATAATTTTGATGGAGAGTTCAGGCGGCCTCTTCTACGCCCTCTTTACATACAGCCAACTGATCAAGATGACCGACATCGGCTGCCTTATCACTCCATTGGCTCCATACCACCACCTCCAGCCAAACAAATAGAAAGGGAAAGATTTTTCAAGGAGAAGCAGTTGGATGTCTCCGGTCTTGTAGGCAATATGAGAGGCATTTCTGTTCACAGTCCCAATGGAAGCAGCTCCAGGAGTGGGAGCACTGATTTAAGTAATACTAGTGGTTTTCATGATTAATTCTATTTGCGATCTTTAAGTCTTTTTAACCAAACTGCAATGCTTGCGTCTGACGCTGTTGGGTGCTTCTTGTGCCTGCATGGACGGTGCGGCCTTTATTGTGGTGAGAAGGCATGGTTGCCTGTATGTTTTGCAGCACTGTTTGAAGTCTCTCTCTCTCTCTCTCTCTCTCTCTCTCTCTCTAGATTTATATTCTTCAGTTCTTCTATTCCTTAATAAGAACGGAATGGACTATCTATTAAAGGTGTTTCTTTTGAATCTTGAGTGTTTGAATTATTTGTTGGAAGATGATTTTAATGGCTTATATTGCTGCTGGAGCGATCTTTTGCAATTGTAGATTCTCTGTTGGTTAATAATAGTATAACCAACTGTTAAAGAGTTTAAATATAAAAGTCAATGAAAGAAAATTTTTATATGTTTTATCAAAACCCAGAAATGCAACAATCTAATGAATGAAAAGGTTGCAAGTATAATATTAGTAAATTTTAGATGTGGAAAATCGTCTAATGAATCACTCTTTCTTCTTAGATCCAGTAGAATTAATAAACCATGGTTTAAACTATTATTTGGATTGGTGGTTAGAATCATATATTGATTTTGAAATTATAATTGTAAGATTTCAATTTAAATTATATAACAATAGCTAAAGTGTTGATGTTCATATAGCGGCAACGTCCTCATCAATTTGTTTCCTGATATGTAACAAGATACTGCTAAAATTGATCTATATGATAGAAAAAACATCAGCTGATATTTATCTGTTTGCGCCGAAAGCCAATACTGAAATCAATATGTATACAAATTTAAAATGGAATGCTGCAATTTTACATGGGAGAACCAATTTCTTAATCTGATCCGTAGTAACACCTAATTGAAGCATTTAACAGTAAAATTTAAATGCTTCAGCTAATTCCAGCTAATAGCAAGTAATATTATGTAATATCATTGTGATTGAGCCCTATGTTTTTGGCGGTTTATTGCTAAATTCCACTGAAAGTAGCTATACGCAATATAACTTCAACAACAATTGCAAAGAACCTACAGGCATATGGGCCATTGCTAACGTTTAATACTTATACGCAGGTTAAATATACAATTTATTAATGCTTAATAACACTTCCAAAGAATTATAGATATACAGTGCTAAAGTTTGATACTTCTTTAAGATAAAAACATACATTTAAGAAAAAAAAGAAAAAAAGTTTAAAAGTAGTATCGAAAATAGATCTTAAGAGTAAAATCAAGAATGCTTTTTGAAACTAAGAGCTACTTCTCCATAATTATTATCCTCTATGCAACTAGATGTTATTTATGGGAGTGGTTATTTTTAGGTAAACTTGATATCATTTCATATAAAATATGTGATTAATTTTAAATTACATGGAGTAGCATGAGGCTTGTTCCACTGAAAATTGACCTTAAATATATCCGGTTTGTACAAAATTCCTTTAATTTAACAATGTAAGAGATTGTTTAAACTTAATATTATAGATCTACAAAATAAAATTTTTATAGACCTTAATGTCAACTTATTTTTAAAATAATTTAACAGAAAGTACTAGATTGACCAAAAAACTGCACTCTTTTCAATTATTGTGCACCTCCCTTCTAACTGAAAATTTCTACCTTCATGCTTAAAAAGTTTTTTTTTTTTTTTTTTTAGGTCATGGTTGGCTCTTAATACTTATTGCATATGAGAATTTGTTTTGATTGAGAGGTGCAATTGTTCCTTCAATGTCGCCAACAATAACTGCTAATCTAATGACATAATTGTTCTTCTCAATAAATATACCATTATGGTGCACACATAACCATCCTGGTTGGTTAGAATTTTTCAAATCTCACAAGCAATCCATATTTTTCATGAGTAGTACAAAGCCCTTACACCACTTAATTAATATTTTTCTCTCCCTTAGGACAAGTTTTGCTTCTTCCGAGGACAACAAGAAAAAAAAAAAATAAAAGGATCGTCTCTCACAAAAAATCAATAACTATCTCTCCTACAATCCTCGATCAAGTTAAAAAAGATAAGTAGAAACCATTTGCTCACAACAATTTAATTTTAAATAAAAAGCAAGATGAATGTTAACAATTTTGTGCAACTTGATGCAAGAAAAATAAAAAAATAAAAAAAAAAATAATTAAAGCACGAACTTATGGATCAAACTAGATGAACGATAGCATTCCAATAAAAATAATATATAACCTTAATCCACCATACAAAATCTTATTAAAATTTAAACTTGATAAGTTCTTACTTATTAATTCATGTTACCATAGCCTGCATATTCCTTCTTTTCAAGATAAGATAGAGAAATCTTAAAGCACTTGTGAAGGAAGAAGATGAAAAAAAAAATAGCCTTAATATCTAAGAAAATCGTAATGGAACTCATAGATAAAGCAAAGAAGGATGAAAGATTATGAAGGCTCCATATGCTTTTTCTCTAGACAGGTTTTCAACTAAGAGAAGAGGAGAAAAACAATTTTCTAAGCAAGAGGGAGACTTAAAAATTTGACCAATCACAAAAAGTTTTAAAGAAAAATCAGCTAAATCTTAATAAATTAAATCAATAGGAATTATGGAAAAAATTTTCATTTAGAAACAATTTAAGTTTGGAGCCTATATTAAAAAAAAAAAAAAAAACCTAAATATCTAATATGGTGTTCAGTTGTACAAATTTAAATAATTTGAAATTATGTTTGGAAACTAAGTTGTATTTGATTTGATTTTAGTTAAAGAGATTGGAGGGAATCTTATTTTAAGAATGTATTTTTATTTTGAATTTAGGTGGAAGATAAATAAATAATTAATTTTAATTAAAGAGGCATTTAAATAATAATTTAATAGATTATTTTTATTAAAGTAACTAAGTTAATTAATGAAGAAGGAGGAATGACGGCCCCACACCTTCAAAAATGGGTTTAATTGAATTCAATTAGTAAAATAATTCAAATTTTAAATTAGAAAGAGGAGAGACAATTAAATCTCTCTCAATGTATTTATTTAAATTGCTTTAAATTAGTTCAATTTATTAAACGAAGGAGGGGATATGCAAAGTAAAATTTTAAAATAGGAATTACTTTTTGAATTTTATTAATGATATGCATTTGTAAATCATTTTAAATTTTTTTAAAGATAGTTTTGGTAAGTTTTTAAGAAAATAAATTTATATTTAAATTTTGAATTATAAAATTAGTTGAGAAATTCTCATAGTATTGAAATAACTATATTATTTTCATGGATTGCGATAATTTATTCATGACTGTTTAGCAATGTAAGTTTCACGATGAGATTATTCTTTTTATTATTTAGGTGAAAGCATGTTTTAATTAAAATAATTCAAAAGATAATTTTTATATCTTTAAATTTAAATTATACTAATAAATTAATTTCTCATGACATCAAATTGAATTAAATTATCAAGTAAAATTAGCTCATATAAAATATGGATAATCTACAAAATATTTTACATATTTTTGATACTTTTATGCTTATATAATGAGCTAATTTTATTTCATTAATAATGCGACATTAATGCAATTAAAGAAATTCAACTTTACGTCTAATTAGATAATTCATGGGTTATGACAAGTAAAACTTATTTATCCAAAATAATATTAATTAGTATCAATTAATTAGAGATGAATTTTTATTTCATATAATTGAAGTAAAATATGTAAAATATCATGTGATGATTTTGAATTTATGTTATGATTGTAAGAAAATATTTATCTATTATTTTAGCAAGAATACTACACCAATTAACCTATCTTAATTTTTCTTCTAGCCTATTGAGCTACTTGAGTTAACTAATTGAGTTGAGTTTAGTGTACATCCTGAAATAACTTCAATGAAGCCAACAACATAATCCACACATATATTGATTATTGTCAAAACCCATATTATTATGGCTCTTAGGGGTCAATAATCTTCTCATTTTTTACGATGACAAGCGTATATTAGTAGTATTGTGGAAGATGATGTCAAATAACTTTTCATCGCATATTTATGAACGACACATGAATATCAAATGTAAATAGATAATTTCAAATGATTATAAAAAAATGAAAACAAGTTAAATAAGAGATAAATGTAAGCTTCTCGCATTGAATTTGTGCATGTAGAAATTAAAAAGGAATATAACATGACACACTTTTTCCTCCCTCTTTTGTTAACATAAGAAAAATCTACAGGTGAAAGATTAATAGCTATTTGAAGTTTGTTGGGCAGTCCTTATGCATTTAGATCAATTATGCTATGCATACTAATAAACGAGTAAAAATTTTCAAAACTAAGTGCTTCTGTTAATTTATCTACTACTTTATTCTCAATGCCAATATATTGAATATTAACATCTAATTTAAACACGTGGTTTTTAATATAGAAATAGTAAATAATAACATATATTATCCTAAAATATTGTATAAGATTCTTTTGTGATACATATAACACTTTTATTGCCACACATTATAGGCTTATTGCACATTTTTAGGACAAATCTAGAAATTATTGTTTCAATTATAAAATATGGGAAATGCAACTTACTACAATATTATATTTAACTTCTATAGTGGATAGGGCTTTTGAGATTTTTGTTTTATTAGAACATAAAATTATGCAAAGTCTTATTAATTGGTATCCTAATGTGTTCTTTCTATGCACCTTAATATGAATAGCCAACTATGTACTATTATGAGTATACCAAATTCCTAATTCAATGTTCCAATATGTAATCTAAAGATGTTTTTTTTTTTTATCCTTAAGTTTGAATTCTAAAGATCAAATTCAAAGTAAGGATACATGCACATGCTAAATATAATATATGGTCTACTAATAGTTAAATAAAACAATGAAGCAATCATTTCTCTATAATTTTTTGGGTTTACGGGTATTCTATTTTGCTCCTTATTTAAATTAGTTATAAAGCTCAAGGAGTTGTTTACACTATTACAATCTTCAAAGTTAAACCTTTTAATTAATTATTTTATACAATTTGTTTAAACAAGAAACATCCATTCCTTTTTTGGGTCAAAATTTAATCCTAACATATGAGCCAATTCTCCCATCATGCTCATTTCATATTATTGAGTCATAATGGAGGGAATTTCATCTCTTTTTTACTTTATTGGTTAAACTTGAAAGGATATCATCCATATATACTTGAACAATTAAAATATCTTTTTTAATTTTTTTCTTTTGAATAGTGTCTATAAAGCCATTTCTCCAGAAGTATTTCAGAAGAAATTAACTAAGTCTACAATGAGGACTTCCCTTAAGCTCCCCCATGTTGGTTTCATCTTACTATGTGCTAGAGGTCAAAACCATTCATGTGGAACTCCAAGAAGAGTAAAGAGGCGTTTAGAATTTCTAAGAGGGTAGGTTCCCATCACTAGTTCTCTAGGATAGTTAATAGAAAGTCCTATGGCTAGATCCTAGGCTTCTAAAGAAGAAAGGCTAAACCTCAACAAAAGTGAGATTAAAAAATTTTTAACATTTTACTTTATTTTCTTTCTTTTCTTTTATTTCTTTTTCAACTTCTTATTCTAGGGTATTTTCAGTTTTTTATTTTCTTTTTTGACATCTTTTTATTTTCTTTCTAATCTTCTAACTACAAGTAGTTATCTGAAAAAAAACACTTATTTATTGGGCGACTGTCGGCTGCCAGAATTGAAAATTATTGGTAGTTTTGAAATTATAGTTTAATTTAACATATGTATATAATTTTTAAAAATAGTTTTTTAATTTTGAAAATATGAGACAAAACCAATCCCATAAATTTAATAGTTTAAATGATCGAGCACGACACTTCAAGTGGTGTTCCTATCCCAAGGAATAGAAACACTACTTAATGGTGAGTCTTGATTAAATAAACTAAAGAACTTATGACTCCATTTTAGTCTACGAAAACTTTTTGTATTGATCGACAAGTTCCCCTGTTTAATATAAAAATTTAAATAAGGTTTATATTAAGCTTAGTTCCAAAGTTCCCTATAAAGAAAAGCCTATATAGTTAATTACATCTTTAGTGGCCGAAGCCGCATAAGAATACTCTCGATTCATATTAGTGGTTTTGCCTTCAAAAATTTTAAACTTTAAGTTTTTAAGGTTGGACAAAGGAATATCAAATGGTAAAAATCAAATAGGAACAGTTTTTTTTAAGAATCCGAAGAAGTGAAAAGGTAGGGGATCATACAGATCCTAAGGAGAAACCAGTGACTTCCCAAATTATCCTACGGTTTAGCTCCAATTTTGAAAAGATAAGATGTAATGAGTCATTGTGCCAATTTTATTATTTAGGGCTTACATCTGCATAATACTGATCATACATCTAATCGAATGAATACCTAAGAATCCTAAGATGGTTTAGAACTTAAATTGCCCAACATGATTTTATCAAAATCTAAAAGATGAGTTGAGGATTTGTCGGGCCACCTCAAAGTCATATGGCTTAATTATTAAACTAAAGGAGGGTTTTACTGTTGTAGACTTGTTTGCTCTCTTAAAGATGTTCTTTTGTACGTCCTCGTCATGCTGCCTATGGTGTTTACTCCAAGCTCTTCGTCAAAGTAGTGATCCTAAGGTCTAAGGTTCAAAAAGCTTTAACGTGTATATTTCAATGTTTTGGTTTTGTTGTCATTATTGTTGTTGTTGTTCTTGTTGTATTTAGGAGGGATTTTAATTTAATTAGAATGAAATTGATTAGGATCCTACAATTTCCTCATTTCGGCACCACTATTTATTTTCAGATCTATTCAGTCTAAACAAGTTATTAAAATCATTTAAACCGGTGAAATCTCGTTAGCAACCGTAGGTTACCTCATTTGAGGGATTCCTGTAATCCAAAATGAGTGTATTATGTTGTTTATTGTTTATTTTAAAAGTGTTTGAATTTAAATTTGAAAAAGTTTATCTTAATTTTGAAAATTGTTGTTTTGGCTTTTGAAATGTGTTTCAACCAAGCATGCATAATACATTAAAGCAGTGGTAAATTGTAAAAATAAAATAACAATAAATAAACTATAAATGCATACCGGTCATCTTCTCGCTGATCCTGCTAAAGTATTAGCATTCATAATCATGTATATATTGCAAAGAGAAAGTAAGAGTAACTACCAAGTAGCACTGAAGCCTTAATGATTTAAGTACAAAAGAGACCACAATTCATAACTTGGTTGGGACCTAAAAGTTTTAAGGATAATTTTCTTGAACAAAACATAATAAGTTCAATCGTTCCTAAAAAAATCCAAAAGATTATAAAAGTGTTCAGAGTATATCCTTAGAAAACTTTTAAGAATCTTTTTTACCATTTTGAGTTCACTTGAATTTATTATATTGTTGAATAGATCACCCCGAGGTTCATTGGGTTTGAGCAGTGCTCAGTTTTTTTATATCTCAATTAATCCATGAGAGAAGGGATAGGCAAGTTTGAGCTTGTAGTGTTTGAAGGGGATTAATCATGGTTTATCTTTTGATTAACCCTGAAGTATCTTTAAATTGAACATAGCCACTACAAAGCTCTTCAAACACTGGGGATAAATGTGTAATTTATGAAAAGTCATATTAAGAAGATTTAATTAAAAGATTAATCTATGAGTCAACCATTGGTTTGAGATTTTAGGTTAGTGGGTTATTGACTTCCTAACTCAAGTCCCAAACATTTAAAATTTACAAGTCAATTTTTTCATCCAATATTCAACAATTTGAATAATTACATTTATACGATTCTTTTCTAAAAAGGTGGTTAATTGGTTTCTACCTCTTACGCTCATGTTTCAATCACCTTAGAACATTTTTTAGGCTCAAATTTTACCCTTTAAACCATTATCTTGTCCTAAATTTTAATTAGGAGGTGAAAAGGTGGAAATTATAATTTTGTCGCTAAGGCTCTTGTATTCATAAATCTTTTAAGTTATTTCACATGGGCTTGAAAATTTTCTGAGCCATCTCTCATGGGTTAATTAAGGTATAAGAGAAGTAATCATCTATTTTTTATTATGATTTTATTTTTTTATAATTATTTAATCCAAAAATAAGAATTTTTAAAGTTAAGTCATTTTATCAAACAAGGTAAAGTTTCTGTCATTAGGAAAATTATTTGAGGTTCAACAAGATTAGAGGACCACTTGGGTAAAATTTCATGACATTTTGAATTATAATTTAATTTTTATAATTTTTTATTTATTTTAGTAATTAATTAAATAGAAAATTCATTTTAATTTTTGAAACATCAATTTTAATTTTTTCATTGATCTCTCTGGCTTCATGGAACTTAGAAAAATTTGTTTTGTATTTTTTAAAATTTACTTTATTTTTTATAATTATTTTAGTGAATAATTAAGAAAATACATATTTAGACATTTAAAAATTCATAAATTTATTTATAAAAATAGTAAGTCCTAAGTGGTCAGAGAACAATCAGAGACATTTTAATAAAATTTTGTATGTTTGCTATTTTTGATTATTTTAAATTATTTTAAATTTGAAAAATAGAATAAAAATGAATTTTTTATTTTAACACAAACTTTATTTTTCTTGTGTGCCCCTGGTTACAAGGATCACTCCAAACCACTTTTCAAAATTTTCTTAATTTTTTTTATTTATTATAATTATTTTATTGTAAAGATCTTATTTTTCTTGAAAAAATAGATTTTGATGATTAAATTAATTCATATTAATTTCAAATTTTTACGGAGGGTTAATATGTCCATTTTCTTCACTGTGAATCAATTTTTGTAATTTTTTAGATTATATTTTATTTATTTCAATTTTTATGAGTTTTAATGACTTAAATTAAGAAATGATATTTTAAGAACATTCAAACTTAAGTTTTTTTAACACTCCTCTGACTACAGTGAACCTATTAAAGAAAATACTACATTTTTTTTAATTTTAATTTAATTTATATATCTATTTTAATAAAAAAAGGTGACTTAAATTCAGAAACTAGCGTTTATCATGTTAGAAGTGTTCTGTCTTTGGAAAAATCATAAAACATTCCTAATAACTGAGAGAACGAACCCTCAAAATTTTATATTATGTTGATTAATATTTAATTAGTTATAAATTAATGAAAATTTAGGGTATTTAATTAATTTAAAAATAAAGATAAGTTAAAGAATTTTGATTTTTATTTTGTATTATTATTTATTCTGAGAGTTAGGAATTTTTTATTTTATTTTTATGATTTTTCTACAATAAGTTATGAATTTTTGAACTTTTTTGAATTATTTCAATAAAACATTAGGCTATTTTCCTACTTAAACACGTCGGAGCCACATCCCTCCTTGACAGCTCTGAATGACCACTTGACGCACTCCCATTTGACGCTGTTATTTAGGTCAGCTCTGCAGTTCACATTCACTCCTTCAGCCGGTGCAATCTGTTCTGTCTGTCTGATACATGTGCGATCGGAAGGCTTTTGGTATTCATCCCGAACTAGTGTAACTTGAGAACTATACATATTCTAAACTTACTTTCTCCCTAGATTCTCAACTAAATCCCATCATCTACTCAAGATGAATTTTATCTATATGGTTGACCAGATATGAAATAGAAGTTTGTTTCACAAAGGCTTAAACTGAGCTCAAAATTGTGGAAAACGGTCCATACCTTTGCCCAAGAGGTGTAGCCTCAATCGTAGTGGTTCTACACTTTCATTGTGAGCTGGCAAACCTCTTCTAATTGTCAATTTGAGCTGGTTTTGGGGCTGTGTAAGACTTCCTTCAACAGGTGGCTCAGCTTAGGTAGAAGTTTGTTGTAGAGTGCTCAATTGATGGAGATTTCAGTGGGGAACTTACTCTTTTGCTAGTGAAGCTCAAAAGTTAATCAATTTGAGGAATTGATTGAGTTCTAGGGATGGCAGTGAAAAGCCCTAGATTCCAGGTTTGAAATTAGGGTCAATCAGTGGGAATTAGCCTAAGAAAATGGTGGGGATTAACTTCTCTGGACTGCTAGAGGATCTGGATAAATTTAGGCAGAGTTTCATTATGTTCTGCACACTTCCTCATTTGGCCATGGGGGGTGGTCTTATTTATATCCATGGTTATGGTGTCCAACAATGCAAGTCATGGTGGCAGAGAGGCCGCTTTGGTGGAGAGAAGAAAATCTCTAGTGGCCAATTGTGTTGAATCAGGTCAGCAGGGTTTAATTTTGGGTTTTCCTAACTGGGACCTCTCAGGCATGGTGTTTATTGGTGGCTGTCATGGCTGGGCGGCCAGGGTCAGGTCACTTCAAAGTTCATGGAAGTCAGAGAGGTTGAGTGGTCAAGCCTATTTGATCCCAAGGTGTGCGCTTGGTGAATATCCAAAGTTGAAATGAGGTTTTGGTCAGGTTGGCTGAGCTTGGGTTCAACCCCTTGGACTAAAAGCTAAGACTTGTTCCAAAGCGGTTAGGGTGTTTGGACTTACCATAAGGATGGTTTGGGTGAGGTCAAATGGCTTGCTAGGGGTATGAAACCAAGGCTAAGATGTAACACTAAAAGGGGAAGTCCAATTAAAGGAGGGAGAGGGAAGAGTCATCTCCTTTTGCCATTTTTGGCAAATTTGACTTTATGATGCCCATGAAAGGCTCCATGAGGCATGCCATTTCATGTATGAGCCCATGGAAAAGTTTCATTCGAATGGAATTTAGGGTTTTATGAATTTTAAATGAAAAAGGTTAACATGCCTCATTTTGGTAAAATTTCGTGTACATGCATGGTATGCTTCATATGATGCCATGATGGGGTGGTTTAAATGGCATGAGATGATGAATAATTGATCCTTTGTCATGTGGGCTCAAATTAGGCTTTTAAAATTGATGTCGTGGGCTTTTGAAAATTATTTATGCAAATGGGCTTTTAATCATGCATGAAGGAATTTAAGCTTTGAAATTGATCATGGGTTAATCAAATGAGCTTGGATTTGATTGGAACTGAATTTAACTTTGAAATTGGGTAGGTTAGGAGTGAATTGAGTGAAATTGGGGGTCAATTTAATCAATTGGGTGCAAATGGGGTTTTGGGCTTTTAGAGGCAAAATTAGGATTTTGGTCAAAATTTGTCAATTTTGTTAAATTGAGCCCATTGGGTGGTTTGGATTGGTCTCAGGGAGGTTTGGAATCATTTGGCAGGTTTGGCGAATTTTGGGATATGAAGGGCATTTTGGTAATTATTACAAATCTAGGAATATTTTGGGAATTTTGATGAAATTGAGGTATTTTGATCAATTTGATAGCTTGAAATGGTTTGTAATAATTTTTGGAGGGAATGTAAGGATTTAAGCCACTTTTGAAAATTTAAGGTTCTAGGGGCATTTTGGTAATTTTGGTAAATTTTCGCAAAATTGGGTATTTTAGGTGGTTTTAGGGTTTAGGAGCATTAGGTCATGAGTCTTAACCACAACTAACCACCTTGGGACCAAGTCTTGGCAAGTGGCAACTACATCATGAACCTTCACATATTGGTCCTAGCTATTTCAATCAAAGAATAGAGGCTTAGGACTATCCATGTGAGTTTCTTATAGAGTAAAGGAGGTTGATCTAATAGATGTGATTTAGGGTTTTGGGAAAAGTGAGGAATTGTGATGTCCTTGAGTATGTGAGAGACCAAACCCTAACCACTTAGGGTTTTCCTAATTCTAATAGTCCTACGGGGACTCATCTTTGAATCCTTAAATGTTGGTCTAAACCTTCAAATTTTGGAGGTCATGATCATCCATGTGGGTTTTAGAGAGAGACAAGACGTGGTTTGAATTTCTATGTGGGTGGGCTCCACAAGAAAAGTTCTAAAGACAAATTGAGGTCAACAAATGGAAACCAAATAGGTGTGCTAACTAAGCATACCGCGCTTAATGTATTGATCAAAGAGATCAACAAACCAACACAGACTTTCCAATCTCACACACTTAGAACGAAACACAGAAAGAGTGAAGAAGGTTTTCGCTGGGGAGTATTAGGTTAACCTTGATCAAGACTAAATATTCTGGGACTCTCGCTAGGAATTAGAGGGTGAACCTTCAAATCGGTAAATTCCAAAAGTGGATTTGAAATTCACGCCACAGTTTTTTTTTCGTTAACCCATATGAAGGGGTGTTTTATGAATTTATGGAGACAAACATCAGGGGTAGCTAACGGCTGCGGTAAAGATTTGATTTGTTTTGTTTTGTTTCTTCGTTTGATTTCGATTTGATTTGATTTTAGTTGAAATTTTAGTTTTTATTTCGATTTCGAGGAAATCTTGTGAATTGAGAATAAGTGAAGTGATCGGCTTGAGATGGAAAGCATAAGGACTTACATCCAACTTAGAAGCCCGACCGAGGAAAAGTGCACTACATTGGGAAGGAAAGCACATGGACTCACATCCAACTGATGAGGTAGAGAAAGTACAAGTCAAACTAGTAAAGAAGAACAGTGACTTAAATCCAACCTAAGAGGCGATGAGTGATATACCTATAATATATAATATTTTTGTACACATTTTTATGCCTATTTTTGATGATATTGAACTTAATCAAAGATATTTGTGTATTTTTCTTTAAGGTACAATTAAATAGACTAATTATATTGAAAGGAATGAAAAAGGATAAAATTTTAAGCAAAAATGAAGAAGGTGTTAAATTGAACTGGGGCGCTTAAGCGCCTAGATCTGGCACCTAAGTGCCAGCAGACAGAGAAGGCCGCACTTAAGCGCCAAAGGTCCCATGCTTAAGCGCAAGGTAGTTACTTTGCAATTTCAAGGAATTTTTGGCAAATTTTGAAGGGGTGTTTGAGGCAACCTTTGGAACAAACGTGGATAACTAATCAAGGGATCCAAAAGACATTAAAGACACACTTGAATAGATACATCTATTAGGAAGATTCATTAAATATGGACAGATTTTAAGGAGACACCGAGGCACTTTTTGAGATAATATAAATGGAAAGACTTAAAGAGTTAAAAAATTAGTTTTTAGAAAGTTGAATTAGTGTGTGTAGAGAGAGTAGTTATAGTGAGAAGTTGTAGAATTATTACTTAGGGTTTCTTCACACTTATCTAATTCTTAGTGTAAGGGAAGGTGGGTAGAGATTTCTAAGTAAAAATCCATTATTTTAGAGAGATTTTAACTCTCTAGGGTTGGGCGACTAGTCATAGGGAGACTTTTAAGATAAAGGAAGAGATTCAAAGGAACTTTAAGAGTTTGGTGGAGAGAAACTTAAGATAAGTTTTTATCTTTGTACTTCATTTGGTTTTAGTGGAGGCTTCTTGTATTTTAACATGATTTCTACTTTTAAAATTACTTGTTGTTCTGTTTTCTCTATGAATTCTTAGTAGTTTTCTTTACCTTTTTCCTTAAAATGAAAAGTAATTAAGTGTTAGATGGAAGTTGTGGAAGTATTGATCTTTAATATTCGAATAAGTTGTGTTGATTTAATCCTTGCACTTCATTACTTCTTCATTTGGTCAATTAAGATATTAAATTTTGTTGTGAGAACATGTGAGATCCTTGAAGGTATTATCTCAGTCAACTATTGGTAGAAATCACATGAGATTGTATGAATGAGAATGTAATTCATATAATTTTGTGTATATAAATAGTGAAATATAGTTTGATGGGTGTAGAATTAGAGGAATTTAGGGTGACAGACTAAAGCAACCACTCTGGTTTACTGTTTTAGATTTTGAGGCGAGATGTTAGCCCCCAAGTGGATTGAAAGGAGGGAAATCTAGAGTGAGAGTTAGCATCTTCCCTACCTAACTCGTTTTCAAAACTATTCAAACTTTAAACTAGCCAATATTCATTATAACATATCTAGTACGGGTAAAGAATAACATTGTTGTTATTTGACACAACACATTTTGAATACTTCCACAATAGAACTCTTATACTTATTACTTATTCATGATAAGGAAAAGATATTTTAATTTATACTTCTTTAATCTTACAAAAATATCGTTATAGTTAGATAATTGTTCACTTTATTTCTTAATATAAGAAAATAACAGAATGAATCACATTTTCATGTTTTATGTTATTTGAAACTGTTGACGTAAGTGTCCTTTTCTAAATAGATTTTGTGATTTAATTCCTTATTATTTTTAAATATCCAAAAAGAAATTTCCTCATGAGATCTATATTTCGGGGCTTAATCAGAAAATCTTATATTACTTGATAACGATACGTATATGACCGGTCGCTGCTAAAAGCATTAATTCTCAATGGTATATTCAGTTTAGTTTCATAGTAAGATCAATTTAATAATTAAGCACCACTTACATATGCAAGTATACGTATCATTCAAGTAATACACGATTCTAATGGAGTCCTAGTTATCGATCCCATGAGGAAGGTCAGAACAACTCAAAATATAGTATAGGGATGAAATCCAATACTCAATTCACAATGCAAGTTCAGGAAATATTAAAGTTGCTATTGTAACAATAACTAAAGGCTAAGTTAACTAAAGTTACTTTCTAAATTTCTTTAAACAAAATTAACTAACACAGAAAAATTTTGTAATAAAAAGTTGAAATATGAAAAAGACATATTTACCCTTACAATGATACTATGATGAGTGAATGATATAGATTAATAAAATTTTGTATTGTGCTAAATAGGAGCATTCATTTTCTTTACCCTCTTTAGAGTACTCCCTCTTCAGAGTTGTGTAAAGAACATTGGAAAATCATAAACTTAGTCACTAAATCTATGGTTAGGCTGGGAGAATACTGGCTTTCACTTCATAGCTCCGACTTCCCTTCACCTGAAGGCTAATCCTAACTTTAGTTACCAAACTTTAGGACCAAATTGGGGATTTCAGCCTGTCACCCTAAAATCTCCAATTTGACACCCATCAAACCACATTTCCATATCTATTTTCACTCAACCCCCATGAACTACGTAACTCATTCATGGACATTGAATGAATTCTCCACTTTTGTTGTAGAACACTTAGTCCTCTTGGATTGAATGTTCCACGACAAGTTTCAATAGTTTAATTGGCCAAATCAAAAAAGTAAATGAAGCACAAAGTGAAAAATTATCACAATTTCCTAACATTTAAATGACACATCAAATCTACATCACCACTTCATCACATCTCATTGCAAGGAGAATTACAAAGTAAACTACTCAAAATTTATCAGGATGATATAATAAAACATGGATTATATATATAAAAGTAAAGTCATACAAAACACTAAAACTAGATACAACTTATCTCAATTTCTTTCCCAAGAAAATCCCTTGAAGTTCCTTTCAATCCTTTTCTCTCTTCACAACAACACTTAATTGCCACTTTAGAATAGTAAGGAAGAAGCAAACTCTCACTTTTCTTCTTCTCCTACACTCTTTAGAGAAGAACGCCTCACAAAATAAGACTTCTAGATACTTTACTCACTTACACACTCACTCACGAAAAACTAACACACTTTTCTCAGAGTCTCAAGACTCCTCTCCCTCTCTTCTCTCTTTTTCTTGGTGTCCAAATCTATTTGAAATAGTTTAGAAATGAATTCCTCAAGGGTTTCCTCAAGCAACCCTTCAAAAATTATCTAAATACATTGAATTTAGTCTCCACCGACTTTGGGCACTTTCAGCACTGGATGATCCACTGAAAATTTGATAGCTTTTTAATATCTATTTTTTACCTATTTTTGATGATATTGCACTTTAAAGAAAATTATTTTTTATGAATTCATGCAGGTACAATGATTTTAGTCCTTTAGAGCAAAAGGAAGCAAAAATGAGCAAATTTGGAGAAAAAATGAGGGAAATTCATATTTTAAACTAAAGCACTGAACGACACTGTCACCAGCGCTGGATCGCGCCAATTTACAGAGAGTTTTGAATAGAAAACAGAAAATAGCCCCAGACGGCGCCCTATCCTATGCCAGACCACACCAAATCCTGATTTAAAACTAGATTCAATGTATTTGGCCAAATTTTGGAGGGGTGCTTGAGGAAACTCTTGGGAAATTAGTTGTAGCTGAATTTAAACTGTTTTGGAGCCAAATATAGAGAGAGATAGTCTTTTGAGTGTGTGAGTGAAGAGGAGAGTGTCTTTTCATTGTTTTGAGTGTAGAGAGTCCATCTCGGGTTTGTGTGTGTTCTCTTCTAAGGAGTTAGGAGGAGAGAAAAAGTGAGAGATTTCTTCTTCCTTACTTATCTAAAGAAAGAATTGTGTGTTGTTTTGAAGAAAGAAGAGGAGTCAAAAGAATTCCTTGATATTTGCTTGGGGAAGAGATTACGATAAGTTGTCTTTTCTTTACTCTATTTGTATGACGTTGCTTTTATATATAAAATCCATCCTTTGTCGTCTTTTCCTCATGAGTCTTGATTAGATTTCTTTTTCTTCCTTTTTTTCATGTGATGTGTTGATGTTGTGATATAAAAATGATGTGTCGATTTATTATGGAGAATTTGTGATGACCTTTTCACTTCGTACTTCATTTACTTTTTTATCTGGCCAATTTAATTGTTAAAACTTATTGGGAAACATATGTTCTGAGGATTATGAGTTCCACAATAAAGTGAATGTCACATTCAATGTCCATGAATGAGTGACGTAGTTCATGGGGATTGGGTTCAAATAAATACGGAAATATATTTTGATGGGCGTAGAATTAGAGATTTTAGAGTAACAGACTAAAATCCTCAGATTGGTCCTAAGGTTTGGAAACTAAAGTGAGAAATAACCTTCAGGCAAAGGGAAGTAAGAGCTTGTATCCTCCCAGCCTAACCACTGATTTGGTAACTAAACTTAGGATTAACCAATGTTCGTTATACTGCTCGGAAGAGGGTAAAGAATATGAATGCTCCTATTTGGCACAATAGATTTGCATCACTGATTTATGTCATTAAATCATAACATTATTATTGGAAAGGAGGAGGATTATTTCTTACATTTGAAATTTTGTTACAAATTTAGTTTTGTGTTAGTTAACTTTGTTAGGAAGTTAGAAGGTACTTTCATAGAATTAGTAACTGCAACTGTTTATTCATCTTTTATTATTAGTAGTTACTGTAATTGTGTTGTGATTCGTGAAGTGATTTCTGTGCTACATTGTAGAATTAATTGCGTCATCGTGGGATCGATAACCAGGACTCCATTAGAGCCCTGTATTACTTGAGCGATACATATAATTGCGTTTAATTTTGTGACTCAATAAAAAACTAAATCAATATATATAAATCCGAGTTCATAAATTTTGGCAATTTAAAAAAGTCGCACCAAGTTTTTGGCACTGTTGCCGGGGAGGTAACTGTAAAAATTAATTCAGTAGTATTTGAAAGTTTTTATTTGAATTGCAAGTCATAATTGTGTATGTTTTTTTATTGTTAGTGTGCTTATTGTGATTGTATGCGTAGTATTAGATCTATAGGTTTAGTGCCTTACGATTCTGAATTAGAACGTACCATTAGAAAAATTTGAAAACAACAAAAACAATATAAAAATCCTCACAAAATGGCGAACAATTTGAATAATCAAAACAATCAAAATGAAAATATACCATGACCTTTAAGAGATTATGCTAATACAATAACAATGAAATTCACTTAACTATCCAAAACCCTGATGCTGCTAATTCATTTGAGCTTAAACCTGCTATTATCCAAATAGTACAGAATAATCAATTTGGTGGAACACCTAAGGAAGATCCTAACTTACATCTTGCTATTTTTCTAGAATTGTCTGCTACCTTTAAATAAGATGGAGTGTCGAACTATGTTGTTAGGCTTAGACATTTTCCTTTCTCATTAAGAGATAAGGCTAAGGCGTGGTTAAATTTGTTAGCACCTAGATCTATCAAAACTTGAGGAGAACTTTCACAAAAGTTTCTGTCAAAATATTTCCCTTCTTAAAAAACTGCTAAGCTGAGGAATGTCACATCTTTTAGTCAGTTTGATAGAGAATCTATATATGAAGCTTGGGAAAGATTTAAAGATCTTCTAAGAAAGTTTCCACGTCATGCTTTACCAGACTGGTTAATAATTCAAACTTTTTATAATGGATTAGTGGGATCTTTGAGATCGATTATAGATGCTGCTGCTGGTGGATAATTAATGTCAAAACCTTTTGATGAAGCATATTTGTTAATAGAAGAGATATCTACTAATAATTTTCAATGGCCGTCTGAGTGGGTAAATCCTAAGAGAGTAACTAGTATTCATTATTCTGATGCGATGACTATGATAGTCTCTCAAATTGCCGCACTTTCAAAGAAAATAGATCAATATGAAATGAATTATTCTCAAGCACCCTCAGTGTCAGAGGAAAATTCATCAGGACAGATGATAGAATCTCAAACACCTTATGAAACTTTGAATGCTATAAATAATAGACTCAACAATCAGTATTCAAATTATTATAATCCTAGTTGGAAGAATTACCCAAACTTCAGTTGGAATAATAACAATGCTGTTGTTAACCCGCAATGGGGAAACAATTCTATGAATCCAGTTGGAAATCTGAACAACCTAGGAAATACCAATTATAGAATTTCTTATCCTCTTGGTTTTAATAGTAACCCAAAATTTAAGGAAAAGAAGTTGTCTACTGAAGAAATAATTCTGAATATAGGTAATAAATTCAAGCTCAAAATTTTGTGATGAAGAACAATGAGAATCAATTGGGACATATTTTTGCTGCACTTAATAATAGACCTTTTGGAAATCTTCCTAGCAAAGTTGAGATCAACCCAAAAGATCAAAACAAGGAGCAAATTAAGGCTATTCAATTAAGGAGTGGAAAAGAATTGGAAACAAGAGTACAAAAAGAAGTTGAAGTTGTGAGAGAGGAAGTGGACATTGAAAAAGGTTCTAACAAGATATATCTAGACTTAGAATATCTGATTGAACCAACGAAGATTACTTTTGAAAAACCACCTCTTCCGTTTCCTCAAAGACTAAAAAAATAGAATAGGGATAATAGATTTGCAAAGTTTTTCGAAATCCTTAAGAAATTAACGATTAATATTCCCTTTGTTGAAGCATTAGAGCAAATGCCTGATTATGCAAAGTTTATGGAGGATATTCTTAAAAAGAAAAGAAGTTCGAAGACCACGAGATTGTTTCACTTAGCGGTGAGTGTACTGTAATTATTCAGAAGAAGCTTCCTGAAAAACTTAAAGACCTTGGTAGTTTCACTATCCCGTGTGCTATAGGTGAGAAATTTTTCAGAAGAGCTTTATGTGATATGGGAGCTAGTATTAATCTTATACCTTCATCAACTTTCAAAAGATTGAGAATAAGAGAAATTTCACCTAAACCTGTGACTCTTCAATTGGCTAATCATTCTATCACTTATCCTAAAGGAGTTGTGGAAGATGTATTAGTGAAGATGAATAAATTTATCCTTTTTGTAGATGTTATTGTATTAGATATGGAGGAAGATAAAGAAATTCTAGTTATTTTGGGAAGACCATTCCTTGCTACTAGGAGAGCTATGATCGATGTTCAAAAAGGAGAATTAACTATGGGAGTTAATGATCAAGAGGTGACTTTCAATATTATAAAATATATGAAATACACTTCAATTGAAATAGATCATGAGTGCTTAAGAATGGAAATCTGTGATTATTTGAGAGAAGATCATTTTAAAGAAGTGTTTAAAGAGAATTTAGAATGTGAGGATGAAAGTGAAAGTGAAGATGTTTTGGATGGTAAAAAGAATGAAAGTTAGAATTTGTTCAGGAATGATTTGAAAGATTGGATATTATGGAATGTAGAGATAAAAGTTTAATTCCATATATCATAAAACCTCCTGAACTTGAGATGAAAATTCTACCTAATAATTTGAAGTATATGTTTTTAGGAGAATCATCTATCTTACCAGTCATTGTATCTTCAAATTTAAATGAATATCAAGAACAAAAATTACTGGATACCTTAAAAAGATACAAAAAGGCTTTTGGTTGGTCCTTAGCAGATATTAAAGGAATTAGTCCTTCGATCTGTATGCACAGAATTTTGTTGAATGAACAATATAAACCTAGAGTTAATCTGCAAAGGAGACTGAACCCAATGATGAAAGAAGTGGTTAAAAAGGTGATTTTAAAGTGGTTAGATGATAGAATTATATATCCTATTTCTGATAGTATTTGGGTAAGCCCAATTCATTATGTTCCTAAGAAAGGAGGAGTGAATGTTGATGTAAATGAACGAAATGAAATCATACCGACAAGACAAGTCACTGATTGGCGAATATGTATTGATTATAGAAAATTAAATGCCGTCACCAGAAAAGATCATTTCCCTTTACCTTTTCTAGTCCAAATGTTAGACTAACTTGCTGGACATAAGTATTATTGCTTTTTGGATGGATATACCAGTTATCATCAAATACCCATTGCTTCTGAGGATCAAGAGAAGACTACATTTACTAGCCCTTACAAAACTTTTACTTTTAGAAGGATGTCTTTTAGATTATGTAATGCACTTGTAACATTACAAAGATGCATGATGTTAATATTTAACAAATTAATAGATGATGTAATAGAAGTGTTTATAGATGATTTCTCAGTATTTCCAGATTTATTTGATGCATGCCTATGAAACTTAGAAAAAGTTTTTGAGGTATGCGAAAGAACAAATATAGTCCTAAACTGGGAAAAGTGTCAATTTATGATTGCAGGAGGATTTGTGCTTGGGCATAAAATATCTGAATATGGCATGGAAGTAGATCCTGTGAAGATTCAAATTATAGCAAAATTACCACCTCCAACCACTGTGAGAGGGGTAAGAAGCTTTTTGGGACATATTGGATTCTACAGGAGATATATTAAAGATTTTTCAAAATAGTAAGCCTATATGCCAAGATTTGGAAAAAGATAAGAAGTATGATTTTAATGATGAATGATTAAAAGCTTTTGATTTATTAAAGAAAAAAATTAATCGCTGCTCCTATAATAGTTTCACCTAACTGGGAGAAACCATTTGAATTAATGTGCGACACAAGCGGTTATGTTATTGGAGTGGTTTTAGGGAAAAGGCACGAGAAAATGTTTAAAGTTATATAATATGCTAGTAAAACTCTTACTGATGCTCAAATTAATTACACTACTACAGAAAGAGAGTTAGTAGCTATCGTTGATGCATTTGAAAAATTTAGATCTTACTTAATTGGAGCCAAATGTATAGTGCATACTGATCATTCTGCTATTAAATATTTAATGCAAAAGAAGGATGCTAAACCATGATTAATTCAATGGATACTGTTAATGCAAGAATTTGAATTTGAGATCGTTAATAGAAAATGGGTCGATAATCAAATGACTGATCATTTATCTAGACTTGAACAACATAAATTGGCTTAAGTTGAAAAGGAAATAATTGAAAACTTTCCTGATGAGCAGCTGTATAATATTACAGAGGGAAATATACTGTGGTATGTTGATATTGTAAACTACATCTTTAGTAATATTTTACCATCAGAATAAACAATGCAACGATGGAAGAAATTCAAACACGATGTTAAATTTTATTTTTGGGACTGATACACCTAAAATATATAGTTTTTTTATGCACATTTTTATACCTATTTTTGATGATATTTCACTTTAATGGAATGTATTTTGTGTTTTTCTTGCAGGTATGATGAAAATAATTAATTACGATAAAAGGATTGAAAAAAGGACCAAATTTAGAGCAAAATTATGAAGTCTGAGAAATTTGGCCTCTGGCACCTAAGCGCCAAAGTGTCGACGCTTAAGCACTACAGTTAAAAATCGAATTTAAATGAATTTTGGTGTCATTTTCAAGGGGTGTTTAAAGCATCTTTTGGTGGTGACTTGCTTAACTTCCTTTGGGCGGCAAATTTGAATGAAGGGATGCATCTTTTGGTGGATACACTGAATCTGGACATGATTTGAATAGACACCAAGGCACCTTTTAGAAAATTATAAAAATGAAGCCTCATGATTTGCATGTGTGTGTGTTGAAAGGGTTATTATTTAGTGTGTGTGTGTTGAAAGGGTTATTATTTAGTGTGTGTGTGTTGAAAGGGTTATTATTCAGTGTATGTTATTAGAGTGATTTTTAGAGTGTGTTAAGTTTTAGAGTTCTTCTTTTCTACAGTAGAGAGTAGAGAGTAAGGAAGGAAAAAGGATTGGTGTGAAGCCTTCTTCTTACCAGTTTTTTTATCCTTATATCTAGTTTTTATTGAAGTTTAAAGTCTTTATTAGAGTCACCAGAGTTGGGCGCCAACCTCTGTAGAGTTGTATTGTGGAAAGCAAAAGTCCAAAGGAACTTCTAGAGTCTGGTGGAGAGGATTTTATATAAGTATTTATCTTTGTTTTTAATTTTTTTTTAAGTAAGATTGTTGTGTTTTAATTATGGTTTATGCTTTCATATCAAGTTTTATTTGTGTTCACATCATGAAATCTTAGTAGTTCTTTTTTAGATGATGAAGTAATTAAATTATGGAAGTAATGTTGTGGAAAGAATAAGTCTTTAATGCTGGAATAAATTGTGATGATTCAATTTCTTAAACTTAATTTACTTCTTGATTTGGCCAATTAAGATGTTAAAATTTGTTGTGAGATTCTGTAAGATCCAATGCAGTATTATCTCAAACAATAATTGGAAAGAATCACATGCAATTATATGGGTGAGAATTGTAGTCCATATAATTGAATGCAAATATATAGGGAGATGATGTGATTAGACTTTTATATTGCAAGAATTTATGAACTCAAATTTATATATATTTATAATGATTTTGTAAAGTCCAAGCATTCAATGCAAGTATACGTATCGTATCAAGTAATACAGGGCTCTAATGGAATCCTGGTTATTAATCCCATAGGGAAGTGACGAAGTAAAAAGTAAGAGTTTCACAGTAGATAATGTAGTACTGAATTTCGATACTCAAATTGCAATTAAAGTTTAATGTTTACTTCTACTACCAAGATGTAGAAAATAGTAACAATTAAACAAACTACACTTACTGCTAATATCTTTAAAAACAGAATTAACTAACAGACACACACTAAGCTATAGATTTGAAAGGTTTTGATATATAACAAAAGTATCTTTCCTCTTGCAACGAGAATATGATGTGTGGATGATATGGAATGATTATTTATGGTATTGTGCCAAATAGGAGCATAATTGTTTCTTTACCCTTAAAAGAGTACCCCCTCTTTCAAGCATGAAAAAAACATTGACATATCCTAAGTTTAGTCACTAAATCTAAGGCTAGGCTAGGAGGATACCGACTCTCACTACGGAGCTCCCACTCACCCTTCACCTGAAGGCTAAGCATTGAGTTTAGTTACTAATCTTAGAAATAAATTGGAGCTCAGCCTGTCACCCTGAAACCTCCAACTTGAAGTCCATCAAAACACATTTCCCTATTTATTTGCACTTAATTTCCATGAACCACGCAATTAATCAATGGAAATTGAATGGACTCTTCATTATTGTTGTAGGACACTAAATCCTTTTAGAGTTAAGATTCAACAACATATTTTAACAATTCAATTGGCCGTATCGAAGAGTAAATTAAGTTCAAAATGAAAAACCATCACAATTTCTTCAGTACATTAAAAGCACTTCAAATCCACATCAACAAATCATCACATATCTATGCAAGAAGAACGATACAAGAGACTACTCAGAATTCATGAAGAAGATATCATAAACATGGATTTTATATATAAAATAAAAGTCATACAAACCATAAAAAAATATAACTTATCTCTTTCTCTTCCCTAATGCAATTCCCTTGATGTTCCTTTGAATCCTTTTCTCTTTTATTTGCAACACTTAATTCCCTCTTTAGAATGGAAAGGAAGAAGTAATCTCTCACTTTACTTCTTCTCCTTCACTCCTTAGAGAAGAATTTCTCTCAAATTCTCACTTATACACTCTTCTCTTCTAAGCCCTAACACTCAAAACACACTAGACTCTCTAAAACACACAAGACACACACCAAAAACCACACCACTGTTCGTCAAAAAATAGTTATTTATAAGTTAGAAACGAAATCCGAAGAGTTTCCATAGGCATCCCTTTAAAAAGTCGCCAAAACTCTTCAAATTTGAAGTCCACCGACATTGGGTGCCGGTAGCGCCCAATAGGGCGCCGGCGGGACTCTATCGTTCAAATATTGCTGAGCTCTCGGAAAAATGGCGCTGGTGGCGCCAGAAGTTGTTTTCCTCCTTTTTGCTCCTTTTTTCTCCTAATTCATTCCTTTTCGCTTCTTTTCGCTCCAATCACCTAAAATCATCATACTTGCAACAAATAACAAAAATACCTTTCTTTAAAATGCAATATCACCAAAAATGGGTAAAATTATATAGCAAAAACAACATATATTTTTGGTGCATCAAAATCCCCCAAATTTAATTATTACTTGTCCTCAAGTAATCTTTTTACTACATAAAAAAATAACTCTAGGCAATGCACTTTTCATCTGTAAGATACTAAAATTTTCATTCAAAAGAATATATTGGTTAGATCATTAGAAAGAGATTTAGTAACTTAGGTCAATACTACAGGTATAAGAATATTCAACAATCAAGTCTAAGAGTTCTAGTCTTCTACTTATTTCAAGATAAACCATAATTTTTCACATTAAGAGTGCCTTGAAAGATTATGTGACAAAGGAGTTCATGCAAACTTTATCAGAATGTAGGCCAATACTTTAAATATAAATTCAGAGATGAAATCAAGTTCTGCCTTTAGAGTGACCCAAGTGAAACCAATTTTTGATTAGGCATCTCGTTAAGCTTCTCCTCATACTTACTTTTTTTTTCTTTTTCGTTTTTTTTTCTTTTTGGGATTGTTTTTCAATCCCTCTTTTCTTTTCTCCCCCCCTTTTTTTTAAATGAGGATTACTATATCTGGACAGCCTTTAATGATTTTGAAGTTCACTCTCCTCTTTCTAAAGTTCAAACTTGAGATACCTCCTTACTTTATAATTAGGTATGAGCTTTATTATTCATTATAAAGTTACAATCCCTTCTTAACACACAATACTTTAAGTCTCTTAACATTTCAAAAATACAGTTTTCTTTACTTTAAATAATTAACTATAATCAAATCCTTTCATACCAAATATCTTATTTCTATTAACCTTTATTACTAAAAACTTTCATTCAATCCTTCCATAATATTCAATTGAAATAAAAAGTTTTAGTTACCTACAGTAAGGTTCAACTGCCAGAAGTTATGCTAATAATTTTTGAAAATATAATAATTGAGAACAAATAAGAGTTAATATTTTTCTACCCTCCCCCAAACTTAAATTTTTCAATAAATTTGAAACAATAGAGAGTAAAAGAAACTAACCTTTTTGTGCTGGGATCTTGAAATCTTCAACAGCTATCTGGTATTAGTCAAAATTTACAACTAGCAGACATGAAACAGTTAGTAACAGTGATATATAAATATTTTAAACTTTTATAAGGTGAAGAGAAATTAACTTTAAACATCTAAACATCCAACAAAACATCACAATACTAAACAAAATATCACATCACTACATAGTTCATTTAACAATTTCAATCAATTTTTTTTTTTTCAATACAACATAACATTATACTAACAGAGTTACACATCACATGAAAAGTAAATAACTACTACATCACAACAATACAACACAACACAACACAACAATAAAACAGAAACAGAAACAAACAATCTACCAATCTTTATCACCAAGATCATCAGCAGGGTCAGCAGGATCAAGTCTATACAGTGTATAGCTGGGGCAAGTAGGAAATATCACATTAGTCTTCCCCCTCATGAATCTGACCTGAGCATCATAATAGGCAATATTGAACTCAACTCTCCTCTTCAGATATTCTTCATTCACATCACTTCTGGCCTCAAACACATCCATCCTACCATGGAGTCTATCCACACTAGCACTCTGTAATCTCAACTGCTCCATAATATCATATAATGTAGGGGGCTCAGATGTAGATGGAACATCATAACTCGTACTAGGAATATCAATACTCCTACTCTCATCTCGGGCTCCCACATAAGACTCATAAGTACGGATAATAGTCTTTGTAATTGGTCTCAGCGGTATAGCTACTTCTTCAGAACTATTGAACTCCACTCAAGACTGAACACATAGGGCATGAACTAAGGCAGGATGTTCAATCCACCAGTAGTCTCGCCTCTAACAATAGTCTGAGTGTTCTTGAAGATAATAGTCCCAATATCAATCTTTTTCATCTTCTAAATACAATAGTTCAGAATTGCTCTATCCCTTGTAACTTCACTGTGTTGATAATGAGGTAATAGTCTTGCAGAGATGAAATAGTGCCATACTTTTGATGCAATATTTAACTTGGAAGCGGGGAATTTAATCATATGTTTTTAACTTACTTTCCATTCCCCTCTTCCATCCATCAGAAAAGCAATCACTTCTCTCATATTTTCCTCTCGAGTATCAAAGTTTTCATATTCATAAACAAATGGTTCCCAAGTCTGATAGAATGTATTAATACGCTCAAGAGTAAACTCAACCATTTTTCCTCTAATTAACACATACTCAGTCTCAGTTCAGGGCACATTTGAATAAAACTCTCTAACAACTCCCATAACAGCATTCGCAGTAAAATAACAAAATCATTCTCAGTTCCACTCTACAATTAACTGTTCTACAGATCCACCAGGATTATCAAAAGCTCGATCCTAGATACACTTCTTATTGTAAAGGTAAGAGTTAAAGCAAAACTGCACTTTAACATTAACAAATTTTTCTTCATCAATATCTAATTTTCTCTTCCTTTTATTCATCCTTGCAGCCATGTGAATTTCTAAAAATTTGCAAGAAAATTCAAATAAATCCCAAATTCAAAATGTAACAAACTCCAAATACTATTTTAAACAAGTAAGATCAAATTTCATCATAGGAAATCTCAAAATTTCTTTAAAAATCCAAAAATTCCAATCTTAGCAATGTAAGAGATTTCTATGTTAAAAATAAAAAATTTTTAACTTAAAGTGAAGCTTTTATCAAGAGAAGTGTAGATCCGGTCTCGAAAAGCTTTGAAATCACTTCAAATCTGAGATCTAGCAAGCCCTAGGTCTTCAAAATCACGAAAATGGAGGAGGAAGACTAAAGCAAAGGAAAAAACTGCGGGTCCTAGGGTCAAAATCGTGAAATAAAGGGTTTTTGGCATTTTTTTGTACTTGGGTGCCAGCGACGCTCGATAGGGCGCCGGTTGCGCTCGATAGGACTCCGGCGGCGCTCTATTTATTAAAAATGCCAAAACTCTCTGGATTTAGGCGCCGGCGGCGCCAGTCCAAAATTTTTTTTGGGTCCAAAATTTTTTTCGTAATTTCGATCGTTTCGACCTCCACAATGATATTTAATACTTCATTAAGCATCTAATTCATCACACAAGCAATAACTAACATAATTCTTGATACACCTAAAATATATAATATTTTTTATGCATATTTTTATACTTATTTTTGATGATATTGCACTTCAATGGAAGGTATTTTGCGTTTTTCTTGTAGGTTTAATGAAAATCAGTAATAATGATGAAATCACCAAAATTGGATCAAATTTAGAGTAAAAAATGAAAAATGAAAATTTTTGGGCACTGGCGGCTAAGCGCCGCTGGGCCGACGCTTAGCCGCCACAATTAAAAATAGAGTTTAATTTGAATCTGGCGCTATTTTTAAAGGGGATGGGATGCAACTCTTGGTGATAACTTCCATAACTTTCTTTAGGCGACAAGTTTGAATGAAGGCGTGCATTCTTTGGTGTATACATGGAATCTGGACACATTTTGAAGAGTCACCAAGGCACCTTTTGGTTTAATATTTAAAGAGAGTCTTAGAAAAAAAAGGGAGCCCTTCCTTTGCATTTTGAAGGGTTCTTCCATTGAATTTTTATAGAGTTTTTATTTTAGTTTTAATTAGGAGTAGGAGTAGAGAGTAGAAAAGAGAAAAGGGTAGGATTGAAGCCTCCTTCTTTCCACTACTTTTCTTTCCTTTAGTTTAGTTTAGTTTTTATTGAAGTCTGAAGTCTGTATTCTGAGTCATCAGGGTTTGGAGACTTGCTCTGAGGATTAGTTTAGTGAAGAGTCAAAGTTTCGGAGGAACTTCCTGAGTCTTGTGAAGAGGATTTTCAGATAAGTGTTTACTTTTATTCATACATTTAGTTTTTAATTAATACTTATTTTTGTTTGTTATTTTTCTTATGGTTTTTAATTTTAAATCAATGTGTTTTTGTATTTTCTCAATGCATTCTGAGTAGTTTACATTATCTTTTTCTTTATTAAATGAAGAAGTAAGTAATTCATGAAGAATTGTTGTGGAAAGTATATGTGTTAAAGTTGGAAGAAGTTGTGAAAATTGATTCTATAAACTTTATTTACTTCTTAATTTGGCCTGTTAAGATGTAAAATTTGTGGTGAGATTATGTAAGATCCAATACGGTATTGTCTCATAAAAGTTAGTAAGAATCATATGCAATTATATGGGTGAAAATTGTAGTTCATATAATTGAATGTAATATATTAGAAGATGTTTTAAAAAGGGGAGTAAAATTAGAGGATTTTTAGTGTGATAGGCTAAAGCCCCTAATTTGGTTTGAAGTTTTGAATTTTGTTATGAGAAGTTCGCCCCCAAGTGGAGGGAATCGAGGGAACTCTAGAGTGGGAGCTTGTATCTTCCCTGCCTAACCATGTTAAAAATGATAAAATATCAAATTAACCAATGTTCTTTATATAACCAAGTAAGGGTAAAGAATACATTTGCTTCTATTTTTCACAACAAATTTAAATACTTCCACAACAATACTTTCATAATTATTACTACTTTATAAAAGAAAGAAAAAGATATTCTATAATTTTTGGAAGACCTTTCCTAGCTACAGGCCAAGCCATGATAGATGTGCAAAAAGGGGAATTAACTATGAGGGTTAATGATCAGACTGTTACATTTAATATTTCAAAATTGATGAAATATCCTGCTAGAGGTAAAGAAGATGAATGTTATAGGATGGATGTTATCAAATATTTAAGTGAACGTCATTTTAAGTCAACTTATGAAGAGAAATCAGAAAAATAAGAATTGGAACATAAGCAAGAAGAGGAGTTACTTGATTTTGAAGATTTTTAAGAGGAAGATTTAAAGTATGTTCGTGAAAGTTTTGAATTGTTGGATTTGACTGAAAAAGATGAATCTTATGGTTCATCAATTGAAAAACCTCCTGAAATTGAGTTAAAAATGCTTCCTGATAATTTGAAGTATGTTTTTCTATGTGAATCCTCAACTTTGCCAGTTATAATTTCCTCTCAATTAACTGAAAAAGAAGAAGAGAGTCTGCTTGAAATTTTGAAGAAGCATAAGATAGCCTTTGGATGGACAATTTCTGATATTAAAGGAATCAGTCCTTCAATTTTTATGCAGAGAATTCTTATGGAAGATAATTGCAAACCGTGGGCTAATCCTCAAAGGAAATTAAATCCTATCATGAAAGACGTTGTTAAGAAAGAAATTTTAAAATGACTGGATGCTGGAATTATCTACCCTATTTCAGATAGTGCATGGGTTAGTCATATTCACTGTGTTCCTAAGAAAGGAGGAGTGACTGTGACTTTTAATGAAAAGAATGAAATAATACCAACAAGACAAGTTACAGGGTGGCGAATATGCATTGATTATAGAAAATTAAATCTTGCCACAAGGAAAGATGACTTTCCACTCCCATTTCTGGATCAAATGTTGGATAGACTTGCTGGACATAAATACTTTTGTTTTCTGGATGGATATACTGGTTACCACCAAATTCAAATTGCTCTTGAGGATCAAGAGAAAACTACGTTTACCAATCCTTATGGTACGTTTGCTTTAGAAGAATGCTCATCGGTTTATGTAATGCCCATGCTACATTTCAGAGATGTATGATGGCTATTTTTTGTGATTTAATTGAATAGGGGATTGAAGTTTTTATGGATGACTTTTTCAGTGTTTGGGATTTCATTTGAATCATGTTTAGAACATTTATCTAAGGTTCTAAAATGCTGTGAAGAAACTAATTTGGTGCTTAACTGGGAAAAATGCCAATTTATGGTAGTAGGAGAAATTGTTTTGGGACATCGAATTTCTGAAAAATGTTTGGAGGTAGATCCTGCAAAAATTTAAGTTACATCTAATTTACCTTGCCCAACCAATGTAAGGGGAATTAGAAGTTCTTTAGGATATGCTAGATTCTACAAGCTTTACATCAAAGACTTTTCAAAGATTACAAAATCTTTATGCCGTTTACTGGAAAATGATGCAATTTTTAATTTTGATGATGATTGCCTCAAAGCCTTTGAAATATTAAAAGATAAATTAATCACTGCACCTGTAATAATTTCACCAAATTGAGAAAAACCTTTTGAAATAATGTGTGATGCTAGTGATTATGCTATTGGTGCTGTTTTGGGTCAGAAATATGATAAGATTTCAAAGTTATTTATTATGCTAGTAAAACTCTTAATGAAGCTCAAATTAATTATACCACTTCTGAGAAAGAGTTATTAGCTATAGTATGTACCTTTGATAAATTTTGATCATATTTAATTGTAACTAAATGTGTTGTGCATACTGATCATTCTGCTATCAAATACTTAATAAAGAAAAAATATGCAAAACCGAGACTGATAAGATGGATTCTTCTTTTGCAAGAATTTGACTTTGAGATAGTAGATAGAAAGGGTTATGAAAATCAAATTGCTGATCATTTGTCTAGACTTGAAATTAAAAAATCTCTCTGTGATGTTGAAGAAATTAATGAACATTTTCCTAATAAAAAATTGTTCACCGTTAATGAGTGGCGTGTTCCGTGGTATGCAGACATAGTAAATTTTATTGTCAGTGATATTATACCTTATGGTTTGACATATTAGGAAAAGAAGAAATTTCTGTCTAATGCTAAGACTTATTTTTGGGATGACCCATTTTTATATAAACAAGGAAAGGATCTTATAATTCCATGATGTGTACCTTTGGAAGAGACTTATGAAATTATTCAAAAATAAGATGATTCTAATTATGGGGGACATTTTGGAAGTGATAAAACTGCATATAAAATCTTACAATCCAGATTTTATTGTCCTACAATTTTTAAGGATGTGAATGCTTATATTAAAAATTGTGATAGATGTCAGTTTGCAGGCAATATTTCTAGGAGAAATGAGATGCCCCTCAATTATATATTAGAAGTTGAAATATTTGATGTTTGGGGATTAGATTTTATGGGACCATTTACACTATCTTTCGAAAATGTTTATATTTTGATGGCAGTAGACCATGTTTCCAAATGGATTAAAGCTATTGCTTTACCTCAATGTGATGCTCAAAGCGTTGCAAAGTTTTTGATGAAGAATATATTTTACAGATTTGGAATACCAAGAGTAATCATAACTGATGGGGAAAGTCATTTTAGAAATGCGATTATTGGAAAGTTAGCAAAGAAATATCATATTAATCATCACATTGCTACTACTTATCATCCGCAGACAAGTGGTTTGGTTGAATTATCCAATCATGAAATTAAAAGAATATTGGAAAAGACTGTTAATCCAAATAGAAAGGATTGGTCAATCAAACTGGATCATGCTTTGTGGGCCTATAGGACTGCCTACAGAACCCCTATAGGAATGTCCCCATATATGCTGATTTTTGGAAAAGCTTGTTATTTACCTATTGAACTTGAGTATAAAGCATTTTGGGCTATTAAAGAGTTCAATTATAATCTGAAAGATGCTGCTGAGAAGAGATTATTGCAATTAAATGAGCTTGAAGAGATAAGAATTGAATCTTATGAAAGTGCTAAGATTTATAAGGAAAAGATGAAGTTATGGCATGATCGGAAGATTATTACTAAAAATCTTGTTCCAAGATAGAAAGTTTTGCTGTATAATGCCAGATTAAGAATTTTTTCTGGAAAACTTAAGTCCAGGTGGATGGGGGTCCTTTTATTGTGATGACAATTTATTCCTATGCAGCTGAGGATATTCAAGATTCTAAGACTAGAAAAATATTTAAAGTTAATGGAATTAGACTTAAACCATATTTTTCAGTTGAGCAATCTAAATCTGATGAGGATCTGATGTTGGGTCACACAAAATGAGTTCTGGGTTTGTCAGGCTGAAGACGTTAAACCAAGCGCTTTGTGGGAGGCAACCCATATTTATTGGTGTGCTTTGCTTTTTGTTTGTTTTGTGTGTTTTGTTTGCTTTGTTCTGGTTTATTTTTATGTTTTTAGCGGTAGTAATTTGGAGTTTTTAATCTAAATAGAGTTTATTTGACCTTATTTGATGAGATAATTTGGACTCTTTTGGCAGACTAACTAAATAGAGATTATGGGGAGGAGATAATTAAATAGAGTTAGAATGAAAATTTGAGATAACTAAATAGAGCACTCTTGTGATAGAATGAAAATTTGAGATAACCCTAAAAGAGAAGTTCACTCTTGTGATAGATGCCAAATGTCCAAATCAAGGATGCCCTAAACTCTATTTGATGAGAAGATTATTTATTGGGAAGAGATAATTATTTTGAAGAGAATAAGGGTGATTAACGAAGTGGTTTAAAGCATATACCTTAATTGTAAAAATTTGGGTATTGGCGGCTAAGCGCCAGAGTGCCGATGCTTAAGCACCAGATTTTGCGGCTAAGCGCCGAAGAGTTCGCGCTTAGGTGCTAGTTCGCAAAAATTGGTTTCCACCCGTTAAAAAACTGTGAATCGCCATTTTTAACTCCCTGCTCATCTTCAACCCGTCATTTTCACGTGAGATAGAGTCTAGGGCATCCTTGATTTGGACCATTTAAGAGCTGATCTAAACAAAAGTTTGTAGATTTGGATTTCTTGAGGTAAGAGCACTACTCCTAAGTAAAATTTTTTGATTTTCACCATGTATTTTGAGTACATTTTGGAAAATCTTAAAATCACTATTCATGGTGAAAATTTGAGGAAAAACTTAAGAAATTGCTTGGATTTAGTGGAAACATCTTTTGGAAGATAATTTAGCATGTTTAGTTTGATTTTGGAATTTATGGTAAACTTTTCGTGAGTTTTTAGAGATGGCTCTAATGTTAAAGCGAGCAAGAGGAACAACGAAGTTTGATTTCGACAAATTTGTTAGTGCGAAGGCTGAGGAACGATACGTCGATGCATTGCAGTCACGTAAATTGATTCCTAAAAGAGTGTTTAGTAAGCTAGGAGAAGTGATTGAAGATATGATTGCAAGGACGAACTGGGAGAACTATCGTTGCTGCTCTGCTGTTGCTGTTATTTCTGTTGTTAGAGAATTCTATGCGAATTTACCTGCATCAGAAGAGAATTTGGTGATGGTTAGGGGGCAAGATGTGAACTTTTCTTCTGGGGTAATTAACACTTTCTATCATCTGCCTCCTGCTTTGTTTTGTTTTTATTCTAATTTTCATCCTACAGAGGGCGAGTTAGATGAAATAATGGGATTTTTTACTGATGGAAGAGGATTATGGAAAATACAAATGTTAGAAGAGTGAATTTTCCTGCTTCCAAATTAAATGCCACTTCTAAAGCATGGCATTATTTTATCTCTTCTAAACTGTTGCCTTCAAGTCATACAAGTGAAGTGACGAGGGAAAGAGCTATTTTGAACCATTGCATTCAGCAAGGGAAGCCTATAGATATTAGAGCGATCATTTATGATTATATTGTGAATTGTGCCAGATCTACCACTACTGCAGGTATGAGATTTCCTTCCCTGATCGATTCATTATGTGAACGGTCTGAAGTGAAGTTTGAAACCTAGGAAGAGGCACTTCAGCCTTTGAAACCTATCTCTAGTGTAAACATAGGAGCTTACACTGTATATTCAGAATTTGGCTGGAGAGGAGGATTTGGTAGGGCTTCTTCTGCTTCTGCTACATCTACTTCTCGTGCTACTACTTCACGTTTATCATCATCTACTGATTCACAAACTGGTTTATTAAGAAAATTTTTGAAGAAAGTGAGTCTTACTTGAGAGCATCTGAAAGATATGGATGGTAAGGTGGATAATGTGGAGAGACATATTGTTAAACATGATGAGTATGAGGAGAATTATCAGCATTATTTGGATAGACTGATTAGAGGTGATTAGAGTGCTGAGATGCCCCCTCATCCATTCTACATACCTTATGTGCCATCCAGGGATTGGAACGAGCAGGATGATGATGATGAGGATGAAGAGTAGATGTATGTTGTTTGTTTTAGTTGTTGTGTTGTTATGCTGTGTTATTGTGTACTTTGTCTAGCATTTTATTTGATGATTGTGTTGTGATATGAACTGTGATAGCATGCAGATTGTAGTTGTACTATTTATCCGTTATGCAGATTCAGATGCATTGTTTGTTGGATTAATGTTTTATATGTTGCTTTGAGTATAGTGTGTGTGGTAGTAAATGTTTTAATGTGTATGTTGTACTAAGGTTTTTTTTAGGGTGTACTTTAATTCTAAAACTGTTAGGAGATTAGAGAACACTATAGAAAGTACTATTTAGGAAATTGCATGCTTAAATACTTTACAAAAATCTACCACTACCATTTGCTATCTAATATCAGTGTGATTTCAGTTAGTGTGTATTTGCTTTGAAAACCTCCACTACTGTAGAAGTCTTTTGAAATTTTTACTTTTCTTGTTATAAAAAGAAAATATTTTGAAAAACTGAATTTGATTTCATTTTACTCCTGTTGTTTAAATTGTTATACTTGCATATTTAGGATATTTAAATTCCTGCAAACATGTTATGTTAGTCTTTAATTCTCACCCATGTATCATTTCTTATGCTTAAATGTTTTATCCTAACTAAAATTTAAAGTTTTGCAGGGGGGGAATTTAAAAAAAAAAAACCTAAAATTTTATTTGTTCTCAAGAATACTTAAAATAAATCTTATTTCTTGATTGAGAACAATTATGTATATGAAGTTAGATCAGGGGAACAAAAATTTTGAATATAGAAATGAATAAAATAATTTAGTTGAAAATTTATAGTAATCATAAAAAATTTAAAGTTAAAATTTTCTTAGTGAAGAGATGTTAAATATAACTATCTATCTTTAGTAAGAAATTTTATATTTTTTGATAAATAGAAGATTTAACTTTTATTCTTCAAAGCTTAAATTTCTTTTATTAAGGAATAATTTTCAAATACTATTATTATGATTTTTAAGTGAAAGATATATATCTGACCTTTATTTTTAATGGAAGGGTGGAATTCAAAATCATTAAAGGCCTATCTAGATACAGTAATCCTTGCCTTAGAAAAAAAAAAGAGAAAAAGAAAAAAAGAAAAAGAAAAGAAAAAGTGAAAAATAGTATGTAAAAAGGGAGGAGAAGCTTGAGGATTTAAGGGCCTAATCAAAAATTGATTCCATACCTAAAGTTAAACATATAAGTTCAAAAAAAATCTAAAGCTTAAGGATATAATATAGTAAGTAAAATTATTTTCAAATAAAGATTTTTAAGTGAGAAAAATAAGATGTTTGAATCCTATATTTTGAAGAATCTACAAATATTTCTGAATTAGATTGAGACTTAAATTTGTCATTTTTCATTCCTTAAGAACTTTCTAAACTTTAAGTTGGTCTTAATTACTGAAATTTTTTCTAAATTGGACTATTCCATTTCTAGAACAAAATTTTCTTATATTCCTAAGAAACTCATTACATAATTTGTATGTTAAAAAAACTCTAAGATTAACTGTCACTTGAGGACAAGTAACATTTTAAGTGCGGGGGATTTTGATACACCTAAAATATATAGTATTTTTTATGCACATTTTTATACCTTTTTTAATGATATTGAACTTTAATGGAAGGTATTTTGTATTTTTCTAGCAGGTATGATGAAAATGAGTAATTATGATGAAAGGAGCAAAATTGGATCAAATTTGGAGCAAAACAATGAAAAATGAAATTTTTGGCACTGGCGGCTAAGCGCCACTGGGCCGGCGCTTAGCCACCACAGTTAAAAATCGAGTTTAATTTGAATTTGGCTCCATATTCAATTGGGATGGAATGCAACTTTTGTTGATAACTTCCATAACTTCCATTGGGCGACAAGTTTGAATGAAGGGGTTCATTCTTTGGTGGATACATCGTATCTGGACACATTTTGAAGAGACACCAAGACTCCTTTTGGTTTAATATTTAAAGAGAGTACTAGAAATAAAAGGGAGCTCTTCTTTTGCATTTTGAAGGGTTCTTCCATTGCATTTTTACAGAATTTTTATTTTAGTTTTAATTAGGAGTAGGAGTAGAGAGTAGAAAAGAGAAAAGGGTAGGATTGAAGCCTTCTTCTTTCCACTACTTTTCTTTCCTTTAGTTTAGTTTAGTTTTTATTGAAGTCTAAAGTCTGTATTCTGAGTCATCGGAGTTTGGAGACTTGCTCTGAGGAGTAGTTTAGTGAAGAGTCAAAGTTTCAGAGGAACTTCCTGAGTCTTGTGAAGAGGATTTTCATATAAGTGTTTACTTTTAGTCTTACATTTAGTTTTTAATTAATACTTATTTTTGTTTGTTGTTTTTCTTATGGTTTTTAATTTCAAATTAATGTGTTTTTGTATTTTCTTAATGCATTGTGAGTAGTTTACTTTATCTTTTTCTATCTTAATTGAAGAAGTAAGTAATTCATGAAGAATTGTTGTGGAAAGCATATGTGTTAAAGTTGGTAGAAGTTGTGAAAATTGATTCTATAAACTTTATTTACTTCTTAATTTGGCCTGTTAAGATGTAAAATTTATGGTGAGATTATGTAAGATCCAATGTGGTATTGTCTCATAAAATTTAGTAAGAATCACATGCAATTATATGGGTGAAAATTGTTGTTCATATAATTGAATGTAATATATTAGAAGATGTTTTAAAAAGTGGAGTAAAATTAGAGGATTTTTAGTGTGACAGCCTAAAAGCATTTAATTTGGTTTGAAGTTTTGAATTTTGTTATGAGAAGTTAGCTCCCAGGTGGAGGGAATCGAGGGAACTCTAGAGTAAGAACTGGTATCTTCCCTGCCTAACCATGTTCAAAATGATAAAATTTCAAATTAACCAATGTTCTTTATAGAACCAAGTAAGGGTAAAGAATACATTTGCTTCTATCTTTCACAACAAATTTAAATACTTATAAAACAATACTTTCATAATTATTACTACTTTATAAAAGAAAGAAAAAGATATTCTAGTTAATAGTGTTTTTCATACCAATTCTAGTTAATAGTGTTTTGCATACTGTGTTTACAATTATTATCATTTTAACTTCTTGTTTGACTTTTATAAGAAAACTTAAAGAGCGAAATCAACTATCAAATTTTTCAAAATCAAAACATAGTTTCAAAAGCCAATTAAAAAAAAGTAAAAAGATAATTTCCTTATTTCTTTAAAGATATATCACTTTCCCTGTGGGTTCGATATCTCGGGGCTTAATCAGAAAGTCCTATATTACTTGATAATTAGTGTAGTAAAGTACTTCCCAACGTCTTTCCTTAATTTTCTCTTCAATTCTAGTAGTAGGATTATCCATACCTCGATTTATGAAGCCTCTTTCCTTGATAATCCTCCTCTTCATCATCACTTTGTTGAACAACCATTGTGCCACGAAACTTATAAACTTTCTTCGATTAAAATTGCGAGATTGAGGGGTTTCTATAGAGTAGCAATCCATGGGATGCGAATTGGGAATTGTAGCTTTCATTTTCTAAAGTTTGGAAGTCTAAAATGGAGTTTAGGGAGTTATAAGGACAAAGATCCCGCTCAAAACCGCCAAAACTGGTATTTGGAAACTCCAAAAATTGTCAACAGATTTTGGGCACCGGCGGCGCTCGATAGGGCGCCAGCGGACCTCAAACCTGTAAGTTCAGCAAACTTCTCTGTAATTGGGCGCCGAAGGTGCCAATGGTAAAAAATCTCACCGAACTTCGTTTAGCCCAAAATATTCTCATATCTTAATTCGATCCAATACTTATCAATTTTAAAAGTATTTAGGAGCGATTAGGATTCAAAAATAACTATCTAAAAAGCACAACTACAACAAATAAGAAAACACACCATAAAGATACATATGGGTTGCCTCTCATAAAGTGTTTGGTTTAACGTCGTCAGCCTGACAAACTATTCAGTTAATTGAGATGACTCAGCATTAAAACCTCTTTGAAGTTAGGTTGAATCCCGTCAAAGTAAGGCTTTAATCGATGTCCATTAACTTTAAAAATCTTTCTAGTATCAGGATCATTAATATCAACAGCTCCAAAAGAATGAACTTTTACAACTGTAAAAGGTCCTAACCATCTGACTTGAGCTTTCCAGGAAATAACTTCAATCTTGTGTTATATAACAAAACTTTCTCTCCAAATTTAAATTTTTTTTTCAATATCTTCTGATCATGCCATAATTTCATTCTCTCTTTATAGATCCTGTCATTGTGATAAGATGCATTTCTAATTTCTTCCAATTCATTCAATTGCATAATTCTCTTTTCTCCAGCATTTTTCAAATTAAAATTCAACTCTTTTATCTCCCAATATGCTTTATGCTCCAATTCAACTGGTAAATGACAAGTCTTACCTAACACTAGTCTATAAGGAGACATTCCAATAGAGGTTTTAAAAGCAGTCCTATAAGCCCATAAAACAGTATCTAATCGAGCAGACCAATCTAATTTATGATTATCCACAGTTTTCTCAAAAATTCTTTTAATTTCACAATTATTTACTTCTGCTAAACCACTAGTATGGGGATAATAAGCAGTAGAGATTCTATGAATAATATTATATTTCTCAATCAATCTCTTAATTTGATTATTCTTGAAATTGGTTACACCATCAGTTACAATCACTCTCGGCAGTCCATATCTTGTAAATATATTTTTCTTTAAAAATTTTGAAACACTCCGAGCATTACATCTCTGTAAAGAAATAGCTTTAATCCATTTCAAGACATAATCAACAACAACTAGTATATATAAATTCCTAAATGAAGGAGTAAATGGTCCCATAAAATCTAATCCCCATACATCAAAAATTTCAACTTCTAAATTATAATTTAGAGACATTTCATTTATTCTAGAGATATTACCTACTCTCTGACATTGATCACATGATTTAATATATTTATAAACATCCTTAAAAAGAGTAGGCCAATAAAATCCAGATTGTAAAATCTTAAAAGCAGTTTTATCAACACCAAAATGACCTCTAAATTTAGAATCATGACATCGTTGAATAATCAAATTCGTTTCTTCTTGTGGCACACATCTCCTAATAATCAGATCCTTACACTATTTATATAGATAGGGCTCATCCCAAAAATAAAATCTTGCATCATATTTAAACTTCTTTTGTTGTTGCCTTGTTAAATCAGGTGGTACAATATCACTTACAATATAATTCACAATATCAGCATACCAAGATAAATTTCTTCCCATAATAGTATAAAGTTGTTCATCAAGGAAAGTTTCTGTAACTTCCTTCTCAAATTCAGATAATTTATCATACTCTAATCTTTACAAATGATCAGCTATTTTGTTATCAGATCCCTTTCTATCAACTATCATAAAATCAAATTCTTGTAGAAGAAGTATTCATCTAATCAGTCTAGGTTTTGCATCCTTCTTTTGCATTAAATATTTGATAGCCGAATGGTCTGCATGCACAATACTTTTAGCTCCAATTAAATAAGGTCTAAACTTTTCAAAAGTAAATACTTTAGCTTATAACTCTCTTTCAGTAGTGGTATAATTATTTTGAGCTTCATTAAGTGTTTTACTAGCATAGTAAATGACTTTGAAAACTTTATCATGCCTTTGCCGCAATGCTACTCCGATCGCATAATCACTACAACCACATATGAGTTCAAATGGTTTCTCCCAATCTGGTGAAACAATTATAGGTGCAGTGATTAATTTTTCTTTCAATAATTCGAAAGCACTCAAACATTCATCATTAAAATCAAACTTTCTATTATATTCTAGAAGTCGGCACAAAGGTTTAGTAATTTTAAAAAAATCTTTAATACATAGCCCGTAATATCCAGCGTGTCCTAAGAAACTCCTCACCTCTCTCACGGTAGTGGGTGGTGGCAATCTCTCAATCACTCTAATTTTAGCAGGATCAACCTCCATACCATATTCAAAAATTTTATGCCCAAGCATAATTCCTCCTGCAACCATAAATTGACATTTCTCCTAATTCAAATCTAAATTTGTTTTCTTACAAAGCTCCAAAACTTTTGCTAAGTTTTCCCGACAACTTTCAATTGAAGTTCTGAATACAGAGAAATCATCCATGAAAACTTCTATTCCATTATCTATCATACTACTTAAGATAGACATCATATATCTCTGAAATGTTGCAGGTGCATTACACAGTCCAAAAGACATTCTTCGAAAAGTAAAGGTTCCATAAGGGCTTGTAAATGTTATCTTTTCTTGATCCTCGGGAACAATAGGTATTTGATGGTAACCAATATATCCATCCAGAAAGTAGTAGTACTTGTGTCCAACAAGTCTATCCAGCATTTGATCGAGAAAAGGAAGTGGAAAGATCTTTTCAGGTGGCGGCATTTAACTTCCTATAGTTAATACAAATTCACCATCCATTAATTTGTCTTGTGGGTATAATTTCATTACATTCATTCACTTCAATAGTCACTCCTCCCTTCTTCGGTACACAATGTATTGGACTCACCCAACCACTATCCGAAATAGGATAAATAATTCCAGCATCCATCCATTTTAAATCTCCTTCTTAACTACTTCTTTCATTATTAGATTCAATCTCCTCTGCGGGTCAACTCTCGGTTTATGTTCTTCATCCAATAAAATTTTGTGCATACAAATCGAAGGACTGATTTCTTTAATATTTGCTAAAGTCCATCCAAAAGCTTTCTTGTATCTTTTTAAAATTTCCAACAACTTCTGTTCTTGATAATCGTTTAACTCCAAAGATACAATAACTGACAGAGTAGATGATTCTCCTAAAAACATATACTTCAAATGATTAGGGAGAATTTTCATCTCAAGTTCAGGAGGTTTTATTATAGATGGAATTAAGCTTTTATTTCCACCTTCCATAGTGTCTAATACTTCAAATCTCTTCTGAATATACTCCAAATCTTCATTTTCTTACTATCTAAATTTTTTTCATTTTCAAGTTCTTCTTTAAGCATAGTTTCATACTCTACTTCTTTTTCAAATATATTTTCAAAATGATCATTTCTCAAATATTCACAAACCTCCATCCTAAAACATTCATTATCTCTTTTAATTGAGGGATACTTCATAGATTTTGAAATATTAAAGGTCACCTCTTGATCATTAACTCTCATAGTTAATTCTCCTTTTTGAACATCAATCACTGCTCTTCCAGTAGTAAGGAATGGTCTTCCTAAAATGATTGGAATTTCTTTATCTTCCTCCATATCAAGTACAATAAAATCCATAGGAAAGATAAATTTATCCACTTTCACTAACACAACTTCCACCACTCCTTTAGGGTAAGTAATGGAACGATCAACCAACTGAAGATTCATAGATGTAGGAGAAATTTCTCATATTCCCAACCTTTTGAATGTTGATAAAGGCATAAGATTGATACTAGCTCCTAGATCACATAAGGCTCTTCCGAAAAAATTTTCACCTATAGCACACGGAATAGTGAACTACCAGGATCTTTAAGTTTTTCTGGATGTTTCTTCTGAATAATTGTACTACACTCTCCACTAAGTGCAACAGTTTCATAACCTGTAAACTTTATTTTCTTTTTTTTGAATATCCTTCATAAACTTGGCATAGTCAGACATCTGTTCTAATGCGTCAACAAAAGGAATATTTATCGTTAATTTCTTAAGGATCTCCAAAAATTTTCCAAATTTGTTATCCCTATTTTGTTTCTTCAATCTTTGAGGAAAGGGAGTGTTGACCTCATTTTTGATGAGGTCTTCTCTTCTTCTCTTTAGTACTTAGGATCTAGCCTTAGGCTTTTCCTTTGACTATCTTAGAGGACTAGAATTGGGACCCACCTTTTAGAAATTCAAACCACTTCTTAACTCCCTGCAAACTCCACAAACTCGACTCGAAGACCCCTAATCACCTAGAGGGTTGAAATCGGATGTGGAAGTTTAAAGGATGAGTTCCTATAGGACTCTTCGGCCTTAGGACCGCCTCGGCGGCCCGGTCCGGTGAAGGGGCCGACTTACACACACACTACACTTATACACTACACCTATACACTACACTTTCACACACCCATACCTAACTCGACCTCCCGACTCATGTAGGTGATTCACATGGATGATCCTTAACCCCTAAGCCCTCGCTAAGAGGTTAGGAACAACATAAATAATGCCTCAAATGAGTCCCTTCATGGCTCATATGGGCTTGATATGGCTTCATGGCTCAACCAAAATGACTTCTTTCCACTTACGTCCACCCAATCTTCAATTTTCCAAATTTTCAATTTTTGACCCCCGGGACCCTACACCCGCTTAGCCTACCCAAAACCCTTAAAATTACCCAAATTTCTCAAAAATTTCCAAATTACCCAAAATTCTCCAAAATCATCCCCAAACATTTCCACATCACTTAAATTGATCATCCATACCCAAAAATACCAAAAATTCCAAAAATACCTCCCAATACCCTCCAAATACCCAAAATACCCCTCTTGGCCAAAAAAATCCAAAAATTCAGAAAATTCCCAGAAAATTCCAGAAAATCCCAAATATTCCCAATTTCATTTTGTCCAACTACACCATGGGCCAATTTTGTCAATTTACCCTACTTTTGTCAAAACCCCCAATTCGACCCATTTTAACCCAAAGTGAACCCAATGTCAAACCAAACCTACCCAATTGACCCCAATTTTGGTCCAATTCAATTCTAAACTTCAATTCAACATCCCCAATACCAATCTAGACCAAATCCAAGTCCAATTTGATTGACATTTGGATCCAATCTCACTTTTGGCCTTAAAGCCCAATTTGGACCCATGACCCAAACCTAACCCAAACTCACCCAATTCAAATTAACCCCAAATCTTTTCTAAATCTTCCTTAACATTCCCATAAACAAAACACTAACATGATTTGCCCAAAATTTAGACCCAAACCCCACTCAAACTCAACCCAAAGCTAAAAGGCCCATTTTTTACCTAAACCCAAACCTAACCCAAATGAGCCCAAACCCCAAAATCAAAGCCCAACCAATGCCAAAACCTCTTTGAAACACTCCCATAAACATTTCTCAACATTGATTTTACATCAATTTCAACTCTAGCCCAACATTAGCCCAACTTGGCCCATTTGGACCTACATAGTGCCCACTTACCAAATAAACCCAAATTCAAACCAATTCAACTCCAAATCACACCAAATTGACTCCAAGCCCTTCATAGAACATCCCCAAACCAATTATGACATTTATTTGACAAAGTTCTTCACAAAATCTTTACCCAAATGCCCATCCTAAAATCAAAAAGCCCATTCCCCTTAAACTTTCCTAAAAGCCCACTTCACCACATTCAAAAGCCCAAATCCATCCAAAGCCCACATGGCACTTCCCCTCATCATCCATTTAATCAAAATCACCCCTAAGTTTCAAAATCATCAATTAAACCATTCCAAATCAAGCTTCATGCAAATTTTCACCAAAATATCCAAAATTCTTAAAACCCATTTCCATGAAATCGACTCAACTTTCCCCAAGCCAAAGACAAGCCATGCAAGCCATGGACAAGCCACATGAAGCCATGGAAGGCTTGACATGTGACCATGCCATTAATGGTAAAAGGAGGGGCCCCTTTCCTAATCTTTCATTAAGCATTTTTTACCTTAAGCATGTCACACACTAAACCATGTTTAGCCACCTCATCATGGATAGAGACCACACCACTCTCCCTCGGCCGACCCAACCGATCCTCTCAGCCCAAAATCAGGCCATGGGGAGGTGCACCCAACCCAAACCAATGGGTTGACCAAATTAAGGCCAAAATGACCCCCTCCCCATTCCATTTTAATTCAAAGCCTTTACACATGGCAATTGCCAATTGATTGCACAAACCTCCAGCCCTGACCCACCCGGACCCGAGGGTGACCCATGCTCGCCGGCCAGCCGCCCGGATCGCCGGAAAACACCATGGCCGAGACCTCGGGAGGAGCCAAAGTTTGGAATTCCCACTCGCCGAGCCGCCCCATGCCAAATGGTCACTATGGCTGTTCTTCTCCTCACCAGCAGCAGCTCGATCCCATGCCTCAACTTCCCCCGGAAGGCTCTCCGACCTCTCCTATTTAAACCCCTCACCCTCACGGCCATGGAAGAGAGTTGCACAAACCTTGCCGAAACTCGCCAAAATTGTTCCAAACCCTTCTCCACCCTGTAGAGCAGTTGATCCCCGAGGTCAATTTGCCTCTAATCCCCACCGATAAAATCCAATTTCCCAACCGAAATTCCACCCAAAACCAGGACACTTCTCCACAGTGAGCCAATTCCCAAATCGATTGGTTCTACACCTTCACCGGACCAAGGGAAGGTGTCCACCAAGCAAAAGCCCCATCTCCAGTGCCACCCAGCTGCTCCAGCCTCCAAGCTTTGTGATCGGGCTTGGTCGAAATCACATCTAGACAATTCACCGGACCGAGAGACTTCATCCGGAGCTTGCCGGGATCCAATCGAAGGTGCAACAACTCTCGATTGAAGCCACACTTCTCCGAGCAAAGGTATGAGCTAATTCTTCATCCCGAGCTTCTGGAGATTCTCCATTTCAAATGCCTTAATTTCAATGCATGATAACCGTATAGATGTGTTCGTCTCTTCAAGACGAATCCATAGAGCATAAGAATATGAAAATCCATTGAGTATCGAGTGAGATCTTAGGGATTTAGTGTGGACGGCTCTCAGGTGAGGACGCTCGGGGACGATGAACGGATGTCGTCCATTCAATACACGCGCGGACGGACGGCTCAGATGGCGTCGGACCAGAGATGGTACGAGAACCGCGGGGCCCGGCCGCCGACTCGGTTGGCGGCGTCGAATGGGAGCGCGACACGCGGCGTTTCGGAGATGCCGAGGATGAGTTGGCGCCGCGTGGATAAATAGAAAATTAGGGTATTTTTTTGATTTATTTAATTCCCTAAACTTCAAAAATTCATATCTTCGTGTAGAAAAATCGAAAAATAAAATAAAAATACCCTCTTGCTCAGTGAACAGAGGAGAATAATGTGGAAAAGAAATCATTCAATTTCATCAAGTATTTTATTTTTTATAATTTATTTACTCTCTGCATACTTTTAATTCTCCATGCATGTATACAATTCACCATGACATGAGACCATAGGGCTTTTGAAGCCTCTGAATTTAGGAACATTCCCTGAATTTTCCAAAGTCAGAGGCCATCCCTATAAAAAGTTATTGATTTTTCAAATTCATGTTACTGTTTTGAGTATTTTAATTCCAATAAATAGCATGTTGTGAAATAAATTCTAGAAAAATTTGGTGATGTTTCTTATGACTAGAGGACCCTAGGAAAAATAGGTTTTGAGTTAGTTCATTTAAAACAACCCTAATCGGCTTAAACACCCAAAATAGGTCTCTAATTAATTAGAGTTAACCATGCATCAAATTGACTTGAAATCAATTCTCCACTGACCTTTAGGATTAGAGGAATCCACCATAAAAGTTTGAGGTCAATTGGACTTGGTTAGCCCCACTAATCGGGTTGATTAAGCCACTTAGTCATTTTAAACTTTAAAAATTCATAACTTTTAAAATACCTTTCAAAAATTCACCAAATTGGTTTTGGAGCCTCTCTGATATCAGGGGAACCTAAGAAAATTAAAATTTCAATTTTCTAAAAAAGTTGATTTTTAATAATATTTTAATATTTTTAATAATTAAAAAATAATAAAAATCACAAAAATAATAAAATTCACCAAAATGTCACATTTTGAATTTTAATCACTTAGGAACAAATCCCATATTTTTCTTAGGTCTATTTAGTGAGATATTAAATTTTAAAGCTCCAAGGCAATTTTAAAATTAAAAAAAAATGTATTTTCTAGCATTTTCACTAAAATAATTATAATAAATCATAGAAAAATCAGAAAATTGCAAAATTTTCTTCTCTGATTTCCTTGATATCAGAGAGATTTTTGAAAAATATAAAATTCATTTTTCAACATTTATTTTATTTTTAAATTAATTAAAACTCCAAAACGTAAAATAATTATAATAAAAATAATATAATTCAAAAAATCACCAAAATTGGTCCAAGTGGTCCTCTGGTCATTAGGAATGTCCCCTAATTTTCTTAAGGACAGAAACTTTCCCTTGGTTATGTTATTAAATTTTCCTTGAAAATCTCTATTTTCTACCAAAAATAATTATATAAATAAATTAAATACAGAAAAATCACATTTTCTCCTCTCATGTCTTTATTAACATATGAGTGAAATTATATAAAAATTTCATGTTCATTTGAATTCAATTTAGTGAGTTATGAAATTATTAAGCTTAAAGGGTAAAGTGGTAATTAAATTTTTTAACCCTTAATTAAAACTTTAGGTTTAATAAAAAATTAACAAGTAAAATATTTGATCCTAATCTGATTTGGATGATTGAAATTTAAATAATTAAAGGGTAGAAACCCATTAAGCAATTTTAAAATGATTAAACTTTAATTAAATAATGGATTAAATTTGGAAGAATAATAAAATTGGAATTATTAAAATAGGGATATTATTAGGAAGAGATTTATTCTTTAATTTAAAAATCCCTAAATTAATTATCTCATTAATATTCAATTCTTAATTAAAATGATAACTCAAATTCAAAATATTAAAAGACTTAATCATTAAACTAAAATTAAATTATTAAACTCTTTTAAAAAAATTTCAATTAAAATTAAAAAATAAAATTAAATTAAAATTAAATTAAATTAAATAAATTAAATTAAATTAAATTAAATTAAATTAAGATTAAAAATTAAATTAAATTAAAGATTAAATTAAATTGAATTAAACAAATTAAATTAAATTAAATTAAATTAAATCAAATTAAATTAAATTAAATAATTAAATTAAATTAAATTAAATTAAATCAAATTAAATTAAATTAAATTAAATTAAATTAAATTAAATTAAATTAAATTAAATAATTAAATTAAATTAATTAAATAATTAAATCAAATTAAATTAAATTAAATCAAATTAAATTAAAACTAAATCAAATCAAATTAATTAATGTAACATCAAATCAAATTAAATTGAATTAAATTGAATTAAATTAAATTAAATTAAAACTCAATTAAATTAAATTAAATTGAATTAAATATAACATCACCTAAAACAGAAAGAAATTAAATATAAAGCAACTTGAACACTATTCCAAATTTAAACTCATTAATTGAAATTAAACTAAATCACAAACCATCTGAACACCAATTTACCCTCAAATGCTTTAGTCATCATAACTCCTAAATGAACATTAAATGAAATGTTACTTCACTCATAGGATATTCAAATGTCCTAGTTCACCGAGCAAGTTAACAAAACTCGAATTCCTGACGATTAATTCATTTGTATAATTAAATTCATTCTGGACTTAAAACAATCCTAGAAATATTGAAAAGATGTTTAAGATTTGTCTTAAGCACTTCCTCGATATGATAGGATGTTCATAAGAACAATCGAACTTAATTATTCTTTCGATGAAGAAAATCGTCCTCAAACCAAAACACAAAGACCTAGACGTCATAGGAAATGACTAGCTATAGGATTAGGAATTTGGTAGAAAACCATAACCCTTACCTTAGCTTTACCTAAGAACTTGCTTAAATATTCTAATTGTGTTTTAAGTGCAGCTTGGATGACGGGAAGACCCTCCAGTACGCTTTTATTTTATTGCAATCTACTTTCTTGCAATTTACCTTCTAGCAATTTATTTAATCGCATCGCACTTACTTTTCTCGCATGATAAACAACCGTTGCATGAAAACTCACACCTTTAGGATAGTCCCTAAAACTGAAACCAAAACTAAGTTAAAAGTCATCGCAAGATAAAATTCACCGCCACAACATTTCAAAATATAAAACAACTCAAAATTTAATCACAAACAGTAACACAAAACTACAATTACAACTAAATTAAAACGTCCTCGTTGGATGATCGGGAATACCTCGGATGATGTAACCTACGTGTCGCTAACTGGATTTCCCACGGCCTAAATGAAAGTGTGGAACTCATTCAGCTGAGTTTAGCAAATTCATCCGGACTAAGTGAATCCGATAAAAATAATGATGCCGGAAGGATGGAACCGCGGATCTTAACCGTGTCGTTATAATCAACTTTAAGATTTGTTTTAATTAAAACATAAAAAACACTTGGAAATTAAGATTTTCTCTAAACCAAAACACTTTTCTCATCCCCCGATTTATGACTTCTAAAACTAAACCTCTCGCAACAACAAGGAGCTCGGAGCATGGTGGGCAAAGACGGCCATCGTCGTCAGCAAAACTCGAATCCACATCGCAGAAACTTTCCTAGAATTAAACAACAAAGCCATAGGACTTCGAGGTAGCTTGCCTAGTGCAACATAAACCCTCAACCTTTGTTAGGCATTTGCATGATCGGGTCATGTAAATTAAGCCCTAACCGGCTTTAGGATTTCGAGGTAGTTGTTCGATACGACATAAACCCTCACATCTTCGAGGCTATTTCGTGTGATTTTATCATACAAATATAAGCCCTAATTAATTAAAAATTGACAAGATCAAAACATTTAAATAAATATTAGGACTTCCCTAAATCCAAGCCAAACAATAGGATAGTCGGGAAATTACCGAAGTTCGCTTCGAGTCTGTGATTTCTCCTACCTTTCTTCCTTTCGATTCCCAAAACAAAATGTTCCAAATTTGATCCATTCCCTATCGAAATTCCAAATTTCAATCCATCGAAAAACTTAAACTTTCAAATTCTTGAGAGCAGAATTATCGATTATTATCGAGAGTTTTCTTAGGTGATTCCCATCACTTAAGATGTAATTAACTATAGTGGCTCGCCCTTATAGGGAATTTTAAAGAACCTGAGTAATATAAACCCCGTTTAATGTTTTCATATTAAGCGAGGGAATTTTGTCGGCTTATAAAATTGGTTCGCGTACCAAACGGATGTCACAAATCTTCTAGTTTATTTAATCGAGCCCCACCGTCATGCGATGTGTCTATCCTTAGGGATGGATACACGGCTCGTGGTGCGGTGCTCGTTTATATAAACTATTTGGGATGTGAGATCGGTTTAATCTCATATCTTAAAACCTTCAAATTTAAAATTATTTTCAAAATCAAATACTACTTTTCAAATTATTTATTTTAATTAAATTAAAAATTCGCCGGCGACCCCCTTTTTCAAAATAAAACACACAGCCTAAAAATATGCCGACGAGATTTCACGGCGACTACTGGGAAAATTCCTCTCTCCATTTTAATCGTATAATTCCGCTTTCAAAAATCGGTAAGTATATCCATGTCCTTAATGGATCAAACTACCCTTCTTTCCGTTGGAATACTATGTTCATTTCTATCTCGAACAAGTATAGCCAACATTCTCTCGGATTTAGGAGCCACTCGTTTAGACACCCCTAAATCGCAGAGGTTCCGAGATCCTTTTACCTCATTTTCGAGGTGGGGTGGACCCTCAATAGGTGTTAGTTTAGGAATGATCCTTCGAGTCGAGAAGTCTTCGCTTAAGACTTTCTTTTCCTTTCCAACTCGAATCGGATTCCTTACCTTCTCTACACCTTTCGAACATTCCGTTCTAAATAAACAAACCCTCTAATAAGTGACTCTTTTAACAAATGATTCCTTCTTATAAATACATGAACAAGAATGAGTTCGACTCTTTTCAATTCCTTTCTTTTCGTCCTAAAGAAAAGAAGCATAACTTAGGATCGACAACCGTAATCTACCCCGTGAAATGGAAGCCCCGAAGCCGATTTTCTCCTTCACCAACGGACTCGGACTTCGCCGTCTATAAGGATGAGCCGCCCGACAATGGGATCATCCGATTCGGACAAGGATTTGAAAACACGAATGTCAAGGTCACCGACGTCTCCCTCTTCGCACCGACGAACAAGGTATCCGAAGCCGAGGAGCCGCCGCTCGAGTTCAACCTTAGGTCGACCCAAGAGTTTCCTCCCCGCAAAGGATCCCGACTAGGAGGAGTACCGCCGTCCGCAGGAGGACCGTTCTTACTACCCTCACCGGTCTAGTTGTTTCGCACCTACCCCGACTTCGCCAAATCAAAGGGGAAAGAAATCCGTAACTATGGTAAACCCGTTACCGTGGAGGGTACGGATCTTCCCGTAAGACCTTCGTTTTCGAAATCGGGTCCAGCTCAAAGATTCCGTCACCGACAAGGACCCAAAGAAGAAACAAAAGTAGAAGGATCGCTAGCAGAAGCCGTAGCCGCCGAGGTTGCTTTCCGGAGGAAATCCCGAGTAACCTGCTCGAATATACACCGCTACCGTAATATACACCGCTGCCCGACTACATACCACTTTTGGGAGGAAGCGTGTTCCATCCCCTCTCCGCCGCAGAGGATGAGGAGAATGTTCGCAAGATTGTCGCCACATTACCTCAGCCCGCATACTACAACGATAGCCGCAAGAAAAGAACTAGAACTACGCCGTTTGCTCGACCGCAAACTTTGGTAGAAAAGTTAGCAAGGAAGGAAAACTCGCTCCGTATCGGAGATTCTACGAAGGATAGTGGCGGGTGCCGCCAAATCCCGTCTCGGGCCCCGAGTAGAGCCCGCCGTCATGACGTAAAAGCCAAGCAAGAGAATGAAGGCTAGTCCGCCCGTCGTAGTCTCAGGATTACAGATCAGGGAGGATACCACCTTCCAAGCATTTGGCCGACGTACCATCCGGTCCTAGCACCTTCCGTCGCTAGAAGGATGGTATGGCGTCCCACCACCGGGCAGCTTAAGATCGAAACACGCAGCCCGAGAAAGAAAGTCTCGCCAGAGGCCGGAATCCGAAGAAAGTGCTACCGCGATAAAGGGGACTCGTGAAAAAGGGACCCGGCAGACTATCGCATGACAACCGCAAAGACACACGTAAAGCTCCGCTAGAAGATGCCATGGAAAAGCCGAGAACCGATATCCGACGGTCGGCAAAAGAAAGAGAAGAAAAGTTCGGAGATGAGATCGATTCATCGGAGTTCATGGACGACGAATATGCGGAAATCAATATGGTCGAGACACGAGCTTCATCGACTCCGCAAGGTGCTCCCCGCACCGCGCAGAAGAGAGGAGCCGTAACCGATGAGAAGACGACTTCAGGAGAAAGACGACACGATCGCTCAAATGGCGAAAAGGATGGAAGAGATGGCCGTAGCTCCGGCCACTCTCCGCAGTCAAGTACAACCACATAGAGAGACACCCCTGCAGGTCATTCACATCGAGACTGGAGGAAAGGAGATTACATCCGTCAATGGGGATGACCACCGAAAAAGGATACAACACAAAGTATGATCCCCGAAAAGGATATCAAGAACTTGCGTAGAACGATAGTGCGAGAAGCCTTAGCACAATCGAAGAACGAGACATCCATTCGGACGGCAGACCTTACCCGAAGAATTCGACGCTGTCCAATACCCGAAAGGCTTCGTACCACCTCCGTTCAAGACCTTCGACGGAACCGAGAACCCCCGACAAGCATGTCGCACACTTTCGTGCCGCGCTGTTGCAATGCCGGCGGGAGCGATGCACTACTCTTCCGACGCTTCGTCGCCAGCCGTCGTGAATCGCTTCGACCGGTATGCGAATTACCCAATGGTTCAGCTGAAGACATTCTCGCAGCTAGAGAGCCTCTTCATCAAGCGATTCGCCGGAGCTCAAGCACCACATCACTATAGTGATTTAGTGGTAGAGAAACAAAGGCCGAATGAAACTTTGGTGGATTACATACTTCGATGGAGAAACTTAAGCATGAAGTGTGAACCACAGCTGCAAGAACAACATGCAATCAAGATTTTGCTAAAAAGTATTCACGGCCCGATAAGCACTTCTCCTCAAAGGATTCACTATTAAGACTTTCGAGAAGTTGTTAAGCAAGGCCGGAAGCTTGCAAGAAGAGGCGAAGCAATTGAGTTTCTGCCGACAAGACGGACAAGCGTAGCTCGGTGAAGACCTTCGAAAAGAAATCCGGATCATTGCAGCAGCTTGATAAAGGCAAGCAACCGATGCAAATACCACCGTAACGGCCGCAAAGAACCACAACAGAATTACCAACAACCCCGATCCAACTATCAGTCGTCTCCGCAAGATGAACAACCGCCTCGTCCACAGCGTACATTAAGGGAGCTTCTGAGCAGAGAATATCCGTTCAAAAATGAAGCAGTACCGAAAATGTTCCGTAGCCTAATGAAGACTCCAGATTTCCAGCTGTCAGAGCCTAAAAGACCAGAGGAGGTCAACAAGAAAGGTGATCCCAACTTTCGCCCCTACCATCGGATGCTTCGGGCACAAGATGAAGATTGCATTACCTTTAAAAAGTCGGCTCAACGACAACCTTCGGAAAGGGAATATAACAATCCCGAAGGAGTACATGAAGGAACCCCGTAAAGGAGGTTCCGTCAATGTTATCTCAACCGATCCCGTCATTCCGATAGATCCCTATGCAACTGACGATGGATGGACTACCGCCTGGACGAGGTCTTCGAAAAAGATTTTAGACAACATCCGAACCGCCTCGGTGCGAGCCTCAATTCAGAGTTCGAGACCTGTTAAGCCGGTACTATCACTTGCGATAGAAGAACCACCTCAACAGGAGGCGATTGAAGAAAAGAAGAAAATCGACGAGGAAGAGAGGACCGAGACTCCTAAGGCTGTGACTAGGGGCCGCTTATCCTAGGATAGTTGTTTCCGATTCGGGGAGAAATCCCTCGAACCTCTCGATTTTGTATGATTATCTCGCTCACTTCTGTGGGATCATATAATGATAAGGGTGATGGCGTTGGCTACGTTTTGACTGTTTCTAACGATTACGTAACTAGCGACAATCCGGACATCGATTTCGATACCAACGACAATTCTCAAATCATACACGATCTCGACGATCAAAATAACGAAGAAGATATCCATCAAGGAGGCTACGAGAGTTCAACAAGCAACGGATCTATCTCGCGAGTTTCGAGGAGCTCCGATCACGATAGAGTTAGAGCCTTCGGATTCCGAAGATAATCCGGAAGAACCTCGTCATTCCGATTCAGGAGGAGACACCGACGAAGCTCAACACTAGATTCGAAGAAATTACGAAGTCAACTTAAGAAGTGGAAGAGTTCTACCTCCAAGAATGGGTCCAAAAGACAAAGGAAAGCAGTGGTTGTTCAAGAAGAACCAACCCCAGCAGAAGAAATACCCATTCGAGAAGAAGCCGAGACACATGGAAATAAAGTGGACTACAACGTGCTAGCCCATCTTAGGAAACTACCGGCCAAACTGAGCATTTACGATGCTCTCATCTTATCAAAGGAGATGAGAGAAGCTCTGATCAAAGCCTTACTTGATCCGGAAATTTGCTTAGCTCAAATGGCCGGAGATTCCTTAGATGAGGTTTGTTCGTTAAAGGAACAGCGAGGTGTTACCTTCACGGACAATGACCTACTACTTGGGACAGCAGATCACAACCGACCGTTGTACATTTCAGTTACAATTGGGAAGTTTACGCTCTCCAGAGTATTGGTGGATCCAGGAGCATCAATCAATATAATGAGTCTTCGAACACTAAGCATATTTGGAAATTGATGCTCGCGAGCTCGAAGCCGACAAAATGTTATTAAGAGGATTCAACCGTAAAGGAGAAAGAGCCCTCGGTCAATAACGCTATCGATGAAGACCGGTGACTTAGCAAAGACAACCGCAAAATTTCACATAATCGATTCGAAAACATCGTTCAACGCTCTATCGGCCGACCATGGATACATGAAAACAGGATGGTACCATCATCTCTGCACCGGTGCATCAAATACTACGATGGAGGGGAACAAGTGCATCAAAGGCGACTTACAACCATTCTCCGTACATGAGATTGGAATCCATGAAGATGCAGCTTTATTATGCACCGCCAAAGAAAACAATCTTCTCCAGAGATACCGTAACAAATGAAGCAAAGAAAGTTCAGGACGACGAAGAACCTGAAGTTCTAGTCCAACAGTCACTCACCACTCCCTTCCGGCGAGATGGTGAAGGTTTCTCCACAACTCGCATCCGAGGTCGAGGCCGGGGACGAGGTCGTGGTAGAGACGTTAGGACAACTGGACGAGAGGAAACCAGCCATCAATGTTGATTGGGAAGATAGTTCGAAGAAGAAAAAGAAATCAAACAAGAAGCAGCCGACAATAAGTCGAAGAAGCCGCAATTCAAGATCTCTCTCGAAGATGAGAAGAATGAAGAATACAAATCAATGTACGAGAAGATTAACCACTACGTACATACTATGACCCTAACCCCGATCCATTCTAATAAGATCGAGGGTATGGTGGTCAAAGACGTACGTAACGACGGTGCAAGGCCAATCAAGTTCTACCGTGGTGCTTCTTCCTCCAAAACTGAAAATAATGTACAATTCGAAGATGTCACTTCATCAGAATTAATGGAATTACCTTTTGAGTGGTACTCTCCCCGTGTTCAAAATTTAATTCAATGTGGTTTCTTACCTCGACAATCGACAAAAGGCCAATCACAACATTTTGAAAAATTATGGAATAACTCCTGCCGTCCACCCAATTCAAAGCATGGTCTCGGATTCGCACGTAGGGTCGACTGACGATACCGAATTTTGCTTGGTTGTCACTGCGAATCCAATGAAAACCGCATGGAAACTACGGACGAACTCGAAGATTTACAAATTGAGACGCTCCACTAGAATTCGAAGAAGAAATCAAATCTACAATAGATGAGTTAACTGAAGTTAACTTAGGTACTAACGAAGAGCCTAGACCTACCTTTGTTAGCTCCTTACTCAATAAAGAAGACTCCGAAGAAATAATCAAGTTATTAATGGAATTTAAAGACCGTTTTGCTTGGAACTACGATGAAATGCCGTGATTGGCTCCGGAGGTCGCAGCTCATAAGCTAGGAGTGGATCCTACTTCGTTCCAGCCGTACAAGGTCCCATAAGAATGCGTCTAGAAATCGAACAACAAGTCATAGCCGAAGTTAAAAAGCTAATAGACGCTAAATTTGTCCGTGAAGAACAATACCCGACTTGGTTAGCCAATGTGGTGCCAGTCAGAAAGAAGAATGGTCGATCGAATCTGTGTGGACTTCGCAGATTTAAACAAGGCATGTCCAAAGGATGAATTCCATCTACCGATCCCGCAATTAATGATCGACATTGCTTCAACACATGAAATATTCTCGTTCATGGATGGATCTTCGAGATACAACCAGATAAAAATGGCTCCGTAAGATGAAAAGCTTACAAGCATTCAGAACGCCGATCGGAGTATTTTGCTACACAGTAATGCCATTCGGACTGAAGAACGCAGGAGCAACCTATCAAGGAGCAATGACAAGAATTTTTGATGATCTCATCCACAATAGAGTCGAATGCTACGTAGACGATGTGGTCATCAAAAGCAAAGTAAAGGAAAACCAACTCGTATGATTCGAGAATTGTTTTCGAACGATTAAGACAATTTAACCTTAAGATGAATCCCTTAAAATGCACCTTCGGCGTCACCTCCGGAAATTCTTAGGATTCGTTGTCCGACATCGTGGAATCGAAATCGACCCGAAAAGATTAAAGCTATCTTAGAAATGCCGCCTCCCAAAACCTTAAAACAACTACGATCTTTTCAAGGGAAGCCGGCATATCTTCGACGCTTTATCTCAAACTTCGTCGTAGGTGTCACCTTTCTCGCACTAGTTAAAAAGGACGCCAAATTTATTTGGGAAGAGAAATGCCGAAGGCCTTCGAGGACATTAAACAATATTTAATGACACCTCCCGTCTTAGCAGCCCTGAGCCTCGTGTGATCAGCCGATACTTTACACCGCGGCTCTAGACGACTCTCTCGAGCCCCGTTGCCTGTGTTAATGATGAGGGTAAAGAAAATGCTCTTTACTACTTAAGCCGTTGTTTACTTCCGACGGAAGTAAGGTATCCCGCAATTGAAAAGCATTGTTTGGCCCCGATCTTCGCCGCTCAAAAGCTCGTGCATTACATGCTTTCTCATAAGGTCAACCCGATCTCGAAGTTTAATCCATCGCAATACTTCGATGACTCGTCCAACACTTTCCCGCAGACTTGCCGATGGTCAATGATATTATCGCAATTCGATATAACTTTCGTGCCTCTCGCGTGCCGTAAAGGGACAAGTCTTAGCAGACTTCCTCGCGAAGACACCCTTTGCCGCCGAATCTCCTCTCAACGACGATTTGCCGGATGAACAAATAATGAACCTAGAAGACCTCGATGATCGACGTTGGGAATTATATTTCGACGGAGCATCTTCAAGCACACAAAGACGAAGAATCGCAAGTGATAAGTGCTCCTGTAAGGCAGGAATCGGGCTAATCTTTATAACACCGGAGCGGGGATGTTAAGATACTCCTACCACTTGACGAACCGTGTACAAACAACGAAGCGAATACGAAGCCCTCATAACGGGATCGGAATTAACTATTCAAATGGGGATAACGTACATCAACATCTACGGGGATTCGCAGTTAATCATTCAACGGATCGACGGACAATACAAAATTTTAAAGCCAAGACTCGAGCAATACTTCCAAGACGCCATACAAATTGTTGGAACGCATTCCAAATGTAACGATCTACAAAATTCCCGTAAAAGAAAATGCTTTAGCAGATGCTTTAGCCCGTCTCGCAAAAGAATTTGCCTCGTTTGCAAGATGAATCGATGGAAGTGTCGGCTCACGGACGTCGGTCCTATCACGACTCGACATAAACACAATACACAAATCGAAAAAGAAAAAGAATCAATGGCAAGCAAGTGATGTGAAAACACGAAGATCGAGCGACGACCATCGATAGATCACTCGCAAACAGAAAGCTACCGGACGATAGGTCGCTAGCCCATCGATCAAGAAAAGAACTCTATCTTACGCATTAATAAACAACACACCGTACGTAAGGTCTTTTGATCAAATGCGGCTAAGGTGCCTAAGCGGGTCCGAGGCCCGTGAAATTGTTAAGGAGGTGCATTCAGGACTCGTGGCGCTCACCACCGGGTCCGAAGATGAAAATGAAAATTAAAAGATTAGGATACTACTCGGCCCTCGATGATGACCGACCGCATGAAAATCACCAAGAGCCGTCATCAATGCCAAGTGCACGGAGTGGTTCTACACCAACCTCCAAATGTGCTACATCCGACAATCGCGTCGTGGCCATTCGAATGTCGGGGCACGTATATAGTGGGTCCGATAGAACCACCATCTTCAAAAGGACATCGCTTCATTCTTGCGGCTACGGATTACTTTTCCAAGTGGGCAGAGGCAGTTCCACTTAGAGAAGTGAAAGCACACCACGTGCTACAGTTTTTCAAGAACCAAGTTGTCTACCATTTCGGAGTGCCGCGCAGATCATCTCGTATAATGGGTCGCATTCGAAGCACGCAAATCAACAATTTTGTCGAGAGACACGGAATCGACCGGCGATACTCAACAATTTACTACCCAAGAGCAAACGGCCTCGCCGAGGCTTTTAATAAAACTCTCGTTCAAATCTTAAAGAAAACCTTGGACGATAATAAGAGAAATTGGCACGAGAAATTGTTAGAAGCCTTATGGGCCTACCGGACAACCTTCGAACTCCTACTCAAGCTACACCTTACGCTCCGGTGTATGGGTCCGAGGCAATGTTACCTTTTGTGAGGTTCGACCTTCCTTCACTCGAATTGCAGCTGCAAACAAGATCACGACAGAAGAGAAAGCCAAATTACGACTCGAAGAATTAGAAAGCTTGGAAGGGAAAAGACTTGCAGAGCAACAGAATTTAGAACTATACCAAGCTAAGATGGTTCAAGCCAATGACAAACAGGTCCGCCCAAGAACCTTCAAAGTCGGTGACTTAGTTCTCGTTCTCAAGAGACCTATTCTCGCACACCGCAAGATAGGAGGAAAATTTGAACCCACTTGGGAAGGACCGTTTCGTGGTCGAAGCAAGATACTCGGGAGGTTCCTACCAGCCTAGTGAATTGCCGTGGAGAACGACATATGCTTCCGATCAATGGACGATACTTGAAAAAGTATTACGCTACCCGATGTTTCGAAGGAATGAATTCTTCACCCCTAAGAAACACGGCGAAGTAATTACTCATGATCGGGTCCGAACCTAAAAATAATAAAATGTGTTAAAATAAATAAGATCGTGATAATAAAGTTTTCCTTGTTTTCTTTTCCAAATCAAAATCTCTTTCCTGATCTTATCCCGCTTCATTCCTGTTAAATTTTAAAATATAAGAGAAATAAAAAATCTGTCTTTAATAAACATTTTCTTAATGTTCTTGTTCATAATACATCCCCTGATCCTTTTCCTTGTCTTTTCGCAGGGAAATGTCGAACGGGCGGTTGGTCCTGAACTTTAAGAATGGCGTAAGCCTTGCACTCGATGAAAAGAGGGTGAAAGATGGTGCGATAATCGAGATCCACTCGGATTTCGCACCGACAGCCTACAAGTACGAGGAAAGTGACCGGGTCCCGCTAACCGAGAAGAACTGCCCGGCAGACAAAGGATGAAAGTGGGTGGCCCAAGCCACCAATCCAACAACAAGAAGAGAAAGGCAAATACCGAAGAAGACAAGAAAATGAAATCCGTAGTCGCTACATGCAGAGGGTAGCTTGTCGCCGCCGCGCCCACGTAGATTCATGAAGTTCGAAGGGCTACTCTCACAGCCAACGCAACGAAGAAATAAGAATCGCCGTATCCGTAAGATGTTAACAAAACTAGCCGCGGACCGACACGACGAGACAAGCTTGCTAACGCCGCACATACACTTCGAGGACACCGGTTCACCAGAACCCGAAGAAAGGAGGCCAACTCCTAGATAACGGAAAGAACCGTGGAAATCTCCGAAAGATCGAAGAAAGAAGGCTACCACGCCACCGGATAGAACCACCAATAATGCATGACCTTGTCTGCAGAGCAACCCCGGGGATGTCCCGACAGCATCATCCCCGAGGAGCCGAGGTATGCAGGAGAACGTGAAGGGATCGAACCATATATCCCACAATATGTCACAAGGCCTCGCCATCCGTGCATCATTCCGGAATACGAGCCGGAGAGAATGCAAAATGTTGAAAAGAAAACCTTCGAATACTTCGAGAGAATTAAAGGAAGAAGAATCAACATACTAGTAGGGCCTCGAGCTACATACCGACGTATTCTCGTAATATGAACAACAAGAAATCGTGGATTGCATCCGGATTTGAAAAGAATGGGCCGAGCAGAGCCGCCTAAGGGAGAACACATACTCGAACCCCGGAGATGGATGCCGTGGAAGGGAAGAATCACAATACAATGCGGATGCCGCTACAACTTCGTCGAAGACAGAAGGGAAACCCACCGGAATACTCCGTCATGGGCAAGTAGATCCGATGCCATTAGTCATCAAGAGAATGGTAAAGAGATTGATAACATGGAGGGTACCGCCGCAGATTGCATACCCAATAGCCGCATTATCAACATCTACAAACAGGTGACCGCATACCCCCACATATAGATCACCACGACTTCGTCGACCTTTCGCACAGCCTCTTTCCCGAACGAGTGTGACATCATGTTCGGATCCGACCTCCGGATACAGGCCCGGGTGAGTTCCGAGGGCCGCAAAGATACCTTTACCGGTAGGTTCCGTCATGATACCGAAGGGCAACGGAGCAGTATATCGCTAAGCATTGCATACCAGAGTGCCGTTGAAGCGGATCTCGCTTACTTTCGAGAGAATGGACGACAAGAAGACACCTTACCATTTCCAACGTACCCGGAGCTAGAGAACCTCCGCCTTATGAGCCGTGAGTTACATGGGAGATATCACACCTCCAACGTACATCCAACTCGGCATCCTTGCCAAGGATGGCTTGGAAGGTGATGTTATTAACCATGTACCCCACTATTCGTACATGGATTTTTGACAGATGCTTCTTTCGATGGATCGCCAAAGATCATACATATCCGTTTTAAGTCTACATGGATTGTATGAAATGTATTCCGGATCGAGTTGTATGATGTATCTTCAACATGATTGGAATGAAAGTGACCATGTCACATTTTTGGCCTTCACCTCTTTTGTGCAAATTGATCGGGAAACGCCATTAAAGTTAAATGAACTTCGAACAAAGAACGTAAAAGAAATAAAAAAAGGGATAAAAGAAAACTTTCCTTAAAAATCTAAAAATGACGAACACCAAATTCACATGAACATTAAATAAACGATAAAATAAAATTTGAATCATTAAAAGATAAACGAAATCAACATAAATGTTAAATCAAATCACAAATCAAATTCTCAATCAAATTCCAAATCCAATCTCTCAGATTCCAAATTTCAAATTTCGATCTTTCCAAATTTCAAATCAAATTCTCAACCGAATTCCAAATCCAATCTCGATCAAGTTTCAAATTTGATCTTCCAAATTTCAAATCAAATCTTAAATCAAATTTCAATCGAGTTCAAACTCATCCTTCCAAATCTCAAATTCAATCTTTCCAGATTTCAAGTCTCAATCAAATTCAAATTCAATTTCTTCCGCATCTCGAATCAAATATCAATCACATCAAATTCAAACTTTTGGGTCGAGGATTTTACATCCAAGACTGCACTGCTTTAGGATTCTTTTCCTATTGCACTGAAGTACATCAAATTCAAACTTTTGGGTCGAGGATTTTACATCCAAGACCGCATCGCTTTAGGATTCTTTTCTTATTGCACCGAAATACATCAAATTCAAACTTTTGGGTCGAGGATTTTACATCCAAGACCGCACCGCTTTAGGATTCTTTCCTATTGCACCGAAATACATCAAATTCAAACTTTTGGGTCGAGGATTTTACATCCAAGACCGCACCGCTTTAGGATTCTTTCCTATCGCACCGAAATACATCAAATTCAAACTTTTGGGTCGAGGATTTTACATCCAAGACCGCACCGCTTTAGGATTCTTTTCCTATCGCACCGAAATACATCAAATTCAAACTTTTGGGTCGAGGATTTTACATCCAAGACCGCACTCGCTTAGGATTCTTTTCCTATCGCACTCGAAATACATCAAATTCAAACTTTTGGGTCGAGGATTTTACATCCAAGATCGCATCGCTTTAGGATTCTTTTCCTATCGCACCGAAATACATCAAATTCAAACTTTTGGGTCGAGGATTTTACATCCAAGACCGCACCGCTTTAGGATTCTTTTCCTATCGCACCGAAATACATCAAATTCAAACTTTTGGGTCGAGGATTTTACATCCAAGACCGCACCGCTTAGGATTCTTTCCTATTGCACCGAAGTACATCAAATTCAAACTTTTGGGTCGAGGATTTTAAATCCAAGATCGCACCGCTTTAGGATTCTTTTCCTATCGCACCGAAATACATCAAATTCAACCTTTTGGGTCGAGGATTTTACATCCAAGACCGCACCGCTTAGGATTCTTCCCTATCGCACCGAAATACATCAAATTCAAACTTTTGGGTCGAGGATTTTACATCCAAGATCGCACCGCTTTAGGATTCTTCTCCTATCGCACCGAAATACATCAAATTCAAACTTTTGGGTCGAGGATTTTACATCCAAGACCGCACCGCTTTAGGATTCTTTTCCTATTGCACCGAAATACATCAAATTCAAACTTTTGGGTCGAGGATTTTACATCCAAGATCGCACTCGCTTTAGGATTCTTCCTATCGCACCGAAATACATCAAATTCAAACTTTTGTGTCGAGGATTTTACATCCAAGACTCGCACTCGCTTTAGGATTCTTTTCCTATCGCACCGAAATACATCAAATTCAAACTTTTGGGTCGAGGATTTTACATCCAAGACCGCACCGCTTTAGGATTCTTTCCTATCTGCACCGAAATACATCAAATTCAAACTTTTGGGTCGAGGATTTTATATCCAAGACCGCATCGCTTTAGGATTCTTTCCCTACAAGCAATGAAATACATCAAAATCAAACTCTCGAGGTTAAGGATTTTACATCCAATACCGCATCGCTCCGAGATCTCTTCTCATTGCAATGATTCAATCTAATCAATTCAATTTTCTTTCGAGGTCGAAGATGTTACATCTAAAACCTCGTAATTCCAATTTTCATTTCAAATCAAATCCCTCAAATTAATTTCGACAAAAAAAACTTCAATCTAAATCGAAACTCCAAACTAAAATCTAAACTCACACATCAAAACTTAAATTGAAACAAAATAAAATCTAAATCGAAATTTCCCAGATCATGTGATTCGGAATTCACCTCCTTTTCTTTTCCCCAGCGAGAGTTCGTGAATCTCCGGCTTCGTAGATATACTTGCTACTCCCCAACGAAAACTCCTCTATTTCGTCCTAAGTTTGTCACTTGGATGTTCGTGTTGGTTTTGTTGATCGCTTCGGTCAACACCAATACGCGCGTGTGCTCCGTCACTCACCACACCTATCGGGGGTCCATTTGTCGACCTCATTTTCGATGAGGTCTTCTTCTTCTCTTTAGTACTTAGGATCTAGCCTTAGGCTTTTCCTTCGACTATCTTAGCAGGACTAGAATCGGGACCCACCTTTTAGAAATTCAAACCACTTCTTAACTCCCCGCAAACTCCACAAACTCGACCGTAGACCCCTAATCACCTGGAGGGTTGAAATCGATGTGGAAGTTTAAAGGATGAGTTCCTATGTGACTCTTCGGCCTTAGGAATGCCCCCGGCGGCCCGGTCTCGGTGAAGGGGCCGACTTACACACACACTACACTTATACACTACACCTATACACTACACTTTCTAAACACACCCATACCTAACTCGACCTCCCGACTCATGTAGGTGATTCACATGGATGATCCTTAACCCCTAAGCCCTCGCTAAGAGGTTAGTGAACAACATAAATGAATGCCTCAAATGAGTCCCTTCATGGCTCATATGGGCTTGATATGGCTTCATGGCTCAACCAAAATGACTTCTTTCCACTTACATCCACCCAATCTTCAATTTTCCAAATTTTCAATTTTTGACCCCCGGGACCCTACACCCGCTTAGCCTACCCAAAACCCTTAAAATTACCCAAATTTCTCAAAAATTTCCAAATTACCCAAAATTCTCCAAAATCATTCCCAAACATTTCCACATCACTTAAATTGATCATCCATACCCAAAAATACCAAAAATTCCAAGAAATACCTCCCAATACCCTCCAAATACCCAAAATACCCCTCTTCGCCAAAAAAATCCAAAAATTCAGAAAATTCCCAGAAAATTCCAGAAAATCCCAAATATTCCCAATTTCATTTTGTCCAACTACACCATGGGCCAATTTTGTCAATTTACCCTACTTTTGTCAAAACCCCCAATTCGACCCATTTTAACCCAAAGTGAACCCAATGTCAAACCAAACCTACCCAATCGACCCCAATTTTGGTCCAATTCAATTCTAAACTTCAATTCAACATCCCCAATACCAATCTAGACCAAATCCAAGTCCAATTTGATTGACATTTGGATCCAATCTCACTTTTGGCCTTAAAGCCCAACTTGGACCCATGACCCAAACCTAACCCAAACTCACCCAATTCAATCCATTAACCCCAAATCTTTTCTAAATCTTCCTTAACATTCCCATAAACAAAACACTAACATGATTTGCCCAAAATTTAGACCCAAACCCCACTCAAACTCAACCCAAAGCTAAAAGGCCCATTTTTGACCTAAACCCAAACCTAACCCAAATGAGCCCAAACCCCAAAATCAAAGCCCAACCAAAGCCAAAACCTCTTTGAAACACTCCCATAAACATTTCTCAACATTGATTTTACATCAATTTCAACTCTAGCCCAACATTAGCCCAACTTGGCCCATTTGGACCTACATAGTGCCCACTTACCAAATAAACCCAAATTCAAACCAATTCAACTCCAAATCACACCAAATTGACTCCAAGCCCTTCATAGAACATCCCTAAACCAATTATGACATTTATTTGACAAAGTTCTTCACAAAATCTTTACCCAAATGCCCATCCTAAAATCAAAAAGCCCATTCCCCTTAAACTTTCCTAAAAGCCCACTTCACCACATTCAAAAGCCCAAATCCATCCAAAGCCCACATGGCACTTCCCCTCATCATCCATTTAATCAAAATCACCCCTAAGTTTCAAAATCATCAATTAAACCATTCCAAATCAAGCTTCATGCAAATTTTCACCAAAATATCCAAAATTCTTAAAACCCATTTCCATGAAATCGACTCAACTTTCCCCAAGCCAAAGACAAGCCATGCAAGCCATGGACAAGCCACATGAAGCCATGGAAGGCTTGACATGTGACCATGCCATTAATGGTAAAAGGAGGGGCCCCTTTCCTAATCTTTCATTAAGCATTTTTTACCTTAAGCATGTCACACACTAAACCATGTTTAGCCACCTCATCATGGATAGAGACCACACCACTCTCCCTCGGCCGACCCAACCGATCCTCTCACCCAAAATCAGGCCATGGGGAGGTGCACCCAACCCAAACCAATGGGTCGACCAAATTAAGGCCAAAATGACCCCTCCCCATTCCATTTTAATTCAAAGCCTTTACACATGGCAATTGCCAATCGATTGCACAAACCTCCAGCCCCGACCCACCTGGACCCGAGGGTGACCCATGCCCGCCGGCCAGCCGCCCGGATCGCCGGAAAACACCATGGCCGAGACCTCGGGAGGAGCCAAAGTTTGGAATTCCCACTCGCCGAGCCGCCCCATGCCAAATGGTCACTACGTGCTGTTCTTCTCCTCACCGCAGCAACTCGATCCCATGCCTCAACTTCCCCGGAAGGCTCTCCAGCCTCTCCTATTTAAACCCCTCACCCTCACGGCCATGGAAGAGAGTTGCACAAACCTCGCCGAAACTCGCCAAAATTGTTCCAAACCCTTCTCCACCCTTAGAGCAGCTTGATCCCCGTGTCAATTTGCCCTAATCCCCACCGATAAAATCCAATTTCCCAACCGAAATTCCACCCAAAACCAGGACACTTCTCCACAGCTGAGCCAATTCCCAAATTGATTGGTTCTACACCTTCACTCGTACCAAGGGAAGGTGTCCACCGAAGAAAGCCCCATCTCCGAGCCACCCGGCTGCTCCAGCTCTCCAAGCTTTGTGGATCGGCTTGGTCGAAATCACATCTGGACAATTCACTGCACCGTGAGACTTCATCCGGAGCTCGCCGGGATCCAATCGAAGGTGCAACAACTCTCAGATCGAAGCCAGACTTCTCTGAGCAAAGGTATGAGCTAATTCTTCATCCCGAGCTTCCGGAGATTCTCCATTTCAAATGCCTTAATTTCAATGCATGATAACCGTATAGATGTGTTCGTCTCTTCAAGATGAATCCATAGAGCATAAGAATATGAAAATCCATCGAGTATCGAGTGAGATCTTAGTGGATTTAGTGTGGACGGCTCTCGTGTGAGGACGCTCGGGGACGATGAACGGATGTCGTCCATTCAATACACGCGCGGACGGACGGCTCGGATGGCGTCGGACCAGAGATGGTACAAGAACCGCGGGGCCCGGGCGCCGACTCGGCTGGCGGCGTCGAATGGGAGCGCGACACGCGGCGTTTCGGAGATGCCGAGGATGAGTTGGCGCCGCGTGGATAAATAGAAAATTAGGGTATTTTTTTGATTTATTTAATTCCCTAAACTTCAAAAATTCATATCTCTGTGTAGAAAAATCAGAAAAATAAAATAAAAATACCCTCTTGCTCAGTGAACAGAGGAGAATAATGTGGAAAAGAAATCATTTAATTTCATCAAGTATTTTATTTTTTATAATTTATTTACTCTCTGCATACTTTTAATTCTCCATGCATGTATACAATTCACCATGACATGAGACCATAGGGCTTTTGAAGCCTCCGAATTTAGGAACATTCCCCGAATTTTCCAAAGTCGAGGCCATCCCTATAAAAAGTTATTAATTTTTCAAATTCATGTTGCTGTTTTGAGTATTTTAATTCCAATAAATAGCATGTTGTGAAATAAATTCTAGAAAAATTTGGTGATGTTTCTTATGACTAGAGGACCCTAGGAAAAATAGGTTTTGAGTTAGTTCATTTACAACAACCCTAATTGGCTTAAACACCCAAAATAGGTCTCTAATTAATTAGAGTTAACCATGCATCAAATTGACTTGAAATCAATTCTCCACTGACCTTTAGGATTAGAGGAATCCACCATAAAAGTTTGAGGTCAATTGGACTCGGTTAGCCCCACTAATTGGGTTGATTAAGCCACTTAGTCATTTTAAACTTTAAAAATTCATAACTTTTAAAATACCTTTCAAAAATTCACCAAATTGGTTTTGGAGCCTCTCTGATATCAGGGGAACCTAAGAAAATTAAAATTTCAATTTTCTAAAAAAATTGATTTTAATAATATTTTAATATTTTTAATAATTAAAAAATAATAAAAATCACAAAAATAATAAAATTCACCAAAATGTCACATTTTGAATTTTAATCACTTAGGAACAAATCCCATATTTTTCTTAGGTCTATTTAGTGAGATATTAAATTTTAAAGCTCTAGGGCAATTTTAAAATTAAAAAAAAATGTATTTTCTAGCATTTTCACTAAAATAATTATAATAAATTATAGAAAAATCAGAAAATTGCAAAATTTTCTTCTCTAATTTCCTTGATATCAGAGAGATTTTTGAAAAATATAAAATTCATTTTTCAACATTTATTTTATTTTTAAATTAATTAAAACTCCAAAACGTAAAATAATTATAATAAAAATAATATAATTCAAAAAATCACCAAAATTGGTCCAAGTGGTCCTCTGGTCATTAGGAATGTCCCCTAATTTTCTTAAGGACAGAAACTTTCCCTTGGTCATGTTATTAAATTTTCCTTGAAAATCTCTATTTTCTACCAAAAATAATTATATAAATAAATTAAATACAGAAAAATCACATTTTCTTCTCTCATGTCTTTATTAACATATGAGTGAAATTACATAAAAATTTCAAGTTCATTTGAATTCAATTTAGTGAGTTATGAAATTATTAAGCTTAAAGGGTAAAGTGGTAATTAAATTTTTTAACCCTTAATTAAAACTTTAGGTTTAATAAAAAAGTAACAAGTAAAATATTTGATCCTAATCTGATTTGGATGATTGAAATTTAAATAATTAAAGGGTAGAAACCCATTAAGCAATTTTAAAATGATTAAACTTTAATTAAATAATTGATTAAATTTGGAAGAATAATAAAATTGGAATTATTAAAATAGTGGATATTATTAGGAAGAGATTTATTCTTTAATTTAAAAATCCCTAAATTAATTATCCCATTAATATTCAATTCTTAATTAAAATGATAACTCAAATTCAAAATATTAAAAGACTTAATCATTAAACTAAAATTAAATTATTAAACTCTTTTAAAAAAAATTTCAATTAAAATTAAAAAATAAAAATAAAATCAAATTAAATTAAATTAAATAAATTAAATCAAATTAAATTAAATTAAATTAAGATTAAAAATTAAATTAAATTAAAGATTAAATTAAATTGAATTAAACAAATTAAATTAAATTAAATTAAATTAAATTAAATCAAATTAAATTAAATTAAATAATTAAATTAAATTAAATTAAATTAAATCAAATTAAATTAAAACTAAATCAAATCAAATTAATTAATGTAACATCAAATCAAATTAAATTGAATTGAATGGAATTAAATTAAATTAAAACTCAATTAAATTAAATTAAATTGAATTAAATATAACATCACCTAAAACAAAAAGAAATTAAATATAAAGCAACTTCAACACTATTCCAAATTTAAACTCATTAATTGAAATTAAACTAAATCACAAACCATCCGAACACCAATTTACCCTCAAATGCTTTAGTCATCATAACTCCTAAATAGAACATTAAATGAAATGTTACTTCACTCATAGGATATTCAAATGTCCTAGTTCACCGAGCAAGTTAACAAAACTTAATTCCTGGACGATTAATTCATTTGTATAATTAAATTAATTTGGACTTAAAACAATCCTAGAAATATTGAAAAGATGTTTAAGATTTGTCTTAAGCACTTCCTCGATATGATAGGATGTTCTTAAGAACAATCGAACTTAATTATTCTTCGATGAAGAAAATCGTCCTCAAACCAAAACACAATGACCTAGACGTCATAGGAAATGACTAGCTATAGAATTAGGAATTTGGTAGAAAACCATAACCCTTCCCTTAGCCTTACCTAGGAACTTGCTTAAATATTCTAATTGTGTTTTAAGTGCAGCTTGGGATGACGGGAAGACCCTTCGTGTACGCTTTTATTTTATTGCAATCTACTTTCTTGCAATTTACCTTCTAGCAATTTATTTAACTGCATCGCACTTACTTTTCTTGCATGATAAACAACTGTTGCATGAAAACTCACACCTTTAGGATAGTCCCTAAAACTGAAACCAAAACTGAGTTAAAAGTCATTGCAAGATAAAATTCACCGCCACAACATTTCAAAATATAAAACAACTCAAAATTTAATCACAAACGTAACACAAAACTACAATTATAACTAAATTAAAACGTCTTGTTGGATGATCGGGAATACCTCGGATGATGTAACCTACGTGTTGCTAACGGGATTTCCCACTGGCCTAAATGAAAGTGTGGAACTCATTCAGCTGAGTTTAGCAAATTCATCCGGACTAAGTGAATCCGATAAAAATAATGATGCCGAAGGATGGAACCGCGGGATCTTAACCGGTGTCGTTATAATCAACTTTAAGATTTGTTTTAATTAAAACATAAAAAATACTTGGAAATTAAGATTTTCTCTAAACCAAAACACTTTTCTCATCCCCCGATTTATGACTTCTAAAACTAAACCTCTCGCAACAACAAGGAGCTCGGAGCATGATGGGCAGCACGGCCATCGTCGTCAAGAAAACTCGAATCCACATCGCAAAACTTTCCTAGAACTAAACAACAAAGCCATAGAACTTCGAGGTAGTTTTCCTAGTGCAACATAAACCCTCAACCTTTGTTAGGCATTTGCATGATCAGGTCATGTAAATTAAGCCCTAACCGGTTTTAGGATTCCGAGGTAGTCGTTCGATATAAACCCTCACATCTTCGAGGCTATTTGTGTGATTTTATCATACAAATATAAGCCCTAATTAATTAAAAATTGACAAGATCAAAACATTAAATAAATATTAGGACTTCCTTAAATCCAAGCCAAACAATAGGATAGTCGGGAAATTACCGAATTTCGCTTCGAGTCTGTGATTTCTCCTACCTTCCTTCCTTTGGATTCCCAAAACAAAATGTTCCAAATTTGATCCATTCCCTATTGAAATTCCAAATTTCAATCCATTGAAAAACTTAAACTTTCAAATTCTTGAGAGCTGAATTATCGATTATTATCGAGAGTTTTCTTAGGTGATTCCCATCACTTAAGATGTAATTAACTATAGTGGCTTGCCCTTATAGGGAATTTTAAAGAACCTGGTTAATATAAACCCCGTTTAATGTTTTCATATTAAGCGTGGGAATTTTGTCGGCTTATAAAATTGGTTCGCAGACCAAACGGATATCACAAATCTTCTAGTTTATTTAATCGAGCCCCACCGTCAAGCAGTGTGTCTATCCTTAGGGATAGATACACGGTTTGTGGTGCGGTGCTCGTTTATATAAACTATTTGGGATGTGAGATCGGTTTAATCTCATATCTTAAAACCTTCAAATTTAAAATTATTTTCAAAATCAAATACTACTTTTCAAATTATTTATTTTAATTAAATTAAAAATTCGCCGACAGCTTCTGTTAGGCGACCCCCCCTCTTTTCAAAATAAAACACACAACCTAAAAATATGCCGACAGGGAGGTGGTGTTTTTCAACAATTATCTTCATTGGCTCAAGAGGATAATCCAAGTCTGGAAAAATCTTGTTTGAACCTTTTTCTATTTCCACCTTCTCCTTTTCTATTTCAACTTCTTTTTGAACTCTTGTTTCCAATTCTTTTCCACTCCTTAATTGAATATCGGTAAGTTGTTCCTTGTTTTGATCATTTGGATTGATCTCAACATTACTTGGAAGTGTTCCAGAAGGTCTATTATTAAGTGTAGTGAAAATATGCCCCAATTGATTTTCAATATTTTTCATAGCAACACCTTGAGCTTGTAATTGATTTCCCATATTCAAAATCATTTCTTCTATAGACAACTTCTTATCCTTAAATTGCGGGTTAATATTGAATCCAGGTGGATAAGATGGTCTAAAATTGGTATTTCCTTGATTTTTTGAATTTCCAATTGGATTTATAGAATTATTCCCCCAATGTGGGTTAATATTGGCATTGCTATTATTCCAATTGAAATTTGGGTGATTCTTCCAACCAGGATTATAATAGTTCGAATAAGGATTGTTAGGTCTATTAATAACATTCAAAGTCTGATAAGGTGTTTGAGATTTTGTTATCTGTCCAAATGAATTTTCCTCTAACACTTGAGGTGGTTGAGAATAATTCATTCCATATTGATCTATTTTCTTAGAAAGGGCTGCAATTTAAGAAACTATCATAGTCATCATATCTGAATCATGAACACTAGCTACTCTCTTAGAATTTACCCATTCAGAGGGCCATTAAAAATTATTATTAGCCATTTCTTCAATTAATGCGTATGCTTCATCAAAAGGTTTTGACATTAACGATCCACCGGCAGCAGCATCAATAATTGATGTCAATGATCCCACTAATCCATTATAAAATGTTTAAATTATTAACCAATCTGGTAAAGCATGATGTGGGCATTTCCTAAGAAGATCTTTAAATCTCTCCCAAGCTTCATATATTAATTCTCCTTCAAATTGACCAAAAGATGTAATATCATTTCTTAACTTAGCAGTCTTTGAAGGAGAGAAATATTTTGATAAAAACTTTTGAGACAATTCTCTCTAAGTTCTAACAGAGTTAGGTGCTAACAAATTTAACCATACCTTAGCTTTATCCCTTAATGAAAAAGGAAAAATTCCAAGTCTGACAGCATCACTCGACACTCTGTCATATTTAAAAGTAGCACAAAGTTCTAGAAAACTAGCGAGATGTAAATTTGGATCCTTGATCACTGAAAAATTTATTAAGAAATTCATACCTATTTTTGATGAAATTGCACTTTAAAGAAGGGTATTTTCTTTATTTTATTGCAGGAATGAAGAATTTAGGTGATAAAAGCAAAAAATCATAAAAAGGAGTGAATTTGGAGCAAAATCATGCAATTTGTGCTGAGTTACCGAAGGCGAGATCGAGCCCGCCGACGACGAGGTTACGAGAAGAAAATTTTGAAGAATTTATAACTGTCTCGCTGACAGCGAGCCCGAGCCCGCTGACAGCGAGCTAGAGCGGTTTGAAGATCTTCTAGAAGCCTCGCCGACAGCGAGGTAGTTCGTCGCCGACGGCGAGATAGTTCAAATGGTGCAGATACATTGAACCCTGGACACTTTTTGAAGGGATGCTTACACACCTCTTGGTCCTTTGCTCACCTCTATATATAGAAGCCGAAATTAAGTCTTAGATTTTAATTGTTTTTAATATGTTAGTAATTCATATGTGTAGTGTAGAATTATTTTAATTGTTGTGTTTAATACTTATCTTAGATTTTATCCCTTCATTTTCTTTAAATTGTTATATATATATGGAGAATACTAACGATACGAGTTCAATGAAAAATGAAAAAGCCTCGCAAAAATTTCAAAGAAAAAAGAAATACCTAAACTTCAAAGGTAGATTTATTTACTTTCCTTCTTATTCATTATTTAGAATAGATATAAAAATTTAAGTTTCGGGGGAGAGTAAAATACAAATTTAGTTATTAACTTGTTCTCAATTTCTATTTTCAAATTATTATAAAAATGATTTTTATAAAGAAATTTTTCAATTTGATTTAATATGAATTATTTTATTTAATTATTATAAAAGGTTAAATGAAATATTTCTAGTGCTTTAATTAATTAAATAGAATAAAATATTTGGTTAAAGGGAATAAGAATATAGTAAACTATTTTTAGTAAGGAAAACTATATTCTAAAATTAAAATTCTTAAGTATTCAAGTGAAAAAGAAAAGATTGAAAATCAATGAAGTAAAAACTATGAAGTATATATAAGCTAAGAAATATTTCTAAGTTTCAAATTTAGGAAGATGAAAATGAAGTTCAAAATTATTAACAGGCTCTCCAGATAAAGTAATCCTCATTAAAAAAAAAATGAAAAAGAAAAAGAAAAAGAAAAAAATGAAGGGAAGCTTGAGGAGATGTCTTATCAAAAATTGGCTTCATTTGATTTAACCTAAAGGGAAAAACCTAGATATTTCCAAACTAATGTTTATGGATTAGAATTTTACCTAATAGTATTTTCTTAAATTTCTTATCATATGAATATCTTAAGTAGTTATTCTTTTAAATATAGTCATTCCCGAAATGAATAGTAAGCTAGAAATCTTAGACTCGATAACTAAATAATTTATTTCTATAAGATTAATTAAATTACATGAATTATTTTTATTTAACTTTATTATGATATTAATTAATCTAATTCATAGTTATTTAAATTGAAAAATCTTATTATAAAACTCATTATTTTTATGTAGTACTAAAATTACTTCGAGGACAAGTAATTAGTAAGTTTGGGGGATTTTTATCACCGAAAAATTTATTAAGAAATTCATACCTATTTTTGATGAAATTGCACTTTAAAGAAGGGTATTTTCTTTATTTTATTGCAGGAATGAAGAATTTAGGTGATAAAAGCAAAAAACATAAAAATGAGCAAATTTAGAGCAAAATCAAGCAATTTATGCTGAGTCGCCGACAGCGAGATCGAGCCCGCCGACGGCGAGGTTACGAGAAGAAAAATCTGAAGAATTTATAACTGTCTCGCTGACAGCGAGCTAGAGCGGTTTGAAGATCTTCTAGAAGCCTCGCCGACAGTGAGGTAGTTCGTCGCCGACGGCGAGATAGTTCAAATGGTGCGGATACATCGAACCCTGGACACTTTTTGAAAGGATGCTTACACACCTCTTGGTCCTTTCGCTCACCTCTATATATGAAGCCGAAATTAAGTCTTTAGTGTGTTCTAAGTGTGTTATTGTGTCCAAGTGTGTGTGCGGTCTTTTGTGTCTTAAAGAGTCTTTGAGTGTTATAAGTGAGTTTTTAGTGAGTTAGTGAGTTTTTAGTGAGTCGTCTGTCACTGGAAGGAAGAGTCAAAGGAACTGCGAGGAGTCCGCTGGAGATAAATTAAGATAATTATTTGTATTTATTGTTTTTAACTTTAAATGAAATCCATGCTTAGTTTAGTTTCCATGCATTCGAGTAGTTTATTTAGTCTTTCTCCCCGTTATGAAATTAAGTGATTTGATGAACTAAAAATAGAAGTACTTTTATATATTAATTAATTGTGATAATTTTTACTTAAAAATTAATTTACTTTTCAAACCGGCCATTTGATTTGTTAAAATATGTTGATTATCAACTATAGTAAAAATTACATCCGATATTCTGGGAATTCAAAAGCCTTGGAAGGAGGGTGCAAATAAATAGGAAAATAATATCATCTGGCGTAAAATCGAGCATTTTAGTGCTGACGTGACTAAAATATTCAATTCGGTCCTATTATTCGAGAGCCGAAGTGTAGATGTTAGCCCTCAGGCGAGGGGAACGTGGGAGCTCTGAAGTGGCAGTCGGTATCCTCCCAACCTAGTCGTAGATTCAGTAATCAAACATAGGATTAGTCAATATTATTTACAGCTGGACCAAAGGGTAAAGAATAAGAATGCTCTTATTTGTCACAATACCTTAACATTATCTATTTAAATTCGTCAATCATTTAAATTTCTAAACAAGGGGAAATATACTTTTTCCGAATAGTTAAGACTTATTTAGCAATTAGTTTTATTTCCTGCACTTGCAATTCGTATTAATTTTCTACTTAGTTAATTTATCTAATTAAAATACTTAGTTTACTTTATCGCGCTTAAATTCGAATTCCAAATTTTCATATATTATTATTATTATTATTATTATTTTAAAATTAGCTGTTATTTAATTTTCTCTTTCCCTGTGGGATCGATAACCAAGACTCCACTAGAGCCCTGTATTACTTTATACGGTACGTATACTTGCGTAACATCCACAACATAAACAATTACAATTCTATACATATATTATAGCGGGGTCAAGTTTTTGGCGTCGTTGCAATTAAATTAAAAATATCATAATATAAAATTGTGGGTCATGTTTTTGGCGCCGTTGCCGGGGATCAAACCCGGGTCACCCGCGTGACAGGCGGGAATACTCACCACTATACTACAACGACTAGCTCAACATAAAAAAGATAAACAATTTGCAAAATTCCTTGAAATACTAAAGAAATTAACAATCAATATACCTTTTGTCGAAGCTTTAGATCAGATGCCAAATTATGTAAAATTTATGAAAGATATTCTAAATAAGAAAAGAAAATTCACTGATAATGAAACAAGCCGCACTTAGTGAAGAGTGTAGTGTTATTATTCGAAGAAGCTTCCGAAAAATTAAAAGATCCTCGGTAGTTTTACTATACCCCGCGCTATAGAGAAAAATTTTATGGAAAAGCTTTGTGTGACTTAGGAGCAAGCATCAATCTAATGCCTCTATCGATTTTTAAGAGATTAGGATTAGGAAAAATTACACCTACTTCGTAACCCTTCAATTAGCCGATCGTTCGTATACTCTATCCTAAGGGAGTTATCGAAGATGTGTTAGTAAAGGTGGATAAATTTATCTTCCCAGCAGATTTAATTGTTTTAGATATGAGGAAGATAAAGAAATTCCTATCATTTTAGGAAGACCATTTTTAGCTACTCGGAAAAGCTATGATCGATGTTCGTAAAGGATAATTAACTATGAGAGTAAATGACCAAAAAGTTACCTTTAATATTGCAAAATCAATGAAATATCCCGCGCTAGAAAAAGATGATGAATGTTTTCGGATGGAAATTCTCGAACAATTACAACGCGAACATTTTAAGGAATATTACGAAGATAATTTAGAAAAAGAAAATACCGAATTAATTGAAGATAATAATGAAGAATTAGATTATATTCGAGAAAGATTTGAATTTTTGGATAATACCGAAAACACCGACAAGAATATAGTTCCATCAATTATTAAACCTCCCGAACTCGAGCTAAAAATATTACCTGATCATTTGAAATATGCTTATTTAGGTAATCTTCAACTTTACCAGTTATTATTTCATCTGCATTAAACGAATCTCAAAAACAAAAACTTTTAGAAATTTTAAAAAAATATAAGAAAACTTTTGGTTGGACTTTAGCAGATATTAAAGGAATTAGTCCTTCAATCTGTATGCATAGAATTATTTTAGATGATGAACATAAACCTAAAGCTGATCCCCAAAGGAGATTAAACCCGATAATGAAAGAAGTAGTTAAGAAAGAAATTTTAAAATGGTTAGATAATGGTATTATATATCCTATTTCCGACAATGCATTGGGTAAGCCCAATTCACCGTGTTCCTAAGAAGGGAGGAGTGACCGTCACCGTCAATGAAAATAACGATCTTATTCTTATAAGACAAGTTACCGTTTGGCGTATATGTATCGATTATAGGAAATTAAATACCGCCACCGAGAAGGATCACTTCCCTTTACCATTTCTGGACTCGTATGTTAGATAGATTAGCCAGACATAAGTATTTTTGTTTTCTAGATGGATACACCAGTTATCATCAAATACAAATTGCTCCTGAGGATCAAGAGAAAACTACATTTACTAGCCCTTATGGAGCTTTCACTTTTCGAAGAATGCCTTTTGGATTATGTAATGCACCAAAGAACATTCCAAAGATGTATGATGTCTATATTTAGTAAGTTAATCGACAATGGAATAGAAGTATTTATGGATGATTTCTCTCGTATTTGGAACATCATTCGACACATGCTTAACTCATCTTGAAAAAATATTAGAAGTATGCGAGAAAAAAATTTAGTTCTAAATTGGGAGAAATGTCAATTTATGGTTGCGGCGCATTGTATTAGTGGCATAAAATTTTGGAAAAAGGCATGGAAGTAGACTCCGCAAAAATTCAAGTTATAGCTTAAATTACCACCTCCAACTACTGTAAAAGGGGTAAGAAGTTTTCTTGGACATGCTCGGATTCTACGTACGCTATATAAAAGATTTTTCAAAAATTACTAAACCTCTATGCCAACTTCTCGAAAAGGACAAGAAATTTCAATTTACAATCGAATGCCTGAATGCTTTTGAACTCGTAAAAGAAAAATTAATTACAGCACTTATAATAGTTTCACCTAACTGGGAGAAACCATTTGAGCTTATGTGTGATGCTAGTGATTATGCCTGTAGGAGCAGCTTCTGGCAAAGATATGAAAAGATTTTCAAAGTTATATACTATGCTAAGTAAAACTCTAAATGATGCTCGAAATAAATTATACCGTTACGTAAAGAGAATTATTAGAGGTAGAATATGGTTTTAATAAATTTAGACCTTATCCGATCGGAACAAAATGTATCGTGCATACCGATCATTCGCTATCAAATATTTAATGCAAAAGAAAGATTCCAAACCAAGATTAATTAGATGGATGCTATTAATGCAAGAATTTGATTTTGAGATCATTAATAAGAAAAGAACTGATAATTAAATTGCGGATCATTTATCAAGATTAGAAAATCATGAATTATCTGATATTGAAAATGAAATTATAGATAGTTTTCCCGATGAACAACTATATAATATCAATGAGTGGAAAATACCATAGTATGCTCGATATAAGTAAACTATATAGTTAGTAATATTTTACCACCTATGTTAACTTTGCAACAACGTAAAAAATTCATCCATGATACGAAAACCTATTTTTGGGATGAACCATATTTATATAAGCAATGTAAGGATTTAATTATTAGAAGATGGGTACCTTATGAAGAAACTGAACCAATTATTCAAAAATTTCATGATTCTGATTTTGGAGGACATTTTGTGACTGATAAAACTGCTTATAAGATTCTACAATCTAGATTTTACTGGCCTACTCTATTTAGAGATGTATACGGATATATTAAAACTTGCGATAAATGCCAAAGAGTAGGAAATATATCTAGAAGAAACGAAATGCCTCTAAATTTTATATTAGAAGTCGAAATTTTTGATGTTTGGGGATTAGATTTTATGGGACCTTTTATTCCTTCGTTTGGAAACTCATATATATTAGTAGCTGTTGATTATGTTTCCAAATGGATCGAGACAAAAGCTTTACCTAGGTGTGATGCTAAGAGTGTTTCAAAATTTCTGATGAAAAATATTTTTACTAGATTTGGATGCCGAGAGTGATTATCACTGACGGAGGAACTCATTTTATAAATAAATACATTCACAAACTAGTAGAAAAATACAATATTACTCATAAGATATCCACTCGCTTATCATCCACAGTACTAACGGATTAATCGAAGTATCCAATCGTGAGATTAAACATATTTTAGAAAAAATTGTAAACCCAAATAGGTTAGATTGGTCTATTAGATTAGATAATCGCATTATGGGCTTATAGGATCGCTTATAAAACTCGATCGGAATGACTCCTTACAGTGCTTATATATGGAAAAACATGCCACTTACCAACTGAATTAGAACATAAAGCATATCGGGCGATTAAAGAATTTAATTATAATATGAAGGAAGCTGGTGAGAAGAGATTGCTACAATTAAATGAATTGGAAGAATTAAGAAATGAATCATATGATAATGATTGGATTTATAAAGAAAAGATGAAATTATGGCATGATCGGAAGATTAATCAGAGAAATTTTGAACCAGACGAGAAGTTTTGTTATATAATACTAGATTGAAATTATTTCTTGGAAAATTAAAGTCTCGATGGTTAGGACCTTTCACCATAACTCAAATATTTTCATACGAAACTATAAAAATCGAAGATCCAAAAACTGGATAGAAATTTAAAGTTAATGGACATAGATTAAAACCATATTTCGAAGGTATAAGACCTAACTATAAAGAGGTTTTAATGCTTAGTCGACCTGATTAATAATTGAAATTAGGTCTGGCCGACGACGTTAAACCAAGCGCTTTATGGGAGGCAACCCATATTAGTTATCTATTTTTATTGTATCTTAATAGTTAGTTTATATTATTGAAACTTTACTACTCAAATTTTATTAAGAATCGTCACATATTCGAACCATTATGATGAGAAAAGAAATTATTCGATTTAGAGCGAAATTGGACATTATTTTGGAATCTCGCCGACGGCGAGGTCGATACTCGCCTACAGCGAGGTTCGCGCCTAATTTAATTCAGTTTATTTATCGAACTTGCTGACAGCGAGAAACGAGCCCGCCGACAGTGAGAGCCTGAAAGGCAGTTTTTATAACTGAGTCGCCGACGGCAAGAAACTTCTCGCCGACAGCGAGGAAGCTATAAAAATGAGTTATATATACTTTAAATGCCAATTTGGACTGTTTCAACACCAAATCCTTAGTGAAAAACCATTCTTAAACCATTCTAAGTCTGCCTTCTTCACTAGAATTCATTCCATTCACCATAATGGCCTCCAAATTCTTAGATTCTTCTAAATCTGGAGTGTTTAACCGGAGGAAATTTGTGAGTGCGGAAGCGTAGCGGATCTTCAACAAGGTTTTGGTAAAGAAAAGAGTTATCAAGGAACGGGGATTTGTCAATCGAGGATTAGAGAATTCCACTACGAAGATAGAAGAAATGATCGCGCAACGGCACTGGGAGGTATTCTATTACACTACGTCTGCTGTTATTGTTCCAGTTGTGAAAGAGTTCTACTCTAACTTACATGCGATCAACAATGAGAATATCTACGTCCGAGGAAGATGGGTGACGTTTACTCCATCAAGAGTAAATGAGTTATTCTCTATAGAAAACACCCCGGTATGTCACTATTCAAATTGTGTGCCTTCTCGTATAATATGAATGAGATATTTCGATATCCGACCGATGAAACTGAAGATCGGGAAATGCGTGAAGACGGGTATGTTAGTTTCTCTCGCATCACTTTTGAATTCTCGTCTCGAAGCTAATCGACACTTTTTCATCTCATCTAAATTGTTACCTACTACGAGGGTAAACAAGGTTTCGAAAGAATGCGCTATATCGAATTATTGTATTCAAATTGGATCGCCTATTGATGTGGGATCAATAATTGTTAAGTCCGCATCGGGTTTAATCGTGCATGGGTCGGCTTCACTGACTAGACACCCATCTACTATTTTTGCATTATGCACTAGCACTGTGTTTCTTATGAAGCTTGGGAAAAGGTTCTGTTACCTTGGAAGTCGCTTGATCCTACAGATATGTTCCCTACTTTGGACAATAATGAAGACATTACATTTATCTCTGATAGAGCTTCACAGAACCATCCTATAGCAAGGCTTATTTCAGATAAAACAGAGTTACTTATGAAGAAAATTAATGGAATGGAGAAAGAACTACGAATGCGAGAGATTTAATCGACAATATATCCGATTTAATCGATCACATCGATCGGAGGATGAAGGAACACTTCGATCTTTCTGGACACTCGGAAGCTAGCTTTCTTCATTTACCGAGACGTAAGGGTTGGATCACCGAAGAATCCGCTTCGAATTTCCCTTCAGCCTTTCTATAACTTATTTGAGCATCATCGTCATATCGAAATATCGAGAAGATGAAGATTCCGACATTGAAGAGTAGTAGTAAAGATTTCCATAGTATGTTTATGTTTATGTTATTTGATTTGATTTAGATTTTTATTATGTGTGGAGTGATGATTCGAATATCTCAAACTTAATCGAGATATGCATCATAGTTTTGTATCAGCATTTAGTGTGTCGTGGTTTGGTTTGCGATGCCGATTAGTAGTAAGGATCGAAGTTCGAAGTTTGATTATAGAGTTTAAATTATGTTAGTTTGTACATCCCATGGATTTCAATATTAAAGTTAATTTGTTGTGTTGTGTGAATTTGTTTTTGTATAAGTAGCTAATATTCATATTAAATTAATAAATGATGTGATCTGAAATATAATATAAGACAAATTAAGGACGAAAATGAGTGACGAATTTTAAAAATTTAAAATTTTTGGAATCTCGCCGACGGCGAGAAAAATCCCGCCGACAGCGAGATCGATCTCGCCGACAAGCCGAAGAATTTCTCGCCGACAGCGGATTTTTCCCGAGAGTTTTTGGTTCTGAAAAATATTAGCTCACCGACGGCGAGAAAAATCTCGCTTACAGCGAGGTCGGAAAAAAACATATATTTGACATGTCAAAAACACTATTCATCATCCTCAACCTCCAATTTTCTCAAAAACCGACGTAGGGCTTGAGAGATCTTGGATTTGAAGCGATTTCATCACTCAAAAACATTGGATTTCATCTTCTCTTGGTAAGTGCTTCACTCCTATACAAAAATTTTTGATTTTCACCATATATTTTCACCACATTGCAAATTTTGGGAAAAATCAAAATGTGGAAGAAATATTCGGTGGAAATCCATGGAATTTGATTTAAATTGCTTACAAATGTTGTAGGAAGCCTTCTTAGTATTATTATTAAGTTTAGTGAAAATTTTCACGATTTTCACAGATCGATCGTATGACTCCACGACAAAAACGTCGAGTAGAGTTCGACGAAAATCGATTCATCAATGCACGAGCGCAGGCAAAATATTTTGAAAATATACAAGGAAGAAAGTGCATTGCAGATCGGGTATTCAAAAATCTGGGAGGACAAGTAGAGCGGATTATAAAGGAACGAGGTTGGGAAAATTTCTGTTATGTTCAAGATAGAGATACTCGTAGAAGTGGTGAAAGAATTTTATGCCAATTTGACTGCCGCTGAAGATGCACCAGTAAAGGTACGTGGTTTTTTTGTAGATTTCAATGCTGCAAGAATTAACGTATTCTATGAAGTTCATGACTTGCACTTTAGCGAGTATGAAACTTTTGGAACAATGGAAGGACCACTGGAGGAAGTCATTAACTTTCTCACTGATGGGACCGGAGTTTGGAAAATTAAGCAGCAGGAAAGAGTGAATTTTCCTCTTTCTAAATTAAATGCAGTCTCAAAGCCCGGCATTACTTTATTTGTTCTACTCGTTACCCACATATCACCATAGTGAGGTAACACGAGATGTAGCTATTCCGAATTTCGTATTCGAATAACGTAAGCATCAACATCGGGAGAGTTATTTATCGAACATCCCGGCCACTCCTCGAAATGAGAGTGGAGCCGGATCGGGCCACCCCGGATTGATTTTCGCACTCGCCAACTCTTCGGAGTTGAGGCTAGAGATGATGAAGAATGGGTGGAACCTATGAAACCACTCACAACTGCTAACATTAAGAAGTATGAGTCCCATGAAGGGTGGAGAGCATGAGTAAGAAGTTATTTTACTCGACCAAGTAGAGATATACCCTCTACTAGCTATGGACCTCCCGAGCCTACCACCCCTTCCTTACAAGATCCGATGAATGAATCGACTCGCATAGGAGGAGTTTTGAGCAGTTTGGAGAGACCATGGGGAGAAGGTTTGACCATTTTGATCAAAGGATTGATAATCTGGAGAGGAGACATGATTATGATAGTGAATACCTCCAGCGACATTCGGAATACGAAATTGCATACTATGAAGCTGAACGTTGTTATAGGAGTGGAGATTTAGATGTTGTCTTTCTAGAATGCCCCCGGTATACTCAGTATCACCCTGCTCAGTCTTCTCAGCAGCCTACAGATCAAGGAGGGGATGATATATTTTGGGACTTTGATGCTGAAGATTAGGACTTTATTTATTTTATTTGTTTAGTGTAAGTTATTTTGAGGACTGTATATGTTTGTAATATTCAGTACTTTATTTTGAGACATTGGATGTTAGTTAGATTAATTTGCTTGGATTGTTATAGTAGTTAATTTTTATTTTTCTGTTAGTTAATTGCATTTGTTTTTATGTTAATTAGGATGTTAGTTTTCTTTAATATGTTTTTATTTTATTTTGTATTGTTTTAAGTTTTTAAAATTGTTAATCTGTTAGTTCAATTGTTTTTAATATGTTAGTAATTCATATGTGTAGTGTAGAATTATTTTAATTGTTGTGTTTAATACTTATCTTAGATTTTATCCCTGCATTTTCTTTAAATTGTTATATATATATGGAGAATACTAACAGTACAGGTTCAATGAAAAATGAAAAAGCCCGCAAAAATTTCAAAGAAAAAAAGAAATACCTAAACTTCAAAGATAGATTTATTTACTTTCCTTCTTATTCATTATTTAGAATAGATATAAAAATTTAAGTTTGGGGGGAGAGTAAAATACAAATTTAGTTATTAACTTGTTCTCAATTTCTATTTTCAAATTATTATAAAAATGATTTTTATAGCAAATTTTTCAATTTGATTTAATATGAATTATTTTATTTAATTATTATAAAAGGTTAAATGAAATATTTCTTGTGCTTTAATTAATTAAATAGAATAAAATATTTGGTTAAAGGGGATAAGAATATAGTAAACTATTTTTAGTAAGGAAAACTACATTCTAAAATTAAAATTCTTAAGTATTCAAGTGAAAAAGAAAAGATTGAAAATCAATGAAGTAAAAACTATGAAGTATATATAAGCTAAGAAATATTTCTAAGTTTCAAATTTAGGAAGATGAAAATGAAGTTCAAAATTATTAACAGGCTCTCCAGATACAGTAATCCTCATTAAAAAAAAATAGAAAAAGAAAAAGAAAAAGAAAAAAAAATGAGGAGAAGCTTGAGGAGATGTCTTATAAAAATTGGCTTCATTTGATTTAACCTAAAGGGAAAAACTTAGATATTTCCAAACTTATGTTTATGGATTAGAATTTTACCTAATAGTGTTTTCTTGAATTTCTTATCATATGAATATCTTAAGTAGTTATTCTTTTAAATATAGTCATTCCCGAAATGAATAGTAAGCTAGAAATCTTAGACTCGATAACTAAATAATTTATTTCTATAAGATTAATTAAATTACATGAATTATTTTTATTTAACTTTATTATGATATTAATTAATCTAATTCATAGTTATTTAAATTGAAAAATCTTATTATAAAACTCATTATTTTTATGTAGTACTAAAATTACTTGAGGACAAGTAATAAGTAAGTTTGGGTGATTTTGATCATCGAAAAATTTATTAAGAAATTCATACCTATTTTTGATGAAATTGCACTTTAAAGAAGGGTATTTTCTTTATTTTATTGCAGGAATGAAGAATTTAGGTGATAAAAGCAAAAAACATAAAAAGGAGCAAATTTAGAGCAAAATCATGCAATTTGTGCTGAGTCGCCGACATCGAGATCGAGCCCGCCGACGGCGAGGTTACGAGAAGAAAAATCTGAAGAATTTATAACTGTCTCGCTGACAGCGAGCCCGAGCCCGCTGACAGAGAGCTAGAGCGGTTTGAAGATCTTCTAGAAGCCTCGTCGACAGCGAGGTAGTTCGTCGCCGACGGCGAGATAGTTCAAATGGTGCAGATACATTGAACCTGGACACTTTTTGAAGGGATGCTTACACACCTCTTGGTCCTTTGCTCACCTCTATATATAGAAGCCGAAATTAAGTCTTTAGTGTGTTCTAAGTGTGTTATTGTGTCCAGTGTGTGTGCAGTATTTTGTGTCTTAAAGAGTCTTTGAGTGTTATAAGTGAGTTTTTAGTGAGTTAGTGAGTTTTTAGTGAGTCGTGCTGTACTGGAAGGAAGAGTCAAAGGAACTGCGAGGAGTCTGCTTGGAGATAAATTAAGATAATTATTTGTATTTATTGTTTTTAACTTTAAATGAAATCCATGCTTAGTTTAGTTTCCATGCATTCTGAGTAGTTTATTTAGTCTTTCCCCCTGTTATGAAATTAAGTGATTTGATGAACTAAAAATAGAAGTACTTTTATATATTAATAAATTGTGATAATTTTTACTTAAAAATTAATTTACTTTTCAAACTGGCCATTTGATTTGTTAAAATATGTTGATTATCAACTATAGTAAAAATTACATCTGATATTTGGGGAATTCAAAAGCCTTGGAAGGAGGGTGCAAATAAATAGGGAAATAATATCATCGGGCGTAGAATCGAGCATTTTAGTGTGACGGACTAAAATATTCAATTCAGTCCTATTATTTGAGAGCTGAAGTGTAGATGTTAGCCCTCAGGCGAGGGAAACGTGGGAGCTCTGAAGTGGCAGTCGGTATCCTCCCAGCCTAGTCGCAGATTCAGTAATCAAACATAGGATTAGTCAATATTCTTTACAGCTGGACCAAAGGGTAAAGAATATGAATGCTCCTATTTGTCACAATACCTTAACATTATCTATTTAAATTCATCAATCATTTAAATTTCTAAACAAGGGGAAATATACTTTTTCCGAATAGTTAAGATTTATTTAGCAATTAGTTTTATTTCCTGCACTTGCAATTCGTATTAATTTTCTACTTAGTTAATTTATCTAATTAAAATACTTAGTTTACTTTATTGCGCTTAAATTCAGAATTCCAAATTTTCATATATTATTATTATTATTATTTTAAAATTAGCTGTTATTTAATTTTCTCTTTCCTCGCTGGGATCGATAACCGAGACTCCACTAGAGCCCCGTATTACTTGATACGATACGTATACTTGCGTAGCATCCACAACATAAACAATTACAATTCTATACATATATTATAGCGGGGTCAAGTTTTTGGCGTCGTTGCAATTAAATTAAAAATATTATAATATAAAATTGTGGGTCAATCCTCATTAGGTGTTCCTCTAAATTGATTATTTTGTACAATTTGAATAATAACAGGTTTAAGTTCAAATGAATTATCAACAACTTCAGGAATTTGAATAGTTTTGTGAATTTCATCTGTTGTTGGGTTAGCATAATCTCTTAAAGGTCTTGGCAAATTTCCAATATCATTTCTTTGAATATCTCGATTATTCTTCATTTCACAAGGACAGTTTGTTTTTATTGTTTTCTAATTTTTCTAACAGTACGCTCTAACTCCGAATCGTAAGGCACTAAACCTATAGATCCACTATGACACATATAAAATCACACAAATACTTTAAGTGTATTCAGTTACTATATTATCAATAAATACCGTTTATACTTGCTTCCTTCCTAACTTACTTACTTAGTTACATAGTTACTTCCTCGGCAACGACGCAAAAAATTTGATGCGGTCTGACTTTCATATTGCAAGAATTTATGAACTCAAATTTATATATATTTATAATATTTTTATAAATTCCAAGCATTCAACGCAAGTATACGTATCGTATTAAGTAATACAAAGCTCTAATGGAGTCCTGTTTATCGATCACGCAGAGAAGTGACGAAGTAAAAGTAAGAGTTTCACAGTAGATAATGTAGTACTGAATTCCGATGCTCAAATTACAATTAAATTTTAATGTTTACTTCTACTACCAAGATGCAGAAAATAGTAACAATTAAACAAACTACACTTACTTCTAATATCTTTAAAAACAGAATTAACTAACAGACACACACTAAGCTATTGATTTGAAAGGTTTTGATATAAAAGAAAAGTATCTTTCCTCTTGCAATGAGAATATGATGTGTGGATGATATGGAATGATTATCTATGATATTGCGCCAAATAGGAGCATAATTGTTTCTTTACCCTTAAAAGAGTACCCCCTCTTCCAAGCATGAAAAGAACATTGACATATCCTAAGTTTAGTCACTAAATCTAAGGCCAGGCTGGGAGGATACTGGCTCCACTACAGAGCTCCCACTCACCCTTCACCTGAAGGCTAACCTTCGAGTTTAGTTACTAATCTTAGTACCAAATTGCGAATCTCAGCCTGTCGCCCTGAAACCTCCAATTTGAAGTCCACCAAAACACATTTCCCTATTTATTTGCACTCAATTTCCATGAACTACGCAATTCATCCATGGAAATTGAATGGATTCTTCATTATTGTTGTAGGACACTAAATCCTTTCAGAGTTAATGTTCAATAACATATTTTAACAATTCAATTGGCCAAATCGAAGAGTAAATTAAGTTTAAAATGAAAAACCATCACAATTTCTTCAATACATTAAAAGAACTTCAAATCCACATCAACACATCATCACATCTCTATGCAAGAAGAAAGACAAAGGAGACTACTTAGAATTCATGAAGAATACAATAAAACATAGATTTAATATATAAAAGAGAAGTCATACAAACCACAAAAGAAAATTCAACTTATCTCTTTCTCTTCCTCAATGCAATTCCCTTGAAGTTCCTTTGAATCCTTTTCTCTCTTTCTTACAACACTTAATTCCCTCTTTAGAATGGAAAGGAAGAAGATATCTCTCACTTTACTTCTTCTCCTTTACACCTTAGAGAAGAATTCCTCTCAAATTCTCACTTCTACACTCTTCTCTCCTAAGCCCTAACACTTAAAACACACTAGACTCTCTAAAACACACAAGACACACACAAAAAACCACACCACTTTTCGTTTAAAAACAGTTACTTATAAGTCAGAAACAAAATCCCAAGAGTTTCCACAGGCATCCCTTCAAAAAGTCACCAAAACTTTTCAAATATGAAGTCCACCGACATTGGGCACCGGCGGCGCTCTATCATCCAAATATTACTGAGCTCTCGAGAAAATTGCGCCGGCGACGCTAGAAGCTGTGTTCCTCCTTTTCGCTCATTTTGCTCCGAATTTGTTCCTTTTTCACTCCAATTAACTACAATCATCATACCTGCAACAAATCATGAAAAACACCTTTCTTTAAAGTGCAATATCACCAAAAATGGGTAAAATTATATAGCAAAAATAGTATATATTTTTGGTGCATCAAGAGATATGCTTTATTGGGGAGTAAAATTAGAGGACTTTAGAGTGACAGGCTAAAGCCCCCTAATTTGGTTGATTATTTTAAATTTTGTTATGAGATGTTAGCCCCCAGATGGAGGGAATAGAGGGAACTCTAGAGTGAGAGTCGATATCTTCCCTGCCTAACCCATCTACAAAATTTCAAAATTTTAAATTAAGCAATTTTCTTTATAGAACTAAGTAAGGGTAAATAATATAACTGCTCCTATTTGGCAAAATACATTTAAATATTTCCACAACATAAAATTCCATAATTATTACTGATTCATTGAAGAAAGAAAAAGATATTTGATTCTTATAACTTTTATATCGTATTTAGAGTATTGATAATTTCATTTCATGCTTAAACTTATATTAAAATAATCATAAAGAAGTTTTCCAAATTAAAACCTTAAAATATAATTAAAAAAATAATTTTAAAAAGTAAAAGTTATTTTTCTTATTTCTTTAAATTTTTACACATTTCCCTGTGGGTTCGATATCTCGTGGCTTAATCAGAAAGTACTTTATTACTTGTTAAATGATATGTATACTTGCGTAGAATGCCATATTATAAATCATAAATTTCATGTCTAAATCATAAGCATAAATATTTAGGAATCAAGTTTTTGGTGTCGTTGCCGGGGAACTTAATTAAAATTTCATTTAGAGAAAATTAAGAGAAATTAAAATTTTTTACTTTTCTTTGCTTTTGTTAGTGTGTTTTGTTTTATTTTATTTAACGTTGTATGCATAGTTCAGGGTCTAAGGGACTTGTGCCTTATGATTCTGAATTAGAAAGAACAATAAAAAAATCAAAAAATTAAAAATTCTAAAAAAGATAAAATATTTAAGAAATGATAAATCATCAAAATCAAAATGTTGACATCCATCAAGAATTTAGACCTTTAAAAGAATATTCTAACCCTACAGTGGATGAACTTCATGGTAGTATTCAATACCCTACTGTAGCTGCTAATTCCTTTGAGCTTAAACCTGCTATTATCCAAATGTTGTCTAATAATCAGTTTGGGGGAGCACCAACTGAAGATCCTAATTTACATCTTGCCAACTTTCTAGAGTTGTGTGCTACTTTTAAATATGATGGTGTTTAGGATGATGCTATTAGACCTAGACTTTTTCCTTTCTCACTAAAGGATAAAGCTAAGATATGGTTAAATTTGTTAGCACCTGGATCTATCAGAACTTGGGGTGATTTAGCACAAAAATTCCTTGCTAAATATTTTCCACCATTAAAGACTGCGAAGCTTAGAAATGATATTACATCTTTTTGTCAGTTTGAAGGCGAATCTCTATTTGAAGCATGAGAAAGATTTAAAGATCTCTTCGAGAAATGTTCACATCATTTGATACTAGATTGGTTAATAATTCAAAATTTTTATAATGGATTAGTTGGATCTCTTAGATCTATTATCGATGCTGCTGCAGGAGGATCACCGATGTCTAACAGTTTACTGATGCTTATGCTTTAATAGAAGAAATTACTACTAATAATTATAATGGACTTCTGAAAGGTTAAATCCTAAAAAGGTAGCCAATATTCATGAAAATGTTGCTTTTATGATGTTAGCAAATCAAGTTGCTGCAATTTCAAGGAAGATAGATCAATTTGGAATGAATTTTTCTCAACCAATTTCCATGATTGAAGAAAATTCATTAAATGGTTGATTCTCATACTTCACCAGAAACTTTGAATGCTATACGTAAGCCTAATAACCCTTATTCTAATTATTATAACCCAGGTTGGAAGAATCATCCAGACTTTAATTGGAATGCCAATAATCAGGGTGGTATTAATCAACAATGGGGAAACAACTAAGTAAACCCATTGGGGAACTGGAACAACCAAAGGAATACTAATTATAGACCAACATATCCTCCAGGTTATAACAATGCTTCACAATTTAAGGAGGAGAAGTTGTCTATTGAAGAAGTGGTGTTACAAATGGGAAATCAATTGCAAAGTTATGGAGATATAATAAGAAATATTTAAAATCAATTTGGACAGATTGCTAATACTTTAAGTAGTAGATTCCAAGGTATGCTTCAAAGTAATATTGAAGTAAATCCAAGAGATAAAAATAAAGAGCATGTAAAAGCAATTCAACTGAGAAGTGGAAGAGAGTTGGAAGGTAAGTTCAAAGAGAAATTGAAGTAGAGAAAGAAGAGATTGAAGAACCAAAAGAGGACGCTCAGAAAGGTTTGGAAAGATCTATTTCTCCACTTAAGGAAGATTTGGAAAAACCACCTCCTCCATTTCCTCAAAGACTTTGTTAGCAAAAATTGGATAAACAATTTTCAAATTTCTTGGAGATATTTAAGAAGCTAACAATCAATATTCCATTTGTTGAAGCCTTAGAACACATGCCAAGCTATATGAAATTTATGAAGGATATTCTCAACAAAAAAAGTAAGTTTTAAGATAATGAGACAGATGCACTTAGTGAGGAGTGCAGGGCAATAATTCAGAAGAATCTTCCTGAAAAACTTAAAGATCCTGGTAGTTTCACAATTTCATGTGCAATCAGAGATAGATTTTATGAAAAAGCTTTATTGTAATTTGGGTGCAAGCATTAACCTTATACATGTGTCAATATTTAAAAGACTGGATTAAGAGAAATAACTCCAACTACTGTAACTCTGCAATTAGCAGATCGTTCGATCACATATTCTGAAGGAGTTATAAAAGATGTTTTGGTAAAAGTGGATCAATTTATCTTTCCTATTGCTTTCATTGTGCTTGATATGGAGGAAGATAAAGAGATACCCATAATTTTAGGAAGACCTTTTCTAGCCACAAGCAGAGCAATGATAGATGTGCAAAAAGGGGAATTAACAATGAGAGTTATTGATCTGATTATTACATTCAACATTTCAAAATCTATGAAATATCTTACAAGAGGTAAAGATGATGTATGGTATAGGATGATTGTTATCAAGTATTTGAGTGAATGTCATTTTAAATTAGCTTATGAGGAGAAATCTGAAAGAGAAGAATTAGAACATGAGCAAGAAAAGGAGTTACATCATTATGAAGATTTTAATGAAGTAGATCTAAATTATGTTCATTAAAATTTTGAACTGCTGGACAAGACTGAAAAAGATGAAACTTTTGGTCCATCATTTGAAAAACCTCCTGAACTTGAGTTAAAGATGCTTCCTGATCATTTGAAGTATATTATTCTAGGTGAGTCCTCAACTTTGCCAGTGATAATTTCCTCTCAATTAACTAAAACAGAAGAAGAGAGTTTGTTTAAAGTTTTAAAGTAGTAAAAGAAAGCCTTCGAATGAACGATAGCTGATATTAAAGGAATCATTCCTTCAATTTGTATGCATAAAATCCTTATGGAAAATAATTGTAAACCTAAGGCTAAATCTCAAAGGAGATTAAATCCTATTATGAAAGATGTTGTTAAGAAAGAAATTTTAAAATGATTGGATGCTGGGATTATCTACTCTATTTCAGATAGTGCATGGGTGAGTCCTATTCACTGTGTTCCTAAGAAAGGAGGAGTAACTGTGACTGTTAATGAGAAGAATGAGATTATACCAACAAGACAAGTTATAGGGTGGTGGATATGCATTGATTATAGAAAATTAAATCTTGCTACAAGGAAAGATCATTTTCCACTCCCATTTCTAGATCAAATATTGGATAGACTGGCTGGACATAAATACTTTAGTTTTCTGGATGGATATACTGGGTACCACCAAATTCAAATTGCTCTTGAGGATCAAGAGAAAACAACATTTACTAGTCCTTATACTATGTTTTCTTTCAGAAGAATGCATTTTGGTTTATGTAATGCCCCTGCTACATTTCAGAGATATATGATGGCTATTTTCTGTGATTTAATTAAAAAAGAGATTGAAGTTTTTATGGATGACTTTTCAGTGTTTGGAAGTTCATTTGAATCATGTTTAGAACATTTATCTAAAGTTCTAAAACGCTGTGAAGAACTAATTTGGTTCTTAATTGGGAAAAATTCCAATCTATGGTAGCAGGCTGAAGATATAAAACTAATTAGGCAACCCATATTTATTGGTGTGTTTTGCATTATATTTATCGGCGTGCTTTGCTTTTTGTTTGTTTTGTGTGGTTTGTTTTGTTTTTCAATTATATGGTAGTATTTTGAAGAGAATAATTATAGTGGTGTTTATTTGACATTAAAGGATGACTATAAAGAGTCAGAATGAAAATTTTTTACATTTGGTAGACCTGTGAAAAAATGTGTACTGGCGGCTAAGCGCCGCTTGATTGGCGCTTGAGCACCGCAGTTAAGAAAAACAAGATAAATGAATTTCTAGAAGTCAAAATCATGGGGAAGTGGTTTTAGGAGTTATTTTGGAGATTTAAAACGTCTACCGTCAGTTTTAGCACTTCCCATGTCTATAAAAAAGGCACTGGATTAAGAGAAACACTTGCCCCAGTCTCTATTTTCATTTCTGAGTCTTAAGAAGAGTGTTTTGAGTGCAAAAATGTCTTCTTAGGAGAGTGAAATTAAGAAGAAGGAGGAAGCTAACAAGAATAAATTTATCAGTGAAAGTGCACAAGAGTTATACAATGGATTCCTAGAAGTTAGTATTTAAGGTATTGCAGAAAGGATTGCGAAGATTCAAGCCAACATGGAGTCAATTGAAGCAAAGATAAATGAAACTAACGCTCATTTAGTGCATATGGGATGGCAACTTAAAATGTAATTCAGTCATACAAATCATGTGGAAGAAGCAGACAAGGTGATGTTTCTGAAAAACAAATGGTTAGAAGAAGAAGATGTAAGAGTTTTCAACCATCACCCATTTTATCATATCTATATTTCGGATGGTTCAAATGGAACTAATGGTGGTTCTGGATACATTCAACCTAATGGATATAGGAATTAATTTGAGTATAGTCTAATATTGTGGTTTTATGTGATAAGTGTTTAGTGTCTAGTGTTATATGTTTGTGTTTTGTTGAACTTAAATGTGTGTTTATTACGTCTTAATGATGTAAAATTATCTTGGTTTTGATATATTTGAATTATTGTGTATTGGGAAATTTCATCAAAAGTGTTTGGATAGAAATTTTTAGTATGTATTAAGTGTGATTGTTTTAAATGAAAGTTTGTGTTTGTGTGAAATTTGTTTGGAATTGATGGAAATTTAACTTTCTTTGAAGAATTAGAAAAGTTTAGAAGGGAGAAATTATTATTTAAAGTGATTTAGGGGGTTTAACCAAGGGGTTTAGTGAATTTTTAAATTAATTGTAAAAATAAGGATGCTGGCGGCTAAGCGCCAAAACTTAGGCGCTTAAGCGCCAAAATTCGGGACTAAGCGCTGAAGCCTCGCACTTCAGCGCCGGTTCGCGAAAACTGATTTTCTGCAGTTAAAAACCAAAAAATTGACATTTTTAACACCTCCCATCACCATCAACCTCTCAAAGTCATGAAATAAAATTTAGAGCATCCTTAAGTTGGATCAATTAAGAGCCGATTTCAACGAGATTTGTCATATTTGAGTTCCTTGAGGTATGAGCACTACTCATAAGTAAAAAAAATTTTGATTTTCACCATATATTTTAAGTACATTATTGAAAAATCTTAAGATCATTATTTATGGTGAAATTGAGGGAAAGCATGAAAAATTGCTTGGATTTAGTGGAAATTACCTTTGGAAGTTAAATTAGCAAGTTTAGTTTAATTTTGAAATTTATGGTGAATTTTTATGATTTTTTTAGAGATGGATCCAAAGTCAAAGCGATCAAAAGATAAAGTGAAATTTGATTCCAATAAATTCGTTAGTGCAAGAGCTGAGGATCAATATGTAAACGCACTGTCGTTACGTAAATTAATTCCAGAATGAGTGTATAGTAAGCCAGAAGAAGTTATTGAAGAAATCATTACTAGATGGAATTGGGAAAATTACTTTTAATTCTCTGTTGTCGCTGTTGTTTCTATGGTCAGAGAGTTTTATGCAAACTTGCCTGCAGCAGAAGAAAACTTGGTGATGGTTAGAGGTGAACAAGTACATTTTTCACCTGCGGTAATCAATGTCTTTTACCACTTACCTCCTGCGGTGTTTTGTTTTTATGCTAATTATCATCTTACTGAAAGAGAATTAGATGAGATCATATCATTTCTGACTGATGGAAGAGGTTTATGGAAGATAATAAATGAATGAAGAGTAAATTTTTAGGCCTCTAAGTTGAATGCCATTTCAAAGGCATGACATTACTTTATTTCATCTAAACTGTTGCCTTCAAGTCATACTAGTGAAGTTACAAGGGAGAGAGCAGTTCTGAATCATTGTATTCAGTTAGGAAAGCTTATTGATGTAGGGGCTATTATTTTTGACTATGTGATGAACTGTGCCAGATCTGCTACTACTTCAGGTATGAGATTTCCATCCTTAATTCATTCAATTTGTGAGTGATTTGGTGATAAGTTTGAAATATGGGAAGAAGTTTTTCAGCCATTGAGACCTATTACCAGTGTAAGCGTTGGTGCTTACACTCTACATTTAGAGTTTGGCTAGAGAGGAGGATTTAGAACTTCCACTGCTTTTGCTGCTTCAACTTCACATGCCACTACTTCTAGAGCATCATCATCTAGTGATTCACAAACTGGACTATTGAAGAAGATTTTGAAGAAAGTGAGTTTTACCAGAGAACATGAGAGAGATATGGATGGTAAGATTGAAAATATTGAAAGGTATATTGCTAAGCATGATGAATATTTAGGATATCGAAATTCCTGCAAGCATGTTATTTTAGTTTTTTAATTCTCACCCATGTATCATTTCTTATGCTTAAATGTTTTTATCCGGACTAAAAATTAAAGTTTGGGGGGGGGGGAATTTAAAAAACTAAATTTTTCAAAAAACTAAAATTTTATTTGTTCTCAAGAATGCTTAAAAAAATTTGGTTTTTGATTGAAAATAATTATGTATATGAAGTTATATTAGGGAAACATAATTTTGAATATAGAAATGAATAAAAGAATTTAGTTAAAATTTATAGTAATAATGAAAAATTTAAAGTTAAAATGTTCTTAATAAAGAAATGTTAAATATAGTTAAACTATCTTTAGTAAGGAAAGTTGTATTTTTGGATAAATAGAAGATTTAACTTTTATTTTTCAAAGCTTAAATTTCTTTTATTGAAGAATAATTTTCAACACTATTATTATAAATTTTAAGTGAAAGATAAATATCAGACCTTTATTTTAAATGAAAGGGTGGAATTCAAAATCATTAAAGGCCTATTCAGATACAGTAATCCTTGCCTTATAAAAAAGTAAAAAATAAAAAATAAAAAATAAAAATTAAGAAAAAGAAACGAAAAGAAAAATAAAATGAAAAAGAGAAAAAAACGAAAAATAATATGTTAAAAGGAAGGAGAAGCTTGAGGATTTAAGGGCCTAATAAAAATTTGGTTCTATACCTAAAGTTTAAAATATAAATTTTGAGAAAATCTAAAACTTAAGGTTATAATATAGTAAGTAAAATTATTCCCAATTAAAATTTTTTAAGTGAGAAAAATAAAATGTTTAAATCCTATATTTTGAAAAATCTACAAGTATTTCTGAATTAGATAGAAACTCATATTTTTTTAATCCTTTACTTAATATTTTTTAAACTTTAAGTTGGTCTTATTTACTAAAATTTTTTCTAAATTGGATTATTTTATTTCTAGAACAAAATTTTGAAATCTTCTTAAAGAAACTCATTTACATAATTTGCATGTTAAAATTTTTATGGTTAAGAGTCACTTGAGGACAAGTAACATTTTAAGTTTGGGGGATTTTGATACACCTAAAATATATATTATTTTTATGCATATTTTTATACCTATTTTTGATGATATTGCACTTTAATGAAATGTATTTTTTGTTTTTCTTGCAGGTATGATGAAAATAAATAATTATGATGAAAGGAGTGAAAAAAGACCTAATTTGGAGAAAAATTATGAAGTTTGAGAAATTTGGCCTCCGGCCCCTAAGCGCCATAGTTAAAAATAGAATATAAATGAATTTTGGCGCCATTTTCAAGGGGTGTTTGAAGCAACTTTTGGTGGTGACTTCCTTAACTTCTTTTGGGTGACAAATTTGAATGAAGGGTTGCATCTTTTGGTGGATACATTAAATCTAGACATGACTTGAAGAGACACTAAGGCACCATTAAGAAAATTATAAAATTGAAGCCTCATAATTTGCAAGTGTGTGTGTGTTGAAAGAGTTATTATTCAATGTGTGTGTTTTGAAAGGGTTATTATTTAGTGTGTGTTATTAGAGTGGTTATTAGAGTGTGTTAAGTTTTAGAGTTCTTCTTTTCTATAGTAGAGAGTAGAGAGTAAGAAAGGAAAATGGGTTGGTGTGAAGCCTTCTTCTCACTAATTTTCTTTTATCCTATATCTAGTTTTTATTGAAATTTAAAGTCTTTATTAGATTCACCAGAGTTGGGCACCAACCTCTGTAGAGTTGTATTGTAGAAAGCAAAATTCTAAAGGAACTTCTAGAGTCTGGTGGAGAGGATTTTCAGATAAGTATTTATCTTTGTTTTTATATTTTATTTTTTAGTAAGATTGTTGTGTTTTCATTATGGTTTATGATTTCATATCAAGTTTTGTTTGTGTTTACTTCATGAAATCTAAGTAGTTTAGCTTATCTTTTTCTTTCTTAGATGATAAATTAATTAAATTATGGAAGTAATGTTGTGGAAAGTATAAGTGTTTAATGCTGGAATAAATTGTGATGATTCAATTCCTTGAACTTAATTTACTTCTTAATTTGGCCAATTAAGATGTTAGAATTTCTTGTGAGATTATGTAAGATCCATGCGGTATTGTCTCAAACAACAATTGGAAAGAATCACATGCAATTATATGAGTGAGAATTGTAGTCCATATGATTGAATGCAAATATATAGGGAGATATGCTTTATTAGGGAGTAAAATTAGATGACTTTAGAGTTACAAGATAAAGCCCCCTAATTTAGTTTGTTATTTTAAATTTTGTTATGAGATGTTAGCTACTAGGTGGAGGGAATAGAGGGAACTCTAGAGTGAGAGTTGGTATCTTCCCTGCCTAACCCATCTACAAAATTTCAAAATTTCAAATTAACCAATTTTCTTTATAGAAACAAATAAGGGTAAAGAATATAATTGCTCCTATTTGTCTCAATACCTTTAAATACTTTCACAACATAAAATTCCATGATTATTACTAATTCATTGAAGAAGAAAATGATATTTGATTCTTATAACTTTTATATCGTGTTTAGAGTATTGATAATTTTATTTCCTGCTTAAACTTATTATTAAAAATATCAAAAACAACTTTTTGAAATTAAAACCTTAAAACATACTTAAAAAAATAAATTAAAAAAGTAAAATGTTATTTCTCTTATTTCTTTAAATTTTTACACATTTCCCTGTGGGTTCGATATCTCGGGGCTTAATCAGAAAGTCCTATATTACTTGATAAATGATACGTATAGTTGCATAGAATGTCATATTATAAATAATAAATTTCATATCTAAATCGTAAGTATAAATATTCAGGCATCAGGGAAGATCCTTATCTGTATAAGCAATGTAAAGATCTTATTATTAGGAGATGCGTGCCTTATGAAGAAACTGAACAAACTATTCGAGAATGTCATGATTCTGAATTCGGAGGACATTTTGAAATTGATAGAACAACACATAAGATTTTACAATCTAGATTTTATTGACCTACTATTTTTAAAGATGTTTATAGATTTATCAAAACCTGTGATCGATGTCAAAGAATAGGCAATATATCTAGAGGAAATGAAATGCCTCTTAATTTTGCTTTGGAAGTTGAGATTTTTTATGCTTGGGGATTAGATTTTATGGGACCATTTATACCTTCATTTGGGAATTTATATATATTAATCACTGTTGATTATGTATTAAAATGGATTGAGGCAATATCTTTACCTAAGTGTGATGCTAGAAGTGCTTCGAGGTTTTCAATGAAAAATATATTCACAAGATATGGAATGCCTAGAGTAATCACCACTGATGGAGGATCCCATTTTAAGAATAATCTGATTCAGAGATTGGTAGAAAAATATAATATTATGCATAGAATCTGTACAGCTTATCATTCTTAAACTAATGGATTAGCTGATGTATCTAATCGTGAAAATAAACAAATTTTAGAAAAAGTCATAAATCTCGAGAAATTAGATTGGTCTGCTAGATTAGACACCACTTTATGGGCTTTTAGAACTGCTTATAAAACTCATATAGAAATGTCCCCGTATAGATTAATTTTTGGAAAGATTTGTTACCTTCTAGTTGAATTAGAATATAAAACATAATGGGTGATAAAGAAATTGAATTTTAATTTGAAAGATGCTGTTGAGAAAAGGCTATTGCAATTGAATGAGTTGGAAGAAATAAAAAATGAATCATATGCTAATGATAGAATATACAAGGAGAGAAGAAAAATATGATATCATCGAAAAATTGTTAAAAAGGAATTTGAACCAGGACAAAATTTTTTTTTTATACAATACAAGATTGAAATTATTTCCCGGGAAACTGAAATCTAGATGGATAGGACCTTTCATTGCTGTAAAAATTTATCAATTTGGAGCTGTGATTATTGAAGACCCTAAATTTGGAAGAATATTCAAAGTTAATGGATAATGATTAAAACCATATTTTGAAGGTAATAGACCTAATTTTAAAGAGGTTTTAATGTTGGTTCAACCTGAATAACCTGAGGTTATGTCGGGCTGACGACGTTAAACCAAGCTCTTTGTGGTAGGCAACCCTCAGTTATTGAGTGTATTACTTGTTTGATGTGTTATTATTTTTTTATTATCACTTAATTATGTCCTACCTGTCCTTAAATATCATAAACAACATTAAAAAAATGAATCGAATCGAAGTTTAGAAAGAATTTGGACAAAATGAAAGTTTGGTAAAAATTGAACTACCGCAGGACAGCACTTCCATCAGGGCTGGACCGCGCCGTTGTTTAGAAAACAGTTTTTAGTTCTTAAAATTGTATTTTGGCGGTTCTAGGCGGCATTTCTTCCATTTAAACTCTCGAAAACTGCCCCTAGTTTTCAAAACAACTAGAGAAATGAAAAGGAAGTTCCTAAATCTCATCCAAATGGATTCCAACTTGATCGAAACTTCAAGATTTCAAGTTTTCAACCATAGAAAGTTTGTTAGTTTTGAAGCACAATGTATATTTAACAAGAATATCTCAAAGAAGAGGCTGACTAAGGAGTGAGGCTTCATGAATCGAGGTATGAATTCTCCTACTTCTCTGATTGAAGAAATTATTGTTCAATGATGTTGGGAATTGTTATGTTACACAACTACCACCGTAGTCGTTCCTGTTGTGAAAGAATTTTATGTAAACCTTCATGGAATCGACCAAGGATTAGTCTATGTGCGAGTTACGTTTGTCACATTTACTCATGCAAAGATTAATGATTTATATATGATTAAGAATGTGTCGATATGCCACTATTCAAATTTTGCCCCAACGAAAGACAACATGCATGATATATACATATATTTGACGGATGAAAGTGATTATTGAGAGATAAGAGATAACAAGTATGTGAGTTTGTTGACCACACTGTTAAATCCTACAACGAAGCACTTAAATTATTTTATATGTGCAAAATTACTCCCAACTATGAAAATCAGTAAAGTAACTAAGGAATGTGTTATTTTGAACTATTGTATTCAAATGAGGATGCCTATTGATGTTGGTTCTATAATTGTGAAATCTATTTTGGAATTGATCGTACATGGATCAAAGTATGGGCTTGGACATCCTTCCACCATATTTCTCCTCTACAGTCAATCACAAGTTCCATATGAAAATTAGGAGAGAGTACTTCTACCCTGGAAGCCTATAGGCAGTTAGAGATATGAATGACATGAGTATCATTGAAGATCAACCATCTCAGAGTTCAACACCTATTCCTCCTTACTTTCCTGAAAATTCACAGATCATTTTAAAGAAGATTAATAAATTAGATAAAGAAATGCAACACCTGATGAATGCAATCAACAATTTATCTGAATTCTTTAATCACCTGGATTGGAGAATGAAGGAACACTTTGATCATTTTGGGTACCTTGAAGGAAGTTTTATATGTTTGATTAAAAGAAAGGGTTGGATTGAGGAGGATTCAACTAAAGAATTCCCATTTTGTCCATTCTACAATCTGTTCGTTCACGTTCAATCAATTGGAAATATCAAAGTTGATGATTGTTCTGAGGAAGAATAGAGACTTAAGTATTGTATTTATGTGTTTGAACTGATTACTTAGTTTGATTTGCTTAAATGTTGTATTTGAACTTACTTTCTTATTCAGTATTCAGAGTTATTGTGTCGTGGTTGTGAGCGACACTGAAAATGAGTATTTTAGGGCTTGGTGATATGCAGAGTTTAGTGTTATTTATGAGTGTTTGTAATTTGGATTATATATATAAGTGATGTTTTGTGTTTTTTGTGGTAAAAAATATTATTTTTCATGGCTTTAGTACGTTATTCAATGCTTAAATAGACTAATTAGATGTCGGTGGGGGATTGAAATGATCAAAATTGCAAAAGAAAGTTGGAAGCCCTGATTTTGAACTAGCGCCAAACGGCACTGTCACCAGCACTGGACCGCACCAATAGAAAGAGAGTTTGTGCTATTGAAATGAAAATTGCACCGAACGGTGCTGTCGCCAGTGCTGGACCGCGCTCGACAGACAAAAAAGCCTTAAACCCTCAAATTCACGATTTAACCCTGAGACCCACCATTTTTACCCAAACCATTGTCTTCTACCTCCAACCAAGGCTGATTTTTGCACTTAGGACTCACTTGAATTTAGATTTAAAGCGATTTAGTGGCCGGAAAGTTTCAGATTTCATCTTCTCTTGGTAAGAGCTTCACTTTAAACTAATTTTTCAAATTTGACTTTGGAAATCTCCTACATTAGGAAGATTTGAATTTTAAGATTTTTAGAGAAAATTTAGAGATTTTCCATGGTGTTGGAGTTCTTGATTTTTTAAATTTTCTCTAGACTCTATTAAATTGCAATTTTGAAATTGATTTGGATTAATTTGTTACTTTTATAAAAATGGCTCCAAGAATGGCAAAAGTGAAAAGAAAATTTGAATATGATGAGAGTAAATTTGTGAATTTCAAGGCTTGTTCCCGCTTTAGTACATTTCTTAGTAATAAGAAGTGTATTAAGAGTTGGATGAGCATGATACATCGAATGGGGTTTCTTAGAGCTTTCATGATTCTCAGTCTTTCTCCTTAATGTTTTTTGTATTCTTCTGAGATTTTTGGTAGGATCTTCTCAACCTGGCTTCTTCTCATGGCTTCTCTTGCACCCTCTTACAAAGATGCAGTCTTTGGTTCTTCATCTAAAGTGGGAGATGTTCTCTTTCCAGTGGAGTTTCATACTCTTCTGGCGGGGGATGACTATGTTGGCTTGCTTAGGAAACCTGCTCAAAAATGGTAAACCTGCTCTTTTTTTCAATGAGGAAGATACCAACATTCTTCTTGAGTTGTTAAAGCATACCCTAATTGGTAAATTTGCTTTTGGGTATCCTAGAATAAAAATTATCTGAAAATTTTTTGCTCATTTACATCTTGTTGGAGGATGGAAGGTGGCCTTGATGGATAATAGGCATTTAATGATTAAGTTACAGTTAGAGGATGATTATACTAATCTTTTTTTCTAAAAAGGTTTTGAGCATTGAAAAGTTTTATGTGAAGCTTCTTAAATGGACTTCGGATTTTAATCCATCAATGGAGTCACCCATTGTGCTTATCTGGATTCGTTTTATGGGTCTAGCTCTTCAATATTATAATACAAAAGTTCTTTTTTCTTTAGGGAATATCTTTGGAAAACCTTTGAGAGTGGATAATCCTACTACTAATTTTTCTAGGCCTTCATTGGCTAGAGTATTGGTAGAAAGAGATGTTACCTTGGGTTTCCTTGACCAATTTGGTTAGAGGATTCTAATGGAGGTTATTGGCAGAAAGTGAAAATAGAATTTGTTCCGCATTATTGCTCCCACTGTAAATTTTTTGGTCATCTTTTCGCCCACTTTTTTCATGCTCATCCTGAGTTGAAAAAATCTCATAATACTTCTAGTAAATCTAAAGTTAATCATGATGTTGCCTCTAAAACTGCTATTGATAATTCTGTGATTGTTAATACTCAAGCCAGTCTTCCTATTTCCTTCTCTGTTAATACCAATACTAATCCTATCTTGGTGCCTGATAGTCATCCATTGGTGATTGATAATTCTTTGATTGTTCATAATGGGGATTAGTTCATAAGGATGATCCTTTTTCAGTACAAAAGGCAGTTTGATTCCTCCTTTTTAGGATATTAGTAATGTTAAGTTAACTATGGATAACAATTTAAATAAGTTTGCTAATATTGATACTACTCCTTATACTAATGTTATTCTTATTGATAATTCTATGTTGACTAGTATTCCTAGCTTTGCAGAAATTAAAGCTACCATTGATTTGTTGGCTGATGGTAAAGCTGCTGGACCAGATGGTTTCACTGCAGAATTTTACAAAACTGGTTGGGATATTATTCATGCTGATGTTGTTGCTACTGTTCAAGATTTCTTCAAAGATAAAAATTTGCCTAAATACTTTAAATCTTCTCATATTATTCTGATTCCCAAAGTGAATAATGCTTCCACTTGGGATGCTTTTCGGCCCATCAGTCTGAATACTGTCTTGTCCAAGATTATTTCAAAGATTATTGTTAAAAGGTTACAATCTGTTCTTAAAGCTGTTATTAGTATTAATCAGTCAGCTTTTCTGCCAGATAGAAACATTTGAGATAATGCTCTTATTGTTCAAGAAATTCTTTTGGATATTGATCATAAATCTAGAGGTGGGAACAAAATTTTCAAAATGGATATCAAAAAAGCTTTTGACACTATAAGGAGGGAATTCATTATGGATATTTTGCATGCTAATGGCTTTAATTCTGATTTCTATAATCTCATTTATAGAATCTCAGTGGTAATTTTTACTCTTTACTTATTAATGGTAATAAGTATGGCTTTTTTCCTTCTTCTAAGGGCCTGAAGCAGGGTAATCCATTATCTCCCTATTTTTTTATTCTTGCCTTTGATTATTTTTTAGAAGATTGAATGGTATATTTAACCATTATCCTTTGATGAACTATATTCATAAAGACAGAATGAGTATTTCTCACTTATGTTTTGCTGATGACCTTATCTTGTTCACTAAAGCTAATAAATTCTCTATTAAGAAGCTTTGGGAAGAGATTAGCAGTTATCAGAATATCTCAAGGTTGGCTTTTAATATTTCTAAATGTTTCTTTAATTGTTCCAAAAAAGTTACCATTACCAAGAAGAGCTAGGTTATGGACTACACTGGTTGTAAGAAAGCCGAGTTGCCTTTGAATTATTTGGGCTTTAATTTAGATAAGAGCAGGAATCATAATGCTCTTTATTTAAGTATTTTTGATAAAATCAGGAAAATAATTTTATCTTGAGAGAATAGATTTCTTTCTTTTGGGGGATGGATCACTCATTTGAAGAGTGTTCTTACATCCCTTCCCCTTTATACCTTACAAGTGATGAATATGCCTTTGGGTATTATTAAAAAGATTGAGATTCTTTTTAATAAGTTTTTTTAGCAAGGTAATGACACTTCAAAAATTCTTTGGACCAGTTGGAACAAACTTTGTAAGCCTATTAAGAAGGGAGGTCTTGGTTTTAGAAGTTTACAAGATTCTATTAAAATTAATTACATGAAATTATGGTATCGTTTCAGAAAGAAAGATTATATTTTGGCTTCTCTTATGCATTCCAAATATTGTCATAACAAACATCCTTTGTCTATTACTCACCATAAGTATGACTCTTCCATTTGGAAGGAAATGCTGAAGGTTGCTATAAACACTGAAGATCTAATTTGTTGGGATATTGGCAAAGGTGATTGCTCTTTTTGATATGATGATTGGATGGGTAAGGGTGCTTTAGCTAATTTTTATGGTGGTCCTATTGATATTGACTTTAAAGTTAAAGATTGTTGGTAAGATAACCGTTGGTGTCTTAGAGATATTTTGCATTTGGTTCGTAAGGAGAATGCTAATTTTATAGCTTATATTCCTACTAACAGTGAGAATAATGATTTACCTAAAATCAAAGGTAAATTGGGAGAGTCTTATTCTAAATGTTATGCTAATTCTTTCCAAGTTTTTAATGCTTTGGACCTTAAATGGCTTTGGACTCCTTGGATTAAACCTTGTATATCTTTTTTTATTGGAGAGTTTTGCATAATCTCATACCTACTGATGATTTGCTTAAGTTGAAAGGTTGGCGGATTCCATCTTGTTGTGTTCTATGTAAGAAGAATGAAGAGACTATGTCACCTCTTTTTTTTTTATTGCCAGTTTGCTAATAACATTTGGAAGAAGGTGATGTGAAAACTGAAATGTCAAAATTTTTCCTTTCAATATAATTCAGTTAGTGACATTTTATCAGATTAGAGGAAGATGGGGCATGCCTTTTTATCGGTGGTGCTTGCTGTTGTTACATGGTTCATTTGGGTAACTCGAAATGATGCCATATTCAAGAATCTGGTACCTTCCATTTATCGTACTGTTAGTTAGATTTATAACTTTTTGCTTAACAACCTCAGTTTGCTGACTCCTATTGTGAAGTCTGCGGGTAATTTGAGGAGTTTGCAGCTAAAACTTGATATTCTTATTAATGTTATCAACAGGGGGTATCTTTGGTGCATTGGTGGAAACCGGATGCTCCTTATTTCAAACTGAATATTGATGGCTACGGGAAGAATAATTGTGCTAGTATTGGGGGTGTTTGCAGGGATTTTCTGGGTTCCATTTGTTGTTGCTTTTCTGCAGGTGCCTGTTCTGGTTCCCCTTTGGTGACTGAGGCAGATGCTTTGGTGTTTGGTCTTATGATGGTTATAAATCTTGGTTTACATTATATTATTTGTGAAACCAACTCTTTGGTCTTATGGAGATATTGAAGCCTCCTTGAGGATCATCTTTGGAGTATTAATGTTCAAATGAAAAGGATTGCTGATTTGGCTAAGGATTTGATTATTAAGTAGTCTCAAGTTAAGAGAGATGGTAACAAGGTGTCTCATTGGGAAGCTAAATTGGGTTTCTTGCGAAATGATTTTCTTATCTCCACGGTTATTCCTACTTATTTGTATTTATTGGCCTTAAATGATTTGACTTAGTTGTTTGTTTATTTGTGTTTGTAGTTTGGTCTTGTTTGTTGGCTGATGTTTTGTTTTCTGGTTTTTTGGGTGAGTTGTATTTTATTTTTTTTGAGATGTGTGGTCCTTTATATTATTTTTTTTTGTGAGTTGTATGTGGTTGTGTTAGTTGGGACCTCTATCCTCTCTTTTGTAATTTTTGTTTTTGATGGAACATGGAAAAAGCTGTAAAATGCTCTTTATATGAAAAAAAAAGAAGTGTATTCAAGAGAAAACTTTAAAAATCCTGGAGGCGAGATCGAAGAATTAATTGCAAACTGTCAATGAGGAAATTTTCTGCTATTTTACGGCTGAAGCAATGCTGGGGATTGTGAGAGAATTTTATGCTAATTTATACTATTCTGATAGTGAATATATCCTTATTAGAGGACAAATGGTTGAATTTACCCCCGCACGTATCAATGCATTTTATCTGTTGAGAGAACATTTATTATGCGAATATGAGAATTTTCCTCTTAATAATGAAGCACTTGATATGGTTATGAATTATTTGACTGATGAAAAAGGGGAATGGAAGATTAAACAGAGGTAAAAATTTAACTTCGCCCTTTCTACTTTGAATCCTGTATCAAAGGTCTGGCATTATTTCATTTCTGCAAGATTTATGCCCACCAGCCATCACAGTGAATTTACTTTAGATAGAGCTATTCTGAATTATTGTATTCAGAACATGAAGAATATCAATATTGGGGCTATCATTCAAAAAGTTATTTTGACTAATTCAAATGGAGAGACTACAGGTGGACTAGGACACCCCAAACTAATTAATGCCTTGTATATTCTATCAGGTGTAGCAACTGAAGATAATGATGAGGTAGTCCACCCCCTGAAGCCAATAAGTAAATTAAACCTGAAGACTTATGAAGCACATGTAGGATGGAAATGGAGTAAGAAAGCTGATGTACCTTCTTATAGTAAGGAGAGACCATCTACATCTACGGAACCTACTATGTTTGATGTTATTGATCAGTTAGAAAAGTTGAATACCATAGTAGATGGACTAGAAGCAAGAAATAAGATAAATGATGATTATCAAGTGTGGTGGCAAGAATATGATATAGCTTATCATGACACACAGATGAGATTCCTCAGGGGAGACACTAGTGTTGTATTCCCTAAATACCCTAAGTACAGTCCATACCAGCCTCATGAACCTGATGATGGTGGAGCTCCCGCAGATGATGATTGGTAGTTTAGTATTTTTATTTTCATTGCATTTAGTATTTTGTGGTGTATTTGTGATGTACTTGAGATTGTGTTAGTTTTTGTGATGTAACGTGTATTTGGATGCATTCGTTGTGAACTATAAATTGTAATATGTGGAATTGTGATGTGATGTGACAGTGGAGTTTGAATGTATTTAGTTTATTAGTTTAATCTGTGATTGTAACAGTTTAATGTTAATGTGTTTAGTTGATGTTTTATGTTTTAAGATCTCAAACTTCTTCACCTTGCAAATTTCTAATATATATTTGTATGTAGAAATGCTCTTAATTATTTCAAGCCTACTATTTTAAATTGGTGAAGAAGACCTACCTAAACTCAAAGGTATGAAAAGCCGAACATATTGAGGTATAAGTTACATGTATGTTTAGATCTTTTCTTTCTACCTATGCTAATCTTATTGATATTCAAAAATTGAAGTTTGGGGAGAGAAAGAATTAACTATTAGTTATTCTCATTCAAAAGTATTTTCAAAATTATTAACATGATTTACTGTGATAGAGCTCAATTTCAGATAACTGTATTTTGACTTTATTCGAGCACTTCAGTAGACTTGAATGAAAGTTTTTAGTAATGAAAAGTAATTTTATAGGCTGAGATATCTGGTATAGAAAATATGACTATATTCAACTATTCAAAGTAAGAAATACTGTATGTTTGAAATATTAAGAATCTTAAAACTTTATGTGAAAGGAAAGGATTGGGTCTCTATGATGAATAATAAGCTAAAGAAATGCCTATAAGGTAAAGGATTGTGGTAAGTTTCAAATTTAGGGTGAGAAGAGTGAAGTGTAAAATTGTTAAAGGCTATCTAGATATAGTAATCCTCACTTGAAAAAGCAAAAAGCAAAAGTAAAGAAAAATAGAAGAAGGAAAAAAAAAGAAGAGAAAATAGAAAAAGATAAGAAAAAGTGAGGAGAAGCTTGAGGAGATGCCTAATAAAAAATTTGCTTCTTTTGGATCTACCTATATGGGAGAACTTAATTACTTTCCTAAACTTATATGTATGGATTAGCATCTTTACTAGTAGTGTTCTCATAAACTTCTTTTCATGTAATCCTTTTAAGTGCCTTAATAGGACAATCTACAGTCATTTTTGAATTGAATAGAAGGCTAGAACTCTTAGACTTAATGATTAGATAGTCTTACACCTGCAGAATTTACTTGACTTATTTAAAGATCTTTCTGAAAACTTTACTATTTTATTTATCTAAGTCAAAATCATGGTATTCAAGAAAAGAAAGTTCATTGCAGTGGATCATTATTTTTTGTATTAACTAAATTACTTGAGGACAAGTAATAGTTAAGTTTAGGGGATCTTGATCCACTAAAAATTGATAGCTTTTTAATGTCTATTTCATATCTATTTTTGATTATATTACACATTAAAGAATGGTATTTTCATGATTTCCTACAGGTACAATGATTTTAGGCCTTTAGAGAAAAAGGAAGCAAAAAGGAGTAAATTTGGAGCAAAATGTAGATTTTGCACTAAAACGCTGAATGACACTGTCACCAGTGCCGGACTGCGCCAATATACAGAGAGTTTTGACCAAAAGGCAGAAATAGTGTTGGACGGTGCCCTATCCTACACCAGATCATGCCTATCCCTATTTAAAACTAGATTCTATGTATTTGGTCAGATTTTGGAGGGGTGCTTGAGGAAACCTTTGGGAAATCAGTTGTAGCCAAATTTAAACTATTTTGGAGCCAAATATAGAGAGTGGGAGAGTCTTTTAAGTGTGTGAGTGAAGAGGAGAGTGTATTTTCATTGTTTTGAGTGTAGAGAGTCCATCTAGGGTTTGTGTGTGTTCTCTTCTAAGGATTGTAGGAGGAGAGAAAAAGTGAGAGATTTCTTCTTCCTTACTTATGTAAAGAGAGAATTGTGTGTTGTTGTGAAGAAAGAAGAGGAGTCAAAGGAATTCCTTGAGATTCACTTCGGGAAGAAATTGAGATAAGTTGTTTTTCCTTTACTCTATTTGTATGACGTTGCTTTTATATATAAAATCTATCTTTTGTCATCTTTTCCTCATGAATCTTGAGTAGATTTCTTTGTCTTCCCCATTTTCATGTGATGTGTTGATGTTGTGATATGGAAATGATGTGCCGATTTATTATAGAGAATTTGTGATGACCTTTTCACTTATAGGAGATAAATTTCAAGGAAAAGCCTTATGTAATTTTGGAGCAAGTTAATCTCATGCCTTTATCCATCTATAAGAGATTGGATCTAGGAGAAATTTCTCCTACAACTGTAAACTTGCAATTGGCAGACCGATCTATTACTCACCCTAGAGGAGTAATAGAAGATGTTTTGGTAAAGGTGGATAAATTTATTTTCCCTGTTGACTTTATAAATTTGGATATGGAAGAAGATAAAGAGATTCCTATTATCCTAGGAAGACATTTTCTTGCTACTGGAAGAGTTATGATTGATGTACAAAAAGAGGAGTTAACCATGGGAGTTAATGATCAAGAAGTTACAATTAATGTTTTTAAATCAATGAGGTATCCTAACAAAGAAAAGTGTTATAGAATGGACATTTTGGATTACATTATTGAACAACATTTTCAAGAAAAATGTCAGATTCATTTTAAAGAAGAAGAATTTATAGACCCTGAAAATTTAAGTGATGACAGCGATTCTAAAGGAACAGAAGTAAGAAAAATTCATTATATTAATAAAAATTGGGAAATATTAGATACTTCTGAAAGTAATGAATTCAAACCATCTATTGATAAAGCTCCTGAATTGGAATTAAAAGAATTACCCTCTCATTTGAAATATACCTATTTAGGGAATTCTTTAACTTTACCTGTTATTATATCTTTTGAATTGACTGCTAATCAAGAAGTAAAACTGCTTAATGTATTAAGAGAATATGAAAGAGCTTTTGGATGGACTATAGCAGATATTAAAGGAATCAGTCCTTCAATTTGTATGCACAAAATTTTACTAGAAGCTGACAGTAAATCTAGAATTAATCCTCAAAGAAGATTAAATCCAGTTATGAAATAAGTTGTTAAGAAGGAAATGCTTAAATGACTAGATGCTGGTATTATATATCCAATATCAGATAGTCCTTGGGTAAGTCCTATTCACTGTGTTCCAAAGAAAGGAGGAGTAATTGTTGTTAAAAATGAGAATAATGAATTAATACCTACTAGACAAGTTACTGGTTGGCGGATTTGTATTGATTATAGAAAATTAAATGATGCCACTAGAAAAGATCATTTTCCTCTTCCATTCTTAGATCAAATGCTGGATAGATTAGCTGAGCATTTTTATTTTTATTTTTGGATGGATATTCTGGATATTATCAAATACCTATTGCTCTTGAAGATCAAGAAAATACTACATTTACGAGTCCGTATGGAACTTTTGCTTTCCGAAGAATGCCTTTTGGATTTTGCAATGCACCTGCCACTTTTCAAAGGTGTATGATGGCTATTTTTTATGAATTAATTGAAAAAGAAATTGAAATTTTTATGGATGGTTTCTCTATATTTGGAACTACTTTTGATTCTTGCTTATACAATTTATCAAAAGTATTGAAACGCTGTTAAGAAACAAATTTAGTTCTGAACTGGGAGAAGTGCCAATTTATGGTCACATAATGAATTGTACTTGGTCATAAGGTTTCTAAAAATGGTATGAAAGTTGATCAAGAAAAAATTCAAGTTATTGCTGGATTACAACCCCCAACTTCTGTTACTAGTATAAGTAGTTTTCTTGGACATGCTAAATTTTATAGAAGATATATTAAAAATTTTTCCAAGATTACAATACCTCTATGCTATCTTTTAGAAAAAGATACTAAATTCGAATTTGATGAAATATGCCTAAAAGCCTTTAATTTGTTAAAAGAGAAATTAATTACTGCACTTATCACTATTGCACCTAATTGGGAAAAACCAATTAAATTAATGTGTGATGTAAGTGATTATGCTATTGGGGCTGCTTTAGGACAACAGTATGATAAGATGTTTAAAGTTATATATTATACCAGTAAAACTCTTAATGAAGATCAAATTAATTATACTACTACTTAGAAAGAGTTATTGGCTATAATATATGCTTTTGACAAATTTCGATCATATTTACTTGGAAATAAATGTATAGTGCATACAAATCACTCTACTATTAAATATCTTATGACTAAAAAAGAAGCTAAACCAAGATTGATTAGATAGATTCTTCTATTGAAAGAATTTGACTTCTAAATTATCAGTAAAGAGGGTCTGATAATCAAATTGCCAATCATTTATCTAGAATTAAAAATTATGAAATGAATGATAAGGATGGAATAAATGAATATTTTCCTGATGAACAACTTTATACCGTTTCTGCTGGATTAATCCCATGGTATGCTGATATGGTTAATTATTTAGCTAGTAACATTATGCCGTATGGATTAGATTAGTATCAGAAAAAGAAATTCTTACATGATGTTAAATTTAATTTTTGGGATAATCCATATCTTTTTAAACAATGTAAATATTCTATTATACTAAGATGTGTTCCTTATAAAGAAACTTATGAGATTATTCAAAAATGTCACAACTCTAAATTTGGTGGACATTTTGGAATTGATAAAACTGCTTTCAAAATTTTACAATCTGGATTTTATTAGCCTACATTATTCAGGGATGTTAACAATTTTGTTAAATCATGTTATCGATGTCAACACATAGGCAATATTTCTAGAAGAAACAAAATGCCACTAAATTTCACTCTGTAAGTGGAAATTTTTGATGTCTGGGGTTTAGATTTCATGGGACCGTTTGTGCCTTATTTAGGAAAAATGTAAATTTTATTAGTTGTTGATTATGTTTCAAAATGGATTGAAGCGATTTCTTTACCTCAAAGTGACGCTAAAATTGTGGAAAAATTTTTAACTAAAAATATTTTCACTAGATTTGGAACGCCACGGATAATCATAATGGATGGGGGAAGTCACTTTAAGAACTTTTTAATTCAGAGATTAGTGAGAAAATTTGGGATCAAACCTAAAATTTCAACAGCCTATCATCCCCAAACTAGTGGATTAGCAGAAATATCAAACCAAGAGATTAAAGGAATTTTATAAAAAATGGTTAATCCAAAACGAACTAATTGGGTTGATAGACTTAATGATGTGTTATGGGTTTATAGGACTGCTTATAAAACTACTATTGGAATGTCACCTTATAGGCTCATTTATGAAAAACCTTGTCATTTGTCTGTTGAACTAGAACATAAAGCTTATTGGGCAATTAAAGAGTTTAATTATAATCTAAAAGATGCTGAAGATAAAAGATTATTACAATTAAATGAACGGGATGAGATGAGAAATTATTCTTATGAAAGTGCTCGAATTTATAAAGAGAAAATAAAGATTATGCACGATAAAAGAATATTAAGAAAGAATTTTGAGCCTGGACAATAAATTTTATTATACAATTCAACATTAAAATTGTTTCTAGGAAAATTAAAATCCGAATGTGGTTGAGAAAGTATACCCTTATGGAGCTGTGGACATTAAAAATTTAAAAACTGATTCAGTAATTAAGGTAAACGGACATAGATTAAAGCCCTATTAAGAAGAAAGTGTGCCATCTTTTAAAGATGTGCTATTTTTAATCCACTCTGAGTAAAATGAAAAATATGTCGGGCTAACGACGTTAAACCAAGCACTTTATGGGATGCAACCCATAGTATGATTTTATTTTGTGTTTGATTGTGTGTTCTATGTGACTACACTTAGTTACATATCTTCGATCTACCTTTTCAAACATTAATTGAGTATGAAACTTAGTAGAATTCGACAAATGGAAAACCTGTGATTTTTAGGATTCTGGCGCCTAGGGCCAGAACTGGCGCCTAAGCTCCGGATACTAGTGATCTTGACACCTAAGCACCCAAATTGGCGCCCAGGCGCCACAGTTTTGGGATCATGTAAAAACTACCCCAAAGCAGTTGTTGCACATTCTAATTTATTTAAGCCTCCATACCTTCGTTCCAACCCTTCAAGCCATCAAAATTTTCGAATGAAACATTCCTTTAGAGATAGAAAGAGTTTTGATTGCTTCCATAGAGAGATTAAACATTGGAATCAATGGGAAGGAGAAGTTTGAGCACAAGGATTCACAAACTTATTTTAATGGCTATCTAGCCATGGCTCTGGAGAAGGTATGCAATAAACTTGAGAAGATTGAAGAAGAGTTAATTCTAGTAGGAGGGAGACTGCATGTGATGTTCCACCAAATTGAGCACATTGAATGGAAAATGAAAGTTCAATCAGATCATTTGGCATGCTTTGAAGATTATCAGGTATCAATGTACGCTAAGAATAAATGGATTGATGAAAAGAGGACTTCAAAATTTCCTCAAGTCCCTTTCTTCCATTCCTTTGTTCGTAGAGAATTACCTTGCTAAACTAATGAAAGTTCTGATGTTAATCAATGAAATTAAGGAGAACTAGGTGGAGAGATTAATTGTGATTGTTAAGTGTGTTGTGATTTGAAGGTGTTTTATATGAAAAATTTTATGAGTGTTTATGTGTTTATGAGATATGAGTGTTTATTGTTGATGTTTATTTTCTGTATTTTTTGAGCCTTATCTTGAAAATTTGGAATGAATGAAATGAAGTAAAGTCTGGATTGTTTGATAATTAGAATGCAATCATTTGGAACCTTTTGGATTTTATTTGAATATTATTTTTTGGAAGATGCATGATGAAGATTAACAGTTGATTTTAGGCTTATAGATGTTAAAATCAACTAACAAAAAAAATAAAAATTTAAAAAAATTTCAGAATATATGGTGATTCTGGCGCCTAGGCTCCAGATCTGGTGCCTAAGCGCCGGTTCACTTGGACCGAATTTCGGCCTTTAAAACCGACCCAACTCCATTTTCACTCCTAAGCTTCATGTTCTTCACCGATTTTCGTGAAAACCAGATATAGGGTTCCATTTTGAGTAAGATTTGAAGGGTTTCGACGCGTTTTGACTTCGGATTTCAACTTCTCGAGGTTAGATCTACGTTTTAAGTTAATTTTTACCTTGAATTTTTCTACTTTTGCAAAGTGCCAAAATTTTGGAGAAAAAAATTTTGATTTTTAGAAGAAAAATCCATGGATTTAAGTTTGATTTAGTGAGGTGAGCTTTTAAGTTGTGTGATTTTATATTTTTTGAGATTTATTTGGAATTATTTACAAATTTTATGAATGGCACCTAAATCAAAGCAAGGTAAGGTGCACAGTGAATTTGATCAAATAATGTTTACGAGTGCAAGTGTGCAAGTTTATTACATCAAATTTACTACTATTCGCAAGTTTTTCGATCGAGCATGTTATTGCTGCCAGATAGTGGTAGCAGCTCTGCTGCTTTTCTATAGTGGAGATTATTTCTTTAGTTTGGGAGTTCTAGGCTAATTTTTTTGAAACACCTGATTTTGAAGTTTATGTGAGGGGGACAACAGTGGAATTCACTCCGGAAGTGATCAACATGTTTTATGGCTTGTCTCTAGTGACAAACTACTTCTATGATACATTTACTCCTTCTGAGAGAGAGCTCGATGAGATTCTGGCTTATTTGACTGATGGAAGAGGAGCCTGGAAAATAAGAAACAATAAACGAGTAAATTTCTCATCTTCAATGCTTAATGCTACTTCTAAAGCCTGACATTATTTTATTTCTGCTCGTCGTCTTCCATCAAACCACTTGAGTGAGGTGTTGAAAGAGAGAGCTATTCTGAACTATTGCATTCAATAAATGAAGCCAATAGATGTGGGAGCAATTATTTATGATGCTATTAGCACTTCTGCTAGAGGAAGTGTTATTTCTGGTTTAGGCTTTCCAGCTCTCGTTTTCTCGATTTACAAGAATGTCAGTGTTTCTTATTCCATTTCTGAAAAGCAGCTTAAGCCACTAAAGCTAATAGGAGAATCTCATGTTGATATTTATAGGAAAACTAAGAGTCAGAGTACTGGTGCATATCCTTCTTTTGTGCCTTAAATTTCTGCTTCTATGTCATCTACTTCTACATCTGAGCCTCCACTTGATGTGTGGAACACTATTTTTCAGAGATATATGGAGCATCAAAGTGATCTATTCTTGATGAATTGCATAATAGATGAGATGGATAGCAAATTTGATCATGTATCAGACTATTTACAGAGGAAGAGTGACTATGATGGGGAGTATAATGAAGCATTGGTAAAATTTTTGAAGGGTGATAGGAATATTGAAATTTCAACATTTCCTAAATTCACTCCTTGGATCAACCCCATAAGTCCTATTCCTGAAAATTCTTCTTAAGATGAGGAGGCGACTGACGATAATTAGACTTTATATTTTCTTTGCTTTGCTGATGTGCTTGTTATGTGTGTTTATTACTTTTCATGTTTTATTGTACTGATTGAGAACTGGCAGTAACTCGGTTTATTTCTGTATTCAGATTGCTTAGACTTAGTCCTTTTTTCATTCTCTCATTTGTTTTTAATTTAGCACATTTGTTTTTCATGTGTTATCTATTTAGCTACTCTTTTATATATCTATTCTTGCTTATATTAGCACTGTTTAAAATACCTTTAAATGTTATTCCTTTTCTTCCTGCTTAGTTTAAATTTTCATAGTAAAAAATAATAAAACCTTATTAAAAGAACTAAGTTTGAGGGAGGGAAATGAACTTAAATTTAAATTTTACTTGTCCTTAGTAAACAATATTTTCAAACTTAATAATATAACCTATGGAATAAAAGCTAATTTAAGATAGATATACTATTATTTTCATGAATGTTATAATAAACTTATAAAAGTATTTTAAAATAATAAAGGATAATTCTAAAATTGTAATTATTTAATAAAAAGGTGTTAGAAATTTGATTCAAATATCTAAATTAAAGATGTTGTATTTTTGAAAGTATTAAGAAATCTAGAAGTTTACTTAAAAAGATGGAATTGAAACTCTATGAAAATAACTTTTGCTAAACACATATTCATTGTGAAAAATGTGTTAAGTCTTTAAATATAAGTTAAGGATAGTGAAATTCAAAATCATTAATAGGTTCTCCAGATATAGTAATCCTCACTTATTAAAAAAAAAGAAAAAGGATTGAAAACAATCCCAGAAAAAGAAGAAAAATATATAGGATTGGAAAGCAATCCAAAATATGAAAAGAAAAATAATAAGATATGTGAGGAGAAGCTTGAGGAAAAGCCTAAATAAAAAATTGGCTTCACTTGAATTATCTTATAGAAAGAGACCTAATGCAATTTTTTACTTAAAGTCTTATGTATAAGCATCCTTACTAGTAGAGTTATCATGAAAATCTTTCTCCTGTAAACTATCTATATATTCTTAATATGAAAGATTGCAATTATTTTTGAAATAGATATAAGAAGAAAGTTTAACACTTTTATATTAAATATTTTACATATTTTAGTTTTAGCCTAAGTTATTTAAAAGGTTTTCTAAGTTTCATTATATTATTTATAAAACAAAAAGTATAGAAGTCTTAAAGAAAATTTTCTCCATAGATTATATTTTTAGTAGTAAAAGGTTACTTGAGGACAAGTAACATTTAAGTTTGGGGGATTTGATCTGCCTTAAAATTACATAGAGTTTTATATCAAAATTTTATTAATATTTTAAGGATATTACGCTTTAATGAAAGGTATTTCTTATGATTTGGTTGCAGGTACAACAAAATGAGGTTATGAAGAAAAAGAGTTAAAAAGCAGCAAAAATGAGCCAAAAAGAGTAAAGAAGCTGATTATGGCGCATAGGCGCTAGACAAAACTAATTTTAGAGATTTCTTGACGGTTATTGGTTGGTTATTGACGCTTTCAAACCAATCTATAAGCCCCTAGACATTTTCCCACATGTTATAAACCAAATGCAATGAAAATAGACGAGAGAGCAGTTATCAAATGAAGAGGTGCAACCTAAATGTGAAGGGGTACGTCCATTTGTGCAGTGATCCTGACACCTAGGAGCCACCATTAAATTCTAGAACATTCAATGAATGTGGAATAATTTTGAAGAGGTGCCTTAAGCAAACCTTGGTCATTTCTGGAGATCTATAAATAGAGGACCATTTCTACAGCAAGGTGTGTGTGGATTGCGCAAAGTGTGTTAGAGTGAGTGAGTAGTGTGTGAGGGAGAATTAAATAAGAGTGTTAAGTGCCTTCTTCTTTATTTTAGTGAGTGTTTAGTGTGAATTAAAGAGTCCAAGTCCAGTCAGAGTCTATGGAGTTAGAGAAACTTTAAAGAATTGCTTAGATTACATTCTAGATAAGTATTTATATATATTTTCTTAAGTTTAGTGCTTTGGATTTAAGTTTTATGAATATGATTTGTGGTGTAATTCTATGCTTTATGAGTAGTCTTCTTTTCTTTCTCCCTATGAATATGAAATGAATTAATAACAAATTTAAATCAGAATTGAGAACTTAATTTCTTTTCTAAAATAATTGTGATGATAATGTACCTTATCTTAATTTACTTTATAAATTGGCCTCTTGTATTACTAAAAACTATGGAGAATTCTTAAGATCTGACCGTGGGATAATCAATTCTTAACTTGTATGTATCACATTTCTTTTAAAGGGGAGGAGCAAATAAATAGGGAGATAATCTTTAATGGGTGTAGAATTGATTATGTTTTTAGTGTGACAGGCTAAATTCAATCAATTTAGTTTTATAAAAGAGGTGATGGGTCACTAGTGGGCCAAACCATAGGCAACCATTCGGGGGGGGGAACCTAGTAGTGAGAGTCTAGAAATTCATCCCTTTCTACTAATAATACATCCTAATCCAATCTTTAAAAACTAGCTAATGTTCTTTATAACCTGGACCAAAGGGTAAAGGATATAAATGCTCCTATTTGTCACAAAACCACATTTTCAAGTTCTCAACTAATTCGATCTGCTTATTAATCATGGAATATTTCGTATGGGGAAAGAATCTTTATTTATTGTTTTATCACTAGCTAATTTTCATATTCTGCATATTTTAATTACATTTAAATTAAAATATTTTAAATATTAGTTTTCTTTCTTTTAACTAAATTAATCCTCGAGAGATCGATATCTAGGGTTTCGAAAAGAAAACTCTATATTACTTGAAATGATACGTATACTTGCGTAGTACCCCTATTATGCAATTTATATTTATAAAAAATTTAATCTTTAATTATCATACATTAGCTGCTTAATCAAATTTAGGGTCAAATTTAGCCATAATTTTATAAGCTACTTTACTTACGTAATTGCGGTTAGGTCAAACACACTCTGATTTTTGACAAAAACATCTTGGTTAACTTCTTACGGAAACATATTACAACTTATTATATGCTAACAAGCATGAAAATTTCAGAAGTACATCTAAGAGCAACTGGAAACATCATATGTGGTATGTTTTCTCCAAAAATCAATGAGTGTATGTCCTTTGGGTTGTTATGTGATCAAGCTAAACTCCTATTCTTTGCTGTGAGATGAAATTCCCCTTGCGTACACTTATAGGTACAGCTATGTCACATTTTCAGTGGTCTGAGATCCTCCAGGTATGTGTATTACTCATATCATATGGTGCTTTATCTTCATTCATTCTTCGAAAGGTAACCGAGCCCCTGCGGTGTGCGACTCCAGGAATGCAATGCTTCGACAAATTGATTTCGTTTCCTTTTGACCTGTAGTGGGATCTCCGCTGAGCCTCTGAACTCTCTAGTCCAACAATCTGTATCTCTCTTCCAAACAAGATGTAGCTCTCACTCATGAATGAGATTGTACAGAACGGCCTGACGAATACATGGTGGTCAATATGAGGTGGAATGCAATCCCCCTCCTCATATATGTTAATAATGCAGCGGTTCAGAATACAGTTGCTGGCATTATGTGACATTCCACCATTCTCTCTTGATCAATTTTTTTTATTGGGGATGGCATGGGGTCAACTTCATCATGTTGCAAAATCCCTAAGGAATTTCCCTGTCTGTCATTCACAAAATTGTAGCAGCAAACACACTAAATCGTGATCCTGCCCTTCCTGCTTTTCTATTTCTGTGGTCTGAGTAGGTTCTTCCCCTCAGGAGGTGAACTCGGCCCAAGTTCCTGAGACTGAAGACACAATCCAAAATCTTTTCTTCATCGTTTCTTGAGAAAATATTAGTATACAGTTCCAATCCTCCTAGGATGTTGATTGCCTGCTATTTTCGAGGCTCAACGAACTGTGGTACTTATGGCTCCACTTCGGGTTGATCCCTATTTCTCCTCATCAGCGAGGCCGCTACGTATGCCTCAAAAGTTCCATATTCCTCTTGATGCAGGACATTGCAATTTGGCCATTCTGTAAATGCTGCTATAACTGATGGTTTGTCTGGGTAAACTTAAGTTGCATGTCGGGAATTCGGTGAAGATCTCCTCGAGTGGATCCATTGATAGAATAGGCTCTACAGTAAAATTTGGCTCAGTTGCTGTAGCAGGTAGACTAACAGAGGTTTCTTCATTTTTGGATCATAACTTTATTCATCAGAAATTGGGGCAAGCTTTGTAGTTGTACCACTGGCATGTCTTCTTTCAATCCTGTCCAAGGCTCTGCGCTTGCTGTGATTAGCATTTCTTCTTTAAGTGCACCTCAACAGCATGTTTGGAGCCTTCTCTACAGTAGCAGTAACAAGCTCTCCTCCTGGAGTAGTGATCATTCATGGTATGTGTTTATTCCTTACTGTTTGGAGGTGTGAATCTGTAAATCCTCCGGTATCTTTTTGTTTCAATGTCTATTCTACCTCCTTATGACTAATATGACCATGGACTATAGGCATGCAGCTTCCTCATGGCTGACTAAGTCCATTAAGGGGCACTTGTAGTCAACATTAACTTGGGTGAAATCCAAGTTGTAGTTTATCACACCTCTTTCTAGTGTCTTCTCTTCTTTTAGCGCTAAATTTAAGTCATCTTTAACATAGAAACCAACTTTCAACCTGACATTTTCCTGCATAAAATAGGGAAAATGTGAGTGAGGCGGTGCTTTGTACGAACAAGAACAATAACAATTTATTATTTAGTGAAATTTAGATACCATTATTTTATTTAATATGATTTTAAAAAAAATGAAATTTATACCAAAGATTTCAAGGGTTAACATTTTTTTTCACAGAAAACTTATGTTATTTCACTTAATTTTATTATAAAATTTCTTTTATGTTGGACCCAGTTACAAATGCTGGCCATGTACCTATTTCAGAACACGCATCGTCCCTCAGATTTATCATGTTGCGTAGTACATCTTTAAATATCATTCATTAATTGGCGACATGGGCTTTTCTCCTTGGGAATCCACCAGCCGATACTCCCCTCTTGAGTAAACTTTCTCTATCATGAAAGGTCCCTCCTAGGTTGATTCAAATTTCCCACCTATCTTGCGGTGTGCAAGAATAGGTCTTTTGATAACGAGAACAAGGTTACCAAATTTGAACATCCTCGAGAAGACCAATTTATCGTAGGCTTGGATCATCATTGTTTGGTAATGTCAGCATATTTTTAGGTTGAGTGTTGTATTTTGAAAAGGGGTCGTCTACAGAAGTTGTCGGCGAATTTTAAATTTTAAATTTAATTTAAATATATATATATAGTTTTAGAAAGAAGCATTTGATTTTAAAAATAGTTTTAAGTTTGAAAATTTTAAGATATGAAATCAAACCGATCTCACATCCCAAATAGTTTATATAAACGAGCACCACACCACAAACTGTGTATCTATCTCGAAGGACAAACACACTGCTTGACCATGGGGCTCAATTAAATAAACTAGAAGATTTGTGACATTCGTTTGGTCTGCGAACCAACTCTATAAGCTGACAAGTTCTCCTACTTAATATAAAGAAATTAAGCAGGGTTTATATTACCTGGGTTCTTAAAGTTCCCTATAAGGGCAAGCCCCTATAGTTAATTACATCTTAAATGACGGGAATCATTTAAGAAAACTCTCGATAATGATCGAGTGGTTTTGCTCTCGAGAATTTCAAAGTTTAAAGTTTTCAAAGGATTGAATTTTGGAAATTTCAAAAGGGATTAACTCAAATTCGAAACAGTTTATTTTAGGAATCAAAGGACGAAAAGTAGGAGAAGCTGAGGATCCAAGAAGAATCTTGGCAACTTCCCAAACTATCCTATTGTTTGGCTTCAATTTGGGAATTTACTTAATGTTTCAATCTTGCCAATTTTAATTAATTAGGACTTATATTTGTATGACATAATCATACAAATAGCCTTGAAGATGTGAGGGTTTATGTCATACCGAACGACTACCTCAAAGTCCTAAGACCGGTTAGGGCTTAATTTACATGACATGATCATGCAAATGCCTAACAAAAAGTTGTGGATTTATGTTGCACTAGGAAAACTACCTCGAAATCCTATGGCTTGGTTATTTAATTCTAAGTAAAGTTTTGTTGAAGTAGACCCGAGTTTTACTGATGACGATGGCCGTGCTGCCCACCATGCTCCAAGCTCCTTGTTATTGCAGAGGTTTAGTTTTAGAAGGTGAAAATCAGGAGATGAGAGAAGTGTTTTAGTTTAGAAATCTTAAAGTCCAAATATTTTTAATATTTTAATTAAAACAAATCTTAAAGTTATTTAAACAAAACCAATTATGATCCCACGGTTCCGTGATCCCGGCATCGTTATTTTTATCAAATTCACTTAGTCCAGATGAATTTGCTAAACTCAACTGAGTGAGTTCCACACTTTCATTTAGACTGTGGGAAATCTCGTTAGCAACACATGGGTTACATCATCCGAGGTATTCCCGATCATTCAACGAGACATTTTAATTTAGTTGCAATTGTAGTTTTGATGTTCTGTTTGTGATTAAATTTGGAGTTGTTTTATATTTTGGAATGTTGTGGCAGTGAATTTTATCTTATTGTGACTTTTAATTTAGTTATGGTTTCAGTTTTGTGACTATCCTAAAGGTTTTAGTTTTCATGCAACAATCTTGTTTAACATGCAAGAAGAGTAAAACGTAGCTCATATAAATAAATTGCAATAAAGTAAATTGCAATAAAATAAAAGCGTACCTGGAGGGTCTTCTCGTCATTCCAAGTTGTGCTTAAAACACATATTAAGGAATTTAAAAATTTATAATAAGTACCTAGGTAAAGCTAAGGGTAAGGTTTTGGTTGTCTACCAAAGTCCTAGTCCTATTGCTAGTCATCTCCTATGACGTCTAGGTTCTTGTATTTTGTTTAAGGATGATTTTCTTCATCAAAGAACAATTAAATTCAATTGTTCTTCTAAAACATCCCATCATATTGAGGAAGTGTTTAGGAAGAGTTTTAAACATCTTTTCAATATTTTTTGGGATTATTTTGATTCCAAATAAATTTAGTTACACAGGTAAATTAATCATCCAGGAGTTTAGTTAAGCTTTGTCTCTTGCTCAGTGAACTTGGGCATTTGATTACCTGATGAATGAAGTGACATCTCACTTAATACTCTATTTAAAAGTTATAATAATTAAAGCCTTTAGGGGCAAGTTGGTTTGTTGAGAACTTTAATCATTCTTAATTTGAAGTTTGAGTTAATGGTTTAAAGTGATTTAGTTTAATTATGAGGTTTTAATTAATAATTTTAAGTTTGGAATAGTGTTCAAATTATTTTTGGTTTAAATTTTTATACTTTAAGTGATCTTAATATTTTAAATTAATCTTTGGTGTTTCAAATTCACTTAGATTATTCATATATCTTAATGATTTGGTTTAGGTTAATTATGATATTTTAGGTTAATCTTAATTAGTCTGATTTTTTATATTCTTAATTATGAATTGTCTTAATATTTCAAATTTATTTTACTTTTATTATTGAGTGATGTTAATTTAATATAATTTAAATTTAATTTAATTGAATTTAATTGAATTTCAATAGTTTTAATTTAATTTAATTTAATTCTTAAAATGTTAATTTAATTTAAATTTAATTTTAATTTAATTTTTACTTAATTTAATTTAATTTAATTTTAATTTAATTTAATTTAATTGTTAAACCACTTAATATTTTGAGCTTTCCTTTAATTTAAGGGTTATTATTTTTAATTTTTGATTTACTTAGTTTGGATTATCATTTTAATCTTAATTAAGAGTTAAATATTATTGAAGTGATTTATTTAGGGCTTTTTTATTAAAAAATTGATATCCTCTCAAGTTATATCTCTATTTTTAATAATTCAATTTTTCATTAATCTTCCAAAATTTAAATTGTTTAAATAATTAAAGTTTCATTTTTGGTTTATTAAAAGTGATTAATGGGGTTCCTACCCTTTTAATTTCCCAAAGTTTCAATCATCCAAGAAAGATAGAATCAAATATTTTACCCTCCATTTTAATTAGACCTAAAATTTTAATAAAGGGGTTTAAATTCTTTAATTACCTTTATGCCCTCTTAGGCTTATTTATTTCATAACTCACTAAATTGAGTTCAAATGAACTTAAAATTTTTGTGTCACCTCACTCACATGTCAATTAAGACATTAGAGGAGAAAATGTGATTTTTTCTGAATTTAATTTATTTATATAATTATTTTTAGTGAAAAATAAGGGATTTCAAGGAAAATTCAACAACATGACCAAAGTAAGGTTTTAGTTCTTAAGAAAATTATGGGATGTTTCTAATAACTAGAGGACCACTTGGACCAATTTTGGTGATTTTTTCAGTTTTATTTTATTTATTATAACTATTTTGAGTTTTGGAATGTTAATTAATTATAAAATAAAATAAAAGTTAAAAATTAAGTTTTATATTTTTCTTAAATCTCTCTAACCTCAAGGAGTTCAAAGAAACAAATTTTATAATTTTCTAATTTTTCTTTGATTTATTAGAACTAATTTAGAGGAAAGCTTGGAAAATTCATTTTTTTTAATTCAAAAATTGTTTTAAGCATTTAAAATTCAATATCTTTACTTTGAGACTTGGTAAAAATATTTGGTTTGTTCATAAGTGATTAGGAGTCAAAATATGACAATTTTATGATTTTTAATATTTTTATGATTTTTATTATTTTTTAATTATTTAAATATCAAAAATATCATTAAAATGAAAAATTTTAGAAAATTCCAATTTTAATTTTTATAGATTCCTCTAATATCAGAGAGCCGACAAAACTAATTTGGTGAATTTTTGAAATGTATTTTTAGATTTATGATATTTTAAAGTTTAATTTTGATCATGTGGCTTAATTAATTCATTTAGTGGGGCTAATCATTTTTAATTAACTTCAAATTTTTATACAAGGTGCTCTGTATCTTAAAGATCAATGGAGAATTGATTTCAAGTTATTAATGTGTGATTAACCGAAATTAATTAAAGATCAGTTTTGAGTAATTAGGCCAATTAGGGTTATTCTTAATGAATTAACTTAAAATATAATTATCCTAGGGTCCTCTGGTCCTAAGAAACTTCCCCAAATTTTCCTAGAATTTTCTAAGCAATATGCTAATTAATGGAATTAAAATACCAAAAATAATGACATAAACTTGAAAAATACATAACTTTCCATAGAGATGGCCTCTGACCTTGAAAAATTTAGAGAATGTTCCAAAGATCAGAGGCTTCAAAAGCCCTATGGTCTCATGCCATGGTGAATTGTCTATACAATTGGAGAATAAAAATACTTAAATGAGTAAATAATTAATTAAAAATAAAATACTCATCAAAATAACTTGATTTCTTTTCCACATTATTCTGCTCTGTTTACTGAGCAAGAGGGTATTTTTAGTTCATTTTTATGATTTTTCTACACAAAGATATGGATTTTCTAAGTTCTAGGTATTTAAATAAATAGAAAAAAATCCTATTTATCTACTTATCCGACTCAGCGTCGCGTCAACCTACGGTGGATCGAAAGACCACACAACGCACTCCTATTTGACGCAACCATCTGAGTTAGCCTCCACGCGTCCCGCTGTTCTGCTCCTTCCTTTGATCCGACACAATCTGAGCCGTTCAACCGATACACGCGCGATCGGACGACGCCTGGACATCTTCTACGACTGGTGTACACCCATGACTGTCCACACTAAAACCCTAAGAACTCTCTCATTTCTCAATGGATTTTTCGTGTTCTTATGCTCTATGGATTCATCTTGAGGAGACGAACACATCCATATGGTTTACATGCCATGAAATTAACTGAAATGAAATGGAGAATTGCTGGATGCTCGGGATGAAGGAATGATCCATACCTTTGCTCTGAGAAGTGTAGCTTCAATCAGAGAGTTGTGTCACCTTCGATTGCACCCGAGGAAGCTCCAGATGAAGTCTGCGGCTCGCGGGAATTGTCTAGGTATGAAAGTGTCCACAACCGATTTCAAAGCTTGGAGGCTAGAGCAACCGGGTGGCCTAGAGAGGGGGCTTTCACTGGGGAACTCCTTCTCTTGGTCCTGTGCAGGTGTGGGTGAGTTTAATTTGGATTTGGTGGAGGTTTGGAGATGTCTTAGTTTTGGGCTTGAATTTGAACTCAGAAATTGAGCTCAGCTGGGGGAAATTGGGGCTAGAATCCAATGGGGATCAAGTGCTCTATGTGTGGAGAGTGGTCTGGAGAAATTTTGATAGAGTTTCAGTAGGATTTTGTTCAGCACCTTCTTTGGCCGAGAGGTGTTGTGGTTTAAGTAGAGGTGGTTGGACGGGTTCCCAGGGGGGTTTAATGGCTTGAATCACCTGCTCTGGTGAGGAGAAGAACAACCATGGTGGCCATTAGGCATGGGACAAGTCAGCAAGGAAGAATTCAAAAATTGGCTCACATGGGTGCTCTCGGCCTGGTGGTTTCCGGCGGCTGTGGTGGCTAGCCGGCCAGGGTCAGGTCACCCACAAAGTCAGGGAGGTCAGGGCTGGGGTTTAGTGCAGTCAATTGGCCATGAACATGTGTAAAGGAGTTGAATTGAAATGGAATGGGGGGAAGGCTATTTTGGGTCCAAATGGGTCAACCAATGGTTTTGGGCTAGGTTCACCACCCAAGGCCTCGGTTTTGGGCTGAAAAGAATCACTTGGGTCGACCAAGAGAAAATAGTGTGGTCTCCATCCATGGTGAGGTGGCTAAACTTGGTTTAGTGTGTAGCATGAATGGGGTTAAAAGTGCTTAAGGAAGGCTTAAGAAAGGGGCCCCTCCTCTTGCCATTAATGGTTTGGTGAGGTGGAAAGGGGCTCCCAAGGCTTGCATATGGCTTATGCATGGCTCCATGGCTCCAGATGGCTTAGGGATGGCTTGGCTTGGTTTCATGAAAGTGGGTTTTAAGGATTTAGGATATTTAGGGGTAATTTGGCACATGGCTTAGTTTAGAAAAGTTTAATGATGAATTTGAAACTTAGGGAGTGATTTAAATCAAAGGGGATGATGAAGAGAAATTTCATGTGGGCATTAGGATAGTTTTTGGGCTTTTGGATTTATTTTAGATGGGCCTTTAAAAAAGTTTAAGGAGGTGGGCTTTTAGGTTTGAAAACAAATTGGTAAATGGAAGTTTTGTAAAAGATTGGGCCACACAAATGTTGGGTTTAGCTTAGGGATGTATCATGAGTGATTTAGAATAGGTTTGAAATAATTTGGAGTTGAATTGAGTTTAATTTGGGATTTTTTGGTAAATGGGCCAAAGTGGGTCAAATTGGGCTAACTTGGGCTAAGGTTGGGCTAGTGTTGGATTTGATGTAAAATTAAAGTTGAAAAATGTTTATGGGGGTGCTACAAAGAGTTTTCAACTCTGGTTGGGCTTTGATTTTGGGATTTGGGCCCATTTGGGTTAGGTTTGGGTTTAGGCCAAAAATGGGGATTTTGATTTTGGGTTAGGTTTGAGTGGAGTTTAGGTTCAAATTTGGGGTAGATATTGTTATTTTTTTGTTTGTGGGGATATTAGGAAGGTTTAGGAAAAGATTTGGGGCTAATTGGAGTTGAATTGGGTTGGTTTGGGCTAGGTTTAGGTCATGGGCCAAAATTGGGTCTTATGCTTCAAATTGGAATTGGATCCAAATTTCAATCAAATTGGGCTTAGATTTGGACTAAATTAATATTGGGGATATTAAATTGAAGTTTAGAATTGAATTGGGTCAATGTTTAGGTCAATTTGGTTGATTTGGTTTGACATTGGGCTTACTTTGGTTAAAAATGGGTCAAATTGGGGGTTTTGGTAAAAGTGAGTTAAATTGACAAAATTGGTCTATGGTGTAGTTGAAAAAGATAAAATTGGGAATATTTGGGGTTTTTTGGAATTTTCTGGGAATTTATGGAATTTATGGAATTTTTGGTTAAGAAGGGCATTTTAGGTATTTGGAGGGTATTGGAGGGTATTTTTGGAAATTTTGGTATATTTGGCTAAGGATGATTAATTTGAATGGTGGGAAATCTTTAGGACTGACATTGAGGAATTTTGGGTAATTTAGGCAATTTTGCAAATTTTGGATAGCTTCAAGGGCATTTAGTAGGTTTGGCGGGTGTAGGGCCCCGGGTGTCAAAAATTGAAATTTTGGAAAAATGAAGATTGATCAAGTTTGAGTAGAATGGAATCACTTTGGTTGAGCCATGATGCCATGTCAAGCTCATAAGAGCCATGAGAGGATTCATTTGAGGCATTCACTATGTTGTTCCTAACCCTCTTAACCAAGGGCCTAGGGGTTAAGGTCCATCCATATGAATTACCTACATGAGTCAAGAAGTCAAACTAGGTATGAATGGTTTTAGGATTTGGAATGTGTGTGAAAGAGTAATGTGTGCAAGTCAACCCTCACCAGACCAGGCCACCCAGGGTAGTCCTAAGGCCAAAGAGTCCTATAGGGAACTCATCCTTTAAACCTCCACATTTGATCTTAACCCTCCAGGTGACTTGGGGGTTTACAATCAAACTTATGGGGTTTGCAGGGAGTTTAAGAGGTATTTAAATTTCTAAGTGGTGGGCTCCATTTCTAGTCCTCTAAGATAGTCAAAGGGAAAGCCTAAGGCTAGATCCTAAGTACTAAGGAGAGAGAAGAGAAAAGACCTCATCAAAAATGAGGTCAACAGTAACGCTCCAAGTTTTGTTGTGCAGGCAATATCTTCCCTTCGAGGATCTCTAGTTTTGTAAGTTTGAGCTTGGCAATTTCTTTTTGTTGTAAATTGTTTGGTGACGGCGATCCAAAGCGACAGTAGCTGCACTACTAACAGAAGCACTGCCTCGAACCCGTACACGAGTGCGTAAGGTGTAAACTATGTCGATGTTCTGTTGGTTGTTCTGCACGCCCATAAACTTCCAGTAACTTCTCCTACCATCCTAATTTGTTGTCATCTAATGACTTATTCAAAATATGTATGAGTTTCTTGTTGAATTATTTTGTTAATCCATTTGCCCTTGGGTACCAGATCGTAGAGTATGTCCAATCTATCTCGTGTCATCTGATGAAGTTGTTAATTTTTGTGCTCTTGAAGGCTGACCCATTTTCGGAGATGATCCTTCGCGGGACGCTGAAGCGGTTGAAAATTTGATTCTTAAAGAACTCAGTACCTACTGCGCTGTGAATTCTCATAAAAGAATTGCCTCTGCCCATTTGGTGAAATAGTTCATAGTTGCAAGTATGAACATGTGCCCTTTAGAAGATGGAGGGTCTACCATGTATGTACCTCAAAACTTGAATGGCCACGACGTGATCGTGGGGTGTAGAAAACTCAATGGTTGGTGAAAGACTACTCTATGCACTTGACATTTTTGACTTTTCTTGGTTATATCCATGCAATCTATCATCATTGCTGGACAATAATATCCAAATATTTTGATTTTCATTTTCATCTTCAGCTATGAATGGTGAGCTCCACACAATCCGACATGTACTTCTTTGATGATATTTTGTGCTTATGTTCTACTCAAACATCTCAACCACATCTGATCGAATGATCTTCTGTATAAGATAATGTTGATTAAGGCATACGACATCACCCATTTTTTTATTATGATGCACTACTGGTTCATCTTTTGGAAGTTTTCTTATTTACAAGAATTCTACGAAGCCAATCTTCGACATCATCTTCCACTGTAGCTGCTATTTCTTCTTTACCCAATTTGTGTAGAGTGTTTGTTAATCTGTGATAGCACCTGACGTTCTTGTATTGTAATGTCTATGGTATCTTCTTGCGGACATGAAGATTCTTTAGCAAGCTTAGCTAAAGCATATGCATGGGCATTTTCTACACAGAAAATCCCTTAGAGTGCCACGTTAGGAATCTGTTCTAGCAGCTTCATTGCATACCAGTGGTATTCTTCTAATCTTGGCTTCATAATCTTGTATTGTTCGGCCACTTACTGAATTTCAATTTGGAAATCACCATAAATGGCAATGTCTGTTATTTCCATTAGTATTTCCAACTCTAATTTTGTTATTAGTGCTTCATATTCTGCTTCATTGTTAGTGCGCGGCTCTATCAACAGGTAGGAGAATCTTAACATTCCCTAATCTGGTTTAACAAAAATCAAACCGATTCCTGCTTTGCCTTGTATAAATGTTTGTAGTCCTTTATCCTTCCAGGCTGACGAAGCTCCATCGAAGTACATCTCCCAACATTAACATTAGGATCTTCTACTTGCATTATTTCCTTGTGTGGTAAATCATCGTTGAGAGGAGACCTAGCTGGTAGTGGACTGTGAGAAAGTCTGTAAGAATCTACCCTTTGATAGCGTTAAGGCACACAAATGTTATATCAAATTGTAATAAAATCATCGACTACCTTACTAAACTTTTGGGTGTTAGTTAGGTCATCAAATATTGCAATGGATTAACCTTTAAAATAATGTTGACCTTATGAGACAACATGTAGTGCCTAAGATTTTGAGTGGCAAAAACCAAATCTAGGTAATGTTTCTTAATACGAGGATACTTTACCTTCATCGATATTAGACGCTAACTCAACTAGTAGAGCGCATTTTCCTTACCTCATCATTGACTTGGGCTAGTAAGGCTCTGATGGATTCATCTATGGCCACGGTATAAAGTATCAAAGGTCTACCCAAGATAAGAGCTGCTAAAATAGGTGTCATTAGATTTCATTTAATATCTAGGAAAGCTCATTGAGATGACTCTCCTCAATAGAATTTGGCATTCTTTTGGAGTAAATTCGAAAAGGGTAGACACCTTCTGACAGATTAGATATAAAGCATCATAAGTATGCTAATTTACCTTAAAAAGAACGTAATTTTTTCAAGGCTATGGGAGGAGGCATTTCTAAAATAGCTTTAATCTTTTTTGGGTCGATTTTGATTCCTTGATGACAGAGAACGAATCCTAGAATTTGCTCGGAGGTAACACTGAAGGCTCACTTTAAGGTATTCATTTTGAGATTATATTGTCGTAATCATTCGATTACGATCCTCAAATCATACAGTTGGCTTTCCTTTACTTTGCTCTTGATGACCAAATCGTCCATGTAGCATTCCACTTAGTTGTGGATAAGTTCATTGAAGATCTTTGTCATTGCTCACTGGAAAGTTGCTCAGGCATTCTTTAGACCAAATGGCATCAAAGTGTAGCAGTAGATCCCAATCGTCATTTTGAATGCTTGTCGGCATATTTTTAGGTTATGTGTGTTATATTTTGAAAAGGGGTCGCCTACAGAAATTGTCGGTGAATTTTAGATTTTAAATTTAATTTAAATATGTATATATGGTTTAGAAAATAGTATTCGATTTTGAAAATAATTTTAAGATATGAAATCAAACCGATCTCACATCCCAAATAGTTTATATAAACGAGCACCGCATCACAAACCGTGTATTTATCCCGAAGAATAGACACACTGCTTGATGATGGGGCTCGGTTAAATAAACTAGGAGATTTGTGACATCCGTTTGGTCTGCGAACCAATTTTATAAGCCGACAAATTCCCCTGCTTAATATAAATGAATTAAGCAGGGTTTATATTACCTGGGTTCTTAAAGTTCCCTATAAGGGCAAGTCCCTATAGTTAATTACATCTTAAATGACGAGAATCATTTAAGAAAACTCTCGATAATGATCAATGGTTTTGTTCTCAAGAATTTCAAAGTTTGAGGTTTTCAAAGGATTGGATTTTTGAAATTCAAAAGGGAATGACTCAAAATTTGGAACAATTTATTTTTGAGGATCCAAAGGAAGAGAAGTAGGAGAGATGAGGATCCAAGAAGAATCTTGGCAACTTCCCTAACTATCCTATTGTTTGGCTCGATTTTAAGAAAATCCTAATATTATTTGATATTTCAATTTTTGCCAATTTTAATTAATTAGGACTTATATTCGTATGACATAATCATACAATCAGCCTAGAAAATGTGAGGGTTTATGTCGTACCAAACGACTACCTCGGAGTCCTAAGACTGGTTAGGGCTTAATTTACATAACATAATTATGCAAATGCCTAACAAAGAGTTGAGGATTTATGTTGCACTAGGCAAACTACCTCAAAATCCTATGGCTTTGTTGTTTAAAACTAATAAAGTTTAGTTGATGTAGATCCGAGTTTTACTGATGACGATGGCCGTGCTACCCACCATGCTCCGAGCTCCTTGTTGTTGCAGAGGTTTAGTTTTAGAAGTCATAAATCAGGAGATGAGAGAAGTGTTTTGGTTTAGAGAAAATCTTAAAATCCAAGTGTTTTTTAATGTTTTAATTAAAACAAATCTTAAAGTTGTTTAAACAGAACCGATTAAGATCCCACAGTTCCGTCATCCCAGCACCGTTATTTTCATCGAATTCACTTAGTCCAGATGAATTTGCTAAACTCAACTGAATGAGTTCTACACTTTCTTTTAGACCGTGGGAAATCCCGTTAGCAACACGTGGGTTACATCATCCGAGGTATTCCCGATCATTCAACGAGACGTTTTAATTTAGTTGCAATTGTAGTTTTGTTGTTGTGTTTGTGATTAAATTTTGAGTTGTTTTATAATTTGAAATGTTGTGGCGGTGATTTTTATATTGCGGTGTCTTTTAATTTAGTTTTGGCTTCAGTTTTAGGGACTACCCTAAAGGTTTTGGTTTTCATGCAACTGTTGTTTATCATGCAAGAAAAGAAAGTGCAATGCGATTAATTAAATTGGGAGAAGGTAAATTGCAATAAAATAAAACCGTACCTGGAGGGTCTTCCCGTCATCCCAAGCTGCACTTGAAACACATGTTAGAGCATTTAAGTATTTATAGCAATTACCTAGGTAAAGCTAAGGGTAAGGTTTCTGGTTTTCTACCAAGATCCTAATCCTATAGCTAGTCATTCCTATGACGTCTAGGTTTTCAATTTTGTTTATGGATGATTTCCTGCACCAAAGAATAATTAAGTTCAATTGTTCTTATAAAACACTCCGTCATATTGTGGAAGTGCTTAAGACGAATCTTAAACATCTTTTCAATATTGCTGGAATTGTTCTAAGTCCAAATGGATTTAATTAATCAGGTGAAGTAATCATCCGAGGTTTAATTAAGTTTTATTCTTTTGCTCAGTGAACTAGAATGTTTGAATATCCTATGAATGAGGTGACACTTCACTAAATACTTCACTTAGGAGTTATGATAACAAGAGCTTTTAAGAGCAAATTGATGTTTAAGTGATTTGTGATTTAATTTAATTTTAATTAATGGGTTTAAGTTTAGAATAGTGTTCAAGTTGTTTTAGATTTATTTTGAATTCTTTATGACTTAAGTGACATTATATTTAATTCAATTTAATTTAATTTAATTTAATTTGGTTTAGTTTAATTTTAATTTAATTTTATTTTAATTTTAATTTAATTTTAATTTAATTTTAATTTGATTTTATTTTTAATTTAATTTAATTTAATTTAATATGTTTTAATTTAATTTAATTTAACTTGAATTTACTTTGATTTAATTGTGATTTAACTTAATTTTAATTTGATTTAATTTTTTTTTATTTTTAATGTTTTTAAAGATGATTTAATTTAATTGTTAAAGTATTAATTTAATTGAAATTTTGATTTAATTTAGTTTAAATGTTTTAATTTTAATTTAATTTAATGATTAAGTCTTTTATTATTCTAAATCTTGAGTTGGGATTATCATTTTAATTGGGAATTAATTATTATTGAAGTGATTAATTTAGGGACTCTTAAATTAAAGAATAAATGTCTTCTTAATAATATCCCTATTTTAATAATTTCATTTTTTTTAATTAATCTTCCAAATTTATTTAATTAATTGATTAAGGTTTACTTTAATTAATCTTAAAAATGATTGATGGGTCTCTACCCTTTAATTATTTAAATTTCAATCATCCAAATCAAATTAGGATCAAATATTTTACTCTCTCATTTTATTAAGCCTAAAGTTTTAATTAAGGGTTAAAATTTTAATTCCCATTTTGCCCTTCAAGCTTAATAATTCCATAACTCACTAAATTGAGCTTAAATGAATTTGAAATTTTTATGTGACTTCACTCACATGTCAATTAAGACATTAGAGGAAAAGATGTGATTTTTCTGTATTTAATTTATTTATATAATTATTTTTTGTGGAAAATAGAGATTTTCAAGGAAAATTCAATAAGATGACCAAGGGAATTTTTCTGTTCTTAAGAAAATTATGGGGCATTCATAATGACCAGAGGACCACTTGGACTAATTTTGGTTATTTTTTGAATTATATTTTATATATTAGAATTATTTTCAGTTTTGGAGTATTAATTAATTTAAAAATAAAATAATGGTTGAAAAATGAATTTTATATTTTTCAAAAATCTCTCTGATATCAGGGAAACCAGAGAACCAATTTTTATAATTTTGTGATTTTTATTTGATTTATTAGAATTATTTTAGGGAATGTTAAGAAAATTCATTTTTTTTTAATTCAAAAATTAATTTAGGCCTTTAAAATTCAATATCTTACCCTAGGGACTTAAGAAAAATATTTGGTTTGCTCCTAAATGATTAGAATTCAAAATATGACATTTTGGTGAATTTTAATATTTTTGTGATTTTTATTATTTTTTAATTATTAAAAATATTAAAATAATGATAAAAATCAACTTTTTTAGAAAATTGTAATTTTAATTTTCTTAAATTTCCTGATATCAGAGAAGCTCCAAAACCATTTTTGTGAATTTTTGAAAAGTATTTTGTGAGTTATGAAATTTTAAAGTTTGATTTTATTCATGGGGCTTAATTAACCCATTTGGTGGGGCTAACTAAGTCCAATTAATCTCAAATTTTTATGTAAAGTCCCATTATGCCTAGAGGACAGTGGAGAATAGTTTTCAAGTCAATTTGATGTGGGATTAACCCTAATTAATTAAAGTTCAATTTTGAGTGTTTAGGTCAATTAGAGTTATTCCAAGTGAACTAACTCAAAACCTATTTTTCCTAGGTTCCTCCTGGTCACAAGAAACATCACCAAATTTTCCTAGAATTTATTTTTCAACATGCTAATTATTGGAATTAAAATACTCGAAAACAAGTAACATGAACTTGAAAAATCAATAACTTCTCATAGGATGGCCTCCGACCTTGGAAAATTCGAGGAATGTTCCCAAGTTCGAAGCTTCAAAAGCCCTATGGTCTCATGCCATGATGAATTGCCTATGTAAATGCAGAATTAAAACAATGCAGAGAGTAAATAAATCATTAAAAATAAAATACTTAATGAAATTACTTAATTTCTTTTCCACATTATTCTCCTCTGTTCAGAGCAAGAGGGTATTTTTATTTTATTTTTAGGATTTTTCTACACAAAGTTATGCATTTTTCAAGTTCTGGTAATTAAATAAATAGAAAAATAGCCTATTTTCCTACTTATCCACGTGGCGCCACGCCATCCTCGGCAGCTCCGAAAGGCCACGCGGCGCGCTCTGATTCGGCGCCGCCATCCGACTCAACACTCCAGGGGCCCGCAGTATCGTTCCGTCTCCTCATACGGCTCAATCTGGATCGTCCACCCGCGCGTGTATCAAATGGACGGCATCCGTTCATCATCCCCAAGCCTCCTAGCCCGAGAACCGTCCACACTAAATCCTTAATATCTCACTCAATACTTAATGGATTTTTGTGTTCTTGTGCTCTATGGATTTGTCTTGAAGAGACGAATACATCTATATGGTGATTATGCATTGTAATTAAGGCATTTGAAATGGAGAATCTCCAGAAGCTCGGGATAAAGAGTTAGCTCATACCTTAACTCAGAGAAGTGTGGCTTCAATCTGAGGGTTGTGTCACCTTCGATTGGGTCCAAGCAAGCTCCAGATGAAGTCTCTTGGCGTGGTGAATTTTCTAGGTATGATTTTGACCGAGCCCGATCACAACCTTTGGAGTCTGGAACAGCTGGGTGGTCTGGAGAGGGGGCTTCCATTGGGGAACTCCTTCTCTTGGTCTTGTGTAGGTGTGGGTGAGTTTAATTTGATTTTGGTGGAGAATTTGGGGATATCCTGGTTTTGGGTGGAATTTTGGCTGAGAAATTGGGTTCTGTTGGTGGGGATTATGACAAATTGTCACTGGGGATCAATTGGTCTAAGTGTGGGGAGTAGTCTGGAACAATTTTGGCAGAGTTTCCTTAAGTTTTGTTTCAGCACCTTACTTGGCCGAGAGGAGGGGGTGTTTAAATAGGAGAGACTGGAGGGCCTCCCAGGGGGGTTTAAGGGTTGGGATCAGCTGCTCTGGTGAGGAGAAGAACAATTGCAATGGCCATTTGGAGTGAGGGAGCTCAACAAGGTGGAATTCCAAAATTTGGCTCCTCCCAAGGTCTCGACCATGGTGTTTTCCGACGATCCGAGCGGCCGGCCGTAGGCATGGGTCACCCTCGAGTTCAGGTGAGTCAGGGCTGGAGGTTTGTGCAAGCAATTGGCCAATGTCATGTGTAAAGAGCTTGGATTAAAATGGCATGGGGGAAGGTCAATTTTGGCTTGATTTGGTCCAAGCCATGATTTTGGGTTAGGTTCACCTCCCCATGGCTGATTTGGGCTGAGGGAGGATCATTTGCATCAGCTAGAAAGGGGTGGTGAAGTCCCCATCTAAAGTGATGTGGCTAATCTTGGTTTAGTGTGTAACATGGAAGGGGTTAAAAAGCTTAATGAAGGTTTAAGAAAGGGGGCCCTCCTTTTGCTACTTTGGGTATGTCACATGGCAAACATCCCATGGCTTCATATGGCTTGTACATGGCTTGTCTTTGGCTCACATATGGCTTGGCAAGAGCTTGGTCAACTTTCATGGAAAGGGCTTTAGGAATTTTTGGAAATTTTGGAGTTATTTGATGGGATTTGACATAATACCATTTTTGGTTTGATTTTCATGATGGGTTTAGCACTTAGGGAATGGTATCAATTAAGTGAGGATGAGATGTGATTGTAATGTGGGCTTTAGGATGGGTTTGGGCTTATGAATTTGGTAGGAGTGGGCTTTTAGGAAGGTTTAATGGAGTGGGCCTTTATGTTTAGCAATGGGCTTTTAGATGAAAAATTTTGCAAAGGGCCATGCCAAATAAATGTTGAGTTTAGTTTAAGGATGTGTCTTGAATGATTTGAAGCAAATTTGAGGTTGTTTGGAATTGAATTGGGTTGAATTTGGGTTCATTTGGTAAATGGTCCAATGTAGGTCAAATTGGGCTAATTTGGGCCAATGTTGGGCTAGAGTTGAAATTGATGTAAAATTAATGTTGGGAAATGTTTATGGGAGTGTTTCAAAGAGGTTTTAGCTTTGGTTGGGTTTTGGTTTTGGGACTTGGGCTTATTTGGGTTAGGTTTGGGTTTAGGTCAAAATTGGGCTTTTTGGTTTTGGGTTGAATTTGAGTAGGGTTTGGGTCCAAATTTTGGGCAAATCGTGTTAGTGTTTTTTTTTTGGGGATGTTAGGGAAGGTTTAGAAAAGGTTTAGGGTCAATTGGAGTTGAATTGGTTTGGTTTGGGCTAAGTTTGGGTCATGGGTCCAAATTGGGCTTTAAGGTCAAAAGTGAAATTGGATTCAAATGTCAATAAAATTGGACTTGGATTTAGTCTAGATTGATATTTTGGATATTAAATTGAAGTTTAGAATTGAATTGAACCAAAATTGGGGTCAATTGGGTAGATTTGGTTTGACATTGGGTTCACTTGGGTTAAGAATGGGCTAAATTGGGGGTTTTAGTAAAAGTGGGGTAAATTGACAAAATTGGCCCATGGTGTAGTTGGACAAAATGAAATTGGGAATATTTGGGATTTTCTGGAATTTTCTGGGAATTTTATGAATTTTTGGATCTTTTGGCTAAGAGGGGCATTTTGGGTATTTTGAGGGTATTGGGGGGTATTTTTGGAATTTTTGGTTACGGATGATCAATTTGATTGGTGAGGAAATGTGCAAGGTTAATTTTGGGTAATTTTGGGTGATTTGGAAATTTTGGAGGATTTGGGCAATTTTAAGGGCTTTTGGTAGGTTTGATAGGTGTAGGGTCCCCGGGGTCAAAAATTGAAATTTTGGAAGAATGAAGATTGATCAAATATGAGTGAAATGGAATCACTTTGATTGAGCCATGAAACCATGTTAAGCCTATATGAGCCATGAGAGGACTCATTTGAGTTATTCACTATGTTGTTCCTAACCCTCTTAGCTAGGGGCTTAGGGGTTAAGATCCATCCATATGAATTACCTACATGAATCAAGGAGTCAAGTTGGGTATGGGTGTGGTTTTAGGATTTGGATTGTGTGTGTGAGAGTGTAGAGTATGAGTGTAGTGAGTGTGTAAGTCAACCCTCACCAGACCAAGCCACCCAGGGTGGTCCTAAGGCCAAAGAGTCCTATAGGGAACTCATCCTTTAAACCTTCACTTTTGATCTCAACCCTCTAAGTGATTATGGGTCTACAATCAAGCTTGTGGGGTTTGCAGGGAGACAAGAAGTGGTTTAAATTTCTAAAGGATGGGTCCCAATTCTAGTCCTCTAAGATAGTCAAAGGAAAATCTTAAGGCTAGATCCTAAGCACTAAGAAGGAAGAGAAGACCTCATCAAAAATGAGGTCAACAAATGGACCCCAATAGGTGTGGTGTGCTAACGAAGCACACCGTGCGTATTGGCGTTGACCTAAGAGATCAACAGAACCAAAACAGATGTCCAAGTGACAAACTTAGGACGAAGTGTAAGAAATTTTCACTGGGGAGTATCAGGTAAATCTCCAAGACTGAAGATTCCAGAACTCTCGCTGGGGAAAAAGGAGGAGAATTTCAGATCACAAGATTTCAAGAGATTGGATCTTAGATTCATTTCATTTTCTGTCTCAAGTTTTAATTTTGAGTTTGAATTTCGATTCGAGTTTCAATTTTAATTTTATGTAGAGAAAAGAGCAGGGCTAAGGCCCACCCGAATGCAGTTGTATGCTGAGAAGGAAGTAGGACTGAACCTATTCCAATTGTGTATGCTGAGAAGGATTAGGACTGAGCCTATCCCAAATGCTTCGAGGAAGAATAGGACAAAGCCTATCCGAAATGCGAGTGCTTTAATTTCAATTTCTTGCTGAGAGGGTCAAATTTTGAGATTGCTGAGAAAGGAGTAGGACTGTGCCTATCCCGAGTGCTGAGATTTGCTGAGATGGGAGTAGGGCGGAAGTCTATCCCGAATGCTGAGATTTGCTGAGATGGGAGTAGGGCGGAAGCCTATCCCGAATGTTGAGATTTGCTGAGAGGGGAGTAGGGCGGAAGCCTATCCCGAATGCTGAGATTTGCTGAGAAGGGAGTAGGGCGGAAGCCTATCCCGAATGCTGAGATTGAAATGAGATATGAAACTGTTCCATATCCCATGGGAATCAATCAAAGTCGGATTACTTGGCGAAGGGTACGAACCCATGCCATCCGAATCTAATTGAAAATTCTTCGTGATTCTGAAATCATCTTGAGAGAGGGTTTCAAAGGAAGTCCGGAATAGATCTTGATTTGAAGAAGGATTGGAGGATTTGAAAAGATGGACTTAAACTGGAATTCAATTTGAGCTTTAGATTTGTTTTGTTTGTTCTTTAACTATCCCATTTTTTTTGTTTATTTGGTGTTCATGTAGATTTGAAATTCTTTTTAATGTTTGGATTTTTATGAAGAGAGTTCTTATTTATTTTCCTTTTCTTTTCTGTTCTTTGTTCGAAGTTCATTTAACTTTAATGGCGTTTCCCAGTCAATTTGCACAAAAAGAGGTGATGACAAAATGTGACATGGTCACTTTCATTCCAATCTTGTTGAAGATACATCATACAACTCGATCTAAAATATTTCTCATACAATCCATGACTCAAAATGGGCTATGTATGATTCTTGTTGATCCATCCAAAAAGTATCTGTTAGAAATCCATGTCTGAATAATGAGATACACGGTCAATAACATCACCTTCCAAGCCATCCTTGGCAGGAATGCCGCATGGATGTGCATTGGAGGTGTGCTATTTCCCGTGTAACTCACGACTCGTAAGGCCGGAGACTCTCTAATTCCGGATCCGGTCGGAAGTGGTATGGTGCCTTTCTGTCGTCCATCCTTCTAAATGTGACAGAGATCCGCTCCACTGGTACTCCCGGTATACAATGTTTCACGATGTCTGCTCCATTTCCTTGTAATATCATGACGGAACCTACCGGAAGTGGTATCTCCACCAGTCCTCAGAACTTACTAGGGCCTGCTATCCGGAGGTCAGATCCGAACATGATATTGCTTTGGTTGACGAACGAAATTGTGAAGAAAGGTCTGACAAAGTCGTGGTGGTCTATGTGTGGAGGTATGCAGTCGCCCTTCTAATAAATGTTGATGATGCAACTGTTGGGTATGCAGTCTGCTGGCAGTACCCTCTGTTGACCTCATTTTTGATGAGGTCTTCTCTTCTTCTCTTTAGTACTTAGGATCTAGCCTTAGGCTTTTCCTTTGACTGTCTTAGAGGACTAGAATTGGGACCCACCTTTTAGAAATTCAAACTACTTCTTAACTCCCTGCAAACTCTACAAACTTGACCGTAGACCCCTAATTACCTAGAGGGTTGAAATCAAATGTGGAAGTTTAAAGGATGAGTTCCTATAGGACTCTTTGGCCTTAGGACTGCCCTGGGTGGCCTGGTCTGGTGAAGGGGCTGGCTTACACATACACTACACCTACACACTACACTTATACACTACACCTATACACTACACTTTCACACACCCATACCTAACTTGACCTCCTGACTCATGTAGGTGATTCACATGGATGGTCCTTAACCCCTAAGCCCTTGGCTAAGAGGGTTAGGAACAACATAGTGAATGCCTCAAATGGGTCCCTTCATGACTCATGTGGGCTTGACATGGCTTCATGGCTCAACCAAAATGACTTCTTTCCACTTAAATTCACCTAATCTTCAATTTCCCAAATTTTCAATTTTTGACCCCGGGACCACTACACCGCTAACTTACCCAAAACCCCGAAATTACCCAAATTTCTCAAAATTTCCAAATTATCCAAAATTCTCCAAAATCTTTCCCAAACATTTCCACATCACTTAAATTGATCATCCATACCCAAAAATACCAAAAATTCCAAGAAAACCTCCTAATACCCTCCAAATACCCAAAATACCCCTCTTGACCTAAAAATCCAAAAATTCAGAAAATTCCCAGAAAATTCCAGAAAATCCCAAATATTCCCAATTTCATTTTGTCCTACTACACCATGGGACAATTTTGTCAATTTACCCTATTTTTGTCAAAACCCCCAATTTGGCCCATTTTAACCCAAAGTGAACCCAATGTCAAACCAAACCTACCCAATTGACCCCAATTTTGGTCCAATTCAATTCTAAACTTCAATTCAAAATCCCCAATACCAATCTAGACCAAATTCAAGTCCAATTTGATTGACATTTGGATCCAATCTCACTTTTGGCCTTAAAGCCCAATTTGGACCCATGACCCGAGCCTAACCCAAACTCACCCGATTCAATTCCAATTAACCCCAAATCTTTTCTAAATCTTCCTTAACATTCCCACAAACAAAATACTAACATGATTTGCCCAAAATTTGGACCCAAACCCCACTCAAACTCAACCCAAAGTTAAAAGGCCCTATTTTGACCTAAACCCAAACCTAACCCAAATGAGCCCAAACCCCAAAATCAAAGCCCAACCAAAGTTAAAACCTCTTTGAAACACTCCCATAAACATTTCTCAACATTGATTTTATATCAATTTCAACCCTAGGCCAACATTAGCCCAAGTTAGCCCAATTTGACCTACATAGGCCCACTTACCAAATAAATCCAAATTCAAACCAATTCAACTCCAAATCACACCAAATTGATTCCAAGCCCTTCATAGAACATCCCTAAACCAATTATGACATTTATTTGACAAAGTTCTTCACAAAATCTTTACCCAAATGCCCATCCTAAAATCAAAAAGCCCATTTCCCTTAAACTTTCCTAAAAGCCCACTTCACCACATCCAAAGGCCCAAAATCTACCCTAAAGCCCACATGACATCTCCATTTGTCATCCACTTAATTAAAGCCATTACCTAAGTCCTAAATTCACCATCAAATTATTCCAAATCAAGTTTCATACAAATTTCCATCAAATTACCAAAAATTCTTAAAACCCATTTTCATGAAATTGACCAAACCTTTTCCCAAGCCAAAGGTGAGCCATCCACAAGCCATATGAAGCCATGAAAATTTGGCATGTGACCATGCCATTAATGGCAAAAGGAGGAGGTCCTTTAACCATCTCCTAAAAGTCATTAGCCTTAAGCATGTTTCCCCTTAACCAAGATTTAATCCAAATATTCTTGGATAAGGACATCACCACCTCTTGACCAGCTAGCCTAACGGATCTTCTCAGCCCAAGACCAGCCATGGGGAGGTGAACCCAACCCAAACCAATGGGTTGACCAATTTCAAGCCAAAGTGGCCTCTCCCCCATTCCATTTTAATCCAAACACTTTACACATGTCCAAGCTCAATTGACTTCACCATTGCCAAGCCACGACCTCCACGGTCAAGATGGTGACCCATGCTGCCGGCCGGCCACCCGGATCGCCGGAAAACACCACACCCGAGAGCTCGCATGTGAGCCAACTTTGAAATTCCACCTTGCTCGAGCCGCCCCATGCCCGATGGCCACCATGGTCGTTCTTCCCATGACCGAGCAAGCTGATCCCAACCCTTGGCCATCCCCGGGAGGCTCTCCGACCACCTCTATTTAAACCCCTCACCCTCACGGCCATGGAGGAGAGTTGCACAAACCTTGCCGAAACTCTGCCAAAATTGTTCCAAACCCTTCTCCAACCTTAGAGCAGTTGATCCCCAGTGTCAATTTGCCCTAATCCCCACTGATAAAATCCAATTTCCCAACTGAAATTCCACCCAAAACCAGGACACTTCTCTACAGTGAGCCAATTCCCAAATTGATTGGTTCTACACCTTCACCAGACCAAGGGAAGGTGTCCACCAGCAAAAGCCCATCTCCAGGCCACCCAGTTGCTCCAGCCTCCAAGCTTTATGATCGGGCTTGGTCGAAATCACATCTAGACAATTCACCAGACCAGGAGACTTCATCTGGAGCTTGCTGGGATCCAATCGAAGGTGCAACAACTCTCAGATTGAAGCCACACTTCTACGAGCAAAGGTATGAGCTAATTTTTCATCCCGAGCTTCTAGATATTCTCCATTTCGAATGCTTTAATTTCAATGCATGATAGCCGTATAGATGTGTTCGTCTCTTCAAGACGAATCCATAGAGCACAAGAACATGAAAATCCATTGAGTATCGAGTGAGATCTTAGGGATTTAGTGTGCACGGCTCTCGGGTGAGGACGCTCGGGGACGATGAACGGATACCGTCCATTCAATACACGCGCGGACGAACGGCTCAGATGGCGTCGGACCAGGAGACGGTACGAGAACCGCGGGGCCCGGGCTGCTGACTCAGGTGGCGGCGTCGAATGGGAACGCGACACGCGGCGTTTCGGAGATGCCGAGGATGAGTTGGCGCCGCGTGGATAAATAGAAAATTAGGGTATTTTTTGATTTATTTAATTCCCTAAACTTCAAAAATTCATAACTCTGTGTAGAAAAATCGGAAAAATAAAATAAAAATACCCTCTTGCTCGGTGAACAGAGGAGAATAATGTGGAAAAGAAATCATTTAATTTCACCAACTATTTTATTTTTTATAATTTATTTACTCTCTGCATACTTTTAATTCTCCATGCATGTATACAATTCACCATGGCATGAGAACATAGGGCTTTTGAAGCCTCTGAATTTGGGAACATTCCCTGAATTTTCCAAAGTCAGAGGCCATCCCTATAAAAAGTTATTGATTTTTCAAATTCATGTTGCTGTTTTGAGTATTTTAATTCCAATAAATAGCATGTTGTGAAATAAATTCTAGGAAAATTTGGTGATGTTTCTTATGACTAGAGAACCCTAGGAAAAATAGGTTTTGACTTAGTTCATTTAAAACAACCCTAATTGGCTTAAACACCCAAAATAGGTCTTTAATTAATTAGAGTTAACCATGCATCAAATTGACTTGAAATCAATTCTCCACTGACCTTTAGGATCAGAGGAATCCACAATAAAAGTTTGAGGTCAATTGGACTTGGTTAGCCCCACTAATTGGGTTGATTAAGCCACTTAGCTATTTTAAACTTTAAAAATTCATAACTTTTAAAATACCTTTCAAAAATTCACCAAATTGGTTTTGGAGCCTCTCTGATATCAGGGGAACCTAAGAAAATTAAAATTTCACTTTTCTTAAAAAGTTGATTTTTAATAATATTTTAATATTTTTAATAATTAAAAAATAATAAAAATCACAAAAATAATAAAATTCACCAAAATGTCACATTTTGAATTTTAATCACATAGGAACAAATCCCACATTTTTCTTAGGTCTATTTAGTGAGATATTAAATTTTAAAGCTTTAAGGTAATTTTAGAATTAAAAAATTTATTTTCTAGCATTCTCACTAAAATAATTATAATAAATCATAGAAAAAATCAGAAAATTGCAAAATTTGCTTCTCTCGGTTTCCTTGATATCGGAGAGATTTTTGAAAAATATAAAATTCATTTTTCAACATTTATTTTATTTTTAAATTAATTAACACTCCAAAACTTAAAATAATTATAATAAAAATAATATAATTCAAAAAATCACCAAAATTGGTCCAAGTGGTCCTCTAGTCATTTAGAATGTCTCCTAATTTTCTTAAGGACAGAAACTTTCCCTTGGTCATGTTATTAAATTTTCCTTGAAAATCTCTATTTTCTACCAAAAATAATTTTATAAATAAATTAAATACAGAAAAATCACATTTTCACCTCTCATGTCTTTATTGACATATGAGTAAAGTTACATAAAAATTTCAAGTTCATTTGAGTTCAATTTAGTGAGTTATGAAATTATTAAGCTTAAAGGGTAAAGTGGTAATTAATTTTTTTAACCCTTAATTAAAACTTTAGGTTTAATAAAAAATTAACAAGTAAAATGTTTGATCCTAATCTGATTTGGATGATTGAAATTTAAATAATTAAAGGGTAGAAACCCATTAAACAATTTAAAATGATTAAACTTTAATTAAATAATAGATTAAATTTGGAAGAATAATAAAATTGGAATTATTAAAATAGGGATATTATTAGGAAGAGATTTATTCTTTAATTTAAAAATCCCTAAATTAATTATCTCATTAATATTCAATTTTTAATTAAAATGATAACTCAAATTTAAAATGTTAAAAGACTTAATCATTAAACTAAAATTAAATTATTAAACTCTTTTAAAAAAAATTTCAATTAAAATTAAAAATAAAATTAAATTAAGATTAAATTAAATTAAATAAATTAAATTAAATTAAATTAAATTAAATTAAGATTAAAAAATTAAATTAAATTAAAAATTAAATTAAATTAAATTAAATCAAATTAAATTAAATTAAACAAATTAAATTAAATTAAATCAAATTAAATTAAATTAAACAAATTAAATTAAATTAAATTAAATTAAATTAAATTAAATTAAATTAAATTAAATCAAATTAAATCAAATTAAATTAAATTAAATTAAATTAAATTAAATCAAATTAAATTAAAATTAAATCAAATTAAATTAATTAAACATCAAATCGAAATTAAATTGAGCTATATTGAATTAAATTAAATTAAAACTCAATTAAATTAAATTAAATTGAATTAAATATAACATCACCTAAAACAGAAAGAAATTAAATATAAAGCAACTTGAACACTATTCCAAATTTAAACCCATTAACTTAAATCAAATCATTTGAATACCAATTTAACCTCGAAAGCTTTGGTTATTATAACTCTAAACAGAACATTAAATGAAATGTTACTTCACTTATAGGATATTCAAATGTCCTAGATTCACTGAAGTAAGATAACAACAAAACTTGAATTCTCGGACGATTAATTCATTTATATAATTAAATCCATTTGGACTTAAAACAATCCTAGAAATATTGAAAAGATGTTTAAGATTTGTCTTAAGCACTTCCTCGATATGATAGGACATTTATAAGAACAATTGAATTTAATTATTCTTTGATGAAGAAAATCGTCTTCAAACAAAAACACAAAGAACCTAGACGTCATAGGAAATGACTAGCTATAGGATTAGGAATTTGGTAGAAAACCATAACCCTTCCCTTAGCTTTACCTAGGAACTTGCTTAAATATTCTAATTGTGTTTTAAGTGCGGCTTGGGATGACGGGAAGACCCTCCAGGTACGCTTTTATTTTATTGCAATTTACTTTCTTGCAATTTACATTATTGCAATTTATTTAAGCTGCATTGCACTTACTTTTCTTGCATGATAAACAAGCTGTTGCATGAAAACCCACACCTTTAGGATAGACCACTAAAGCCGAAACCAAAACTAAGTTAAAAGTCATTGCAAGATAAAATTCACCGCCACAACATTTCAAAATATAAAACAACTCAAAATTTAATAACTAACGGAATACAAAACTACAATTACAACTAAATTAAAACGTCTCGTTGGATGATCGGGAATACCTCGGATGATGTAACCTACGTGTTGCTTAACGGGATTTCCCACGGTCTAAATGAAAGTGTGGAACTCATTTAGTTGAGTTTAGCAAATTCATCCGGACTAAGTGAATCCGATAAAAATAATGATGCGGAAGGATGGAGCCAGTGGGATCTTAACCGGTGTCGTTATAATCAACTTTAAGATTTGTTTTAATTAAAACATAAAAAAACACTTGGAAATTAAGATTTTCTCTAAGCCAAAACACTTTTCTCATCCCCGATTTATGACTTCTAAAACTAAACCTCTGCAACAACAAGGAGCTCGGAGCATGATGGGCAGCACGGCCATCGTCATCAGCAAAACCTGAGTCTACTTCAGCAAAACTTTCCTAGAACTAAACAACAAAACCATAGGATTTCGAGGTAATTTGCCTAGTGCAACATAAATCCTCAACTCTTCGTTAGGCATTTGCATTGCAAATTAAGCCCTAACCTGGTTTTAGGATTCCGAGGTAGTCGTTCGATACGACATAAACCCTCACATCTTCGAGGCTATTTGTGTGATTTTATCATACAAATATAAGCCCTAACTAATTAAAATTGGCAAAATCAAAATATTTAAATAAATATTAGGACTTTCCTAAATCCGAAGCCAAACAATAGGATAGTCGGGAAATTACCGAAGTTCGCTTCAAATCCGTGATTTCTCCTACTTTTCTTCCTTTGGATTCACAAAACAAAATGTTCCAAACTTGATCCATTCCCTATTGAAATTCCAAAATTCAATCCCTTGAAAATCTTAAACTTTGAAATTCTTGAGAGCGAAATTATTGATTATTATCGAGAGTTTTCTTAGGTGATTCCCATCACTTAAGATGTAATTAACTATAGGGGCTTGCCCTTATAGAGAATTTTAAAGAACCCGAGTAATATAAACCCTGTTTAATGTTTTCATATTAAGCGGGGATTTTGTCGGCTTATAAAATTGGTTCGCGGACCAAACGGATGTCATGAAATCTTCTAGTTTATTTAATCGAGCCCCACCGTCGAGCGGTGTGTCTATCCTTAGGGATAGATACACGGTTTGTGGTGCGGTGCTCGTTTATATAAACTATTTGGGATGTGAGATCGGTTTAATCTCATATCTTAAAACCTTCAAATTTAAAATTATTTTCAAAATCAAATACTACTTTTCAAATTATTTATTTTAATTAAATTAAAAATTCGCCGACAGCTTCTGTTAGGCGACCCCCCTTTAAAATAACACACAACCTAAAAATATGCCGACACCCTCCACGTTATCATTCTTTTCGTCATTCTTTTAATTATTCTCGGCATTGGATCCACCTCACCGTGACAGAGTATCCCTGGTGGATTTCCTTTTCTGTCCTCTGCAAAGTTATAGCAACATCCGCAATGTATTGTGACTCTTCCTTTCCACGGCATCCATTTACGGGGTTCCGAATAAGTCTTTTCTCTCGGACGACTGCCTCGACCCATATTACGAAGTTCTAGAATGCAATCCACGATCTGCTCGTTGCTCGTACTGCGAGAATACACCTGTGTGTAACTCGAGGCCTTCCAAAATGTTGATTCTTCGCCTCCGATCCTTTCAAAGTATTCGAAAGTCTTCTTCTCGACATTTTGCATTCTTTCTAGTTCATATTCAGGATGATCTGCAGTGACGAGGCCTGTGCGTATTGCGGGATGTATGGCTCAATCCCGTCATGTTCGCCTGCATACCTTGGCTCCTCGGGGATTGTCTCTGTCGGGACATCCTCCGGGGTTGCTTACGTAACAAGGTTCTTCAGATATGGTATCTCTGTCCAGTGTCGAGGCGATCTCTCTGCCTTTGATCTTCTCAGAGTTTCCCTTATCCTTTCTGTTGTTCTTGGAGTTTGTTTTCTTTTTTCAGGTTCCTGATGAACCGGTATCTTTGAAATGTGTGTGTCTGCGAAGGTGGCTAATTCCTCGTGTTGATCTGCTGCTAGTTTAGTCAACATCTTGCGGATACGGCGATTCTTATTCCTTCTTTGAGTAGCAGTGAGCGTAGCTCTCCTCACTTCTTGAATTTACGGGTGAGACGCGACGGGCACCGCCCTCCGCCGTGGCAATTGCCGACTTGATTTTCTTGCTTTCCTCGGTGTTTGTCTTTCTTTTCTTGTTGCTGGATTGGCGCCTTGGGCCACCCATCTTCATTACTATCTGGCTGGCTGGTGTGAAGTCAGAATCAATTTCTATCACTGCTCCATCCTTCATCCTCTTTTCAACGAGTGCGAGACTCACGCCATTTTTAAAGTTTAGGACCAACTTCCCGTTCGACATTTCCCTGCGAAGAAAACAAGGAAAGGATAAGGGGCTGTACTAACAACAAGAACATTAAGAAAGTATTTATCACTGAAGATTCTTATTCACCTATTCCAATTTTAATTTTTAAAGAAAAGCGGGAAAAGATAAAGAAAGATCAGGAAAAAGATTTGATTTGAAAGGAAGGATAAAACTTTATTATTATGATTTTCCCATATTTTATTTTTAGTACATTTTTTCTTATTTTATCCATTTTTATGTTTTTGGGTTCAAACCCAGTCACAAAGTGATTGCCTCACCTATGTTTCTAGGGATAAGACTCTATTTTAGAGGCCACCCTTAGAAATATCAGGTTGTGTAATACTTCTTCAAATATCGTCCATTGATTGGAAGCATTTGTCGTTATCCTTGGCAATTCACAAGTTGGTAGGAGCCTCTCGAGTAGATCGCCTCAACTACGAACGGCCCTTCCCAAGTCGGTTCAAATTTGCCTCCTATCATGCGATGTGCGAGAACAGGTCTTCGAGAACAAGAACTAAGCCACCAACTTTGAAAGTTCTTGGGCGGACCGGTTTATCATGGGCTCGGATCATCTTAGCTTGGTATAGTTCCAAATTTTGTTGCGGCTGCAAGTCTTTTTCCTTCCAAGTTTTCCAGTTCTTCCGGTCGTAATCTGGCTTTTTCTTATGTAGTAATTTTATTTGCAACTCGCGATCTCGAGTGATGGAAGCTGGACTTCCAATGGTAACACTGCCTCGGACCCGTACACTAAAGTATAAGGTGTAGACTGAGTAGGAGTTCTGAAAGTCGTCCTGTAGGTCCATAAGGCTTCTAACAACTTCTTGTGCCAATTTCTCTTGTTGTCATCCAAAATTTTCTTTAAAATTTGAACGAGAGTTTTATTAAAAGCCTCGGCCAAGCCGTTTGCTCTTGGGTAGTAGATTGTTGAGTATCACCAATCGATCCCATGTCTTCTGACAAAATTGTTGATTTTTGTGCTTATGAATGCGAACCCATTATCCGAAATGATTCTGCGCGGTACTCCGAAATGGTAGACGACTTGATTTTTGAAAAACTGTAACACGTGGTGTGCCTTTACTTCTCGTAGTGGACCGTTCACGCCCGTTTAGAAAAATAGTACGTAGCCGCAAGGATGAAGCGATGTCCTCTTGAAGAAGGTGGTTCTATCGGACCCACTATATCTGTGCCCCAACACTCAAATGGCCACGACACAATTGTCGGATGTAGCACATTTGGAGGTTGGTGTAGAACCAATCTGTGCACTTGGCACTGGTGACAACTTTTGGCGATCTTCATGCAATCGATCATCATTGAGGACCAGTAGTACCCTAGTCTTTTAATTTTTATTTTCATTTTCGGACCCGACTGATGAGCGCTACAAAGTCCTGAATGTACTTCTTTGACAATTTCACGAGCCTCGGACCCGCTCAGGCATCTTAACCACATCTGATCAAAAGATCTTCTGTATAATGTATTGTTTATTAATGCGTAAGACAAAGTTCTTTTCTTGATTTGATGAGCTAATGACTTATCGTCTGGTAATTTCCCTGTTTGCAGGTAGTCTATTAGCGGCTGACACCAATCTTCTGTGTTTTCCGTCACTGCTGCAACTGATTCCTCTGCTTTTTCTAATTTCTGTATCATATGCATGTTGAGTCGTGATAGGACCTATCGTCCTCGAGCCGACACTTCAGCCGACTCATCTTGTAAGCGGGCAAATTCTTTTGCAAGGCGAGCTAGCGCATCCGCGAGAGCATTTTCTCTTCACGGGGTCTTGTAGATTGTTACATTTGGAATTTGTTCCAACGGCTTCATGGCATACCGAAAGTATTGCTCGAGTCTTGGCTTTAAGATTCCGTATTGTCCTGCGACCCGTTGAATGATCAAGCGAGAATCTCCGTAGATGTTGATATCACGTTATTCCCATTTGAATGGTCGGTTCTAGTCTCGTTATGAGGGCCTCGTATTCTGCCTCGTTGTTTGTGCACAGCTCTGTTAAATGGTAGGAGTATCTTAACATCCCCGCTCCAGTGTTATAAAGATTAGTCTGATTCCTGCCTTACTTGGCACTATCGTTTACAATTCTTTGTCTTTCTGTGCTGAGGACGCTCAGTCGAAGTATAGTTCCCAACGTCGATCATCAGTGTCTTCTAGGCTCATTATCTGCTCATCTGGCAAGTCGTCGTTGAGAGGCGATTCTGCCGGCAAAGGGTGTGCTGCAAGGAAGTCCGCTGGATTTGTCCCTTTACGGCACGAAGAGGAACGAAAGTTATGTCGCATTGCAATAGTATCATCGACCACCTGGCAAGTCTGTCAGAAAGTGTTGGACGGGTCATCAAATATTGCAACGGGTTAAATTTCGAGATAAGGTTGACCTTATGAGAGAGGATGTAATGCCTGAGTTTTTGTGTGGTGAAGATCAGGGCCAAACAATGCTTCTCAATTGGAGGATACTTTACTTCCGTCGGAATCAGACGACAGCTTAAGTAGTAGAGAGAATTTTCTTTTCCCTCATTGTTGACCTGGGCTAGCAGGGCTCCAAGGGAGTCGTCTAGAGCTGCGGTATAAAGTATCAACGGTCTACCTGAGATTGGGGCTGCTAAGACAGGAGGTTTCATTAAGTATTGTTTAATGTCCTCGAAGGCCCGTTGGCATTTCTCTTCCCAAATGAATTTGGCGTCCTTTTTAACTAATGCCAAGAAGGGCTGACACCTACCTGATAAATTCGAAATAAAGCGTCGAAGATATGCCAGCTTCCCTTGAAAGGATTGTAGTTGTTTTAAGGTTTTGGGAGGCGACATTTCTAAGATAGCTTTAATCTTTTCCGGATCAATTTCAATCCCGCGATGTCTGACAACAAATCCTAAGAATTTCCCGGAGGTGACGCCGAAGGCGCATTTTAAGGGATTCATCTTAAGGTTGTATTGCTTTAGTCGCTCGAAGACAATTCTCAAATCATACAGACTCCCTTCAGTTTTCTTTTGAAGACCACATCGTCCACATAGCACTCGACTTGGTTGTGAATGAGATCATCAAAAATCTTTGTCATTGCTCTTTGATATGTTGCTCCTGTGTTCTTTACCCCGAATGGCATTACTGTGTAGCAATACACTCCGATTGGTGTTCTGAATGCCGTGAGTTTTTCGTCTTCTGGTGCCATCTTTATCTGGTTGTATCCTGAAGATCCATCCATGAAAGAGAATATTTCATGTGTCAAAGCGATGTCGATCATTAACTCTAGAATTGGTAGTGGAAATTCATCCTTCGGACATGCTTTGTTCAAATCTCACGAAATCCACGCGATTCTAATCCGACCATTCTTCTTTCGATCGGTACCACATTGGCTAGCCAAGTCGGGTATTGTTCTTCACGGACAAATTTAGCGTCTATTAGCTTCTTAACTTCAGCTATGACTTGTTGTTCAATTTCCAAATTCATTCTTCTGGAAGCTTGTCTTACTGGAATTGAAGTAGGATCCACTCCTAGCCTGTGAACTGCGACTTCTGGAGCTAATCCTGGCATTTCATCATAACTCCAACCAAACAGTCCTTGAATTCCATTAGTAGCTTGATTATTTCCTCGAAATCTTCTTTATTGAGTAAGGAGCTAACAAAGGTTGGTCTAGGCTTTTCGCTAGGACCTAAGTTAACTTCCATTAACTCATCTATTGTAGATTTGATTTCTTCTTGGAATTCTGGTGGAGTGTCTCCGATTGGTAGATCCTCGAGGTCCTTTGAACCTTCCAAGCAGTCTTCATTAGGTTCGCAAGTGACAACCAAACAAAATTCCGTATCGTCAATTGAACCTACTGTGCCAAATCTGAGACCATGTTTTGAATTGGGAGGCCGACCGGCATTATTCCATAATTTTTCGAAGTGTTGTGATCGGCCTTTTGTCCATTGTCGAGGTAAGACACCACGCTGAATTAAATTTTGAACACAGGGAGAGTACCACTCAAAAGGTAATTCCATTAATTTGGAAGAAGTGACATCTTCAAATTGTACATCGTTTTCAGTATTGGAAGAAGAAGTGCCACGGTAAAATTTGATTGGCTTTGCACCACTGCTATGTACTTCTTTGACCACCATACCCTCGATCTTATTAGACTGGATCGGGGTCAGGGTCTTAGTGTGTGCATAGCGGTTAATCTTCTCGTACATCGATTTGTATTCTTTATTCTTCTCATCTTCGAGAGAAATCTTGAATTGTGGTTTCTTCTGGTTTATTGTAGGTGCTTCTTTCTTAACTTCCTCTTCTTCCTCAGAGCTGTTCTCCCAGTCAACGTTGATCATCGGCTTTTTCACTCCAACTGTCCCAGTGTCTCTTCCACGACCTCGTCCCCGGCCTCGACCTCGGATGCGATTTACGGAGAAACCTTCACCATCTCGCCGTAAGGGAGTGGTGAGTGATCGTTGGACTAGAACTTCGGGTTCTTCATTATCTCGAATTTCTTTTGCTTCATTTGGCACGGTGTTTCCGGAGAAGATTGTTTTCTTCGGAGGTGCATAATAAGCTCGCATCTTCATGGATTCCAATCTCATGTACGGAGAAAGGTTGCAAATCACCTTTAATGCACTGTTCTCCTCCTTCGTAGTATTTTATGCACTGATGCAGAGACGATGGTACCATCCGGTTTTCATGGATCCACTGTCGGCCCAGTAGAGCATTGAACGATGTCTCAGAGTCAATTATGTGGAATTTTGCGGTTGTCTTCGCTAAGTCACCGGTCTTTATTAACAATGTTATTGATCCAAGGGCTCTTTCTCCTTTCTGGTTGAATCCTCTTAGTAACATGTTGTCCGCTTCAAGCTCGCGAGCATCAATTTCCAAGTATGCTAGCGTCCGAAGATTCATTATGTTGATTGATGCTTCTGGATTCACCAATACTCCGGAGAGCGTAAATTTTCCGATCGTGATCGAAATGTACAACGGTCGGTTGTGATCGGTACGTCCCAAGTAGTAGATCACTATCGGTGAAGGTAACACCTCGCTGTTCCTTTAACGAGCAAACCTCGTCTAAGGAATCTCCGGCCATCTGAGTTAAACAAATCTCTGGATCAAGTAAGGCCTTGATCAGAGCTTCCCTCATTTCTTTTGATAAGATGAGAGCGTCGTAGATGCTCAGTTTGGATGGTAGTTTCCTAAGATGGGCTAGCACGTTATAGTCCACTTTGTTACCGTGTGTCTCAGTTTCTTCCCGAATGGGCAATTCTTCTGCTGGGGTTGATTCTTCCTGAACAACCACCTGCTTTCCTTTGTCTTTTGGACCCTTTCTTGGAGGTAGAACCCTTCTGCTCCTTAAATTGACTTCTGTGATTTCTTCTGAATCGGTACTGAGTTTACAGGTGTCTCTTTTTGAATTGGCATGACAAGTTCTTCTGGAATCGCTTTGAAATCTGAAAGCTCTAACTCTATGGTGATTGGAGTTCCTTGGAATTCACAAATAGATTCATTGCTTGTTGAACTTTCGTAGCCTTCTTGATGAATGTCTTCTTTGTCATCGTGATTGTCGAGGTTGTGTATGATTTGAGAATTGTCATTGGTATCGAAATCGGGATCATAATTAGATTGGTTATCGTTAGTTACGTAATCGTTAGAAACAGTCAAAACGTAGCCAACGCCATAACTCTTATCATTATAAGATCCCGCCGGAGCGAGCAAATAATCATACAGAGTCAGAGGTTCGAGGAAATTTTCCCCCGAATTGGAAACAACCATCCTGGGATAAGCAGCCCCTAGTCTATCTTAGGAGCCTCAGTCCTTTCTTCTTCTACGATCTCCTTCTTTTCTATGATTTTTTCTTCCTGGGGCGGTTCTTCAATTGCAAGCGATAGCGCCAGCTTGACAGGCTTCAAACTCCGAGTTGAAGTGTGCGCCGAAGCGGTTTGGATGCTAACCAAAGTTTTCTTCGATGACTTCGTCCAAGCGGTACTCCATCCATCATCGGTCGTGTAAGGGTCTATCGAAACAATGGGATCCGTTGAAATAACATTGACAGAACCTCCTTTCTGGGGTTCTTTCATGTATTCCTTCGGGATCGTTATGTTCCCCTTTCGGAGATTGTTGTCAAGCCAACTTTTGAAGGTGATGCAATCCTCTATCTTATGTCCAAGCATCTGGTGGTAAGGGCAGTAGTTGGGATGGTCTTTCTTGTTGACTTCCTCCGGCTTCTTGGGTTCTGGTAGTTGAAAATTCGAAGTCTTCATCAAACTGCGGAACATCTTTGGCACTGCCTCATTCTTGAATGGATATTCTCTATTTATAAGCTCCTTTAATGTACGCTGTGGGCGAGGCAGTTGTTCATATTGTTGGGTTGGCTGATAACCGGGTTGAGGTTGTTGGTAGTTCTGTTGAGGTTGTTGATACGTGGTCGCACTGCTTCCGTCGTATTTGTATTGCCGTTGCCTTTATCGACTGCCGCGACGATCCCAAATTTCTTTTCAAATGTCTTCACAGGCTTCTGTTTGTCTGTTTTGTCGACGAAACTTAATTGTTTCTCTTCCTCTTGCAAGCTTCCGGCCTTGCTTAACAACTTCTCGAAAGTCTTAATCGTAAATCCCTTAAGGAGAAGTGCTATCGGGCCATGAATGATTTTAAGCAAGATACGGACTGCATGCTGCTCTTGTAGCTATGGCTCACACTTCATGCTTAGATTTCTCCATCAAAGTATGTAGTCCACTAAAGTTTCGTTCGGTTTCTGTTTCTCTACCACTAACTCACCGATGGTGATATGGTGCTGAGCTCCGACAAACCGTTTCACGAAGAGGTTCTCTAATTCTGAAAATGTCTTTACCGAACCGTTCGGTAACTCTGCGTACCAATCGAAGGAGATCCCTGACAGGCTGCTGAAGAATTGTCGGAAAAGTAAGGCGTCACTTCCACCGGCGTTGCAACAACAAGCGCGAAAATGTGCAACATGCTGTCGAGTGTTTCCGGTACCATCAAAAGTCTTGAACAGAGGTGGTACGAAGCCTTTTGGGTATTGTACTGCATCAAATTCTTCGGGGTAAGGTCTACCAATCTGAATAGATGCTCTGCTCTTAGACTATGCTAAGGCTTCTCGCACCTGCTGTTCCACCATGTTCTTGATGTCCTTCTCTGGAATCATATTTTGGGTAGAATCTTTCTTCGGCTGATCGTCTCCGTTAACGGATGTAATTTCTTTTCCCCCGTCTGTAATATTAATAACTTCTGGAGGCGTTTCTCTTGGGGGTTGAACCTGACTCTGAAGAGTGGCTAGTGCTGCAGCCATCTCTTCCATCCTTTTTGCCATTTGAGAGATTGTATCATCTTTTTCTCGAATTTGTGCTCTTAATGCTTCCGGTTCATCTCTCTCCGCAGTTGCTAGGGGCACCTTGCGAAGTCGACGATTCTCATTTCTCAACCATGTTGATCTCCACATATTCGTCATCCATGAACTCCGACGAGTCAACTTCATCTCCGAACTTTTCTTCTCTTTCTCTTGCTAATCGTTGAATGTCGTTTCTTAGCTTTTCCATAGCGTCCTCCAATGGTCTTTTTCGTACGGTTTCGCAGTTATCATGCGATGGCTGTTGGATTTCTTTCTTGGGAGTCCATTTCATTGTAATGGCGCTCTCTTCAGACTCGAGTCTCCTGACGAGACTTTCCTTTTACAGTCGTTGTTTTGGTCTTAATTGGCCAGTAGTAGGATGCCATACCATCCTTCTAGTAGCAGAATGCCTAGGACCGGATGGTCTGTCGGCTGAATGCTGGAAGGTGGTATCCTCCCTGATCTGTAAACCTGAAACAACAACAGGTGGGCTAGCTTTTATCTTCTTATTCGGCTTTTCTGTGGCGCTAACGGGTTCTACTCACGGCCCAAGACGGGACTTGGCTGGCACCCGCCCTATTCTTCTTAAAATCTCTGATACAGGACATCTCTCTTTCTTTGCTACCTTCTCTATCACAGTCTGTAGTTGGGCAAATGGTGTAATCCTAGCCCTTTTCTTTCGGCTGTCTCTATAGTATGCGGGTCGAGGTAATGTAGAAGCAATCTTGCGGACATTTTCCTCGTCAGCTGCGGCGGAGAGGGGATGGAATCTACTTCCTTCCAAAAGCGGTGTATACTCAGGCGAGTGGTATGTACTCAGGTAGTGGTGTGTACTCGGGGATTTCTTCCAAGAAAGCAACTTCGAGCGGCTACGGCCTTTCGGCAATCTTTCTACCTCTCGTTTCTTCTCCGAGTCCGTGTTAGGGGTGTAACCCTCGAGCTGGACCCAATTTCGAAAACGGAAGGTCTCGCACGGAGATCCGTACCCTCCACGGTAACATGCTCGTTACAAATTTGAATTTCCTTCCCCTTCGGTTTGGCGAAAGCCGGGGTAGGTGCGGAGACGACTAGCCGGTGGGGGTAGAGATAACGGTCCTCCATGGACGGTAGTATTCCTCTCGAGTTGGAACCCTTTACGGGGAGGGAACTCTTGAGTTGTCTTGAGGTTGAACTCGATCAAAGGTCTTTCAGTTTCAGGCACTTTGTCTGTAAGTGTGAAAAGGGTAACGTCAGTGATCTTGACATTTGTGTTCTCGAATCCTTGCCGAAACGGATGATCCCATTGTCGGGCAGCTCATCCTTGTAAACGGCGAAGTCCGATCCATTGGTGAAGGAGAAAATCAGCTTTGGGGCGGACATTTTTTGCAAGGTAGATTCTGATTGTCAGTCCCAAGTTATGCTTCTTCTCATCAGGACGAAAAGAAATGAATCGAAAAGAGTCCGAACACATTTTTGTACATGTATTTATAAAAAGGAGTTATTTGTTAAAAGAGTCATTCATTAAAGGGCTTGTTTATTAGGAACGAAATGTTCAAAGGTGTAGAGAAGGTAAGGAATCTGATTCAGAATTGGAAAAGAAGAGAAAGTCTTATGCAAGACTTCTCGACTCAAAGGATCGCTCCTAAACTAACACCTGTCGGGGTCCACCCCACCTCGGAAAAGAGGTAAAAGGATCTCGGAACCTCTCCGTTTAGGGGTGTCTAAACAGTGGCTCCTAAATCTGAGAGGAGTTGATTATACTAGTTCAAGACAGAAATGAACGGGGTATTCCAACGGAAGAATGGTAGTTTGGTCAACTAGGGGCATGGGCTCACTACCGATTTATGAAAGCAAAGCCATCTGATTAAAATGGAGAGATGAACTACTCCCCAGTGGAGTCGCCAGAAGTTGTCGGCATATTTTTAGGTTATGTGTGTTGTATTTTGAAAAGGGGTCGCCTACAGAAATTATCGGCGAATTTTAGATTTTAAATTTAATTTAAATATGTATATATGGTTTAGAAAATATTATTTGATTTTGAAAATAATTTTAAGATATGAAATCAAACCGATCTCACATCCCAAATAGTTTATATAAACGAGCACCGCATCACAAACCATGTATCTATCCCGAAGAATAGACACACTGCTTGATGATGGGGCTCGGTTAAATAAACTAGGAGATTTGTGACATCCGTTTGGTCTGCAAACCAATTTTATAAGTCGACAAATTCCCCTTCTTAATATAAATGAATTAAGCAGGGTTTATATTACCTGGGTTCTTAAAGTTCCCTATAAGGGCAAGCCCCTATAGTTAATTACATCTTAAATGACGGGAATCATTTAAGAAAACTCTCGATAATGATCGAGTGGTTTTGTTCTCAAGAATTTCAAAGTTTGAGGTTTTCAAAAGATTGGATTTTTGAAATTCAAAAGGGAATGACTCAAAATTTGGAACAATTTATTTTTGAGGATCCAAAGGAAGAGAAGTAGGAGAAGCTGAGAATCCAAGAAGAATCTTGGCAACTTCCCAAACTATCCTATTGTTTGGCTCGGTTTTAAGAAAATCCTAATATTATTTGATATTTCAATTTTTGCCAATTTTAATTAATTAGGACTTATATTCGTATGACATAATCATACAATCAGCCTAGAAAATGTGAGGGTTTATGTCGTACCAAACGACTACCTCGGAGTCCTAAGACTGGTTAGGGCTTAATTTACATAACATAATTATGCAAATGCCTAACAAAGAGTTGAGGATTTATGTTGCACTAGGAAAACTACCTCGAAATCCTATGGCTTTGTTGTTTAAAACTAAGAAAGTTTAGTTGATGTAGATCCGAGTTTTGCTGATGACGATGGTCGTGCTACCCACCATGCTCCGAGCTCCTTGTTGTTGCAGAGGTTTAGTTTTAGAAGTCATAAATCAGGAGATGAGAGAAGTGTTTTGATTTAGAGAAAATCTTAAAATCCAAGTGTTTTTTTAATGTTTTAATTAAAACAAATCTTAAAGTTGTTTAAACAGAACCGATTAAGATCCCACGGTTCCGTCATCCCGACACCGTTATTTTCATCGAATTCACTTAGTCCAGATGAATTTGCTAAACTCAACTGAATGAGTTCTACACTTTCATTTAGACCGTGGGAAATCCCGTTAGCAACACGTGGGTTACATCATTCGAGGTATTCCCGATCATTCAACGAGACGTTTTAATTTAGTTGCAATTGTAGTTTTGTTGTTCTGTTTGTGATTAAATTTTGAGTTGTTTTATATTTTTAAATGTTGTGGCAGTGATTTTTATCTTGCGGTGTCTTTTAATTTAGTTTTGGTTTCAGTTTTAGGGACTACCCTAAAGGTTTTGGTTTTCATGCAACTGTTGTTTATCATGCAAGAAAAGAAAGTGCAATGCGATTAATTAAATTGCGAGAAGGTAAATTGCAATAAAATAAAAGCGTACCTGGAGGGTCTTCCCGTCATCCCAAGCTGCACTTGAAACACATGTTAGAGCATTTATGTATTTATAGAAATTACCTAGGTAAGGGCAAGGTTTCTGGTTTCTACCAAGATCCTAATTCTATAGCTAGTCATTCCTATGACGTCTAGGTTTTCAATTTTGTTTATGGATGATTTCCTGCACCAAAGAATAATTAAGTTCAATTGTTCTTATAAAACACCTCGTCATATTGAGGAAGCGCTTAAGACGAATCTTAAACATCTTTTCAATATTGCTGGAATTGTTCTATGTCCAAATGGATTTAATTAATCAGGTGAAGTAATCATCTGAGGTTTAATTAAGTTCTGTTCTTTTGCTCAGTGAACTAGGATGTTTGAATATCCTATGAATGAGGTGACACTTCACTAAATACTCCACTTAGGAGTTATGATAACAAGAGCTTTTAAGGGCAAATTGATATTTAAGTGATTTGTGATTTAATTTAATTTTAATTAATGGGTTTAAGTTTAGAATAGTGTTCAAGTTGTTTTAGATTTATTTTGAATTCTTTATGTCTTAAGTGATATTATATTTAATTTAATTTAATTTAATTTAATTTAATTTAATTTAATTTAATTTGGTTTAGTTTAATTCTAATTTAATTTAATTTTATTTTTAATTAAATTAAATTAAATTTAATATGTTTTAATTTAACTTAATTTAACTTGAATTTACTTTGATTTAATTGTTATTTAATTTAATTTTAATTTGATTTAATTTTTTTTTATTTTTAATGTTTTTAAAGATGATTTAATTTAATTTTTAAAGTATTAATTTAATTGAAATTTTGATTTAATTTAGTTTAAATGTTTTAATTTTAATTTAATTTAATGATTAAGTCTTTTAGTATTTTAAATCTTGAGTTGGGATTATCATTTTAATTGGGAATTAAATATTATTGAAGTGATTAATTTAGGGACTCTTAAATTAAGGAATAAATGTCTTCTTAATAATATCCCTATTTTAATAATTTCAATTTTTTTTATTAATCTTCCAAATTTAATTAATTAATTGATTAAGGTTTACTTTAATTAATCTTAAAAATGATTGATGGGTCTCTACCCTTTAATTATTTAAATTTCAATCATCCAAATCAGATTAGGATCAAATATTTTACTCTCTCATTTTATTAAGCCTAAAGTTTTAATTAAGGGTTAAAATTTTAATTCCCATTTTGCCCTTCAAGCTTAATAATTCCATAACTCACTAAATTGAGCTTAAATGAATTTGAAATTTTTATGTGACTTCACTCACATGTCAATTAAGACATTAGAGGAGAAAATGTGATTTTTCTATATTTAATTTATTTATATAATTATTTTTTGTGGAAAATAGAGATTTTCAAGGAAAATTCAATAAGATGACCAAGGGAATTTTTCTATTCTTAAGAAAATTATGGGGCATTCATAATGACTAGAGGACCACTTGGAGTAATTTTGGTGATTTTTTGAATTATATTTTATTTATTAGAATTATTTTCAGTTTTGGAGTATTAATTAATTTAAAAATAAAATAATGGTTGAAAAATGAATTTTATATTTTTTAAAAATCTCTCTGATATCAGGGAAACCAGAAAACCAATTTTTATAATTTTCTGATTTTTATTTGATTTATTAGAATTATTTTAGGGAATGTTAAGAAAATTCATTTTTTTTAATTCAAAAATTAATTTAGGCCTTTAAAATTCAATATCTTACCCTAGGGACTTAAGAAAAATATTTGGTTTGCTCCTAAATGATTACAATTCAAAATATGACATTTTGGTGATTTTTAATATTTTTGTGATTTTTATTATTTTTTAATTATTAAAAATATTAAAATAATGATAAAAATCAACCTTTTTAGAAAATTGTAATTTTAATTTTCTTAAATTTCCCTGATATCAGAGAAGCTCCAAAATCATTTTTGTAAATTTTTGAAAAGTATTTTGTGAGTTATGAATTTTTAAAGTTTGATTTTATTCATGGGGCTTAATTAACCCATTTGGTGGGGCTAACTAAGTCCAATTGATCTCAAATTTTTATGTAAAGTCCCACTATCCCTAGAGGACAGTGGAGAATAGTTTTCAAGTCAATTTGATGTGGGATTAACCCTAATTAATTAAAGTTCAATTTTGAGTGTTTAGGTCAATTAGAGTTATTCCAAGTGAACTAACTCAAAACCTATTTTTCCTAAGTTCCTCTGGTCACAAGAAACATCACCAAATTTTCCTAGAATTTATTTTTCAACATGCTAATTATTGGAATTAAAATACTCAAAACAGTAACATGAACTTGAAAAATCAATAACTTCTCATAGGGATGGCCTCCGACCTTGGAAAATTCAGGGAATGTTCCCAAGTTCAGAAGCTTCAAAAGCCCTATGGTCTCATGCCATGATGAATTGCCTATGTAAATGGAGAATTAAAACAATGCAGAGAGTAAATAAATCATTAAAAATAAAATACTTAATGAAATTACTTGATTTCTTTTCCATATTACTCTCCTCTGTTCACTGAGCAAGAGGGTATTTTTATTTTATTTTTAGGATTTTTCTACACAAAGTTATGCATTTTTCAAGTTCTGGTAATTAAATAAATAGAAAAATAGCCTATTTTCCTACTTATCCACGCAGCGCCACGCCATCCTCGGCAGCTCCGAAAGGCCACGCGGCGAGCTCTGATTCGGCGCCGCCATCCGACTCAACGCTCCAAGGGCCCGCAGTATCATTCCGTCTCCTCATACGGCTCAATCTGGATCGTCCACCCGCGCGTGTATCAAATGGACGACATCCGTTCATCGTCCCCAAGCCTCCTAGCCCGAGAACCGTCCACACTAAATCCCTAATATCTCACTCAATACTTAATGGATTTTTGTGTTCTTGTGCTCTATGGATTCGTCTTGAAGAGACGAATACATCTATACAGTGATCATGCATTGAAATTAAGGCATTTGAAATGGAGAATCTCCAGAAGCTCGGGATAAAGAGTTAGCTCATACCTTAACTCAGAGAAGTGTGGCTTCAATCTGAGGGTTGTGTCACCTTCGATTGGGTCCAAGAAAGCTCCAGATGAAGTCTCTTGGCTTGGTGAATTGTCTAGGTATGATTTTGACCAAGCCCAATCACAACCTTCGGAGTCTGGAACAGCTGGGTGGTCTGGAGAGGGGGCTTCCACTGGGGAACTCCTTCTCTTGGTCTTGTGCAGGTGTGGGTTAGTTTAATTTGATTTTGGTGGAGAATTTGGGGATGTCCTGGTTTTGGGTAGAATTTTGGCTGAGAAATTGAGTTCTGTTGGTGGGGATTATGGCAAATTGTCACTGGGGATCAATTGCTCTAAGTGTGGAGAGAGGTCTGGAGCAATTTTGGTAGGGTTTCAGTAAGTTCTGGTTCAGCACCTTACTTGGCCGAGAGGAGGGGTGTTTAAATAGGAGAGGCTGGAGGGCCTCCCGGGGGGTTTAAGGGTTGGGATCGAGTTTGCTCCGGTGAGGAGAAGAATAGGCTGCAATGGCCATTTGGAGTGAGGGAGCTCGGCGAAGGTGGAATTCAAAATTTGGCTCCTCCCAAGGTCTCGGCCATGGTGTTTTCTGGCGATCCAGGAGGCTGGCTGGCAGGCATGGGTCACCCTCAGGTTCAGGTGAGTCGGGGCTGGAGGTTTGTGCAAGCAATTGGCCAACGCCATGTGTAAATAGCTTGGATTAAACGGCATGGGGGAAGGTTAATTTTGGCTTGATTTGGTCCAAGCCATGATTTTGGGTTAGGTTCACCTCCCCATGGATGATTTGGGCTGAGGGAGGATCATTTGCATCAGCTAGAAAGGGGTGGTGAAGTCCCCATCTAAAGTGATGTGGCTAATCTTGGTTTAGTGTGTAACATGGAAGGGGTTAAAAAGCTTAATGAAGGTTTAAGAAAAGGGGGCCCTCCTTTTGCTACTTTGGGTATGGTCACATGCCAAACATCCCATGGCCTCATATGGCTTGTACATGGCTTGTCTTTGGCTCACATATGGCTTGGCAAGAGCTTGGTCAACTTTCATGGAAAGGGCTTTAGGAATTTTTGGAAATTTTGGAGTTATTTGATGGGATTTGGCATAATATAATTTTTGGTTTGATTTTCATGATGGGTTTAGCACTTAGGGAATGATATAAATTAAGTGAGGATGAGATGTGATTATAATGTGGGCTTTAGGATGGGTTTGGGCATATGAATTTGGTAGGAGTGGGCTTTTAGGAAGGTTTAATGGAGTGGGCCTTTATGTTTATCAATGGGCTTTTAGATGAAAAAATTTGCAAAGGGCCATGCCAATTAAATGTTGAGTTTAGTTTAAGGATGTGTCTTGAATGATTTGAAGCAAATTTGAGGTAGTTTGGAATTGAATTGGGTTGAATTTGGGTTCATTTCGTAAATGGGCCAATGTAGGTCAAATTAGGCTAATTTGGGCCAATGTTGGGCTAGAGTTGAAATTGATGTACAATTAATGTTGAGAAATGTTTATGGGAGTGTTCCAAAGATGTTTTAACTTTAGTTGGGGTTTGTTTTTGGGACATGGGCTTATTTGGGTTAGGTTTGGGTTTAGGTCAAAATTGGGCTTTTTGGTTTTGGGTTGAATTTGAGTGGGGTTTGGGTCCAAATTTTGGGTAAATCATGTTAGTGTTTTGTTTGTGGGGATGTTAGGGAAGGTTTAGAAAAGGTTTAGGGTCAATTGGAGTTGAATTGGTTTGGTTTGGGCTAAGTTTGGGTCATGGGTGATTTGGAAATTTTGGAGGATTTGGGCAATTTTAAGGGCTTTTGGTAGGTTTGATAGGTGTAGGGTCCCCGAGGTCAAAAATTGAAATTTTGGAAGATTGAAGATTGATCAAATATGAGTGAAATGGAATCACTTTGATTGAGCCATGAAGCCATGTTAAGCCTATATGAGCCATGAGAGGACTCATTTGAGGCATTCACTATGTTGTTCCTAACCCTCTTAGCCAGGGGCTTAGGGGTTAAGGTCCATCCATATGAATTACCTACATGAATCAAGGAGTCAAGTTGGGTATGGGTGTGGTTTTAGGATTTGGATTGTGTGTGTGAGAGTGTAGAGTATGAGTGTAGTGAGTGTGTAAGTCAACCCTCATCAGACCAAGCCACCCAGGGTGGTCCTAAGGCCAAAGAGTCCTAAAGGGAACTCATCCTTTAAACCTTCACTTTTGATCTCAACCCTCTAGGTGATTAGGGGTCTACAATCAAGCTTGTGGGGTTTGTAGGGAGACAAGAAGTGGTTTAAATTTCTAAATGATGAGTCCCAATTCTAGTCCTCTAAGATAGTCAAAGGAAAAGCTTAAGGCTAGATCCTAAGCACTAAAGAGGGAAGAGAAGACCTCATCAAAAATGAGGTCAACAATGCTTTAAGTGTTACATCTTCTAGAGCCATCTTGATTTGGTTGTAACCTAAAGATCCATCCATGAATAAGAAAATCTTGTGCATCGATGCAATATCCACCATTAATTCTTGTATCAGAAACAAGAACTCAACCTCTGGACATGCCTTGTTTACACCCCTAAAGTTGACACATACTCATATCTGTCTATTCTTCTTCTTAACCGGTACAACATTAGCTAACCATGTGGGGTATTGCTCTTCCAGCACAAATTTAGCATCTATCAATTTCATCACCTCGGTTGTGACTTGTTGTTTTATATCGAGGAGCATTCTTTGGTGAGCTTGTTTAACTGGTGTCATTATTTGATCCACTCTGAGTCGGTGAACCACAACTTTTGGAGACAAACCTAGCAATTCATCGTAACACCAAGCGGAACAATCCTTGAATTCCAATAGTAGCTTGATCAAATTTACAGATTCTTCTCCATTGAGTAGAGAGCTTATAAAAGTAGGTCAGGGCTGCTCCTCAGTCCCAAGATTGATTTCCTTTAATTTGTTGACTATAGCTTTGATTTCTTCTTCGAGTTCTAATGAAGCACCTTTTATTGGCTGATCTTCATAATTATCTCTAATGTCAAAGCTATGTTCTTCTAATTGGCTAGTAACAACCATGCAAAATCATGAGTCATTGACTGGTCCTATCATACCGAATTCGAGACCCTCTTTTAATTTGAGAGTTCCACTTTTAGTTTTCCACAATTTTTTTAAAATTTGCAACTTACTCTTTGACATTTTTCTTGGCACATAACCTTATTGAATTATTTTTGTACCCAATGAGAAAAGTAACCAAATGGTATTTCTATTAATTCATTAGAATTGTCTTCTTCCAAATTTATACAAGTTTTAGAAGTATAGGGAGATACACAGTAGAACTTCATCGATTTGAAAATACCACTATGGACTTCCTTGAATTCCATGCACTCGATCTTCTGAGGGTGGATCAGAGTTAGGGTCATGTCTTGAATGTAATGGTTGATCTAATTGTACATCAACTCACATTCACTTTTCTATTTATCCTCAAAAGAAATATCGAACTGAGGCTTCTTCTGGTTTATAGTTATCATTTCTTTATCGAATTTATCTTCCTTAAAGATTCCTTCTATGTCAAAGCTGATGGTTGGCTTTTTCCTTTCAACAATCTTATGAGTTCTTCCATGCCCGAATTCCCGTTCTCGATCTCGGAAATGGGTGGGCTAAAATAACCCCCACCGACTCGTTGTACTGGAATAGTAGGAGATCGTTGAAGCAGAGTTGAATGGTCCAACTTTTATGATCCTTTTGATTATTTAGTCTTATTTGGAGTGATTTCTATTGAAAAAACTATTTTATTTAGGGGATCATAGTAGGCGGCGTCCTCGTGGATGCCTACTTCATGTATTAAGAATAGCTATAAATCTCCCTTAATGCAGTGCTCTTGTCCATCCTTATAATTCTTGATACACTGATCTAGTGAAGATGAGACCATATTGTATTCATGAAGCCACGAGTGACCAAGTAAAGTGTTGAACAAAGTGTCCACATCGATTACATAAAATTTTACAGTTGTTATAAGATCTCTAACTTTCATTAGTAGTGTAGTCAATCTAAGCGCTCTTTCACTCTTCTAGTTGAATCCTCTTAACATCATTTTATCTAAAGTGAGTTCTTATGCATCGATGTCCAAGTATGCTAAGTCCATAAACACATTATATTGAGTGATGCTCCTGGATCTACCAAAACTTTGGAAAGTACAAATCTGCCGACTTTGACAGAGATGTAGAGTGGTCTGTTGTGGTCGACAGTACCAAGTAGCAAGTCTTCATCTATGAATGTTACGCCAGGCTATTTATTCAAAGTAAAAAATTCATTCGAGAATGTGCTAGCCAGTTGTGCTAAGCAATTTTTTGGATCAAATAGAGCCTTGATCAGATTTTCTCTCATCCCCTTCGACAAGATGAAAACATTGTAGATTCTCAATTTGGCTAGCAAATTCCTAAGATAAGCTAGTACATTGTAATCCACTTTATTTGAATCTCAAATTTCTTCTCAAATGTGTGTTTCTTCGATCGGTGGAGTCGGCTCCTCTTGAATAACTACATTCTTTCCTTAGTCCATCGGATTTCTTCTCGAGGGTAACACCCGTCCACTCCTTAGATTCACTTCTATGATTTCTTTGACATCCGGACTCAGAGGTCATCCTGATGTTGTAACTATTTCTTTTGGTTATGAATCTGACCAATCCGTGTTTATGGAAATTAGTGTTCCGTTGCACTTGAGGACCGGCTCCTCGCTTTCTACACTATCATAGCCTATATTGTCGATGTTCTTGTTATTTTTTCATTACTTTTGTCGAGGTTAAGAATGATTTAAAGATCATTTAGAGAATCAAATTTGGGGTTAGATGGGTCGTGATCAGCTACGTCATCACTAGAGGCAGTTATAATGTAGCTAAAATCATCACTCTTATAATTATAACACCACGGAGGGGTGAAGCGGAAATTATACAGAGTTAACGGTTTGAGGTATTTCTCCCCCAAATTCGAGACAATCAATTTAATAGGGGTAGCCCTTATCCTATCCTTTGAGCTATCAATCTTCACTCCATCTACGATCTCCTTCTTCTGGATCCTCTATTATGGCAGTTTCTCTGGATTGATCTCCATCTTTGGCTTGGGAGGTAGCTAACTCTATGCAGCGGCTTTCTCCAAAGAGGTTTGTATCTAATCCAATATCTTCTTGGAGAATCTCATCCAGACTATGCTCCATTCATCTCTACCAGCATATGGATCTTTCGGATAGAAAGGTTCAGCTAACATAATATTTATGGAACCTTATTCAAGTTCTTTTAAATATTCTTTTGGTATTGTTATGTTTCCATCTTTATAGTTCCTCTTGAGCCAATCCTTAAAGTTGAAGCAATTCTCTATGACATGTCCAAGTAACCTACAGTATATGCAGTAATTGGGCTAATCCTTCAGGTTGACTTCTTCCAATTTCTTTGGCTCAGTCAACTTGAACTCTGGTTTCTTTATCATATTCTGGAACATCTTTGCCATGATGTCATCTTTGAAGGAGTAATTCTTGTTTAGCCTAGCTGCTATCGTCGGACCCTGTCTTCAGTCAGGTTAGTATGACCTCTGTTGAAAAGACTGCTGACTCGACTGATTGTGTTTTTGACTGTACTGTTGAGGCTGAGCATACTACAGTGAAGGCTGACTGTCCTGTGATGAATGTTGCTCTGTTTGAATCCTCATCGGCAGCTACACCTTTTCGACCCATGCCACTACTAAAATCTTTTCTCAAATGCTTTGACCGGCCTAAACTTTTATGTCTTTTCCACAAGCTCCATATGTTTAACTTCTTCCTATAAACTTCTGGCCATACTGAGTAATTCTTCAAAGAATTAATAGGGAGACCCTTGAGCATAAAGCTACTAGACCGTGGATACTCTTGAATTGTATCTTGATTGCATGTTGTTCATGTAGGGGAGGCTCGTACTTCATGCTAAGGTTTCTCAATCTCACAATGTAATCCACTAAGTTCTCGTTAGCTTTTTTCCATTTCACTATGAGATCTCCTATGGTGACATGGTGCTGTGCTTCGGCAAATCTCTATACGAACATGTTTTCCAAATCTGTAAAAGTCTTGATCAATATGTTGGACAAATCTGCATACCAATCAAACGCTAGACTGCTGACAAACTCTCTGAACAACAATGCTTCATTCCCTCCTGTATTACAGCATCTTGCTCTGCAATGGGTGACGTGTTCTCAAGAATATTCGGTCAGATCAAATGTCTTGAGAGTAGGGGACACAAAGCTTTTGGGGTAAGGCACTTCATCGAACTCCTCTGGGTAGGGTCTACCCTTTGAAACTGATGGACCTCATCTAGATTGGGTGGTCATGGCGGCAGCCATTTCCTCTAGTTTCTTTTCCTTCAAACTTATCTGTGCATATCTTATCAAAATGGCCCTCTGAAACTCTTCTGTGGCATTCTCCTCAGATGGTGGAGCATCGCGCACATATGATGTGGCCCTGGTTTCAACAACATTAACCTCCATGAACTCTTCCTCCATGTAATCCGAAAGGTAGTACTCTTCATCGTAGATGTTTAATCCTTTCTCTCTTGCTAATTAAGAAATATTAGCTTGAAGCTTGTGGACTTTATCATCGACTTCTTTATCTTTTATCCATTTCCCATCTACAGGCTTTCCATGATGGTCACCTCTTTTTACAACTGCCTTTGAAGCAACTGCAGTAGTGGCAACATGAACATCAGACTCATGCAGTCCTCTCAGAACTTACTGGTGTAGAAACCTTTGGTACCAACACCTTCCTCTTAAAATTCGACTCCTTGAGATGGAGTGTCTCGGCGGGGTCATCAAAGTGTAGAGGAGAAGTGTGCTCCCTAGGGTGCAGACCTGGTACAGAGGTAAACAATCCTCTCTTACTATTCCTTTATGGGAGTTCATTATAATCTTTGATAGATGTTACTCTAAAAAACAACCAACAATTAACTGATCTTCTCTTTGTGTGTGTATGAGTGACGGTAGTAGTATCTGTTGCGGTGGTAGCAGTATCGACATGTTTATCTAAGTTGAGCTAAACTAGAATACGGTTTGATGATGCTTCAGAAAAATTTTGTACTGGACGATTTTGTCTTTCCTTCCTTATAATCTCATTCTTCCTTTTTGGGGATACTAAACATCCCATTCTCTTGAGCAATTTGGCAACTGAACATCCTTCCTTATCGGCCAGCCTATGGAACACAGTATGGCCTCAAGTGTTCGGTGTGGGCTTCTCCCTCACCTTATCATGACCATGGGGTAGTGACAAAGTAGTGGCAATTCTGTGGAGGCTTTCATCTCTATTAGTTACCTTTAATGGATGGAACCTACTCCCTCGAAGGAGCAGAGTGGTCTTTGGTACACTAAGTTCCTTCTGCTGAGGAATCTCATCAATAACTGGTAGACTTAAAGGTTAAGCCGTGATGGATTTCAGGTTATAGCGGTTGTAGTTCCTCCTTTGAAATCTAGTCGACGGGGCAACTCTAGAGCTAGACCTAACCTAAAAAACTGATGGCAAAGCAATAAAAGCATTAGTGGAATCTTCTTCATTTAGAATCTCCTTCCGCTTGGCAGACGGGAAGGTATGTGTGGTGATTGTAATACTAGTAGCAGTAGAGGTGATAAATCTCATAAGCACAGAAACAACTGACTTAAAGGGAGCGGTGCCAACCTTCATCTTCTTAGCAGAAGGGCAATCCTGGTGGAGTTCAAATCAAACTTAGCAGAAGGTTATTGTATTTTTGGAGTGGCTATCTTCATTTTCAAGAATGATGCTTTTTCAAGTACGACTTCAAACTCGCTAAAGCCTATCCCAAACTGAATTGTGGGTGCTACGAAATGGGCCTCACGGGTGGTGGGCAAGTTGCAAGAGAAAGTGAGCGTTGGGGTGGACATCGTAACTATCGATTCAAGAAGGTTCCAAAATTTAGTGATGGCCTAAACCTTGTAACCATAGTGCAAAAACTTTGAATTAGCAGAGGTTATTCTGTGGAATGTTCACCTCACTTTTGGTTGAGGCTTAGTCTCTCCTTAGATAGCCTAGGGTTTAGTCATAGGACTTTCCTAGTGACTTTTCTTAGAGGACTAACAACGAAAACCCCATCACATAAAAATTGCATATGCTTGTTTTCCTTACTTGGGGCTTCCACATGTTAGGGCTCAACCTCTAACATAAGGAAGACCAAATGGGATTCCCCATAGGTGACCAGTCCTTAGGATTGACCCTGAGAGGTCTGAAGCTCGCACCCTGCACTCACACACATATCACCCACTCACAACTCCAAATCTACCATATCCTGTTTTGAGTCCCCTGTCTTTTGGACACTCAAGTTTTGGTTCCACCAATCCCCAAGCTCATGGCTAAGGTGGTAAGAACTGACACATAGAGGACCGAAAGAAGGTTACCATTGGTCCCCTTTTCTTCACTCTGAAGCCACTCCGATTTTCCTAAATTTCAATTTCAAATCCCCGGTCCTCAAACTTGTCTAAATTACCAAATTGCCCATAAAAATCCCAGAAACCAAAAAATTGACCAAAATTACCTAAATTCTCCAAAAATCATTCTGAAATATTTCTCACCACTCAAAATACCCAAAACCACCCTAATTTTTCAAAATCCTCAAAATAGCTCCAAAATTCCTAAAATCCCCAAAATGCCCTTCTTTAGCACCATATCCCATGTTTGTCCAAAGTTGTCCGAACTCCCTAAATATCATTCGAAGATGTTCCTCTCATCAAATGATGAAGTTTAATTGTAAACATGTCATACTTCCGAGCTACTTTTGAACCCCTCGACACTTAAGTAGCCGATACGTAAAAAACGCTTCGGGATTCGTAAAACCTTCCACAGTAATCAGAAATGCTTCCGGACACTGCTGTTTAACTCCAAATTTCATTTAGAACGACATTGAGCTTTCAGTTAAGCTTTTTGAATACTTTCCTAAAATACTCTCAAAATTACCAAAATGCCCTTCTAACAAAAAAATTTCATAAATTCCAAAAATTTCCAAAAAATTTCAAAGCCCTCCAAATATTTCCAATTTCACTTTGCAACCATCAATTTGACCCTATTTGATCAATTTTACCCAATATTACTCAAACCCCCAATTTTGACCTAAAGTCAGGTTTGACCCAAATTGGACCTAATTTCGACAAATTTTCACTCAATTTGAATTCCAAACTCTTCATAACACTCCTCTAAACTAAATGCAATATTTTATTGCCATTAGTTTGGGCCCAAGCCTCACCAAAATTCGATTTAAGCTAAAATCCTTAATTTGGCTTATGTTTTACTAATTTGATGACGATGTTGTCTGAATGACCTCGGATCTCCAAAGGGACTTCGCCATTGCGTCTAGAACGTCAAAATTATTTTGAATTGATATATAATTTGCTATGGTTCGATGCACATCAAAAAAGTTCAAAATTCGACGTGTTTCGTGCCAAAATAATTAAAATTTTCATTTTAACCACCTTAAACACCCAATTTAACCTAACATTTCCCTCCATAATCCTCCCCAATAGCAGTCGTCGCCCCCTCTTTCCCTCCTTGCAAAAAATTTTGGCTAGGAGGAAGCTTGGCCAAAACCTGCAAGCCCCCTCCCGATGCTTGCTTGCTTTGCCTCCCCTCCTTGTCCTCATGTGGCGTGGGAGGCATAGAGAAGACTCTCTCCATGCCTCAATCTATCCCATATCAGCTATCCTATCTTGGGTGGCACGTTTTGGGGAGCTCATGGCTGCCAGTGAAGTTCTCCCCATGTCTTCTTATGATAGCCTAAGACCTAGCTTCAAAGGATAAGTATTTTTTATGTTGGTTGTGATGATTATGCTATGGGCTGATTTTTTGCTTCTGTTCTACCTTCATTTGGCTATAAAATGGGGTCTTCTTCTTGCTCCTGAGATTCAGGCCAAAAAGTACAGGGGAGGTGCTATCAGATTCTCCACTCTTCCTTCCCCTCGTTAGCTTCGAACTATTCCTGGTTTGTGCCTTATGTTGGTAGAAGTTTACTTCTTGCTTTAAGGCTTAAGTTATGGATTGTTCTTATGTTGTGATGGAATGTTCTTTCCCCTTTCATTCTTTGTTTAAATTTCTGATTTGAAAGTCTTATGTTTGATTCATTTTGTGAAATTCTATGGAGTATTTTTGGACCCTCCTATGCTTGACCAAAAATCCATCTATGAGGTTCCAAATTAATTTTTGTTATATGTGATATTTCGGAGGTTCTTTTCATACTTCTTTGGTTTCTAAGAGTTTTATACTTTAGTGGCTAAGAGTTTCATACTTTGGTGGCTAAAAATCTCATACTTTAATGGCTAATGAGTTATGCTTATGCTTAATATTTATCTTGATTCATGAAAATATTTAGGAGACATAGGGAGGCTTGAAATTGATCTTTATTTTATGGAAATTTTAAGAGGTCTTCTTACACCTCTTTGATGGATAAAAAAAAGGGTTTCATGTTTATGTTTATTTATTTACTTTGTTTCATGAAAATTTTAGGAGGTTTCTTTACACCTATTTCTTGATGGCTAAAATTTTATGTTCATGGGTAAGTATTTAGCTTGTTATATGTGATATGTAAGAGGTTTGTTTGGTACCTCTTTGATGGTTGAAAATCCATGTTTGTAGCTAAGTCATGAAACATTTAAGAGCCCCCTTTTACTCTCTTTATGAATGGTTAAAAATCCATGTTTGTGGCTTAATACTTAAGTAGCTTCATGAGATATCTAGGAGGACCTTTCTTCCCTTTTTATGAAAGGCTAAAGTTTCATCCTTATAATTAAGAATTTGGATTACATCATGAGGTTTTTGAAAGGCCTCTTTGGCTCTCTTTATGGATACTCAAAATGCATGACTCACCCTCCTCCCTAAGATTATGTGTCCGGCCAAGCTATAAGGCATATCAAACTTTCCATGGACTCACCAATGGGACGAAAACACCACTTATGCTTTCACTTTTATCATGGTTAACCAAGGTGAAAGCTCATCATGATGCAATGATAAATGAATTCAAATGGTGTCAATTAACTAAGTCACCTTTGGGAAAGGGTTTTGGCGAGTCACTACTTACCTCTCCCCTCACCCAATCAAAGGGAAGTTTACCTTAACCAATTCTTTCACCATAGTTAAATGTAATCATGACCAAACCATATAAGGAGTGTGAGGAAACCTATGTGTCATCTCCTCTTAAAAATTATTGGTGACATGCTAAGCTATGTGGATGATGATTAACAAGCCTACTTCCAAATCACCATTCACCTCATAAGCTAGCCAATGGCGAAGAGACAAAATACATGCCAAGCTTTCACTATAATTATGTTCATCATGGATTGATCTAGAGAAACTCAAATGTAATTATCTACAACTGGAAACTTATCCTCATGCCATCATAAGCTGACTAGCCACCTTCCCTAAGGAAATCCAAGGTGAACCATGGCTTATCTAAGCTTATAAATAGGCTAGCCTGAGAGCACAAAGGGAGAGACCAATATAGGAGACATAGTCACTTTGCTCAAATAAAAAAACTCTCAACATGAAATTTCTCCCTTATACCCTGAGCAATTGATTCCCCATAGAATCAAGCTCTAAAACCCATCCATGGCCTCCAATTTCCTAGCCCAAATATAGGAAAAAATTCAGGTTTGACATGAGACTTTCCAAAATTACAAGTTGATCATTCCTACACCATCACAGACCTTTACGATTATGAGCCCAATCGAAATTGGCCATCCCCATAACCTCTAACACACTGTTTGACCTCACCCTATCAAAGCCGAGGCACTTTGAGATTGAATTCATATAAGGACCCAATTTGATTCAAAATTGAGTTAGTCAAAAGTCTTCTGAAGACTAAACGAAGCTTCCAATTCATTAAATTTGAGTCTATACTCACTGTGGCCAAGGTATGGTTTTTCACAACCAACCCAAGCTCAGGCTTGGTCTAGAGTAGGTCTAGCCAATTCAAAACCCATACAAATTCGTATGGATATGTTTGTCTCCTTCAGATGAAGCTCTAGAGACCAAAATCACTCGATTACATCAAGAATCGAGTGAGATCTTATGTCTAGAACATGAATGGTGTTCAAGTTTAGGCTAGGTGAAGGAGATGAAAGGATGTCATCCATTTCCGTGTTTGGACATGGACGGCTGTGATTCATTCTAGCTTGATCCACTGTTTAGACCCCCATAGCGGATCAGCCGCGTGTCGACAGATTCGAGGACACGCGGCGCCATATGATAATTTAGGGCTTAATTTGGATTTAAATAAATCCAGTTAATCTTAAAATAACCAAAAAATCATATCTTTGCAAAGAAAAATCATAAAATAAGACGAAAATACCCTCAGACTCAGCATGTTGAGGAAAACAATTATGAGACCAAAATCATAATTTTACCCTTTATATTTAATTTTTAATTAATTAAATACACTCTGAAGTATTTTAATTATTAAAAATTATTTATAAGTCAGAAAAATAGAAAATTTTTAGGGGTTTATCTCTAGGTCCTTAGAAACCTTTCCTGATTTTTCTTAGGCTAGGAAAATCCTCAAAGACATGATTTCCTAATTTTCAAGACACTTTATAATTATTTTTCACATTAATTCTAAAAATGAAAATACGAAAAAATTAAACTTTGAGAATGGTTAAGAATTTTAAGGTGATAGACAATAACCTTAAAACAATTCTTAAATCATTAAGTCAATTAAAAAAAAACATTTTAAGTTAGGGTTAAATTTTTTAATTATATATTAATAATTTTAAAAAACCCTAAAATCTTTCCCCTCACTCTACTTAACCTATTTTACAATGAGCTCGGTCAATGTTGACTCTAACCCCAAGTAGACTCAAGAAAAACCTTAATTAAGCTTAAGACATTACTAGGCTTAATTAAACCCATTAAACCTTAACCTTAACTAAAATAGGTTTAATACAAAACCAAACCTTAATTAAGCTTATGACATCACTTGGCTTAATTAAACCCATTAAACCATAACTAAAATAGGTTTAACACAAAATCAAACCTTAATTAAGCTTAAGACATCACTAGGCTTAATTAAACCCATTAAACCTTAACTAAATTAGGTTTAAGACAAATCAAACCTTGAATTAAGCTTAAGACATCACTAGGCTCAATTAAACCTATTAAACCTTAACTAAATTAGGTTTAATGCAAAATCAAACCTTTATTAAGCTTAAGACATCATATAACTTAATTAAACCCATTAAACCTTAACAAAATTAGGTTTAATACAAAAGTAAACCATAATTAGGTCTAACCCCTAATTAGACCTAATTAAATACCTTAAACCTTAATTACATTAGGTTTAAGACAAATCAAATCCTAATTAGGTCTAACCTTTAAATAGACCTAATTAAACACCTTAAACCTTAATTACATTTGGTTTAAGACAAATCAAATCCTAAATAGGTCTAACCCCTAATTAGACCTAACTAAACACCTTAAACCTTAATTACATTAGGTTTAAGACAAACTAAGCCCTAATTAGGTCTAACCCATTAGACCTAATTAAATCATTAAACCTTAACTAAAGTTTAATTAGACCTAAACCCTAATTAGGTCTAACCCGTTAGACCTAATTAAATCACTAAACCTTAACTAAGTTTTAATCAAACTAAACCCTAATTAGGTCTAAAACATTAGTACTAATTAAATCATTAAAGCTTAACTAATTAAGGTTTAGTCAAACTAAAACCTAATTAGATATAACCTATTAGACCAAATTAAATCATTAAAACTTAACTAACTAAAGTTTAATCAAACTAAACCCTAAGTAGGTCTAACCCATTAGACCTAATTAAATCCTTAATCCTTAACTAACTAAGGTTTAATCAAAGTAAACCCTAATTAGGTCTAACCCATTAGACCTAATTAAATAATTAAACCTTAACTAACTAAGGTTTAATTATAACTAAACCCTAATTAGGTCTAACTCGTTAGACCTAATGAAAACTTAACTAACTAAGGTTTAATCAAACTAAACCCTAATTTGCTTTAACCCATTAGACCTAATTAAATCATTAAAACTTAACTAACTAAGGTTTAATTATACTTAAACCCTAATTAGGTCTAACCTATTAGACCTAATTAAATTATTAAATCATAACTAACTAAGGTTTAATCAAACTAAACCCTAATTAGGTCTAACCCATTAAATCTAATTAAATCATTAAACCTTAACTAAGGTTTAAGCAAACCTAAACCTTATTTAGGTCTAACACCTAATTAGACCTAATTAAACACCTTATCCCTTAACTACATTAGGTTTAAGGAAAATTAGATCCTAAATAGGTCTAACTCATTAGACCAAATTAAATCAATAAAACTTAACTAATTAAGGTTTAATCAAAATTAAAACCTAATTATGTCTAACCTATGAATTAACCGTTAGGCCTTGCTTAAATAAGGCTTAAATAATTTCAAATCCTAATTAAATCTAACTTTAACTAGAATTAATTATACTTTAAGTCTTACTTAAATAACGCTTGAACGGTCTTTAATTCTAATTAAGCCTCATATAATTAAACTTAATTAACCTTTAAGTTTTATTTAAATAAGTCTTAAACCTTAATTAAGTCTATTTTAACCAGACTTAACTCAAACATTAGAATCAACACATATTGATCCTAACTCAACATTTCTGACTTAGGTTCTCCCAAAATTGAACCCAAGTTAACTAAACATTAGATTCAACCCATATTAAACCTAACTCATCATTTCTAACTTAGGTTCAACCTAAATTGAACCCAAGTTAACTCAAACATTAGGCTCAACCTACATTAAACCTAACTCAACATTTCTAACTTAGGTTCAACCTAAATGGAACCCAAGTTAACTCAAACATTTGGTTCAACCCATATTGAACCTAACTCAATATATCCAACCTTCAACCCATATTGAACCTAACTCAATATATCAAACTTAGGTTCATTCTAAATTGAACCCAAGTTAAACAACAACCCACATTGAACTGAAATTATACTTTCAATAAATTTAAGTCAAAACTCTTAATTTAAGTTCAAACTACTTTGAACTTAAAAGATTAAATCAAAGATATTAGATTCAAACGACATTGAATCTAATTATCAAAGATTTTATCTAAGGCTAATCCATAATACACTTAACACTTCTTTTAGATTCAAATGACATCGAATCTAAAATTTTAAAGTCTAATTTATGTTAGATTTTATCTAAGTCTAATCTACAATTAGACTTAACACCTCTTTTAGATACAAATGACATCGAATTTAAAATTCTAAATTCTTGCTTATGCTAGATTTTATCTAAGTCTAATTTATAATTAGACTTAACACCTCTTTTAGATTCAAATAACATTGCATCTAAAATTTTAAAGTCTAACTTATGTTAGATTTTATCTTAGTCTAATTTACAATTAGACTTAACACCTCTTTTAAATTCAAATGACATAGAATCTAAAATTCTAAAGTCTAACTTATGTTAGATTTTATTTAAGTCTAATCCATATTAAACTTAACACATTTTAGATTCAAATGACATCGAATCTAAAATTTTAAAGTCTAACTTATGTTAGATTTTATTCAAACGACATTGAACCTAAAAAAATTCTTAAATTTAATTATATCTTAAAAAAATTAGATCTAAATAAAATTAATCTCTTTTTTCAACTCTAAATTACATTAAACATAAAATTAAAAAAAATCAAACCCAACATATGAAAATAAATCAAAATGATATATGGAAAATTTTAAATTGGTTAATAAACTGAAAACTTTCCAACCAAAAATCCTAAAAAGACATTAAGATTTAAATGAAACCTTAATGAACAAAGATCACTAAATGCAACTTGAACCCAGTGTACTTGATCTGTGAAGATTTCCTTGACAATACAATCCTGGTTGCTGACAGAAATCTTCTAGTCCTGGTTTAAACACCTTTCGGACTAATTCGATTAAGGCCCATGATAACCCTAGGATGACATAGCCAGTGACATCTTGACGGGGTTATCCAAAATTTAACCAACTAAAAGAGGATTTTAAATAAAATTGACACTGTTTCTTTTAAATCGGACACTCCTTTCCTTTGCAAAATGAAGTCAAGTTTCGTTTTAGATTTTCTTTGCATGTTATAGGGTGTGCTAACTCTATTTTTTAAGATGATAAAGATGGAACGACGACATTAAAATTAATAAAAATTAATCAAAATTATGAAATAAAAAAAATTGACAATAAAATGATAAAAAAATGACAAGAACTACAAAAAAAACTTTGACAAAACCCAAAAAATCCTAAATCTTTTAGGATGGTTAAAAAACCTAAAACCTTTAGGATAGCCACCAAAAACATAAGGAAGTACAAAATGAAAATGACAATAAAATGACTAATGGCAAAACAAAAATATGACTAACATGACAAACAATATTAATTTTAGGATTGAACATTGATGTTTCTCTTCTTATTCTTGAAATTCTTTAGGAAACAAGTGATTAACATTGATCAAAAGTTTTCTTAGACTATCTTCATTGTTTAAGATCGAATTAAATATAGGAGCTTGCTCCTATAAGAGATTAAAGAACTCAGAATAGGTATTTTACCTAAAATCTCTGGTTAACAAAACTTTCTTATGGTTTATCCTAGAAACTCTTTAGTATCACATATTCTGAAGATTTCTTTTATAAGATTACCATATGACATTTTATTTTCTCCATGTTCATCATCATTTGCCCTTCCTTATACATTCTCTAAGTTTCTTAGTTTCTAAAAGGATTTTCGACAATAAATCCAAATAGAATAAGTTACTTAAGAATTAGGGCAATAGATAGAAACAGAGAGTGGCGACTCGTACTTCAACCGACAAAATTGACCGCCATCACACAACACTTAGCATTAATCAATGATGACCGGATATAATTATTCTTACGAAAATGAAACCAAAGTTTCATATAGTTAAACTTCATAGAATCAGAGAGCTTACAAAAACCCATACCACCACGGTTAACCGGCTTACGAAGCTTATGCCAGATTTTCCAATGCAAGCTCTTCTTACCACAACCATCCCAAATAAAACTATTGAATAAATTCTCCAACTGTTTAATAATACTCTGAGGCATATTTCATCACTTGGAGAATATAAGGAAGTAGAGAAGTAAGTATACTCTTAAGAAGAGTAATACGCCCTCCAAATGATAAAAATTTATTCTCCTAAGTATGAAGCCTCAATCTAACTTTATCCAACAATTCAGAGAAAAGATCATTCCTTTTAGACTTCTTATCAAGAATAAAACTTAAATACTTGATTGGTAAATCCACTTTATTGCATTGAGTAAAGTTAGCAATCCATTGCTTTTTAGCACTAAAAACATACTTAGAGCAATATAAAGCGCACTTAGAAGTGTTGAAATGCAAACCTGAAGCCTTTTGAAGATGCATAAGAAGTTACCAATTTTTTTTTAATGGACCTTTTATTAGAATTGGTAAAAAGAAAGAGATCATTAGCAAAGCATAAATGAGAAATGCTCATACCTCCTTTATGATTATAGTTAATGCTAGGGTACTTTTCAAACAACTTATTAAGATATTTAGAGAAATAATCAAAAGCAAGAATAAATAGATAAGGAGAAAGAGGATCTCCCTGCTTAATACCTTTAGAAGCTTTAAAGTGACCATGAGAATTACCTTTAATAATTAAAGAGTAATAATTATTGTAAAGAATATTGTAAATAAGCTTACATAACTCATCATTAAAGCCATTAGCCTTTAAAACATCCATTAGAAATTCCCAACTAGTGGAATTAAAGGCCTTCTTTATATCCATTTTAAAAATAGCATTACCACCTCTTTTACTTCTATCAAGATCTAACAGCAAATCCTACACAGTGAGGGCATTGTCCCCAATGTATCTATCCTTAAGCAAAGTAGTTTGATTAAGAGAAATAAACTTACTTAAAACAGGCTGAATTCTTTTAACCATAAAATAATTAAAGTTGATTTTTTATTAAAGTTGATTTCTTATTTGCTTCAAAATCAAGTTTTTGGTGCAGTTGTAAAAAAAGATATATTATTGAGAAGAAATATAAAGTGTAAAACGTAAGCATAAATATTCAAGGATCAAGTTTTTGGTGATGTTGCTAGAGAAATTAATGAAAACATCGTTTAAAAAAAATTTAAGAAAAAAATTAATTTTTACTTTTACTTCCTTTTGTTAGTGTGTTTTTTTTTTTTTTTATAATTGTGTATGCGTAGCTCAGGTTCTATGGGACTTGTGTCTTATGATTCTGAATTAGAAAGAACCATTAGAAAAATAAAAAAATTAAAAATACAAAAATTAAAAATATTCAAGAAATGGTGAATCATAATAATCAAATGTTGAAATCCATCAAGAATTTAAACCTTTAAGAGATTATGCTAACCCCACAGTAGATGAACTTCATGGTAGTAATAAACACCCTGCTGTAGTAGCTAATTAATTTGAACTTAAACCTAATATTATCCAAATGGTATCTAATAATCAGTTTGGGGGAGTACCAACTGAAGAACCTAATTTACATCTTGACAATTTTTTAGAATTGTGCACTACTTTTAAATACGATGGTGTTTCAGATGATGTTATTATACTTAAGACTTTTTCCTTTCATAATGAGGGATAAGACTAAGATATGGTTAAATTCTTTATCACCTGGATCTATCAGAACTTGGAGTGATTTAACAAAAAAATTTCTTGCTAAATAATTTTCACGATCAAAGACTGCGAAGCTTAGAAATGATATTACATCTTTTTATTAGTTTGAAGGGGAATCTATTGGTGAAGCATGAGAATGATTTAAATATATCCTAAGAAAGTGTCCACATCATTCGATACCAGATTGGTTAATAATACAAACTTTTTACAATGGATTTATTGGATCTCTTAGATCTATTATCGATCCTGCTGCTAGTGGTTCATTGATGTCTAAATAGTTTACTAATGCTTATGCTTTAATTGAAGAAATGACTACTAATAATTTTTAATAGCCTTCTGAAAGGTTAAATCCTAAAAAGGTAGCGAATATTCATGAAAATGATGCTTTTGCTATGCTAGCAAATCAAGTTGCTGCAATTTCAAGGAAGAAAGACCAATTTGGAATGAATTTTTCTCAGTCAATTTCCATGATTAAAGAAAATTCATTAGGCTAAATGGGTTGATTCTCAAACATCATTAAAAAATTTGAATGTCATAACAAGCCTAATAACCCATTATCGAATTATTATAACCAAGGTTAGAAAAATCATCAAAAATTTAACTGGAATAACAATAATTCAGGTGGTAGTAATCAACAATGGGAAACAACTAAGTAAACCCATTGGGGAACTAGAACAATCAAGGGAATAATACTTATAGACCAACCTATCCTCCAGAATTTAACAATACTTCAAAATTTAAAGAGAAGTTGTCTATAGAAGAAGTGATGTTGCAAATGGGAAATCAATTACAAAGTCAAGGAGCTGCAATAAGAACATTGAGAATCAATTGGGACAAATTGCCAATTCATTAAGTAATAGATCCCAAGGAACACTTCCTTATAATCAGAAGTAAAACCAAGAAACAAGAATAAAGACAAGTAAAAGCTATTCAATTGAGAGGTGAAAGAGAGTTGGAAGGTAGAGTTCAAAAAGAGATTGAATTAGAGAAAGAAGAGACTGAAGAGCCAAAAGAAGACTCTCCGAAAGGTTTGGAAAGACATATTTCTCCATCTAAGATTGATTTAGAAAAGTCACAACCTCCATTTTCTCAGAGACTTGGATAACAATAATTGGGTAAGCAATTTTCAATGTTCTTGGAAATATTTAAGAAGCTTAGAATTAACATTCTATTTGTTGAAGCCTTAGAACAAATGCCAAGCTATGTGAAATTTATGAAAGATATTCTCAATAGAAAAAGGAAGTTTAAAAATAATGAACTATTGTAATTAGTGAGGAGTGCAGTATTATAATTCAGAAAAAGCTTCCTAAAAAGCTTAAAGATCCTAGTAGTTTCACGATTCCATGTGCAATCAGAGACAGATTTCATGGGAAAGCTTTATGTTATTTAGGTGCAAGCATTAAGCTTATGTCATTAGCTATATTCAAAAGACTGTGATTAAGAGAAATAACCCCAACTACTATAACCCTGCAATTAGTGGATTGTTCGATCACATATCCTAAAAGAGTTATAGAATATGTTTTAGGGAAGGTGGATAAATTTATCTTTCCTGTTGATTTCATTGTGCTAGATAGGGAGGAAGATAAAGAGATACCCATAATATTAGGGAGACCTTTCCTAGCCACAGGCAGAGTAGTAATAGATGTGAAAAATGTGAATTAACTATGCGAGTCAATGATCAAACTGTTACATTTAATATCTCAAAATCAATGAAACATCCTAAAAGAGAATGGATGTTAGCATATATCTAAGTAAATTCCATTTCAAATCAGCAAATGAAGAGAAACTTGAAAGTGAAAAATTGGAACACAGGCAAGAAGAGAAATTACAACATTCTAAAAATTTTCATGAGGAAGATTTAAATTATGGTCATGAAAATTTTGAATTGTTGGACATGACTGAAAAAGATGAATCCTTTAGTCCATCAATTGAAATACCTACTGAACGTGAATTAAAGATGCTTCCTACTCATTTAAGATATGCATTTTTAGGTGATTACTTAATTTGTCAGTCATAATTTCATCTCAATTGACTAAAAAAGAAGATGAGAGTTCGTTTGAAATTCTAAAGAAATATAAGAAAGCATTTGGATGGACAGTAGCTGATATTAAAGGAATTAGTCCTTCAATTTGTATGCATAGAATCCTTATATGAGAGAATTACAAACATCGGGCTCATCCTCAAATGTAAATTAAATCCTATCATGAAAGATGTTGTTAAGAATGAAATTTTGAAGTGGTTGGATGCTAGAATTATCTACCCTATTTCCGATAGTGCATGGGTTCGTCTTATTCAATGTGTTCCTAAGAAAGAAGGAGTTACTGTGATAGTTAATGAAAAAAATGAAATAATACGAACAAGACAAGTTATAGGGTGGCGAATATGTAATGATTATAGAAAATTAAGCATTGCCACAAGGAAAGACTATTTTTCACTAACCTTTCTTGATCAGATGTTGGATAGTCTGTCTGGGCATAAATACTTCTATTTTCTAGATGGATATACTGGTTACCACCAAATACAAATTGCTTCCGAGGATCAAGAGAAAAAAATGTTTGCCAGTCCTTATGGTACATGCTTTGAGAAGAATGCCCTCTGGTTTATGTAATGCCTCTTCAACATTTCAGAGATGTATGATGACAATTTTCTGTGATTTATTAAAAAAGAAATTGAAGTTTTTATGGATGACCTCTCATATTTAGAACATTTATCATGAATTCTTAAGTGCTGTGAAGAAAATAATTTAGTCCTTAACTGAGAAAAATGTCAATTTATGGTAGTAGGAGGAATTGTAATGGGACATCATATATCAGAAAATGGTATGGAGGTAGATCCTACAAAAAATCAAGTTATCGCTAATTTACCTTGCCAATCAAATGTAATGGAGATTATTAGTTTTTTGAGACATGCTGGATTCTACATGTGTTATGTTAAAAACTTTTCAAAAATTTCGAAGTCTTTTGTCGTTTAGTGGAAAAAGATGCAATTTTTTATTTTGATGAAGAATGCCTAAAAGCTTTTAAATCATTAAAAGAAAAATTAATGATTGCAAATATTATAGTTTTACCAAATTGGGAAAAACCTTTTGAATTAATGTTTGATGCCCATGATTATGTTATTGGAGTTATTTTAGGTCAAAGATATGATACAATTTTCTAAGTGATCTACTATACTAATAGAACTCTTAATGAAGCTCAAATTAATTACACCACAACTGAGAAAGAATTATTTGCAATAGTATTTGCCTTTGATAAATTCAGATCATATTTAATTGAAACAAAATGTGTAGTGCATACTGACCATTCTGCTATTAAATATTTAATAAAAAAGTAGGATGCAAAACCGAGACTTATAAGATGGATTCTTTTTTGCAAGAATTTGATTTTGAAATAGTAGATTGGAAGGGTGCTGATAATCAAATTGCGATCATCTATCCAGGCTTAATTATGAAAAATGCTATGAAAATGAAATTAATGAACATTTTCCTGATGAAAAATTGTTCACAATGAGTGGCGTGTTCCATGGTATGCCGACATTGTAAACTTTTTTGTCAGTGATATTATACTCTTAATTTGACATACCGAGAGAGGAAAAAAATTTTATCTCAAGCTAAGAATTATTTGTGGGATGACAAGTTTTTATATAAACAAGGAAAGGATCTGATTATTCGATGATGTGTCTGTTGACCTCATTTTTGATGAGGTCTTCCTTTCTTCTTTTTAGTGCTTAGGATCTAGCCTTAGGCTTTTCCTTTGACTATCTTAGAGGACTAGAATTGGGACCCGCCTTTTAGAAATTCAAACCACTTCTAAACTCCCTGCAAACTCCACAAACTTGACTATAGACCCCTAATCACCTAGAGGGTTGAAATCAAATGTGGAAGTTTAAAGGATGAGTTCCTATAGGACTCTTTGGCCTTAGGATCGCCACAGGTGGCTTGGTCCGGTGAGGGGCTGACTTACACTACACCTACACACTACACTCCCACACACCTCCTAAAACCACACCCATACCCAACTTAACCTCCTAACTCATGTAGGTGATTCACATGGATGGTCCTTAACCCCTAAGCCCTCAGGCAAGAGGTTAGGAACAACATAGTGAATGCCTCAAATGAGTCCTTTCATGGCTCATATGGGCTTGAAATGGCTTCATGGCTCAACCAAAATGATTTCACCCCACTCAAATTCACCCAATCTTCAATTTCCCAAATTTTCAATTTTTGACCCCGGGACCCTACACCTACTAAACCTACCCAAAACCCTCGAAATTACCCAAATTTTTGCAAAATTTCCAAATTACCTAAAATTTTCCAAAATCAATCCCAAACACCTCCACATCACTCAAATTGATCGTCCATACCCAAAAATACCAAAAATTCCAAGAAAACCTCCCAATACCCTCCAAATAACCCAAAATACCCTTCTTGGCCTAAAAATCCAAAAATTCAAAAAAATTCCCAGAAAATTCCAGGAAATCCCAAATATTCCCAATTTCATTTTATCCAACTACACCATGGGCCAATTTTATCAATTTACCCTACTTTTGTCAAAACCCCCAAATTGACCCATTTTAACCCAAAGTGAACCCAATGTTAAACCAAACCTATCCAATTGACCCAAATTCTGGTCCAATTCAATTCTAAACTTCAATTCAACATTCCCAATACCAATTTAGACCAAATCCAAGTCCAATTTGATTGACATTTGGATCCAATTTCACTTTGGGCCTTAAAGCCCAAATTTGGACCCATGACCCAAACTTAGCCCAAACTAACCCAATTCAACTCCAATTAACCCCAAATCTTTTCTAAACCTTCCTTAACATCCTCATAAACAAAACACTAACATGATTTGCCCAAGATTTTGACCCAAACCCCACTCAAATTCAACCCAAAATCAAAAAGCCCAATTTTGACCTAAACCCAAATCTAACCCAAATAGGCCCAAATCTCAAAATTAAAACCCAACCAAAGCCAAAACCTCTTTGAAACACTCCCATAAACATTTCTTAACATTTATTTTACATCAATTTCAACCCTAGCCCAACATTGGCCCAAGTTAGCCTAATTTGACCTACATTGGCCCATTTACCAAATAAACCCAAATTCAACCCAATTCAAACCCAAACCACCTTAAATCTATTTCAAATTATTCATGAAACATCCCTAAACCAAAACCAACAACTATTTGGCCCAAACTTCTACAAAAATTCCCATCCATGAACACATCCTTAAACTTAAAAGCCCACTTCCCTTAAACCTTCTTAAAAGCCCATTTCCTTCAAAATTCAAAAGCCCAAATCTACCCTAAAGCCCACATGACATCTCCATTTGTCATCCATTTAATTAAATCCATTACCTAAGTCCTAAAATCATCATTGAATTATCCCAAATGAAGCTTCATCCAAATTCCCATCAAATTACCAAAAAATTTCTTAAAACCCTTTTCATGAAACAAATCAACCTTTTCCCAAGCCAAATGAAGCCATGAACAAGCCATTCTCGAAGCCACATGAAGCCATGAGGGCTTTGACTTGTCATTAGTCCATTTATGGCAAGAAGAGGGGGTTCTTTCTTAAACCTCCTTTAACCCTTTTTACCTTAATCATGTCACACACTAAACCATGTTTAGCCACCTCATCATGGATGGAGACTTCACCACTCCTTCTAAGCCGACCTAAATGATTCCCTCAGCTCAAAATCAGAGCTTGGAAGGGTGCACCAAGCCCAAAATGGTGGGTTGACCCAAACCAAGCCAAAGTGAGCCTTCTCCCATTCCATTTAAATCAAACTCCTTTACACATGTCAAACCTCGATTGCTACACTAAACCCCGACCACGACCCACCTGACCAAGATGGTGACCATTGCACAGCCGGCCGGCCACCAGGCCGCCGGAAAACACCATGGCCGAGAGCTCGCATGTGAGCCAACATTGAAATTCTCACTTGCCGAGCTGCCCCATGCCCGGTGGTCACCATGGCCGATCTTCTCCTCACCGGAGCAGACTGATCCCAAGCCCTAACTCCCTGCGAGAGGCCTTCCACCCTCTCCTATTTAAACTCCACCCCTCTCGGCCATGAGAGGTGCTTGAAACAAAACCTTAAGGAAACTCGCCAAAATCACTCCGGATCACTCTCTACACATAGAGCACCCGATCCCCACCGAATTCCGGCCCAATTCCTTCTAGCTGAGCCCGATTTTGAGCTCAAACTTTAGCCCAAAACCAGGACACTTCTCCACGAGTGAGCCAATTCCCAAATTGATTGGCTCTACACCTTCACCGGACCGAGGGAAGGTGTCCACCACCAAAAGCCCCATCTCCAGGGCCACCCAGGTTGCTCCGGCCTCCAAGCTTTGTGATCGGGCTTGGTCGAAATCATATCCGGACAATTCACCGGACCAGGAGACTTCATCGCGGAGCTTGCTGGGACCCGATCGAAGGTGCAACAACTCTCAGATTGAAGCCACACTTCTCTGAGCCAAGGTATGAGCTAACTCTCCATCCCGAGCTTCTAGGGATTCTTCATTTCGAATGCCTTAGTTTCAATGCATGTTAGCCGTATAGATGTGTTCGTCTCTTCAAGACGAATCCATAGAGCATAAGAACATGAAAATCCATTGAGTATCGAGTGAGATATTAGGGATTTAGTGTGGACGGCTATCGGGTGAGGACACTTGGGGACGATGAACGGATGCCGTCCATTCAATACACGCGCGGACGAACGGCTCAGATGGCGTCGGACCGAGGAAACGGTGCGAGAACCGCGGGGCCCGGCCGCCGACTCAAGTGGCGGCGTCGAATGGGAGCGCGCCGCGTGGCCTTTCGGAGGCTGCCGAGGATGCGCCGGCGCCGCGTGGATAAATAGAAAATTAGGGTATTTTCTTATTTATTTAATTCCCTAAACTTCAAAAATCCATATCTTTGTGTAGAAAAATCACAAAAATAAAATAAAAATACCCTCTTGCTCGAGTGAACGAGAGGAGAATAATGTGGAAAAGAAATCATTTAATTTCATTAAGTATTTTATTTTTTATAATTTATTTACTCTCTGCATACATTTAATTCTCCATGCATGTATACAATTCACCATGGCATGAGACCATAGGGCTTTTGAAGCCTCCGAACTTGGGAACATTCCCTGAATTTTCCAAGGTCGGAGACCATCTCTCGTGAAAAGTTATTTATTTTTCAAATGCATGTTGCTGTTTTGAGTATTTTAATTCCAAAAATTAGCATGTTGTGAAATAAATTCTAGAAATATTTGGTGATGTTCCTTATGACCGAGAGAACTCTAGGAAAAATAGGACTTGAGTTAATTCACTCAGATTAACCCTAATTGGCTTAAACACCCAAAATAGGTCTTTAATTAATTAGAGTTAACCAGGCATCAAATTGACTTGAAATCAATTCTCCACTGACCTTTAGGATCAGAGGAATCCACCATAAAAATTTGAGGTCAATTGGACTCTGGTTAACCCCACTAATTGGGTTAATTAAGCCACTTAGCCATTTTAAACTTTAAAAATTCATAACTTTTAAAATACTTTTTAAAAATTCACCAAATTGGTTTTGGAGCCTCTCTGATATCAGGGAAACCTAAGAAAATTAAAATTTCAATTTTTTAAAAAAGTTGATTTTTAATAATATTTTAATATTTTTAATAATTGAAAAATAATAAAAATCACAAAAATAATAAAATTCACCAAAATGTCACATTTTGAATTATAATCACTTAGGAACAAATCCCACATTTTTCCTAGGTCTATTTAGTGAGATATTGAATTTTAAAGCCCTAGGGTAATTTTAAAATTAAAAAAAATGTATTTTCTAGCATTTTCACTAAAATAATTATTATAAATCATAAAAAAATCAGAAAATTGCAAAATTTGATTCTCTGGTTTCCTTGATATCAGAGAGATTTTTGAAAAATATGAAATTCATTTTTCAACATTTATTTTATTTTTAAATTAATTAACACTCCAAAACTCAAAATAATTATAATAAAAATAATATAATTCAAAAAATCACCAAAATTGGTCCAAGTGCTTCCCTGGTCATTAGGAATGTCCCCTAATTTTCTTAAGGACAGAAACTTTCTTTTGGTCATGTTATCAAATTTTCCTTGAAAATCTCTATTTTCCACCAAAAATAATTATATAAATAAATTAAATACAGAAAAAAATCACATTTTCTCCTCTCATGTCTTTATTGACATATGAGTGAAGTTACATAAAAATTTCAAATTCATTTAAGTTTAATTTAGTGAGTTATGAAATTATTAAGCTTAAAGGGTAAAATAAGTAATTAAAATCTTTAATCCTTAATTAAAACTTTAGGTTTAATAAAAATTAACAAGTAAAATATTTGATCCTAATCTGATTTGGATGATTGAAATTTAAATAATTAAAGAGTAGAAACCCATTAAACAATTTCAAAATGATTAAACTTTAATTAAATAATGGATTAAATTTGGAAGAGTAATAAAATTGGAATCATTAAAATAAGGGATATTTATTAGGAAGAGATTTATTCTTTAATTTAAAAATCCCTAAATTAATCATCTCATTAATATTCAACTCTTAATTAAAATGATAATTCAAATTCAAAATATTAAAAGACTTAATCATTAAACTAAAGTCAAATTATTAAACTCTTTCAAAAATTTCAATTAAAATTAAAAATAAAGTAAATTAAAGATAAATTAAATTAAAATTAAATTAAATTTAATAATTAAATTAAATTAAGACAAATTAAATTAAATTAAATTAAATTAAAATTAAATTAAATTAAATTAAACAATTAAATTAAATTAAATTAAATTAAATTAAAATTAAATTAAATTAAATTAAACAATTAAATTAAATTAAATTAAATAATTAAAATTAAATTAAATTAAATTAAACAATTAAATTAAATTAAATTAAATTAAATAATTAAATTAAATTAAATCAAATCAAATTAAAGTTAAATCAAATCAAATTGATTAAACATCAAATCAAATTAAATTAAATTAAATTAAATTAAATTAAAACTCAATTAAAATTAAATTAAATTGAATTAAATATAACATCACCTAAAACAGAAAGAAAATAAATTTAAAGAAAAACAACTTGAACACTATTCCAAATTTAAACTCTTTAACTTAAACCAAATCATTTGAATACTAACTTACCCTTGAAAGTTTTAGTTATTATAGCTCCTAAATAAAACATTAAATGAAGTGTCACTTCACTCATAGGATATTCAAATGTCCTAGTTCACTGAGCAAGTTAACAAAACTTGAAATTCTTGGACGATTAATTCATTTGTATAATTAAATTCATTTGAACTTAAAACAATCCCGGAAATATTGAAAAGATGTTTAAGATCCTTCTTAAGCACTTTCTCAATATGATAGGACATTTATAAGAACAATTGAATTTGATTATTCTTTGATGAAGAAAATCGTCCTTAAACCAAAACACAAAGAACCTAGACGTCATAGGAAATGACTAGCTATAGGATTAGGAATTTGGTAGAAAACCATAACCTTTCCCTTAGCTTTACCTAGGAACTTGCTTAAATATGCTAATTGTGTTTTAAGTGCGGTTTGGGATGACGGGAAGACCCTCCGGGTACGCATTTGTATTATTGCAATTTACTTTCCTGCAATTTATTTTCCAACGAATTTACATTATTGCAATTTACTTTATTGCAACTGCGTTTATTTTTTCTTGCATGATAAAACAATCTGTTGCATGAAAACCCACACCTTTAGGATAGCCCCTAAAGCTGAAACCAAAATTAAGTTAAAAGTCATTGCAAGATAAAATTCACCGCCACAACATTTCAAAATATAAAACAACTCAAAATTTAATCACAAACGAACACAAAACTACAATTACAACTAAATTAAAACGTCTCGTTGGATGATCGGGAATACCTCGGATGATGTAACCTACGTGTTGCTAACGGGATTTCCCACGGTCTAAATGAAAGTGTGGAACTCATTCGAGTTGAGTTTAGCAAATTCATCCGGACTAAGTGAATCCGATAAAAATAATGATGCGGAAGGATGGAACCGTGGGATCTTAACCGGTGTCGTTATAATCAACTTTAAGATTTGTTTTAAATAAAACATAAAAAACACTTGGATTTTAAGATTTTCTCTAAACCAAAACATTTTTCTCAACTCCTGATTTATGATTTCTAAAACTAAACCTCTGCAACAATAAGGAGCTCGGAGCATGGTGGGCGGCACGACCATCGTCATCGACGAAACTCGGATCTACTTCAAGAAAACTTTCCTAGAATTAAATAACCAAGCCATAGGACTTCGAGGTAGTTTGCCTAGTGCAACATAAATCCTCAACCTTTTCGTTAGGCATTTGCATTGCAAATTAAGCCCTAACCGGTCTTAGGATTCCGAGGTAGTCGTCCGATACGACAATAAACCCTCACATCTTCTAGAGCTATTTGTTTGATTTTATCATACAAATATAAGCCCTAATTAATTGAAATTGGCAAGATTGAAATATCAAATAAACATTAGGACTTTCCTAAATTCAAGACAAACAATAGGATAGTCGGGAAATTATCGAAGTTCACTTCGAATCGGTGATTTCTCCTACCTCTCTTCCTTTGGATTCACAAAACAAAATGTTCCAAAATTTGATCCATTCCCTATTGAAATTCCAAAATTCAATCTTTGAAAACCTTAAACTTTGAAATTCTTGAAAGCGGAATTATTGATTATTATCGAGAGTTTTCTTAGGTGATTCCCGTCACTTAAGATGTAATTAACTATAGGGCTTGCCCTTTATAGGGAATTTTAAAGAACCTGTGTAATATAAACCTCGTTTGATACTTTCATATTAAGCGGGGAATTTGTCGGCTTATAAAATTGGTTCGCAAACCAAACGGATGTCACAAAACTTCTAGTTTATTTGATCGAGCCCCACCATCAAGCGATGTGTCTATCCTAGGGATAGATATACGGTTTGTGGTGCGGCGCTCGTTTATATAAACTATTTGGGGATGTGAGATCGGTTTAATCTCATATCTTAAAACTTTCAAATTTAAAAATTATTTTCAAAATCAAATACTACTTTCTAAATTATATATATTTAAATTAAATTTAAAATAAAAATTCGCCACACAACTTCTGTTAGGCGACCACTTTTCAAAATAAAACACACGACCTAAAAAAAATATAATGCCGACAAATTTACAGCGACTCCGTGAGGAGAATTCCTCTCTCCATTATAATCAAATAATTCGTTTTCAAAAATCGGTAGTGTATCCATGTCCCTAATGGATCAAACTACCCTTCTTTCCGTTGGAATACTATGTTCATTTCTATCTTGAACAAGTATAGCCAACATTCTCTCGGATTTAGGAGCCATCGTTTAAACACCCCTAAACGGAGAGGTTCCGAGATCCTTTTACCTCATTTCGAGGTGGGGTGGACCCCCGATAGGTGTTAGTTTAGGAGTGATCCTTCGAGTCGGGAAGTCTTGCTTAAGACTTTCTTTTCCTTTCGAATCGGATTCCTTACCTTCTCTACACCTTTCGAACATTCCGTTCTAAATAAACAAACCCTCTAATAAGTGATTCTTTTAACAAATAATTCCTTCTTATAAATACATGAACAAAGAATGCGTTCGGACTCTTTTCAATTCCTTTTCGTCCTAAAGAAAAGAAGCATAACTTGGGACTGACAACCAGAATCTACCTTGCAGAAATGGAAGCCCCGAAACCGATTTTCTCCTTCACCAACGGATCGGACTTCGCCGTCTATAAGGATGAACTGCCCGACAATGGGGTCATCCGATTTGGACGAGGATTTGAAAACACGAACGTCAAAGTCACCGACGTCTCCCTCTTTGCACTGACGAACAAGGTATCTGAAGCTGAGGAACCACTGCTTGAGTTCAACCTTAGGTCGACCCAAGAGTTTCCTCCCCTGCAAAGGGTCCCGACTAGGAGGAGTACTGCCGTCCGCAGGAGGACTATTCTCACTACCCCCACCGGTCTAGTTGTTTCCGCACCTACCCCGACTGCTCGCCAAATCAAAGGGGAAAGGAATCCGGAACCATGATAAACCCGTTACCGTGGAGGGTACGGATCTTCCTGTAAGACCTTCGTCTTCGAAATCGGGTCCGGTTCGAAGATTCCTTCGCCGACAAAGACCCAAAGAAGAAATAGAAATAGAAGGATCGCCGGGAAGCCGGAGCTGCCGAGGTTGCCTTCCCGGAGGAAATTCCGAGTTGCCGGAATATACACCGTTACCGAATATACACCACTGCTCGACTACATACCACTTTTGGGAGGAAGCGAGTTCCATCCCCTCTCCGCCGCGAGAGGATGAAGAGAATGTTCGAAAGATTGCTGCCACATTACCTCGACCCGCATACTACAACGATAGCCGCAAGAAAAGAATCAGAACTACGCCGTTTGCTCGACTGCAAACTTTGGTAGAAAAGCTAGCGAAGAAGGAAAACTGCCCCGTGTCGGAAATTCTACGAAGGATAGGGCGGGTGCCGGTCAAATCCCGTCTTGGGCCCCGAGTAGAACCCGCCGTCATGATAGAAAAGCCGAGCAAGAGAATGAAGGCTAGCCCGCCCGTCGTAGTATCGGGGTTACGGATTAGGGAGGATACCACCTTCCGAAGCATTTGGCCGATAGACCATCCGGTCATAGACCTTCTGCTGCTAGAAGGATGGTGTGGCGTCCCACTACGGGGCGGTTGAGACCGAAACGACAGCCCGAGAAAGAAAGTCTCGCCGAGAGGTCGGAATCGAAGAAAGTGCTACCTGCGATGAAGGGGACTCGTGAAAAAGGACCCGCAACCATCGCATGACAACCACAAAGATACACGAAAGCTCCGCTAGAAGATGCCATGGAAAAGTTGAGAACCGACATCCGACGGTTGGCAAAAGAAAGAGAAGAAAAGTTCGGAGATGAGATCGACTCATCGGAATTCATGGACAACGAATATGCGGAAATCAACATGGTTGAGACACGAGCTTCATCATCTTCTCAAGGTGCTCCTGCGGCCGCGAAAGAGAGGAGCCGGAGCCGATGAAGAGACGGCTTCGGGAAAAGGACGACACGATCGCTCGAATGGCGAAGAGGATGGAAGAGATGGCCGTAGCTCTAGCCACTCTCCAAAGTCAAGTACAACCACATAGAGAGACACCCCCGAAGTCATTCACATCGTAGACGGAGGAAAGGAGATTACATCCGTCAATGGGGATGACCAGTCGAAAAGGATACAACACAAAGTATGATCCCCGAAAAGGATATCAAGAACTTGGTAGAAGCGACGAAGTGCGAGAGGCCCTAGCACAATCGAAGAACGGGACATCCATTCGGACGGGTAGACCTTACCCGGAAGAATTCGACGCCGTCCGATACCCGAAAGGCTTCGTACCACCTCTCGTTTAAGACCTTCGACGGAGCCAGGAACCCCCGACGAGCATGTTGCACACTTTCGTGCCGGTTGTTGCAATGCGGCGGGAGCGATGCGCTACTCTTCCGACGGTTCGTCAGCGATCCGTCGGGAATCGCCTTCGGCCGGTATGCGAGTTACCCAACGGTTCGGTGAAGACATTCTCGGAGCTAGAGAGCCTCTTCATTAAGCGATTTGTCGGAGCTCGACACCACATCACTATAGGTGATTTAGTGGTAGAGAAACAAAGGCCGAATGAAACTCTAGTGGATTACATACTTCGATGGAGAAATTTAAGTATGAAGTGTGAACCACAACTGCAAGAACAACATGCGATCGGCATCTTGCTTAAAAGCATTCACGGCCCGATAGCACTTCTCCTCAAGGGATTCACTATTAAGACTTTTGAGAAGTTGTTAAGCAAGGCCGGAAGCTTGCAAGAAGAGGCGAAGCAATTAAGTTTTGCCGACAAGACGGACAAGCGTAAGCCGGTGAAGACTTTCGAAAAGAAATGCGGGGTCGTTGCGGCGAGTTGACAAAGGCAAACAACCGATGCAAATACCACCGGAACGGCCGCGAACAACCACAACAAAATTACCGAGCAACCCCGGTCCGGCTATCGGTCGTCTCCGCAGTATGAACAACCGTCTCGTCCGCAACGTACATTGAGGGAGCTTCGAGCGAGAGAATATCCGTTCAAAAATGAAGCGATATCGAAGATGTTCCGTAGCTTAATGAAAACTCCAGATTTCCAGTGCCAGAGCCCAAAAGACCGGAGGAAGTCAACAAGAAAGGTGATCCCAACTTTTGCCCCTACCATCGAATGCTTGGGCACAAGATAGAAGACCGCATTACCTTCAAAAGTTGGCTCAACGACAACCTTCGGAAAGGAAATATAACAATCCCGAAGGAGTACATGAAGGAACCCCGGAAAGGAGGTTCCGTCAATGTTATCTCAGCCGATCCCGTCATTCCGATAGATCCCTATGCAACCGACGATGGATGGACTACCGCTCGGACGAGATCTTCGAAGAAGATTTTAGACAACATCCGAACCGCTTCGGTGCGAGCTTCAATTCGGAGTTCGAGACCCGTTAAACCGGTACTATCACTTGCGATAGAAGAACCACCTCGACGGGAGACAATCGAAGAGAAGAAGAAAATTGACGAAGAAGAGGGACCGAGACTCCTAAGGCTAGACTAGGGGCCGCTTATCCTAGGATAGTTGTTTCCGATTCGGGGGAGAAATCCCTCGAACCTCTGATTTTGTATGATTATCTGCTCACTTCGGTGAGATCATATAATGATAAGGGTGATGGCGTTGGCTACGTTTTGACAGTTTCTAACGATTATGTAACTAGCGACAATCCGGGCGTCGATTTCGATACCAACAACAATTCTCAAATCATACAAGATCTCGACGATCAAAATGACGAAGAAGGCATCCATCGAGGAGGCTACGCGAGTTCAACAAGCAACGGATCTATCCGCGAGTTTCGAGGAGCTCCAGTTACAATAGAGTTAGAGCCTTCAGATTTGGAAGATAATCCAGAAGAGCCAGTCATTCCGATTCAGGAGGAGACACCGACAAACTCAATACTAGATTCAGAAGAAATTACAGAAGTCAACCTAAGAAGTGGAAAAGTTCTACCTCCAAGAATGGGTCCAAAAGACAAAGGAAAGCAGGTGGTTGTTCAAGAAGAACCAACCCCAGCAGAAGACATACCCATTCGAGAAGAAGCCGAGACACAGGGAGAACAAAGTGGACTACAACGTGCTAGCCCATCTTAGGAAACTACCGGCTAAGCGAGCATCTACGATGCTCTCATCTTATCAAAGGAGATGAGAGAAGCTCTGATCAAGGCCTTACTTGATCCGGAAATTTGCTTAGCTCGAATGGCCGGAGATTCCTTGGATGAGGTTTGCTCGTTAAAGGAACGAGCGAGGTGTTACCTTCACGGACAATGACCTACTACTTGGGACGACGGATCACAACCGACCGTTGTACATTTCGAGTTACAATTGGGAAGTTTACGCTCTCCGGAGTATTGGTGGATCCGGGAGCATCAATCAATATAATGAGTCTTCGAACACTAGCATACTTGGAAATTGATGCTCGTGAGCTCGAGGCCGACAAAATGTTATTAAGAGGATTCGACCGAGAAAGGAGAAAGAGCCCTCGGGTCAATAACGCTGCCGATGAAGACCGGTGATTTAGCAAAGACAACCGCAAAATTTCATATAATCGATTCGAAACGTCGTTCAACGCTCTACTTGGGCCGACCATGGATACATGAAAACGAGGATGGTACCATCATCTCCGCATCGGTGCATCAAATATTACGATGGAGGGGAACGGTGCATCAAAGGAGACTTACAACCATTCTCCGTACATGAAATTGGAATCCATGAAGATGCAGACTTATTATGCACCGCCAAAGAAAACAATCTTCTCCGGAGATACCATAACAAATGAAGCAAAGAAAGTTCGGGACAACGAAGAACCCGAAGTTCTAGTCCAACGATCACTCACCACTCCCTTCGGCGAGATGGTGAAGGTTTCTCCACAACTCGCATCCGAGGTCGAGGCCGGGGACGAGGCCGTGGTAGAGACACTAGGACAATTGGACAGAAGAAACCAACCATCAATGTTGATTGGGATGATAGTTACGAAGAAGAAAAAGAAATCAAGCAAGAAGCGAGCAACAATAAGTCGAAAGAAGCCGCAATACAAGATCTCCTCGAAGATGAAAAGAACGAAGAATACAAATCAATGTACGAGAAGATTAACCACTACGTACATACTATGACCCTAACTCCGATCCATTCTAATAAGATCGAGGGTATGGAGGTCAAAGAGGTACGTAGTGACGGTGCAAAGCCGATCAAATTCTACCGTGGTGCTTCTTCCTCCAAAGCCGAAAATAATGTACAATTCGAAGATGTCACTTCATCGGAATTAATGGAATTACCTTTTGAGTGGTACTCTCCCTGTGTTCAAAATTTAATTCAACGTGGTTTCTTACCTCGACAATGGACAAAAGGCCAATCACAACATTTTGAAAAGTTATGGAATAACTCCGGCCGTCCTCCGAATTCAAAGCATGGACTCGGATTCGGCACGGTAGGGTCGGTTGACGATGCCGAATTTTGCTTGGTTGTCACTTGCAAATCCAATGAAAGCTGCATGGAAACTACGGACGAACTCGAAGATTTACAAATTGGAGACGCTCCACCGAGAATTCGAAGAAGAAATCGAATCTACGATAGATGAGTTAACGGAAGTTAACTTGGGTACTAGCGAAGAGCCTAGACCTACCTTTGTTAGCTCCTTACTCAACAAAGAAGACTCCGAAGAAATAATCAAATTGTTAATGGAATTTAAGGACTGTTTTGCTTGGAACTACGATGAAATGCCAGGATTAGCCCCAGAGGTTGCAGTCCATAAGTTAGGAGTGGATCCTACTTCGTTCCGATCGGACAAGGTCCCGGAAGAATGCGTCTGGAAATCGAACAACAAGTCATAGCCGAAGTTAAAAAGCTAATAGACGCTAAATTTGTCCGTGAAGAACAATACCCGACTTGGCTAGCCAACGTAGTGCCGATCGAGAAGAAGAATGGTCGGATCGGAATTTGTGTGGACTTCGAGAGATTTAAACAAGGCATGTCCAAAAGATGAATTCCCTCTACCGATTCCAGAACCGATAATCGATATTGCTTCGACACATGAAATATTCTCATTCATGGATGGATCTTCGGGATACAACCGGATAAAAATGGCTCCGGAAGATGAAAAGCTTACGGCATTCGGAACGCCGATCGGAGTATTTTGCTACACGGTGATGCCATTCGGACTGAAGAACGCGAGGAGCAACTTACCAAAGAGCAATGACAAGAATTTTTGATGATCTCATCCACAATCAAGTCGAATGCTACGTGGACGATGTCGTCATCGAAAGCAAAGTAAAGGAAAACCACTCGTATGATTTGAGAATTGTTTTCGAACGATTAAGACAATTTAACCTTAAGATGAATCCCTTAAAATGCGCCTTCGGCGTCACCTCCGGGAAATTCTTAGGATTCGTTGTCCGACATCGTGGAATTGAAATCGATCCGGAGAAGATTAAAGCTATCTTAGAAATGCCGCCTCCCAAAACCTTAAAACAACTACGATCTTTTCAAGGGAAGCTGGCATATCTTCGACGCTTTATCTCGAACTCGTCGAGTAGGTGTCGGCCTTTCTCGGCACTAGTTAAAAAGGACGCCAAATTTATTTGGGAAGAGAAATGCCGGAAGGCCTTCGAAGACATTAAACAATATTTAATGACACCTCCTGTCTTAGCGACCCAGGTCTCGGGTAGACCGCTGATACTTTACACGCGGCTTTAGACGACTCTCTCGGAGCCCTGTTGGCCGAGTCAATGATGAGGGTAAAGAAAATGCTCTTTACTACTTAAGCCGTCGTTTACTTCCGACGAAGTAAGGTATCCCACAATTGAAAAGCATTGTTTAGCCCCGATCTTCGCCGCTCAAAAGCTCGGGCACTACATGCTTTCTCATAAGGTCGACTTGATCTCGAAGTTTAATCCATTGCAATACTTGATGACTCGTCCAACACTTTCCGACGGACTTGCCGGATGGTCAATGATACTTATTACAATTCGATATAACTTTCGTGCCTCTGCGTGCCAGTAAAGGGACAAGTCTTAGCGGACTTTCTCGCGAGCACACCTTTGCCTGGCAGAATCTCCTCTCGATGACGATCCGCAGGATGAACAAATAATGAGCCTAGAAGACCACGATGATCGACGTTGGGAATTGTATTTCGACGGAGCATCTTCAGCACACAAAGACGAAGAATCGCAAGTGATAGTGCCGGTAAGGCGGGAATCGGGCTAATCTTTATAACACCGGAGCGGGGGATGTTAAGATACTCCTACCACTTGACGGAACCGTGTACAAACAACGAAGCGGAATACGAGGCCCTCATAACGGAGCCTGGAATTAACTATTCAAATGGGGATAACGAGACATCAACATCTACGGGGATTCACGGTTAATCATTCAACGGATCGCCGGACAATACGGGATTTTTAAACCGAAGACTCGAACAATACTTCCAGGTATGCCATACAGTTTGTTGGAACAGATTCCAAATGTGACAATCTACAAAATTCCTAGAAAAGAGAATGCTTTAGCAGATGCTTTAGCCCGTCTCGCAAAAGAATTTGCCTGTTTGCAAGATGAATCGGTGGAAGTGTCGGTTCACGGACGTCGAGTCCTATCACGGCTTGACATAGACATGATACACAAATCGAAAAAGAAAAAGAATCGATTGCGGCGATGACGAGAAAACACGAGAAGATTGGCGACGGCCATTGATAGAACTACCCGCAAACGGAAAGCTACCGGACGATAGGTCGCTAGCCCATCGGATCAAGAAAAGAACTGCGTCCTACGCATTAATAAACAACACATTATACGAAGGTCTTTTGATCGAATGTGGCTAAGGTGCCTAAGCGGGTCCGAGGCCCGTGAAATTGTTAAAGAGGTGCATTCGGGACTCCGTGGCGCTCACCGGTCGGGTCCAAAAATGAAGATGAAAATTAAAAGACTAGGGTACTACCGGCCCTCGATGATGACCGACCGCATGAAAATCGCCGAGAGGCGTCATCGATGCCAAGTGCACGGAGTGGTTCTACACCAACCTCCAAATGTGCTACACCCGACAATTGCGTCGTGGCCATTTGAATGTTGGGGCACGGATATAGTGGGTCCGATAGAACCACCATCTTCGAAAGGACATCGTTTCATTCTTGCGGCTACGGATTACTTTTCCGAGTGGGCGTGCAGTTCCACTTAGAGAAGTGAAAGCACACCACGTGCTTGCGGTTTTCGAGAACCAAGTTGTCTACCGTTTCGGAGTGCCGCGCGAGGATCATCTCGGATAATGGGTCGGCATTCGAAGCACACAAATCAACAATTTTGTCGGGAGACACGGAATCGACTGGCGATACTCGACAATTTACTACCCAAGAGCAAACGGTCTTCATTGAGGCTTTTAATAAAACTCTCGTTCAAATCTTAAAGAAAACCCCGGACGATAATAAGAGAAATTGGCACGAGAAATTGTTAGAAGCCTTATGGGCCTACCGGACAACCTTCGAACCCCTACTCAAGCTACACCTTACGCTCCGGTGTATGGGTCCGAGGCGATGTTACCTTTAGAGGTTCGGCTTCCTTCACTCGGAATTGCAATTGCAAATAAGATCACGACGAAGAAAACGCCAGATTACGACTCGAAGAATTAGAAAGCTTGGAAGGGAAAAGACTTGCAGGCACAACGGAATTTAGAACTATACCAAGCTAAGATGGTTCAAGCCCATGACAAACCGAGTCCGCCCAAGAACCTTGAAAGTTGGTGACTTAGTTCTCGTTCTCAAGAGACCTATTCTTGCACACCGCAAGATAGGAGGAAAATTTGAACCCACTTGGGAAGGACCGTTTGTGGTTGAAGCGATATACTCGGGAGGTTCCTACCGGCTAGTGAATTGCCGGGGAGAACGACATATGCTTCCAATCAACGGACGATACTTGAAAAAATATTACGCTACCTGATGTTTCGAAGGAATGAATTCTTCATCCCTAAGAAACACGGGTGAAGTAATTACTTATGGTTGGGTCCGAACCCAAAAATAATAAAATGTGCTAAGATAAATAAAATCATGATAATTAAGTTTTCCTTGTTTTCTTTTTCAAATCAAAATCTCTTCCCTCATCTTATCCTACTTCATTCTCGTTAAATTTCAAAATATAAGAATAATAAAAAAATGTATCTTTAATAAACATTTTCTTAATGTTCTTGTTCTTAGTACAGACCTCGATCCTTTTCCTTGTCTTTTCGCGGGGAAATGTCGAACGGGCGGTTGGTCTTGAACTTTAAGAATGGCGTAAGCCTTGCACTCGATGAAAAGAGGGTGAAAGATGGAGCGATAATCGAGATTGACTCGGATTTCGCACCAGCAGGCCTACAGTACGAGGAAAGTGATTGGGTCACAGTTAACCGAGAAGAACTACCCGGGCAGACGGTGATGAAAGTGGGTGGCCCAAGCCACCAATCCAACAACAAGAGAAGAAAAGCAAACACCGAAGAAGACAAGAAAATGAAGTCCGTAGTCACTACGGCGGAGGGCGAGGCTTGTCGGCGCCGCGCCCGCAGAGATTCAAGAAGTTTGGAGGGCTACTCTCACGGCCACGCAACGAAGAAATAAGAATCGCCGCATCCGTAAAATGTTAACAAAACTAGGCTGCGGACCGGCGCGACGAGACGGCTGCTAATGCCGGCACTCACATTTCAAGGACACCGGTTCACCGGGAACCCGAAGAAAGGAGGCCGGCTCCTAGAATAACGAAAGAACCGGAGAAATCTCCGGAAGATCGGAAGGAAGAAGGCTACCACGCCACCGGATAGAACCACCAGGCGGTGCATGACCTTGTTGCGAAGCAACCCCGGGGGATGTCCCGACGGACATCATCCGCGAGGAGCCGAGGTATGCGGGGGAACGTGAAGGGATTGAACCATATATCCCACAATATGTCACAAGGCCTCGCCATCCGCAGATCATTCCGGAATACGAGCTGGAGAGGATGCGGAATGTTGAAAAGAAAACTTTCGAATACTTCGAGAGAATTAAAGGAAGAAGAATCAACATACTAGAAGGCCTCGAGCTACACACGAAGCGTATTCTCGGAGTATGAACAACAAGCAAATCGTGGATCGTATCCGGGATCCGAAAAGAATGGGCCGAGCGAGGCCGCCCGAGGAAAACACATACTCGGAACCCCGGAGATGGATGCCGGGGAAAGGAAGAATCACAATACAATGCGGATGCTTGCTACAACTTTGTTGAAGACGAAAAGGAAACCCACCGGGAATACTTCGTCATGGGCGAGTAGATCCGATGCCATTAGTTATCAAGAGAATGGTAAAAAGATTGATAACATGGAGAGTGCTGCCGTGCGATTGCATACCCAATAGCTGCATTATCAACATCTACAAACAGGGTGACCGCATACCCCCACATATTGATCACCACGACTTCGTCGGACCTTTACGCACGGTCTCTTTCTTGAATGAGTGCAACATCATGTTCGGATCCGACCTCCGGATAGCGAGGCCCGGGTGAGTTCCGAGGGCCGATAAAGATACCTTTACCGGTGGGTTCCGTCATGATACCGCAAGGTAACGGAACGGATATCGCAAAGCATTGCATACCGAGGGTGCCGAGTGGAGCGAATCTCGGTTACTTTCGGGAGGATGGACGACGACAAAATACCTTACCATTTCCAACCGGATCCGGAGCTGAGAACCTCCGGCCTTACGAGCCGTGAGTTACATAGGAAATATCACACCTCCGATGTACATCCGATCGGCATCCTTGCCGAGGATGGCTTGGAAGGTGATGTTATTGACCATGTACCTCACTATTCGGACATGGATTTTTGACGGATGATTCTTTTGATGGATCAACAAAGATCATACACGATCCGTTTTGAGTCTACATGGATTGTATGAAATATATTCCGGATCGAGTTGTACGACATATTTTCAACATGATTGGAATGAAAGTGACCATGTCACGTTTTTGGCCTTCACCTCTTTTGTGCAAATTGATTGGGAAACGCCATTAAAGTTAAATGAACTTCGAACAAAGAACGAGAAAAGAAAAAAAAGAGAATAAAAGAAAACTTTCTAAAAAAAATCTAAAAATGACAAACACCAAGTTCACATGAACATTAAATAAACAATAAAATAAAATTTGAACCATTAAAAGATAAACGAAATCAACTTCAAAATCAAATTCCATCCTTCCAAACTTCAAAATCAAATTCCATCCTTCCAAACTTCAAAATCAAATTCTCAATCAAATTCCAAATCCACTCTCGATCAAATTTCAAATTTGATCTTCCCAAATCTCAAATCAAATTCTCAATCAAAATCCAAATCCAATCTCGATCAAGTTTCAAACTTGATCTTTCAAATTTCAAATCAAATCTTAAATCAAGTTTCAATCGAGTTCAAACTCATCCTTCCAAATTTCCAAATTTCCAAATTCAATCTTTCCGAGCTTCAAGTCTCAATCAAATTCAAATTCAATCTCTATCGAATCTCAAATCCGATCTTCTAGATCTTACATCAAAATTCAAAACTTTTGGGTCGAGGATTTTACATCCAAGACTCGCACTTGCTTTAGGATTCTCTTCTATTGCACTCTGAAATACATCAAAATTCAAAACTTTTGGGTCGAGGATTTTACATCCAAGACTGCACCGCTTTAGGATTCTCTTCCTATCGCACCTGAAATACATCAAAATTCAAAACTTTTGGGTCGAGGATTTTACATCCAAGACTGCATCGCTTTAGGATTCTCTTCCTATCGCACCGAAATACATCAAAATTCAAAACTTTTGGGTCGAGGATTTTACATCCAAGACTGCACTCGCTTTAGGATTCTCTTCTATTGCATCGAAATACACCAAAATTCAAAACTTTTGGGTCGAGGATTTTACATCCAAGACTGCATTCGCTTTAGGATTCTCTTCCTCTTGCATCGAAATACACCAAAATTCAAAACTTTTGGGTCGAGGATTTTACATCCAAGATCGCACTTGCTTTAGGATTCTCTTCCTATTGCATCGAAATACATCAAATCAAACTTTTGGGTCGAGGATTTTACATCCAAGACTGCCTCGCTTTAGGATTCTCTTCTATTGCACCGAAATACATCAAAATTCAACTTTTGGGTCGAGGATTTTACATCCAAGATCGCCTTGCTTTAGGATTCTCTTCCTATTGCACTTGAAATACATCAAATCAAACTTTTGGGTCGAGGATTTTACATCCAAGACTGCCTTGCTTAGGATTCTCTTCCTATTACCTTTGAAATACATCAAAATTCAAAACTTTTGGGTCGAGGATTTTACATCCAAGACTGCATCGCTTTAGGATTCTCTTCCTATTGCACTCGAAATACATCAAAATTCAAAACTTTTGGGTCGAGGATTTTACATCCAAGACTGCACTTCTTTAGGATTCTCTTCCTATTGCACTGAAATACATCAAAATTCAAAACTTTTGGGTCGAGGATTTTACATCCAAGACTGCACTGCTTTAGGATTCTTTTCCTATTGCACTTGAAATACATCAAATCAAACTTTTGGGTCGAGGATTTTACATCCAAGACTGCACTGCTTTAGGATTCTTTTCCTATTGCACTGAAATACATCAAAATTCAACTTTTGGGTCGAGGATTTTACATCCAAGACTGCACTGCTTTAGGATTCTTTCCTATTGCACTGAAATACATCAAATCCAAACCTTTTGGGTCGAGGATTTTACATCCAAGACTCGCATTGCTTTAGGATCATTTCCCTATCGCAATGAAATACATCAAAATCAAACTCTTGAGGTTAAGGATTTTACATCCAACACCGCATTGCTCTGAGATTTCTTCTCATTGCAACGATTCAATCTAATCAATTCAATTTTCTTTCGAGGTTGAAGATGTTACATCTAAAACCTCAGAATTCCAATTTTCATTTCAAATCAAATCCTTCAAATTAATTTTGACAAACTTCAATCTAAATTGAAACTCCAAACTAAAATTTAAACTCACACATCAAAGCTTAAATTGAAACAAAATAAAATCTAAGTCGAAATTCCCCGGATCATGTGATTTGGGATTCACCTCCTTTTCCTTTCCCCGGCGAGAGTTCGAGAATCTCCGGTTTCGGAGATATACTCGACACTCCCAGCGAAACTCTTCTACTTCGTCCTAAGTTCGTCACTTGGACATCCGTGTTGGTTTTGTTGATCGCTTCGGTCAACACCAATACGCGCGGTGTGCTCCGTCGACTCACCACACCTATTGGGGGTCCATTTGTTGACCTCATTTTTGATGAGGTCTTCCTTTCTTCTTTTTAGTGCTTAGGATCTAGCCTTAGGCTTTTCCTTTGACTATCTTAGAGGACTAGAATTGGGACCCGCCTTTTAGAAATTCAAACCACTTCTAAACTCCTCGCAAACTCCACAAACTTGACTATAGACCCCTAATCACCTGGAGGGTTGAAATCAAATGTGGAAGTTTAAAGGATGAGTTCCTATGGGACTCTTTGGCCTTAGGATCGCCCAGGTGGCTTGGTCCGGTGAGGGGCTGACTTACACTACACCTACACACTACACTCCCACACACCTCCTAAAACCACACCCATACCCAACTTAACCTCCTAACTCATGTAGGTGATTCACATGGATGGTCCTTAACCCCTAAGCCCTCAGGCTAAGAGGGTTAGGAACAACATAGTGAATGCCTCAAATGAGTCCTTTCATGGCTCATATGGGCTTGAAATGGCTTCATGGCTCAACCAAAATGATTTCACCCCACTCAAATTCACCCAATCTTCAATTTCCCAAATTTTCAATTTTTGACCCCGGGACCCTACACCTACTAAACCTACCCAAAACCCTTGAAATTACCCAAATTTTTGCAAAATTTTCAAATTACCTAAAATTTTCCAAAATCAATCCCAAACACCTCCACATCACTCAAATTGATCGTCCATACCCAAAAATACCAAAAATTCCAAGAAAACCTCCCAATACCCTCCAAATAACCCAAAATACCCTTCTTGGCCTAAAAATCCAAAAATTCAAAAAAATTCCCAGAAAATTCCAGGAAATCCCAAATATTCCCAATTTCATTTTATCCAACTACACCATGGGCCAATTTTATCAATTTACCCTACTTTTGTCAAAACCCCCAAATTGACCCATTTTAACCCAAAGTGAACCCAATGTTAAACCAAACCTATCCAATTGACCCAAATTCTGGTCCAATTCAATTCTAAACTTCAATTCAACATTCCCAATACCAATTTAGACCAAATCCAAGTCCAATTTGATTGACATTTGGATCCAATTTCACTTTGGGCCTTAAAGCCCAAATTTGGACCCATGACCCAAACTTAGCCCAAACTAACCCAATTCAACTCCAATTAACCCCAAATCTTTTCTAAACCTTCCTTAACATCCTCATAAACAAAACACTAACATGATTTGCCCAAGATTTTGACCCAAACCCCACTCAAATTCAACCCAAAATCAAAAAGCCCAATTTTGACCTAAACCCAAATCTAACCCAAATAGGCCCAAATCTCAAAATTAAAACCCAACCAAAGCCAAAACCTCTTTGAAACACTCCCATAAACATTTCTTAACATTTATTTTACATCAATTTCAACCCTAGCCCAACATTGGCCCAAGTTAGCCTAATTTGACCTACATTGGCCCATTTACCAAATAAACCCAAATTCAACCCAATTCAAACCCAAACCACCTTAAATCTATTTCAAATTATTCATGAAACATCCCTAAACCAAAACCAACAACTATTTGGCCCAAACTTCTACAAAAATTCCCATCCATGAACACATCCTTAAACTTAAAAGCCCACTTCCCTTAAACCTTCTTAAAAGCCCATTTCCTTCAAAATTCAAAAGCCCAAATCTACCCTAAAGCCCACATGACATCTCCATTTGTCATCCATTTAATTAAATCCATTACCTAAGTCCTAAAATCATCATTGAATTATCCCAAATGAAGCTTCATCCAAATTCCCATCAAATTACCAAAAAATTTCTTAAAACCCTTTTCATGAAACAAATCAACCTTTTCCCAAGCCAAATGAAGCCATGAACAAGCCATTCTCGAAGCCACATGAAGCCATGAGGGCTTTGACTTGTCATTAGTCCATTTATGGCAAGAAGAGGGGGTTCTTTCTTAAACCTCCTTTAACCCTTTTTACCTTAATCATGTCACACACTAAACCATGTTTAGCCACCTCATCATGGATGGAGACTTCACCACTCCTTCTAAGCCGACCTAAATGATTCCCTCAGCTCAAAATCAGAGCTTGGAAGGGTGCACCAAGCCCAAAATGGTGGGTTGACCCAAACCAAGCCAAAGTGAGCCTTCTCCCATTCCATTTAAATCAAACTCCTTTACACATGTCAAACCTCGATTGCCTACACTAAACCCCGACCCCGACCCACCCGACCAAGATGGTGACCATTGCTCGGCCGAGCCGGCCACCGGGCCGCCGGAAAACACCATGGCCGAGAGCTCACATGTGAGCCAACATTGAAATTCTCACTTGCTGAGCCGCCCCATGCCCAGTGGTCACCATGGCTGATCTTCTCCTCACCGCAGCAGGCCGATCCCAAGCCCTAACTCCCTGCGAGAGGCCTTCCACCCTCTCCTGATCCCAAACTCCACCCCTCTCGGCCATGAGAGGTGCTGAAACAAAACCTTAAGGAAACTCGCCAAAATCACTCCGGATCACTCTCTACACATAGAGCACCCGATCCCCACCGAATTCCGAGCCCAATTCCTTCTAGGCGAGCCCGATTTTGAGCTCGAACTTTAGCCCAAAAACCGGGACACTTCTCCACGAGTGAGCCAATTCCCAAATTGATTGGCTCTACACCTTCACCGGACCAAGGGAAGGTGTCCACCACCAAAAGCCCCATCTCCGGAGCCACCCGGTTGCTCCAGACCTCCAAGCTTTGTGATCGGGCTTGGTCGAAATCATATCCGGACAATTCACCGGACCGGGAGACTTCATGCTAGAGCTTGCCGGGACCCAATCGAAGGTGCAACAACTCTCGGATTGAAGCCACACTTCTCCGAGCCAAGGTATGAGCTAACTCTCCATCCCGAGCTTCGGAGATTCTTCATTTCGAATGCCTTAGTTTCAATGCATGTTAGCCGTATAGATGTGTTCGTCTCTTCGAAGACGAATCCATGAAGCATAAGAACATGAAAATCCATTGAGTATCGAGTGAGATATTAGGGATTTAGTGTGGACGGCTATCGGGTGAGGACACTTGGGGACGATGAACGGATGCCGTCCATTCGATACACGCGCGGACGAACGGCTCGGATGGCGTCGGACCGAGAAACGATGCGAGAACCGCGGGGCCCGGCCTGCCGACTCAAGTGGCGGCGTCGAATGGGAGCGCGCCGCGTGGCCTTTCGGAGCCGCCGAGGATGCGGCGGCGCCGCGTGGATAAATAGAAAATTAGGGTATTTTCTTATTTATTTAATTCCCTAAACTTCAAAATCCATATCTTTGTGTAGAAAAATCACAAAAATAAAATAAAAATACCCTCTTGCTCGATGAACGAGAGGAGAATAATGTGGAAAAGAAATCATTTAATTTAATTAAGTATTTTATTTTTTATAATTTATTTACTCTCTGCATACATTTAATTCTCCATGCATGTATACAATTCACCATGGCATGAGACCATAGGGCTTTTGAAGCCTCCGAACTTGGGAACATTCCTCGAATTTTCCAAGGTCGAGACCATCTCTGTGAAAAGTTATTTATTTTTCAAATGCATGTTGTTGTTTTGAGTATTTTAATTCCAAAAATTAGCATGTTGTGAAATAAATTCTAGAAATATTTGGTGATGTTCCTTATGACCAGAGAACTCTAGGAAAAATAGGACTTGAGTTAATTCACTCGGATTAACCCTAATTGGCTTAAACACCCAAAATAGGTCTTTAATTAATTAGAGTTAACCAGGCATCAAATTGACTTGAAATCAATTCTCCACTGACCTTTAGGATCAGAGGAATCCACCATAAAAATTTGAGGTCAATTGGACTTGGTTAACCCCACTAATTGGGTTAATTAAGCCACTTAGCCATTTTAAACTTTAAAAATTCATAACTTTTAAAATACTTTTTAAAAATTCACCAAATTGGTTTTGGAGCCTCTCGATATCAGGAAACCTAAGAAAATTAAAATTTCAATTTTCTAAAAAAGTTGATTTTTAATAATATTTTAATATTTTTAATAATTGAAAAATAATAAAAATCACAAAAATAATAAAATTCACCAAAATGTCACATTTTGAATTATAATCACTTAGGAACAAATCCCACATTTTTCCTAGGTCTATTTAGTGAGATATTGAATTTTAAAGCCCTAGGGTAATTTTAAAATTAAAAAAAATGTATTTTCTAGCATTTTCACTAAAATAATTATTATAAATCATAGAAAAATCAGAAAATTGCAAAATTTGATTCTCTGGTTTCCTTGATATCAGAGAGATTTTTGAAAAATATGAAATTCATTTTTCAACATTTATTTTATTTTTAAATTAATTAACACTCCAAAACTCAAAATAATTATAATAAAAATAATATAATTCAAAAAATCACCAAAATTGGTCCAAGTGCTTCCCTAGTCATTAGGAATGTCCCCTAATTTTCTTAAGGACAGAAACTTTCTTTTGGTCATGTTATCAAATTTTCCTTGAAAATCTCTATTTTCCACCAAAAATAATTATATAAATAAATTAAATACAGAAAAAAATCACATTTTCTCCTCTCATGTCTTTATTGACATATGAGTGAAGTTACATAAAAATTTCAAATTCATTTAAGTTTAATTTAGTGAGTTATGAAATTATTAAGCTTAAAGGGTAAAATAGTAATTAAAATCTTTAATCCTTAATTAAAACTTTAGGTTTAATAAAAATTAACAAGTAAAATATTTGATCCTAATCTGATTTGGATGATTGAAATTTAAATAATTAAAGAGTAGAAACCCATTAAACAATTTCAAAATGATTAAACTTTAATTAAATAATGGATTAAATTTGGAAGAGTAATAAAATTGGAATCATTAAAATAAGGGATATTTATTAGGAAGAGATTTATTCTTTAATTTAAAAATCCCTAAATTAATCATCTCATTAATATTCAACTCTTAATTAAAATGATAATTCAAATTCAAAATATTAAAAGACTTAATCATTAAACTAAAGTCAAATTATTAAACTCTTTCAAAAATTTCAATTAAAATTAAAAATAAAGTAAATTAAAGATAAATTAAATTAAAATTAAATTAAATTTAATAATTAAATTAAATTAAGACAAATTAAATTAAATTAAATTAAATTAAAATTAAATTAAATTAAATTAAACAATTAAATTAAATTAAATTAAATTAAATTAAAATTAAATTAAATTAAATTAAACAATTAAATTAAATTAAATTAAATAATTAAAATTAAATTAAATTAAATTAAACAATTAAATTAAATTAAATTAAATTAAATAATTAAATTAAATTAAATCAAATCAAATTAAAGTTAAATCAAATCAAATTGATTAAACATCAAATCAAATTAAATTAAATTAAATTAAATTAAATTAAAACTCGATTAAAATTAAATTAAATTGAATTAAATATAACATCACCTAAAACAGAAAGAAAATAAATTTAAAGAAAAACAACTTGAACACTATTCCAAATTTAAACTCTTTAACTTAAACCAAATCATTTGAATACTAACTTACCCTTGAAAGTTTTAGTTATTATAGCTCCTAAATAAAACATTAAATGAAGTGTCACTTCACTCATAGGATATTCAAATGTCCTAGTTCATCGAGCAAGTTAACAAAACTTGAAATTCTTGGACGATTAATTCATTTGTATAATTAAATTCATTTGAACTTAAAACAATCCCGAAATATTGAAAAGATGTTTAAGATCCTTCTTAAGCACTTTCTCGATATGATAGGACATTTATAAGAACAATTGAATTTGATTATTCTTTGATGAAGAAAATCGTCCTTAAACCAAAACACAAAGAACCTAGACGTCATAGGAAATGACTAGCTATAGGATTAGGAATTTGGTAGAAAACCATAACCTTTCCCTTAGCTTTACCTAGGAACTTGCTTAAATATGCTAATTGTGTTTTAAGTGCAGTTTGGGATGACGGGAAGACCCTCCAGGTACGCATTTGTATTATTGCAATTTACTTTCCTGCAATTTATTTTCCGGCAATTTACATTATTGCAATTTACTTTATTGTAACTGCGTTTATTTTTTCTTGCATGATAAAACAACTGTTGCATGAAAACCCACACCTTTAGGATAGCCCCTAAAACTGAAACCAAAATTAAGTTAAAAGTCATTGCAAGATAAAATTCACCGCCACAACATTTCAAAATATAAAACAACTCAAAATTTAATCACAAACAGAACACAAAACTACAATTACAACTAAATTAAAACGTCCTGTTGGATGATCGGGAATACCTCGGATGATGTAACCTACGTGTTGCTAACGGGATTTCCTACGGTCTAAATGAAAGTGTGGAACTCATTCAGTTGAGTTTAGCAAATTCATCTGGACTAAGTGAATCCGATAAAAATAATGATGCCGGAAGGATGGAACCGTGGGATCTTAACCGGTGTCGTTATAATCAACTTTAAGATTTGTTTTAAATAAAACATAAAAAACACTTGGATTTTAAGATTTTCTCTAAACCAAAACATTTTTCTCAACTCCTGATTTATGATTTCTAAAACTAAACCTCTGCAACAATAAGGAGCTCGGAGCATGGTGGGCAGCACGACCATCGTCATCAGCAAAACTCAGATCTACTTCAGCAAAACTTTCCTAGAATTAAATAACCAAGCCATAGGACTTCGAGGTAGTTTGCCTAGTGCAACATAAATCCTCAACCTTTTCGTTAGGCATTTGCATTGCAAATTAAGCCCTAACCGGTCTTAGGATTCCGAGGTAGTCGTCCGATACGACAATAAACCCTCACATCTTCTGAGTTATTTGTTTGATTTTATCATACAAATATAAGCCCTAATTAATTGAAATTGGCAAGATTGAAATATCAAATAAACATTAGGACTTTCCTAAATTCAAGACAAACAATAGGATAGTCGGGAAATTATCGAAGTTCACTTCGAATCATTGATTTCTCCTACCTCTCTTCCTTTGGATTCACAAAACAAAATGTTCCAAAATTTGATCCATTCCCTATTGAAATTCCAAAATTCAATCTTTGAAAACCTTAAACTTTGAAATTCTTGAAAGCGAGAATTATTGATTATTATCGAGAGTTTTCTTAGGTGATTCCCGTCACTTAAGATGTAATTAACTATAGGGGCTTGCCCTTATAGGGAATTTTAAAGAACCCGAGTAATATAAACCCCGTTTTGATACTTTCATATTAAGTAGGGAATTTGTCGGCTTATAAAATTGGTTCGCAAACCAAACGGATGTCACAAAACTTCTAGTTTATTTGATCGAGCCCCACCATCAAGCGATGTGTCTATCCTTAGGGATAGATATACGGTTTGTGGTGCGGCGCTCGTTTATATAAACTATTTGGGGATGTGAGATCGGTTTAATCTCATATCTTAAAACTTTCAAATTTAAAAATTATTTTCAAAATCAAATACTACTTTCTAAATTATATATATTTAAATTAAATTTAAAATAAAAATTCGCCACACAACTTCTGTTAGACGACCACTTTTCAAAATAAAACACACGACCTAAAAAAAATATAATGCCGACAGTGTCCCTTAAGAAGAAATTTATAAAATTATTCTAAAATGTTATAATTCTGATTATGAGGGATATTTTAGTGTTGATAAGACTGCATATAAAATCTTACAATCTGGATTTTATTGGACAATAATTTTTAAAGATGTTAATGCTTATAATAAAAATTGTGATTGATGTTAACGTGTAGAAAATATCTCTAGAAGAAATGAGATGCCCTTCAATTATATGTTGGAAGTTGAAATATTTGACGTTTGATGTTTAGATTTCATGGGACCATTTATACCATCTTTCAGAAATATATACATTCTGATAGCAGTAGACTATGTATCCAAATGGATAGAAACTGTTGCTTTATGACCCGACCCGCAATTACGTAGTAAATTAACTTCCAAAAGATAGCCAAAAACTTGACCTGATTTATAAATAGCGACTAGTGTGCAAAATCTTAAATGATATAAAAATTAGAAAATATTTTATACACCAGGGGTACTACGCAAGTATACATATCATTTCAGGTAATATAGAGTTTTCTTTAAAAACCCCAGTATCGATTCCAAGAGGAAGTGAAGTAAGAAGTCTTTAATAAAATTCTAGTCTACTACTAATAGTCCTTAGTTTGAAATGTCGATTAAAATTGTATTTTATCTAGCAACTATTCCTAAATGCAAGTGTTAAATGTAAAGATAGTAACTATATCTAAATGCAAATAACAATTCTAAATATAACCCTTTTTGGATGAATTGGTTTAGAGAATTTTGAGATATTAAAAACTACTATTCTTATGTAATGAAATAGATAATATATAGGATTGAGATGCACTAAATATTGTATGTGCCAAATAGGTCCCCTTTGGTCCAGGCATAAAGAACATTGACTAATCCTATACTTAGTTACTGAATCCGTGGCTAGGTTGGGAGGATGCTGGCTCTCACTTCGGAGCTCCCACGTTCCCCTCGCCTGAGGGCTAATATCTCTGCTTCAGCACCCAAACGATAGGACCGAATTGAGGATTTTAGCCCGTCACTCTAAAATCTCCAATTCTACGCCCGATTAATATTATTTCTCTATTTATTTGCATTTAATTCAACTTCACCATCCATCAAATTTGAATGTGGTTCCACTTTGTTGAGAATTACATCTGCCCCTTCGGGACTTAACGCAATTACAATGAATTTTAACACTACAATGGGCCCTTATTACAATGTAAATGAAGTGCAAGTAAAAACCATCACATTTATAATTAAAACATCTTTTAGCAAGCATCCCAATATCCTAATAATGAATTCTACTAATTGCAAAAGAAAAGTAAAATGAAAAGAATGGCATAATCTTCTCATGCCACTATTTCCAAAGAAGAAGACAGAGTAAGAGAGATGCGTCACAAAGCATAAAGAAAACACAACGAAAACTTCATTAAACCAAAGCAAATCCACTAGGTAATTATTTACAAAATTATAAGATAATGAAGAACAATACTTAGCTTTTTCCCCTTGAAATAAAGAAGAAGATCTCTCCCAAAAAGTCTCCCATCGATCCATACAATACTAGAACATCTCCTTACAAATTCTCTCAAAATCTCATCTCCAATCTCTCCAAAATGGTAGAAATCTACATTTCTACTCTTAATCTAAGAATCCTAAACATTCCTCAAAGTTTTTCTCCACTTTTTTCTCTATTTCTCTTTTCTTTTCTAACTTATATTCACCATTTTTAAAGAGTATGGACGAATTCCTAAGAGTTCCCATAAGCACCCATTCGAAAAAGCGTCCAAATACGTCGAATTTCATCCCAAAACCGCCAAAAGTTAGTCTAGAACCTTCCCGGCCACTGTCGACGGGTTCGAGCTCGCTGTCGGCCAGCTTTTCGGCCATATTTCGGCAGTCTCGGGAAAATCTCGTCGTCGGTAAGATGGCTGCTGCGCAGCTCCCTCGTTTTGCTCTGATTCGCACCGTTTTAGCTCTGATTCGCACCGTTTTAGTTGCGTTACGTTCGTAATAGATAGCCCTACAAAATAAGCATAAAAATAACCTTTCTTTAAAGTGTAATCTCATTAAAAATATGCAAGAATTGTAAAAGAGATTAAGCATCAAAAGACCTATCGAAAGGTGTCAGGGCAAAATTTCAGTTCTTGCTCGTTTTTGCTTCAAATTGCACCGTTTTTGCTTCCTTTTGTTTCAATCACCATTTCTTGCACCTAAAACCAAAAACCTACAAAATACTTTCCTTTAAAGTGTAATATCATTAAAATTGAGAAAAATGATATTGAAAAAAAACTTATATATATTAGGCGTGTCAAAATTTCTCAAACTTAACTGTTACTTGTCCTCAAGTAACCCTTTTACTACATAAAAATATAACTCAAGTAAATGTACTTTTCACCTGTAAGACACTAAAATTTTTCATTTAAAAGAATATAATGGTTAGATTTGTAGAAAGAAATTCAGTAACTCAGGTTAATGCTAAGGTATAAGAATTTTCAGCAATCAAGTCAAAGGGTTCTAGTCTTCTATTTATTTCAAGATAAACCATAATTTTTCACATTAAGAGTGCCTTGAAAGATTATGTGAAAAAAGAGCTCATGTAAACTTCATCAGAATGTAGGCCAATACTTTAAATATAAATTCAGAAATGAAATCAAGTTTTCCCGTTAGAGTAACTCAAGTGAAGCAATTTTTTTATTAGGCATCTCCTCAAGCTTCTCCTCATAAATATTTTTCTTTCCTCTTTTTTTGTTTTCTTTCAGGATCATTTTCAATCATCTTTTTTTTCACTCTCTTTTCTTTTTCTCTTTTTTTTCTTTTAATGTGGATTACTATATCTGGAGAGCCTGTAATAATTTTGAACTTCACTCTCCTTTTTCTAAAGTTCAAACTCGAAACACAGCCTTACTTTATAATTAGGTATGAGCTTTATTATTTCATCATAAAGTCACAATCTCTTCTTAACACACAATACTTTAAGTCTCTTAACATTTCAAAAATACAATTACTTTAAATAGTTAACTATAATCAAATTCTTTCATACCAAATATCTTACCCTTATAAAATTAACCTTTATTACTAAAAACTTTCATCCAATCCTTCCATAATATTCAACTGAAATACAAAATTTTAGTTATCTCAAGCGAGGTTAAATTGCCAAAGTTATGCTAATAATTTTTGAAAATATAATAATTAAGAATAAATAAGAGTTAATATTTTTCTTCCCCCCAAACTTAAATTTCAAAAATATTTTGCAATTAATTCCATAAAATATAGCAGGAAGAAGAAGTAAAGGTTGAATATACTTACTACTACAACATCCTATCAAATTCATATCATGCATAATCAGGATAAAATGACTGTAGGAGAAAGTAAATCTAACCTAAGACATGCTTGTAATAAAATTACACTAAAAGGAAGTATTTTCACATTAAAATTTTATTTTTCTTCCTACCCCCAAACTTAATTTTTAAGATATATAGCATTCAATACAGAAAATATAAGCAGGAAGAAAACAATTTATAAATTCTATCTACCACAAATATCTATCAAAATGATCTACAGTTATTAATCAGGATAGGAATCATGTAGCAGAAAGTAAATCTAAACTAAACATTCTAGAATGAAATTAACTAAACCAAAGTCTAACTAACATAGCAGGTATCAGCAAGGGAATATAAAAATGTTCTTCAAGACCTAAATAAAGTTGTAACACAAATATAAACACACAATTCAAATACAATCACAAATGATAAATGAGGTCAATTCTTCCTTTAACTCATTGCATCTTACTAATTTACTTCTAATTTCTAACGGAATCACTACACTAATAAATTAGGCACTTTAAAATATTTTATATATTATAATACTAAAGGTAAGATTATCCCTAATAAATTGGTTTCGGGACATCAATCTCAGGCATCACCTAATCTTTTTAATTAAGAACCTCTAACTGTTATAAAAAATAGTGTAAAATCATCCGCATGGTTTTCATCAAATAGGTTCGCGACTCCTACCTAATGAAAATAAATTTGTAGAAAGGAAGTAACAAAATTAAGATGGATCTGTTACAGTTTAAATTCATGATGTCTCTTGTAAAACATAAATCCAGGTAAGACACAAGTCATAGTGGACTTGTTAATCCATCTACTACAAGAGAACATAAAAGTCTAACCATAATAAGAAGTTAAGGAATCAACTCCCTCATGACACAAAAAGATCAAATAAAACAACAAACAATCCAAACATCTATCAACAACAATCAAACTTGAACAATCCATACTAAAGCAAGCACAATGCAACATTAACAATCATGACTCAATACACTAAATCAAAGCACACTGATAACTATGGGTTGCCTCCCATAAAGCACTTGGTTTTAACGTCGCGGGCCCGACAAATGATTCCACCTAGATTAAAATTCCAATTAAGTATTCCTAGATCAATCGCCCAATCTTTTTCAGATCCAGGGATTCCTACAGAATTCTCAAATTTTAATTTTTCATTCAGCTCTTCCTTTTCAGATGGATTTATATCATTGTTCCTCATATTTCTTTCTAGATCCAATATTCTTCTATTGATTATCTGAAATTGCATATTAATATCATCCTTGAAATTTATATGAAATGGATCTTTATAAGATACTTCAATATCTCCCAAATTTTGGATCAGATTTTCTTTAAATAATTCATATTTAGGATCAAATTCTTCTATGTCACTCTTTTGTTTCAAGTTATCTTCCAATTCTTCCCCTTTATAATTATTAAGTGATGGAGGATCTATTTTAGTTGAGGAAATAGGTTTTTCTAATTCCTTAATAATTTCTTCCAATGGTCTTCCAATATCCTTATCCTCTTTTCTCAACTCAAAGTTCTTTTGAAATTTATCCTCAAATTCTCTTCTAAGTCCTAGTTCAATAATTTTATCATGTTCATCATTCAATTTAGGTTTTTCTTGTGATTGAGTCGCATCTAAAGATATAAAGACTGGTTATGCAGATGAATTCTCTAAATAGATAGGCTTTAAAATTGTATGGGGTACATCCATCTTAAGTTCATGAGATTTTTCAACAAAAGGAATTAAAAGTATACTATTTTTGGTAGCGTCCATCATTTCACACCTCTCCTGAACATACATACAGTCTTCTTTAAGTAATGTTTTTGAATCATCATGAAAATCTATTTCAATCTCATCTTTTAACTTACTCTCAAAACTTTCTTGGAAATGGTCTTTACTTACATAATCAATTTCATCCATCCAAAAACAATCATCATCTTTTCTCTCAGCTGGATATTTCATAGTCTTTAATACATCAAAAGTGACTTCATGGTCATTAATATTTATAGCCAACTCTCCTTTTCGCACATCTATCATAGCTTTTCCAGTAACAAGGAAAGGTCTCCCTAAAATAATTGGAATTTCTTTATCTTCCTCTATATCCAATACAATAAAGTCCAAAGGAAAGAAAAATGTATCCACTTTAACAAGCACGCCTTCTAGAACTCCTTTTGGATAAATGATAGATCGATCAGCTAACAGAAGAGTTACAATAGTGGGAGAAATATTGATTAAACCTAACCTTCTAAATATAGATAGAGGCATTACATTAATGCTCACTCCTAAATCACATAAAGCTTTTCCACATAATTTTTTTTCAATTGCACAATGAATTGTAAAGCTACAAGGATTTTTAAGTTTTCAAGGAAAATTTTTCTAAAGTATAGCGCTGCACTCCTCACTTAGTGCAACTGTCTCGTAATCCCCAAATTTCCTTTTCTTGTTTAATATATCCTTTATAAACTTTGCATAACTTGGCATCTGTTCCAAAGCTTCAGTGAAAGAAATATTTATCGTTAACTTCTTAAGTACCTTCATGAACTTTGAAAATTTTTATCCAACTCATGCTGTCTAAGTCTTTGAGGAAATGGAGGTGGTGGTTTTTCCAAACTGATTTTAGTTGGAGATATTAATTTTTCCAGATCCTTAGAAACATGTTCTTCAGTTCTTTTAGTTTCCTTTATTTCTCTCACAACATCTTTATCTTTTCTAACCATATCCTTTATATCTCTTCCAATTTTTATTTGGACGGCTTCTATTTGTTCATTAGTGTTCTCTTTAGGGTTGATCTCAATGTTGCTAGGAAGTGTTCCTTTAGGTCTATTGCTAAGTGAATTAACAATTTGTCCCAATTGATTCTCTATGTTTCTAATCGTAGCATTTTGACGTTGCAACTGGTTTCCCATTTGCAGTACCACTTCTTCCATAGACATCTTTTTATCCTCAAATTGCTGATTCTTGTTAGAGTCTGGTGGATATGAATGTCTATAGTTTGTGTTCCCCTGATTATTCCAACTTCCATTATGATTTGCATGATTATTTTCCCATTTTAGGTTTCCACCATTAATAGTATGATTCCAGTTAAATTTAGGATGGTTCTCCCAATCTGGGTTGTAAAAGTTAGAGTACGGGTTGTTTATGGTATTTAAAGTCTCATATGATAATTTAGAATAAATTATAGGCCCTAATGAACTTTCCTCACTTACAGGAGTAAATTGAGGTTGGTTCATTCCAAATTGGTCCAACTTCCTTGATATTGTAGCAATATGAGATGTAAGAATTGTAATCGTATCTGTATCATGAACACTAGCTACATTTTTATGATTTACCATAGGAGATGGCCATTGAAATTCATTTGTAACCATTTCTTTAATTAATGCATAAGCTTCATCAAATGGTTTTTGAAATTAATGATCCACCAGCAGCAGCATCAATTATAGACCTAAGGGATCCTACTAACCCATTATAAAAAGTTTGAATGATTAAACAATTGGGTAGAGCATGGTGTGGACACTTTCTTAGGAGTTCCTTAAATCTTTCCCAGGCTTCGTATATTGATTCCCCTTCATACTGACAAAATGAGATAATATCATTTCTAAGATGAGTAGTCCTTGAAGATGGAAAATACTTAACTAAGAATTTTTGACTTAACTCCTCCTAATTTTTAATAGAACTAGGTGCTAATTAGTATAACCACCTTTTAGCCTTATCCCTTAATGAGAAAGGAAAAAGCCTTAGTCTAACAGCATCGTCTGACATACCGTTATAACGAAATGTAGCACAAAGTTCAAGAAAATTTGATAAGTGTAAATAAAGATCCTCTGAAGAAGTTCCCCCAAACTGATTGTTCTGCACCAGTTGGATAATCTCAGGATTTATTTCAATTGAATCAGCTTCTACGGCAGGGTTTTGTATAATTGAGTAAATTTCATCTGTCGTAGGATTTACGTAATCCCTTAATGATTTATAATGATTTTCTAAGTTAGTATTTTGAATGTTTTTCATTTCCATTTCTAGTTTTTCGAGTTCTTTCTGTATTTTTATTATTTTTTTATTTTTTTCAAACTCGGGATCATAAGGTACAAGTTCTGCAGATCCTTTATTTTGCATACGCAACGTAACAAACAATACATTAATAATTAAAAAAATAATAAATGAAATATATTCAACACAACAAAACATTTCACGAACACCTTATTTTTCATATAAACAATTTTTTTTGTTTTTTTTTCACAACACTTTTTCATATAAAAACACTTTTCACACAAAAATAGTTTTTACGACACTACAGTTTTCCAAGTTTAAGCCTAATTACTTTAACTAAAATTCTCTTAAAGTTCTTACTGACGCTTCCCCGGCAACGGTGCCAAAAACTTGACCTGGCCCGTAATTACGCAGTAAATTAACTTCCAAAAGATGGCCAAAAACATGACCCATTTTATAAATAGCGGCTAGTGTGCAAAATCTTAAATGATATAAAAATTAGAAAATATTTTACACACTAGGGGTACTACGCAAGTATACATATTATTTCAAGTAATATAGTTTTCTTTAAAAACCCCAGTATCGATCCCACGAGGAAGTGAAGTAAGAAGTCTTTAATCAAATTCTAGTCTACTACTAATAGTCCTTAGTTTGGAATGTCGATTAAAATAGTGTTTTATCTAGCAACTATTTCTAAATGCAAGTTTTAAATCTAAAGATAGTAACTATATCTAAATGCAAAGAACAATTTTAAATATAACCCTTTTTGGATGAATTGGTTTGGAGAATTTTATGATATTAAAAACTACTATTCTTATGTAATGAAATAGATAATGTATTGGATTGAGATGCATTAAATATTGTATGTGCCAAATAGGAGCAATCCTATTCTTTACCCTTTGGTCCAGGCATAAAGAACATTGACTAATTCTATGCTTGGTTACTGAATCCGTGGCTAGGCTGGGAGGATACCAGCTCTTACTTCGGAGCTCACACGTTCCCCTCACCTTATAGCTAACTTCTCCGCTTCAACATCCAAACGATAGGACCGAATTGAGGATTTTAGCCTGTCACTCTAAAATCTCCAATTCTACGACCGATTAATATTATTTCCCTATTTATTTGCATTCAATTCCCATGAAATTCACCATCCATGGAATTTAAATGTGGTTCCACTTTGTTGAGAATTACATATGCCCCTTTGGGACTTAACGCAATTACAACAAATTTTAACACTACAATGGAACCTTATTGCAATGTAAATGAAGTGCAAGTAAAAACCATCACATTTATAATTAAAACATCTTTTAGCAAGCATCCCAATATCCTAATCATGAATCCTACTTATTGCAAAAGAAAAGTAAAATGAAAAGAATGGCATAATCTTCTCATGCCACTATTTCCAAAGAAGAAGAAAGAGTAAGAGAGATGCGTCACAAAGCACGAAGAAAACACAATGGAAACTTCATTAAACTAAAACAAATCCACTAGGTAATTGTTTACAAAATTATAAGATAATGAAGAACAATACTTAGCTTTTTCCACTTGAAAGAAAGATGAAGATCTCTCCCACAAAGTCTCCCGTCGATCCATGCAAGCTAGAACATCTCCTTACAAATTCTCTCAAAATCTCATCTCCAATCTCTCCAAAGGGTAGAAATTTAGATTTCTACTCTTAATCTAAGAATCCTAAACATTCTTCAAAGTTTTTCTCCACTTTTTTCTCTGTTTCTCTTTTCTTTTCTAACCTATATTTGCATTTTTAAAGAGTATGGATGAATTCCTAAGAGTTCCCTTAAGCACGCCTTCGAAAAAGCATCCAAATACGTCGAATTTCGTCCCAATACCGCCAAAAGTAGATCTAAAACCTTCCCGGGCGCTGTCGGCGGGTTCGAGCTCGCTGTTGGCGAGCTTTTTGGCCATATTTCAGTAGTCTCAAGAAAATCTCACCGTCAGCGAGATTGAGGCCGTTGTCGGCGAGATGACGTTGCGCAGCTCCACCGTTTTGCTCCGTTTTGCTCCGTTTTAGCTCTTATTCACCCCGTTTTAGTTGCGTTACGTTCATAACAGATAGCCCTACAAAATAAGCATAAAAACAACCTTACTTTAAAGTGTAATATCATTCAAAAATATGCAAGAAGTGTAAAATATATTAAGCATCAAAAGACTTATCGAAAGGTGTCAGGACAGAATTTCATTTCTTGCTCGATTTTGCTCCAAATTACACCGTTTTTGCTTCCTTTTGCTCTAATCACCATTTATTGTACCTAAAACCAAAAAACATACAAAAGACCTTCCTTTAAAGTGTAATATCATCAGAATTAAGTAACATGATATTGAAAAAAAACTTATATATTTTAGGCGTGTCACTTTACTTCGATGTGATGCTTAAAGTGTTGAAAAGGTTTTAAGAAATAATATATTTTGTAGATTTCGAATACCAATAGTAATCATAACTGATGGGGGAAGTCATTTTAGAAATGTGATTATGGGAAAGCTACTGAAGAAATATCATATTAACCATCGCATTGCTACTGCTTATCATCCCCAAACAAGTGGTTTGGTTGAATTATCCAGTCATGAAATTAAAAGAATATTGGAAAAGTCTGTTAATCCAAATAGAAAGGATTGGTCCATCAAACTGGATTATGCTTTGTGGGCTTAAAGGACTACATACAGAACTACTTTAGGAATGTCCTCATATAGGCTAATTTTTGGAAAAACTTGTCATTTACCAATTGAACTTGAGCATGTCGCCCGCTTCGAAAGGAAGTTTTAATTTAATTATAAATTTACTTTAGAAAAATATGAAGTCAAACTAATCCCATATTTTCTGAAGTTCAAATGAAAGAGCACTATACCTCAAACCTTGTATCTATCCGGAGGATAAACACAAAATTTTAGGATGAGCCTCGATCAAATAAATAAAAGAAGTAAATGACATCCACTTGGTCTGTGAAACCATTCTATTTGCTGACAAGTTCTGCTATTTAATATGAAGGATTAAATAGGGTTTATATTAAGCTTGGTTCGGAAAAGTTTCCTATAAGGGAAAGCCCCTATAGTTAATTACATCTTAGATAATTCGTATTACCTAAGAAAACTTTGGATACAAATCAGGAAATATGTTCTTACGACTTCAAAAGGCTAAGGTTGTCTTCAACGAAATGTGATAATTAGAATTCAATAGGTGAGTGGTGTCAAGTCTTGAGAAAGAGTTATTGTGGAATCCAAATGAGGAAGGACTAGGAGAAGGCACGGATTCGAGAAGATTTTCGGTGACTTCTGAAACTATCCTATTATTTGGCTCAATTTAGGGAAATATTTAATTTATGTTTCATCCTGCCAATTTTAATTAAGTAGGACTCATATTCACTTGATCTCGATCATGTGAATAGCCTGGAAGATGTGAGAATTTATGTTGTATCAGAATGACAACCTCAGAAACCTAGACGAGTTAGGGCTTATAGTGCACTAGGTGCAAAGGACTAAAAGATGAGGTGAGGGTTTTTATTGCATTGGGCAAATACCTCGAACTCTTGTGGCTTGTTGTTATTACTAAGGAAAGAAGGTTGTTGTTGTAGACTCATTGTTTGCTCTCTCGAACATGTCCTTCCACATCCTCGATTGTGCTGCCCTTGGTGTTTTGCCTTGAGCTCCTTGTTGTTGTTGCAAAAGTTTCAGTCTTAGAGGTGACAAATGTGGGGGGGTGAGAGAAGTAGTGTGTTTTAGAATTTTGAAAATTAAGGTGGCTTAGTATTTTATTTAAACAAATATTAAAGTTGATTATAACGCCACCGGTTAGGACCCCACGGCTCCCTCGTTCCTGTTACATTATTTCATTGGATTTCCTTAATCTGGATGATTTTACTAAATCTAACTTAATGAAGTATGTACTTTCATTCAGACTGTGGGAGACCTTATCAGCAACACGTAGGTTGTGTCGTCCAAGGAACTCCCGTTCATTCAAAGGGGTGATTTAATTTAGTTGAAGTTGAGATTTTATTTTATTTGTGATTAAATCTTGAGTTGTCTTTTATTTTGAAATATTGTGAAGTGATTTATTTTGTCCCAAGCAATTATATATGCAGTAATGTAATGTGCTGAAAAGTAAAGCAGGAAACTATCCCAAGCAGGTATTTGTGCAGTAATGTAAAGTAGTCAAACTGAAACAAGCAAGCATATGTGTACTAAAAAAGAAAATAAGAAAGCCAAGCACACGTACTAAAAGTAGAGCATGAAAGCATAACAAATAGGTGTGTGCATGTGTCATAGTGTGTGAAAGAAAGACAAAGTGTAAAACCTGTGTAGTAGAGCAAAAGGAATCAAAAGAAAACCAAAAGTTCGCAAGAGGTAATGTCTCACAGGAAATTTAGGAAAACAAATTCGTAAAGAAAATCCATAGGAAATCCGTAGAAAACAAATATATAAAGAAAATTCATAGTAAATATGAAGAAAGCAACGTAGGAAAGACCACATAAAATAAAGGACTATAAATCCAAAAGGACCATAAGCGCGATGGTGTAGAGGACACAAAGCTGTGTTATATGTCCCACCTTAGGTACTGACTACTAGACCAACATTCTGCAGAAGGTAGCCCTAACCCGACTCGACTAGCCAACCGTGGACCTTTGCAAATTTTTCATTCATTTCAATTTGGATGTCATGCAAGTAAAAAAAAAAGATGTAGGTAAGTAAGTTGTTTTGTGCTGGAGGTAATTTTATATTTTTTTTGAAAATATTTGTTTATTTTTTTTTTTTGTAAAGTAATTCGATCCACAGGTTGACTACCCTAATCAAACTAGGACTGCCAACATATTTAGACCGCCGGCAGTAGAAACCCTAAGGACGGGTGAATAGTAACTACAATTTCTTTTCTCTATCCTCTCTAGGGTCTCTGAGTTACGAGATACCATTCTGTGGTTCTCTCGGGTCAGTTCTCTATTGCAATTCTATCATTGTTCCCGTCACACATACAGCCTTGTTTGATGGCCCCACATATAGAGTAATGCTATACATGCGCACTTATGTGTCCTACATAAGCACGTAACTTATGCCAAGAAATAAGGTGAAAAACAAAGGACAAGAGATCAAGGAGAAGAGAGTGGAGAGGATAATCCACCTAACAAATGTAGTAAAGGAGGTTGCTTATCCCTCAAAGTCAAAGGATGGTCAAAACACATGTCAAAGAGGCTAAAGTCTCTCCCAACATGGTGTAGAGAGCTAACAGTAAGACGTGTGAAATAGGTAGACTGAACCCCTCCATCATGGTGCAAGGGGTAAGGGAGTCAAACCTCTCCAATATGGTGCAAGAGGTTATCATGTAAAGCATGTAGAGTAAAAGGGTCAAACCCCTGCAACATGGTGCCAAGGGTTATCATGTAGTGGATGTAAAAAAACAAAATAAAGTAGTGAAGTAGTGTGAGGAAATATGAAAGGTGTAGTGTTGTGGCCAAGTAGTGTAACATGTGAAGTAGTGTGACATGTGTGAGGTAATGTAGTGATTTAATGAAGTAGTGTGATATGTGAGGTAATGTGATGTGTGTGGGGTAATGAAGTGATTTAAAGAAGTAGTGTGATATGTGAGGTAGTGTGATGATGTAGCATGTAAGGTAGGGAGTGATGTAGTGAGGAGTGTGATATGTGTGGTAGTGTGATGATGTAGCATGTAAGGTAGGAAGTGAAAACAAATCTCCCCATCATGGTGCGGGGGACAACTATAAAGTATGTGGAGCAAAAAAGTTGAGATATTTGAAATCAAAACCAAAAGCTAGAAAGCGGGGAGATAACATGCCCAAAAGGAAAGGAAAAGTCAAATCCGATCAGAGAAAAATCCAGTAGCATAATGACATAAAAAATTGATTTTCACACCTACAATTTGCAATCCAAAAAGTACACAAGCATATATATGTAGCAATATTCAACATGTCCATCAAATTCCAAGTTTCCGACAATAGCAACATCCAACCTATATGTATATAACACCATTCCAAGCATTTTAATCAAGTAGAGCAATGTAAAGAATGAAGAATTCCTTACTAGCATATGAAATTTAAGGCACCCAAGCATATTAAGCATAAAAGTTTGAAGCAAACCAAGCATGAATAGCATATCCAAGCTCTCTCTTTGAAGTGTTAAGAAAGTCATTTCTCCTCTTTTCCTCTTCTCACTTAAAAGCAACTCACATGATGCTTAGCAATGCAAGTTTAAAATAAAGGCAGCAAAGAGAAGCCCTAAATCAACTTGCAAAAAGGCTACACATGTAATCTTTCATGTGGGGACATCAAGTAAGTGTTCAAAACCAACTCCAAGACAACATACAAGTGCAGATTGTTTAGTTTAGGAACACATATGATTGTGATGCACCAAAAATATATACTTTTTTAGCTATATGTTTTTACCTATTTTTGGTGATATTGCATTTTAAAGGAAGGTATTTTTCATGATTTGTTGCAGGTATGATAATTATAGGTGATTGGAGCGAAAAGATGCAAAAAGGAACGAATTTGGCGCAAAATGGAGCAATTTGGAGGAAAACAGCTCTGGCGCCGCTGACATTAGAATGGGCGCCGCCGGCGCCCTATTCCAGAGACTCGAGATTTAATTGGCATGATAGGGCGCCGCCAGCGCCACTATCGGGCCCCACCGGCGCCCTATGTTGGTTCACTTCGAATTCAAAAGTTTTGGTAGATTTTTGAAGAGGTGCTTGAAGAAACTCTTGGGGAATTCATTCCTAACATTAAATTAAGTGTCCAAGATGAAAATAGAGAGGAGGAAGAGAAGAGAATTGTTATAGAGAGTGTGAGGAAAGTGTGAGACAGAGTTAGGGTTTGTGATTTTAAGAGAGATTCTTCTCTAAGGAGGGGCGAAGAGGAAGTAAAGTGAGAGATTGCTTCTTCATCTTTGTACCAAGGAGAGAATCAAGTGTTCCAAGGAAGAGAGAAGGAACCAAGGGGACTTTGAAATAATTTTCTTAGGGAAGAGAAAGAGATAAGTTGTATTTACTATTATAGTTTCTATGACTCTGATTTTATATATATAATCCATGTGTTTTTATATCTTCTCCATGGTTAGTGAGTAGTCTCCCTTGCCTTTCTTCTTGTATGAAGTAATTATGATGTGGTGATGTGGAAATGATGTGCCCTTTAAGTGTTATAAAAGTTGTGATGTTTCTTTAATTTGGAACTTAATTTAATTTTCAATTCTGCCAATTGAATTGTTAAAACATATTGAGGAAGATTAATTCCAAAAGAATTGAATGTTCAACAACAAGAACAAAGAAACCATTTAATGTCCGTGAATGAATTGTGTAGTTCATGGGGATTAAGTGCAAATAAATAGGGAAATGAGTTTTGATGGACTTAAAATTGGAGGTTTCATGGTGACAGAATGGGATCCCCAATTTGGTCGTAAGATTGGTAACTAAAGCCTATGGTTAGCCTTCGGGTGAAGGGTGAGTGGGAGCTCTGAAGTGAGAGCCGGTATCCTCCCAACCTAGCCTTAGATTTAGTAACTAAACTTAAGATTTGGCAATGTTCTTTACCTGCTTGGAAGAGGGGGTACTCTTTTAAAAGTAAAGAAGCAAATATGCTCCTATTTGGCACAACACAAATAATTATCATTCTTCATCATCCACACATAATAATCTTTATGCAGGAAGAAAGACACATTTCATATAGAAGTATCTTATAAATCACATAAGTTAGTGTGTTTGTTAGTTAATATAGTTCAGTAATTAAAAGTAATTGTAGTAGCTTTATTATACTTTGCATTAACTAGTGGTTGTACACTCAAGTAATTGTTACATTGGGTATTGGATTTTAGTGCTATATTATCTGATTTAAAGAACATTCACCTCCCTGTGGGATCGATAACCAGGACTCCATTAGAGCCCTGTATTACTTGATACGATACGTATACTTGCGTTGAATTTGTGAATTTACTAAATCAATCTAAATATATAAATTCGACTTCATAAATTCTTTCTTAATATATAAAGTCGCGGTCAAGTATTTGGCGCCGTTGCCGGGGAGGTTGATAAACGGTACTTATTTATAGATATTGTAGTAACTGAAAACCTTTACTTTGTATTGTGATTTTATATGTGTACTAGTGGATCTATAGGTTTGATAACTTACGATTCAGATTTAGAGTGTACTATTAGAAAAATTAGAAAACAACAAAAACGAACTGAAAATTACTGTGAAATGGTGAATAATCGAGAGAATCAAAATATTAATGTTGGAAATTTGCCAAGACCTTTAAGAGATTATGCTAACCCAACAGCAGATGAAATTCATATAACTATTCAAAATCCTGATGTTGCTGCTAATTCGTTTGAAGTTAAACCTGCTATTATCCAAATGGTACAAATCAATCAATTCAGAGGAACACCTAATGAAGACCCAAAATTTACATCTCGCTAGTTTTTTAGAACTGTGTGCTACTTTTAAGTATGACGGAGTGTCGAGTGATGCTGTCAGACTTAGAATTTTTCCTTTTTCCTTAAGGGATAAGGCTAAGGCGTGGTTAAACTCGTTAGCACCTGGATCTATTCAAACTTGGGGAGAACTTTCTTAAATGTTTCTATCAAAATATTTCCCTCCATCGAAAACTGCTAAATTAAGAAATGATATCACATCTTTTGGTCAAATTGAAGGATAGTCAATATATGAAGCTTGAGAAAGGTTTAAAGATCTTCTTAGGAAGTGTCCACATCACATTTTTCCAGATTGGTTAATAATTCAAACTTTTTATAACAGATTAGTAGGATCATTAAGATCAATTATTGATGTTGCTGCTGGTGGATCGTTAATGTCAAAACCTTTTGATGAAGCATATTCATTAATTGAAGTGATGACTACTAATAATTTTTAATGGCCCTCTGAATGGGTAAATCCTAAAAGTGTAGCTAGTGTTCATGATTCTGACATGATGACTATGATAGTTTCTCAAATAGCAGCACTTTGTAAGAAAAAAGATCAATATGGAATGAATATTCTCAACCACCCCCAGCTTTAGAGGAAAATTCATTTGGGCAGATAACTGAATCTCATACACCTTATGTAACTTTGAACGCGATTAATAGACCTAATAACCCTTATTCAAATTATGATAACTCTGGTTGGAAGAGTCACCCAAATTTCAATTAGAATAATAATAATGCTAATGTGAACCCACAATGGGGACACAATTCTATAAACCCAGTTGGAAACTCAACCAACCAAGGAAATACAAACTTTAGACAATCTTATCCTCCTATATTTAATAATAACCCTCAGTTTAAGAATAATAATTTATCTATAGATGAAATGATTTTGAATATGGGTAACCAATTACAAGTTCAAGGTGTTGCGATAAAAAATATTGAAAGTCAATTGGACATATGTTCACTGCGCTTAATAATAGACCTTCTGGAACGCTTCTTAATAATGTGGAGATCAATATAAAAGATCAAAACAAGGAGCAACTTAAGGCTATTCAATTAAGGAGTGGAAAGGAATTAGAAACTAGAACACAGAAAGATACTGAAGAAGATAAGGAGAAGGTGAATATTGAAAAAGGTTCAAATAAGATTTATCTAGACCTGGAATATCCTCTTGAACCAATGAAGATTACAGTTGAGAAACCACCTCCTCCATTCCCTCAAAGATTATAGCAGAAGAATATGGATAATAGATTTGGAAAATTTTTGGAAATCCTTAAGAAGTTAACAATAAATATAACTTTTGTTGAAGCATTAGAACAGATGCCTGATTATGCAAAATTTATGAAGGATATTCTTAAAAAGAAGAGAAAGTTCATGAATCATGAGACTGTTGCACTTAGCGGAGAGTGTAGTGCAATAATTCAGAAAAGGTTCCTGAAAAACTTAAAGATCCTGGTAGTTTCACTATCACGTGTGCTATATGTGAAAAGTTTTTTGGAAGAGCCTTATGTGATCTGGGAGCTAGTATTAATCTTATGCCTTTATCAGCTTTCAAAAGATTTGGAATTGGAGAAATTTCTCCTACATCTGTAACTCTTCAATTAGCTGATCGTTCTATTACTTATCCTAAGAGAGTGGTAGAAGATGTGTTAGTAAAAGTGGATAAATTTATCTTTCCTGTGGATTTTATTGTTCTTGATATGGAGGAAGATAAAGATATTCCAATTATTTTAAGAAGACCATTCCTAGCTACTGGAAGAGCTGTAATTGATGTTCAAAAAGTGGAATTAACTATGAGAGTTAATGATCAAGAGGTGACCTTTAATATTTTGAAATCTAGGAAGTATCCCTCAGTTGCAAAAGATAATGAATGTTTTAGGATGGAAGTATGTGAATATTTGAGAAATGATTATTTTAAAGATATGTTTGAAAAGAAAGTGGAGTAAGAAAATATAATTGAAGATGAAACGAAAAATGAAACAGATTCAGATAATGAGAAGAATAAGGATTTGGAGTATATTCAGGAGAAATTTGAAGTGTTAGATTCCATATAAGGTGGAGATAAAAGTTTAATTTCTTTTATTTTTAAACCTCATAAACTTGAGATAAAAATTCTCCCTAAACATTTAAAGTATATGTTCTTAGGAGAATCATCTACCTTACCAGTTATTGTATCTTCGGAATTAACTAAATATCAAGAACAAAAATTATTGGAAATCTTAAAAAGATACAAAAGAGCTTTTGGATGGACTTTGCGCATTTCAAAGGAATCAATCATTCGATCAGTATGCATAGAATTTTATTAAATGAAGAACATAAACCTAAAATTGATCCGCAAAGGAGATTAAATCCTATAATGAAAGAAGTAGTTAAGAAGGAGATTTTAAAATGGCTCGATGCTGGAATTATTTATCCTAATTCAGATAGTTCTTGGGTAAGTCCAATTCATTGTGCACCAAAGAAAGGTGGAGTGACTGTGGAAGTGGATGAATGGAATGAAATTTTACCTACTAGACAAGTTAATGGATGGCGAATTTGTACTGATTATAGAAAACTAAATGCTGCCACCAGAAAGGATCACTTTCCTCTACCTTTTCTCGATCAAATGTTGGATAGACTTGCTAGACACAAATACTATTGCTTTTTGGATGGATATATTGGTTATCATCAACTACGTATTGCTCCTGAGGATCAAGAAAAGACAATATTTACAAGCCCCTATGGAACATTTGCTTTTCGAAGAATGCCTTTTGGATTGTGTAACGCACCTGCAACTTTTCAAAGATGTATGATGTCTATCTTTAGTAGTATAATAGATAATGGAATAGAAGTTTTCATGGATGATTTTTCCGTGTTTGGAACTTCATTTGATATTTGTTTGGAAAACTTGGCAAAAGTTTTGGAACTCTGTGAGAAAACAAATTTAGTTCTGAACTGGGAAAAGTGTCAATTTATGGTTGCAGGAGGAATAGTGCTTGGGCATAAAATTTTTGAATATGGTATGGAGGTTAGCCCTGCTAAAATTCGAGTGATTGAGAGATTACCACCACCCACTACTGTAAGAGAGGTGCGGAGTTTCTTAGGACATGCCGGATTTTACTGTGCGTTATATTAAAGATTTTTCTAAAATTACTAAACCTTTGTGCCAACTTCTGGAAAATGATAGGAAGTTTGATTTTAATGATGAATGTTTGTGTGCTTTTGAATTAATTAAAGAAAAATTAATCACTGCTCCTATAATTGTTTCACCTGATTGGGAGAAACCCTTTGAATTAATGAGTGATGTTAGTGATTATGCTATTGGAGTTGCGTTGGGGCAAAGGTATGATAAAAATTTCAAAGTTATTTACTATGTTAGTAAAACTCTTAATGATGCTCAAATTAATTATACCATTATTGAAAGAGAGTTATTAGTTATAGTATTTGCTTTCGATAAGTTTAGTCCTTATTTAATTCGAACTAAAAGTTTAGTGCATACTGATCATTCGACTATCAAGGATTTAATGCAAAAGAAGGATGATAAACCTAGATTTATTAGATGGATACTCCTTTTGCAAGAATTTGATTTTAAGATAGTTGATAGGAAAGGGTATGATCATCAAATTGCTGATCATTTGTCAAGAATAGAATATGATAGATTTTCTGAATTTGAGAAGGAAGTTGCAGAAACTTTTCTTGATGAACAATTGTATATTCTTTTGGAAAAGAATTTTCCTTGGTATGCTGATATTGTGAATTATATTGTAAATGATATTATAACATCAGATTTAACAAGGCAACAACAAAAAAAATTTAAATATGATGCTAAATTTTATTTTTGGGATGAGCCCTATTTATATAAACAGTGTAAGGATCTGATTATTAGATGATGTGTGCCACATGAAGAAATTAATCCAATCATTCAGAGATGTCATGATTCTGAATTTGGAGGTCATTTTGGTGTTGATAAAATAGCTTATAAGATTTTACAATCTGGGTTTTTTTGGCCCACTCTTTTTCGTGATGTTTATAAATCTGTTAAACTTTATGATCGATGTCAAAGAGTAGGTAATAATTCTAGAAGAAACGAAATGCCTCTGAATTACAATTTGGAAGTTGAAATTTTTGATGTATGGGGATTAGATTTTATGGGACCATTTGCACCTTCATTTGGAAATTTATATATATTGGTCGTCGTCGATTATGTTTCGAAATGGATCAAGTCGTTACTTTACCAAAATGTGATGCTCGGAGTGTTTCTAAATTTTAAAAGAAAATTATATTTGCAAGATATGGAATGCCGAGAGTGATTATAACTAATGGTGGATCCCATTTCAGAAACAATCAAATTAAGAGATTAACTGGAAAATATAACATTATTCATAGAATCTCTACTGCTTATCATCCGGAGACTAGTGGTTTAGCAGAAGTATTGAATTAGGAAATTAAAATAATTTTGGAGAAAACAGTGAATATTCATAAATTAGATTGGTCTGCTAGATTAGACACCGCATTATGGGCTTATACGACTGCTTTTAAGACCCCTATTGGAATGTCTCCTTAAAGATTAGTGTTTGGTAAAACTTGCCATTTGTCGGTTAAATTGGAGCATAAAGTATATTGGACAATTAAGGAGATGAATTTTAATTTGAGAAATGCGGGAGAAAAAAGATTTATGCAATTAAATGAGTTGGAAGAAATTAGAAATGAATCATATCATAACGACAGGATTTATAAAGAGAAAATGAAATTGTGGCTTTATCAGAAGATATTGAAAAACTATTTGAACTGGAACAAAGAGTTTTATTATATAATACGAGATTGAAATTATTTCCGGGAAAACTTAAGTCCAGCTGGATAGGACCTTTTATTGTAGTAAAAGTTCATTCTTTCGGAGCTGTTGATATTGAGGATCCTAAAACTGGAAATATTTTCAAGGTTAATGGGCATCGTTTAAAACCTTACTTTGGAGGGTTTTTACCTGATTTCAAAGAGGTTTTATTGCTAAGTCATCCAAGTTAACTAATGGTTTGTCGGGCTGACGACGTTAAACCAAGCGCTTTGTGGGAGGCAACCCATGTGTATTTGTGTGTTGAGTTTTCTTGCTTATTGTTGTTTGTACTTTTAGTTTGATATTAAAGAATCCAAATTACCCCTAAATAAGTTAAAAATTAAAAATATATTTGATCGTATTGTGAAAATGAAGTATTTCGAGCCAAACGAAGTTCGGTGAAAATTTTTACCACTGGCACCGACGACGCCCTATTCTATTATAACAGCCGAATTTTTAGTTTGAGCGCCGCCGGAGCCCAAATTTTGGGTGACGGTTTTTACGTTGTAAAATGCAGTTTTTGGCAGTTTTGAGCGGGATTTTCTTCCTAAAAACACCCCAAAACTCCATTTTAAATCCATAACGACCAGAGAAACGAAAACTCCCTTTCTCAATTTGCATCCCATGGATTCCCACTCCATTGAACTCCCTAGATCAAGCATCTACAATCGGCGGAAGTTCGTTAGTTTCGAGGCGCAACATCTATTCCATAAAGCGATGATGAAGAGAAGGATTATCAAGGAAAGAGGCTTTGTGAATCGAGGTTTGGAAAGTCCGACTACAAGAGATGAAGGGATAGTGAAGCAAAGATGTTGGGAAGTGTTATGCTACACTACCGCCGAAGTGGTTGTTCCTGTTGTGAAAGAATTTTATACAAATCTGCATGAGATCAACCAAGGATGTGTTTTTGTGCAAGGAAGGTATGTACCATTAACTCCTGCGAGGATAAATGATCTCTTCATGATAGAAAGTGTACCTATTTGTCATTATGCAAATTTTAATGTGACGAGCAATGATATGAATGACATCTCTCATTATTTGACAGATGAGAATGAAGAATGGGAAGTAAGGGATAATGGATATATCAGTTTCTCTTCTTCATCCTTGAATCTAGTATCAAAGCAGTTGTTGACCTCATTTTTGATGAGGTATTGTCTTTTCTCTCTTCTTAGTCCTTAGGATCTATCCTTAGGCTTTTCCTTTTACTAATCCTAGAGGACTAGAAATAGGACCCACCCTTTAGAAGTCCAAACACATCTTGACTCCCTGCAAACCCCACAAGCTTGATTGTAGACCCCTAATCACTTAGAGGGTTGAAATCAAATGTGAAGGTTTAAAGGATGAGTTCCCTATAGGACTCTTTGGCCTTAGGACCACCTTGGGTGGCTTTGTCTGGTGAAGGTTGACTTACACACTCACTACACTCACACTCTACACTCTACACTCTCACACACACAATCCAAATCCTAAAACCACACCCATACCCAACTTGACTCCTTGAATCATGTACGTAATTCATATGGATGGACCTTAACCCCTAAGCCCCTAGCTAAGAGGGTTAGGAACAACATAGTGAATGCCTCAAATGAGTCCTCTCATGGCTCATAAAGGCTTAATATGACTTCATGGCTCATAAAGGCTTAATATGACTTCATGGCTCAACCAAATTGTTTCCATTTCACTCTTATTTGATCAATCTTCTTTTTTTTCCAAAATTTCAATTTTTGACCCCGGGGCCCCGGCCCCACCAAACCTACCAAATGCCCTCGAACTACCCAAAATTTGCAAAATCACCTAAATTACCCAAAATTCCCAAAACCATTCCTAAACATTTCCCTCCACTCAAATTGATTATCCATAGCCAAAAATACCAAAAATTCCAAAAATACCCCCCAATACCCTCCAAATACCCAAAATGCCCCTCTTAGCCAAAAAATCCAAAAATTCAGAAAATTCCTAGAAAATTCCAAAAAATCCCAAATATTCCTAATTTCATTTTGTCCAACTACACCATGGGCCAATTTTGTCAATTTACCCCACTTTTACCAAAACCCCTAATTTATCCCATTCTTAACCCATGTGAACCCAATGTCAAACCAAATCTACCCAATTGACCCCAATTTTGGTCCAATTCAATTCTAAACTTCAATTTAATATCCAAAATATCAATCTAGACTAAATCCAAGTCCAATTTGATTGACATTTGGGTACAATTTCACTTTTGACCTTAAAGCCCAATTTGGACCCATGACCCAAACTTAGCCCAAACCAAACCAATTCAACTTCAATTGACTCCAATCCTTTTCTAAACCTTCCCTAACATCCCCATAAACAAAACGCTAACATAATTTGCCCAAAATTTGGACCCAAACCCCACTGAAATTCAACCCAAAACCAAAAAGCCCAATTTTGACCTAAACCCAAACCTAACCCAAATAAGCCCAAGTTCCAAAACCAAAACCCAACCAAAGTTAAAACCTCTTTTAAAAACTCCCATAAACATTTCCCAACATCAATTTTACTTCAATTTCAACCTTAGCCCAACATTGGCCCAAATTAGCCCAATTTGACCTATATTAGCACATGTACCAAATGAACCCAAATTCAACCCAATTCAATTCCAAACCACCTCAAATTTATTTCAAATCACTCATGACACACCCCTAAAACAAACCCAACAATTATTTGGCCCAAACTTCTACAAAATTCCCATCCATGAATTCATTCTTAAACCTAAAGGCTCATCCCCTTAAGCCTTCCTAAAAGCCCATCCAAAATGATTTCAAAAAGCCCAAAATCCATCTCAAAGCCCACATGACAATCCTCTATCATCATCCATTTGATAAAACCATCTCCTAAGTTCTAAATCCATGATGAAATAATTCCAAATCAAGTCATATGCCAAATCCCATCAAATCACCCCTAAATTACCAAAATTTCTAAAACCCTTTTTCATGTAAATGACTAGTGCTTTGTCCCAAGCCACATGGAGCCATGAGCAAGCCATTTACAAGCCATATGAAGCCATGGAAGGTTTGACATGTGACCAAGCCATTAATGGCAAGAGGAGGGCCCCTTTCCTAATCCTTCATTAAGCCTTTTTAACCATAACCATGTCACACACTAAACCAAGTTTAGCCACCTCACCAAGGATGGAGACTTCACCACTGCATGGCAGCTGACCCAACTGATCCCCCTGGCCCAAAATCAGACCATGGGAAGGTGAACCAAGCCTAAATACATGGGTTGACCAAAACCAAGACAAAATACACCCTTACCCCATTCTACTTTGATTCAAACACTTTACACATGGCAAAGCTCAATTGCCTGCACAAACCTCCAGCCCTGACCCACCTGGACCTGAGGGTGACCCATGCCTCGCCGCCTAGCCTCCCGGATCGCCGTAAAACACCATGGCCGAGACCTCGGGAGGAGCCAAACTTTTCAATTCCGCCTTGTCGAGTTGTCCTGCCCAATCGAACACCATGGCTATTCTTCCCTCGACCTAAGCACTCGATCCCAAGCCTTAAACCCCCCTGGGAGGCCCTCCACCCTCTCCTATTTAAACACCACCTCCTCTCGGCCATGAGAGGTGTTGAACCAAAACTTACTGAAACCCTGCCAAAATCATCCCAGACCACTCTCTACATATAGAGAACTTGATCCCCACTGAAATACCCCTGCCATTTCCTCTCTGTGAGCTCAATTTTAGAGTTGAAATTCATGCCCAAAACCAGGACACTTCACCACAAGTGAGCCAATCTCCAAATCGATTGGTCCTACACCTTCACCGTACCAAGAGGAGAAGTTTCCTAGCAAAAGCCCCCTCACCGATGCCAGCCATTGCTTCCACCTCCAAGCTTTGTGATCGGGCTTGGTCGAAATCATACCTGGACAATTCCACTGTGCCAAGGGACTTCATCTGGAGCTTGCTTGGACCCAATCGAACGTGACACAACTCTCAGATCGAAGCTTCACTTCTCTGAGCAAAGGTATGGACTCACTCTTCCTCTCAAGCTTCCAGAGATTCTCCATTTAGTTTGAGTCAATTTCAATGCATGTTTACTGTATGGATGTGTTAGTCTCTTCAAGACAAATCCATAGAGCATAAGAACTCAAAAATCCGTTGAGAATCGAGTGAGAAATTAGGGTTATGAAGGTTGACGGTCACGGGTTCACACCAGTCGTAGACGATGACTGGGAACCGTTGGATCGCTCGTGTATCGAGTGGACGGCCAGGATCACGCCGGACGGAGCAATGGGACATGAACCGCGGACCCCTGGAGCTCTGAGTCGGAAGGAGGCGCTGAATCAGGAGACGACGCGTGGAGCTTCGGAGCTGCCGAGGTTGACGAGGTGCCGCGTGGATAAGTAGGAAAATAGGGATTTTTCTTATTTATTAAATACCCAGAACTTCAAAAATCCATAACTTTATGTAGAAAAATCCTAAAAATAAAATAAAAATACCCTCTTGTTCAGTGAACAGAGGAGAATAATGTGGAAAAGAAATCAAGTAATTTCATTAAGTATTTTATTTTTAATGATTTATTTACTCTCTGCACTATTTCAATTCTCCATGCATATATGAAATTCACCATGGCATGAGACCATAGAGCTTTTGAAGCCTCTGAACTTGGGAACATTCCCTGAATTTTCCAAGGTCAGAGGCCATCTCTATGAGAAGTTATTGATTTTTCAAGTGCATGTTACTGTTTTGAGTGTTTTAATTCCAATAATTAGCATGTTGAGAAATAAATTCTAGAAAAATTTGGTGATGTTTCATATGACTAGAGGGACCTAGGAAAAATAATTTTTGAGCTAATTCACTTTAAACAACCCTAATTGGCCTAAACACCCAAAATTTAACTTTAATTAATTAGGGTTAACCATTCATCAAATTAACTTAAAAACAATTCTCCACTGTCCTCTAGGGATAGGAGAATACCACATAAAAATTTGAGATCAATTGGACTTGGTTAGCCCCACCAAATGGGTTAATTAAGCCCCATGAATGAAATCAAACTTTAAAAATTCATAACTCACAAAATACTTTTCAAAAATTCACAAAAATGGTTTTGGAGCTTCTCTAATATCAGAGAAACTTAGGAAAATTAAAATTATAATTTTCTAAAAAAGATGATTTTTATCATTATTTTAATATTTTTAATAATTAAAAAATAATAAAAATCACAAAAATATTAAAAATCACCAAAATGTCATATTTTGAATTCTAAACACTTAGGAACAAACCAAATATTTTTATTAAGTTCCTAGGATAAGATATTGAATTTTAAAGGTTTAATGTAATTTTTAATATTAAAAATGTATTTTTCAACCTTTTCACTAAAATAATTCTAATAAAACAAAGAAAAATTAAAAAATTATAAAGATTGGTTTTCTGGTTTCTCTGATATCAGAGAGATTTTTTAAAAATATAAAATTCTTTTTTCAACCTTTATTTTATTTTTAAATTAATTAATGCTCCAAAAATAAAAATAATTATAATAAATAAAATAAAATTTAAAAAATCACCAAAATTAGTCCAAATGGTCTTCTGGTCATTAGGAATGCCCCATAATTTTCTTAAGGATATAAAATTTTCCTTGGTCATCTTATTGAATTTTCCTTAAAAATCCCTATTTTCCACAAAAAATAATTATATAAATAAATTAAATACAAAAAAATCACATTTTCTCCTCTAATGTCTTAATTGACATGTGAGAGAAGTCACATAAAAATTTCAAATTCATTTAAGCTCAATTTAGTGAGTTATGGAATTATTAAGCTTGAAGGGCAAAATGGTAATTAAAATTTTAACCCTTAATTAAAACTTTAGGCTTAATAAAATGAAAGAGTAAAATATTTGATCCTAATCTGATTTGGATGATTGAAATTTAAATAATTAAAGGGTAGAAACCCATCAATCATTTTTAAGAATAAACCTTAATCAATTAATTAATTAAATTTGGAAGATTAATAAAAATTGAAATTATTGAAATAGAGATATTATTTAGAAGACATTTGTTCTTTAATTTAAGAATCCCTGAATTAATCACCTCAATAATATTTAATTCCTAATTAAAATGATAATTCAAATTCAAGATTTAAAATACTAAAAGTCTTAATCATTAAATTAAATTAAAATTAAAACATTTAAATTAAATCCTTCCAAAATTTCAATTAAATTAATACTTTAACAATTAAATTAAATCATCTTTAAAACATAAAAATAAAATATTGAATTAAAATTAAAAAAAAAATTAAATTAAATTAAAATTAAAATTAAATTAAATTAAATTAAATTAAATTAAATTAAATTAAATTAAATTAAATTAAATTAAATTAAAACATATTAAATTAAATTAAATAAAAAAAACAAATTAAAATAAAATTAAAAATTAAAATAAAATTAAAATTAAAACTAAACCAAAGTAAAATTAAATTAAATTAAATTAATTTAAATTGAATTAAATATAACATCACTTAAGACATAAAGAATTCAAAATAAATCTAAAACAACTTGAACACTATTTCAAACTTAAACCCATTAATTAAAATTAAATTAAATCACAAATCACTTAAACATCAATTTGCCCTCAAAAAGCTCTTGTTGTCATAACTCCTAAACGGAGTATTAAGTGAAGTGTTACTTCACTTATAGGATATTAAAATGTCCTAGTTCACTGAGCAAAAGAACAAAACTTAATTAAACCTCGGATGATTAATTCACCTGATTAATTAAATTCGTTTGGACTTAGAATAATTCCAGCAATATTGAAAAGATGTTTAAGATTAGTCTTAAGCACTTCCTCGATATGACGGGGTGTTTTATAAGAACAATTGAACTTAATTATTCTTTGGTGCAGAAAATCATCCATAAACAAAATTGAAAACCTAGACATCATAGAAGATGACTAGCCATAGGATCTAGGATCTTGGTAGAAAACCGTAAACCTTGCCCTTAGCTTTACCTAGGTAATTGCTATAAATATTTAAATGCTCGATATGTTTTTCAAGTGCGACTTGGGATGACGGGAAGACCCTCCGAGTACGCTTTTATTTTATTGCAATTTACCTTCTCGCAATTTAATTAATCGCAATGCACTTTACTTTTCTTGCATGATAAACAACTGTTGCATGAAAACCAAAACCTTTAGAATAGTCCCTAAACTAAAACCAAAACTAAATTAAAAATCACTGCAAGATAAAATTCACCGCCACAACATTTCAGAATATAAAACAACTCAAATTTAATCACAAACAGAACAACAAAACTACACTTGCAACTAAATTAAAACGTCTCGTTGAATGATCGGGAATACCTCGGATGATGTAACCCACGTGTTGCTAACGGGATTTCCCACAGTCTAAATGAAAGTGTGGAACTCACTCGGTTGAGTTTAGCAAATTCATCTGGACTAAGTGAATTCGATGAAAATAACGGGCTGGATGACGGAACCGGTGGGATCTTAATCGGTTCTCGTTATAATCAAATTTGAGATTTGTTTTAATTAAAATATTAAAAACACTTGGATTTTAAGATTTCTAAACCAAAACACTTCTCTCATCTCCTGATTTATGACTTCTAAAACTAAACCTCTGCAACAACAAGGAGCTCGGAGCATGGTGGGCAGCACGGCCATCGTCATCAATAAAACTCGGGTCTACTTCAGTAAAACCATTCTTAGAATTAAATAACCAATCCATAGGACTTCGAGGTAGTTTTCCTAGTGCAACATAAATCCTCAACTCTTCGTTAGGCATTTGTATAATCATGGTATGCAAATTAAGCCCTAACTGGTTATAGGATTCTGAGGTTGTTGTTTGGTACGATATAAACCCTCACATCTTTGAGGCTATTTGTATGATTATATCATACAAATATAAGTCCTAATTAATTAAAATTGGCAAGATTGAAATATCAGATAATATTAGGATTTTCTTAAATCTAAGCCAAACAATAGGATAGTTTGGGAAGTTGTCAAGATTCTTCTTGGATCCTCAGCTTCTCCTACTTCTCTTCCATTGGACTCCTAAAATAAACTGTTCCAAATTTGAGCTATTCCCTATTGAAATTTCCAAAATCCAATTGTTTGAAAACCTTAAACTTTGAAATTTTTGAGAGCAAAACCACTAATCATTATCGAGAGTTTTCTTAAGTGATTCCCGTCACTTAGGATGTAATTAACTATAGGAGCTTGCCCTTATAGGGAACTTTAAGAACCCAGGTAATATAAACCCTGCTTAATTCATTTATATTAAGCAGGGGAATTTGTCGGCTTATAAAATTGGTTGGCAGACCAAACGGATGTCATAAATCTCCTAGTTTATTTAACCGAGCCCCATCATCAAGCAATGTGTCTATTCTTCGGGATAGATACACGGTTTGTGATGCGGTGCTCGTTTATATAAACTATCTGGGATGTGAGATCGGTTTGATTTCATATCCTAAAATTACTTTAAAAATCAAATACTACTTTCCAAAACCATATATACATATTTAAATTAAATTTAAAATCTAAAATTCGCCGACAATTTCTGTTAGGCGACCCCTTTTCAAAATAAAACACTCAACCTAAAATATGCCGACAGCAGTGGCATTACTTTATTTCAACAAAATTAATTCCTACTATGAAGATAAGTAAGGTAACGAAGGAAAGTGTTATTCTGAATTTATGCATACAAACTGGAAGGCCAGTGGATATTGGATCAATCATTACTAAATCTGTATTGGGATTGATTGTGCATGGATTTAAATATGGGCTTGGACACCCGTCCACCATATTTTTGTTATTTAGTCAATCATAAGTGCCATATAAGAGTTGGGAAAAGGTTCTTCTACCCTGGAGACCTATTGATCTCACTGATCTTTATGACTACCGTGCAGTAGGTGATGAAGGAGACATAGATGTGCTTGCTGATCAGCCCACTGAGAGTTCACAACCTATTCAACCTCACAATTCTGAAAGTTCGAGGGTGATATAGAAGAAGATAAAGAAGTTTGAAAATGTGGTACAGAATAATATGAATATTATTAATAATATTTCTGATTTATTTGATCACATTGATTGGAGGATGAAAGAGCAATTTGATCATACTGGTCGAATTGAGTTGTGTTTGGTTAATCTGTTGAAGAAGAATGCTATGGTGGCTGAAGATTCATCTGATGAATTCCTATATCGTCCATTCTACAATATGTTCGTTCATCGTCAATCAATGGGATACAATAGAGAGGATGAGACTTCTGAGACTGATGAGGAGTAATTAGTAGATTCTATATGCTGCTTTTTTATGTTTAAGTGTTTGCATTGATTACTATGTTGTTTGCTCTGCTTTGTTTTAGTAGGGTGTGTTTGGACTTTTCTTTGATTTCTTGTGTGTACTTAGGACTTAGTGTTTGCTTATCATAGTGTACTTGCAACACTAAGGATCTAAGGAGTGTTGCTTATATTTGATGAACATATGTGTGTAATCGTTTTATCGTGGATTTTATATATATGAAAGTAATGTGATGTGTTGTTTGTGTAAATTGATGTTGTTTAATGTTTGTGAGATGAAATAGATGCTTGTTGATGTGTTAAATAGGAATGCGAAGGTTGAAACGATTGAATTTGCGACAAAAATTTTTGAAACCAATAGAATTTTGTACTGGCGCCGCTGGCGCCCAAATCCAGAGAAACGGGCAATAATTTTAAACAGAGTGCCGCCGACACCAGATCGGGTGCCGCCGGCGCCCAAACACCAAAAATAGGTCAGGACCCTTAAAAATTCGCAAAAATAGCATGGGGCCCATTTTTTCGCCATTTCTTTCGTCTCCCACCTCCATATTCGTGATTTTGAAGCTTTAGGTCTTGTTAGATCTCGGATTAAAGAGGATTTCAAGGATTTCTGAGGCCGAATCTGCACTTCTCTTGGTAAGAGCTTTACTTTAACCTAAAATTTTTGGATTTTCGCCATGTGAAACTCTCACATTGTTGGATGATATTTTTGGAGATTTTTGAGAAAAAGTGAAGTTTCATATGGTATAATTTGTTCTTACTTGAATATATTAATGCTTGGAGTTAATACATTATGGATTTTGAATTTATTGGCAAATTTTTGCAATTTTTCTAGAAATTCACATGGCTCCTAGAATGAGTAAGGGGAAGCAAAAAATTTGATTGGGACGATCAAAGATTTGTTAATGTTAAGGCTCAGTTTCGCTTCAACTTTCAATTATAAAATAAGAAGTGTATTTAGGATCGAGCGTTTGAAAATCCTGGTGGATCTATAGAACAGTTGATTTCTGAACGAAATTGGGAACATTTCTGTTACTTTTCTGCTAATGTTGTTTTGGGAGTAGTCCAAGAATTTTATGCTAATGTGCCCCAGTTTGAAATGGAATATGTGCTAGTCCGAGGAAAACTGGTTGAGTTCACCCCACAATGTATCAATGCATTTTATCAAATTTGAGAACCTTTTGTTTGTGAATGTGAGAATTTTGTTACTAGTGAAGGGAATTTGATGAGTGTAATCACGTATCTGACTGATGGAAGAGGGGAATGGAAGATGAATCAGAGACAGATGATTAACTTCCCTGCTTCTACTTTAAATGTTTCTTCTAAAGCATGACATTATTTCATTTCTGCAAGATTGCCTTCTTATCATCACATTGAAGTTACTAGGGATCGAGCTATTTTAAATTATTGCATCCGGAATATAAAGAGGATTAATATTGGAGTTGTTGTCTTCAAGAGCATTCACTCTATTGCCAAAGGAGAACCCACTGGTGGATTAGGACATCCTGCCCTGATTCATGCCCTTTGTGTTCAGTCTGGAGTGGAATATAGTAGTTCTGAGGAAGTGGAGATACCTTTGAGACCGATTACGAGAACCATTATTCGTACTTATGAGGCTCATGTGGGTGCAAGAGAGGAGAGTAGGAGTACTGATATTCCTACCAAGAGTTATGATGTCCCATCTACTTCTGAGCCCCTGACACTATCTGATGTCTGTCGGCATATTTTTAGGTTGTGTTTTATTTTGAAGAGGGGTCGCCTAACAGAAATCTGTCGGCGAATTTTTAATTTAATTAAAATAAATAATTTGAAAAGTAGTATTTGATTTTGAAAATAATTTTAAATTTGAAGGTTTTAAGATATGAGATTAAACCGATCTCACGTCCCAAATAGTTTATATAAACGAGCACCGCACCACAAACCGTGTATCTATCCCTAAGGATAGACACACCGCTTGACGGTGGGGCTCGATTAAATAAACTAGAAGATTTCGTGACATCCGTTTGTCCGCGAACCAATTTTATAAGCCGACAAAATTCCCCTGTTTAATATGAAAACATTAAACAGGGTTTATATTACTCGGGTTCTTCAAAATTCCCTATAAGGGCAAGCCCCTATAGTTAATTACATCTTAAGTGACGGGAATCACCTAAGAAAACTCTCGATAATAATCAATAATTCTGCTCTCAAGAATTTCAAAGTTTAAGATTTTCAAGAGATTGAAATTTAGAATTTCAATAGGGAATGGATCAAATTTGGAACATTTTGTTTTGTGAATCCAAAGGAAGAAAAGTAGGAGATATCACAGATTCGAAGTGAACTTCGGTAATTTCCCGACTATCCTATTGTTTGGCTTGGATTTAAGAAAGTCCTACTATTTATTTAAATGTTTTGATTTTGCCAATTTTAATTAATTAGGACTTATATTTATATGATAGAATCATACAAATAGATCTCGAAGATGCGAGGGTTTATTGTCGTACGACGACTACCTCGGAATCCTAAGACCGGTTAGGGCTTAATTTGCAATGCAAGCGCCTAACGAAGAGTTGAGGATTTATGTCGCACTAGGAAAACTACCTCGAAGTCCTATGGTTTTGTTGTTTAGTTCTAGGAATGTTTTGCTGAAGTAGACTCAGGTTTTGCTGATGACGATGGCCGTGCTGCCCACCATGCTCCGAGCTCCTTGTTGTCGCAGAGGTTTAGTTTTAGAAATCATAAATCGAGGAGATGAGAAAAGTGTTTTGGTTTAGAGAAGTCTTAATTTTCCAAGTGTTTTTTTATGTTTCGATTAAAACAAATCTTAAAGTTGATTATAACGACACCGGTTAAGATCCCACAGCTCCATCCTTCCGCATCATTATTTTTATCGGATTCACTTAGTCCAGATGAATTTGCTAAACTCAACTGAATGACTTCCACACTTTCATTTAGACCGTGGGAAATCCCGTTAGCAACACGTAGGTTACATCATCCGAGGTATTCCCGATCATCCAACAGGACGTTTTAATTTAGTTGTAATTGTAGTTTTGTGTTCTGTTTGTGATTAAATTTTGAGTTGTTTTATATTTTGAAATGTTGTGGCGGTGAATTTTATCTTGCAATGACTTTTAACTTAGTTTTGGTTTCAGTTTTAGGGACTATCCTAAAGGTGTGGGTTTTCATGCAACAGTTGTTTTATCATGCACGAAAAGTAAAGTGCATTTGCAATAAAGTAAATTGCAATAATGTAAATTGCAGGAAAGTAAATTGCAATAAAATAAAAGCGTACTCGGAGGGTCTTCCCGTCATCCCAAGCTACACTTAAAACACAATTAGAATATTTAAGCAAGTTCCTAGGTAAAGCTAAGGGAAAGGTTATGGTTTTCTACCAAATTCCTAATCCTATAGTTAGTCATTTCCTATGACGTCTAGGTTCCTTGTGTTTTGGTTTGAAGACAATTTTCTTCATCAAAGAACAATTAAATTCAGTTGTTCTTATGAACATCCTATCATATCGAGGAAGTGCTTAAGACAAATCTTAAACATCTTTTCAATATTTCTAGAATTGTTTTAAGTCCAAATGAATTCGATTATATAAATGAATTAATCGTCCAGGATTCAAGTTTTGTTAACTTACTCGATGGAACTAGGACATTTGAATATCCTATAAGTGAAGTAACATTTCATTTAATGTCCTATTTAGGAGTTATGATAACTAAAGCTTTTGAGGGTAAATTGGTGTTCAAATGGTTTGTGATTTAGTTTAATTTCCATTAATGAGTTTAAATTTGGAATAGTGTTCAAGTTATTTTAGATTTAGTTTGAATTCTTTATGTCTTAGGTGATGTTATATTTAATTTAATTTAATTTAATTTAATTTAATTTAATTGAGTTTTAATTTAATTTAATTCAATATAGTTCAATTTAATTTGATTTGATGTTTAATTAATTTGATTTGATTTAATTTTAATTTAATTTGATTTAATTTAATTTAATTTAATTTAATTTAATTTAATTTAATTTAATTTAATTTAATTTAATTTAATTTGTTTAATTTAATTTAATTTAATTTAATTTGTTTAATTTAATTTAATTTGATTTAATTTGTTTTATTTAATTTAATTTGATTTAATTTAATTTAATTTTTTAATCTTAATTTAATTTAATTTGATTTAATTTAATTTAATTTTTTAATCTTAATTTAATTTAATTTAATTTAATTTAATTTAAATTTAATTTTATTTAATTTTAATTGAAATTTTTTTTAAAAGAGTTTAATAATTTAAATTTAGTTTAATGATTAAGTCTTTTAATATTTTAAATTTGAGTTATCATTTTAATTAAGAATTGAATATTAATGAGATAATTAATTTAGGGATTTCTAAATTAAAGAATAAATCTCTTCCTAATAATATCCTCGTTTTAATAATTCCAATTTTATTATTCTTCCAAATTTAATCAATTATTTAATTAAAGTTTAATCATTTTAAAATTGTTTAATGGGTTTTTACCCTTTAATTATTTGAATTTCAATCATCCAAATCAGATTAGGATCAAATATTTTACTTGTTAATTTTTTATTAAACCTAAAAAATTTAATTAAGGATTAAAATTTTAATTACCACTTTACCCTTTAAGCTTAATAATTTCATAACTCACTAAATTGAACTCAAATGAACTTGAAATTTTTATGTGACTTCACTCATGTGTCAATGAAGACATGAGAGGAGAAAATGTGATTTTTCTGTATTTAATTTATTTATATAATTATTTTTGGTGAAAAATAGAGATTTCCAAGGAAAATTTAATAACATGACCAAGGGAAAGTTTCTGTCCTTAAGAAAATTAGGGGACATTCCTAATGACCAAAGAACCACTGGACCAATTTTGGTGATTTTTTGAATTATATTATTTTTATTATAATTATTTTAAGTTTTGGAGTGTTAATTAATTTAAAAATAAAATAAATGTTGAAAAATGAATTTTATATTTTTCAAAAATCTCTCTGATATCAAGGAAATCAGAGAATCAAATTTTACAATTTTCTGATTTTTATATGATTTATTATAATTATTTTAGTGAAAATGCTAGAAAATACATTTTTTTAATTTTTAAAATTACCCTAGGGCTTTAAAATTTAATATCTCATAAAATAGACCTAAGAAAAATATGGGGTTTGTTCCTATGTGATTAAAATTCAAAATGTGACATTTTGGTGAATTTTATTATTTTTGTGATTTTTATTATTTTTTAATTATTAAAAATATTAAAATATTATTAAAAATCAACTTTTTTAGAAAATTGAAATTTTAATTTTCTTAGGTTCCCTGATATCGGAGAGGCCCCAAAACCAATTTAGTGAATTTTTGAAAGGTATTTTAAAAGTTATGAATTTTTAAAGTTTAAAATGGCTAAGTGGCTTAATCAACCCAATTAGTGGGGCTAACCAAGTCCAATTGACCTCAAACTTTTATGGTGGATTCCTCTTATCCTAAAGGTCAGTGGAGAATTGATTTCAAGTCAATTTGATGCCTGGTTAACTCTAATTAAATAAAGACCTATTTTGGGTGTTTAAGCCAATTAGGGTTGAAATTGATATAAAATCAATGTTGAGAAATGTTTATGGGAGTGTTTCAAAGAGGTTTTGACTTTGGTTGGGCTTTGATTTTGGGGTTTGGGCTCATTTGGGTTAGGTTTGGGTTTAGGTCAAAATAGGGCCTTTTAACTTTGGGTTGAGTTTGAGTGGGGTTTGGGTCTAAATTTTGGGCAAATCATGTTAGTATTTTGTTTGTGGGAATGTTAAGGAAGATTTAGAAAAGATTTGGGGTTAATTGGAATTGAATTGGGTGAGTTTGGGTTAGGTTTGGGTCATGGGCTCAAATTGGGCTTTAAGGCCAAAAGTGAGATTGGATCCAAATGTCAATCAAATTGGGCTTGGATTTGGTCTAGATTGGTATTTAGGATATTGAATTGAAGTTTAGAATTGAATTGGAGCAAAATTGGGGTCAATTTGGTAGGTTTGGTTTGACATTGGGTTCACTTAGGGTTAAAATGGGTCGAATTGGGGTTTTGACAAAAGTAGGGTAAATTGACAAAATTGGCCCATGGTGTAGTTGGACAAAATGAAATTGGGAATATTTGCGATTTTCTGGAAATTTCTGGGAATTTTCTGAATTTTTGGATTTTTAGGTCAAGAGGGGTATTTTGGGTATTTGGAGGGTATTGGGAGGTTTTCTTGGAATTTTTGGTATTTTTGGGTATGGATGATCAATTTAAGTGATGTGGAGATGTTTGGGAATGATTTTGGAGAATTTTGGATAATTTGGAAATTTTTGAGAAATTTGGGTAATTTCGGGGGTTTTGGGTAGAGCTAAGCGGGTGTAGGGTCCGGGGTCAAAAGTTGAAAATTTGGGAAATTGAAGATTGGGTGGATGTAAGTGGAAAGAAGTCATTTTGGTTGAGCCATGAAGCCATATCAAGCCCATATGAGCCATGAATGGACCCATTTGAGGCATTATTTATGTTGTTCCTAACCCTCTTGCTCGAGGGCTTAGGGGTTAGGACCATCCATGTGAATCACCCACATGAGTCGGGAGATCGAGTTAGGTATGGGTGTGTGAAAGTGTAGTGTATAGGTGTAGTGTGTGAGTGTAGTGTGTGTGTAAGCCAGCCCCTTCACTGGACCGGGCCACCAGGGGCATTCCTAAGGCCAAAGGGTCTATAGGAACTCATCCTTTAAACTTCCACATTTGATTTCAACCCTACAGGTGATTAGGGGTCTACGGTCGAGTTTGTAGAGTTTGCGGGGAGTTAAGAAGTGGTTTGAATTTCTAGAAGGTGGGTCCCAATTCTAGTCCTCTAAGATAGTCGAAAGGAAAAGCCTAAGGCTCAGATCCTAAGTACTTAAAGAGAAGAAGAGAAGACCTCATCGAAAATGAGGTCAACAATGTCATGCAATAGTTGAGATTGCTAAGTGATAATGACGATAGGATGCATCGTAGGGTAGATGTATTTGAGGCCAAGAGTGATGTGAATGATCACTATTTATAGATAAGAGTTGAGTTCGATATGGCTTATTACGATGCTCAGGCCAGATTTATGAGGGGGAGTCTGATGTGACATTTCCTTCTTGCCTTGGTTATACACCGTCATGGTGCCTAGAACCTTATGACCACGGAGATGACCCTACTACTGATCTTGATGTTGGAGACTAGTAGATAGTTTGTTTGTTTGTTTTTGTTGTTCTTAGCTTCGTTTAGATGTATTGATGTGATGTAGTGGACATTTACTTTTAATGTGATGTGTAACCTCGTGTTGTACTTATGTGATGTAGTGTCATATATTTTCATGTTGAATCGTTAGTTGTACTTATTATGTGGTGTGATAATTTGCTTTATGTTATAATGTTATGTTGGATATTTAGTTGTTTAATGTTTATTTCTCTTTACCCATGTAAATATTTAAAATTGTTATATCACTGCTACTAATTGTTTCATGCTTGATAGCTGTAAATTTTGATTAATACGAGGTAAATTATGAAGATTTCAAAATCTCAACACATAAAGGTTAGTTTTCTTTTACTCTCAACTATTTCAAATTTATTGAAAAAATGTAAATTTCAAGGAGGGTAGAGAAATGCTAAAGTTTTAATTGTTCTCAATTATTATATTTATAAAACTTTTATTAGCAAAACTTTTGGCAATTGAACCTCATTATAAGATAACTTAAACTTTTCAATTTAGTTGAATATTATGGAAGGAAAGGATGAAAATTTTTAGTGATAAAAGTTAATTTTATAGAAGTAAGATATTTGGTATGAAAGGATTTGATTATAGTCAACTATTTAAAGTAAAGAAAACTGTATTTTTTTTGAAATATTAAGGGATTTAAAGTATTGTGTGTTAAGAAGAGATTGTAACTTTATGATGAATAATAAAGCTTAACCTCAAGAGTTTGATTTTGATGTATTTCAGTGCAATAGGAAAAGAATCCTAAAGCAGTGCAGTCTTGGATGTAAAATCCTCGACCCAAGGTTTGAATTTGATGTATTTCAGTGCAATAGGGAAGAATCCTAAAGCGGTGCGAGTCTTGGATGTAAAATCCTCGACCCAAAAGTTTGAATTCGATGTATTTCGGTGCAATAGGAAAGAATCCTAAGCGAGTGCGAGTCTTGGATATAAAATCCTCGACCCAAAAGGTTGAATTTGATGTATTTCGGTGCCGTAGGAAAGAATCCTAAAGCGAGTGCGAGTCTTGGATATAAAATCCTCGACCCAAAAGGTTGAATTTGATGTATTTCGATGCCGTAGGAAAGAATCCTAAAGCAGTGCAGTCTTGGATATAAAATCCTCGACCCAAAAGGTTGAATTTGATGTATTTCAGTGCAATAGGAAAGAATCCTAAAGCAGTGCAGTCTCGGATGTAAAATCCTCGACCCAAAAGTTTGAATTTGATGTATTTCAGTGCAATAGGAAAGAATCCTAAAGCGATGCGGTCTTGGATATAAAATCCTCGACCCAAAAGGTTGAATTTGATGTATTTCGGTGCCGTAGGAAAGAATCCTAAAGCGATGCGAGTCTTGGATATAAAATCCTCGACCCAAAAGGTTGAATTTGATGTATTTCGGTGCAATAGGAAAGAATCCTAAAGCGAGTGCGATCTCGGATGTAAAATCCTCGACCCAAAAGTTTGAATTTGATGTATTTCGGTGCAATAGGAAAGAATCCTAAGCGGTGCGATCTCGGATGTAAAATCCTCGACCCAAAAGTTTGAATTTGATGTATTTCGGTGCAATAGGAAAGAATCCTAAAGCGAGTGCGGTCTTGTATGTAAAATCCTCGACCCAAAAGTTTGAATTTGATGTATTTCGGTACGATAGGAAAGAATCCTAAAGCGAGTGCAGTCTTGGATGTAAAATCCTCGACCGAAAAGTTTGAATTTGATGTACTTCCGTGCAATTGGAAAGAATCCTAAAGCAGTGCAGTCTTGGATATAAAATCCTCGACCCAAAAGGTTGAATTTGATGTATTTCAGTGCCGTAGGAAAGAATCCTAAAGCAGTGCAGTCTTGGATGTAAAATCCTCGACCCAAAAGTTTGAATTTGATTTGATTGATATTTGATTCGAGATCTGGAAGAAATTGAATTTGAATTTGATTGAGACTGGATTTGGAATCCGGAAAGATTGAATTTGGAAATTTGGAAGGATGAGTTTGAACTCGATTGAAATTTGATTTAAGATTTGATTTGAAATTTGGAAGATCAAATTTGAAACTTGATCGGGAGTGGATTTGGAATTTGATTGAGAATTTGATTTGGATTTGAAAAGATTGAAATTTGATTCGGAATTTGGAAAGATTGAATTCGAAATTCGATTTAAAATTTGGAAGGATGGAATTTGAGATTTGTGTTGATTTCGTTTATCTTTTAATGGTTCAAATTTTATTTTATCGTTTATTTAATGTTCATGTGAATTTGGTGTTTGTCATTTTTTAAGATTTTTTTTTTTTTTTTAGGAAAGTTTTCTTTTATTCTTTTTTCTTTATTTCTTTTCTATTCTTTGTTCGAAGTTCATTTAACTTTAATGGCGTTTCCCAATCAATTTGCACAAAAGAGGTGAAGGCCAAAAACGTGACATGGTCACTTTCATTCCAATCATGTTGGAAATAAATCATACGACTCGATCTGGAATACATTTCATACAATCCATGTAGACTCAAAACGGACTGTGTATGATCTTTGTTGGTCCATCAAAAGAAGCATTTGTCGAAAAATCCATGTACGAATAGTGGGGTACATGGTTAATAACATCACCTTCCAAGCCATCCACAGCGAGGATGCCGAGCTGGATGTACGTTGGAGGTGTGATATTTCCCATGTAACTCACGGCTCGTAAGGCGGAGGTTCTCTAGCTACGGGTACGGTTGGAAATGGTAAGGTATCTTCTTGTCGTCCATTCTCACGAAAGTAGCGAGATCCGCTCCACTTGGCACTCCTGGTATGCAATGCTTAGCGATATACGCTCCGTTGCCCTTCGATATCATGACGGAACCCACCGGTAAAGGTATCTTTGCTGGCCCTCGGAACTCACCGGGCCTGCTATCCGGAGGTCGGATCCGAACATGATGTCACACTCGTTCAAGAAAGAGGCGTGCGAAAGGTCCGACGAAGTCGTGGTGATCTATATGTGGGGGTATGCGGTCACCCTGTTTGTAGATGTTGATAATGCAGTTATTGGGTATGCAATGCTGGCGCGTACCCTCCATGTTATCAATCTTTTTACCATTCTCCCGATGACTAATGGCATCGGATCTACTTGCCCATGACGGAGTATCCCGGTGGGTTTCCCTTTACATCTTCGACGAAGTTGTAGCGGCATCCGCATTGTATTGTGATTCTTCCTTTCCACGGCATCCATCTCGGGGTTCCGAGTATGTGTTTTCCCTCGGGCGGCCTGCTCGGCCCATTCTTTTCGGATCCCGGATACAATCCACGATTCTGTTGTTGTTCATACTGCGAGAATACGTCGGTATGTAGCTCGAGGCCCTCGAGTATGTTGATCCTTCTTCCTTTAATTCTCTCGAAGTATTCAAAAGTTTTCTTTTCAACATTCGCATTCTCTCCGGCTCGTATTCCGGAATGATCTGCGGATGGCGAGGCCTTGTGACATATTGTGGGATATATGGTTCGATCCCTTCATGTTCCCCTGCATACCTCGGCTCCTCGGGGATGATGCACTGTCGGGACATCCCCGGGGTTGCTTCGCAGCAAGGTCATGCATTATTGGTGGTTCTATCCGGTGGCGTGGTAGCCTTCTTTCTTCGATCTTACGGAGATTTCCACGGTTCTTTTACGTTATCCTAGGAGCTGGCCTCCTTTCTTCGAGTTCTCGGTGAACCGGTGTCCTTGAAATGTGTGTGCTTGGCATTAGCGATTGTCTCGTCGCGGCTGGTCGCGGCTAGTTTTGTTAACATCTTACGGATACGGCGATTCTTATTTCTTCGTTGCGTGGGCGTGAGAGTAGCTCTCCGCACTTCATGAATCTACGTGGGCGCGGCGGCGACAAGCCTGCCCTCCCGCTGTAGCGACTACGGACTTCATTTTCTTATCTTCTTCGGTGTTTGCTTTTCTTTTCTTGTTGTTGGATTGGTGGCTTGGGCCTCCCACTTTCATCCTTGTTTGCCGGGTAGTTCTTCTCGGTTAGCGGAACCCGAGTCACTTTCCTCGTATCGTAGGCCTGCTGGTGCGAAGTCCGAGTCGATCTTGATTATCGCTCCATCTTTCACCCTCTTTTCATCGAGTGCGAGGCTTACGCCATTCTTAAAGTTCGAGACCCGACCGCCTGTTCGACATTTCCCTACGAAAAGGCATGGAAAAGGATCGGGGGTCGTACTAAGAACAAGAACATTAAGAAAATGTTTATTAAAGACATTTTTTTTATTTCTCCTATATTTAAAATTTAACAGGAATGAAGTAGGATAAGATCAGGGAAGAGATTTTGATTTGGAAAGGAAAACAAGGAAAACTTTATTATCACGATTTTATTTATTTTAACACATTTTATTATTTTTGGGTTCGGACCCGATCATAAGTAATTACTTCGCCCGTGTTTCTTAGGGATGAAGAATTCATTCCTTCGAAACATCGGGTAGCGTAATACTTTTTCGAAGTATCGTCCGTTGATCGGAAGCATATGTCGTTCTCCCTGGCAATTCACTAGTCGGTAGGAACCTCCCGAGTATCTTGCTTGACCACGAATGGTCCTTCCCAAGTGGGTTCGAATTTTCCTCTTATCTTGCGGTGTGCGAGAATAGGTCTCTTGAGAACGAGAACTAAGTCACCAACTTTGAAGGTTCTTGGGCGGACCGGTTTGTCATGGGCTTGAACCATCTTAGCTTGGTATAGTTCTAAATTCCGTTGTCGTTGCAAGTCTTTTCCCTTCGAAGCTTTCTAATTCTTCGAGTCGTAATCTGGCGTTTTCTTCGTCGTGATCTTGTTTGCAAGCTGCGGTTCGAGTGAAGGAAGCTCGAACCTCTAAAGGTAACTACTTGCCTCGGACCCATACACTAGAGCGTAAGGTGTAGCTTGAGTAGGAGTTACGAAGGTTGTCCGGTAGGCCCATAAGGCTTCTAACAATTTCTCGTGCCAATTTCTCTTATTATCGTCCGAGGTTTTCTTTAAGATTTGAACGAGAGTTTTATTAAATGCCTCGGCGAGACCGTTTGCTCTTGGGTAGTAAATTGTTGAGTATCGCCGGTCGATTCCGTGTCTCCGACAAAATTGTTGATTTGTGTGCTTCGAATGCGGCCCATTATACGAGATGATCTGCGCGGCACTCCGAAACGGTAGACAACTTGGTTCTTGAAAAATGTAGCACGTGGTGTGCTTTCACTTCTCTAAGTGGAGCGCTACGCCCACTTGGAAAAGTAATGCGTAGCCGCAAGAATGAAGCGATGTCCATTTTGAAGATGGTGGTTACATCGGACCCACTATATACGTGCCCCGACATTCGAATGGCCGCGACGCGATTGTCGGGTGCGGCACATTTGGAGGTTGGTGTAGAACCACTCCGTGCACTTGGCATTGGTGACGGCTCTTGGCGATTTTCATGCGGTCGGTCATCATCGAGGGTCGGTAGTACCCTAGTCTTTTAATTTTCATTTTCATCTTCGGACCCGTCGGTGAGCTCCACGAGTCTGAATGCACCTCTTTAACAATTTCGCGGGCCTCGGACCCGCTTAGGCACCTTAGCCGCATTTGATCAAAAGACCTTACGTATAATGTGTTGTTTATTAATGCGTAGGACAGAGTTCTTTTCTTGATCGATGGGCTAGCGACCTATCGTCTGGTAGCTTTCTGTTTGCGGGTAGTTCATCGATGGTCATTGCTCGATCTTACGTGTTTTACATCCTTCTTTGCTGACTACTTCTTTTTCTTTTTCGATTTATGTATTGTGTCATGTCGAGGCTGTGATAGGACCTGACGTCCGTGAACTGACACTTCCTCTGATTCATCTTGCAAACAGGCAAATTCTTTTGCGAGACGGGCTAAAACATCTGCTAAAGCATTCTCTTTTCGAGAATTTTGTAGATTGTCACATTTGGAATGCTGTTCAACAATTTGTATGACATCTTGGAAGTATTGTTCGAGTCTTGGTTTAAAAATTCTGTATTGTACGACGTCTGTTGGATGATTAACTTGTGAATCCCCGTAGATGTTGATGTACGTTATCCCCATTTGAATAGTTAATTCCGGTCCCGTTATGAGGGCTTCGTATTACGCTTCGTTGTTTGTACACGGTTACGTCGAGTGGTAGGAGTATCTTAACATCCCCCGCTCAGGTGTTATAAAGATTAGCCCGATTCTTGCCTTACCGAGCACTTATCACTTGCGATTCTTCATCTTTGTGTGCTTGAAGATGCTCCGTCGAAATATAATTCCCAACGTCGATCATCGGGGTCTTCTAGGTTCATTATTTGTTCATGCGGCAAATCATCATTGAGAGGAGATTCGCACGGCAAAGGGTGCTGTTGCGAGGAAGTCTGCTAAGACTTGTCCCTTTACGGCACGCGAGAGGCACGAAAGTTATATCGAATTGCAATAATATCATTGAGCATACGGCAAGTCCGTCGGAAAGTGTTGGACGAGTCATCGAGTATTGCGATGGATTAAACTTCGAGATCGAGGTTAACCTTATGAGAGCATGTAGTGCCGAGCTTTTGAGCGGCGAAGATCGAGGCCAAACAATGCTTTTCGATTGCGGGATACCTTACTTCCGTCGGAAGTAAACGACGGCTTAAGTAGTAAAGAGCATTTTCTCTACCCTCATCATTGACACAGGTCTAACGGGGCTCCGAGAGAGTCGTCTAAAGCCGCGGTGTAAAGTATCGTCGATCTACACGAGGCTAGGGTTGCTAAGACGGGGAGGTGTCATTAAATATTGTTTAATGTCTTCGAAGGTCTTCGGCATTTCTCTTCCCGAATAAATTTGGCGTCCTTTTTAGCTAGTGCGAGAAAAGCTGACACCTACGACGAGGTTTGAGATAAAGCGTCGAAGATATGCCGAGCTTCCCTTGAAAAGATCGTAGTTGTTTTAAGGTTTTGGGAGGCGGCATTTCTAAGATAGCTTTAATCTTTTCCGGGTCGATTTCGATTCCACGATGTCGGACAACGAACCCTAAGAATTTCCGGAGGTGACGCCGAAGGTGCATTTTAAGGGATTCATCTTAAGGTTAAATTGTCTTAATAGTTCGAAAACAATTCTCGAATCATACGAGTGGTTTTCCTTTACTTTGCTTTTGATGACCACATCGTCCACGTAGCATTCGACTTGATTGTGGATGAGATCATCAAAAATTCTTGTCATTGCTCTACGGTAGGTTGCTCCTGCGTTCTTCGATCCGAATGGCATCACCGTGTAGCAAAATACTCCGATCGGCGTTACGAATGTCGTCAAGCTTTTCATCTTACGGAGCCATTTTTATCTGGTTGTATCCCGAAGATCCATCCATGAACGAGAATATTTCATGTGTTGAAGCAATGTCGATCATTAATTCGGGATCGGTAGAGGGAATTCATCCTTTGGACATGCCTTGTTTAAATCTGCGAAGTCCACACAAATTCGATCGACCATTCTTCTTTCGGTCGGCACCACATTGGCTAACCAAGTCGGGTATTGTTCTTCACGGACAAATTTAGCGTCTATTAGCTTTTTAACTCGGCTATGACTTGTTGTTCGATTTCTAGACGCATTCTTACGGGACCTTGTCGGCTGGGACGAAGTAGGATCCACTCCTAGTTTATGGACTGCAACCTGCGGAGTTAATCCGGCATCTCGTCGTAGTTCCAAGCAAAACGAGTCTTTAAATTCCATTAACAATTTGATTATTTCTTCGGAGTCTTCTTTATTGAGTAAGGAGCTAACAAAGGTAGGTCTGAGCTCTTTGCTTAGTACCTAAGTTAACTTCAGTTAACTCATCTATTGTGGATTTAATTTCTTCTTCGAATTCCGGTGGAGCGTCTCCGATTTGTAAATCTTCGAGTTCGTAGTTTCCATGCGAGTTTTCATTGGACTTGCGAGTGACAACTAAGCAAAATTCGAGTATCGTCGGCGCGACCTACTGCGTGCGAATCCGAGTCCATGCTTTGAATTGGGTGGACGACGGAGTTATTCCATAATTTTTCAAAATGTTGTGATTGGCCTTTTGTCCATTGTCGAGGTAAGAAACCACGTTGAATTAAATTTTGAACACGGGGAGAGTACCACTCGAAAAGGTAATTCCATTAATTCGATGAAGTGACATCTTAGTGTACATTATTTTCGGTTTTGGAGGAAGAAGCACCACGGTAGAATTTGATTGGCTTTGCACCGCCGCTATGTACCTCTTTGACCGCCACACCCTCGATCTTATTAGAATGGATCGGGGTCAGGGTCATAGTATGTACGTAGTGGTTAATCTTCTCGTACATTGATTTGTAGTCTTCGTTCTTCTCATCTTCGAGAGAGATCATAAATTGCGGCTTCTTCCGACTTATTGCCGTTGCTTCTTGTTTGATTTCTTTTTCTTCTTCGGAACTATCTTCCCGATCAACATTGATGGTTGGTTTCCTCGTCCCAGCTGTCCTAACGTCTCTACCACGACCTCGTCCCCGGCCTCGACCTCGGATGCGAGTTGTGGAGAAACCTTCACCATCTCGCCGTAAGGGAGTGGTGAGTGGCTGTTGGACTAGAACTTCGGGTTCTTCGTTGTCACGAACTTTCTTTGCTTCATTTGTTACGGTATCTCCGGAGAAGATCGTTTTCTTTGGCGGTGCATAATAGTTGCATCTTCATGGATTCCAATCTCATGTACGGAGAATGGTTGCAAGTCGCCTTTGATGCCTTTGTTCCCCTCCATCGTAGTATTTGATGCATCTGGTGCGGAGATGATGGTACCATCCTGTTTTCATGTATCCATGGTCGGCCGTGAGCATTGAATGACATTTCGAATCGATTATGTGAAATTTTGCGGTTGTCTTTGCTAAATCACCGGTCTTCATCGGTAGCGTTATTGACCGAGGGCTCTTTCTCCTTTACGGTTGAATCCTCTTAATAACATTTTGTCGGCCTCGAGCTCGCGAGCATCGATTTCCAAGTATCTTAGTGTTCGAAGACTCATTATGTTGATTGATGCTCCTGGATCCACCAATACTGCGGAGAGTGTAAACTTCCCGATTGTAGCTGAAATGTACAACGGTCGGTTGTGATGCTGCATCCCCAGTAGTAAGTCATTGTCCGTGAAGGTAACGCCTCGTTGTTCCTTTGACGAGCAAACCTCATCTAAGGAATCTCCGGCCATTTGAGCTAAGCAAATTTCCGGATCGAGTAAGGCCTTGATCGAGCTTCTCTCATCTCCTTTGATAAGATGAGAGCATCGTAAATGCTCGGTTTGGCCGGTAGTTTCCTAAGATGGGCTAGCACGTTGTAGTCACTTTGTTCTCATGTGTCTCGGCTTCTTCTCGAACGGGTATTTCTTACGTCGGGGTTGGTTCTTCTTGAACAACCACACCTTTCCTTTGTCTTTTGGACCCATTCTTGGAGGTAGAACTTTTCCACTTCTTAAGTTGACTTACGTAATTTCTTCGAATCTAGTGTTGAACTTGCCGGTTTCTCCTCCTGAATCGGAATGACAGGCTCTTCCAGATTATCTTCAAAATCTGAAGGCTCTAACTCTATCGTAACTGGAGCTCCTCGAAACTCACAGATAGATCCGTTGCTTGTTGAGCTCTCGTAGCCTCCTTGATGGATGTCTTCTTCGTTATTTTGCTCGTCAAGATCGTGTATGATTTGAAAATTGTTGTTGGCATCGAAGTCGATGTCCGGATTATCGCTAGTTACATAATTGTTAGAAACAGTCAAAACGTAGCCAACGCCATCACCCTTATCATTATATGATCCCACGAAGTGAGCGAGATAATCATACAAAATCGGAGGTTCGAGGGATTTCTCCCCAGAATCGGAAACGACTATCCTGAGGATAAGCGGCCCCTAGTCCAGCCTTAGGAGTCTCGGTCCCCTCTTCTTCGTCGATTTTCTTCTTTTCTTCGATCGTCTCCTATCGAGGTGGTTCTTCTATTGCAAGTGATAGTACGGTTTAACGGGTCTCGAAATCCGAATTGAAGCCCGCACCGAAGCGGTTCGGATGCTTGTCTAAAATCTTCTTCGAAGACCTCGTCCGAGGCGGTAGTCCATCCATCGTCGGTTGCATAGGGATCTATCGGAATGACGGGATCGGTTGAGATAACATTGACGGAACCTCCTTTACGGGGTTCCTTCATGTACTCCTTCGGGATTGTTATATTTCCTTTCGAAGGTTGTCGTTGAGCCAGACTTTTAAAGGTAATGCAATCTTCATCTTGTGCCCAAGCATCCGGTGGTAGGGGAAAAAGTTGGGATCACCGTTCTTGTTGACTTCCTCTAGTCTTTTAGGTTCTGGCAGCTGGAAATCTGGAGTCTTCATTAGGCTACGGAACATTTTCGGTACTACTTCATTTTTGAAAGGATATTCTCTGCTCAGAAGCTCCCTTAATGTACGTTACGGACGAGGCGGTTGTTCATTCTGCGGAGACGACTGATAGCTGGACCGGGGTTGCTGGTAATTCTGTTGTGGTTCTTGCGGCCGTTCAGTGGTATTTGCATCGGTTGCTTGCCTTTGTCAGCTGCTTCGCAACGATCCGGATTTCTTTCGAAGGTCTTCACCGGCTACGCTTGTCCGTCTTGTCCGCGAAACTTAATTGCTTCGCCTCTTCTTGCAAGCTTCCGGCCTTGCTTAACAACTTCTCAAAAGTCTTAATAGTGAATCCTTTGAGGAGAAGTCGCTATCGGGCCGTGAATGCTTTTAAGCAAGATGCCGACTGCATGTTGTTCTTGCGGTTGTGGTTCACACTTCATACTTAAATTTCTCCATCGAAGTATGTAATCCACCAAAGTTTCATTCGGCCTTTGTTTCTCTACCACTAAATCACCTATAGTGATGTGGTGCTGAGCTCCGGCAAATCGCTTGATGAAGAGGCTCTCTAGCTCTGAGAATGTCTTCACCGAGCCATTGGGTAATTCTGCATACCAGTCGAAGGTGAATCCTGACAGACTACTAACGAATTGTCGGAAGAGTAGCGCATCACTCCCGCCGGCATTGCAACAACTGGCACGAAAGTGTGCAACATGCTGTCGGGGGTTCCCGGTTCCATTGAATGTCTTGAACAGAAGTGGTACGAAGCCTTTCGGGTATTGGACGGCATAGAATTCTTACGGGTAAGGTCTACCCGTCCGAATGGATGTCCCGTTCTTCGATTGTGCTAAGGCTTCTCGCACTTCTGTTGCTACACAAGTTCTTGATATCCTTTTCGAGGATCATACTTTGTGTTGTGTCCTTTTCGGTGATCATCCCCATGTGACGGATGTAATCTCCTTTCCTCCGTCTACGATGTGAATGACCTACGGGGGTGTCTCTCTATGTGGTTGTACTTGACTGCGGAGAGTGGCCGGAGCTACGGCCATCTCTTCCATCCTTTTCGCCATTTGAGCGATCGTGTCGTCTTTTTCCTGAAGTCTGTCTTCTCATCGGTTCGGCTCCTCTCTTCTGCGCGGTTGCGGGAGCGCCTTGCGAAGGCGATGAAGCTCGTGTCTCAGCCATGTTGATTTCCGCATATTAGTCGTCCATGAACTCCGATGAATCGATCTCATCTCCGAACTTTTCTTCTCTTTCTTTTGCCGACCGTCGGATATCGGTTCTCGGCTTTTCCATGGCATCTTCTAGCGGAGCTTTCGTGTGTCTTTGTGGTTGTCGTGCGATAAGCTGCCGGGTCCATTTTTCACGAGTCCCCTTTATCGCGGTAGCACTTTCTTCGGATTCGAGCCTCACGGCGAGACTCTCTTTCTCGAGCTGTCGTTTCGATCTCAGTTGCCCGGTAGTGGGACGCCACACCATCCTTCTAGCGGCGGAAGGTCCAGGACCGGATGGTCGCATCGGCCGAATGCTTGGAAGGTGGTATCCTCCCTGTCCGTAATCCCGAGACTACGACGGGCGGGCTAGCCTTCATTCTCTTGCTTGGCTTTTACGTCATGACGGCGAGCTCTACTCGGGGCCCGAGACGGGATTTGGCCAGGCACCCGCCCTATCCTTCGTAGAATTTCCGATACGGGGCGGTTTTCCTTTCTTGCTAACTTTTCTACCAAAGTTTGCGGTCGAGCAAACGGCGTAGTTCTAGTTCTTTTCTTGCGTCTATCGTTGTAATATGCGAGGCTGAGGTAATGTGGCGGCAATCTTGCGAACATTCTCCTCATCCTCGCAGGGCGGAGAGGGGATGGAACCTGCTTCCTCCCAAAAGTGGTATGTAGTCGAGGCGGCGGTGTATATTCCGGTAGCGGTGTATATCTTGGCGGCTACGGAATTTCCTCGGGAAAGCAATTTCGGCGGCTACGGCTTCTCCGGCGATCCTTCTACTTGTTTCTTCTTTGGGTCTTTGTCGGTGACGGAATCTTTGAAGCTGGACCCGATTTCGAAAATAGAAGGTCTTACGGGAAGATCTGTACCCTCCACGGTGACGGGTTTACCATAATTACGGATTTCTTTCCCCTTTGATTTGGCGGAAGTCGGGGTAGGTGCGAAACAACAAGACCGGTGGGGGTAGTAAGAACAGTCCTCCTGCGGACGGCTGTACTCCTCCTAGTCGGGATCCTTTGCAGGGGAGGAAACTCTTGTGTCGACCTAAGGTTGAACTCAAGCAGTGGCTCCTCAGCTTCAGATACCTTGTTCGTCAGTGCAAAGAGGGAGATGTCGGTGACCTTGACGTTCGTGTTTTCGAATCCTCGTCCGAATCGGATGATCCCATTGTCGGGCGGCTCATCCTTATAGACGGCGAAGTCCGATCCGTTAGTGAAGGAGAAAATCGGTTTCGGGGCTTCCATTTACGCAAGGTAGATTACGGTTGTCGATCCCAAGTTATGCTTCTTTTCTTTAGGACGAGAAGAAAGGAATTGAAAAGAGTCGAACTCATTCTTGTTCATGTATTTATAAGAGGGAATCATTAGTTAAAAGAATCACTTATTAGAGGGTTTTTTATTTAGAACGGAATGTTCAAAGGTGTAGAGAAGCTAAGGAATCCGATTCGAGTTGGAAAGGGAAAGAAAGTCTTAAGCAAGACTTCTCGACTCGAAGGATCATTCTAAACCTAACACTGTGAGGGGTCCACCCACCTCGGAAATGAGGTAAAAGGATCTCGGAACCTCTCTGTTTAGGGGTGTCTAAACGGTGGCTCCTAAATCCGGGAGAATGTTGGCTATACTTGTTCGAGGTAGAAATGAACATAGCATTCCAACGGAAAGAAGGGTAGTTTGATCCACTAAGGACATGGATGCACTACTGGATTTTTGAAAACGAAATTATACGATTATAATGGAGAGAGGAATTTTCCCCAGCGGAGTCGCTAGAAATCTGTCGGCATATTTTTAGGTTGTGTTTTATTTTGAAGAGGGGTCGCCTAATAGAAATCTGTCGGCGAATTTTTAATTTAATTAAAATAAATAATTTGAAAGTAGTATTTGATTTTGAAAATGATTTTAAATTTAAAGGTTTTAAGATATGAGATTAAGCCGATCTCGCGTCCCGAATAGTTTATATAAGCGAGCACCGCACCACGAGCCGTGTATCTATCCCTAAGGATAGACACCGCGCTTGACGGTGGGGCTCGATTAAATAAACTAGAAGATTTGTGACATCCGTTTGGTACGCGAACCAATTTTATAAGCCGACAAAATTCCACTGTTTAATATGAAAACATTTAACGGGGTTTATATTACACGGGTTCTTCAAAATTCCCTATAAGGGCAAGCCACTATAGTTAATTACATCTTAAGTGACGGGAATCACCTAAGAAAACTCTCGATAATAATCGATAATTCGCTCTCAAGAATTTGAAAGTTTAAGATTTTCAAGAGATTGAAATTTGGAATTTCAATAGGGAATGGATCAAATTTGGAACATTTTGTTTTGTGAATCCAATGGAAGAAAAGTAGGAGAAATCACAGATTCGAAGTGAACTTCGGTAATTTCCCGACTATCCTATTGTTTGACTTGGATTTAAGAAAGTCCTACTATTTATTTAAATGTTTTTATTTTGCTAATTTTAATTAATTAGGACTTATATTTATATGATAGAATCATACAAATAGCCTCGAAGATGTGAGGGTTTATTGTCGTACCGGACGACTACCTCGGAATCCTAAGACCGGTTAGGGCTTAATTTGCAATGCAAGCGCCTAACGAAGAGTTGAGGATTTATGTCGCACTAGGCAAACTACCTCGAAGTCCTATGGTTTTGTTGTTTAGTTCTAGGAAAGTTTCTTTGAAGTAGACTCGAGGTTTGCTTGATGACGATGGCCGTGCTTGCCCACCATGCTACGAGCTCCTTGTTGTTGCGGAGGTTTAGTTTTAGAAATCATAAATCGGGAGATGAGAAAAGTGTTTTGGTTTAGAGAAGTCTTAATTTTCCAAGTGTTTTTTTATGTTTTGATTAAAACAAATCTTAAAGTTGATTATAACGACACCGGTTAAGATCCGCGGTTCCATCCTTCGGCATCATTATTTTTATCGGATTCACTTAGTCCGGATGAATTTGCTAAACTCAGTTGAATGAGTTCCACACTTTCATTTAGACCGTGGGAAATCCAGTTAGCAACACGTAGGTTACATCATCCGAGGTATTCCGATCATCCAACGGGACGTTTTAATTTAGTTGTAATTGTAGTTTTGTGTTACTGTTTGTGATTAAATTTTGAGTTGTTTTATATTTTGAAATGTTGTGGCGGTGAATTTTATCTTGCAATGACTTTTAACTTAGTTTTGGTTTCAGTTTTAGGGACTATCATAAAGGTGTGGGTTTTCATGCAACAGTTGTTTTATCATGCACGAAAAGTAAAGTGCATTTGCAATAAAGTAAATTGCAATAATGAAAATTGCAGGAAAGTAAATTGCAATAAAATAAAAGCGTACCTGGAGGGTCTTCCAGTCATCCGAAGCTACACTTAAAACACAATTAGAATATTTAAGCAAGTTCACTAGAGTAAAGCTAAGGGAAAGGTTATGGTTTTCTACCAAATTCCTAATCCTATAGTTAGTCATTTCTATGACGTCTAGGTTCCTTGTGTTTTGGTTTGAAGACGATTTTCTTCATCGAAGAGCAATTAAATTCGATTGTTCTTATGAACATCCTATCATATCGAGGAAGTGCTTAAGACAAATCTTAAACATCTTTTCGATATTTCTAGAATTGTTTTAAGTCCAAATGAATTCGATTATATAAATGAATTAATCGTGCAGGGATTGAGTTTTGTTAACTTACTCGTTGAACTAGGACATTTGAATATCCTATAAGTGAAGTAACATTTCATTTAATGTCTATTTACGAGTTATGATAACTAAAGCTTTTGAGGGTAAATTGGTGTTGAAATGGTTTGTGATTTAGTTTAATTTCCATTAATGAGTTTAAGTTTGGAATAGTGTTCAAGTTATTTTAGATTTAGTTTGAATTCTTTATGTCTTAGGTGATGTTATATTTAATTTAATTTAATTTAATTTAATTTAATTTAATTAAGTTTTAATTTAATTTAATTCGATATAGTTGATTTAATTTGATTTGATGTTTAATTAATTTGATTTGATTTAATTTTAATTTAATTTAATTTAATTTAATTTAATTTAATTTAATTTAATTTAATTTAATTTAATTTAATTTAATTTAATTTAATTTAATTTGTTTAATTTAATTTAATTTGTTTAATTTAATTTAATTTGATTTAATTTGTTTTATTTAATTTAATTTGATTTAATTTAATTTAATTTTTTAATCTTAATTTAATTTAATTTAATTTGTTTAATTTAATTTAATTTGATTTAATTTAAAAATTTTTTTTTAATTTAATTTAATTTGATTTAATTTAATTTTAATTGAAATTTTTTTTTTTAAAAAGAGTTTAATAATTTAAATTTAGTTTAATGATTAAGTCTTTTTATATTTGAAATTTGAGTTATCATTTTAATTAAGAATTGAATATTAATGAGATAATTAATTTAGGGATTTTTAAATTAAAGAATAAATCTCTTCCTAATAATATCCACTGTTTTAATAATTCCAATTTTATTATTCTTCCAAATTTAATCAATTATTTAATTAAAGTTTAATCATTTTAAAATTGTTTAATGGGTTTCTACCCTTTAATTATTTGAATTTCAATCATCCAAATCAGATTAGGATCAAATATTTTACTTGTTAATTTTTTATTAAACCTAAAAAATTTAATTAAGGATTAAAATTTTAATTACCACTTTACCCTTTAAGCTTAATAATTTCATAACTCACTAAATTGAACTCAAATGAACTTGAAATTTTTATGTGACTTCACTCATGTGTCAATAAAGACATGAGAGGAGAAAATGTGATTTTTCTGTATTTAATTTATTTATATAATTATTTTTGGTGAAAAATAGAGATTTCAAGGAAAATTTAATAACATGACCAAGGGAAAGTTTCTGTCCTTAAGAAAATTAGGGGACATTCCTAATGACCAAAGAACCACTTGGACCAATTTTGGTGATTTTTTGAATTATATTATTTTTATTATAATTATTTTAAATTTTGGAGTGTTAATTAATTTAAAAATAAAATAAATGTTGAAAAATGAATTTTATATTTTTCAAAAATCTCTCTGATATCAAGGAAATCAGAGAATCAAATTTTACAATTTTCTGATTTTTATATGATTTATTATAATTATTTTAGTGAAAATGCTAGAAAATACATTTTTTTAATTTTTAAAATTACCTAGAGGCTTTAAAATTTAATATCTCATAAAATAGACCTAAGAAAAATATGGGGTTTGTTCCTATGTGATTAAAATTCAAAATGTGACATTTTGGTGAATTTTATTATTTTTGTGATTTTTATTATTTTTTAATTATTAAAAATATTAAAATATTATTAAAAATCAACTTTTTTAGAAAATTGAAATTTTAATTTTCTTAGGTTCCCCTGATATCGAGAGAGGCCCCAAAACCAATTTAGTGAATTTTTGAAAGGTATTTTAAAAGTTATGAATTTTTAAAGTTTAAAATGGCTAAGTGGCTTAATCAACCCGATTAGTGGGGCTAACCAAGTCCAATTGACCTCGAAACTTTTATGGTGGATTCCTCTTATCCTAAAGGTCAGTGGAGAATTGATTTCGAGTCGATTTGATGCCTAGTTAACTCTAATTAAATAAAGACTTATTTTGGGTGTTTAAGCCAGATTAGGGTTGAAATTGATATAAAATCAATGTTGAGAAATGTTTATGGGAGTGTTTCAAAGAGGTTTTGACTTTGGTTGGGCTTTGATTTTGGGGTTTGGGCTCATTTGGGTTAGGTTTGGGTTTAGGTCGAAATAGGGCCTTTTAACTTTGGGTTGAGTTTGAGTGGGGTTTGGGTCTAAATTTTGGGCAAATCATGTTAGTATTTTGTTTGTGGGAATGTTAAGGAAGATTTAGAAAAGATTTGGGGTTAATTGGAATTGAATTGGGTGAGTCTGGGTTAGGTTTGGGTCATGGGTTCAAATTGGGCTTTAAGGCCAAAAGTGAGATTGGATCCAAATGTCAATCAAATTGGGCTTGAATTTGGTCTAGATTGGTATTTAGGATATTGAATTGAAGTTTAGAATTGAATTGGAGCAAAATTGGGGTCAATTTGGTAGGTTTGGTTTGACATTGGGTTCACTTAGGGTTAAAATGGGTCAAATTGGGGGTTTTGACAAAAGTAGGGTAAATTGACAAAATTGGCCCATGGTGTAGTTGGACAAAATGAAATTGGGAATATTTGGGATTTTCTGGAAATTTCTGGGAATTTTCTGAATTTTTGGATTTTTAGGTCAAGAGGGGTATTTTGGGTATTTGGAGGGTATTGGGAGGTTTTCTTGGAATTTTTGGTATTTTTGGGTATGGATGATCAATTTAAGTGATGTGGAAATGTTTGGGAATGATTTTGGAGAATTTTGGATAATTTGGAAATTTTTGAGAAATTTGGGTAATTTCGGGGGTTTTGGGTAAATTTAGCGGGTGTAGGGTCCGGGGGTCAAAAATTGAAAATTTGGGAAATTGAAGATTGGGTGGATGTAAGTGGAAAGAAGTCATTTTGGTTGAGCCATGAAGCCATATCAAGCCCATATGAGCCATGAAGGGACCCATTTGAGGCATTCATCTATGTTGTTCACTAACCTCTTGCCGAGGGCTTAGGGGTTAAGGACCATCCATGTGAATCGCCCACATGAGTCGGGAGATCGAGTTAGGTATGGGTGTGTGAAAGTGTAGTGTATAGGTGTAGTGTGTGAGTGTAGTGTGTGTGTAAGCCGGCCCCTTCACCGGACCAGGGCCGCCAGGGGCATTCTCAGGCCGAAGGGTCCTATAGGAACTCATCCTTTAAACTTCCACATTTGATTTCAACCCTACTAGGTGATTAGGGGTCTACGGTCAAGTTTGTAGAGTTTGCGGGGAGTTAAGAAGTGGTTTGAATTTCTAGAAGGTGGGTCCCAATTCTAGTCCTCTAAGATAGTCAAAGGAAAAGCCTAAGGCTAGATCCTAAGTACTAAAGAGAAGAAGAGAAGACCTCATCAAAAATGAGGTCAACAATGTCATGCAGCAGTTGAGATTGCTAAGTGATAGTACTGATAGGATGCATCGTAGGGTAGATGTATTTGAGGCCAAGAGTGATGTGAATGATCACTATTTATAGATAAGAGTTGAGTTCGATATGGCTTATTACGATGCTCAGGCCAGATTTATGAGGGGGAGTCTGATGTGACATTTCCTTCTTGCCTTGGTTATACACCGTACAGGCCTAGACCTTATGACCCTGGAGATGACCCTACTACTGATCTTGATGTTGGAGACTAGTAGATAGTTTGTTTGTTTGTTTTTGTTGTTCTTAGCCTGTTTAGATGTATTGATGTGATGTAGTGGACATTTACTTTTAATGTGATGTGTAACCCTGTGTTGTACTATGTGATGTAGTGTCATATATTTTCATGTTGAACTGTTAGTTGTACTATTATGTGGTGTGATAATTTGCTTTATGTTATAATGTTATGTTGGATATTTAGTTGTTTAATGTTTATTTCTCTTTACCCATGTAAATATTTAAAATTGTTATATCACTGCTACTAATTGTTTCATGCTTGATAATTTGTAAATTTTGATTAATACGAGGTAAATTATGAAGATTTCAAAATCTCAACACATAAAGGTTAGTTTTCTTTTACTCTCAACTATTTCAAATTTATTGAAAAAATGTAAATTTCAAGGAGGGTAGAGAAATGCTAAAGTTTTAATTGTTCTCAATTATTATATTTATAAAACTTTTATTAGCAAAACTTTTGGCAATTGAACCTCATTATAAGATAACTTAAACTTTTCAATTTAGTTGAATATTATGGAAGGAAAGGATGAAAATTTTTAGTGATAAAAGTTAATTTTATAGAAGTAAGATATTTGGTATGAAAGGATTTGATTATAGTCAACTATTTAAAGTAAAGAAAACTGTATTTTTTTGAAATATTAAGGGATTTAAAGTATTGTGTGTTAAGAAGAGATTGTAACTTTATGATGAATAATAAAGCTTGTACTTAACTATAAAGTAAAGAGATGACTTAAGTTTGAACTTTATAAAGAGGAGAGTGAAGTTCAAAATCATTAAAAGTTATCCAGATATAGTAATCTTCAGAAAAAGAAAAGAAAAGAAAAAGAAAAAGAAAAAGAAAAATAAAAGAAAAAATGTTATGATGAGAAGCTTGAGGAGATGCCTAATCAAAAATTGGCTTCACTTGAATCACCTTAAAGGGAGAGCTTGATTTCATTTCTGAATTTATGTTTAAGGTAGTAGCCAACATTCTAATAAAGTTTGCACGAACTCATTTTTCACATAGTTCTTTAAAGCACTCTTAATATAACAAATTATGGTTCATCTTGAAACAAATAGAAGACTAGAACTCTTAGACTCAAGTACTGAATATTCTTATACCTGTAATGTTGACCTGAGTTGCTAAACTTTTTCTGAAAATCTAAACACTATATTCTTTTGAATGAAAAATTTTGGTCTCTTACAATTAAAAAGTACATTGCTTAGAGTTATATTTTTATGTAGTAAAAGGATTACTTGAGAACAAGTAATAGTTTAAGCTTGGGGGATTTTGATGCACCAAAAATATATACTCTTCTAGCTATATGTTTTTACCTATTTTTTGTGATATTGCACTTTAAAGGAAGGTATTTTTCATGATTTGTTGTAGGTATGATGATTATAGATGATTGGAGCAAAAAGATGCAAAAAGGAATGAATTTGGAGCAAAATGGAGCAATTTGGAGGAAAACAGCACTAGCGCCGCAGGCGCTAGAATGGGCGCCCCTGGCGCCCTATTCAAGAGACTCCAGATTTAATTGGCACGATAGGGCACCGCCGGTGCCACTATCGGGCGCCGCTGGTGTCCTATGTTGATTCACTTCGAATTCAAAAGTTTTGGCGGATTTTTGAAGAGGTGCTTGAAGAAACTCTTGGGGAATTCGTTCCTAACATTAAATTAAGTGTCCAAGACCAAAATAGAGAGGATAAAGAGAAGAGAATTGTTGTAGAGAGTGTGAAGAAAGTGTGAGAGAGAGTTAGGGTTTTGTGATTTTAAGAGAGATTCTTTTCTAAGGAGGGGAGAAGAGGGAGTAAAGTGAGAGATTGCTTCTTCATCTTTGTTCCAAGGAGAGAATCAAGTTTTGCAAGGAAGTGAAAAGGAATCAAGGGGACTTTAAAGGAATTTTCTTGGGGAAGCGATAGGGTTAAGTTGTATTTACTATTGTAGTTTCTATGACTCTTCTTTTATATATAAAATCCATGTGTTTTTATATCTTCTCCATGGTTAGTGAGTAGTCTCCCTTGCCTTTCTTCTTGCATGAATTAATTATGATGTGGTGATGTGGAAATGATGTGCCCTTTAAGTGTTATGAAAGTTGTGATGTTTCTTTAATTTGGAACTTAATTTACTTTTCAATCCGACCAATTGAATTGTTAAAACATGTTGAGAAAATTAATTCCAAAAGAATTGAATGTTCTACAACAAGAACAAAGAAACCATTTAATGTCCATGAATGAATTGCGTAGTTCATGGGGATTAAGTGCAAATAAATAGGGAAATGAGTTTTGATAGACTTAAAATTGGAGGTTTCATGGTGACGGAATGGGATCCCCAATTTGGTCTTAAGATTGGTAACTAAAGCCTATGGTTAGCCTTCGAGTGAAGGGTGAGTGGGAGCTTCGAAGTGAGAGCCGGTATCCTCCCAGCCTAGCCTTAGATTTAGTAACTAAACTTAAGATATGGCAATGTTCTTTACCTGCTTGGAAGAGGGGGTACTCTTTTAAAGGTAAAGAAGCAAATATGCTCCTATTTGGCACAACACAAATAATTACCATTCTTCATCATCCACACATAATAATCTTTATGCGGGAAGAAAGACACTTTTCATATAAAAGTATCTTATAAATCACATAAGTTAGTGTGTTTGTTAGTTAATATAGTTCAGTAATTAGAAGTAATTGTAGTAGCTTTATTATACTTTGCATTAACTAGTTGTAGTACACTTAAGTAATTATTACATTGGGTATAGGATTTTAGTGCTATATTATCTGATTTAAAGAACGTTCACCTCCCTGTGGGATCGATAACCAGGACTCCATTAGAGCCATGTATTACTTGATACGATACGTATACTTGCATTGAATTTGTGGCTTTACTAAAACATTCTAAATATATAAATTCGACTTCATAAATTCTTGCTTAATATATAAAGTCGCGGTCAGAACGATACAATCCACCTCTAAATAAATGTACAAGAGCAAATTTTTTGTTTAGGCATGCATAAGGATGAGCTAAATCAACTCCACATAAACATGTAAGTGCATATTTTTCGTTTAGGAATGCATAGGAATGATCCAAAGCACCTCTAAACTAATGTAAAAGTGCATATTTTTATCCTTGGAGTGCATAAGGTTGATGTAAACCAATTCCAAATTAATGTATAAGTGCTGATTTTGACATTTTTCATACATAGGACGGCGATATTTCTTCCCAAAGGCAATGAACATGACCCAAAAAGGTGCTACAATCATGTATGTGACAATACCCCATCCTTCCAACAAGCATTTGATATCAGTAGCTCTTTTCATAAGCGAAACAAGTAGGCATTTCAAAAGTAAAGTGGAATGGGTGTAACATGTGAAGTTTCATATATGTAACATGTGAGTGTCTTGAAATTGAGTGGAATGAATATGAATGTGAAGTTTCATGTATGTAGCATGTAGGTGTTTCAAAATTTAAGTGAAGTGAATGTAGAATGTAGGGTGTATGTTTGTAACATGTGATTGCTTTGAATTTGGTGAAATGTAAAATGTGAAATGAATTTCCATGGATATAGCATGGATGTGTTTTAAAATTTGGTGGAATTTAATGTGAATGTGAAATTTCATGAATATAGCATGTGAATATTTCAAATGTAGTGAAGTGCATGTGAAAATTTCAAAACCATTAAATGACTTGCATGAAAAAGAGAGCTTTGAGTTCATACAAGTAAAACACCATTTTATACATGAAATGAGGTGAAACATATGTGAAATTATAGCCTTGATGTTATGTATATGAATACATGTTGAAATAGATGAAAAACAAGCTCACATAGCTTCAAATTTGGATGTTCCATGTGTGAACATGTTTAAATACGAAAATTGCAAATATTTCACCAAATTGTTTCATGTGCATTCCAACCAATGAAAAACATCATAAATGCATGGGATGAGTGAAAATGAATGTGAAAACAAGTTTAGATGTTGTGCATATGAATATGTGTTGAAGTAGATGAAAAACTAGTGCACATGTGCTCAAATTTGAAAGTTTCACGAGTGAATCTCTCTAAATCTGAAAATTACATAACATGAACAAGTCCTTTCATGCCTCAAAAATGTAAGGCCCTAAAGCCAATATATGTTAAGCAAGAAATAAGAAACTTTCCATCTCTTTCAAATGAGGTGTATCAAGCCTTAAGCACTTTCCAACATGTATATAAGGTATCACAAAGCTTTCAAGAAAAAAGTGTACCATGCTTAGGAAATCCCAAGAATTTTGCCATGTAAAGCACTTTGAAAACCTAAGAATAAGTTTAAAGCATTGCTATGTAAAAATAGCTTTAAGATCTAAACATAATTTCCAAACTTTAGCCATACAAAAGTGGCTTGAAACATAGGCACAAACTTAAGTATTTAGCATGAAAGAGTGACTTTGAACATAGGCACAAACTTAAAACTTTTGCAAGTAGAAATAGCCTTGTACATAGGCTCAAAAAAATCCTAGTTTTGCATGTGAACTTAGCTTTAAGTATGGGCATAAATTCAGATTTTTAGCATATAAAAGATGGCCTCAAAAGATATGCATAAATCCTAAATCTTACCATGTGAAGGTGGCCTCAACATAAGTATGTAATCCAAACTTTTACCATGTGAAAGAACTTGCAAACATAGACAAAAACACACATTTTAGTGGCGTGTAAAGTGGCTTCTAAGCTTAAACAAAAATTTCAAAAACTTTCCATAGAGAAAGATCCTTAGCCCAAACATGAACTTCAAAATGATAGCAAGTGAAAGTAGCCTTAAACATAGGCTCAAACTTAAATTTTGATGGCATGTAAGGTGGCTTTCAAGCTAAACATAAGGCCTAAATTTCTACATATGAAAGATCTTTCAAAATAAAGCATGAAGCCTAAGCTTTAGGCATATGAAAATGACTCCCAACATGAGGAAAATTTCCAAACTTTAGCATGTCAAGAAAGGCATCCAACATAAGCAAAGTTTCTAGACTTTAACATGTAAAGAAAGGCTTCCAACATAAGCATGAATTTGAAGTTCTAACATGTAAGAGTAGCTTCAATGCTCAAGCATAAAGCCAACCATTTGCAATGTGATAAGGAATTCAAATCCCAACATGAATCCAAGGATTATTGCATGTGAGAATAATCTCAAAACCAAGCCTAAATCTTAAATTTTGGCATGTGAAGGTTTAGCCAAAAGTCCCATAGCTATAGAAAATGACATTCATGCTTTAGTAGCCATGTGACTTCTTAAAAAAAGGCAATAATAAAGTGAGCCTTTTAATGATAAATTTCCATGGTTTTAAGGCTAAAGCAAACTTACCAAAGACATTAAAAAGTAAGCCTCATGAATGAAATTTCCATTCCTTGAAGGCTAAATCAAACCAACCAAAGGCAAAAGGGTATGTGAGAATGATAATTTACCAAGCCTTAGCAAAGGATATGAAAGATTTTTACCCAAGCCTTGGATCAAAAAGCAAAAGGACAGAACCTCCTCCTCTTGGGGGTTGGATAAACAACAAAAGTCACTAAAGCAAGGGGGTCTACCTAAGGTGTTGAGCAAGCAAAAGGAAACTCCAGCAAAAATCCGATAGTGTATCCACCACTTCTTTAATTTTTGGCCAACCAAAAAAATAGAGAAAGATGGCTATTTTGTTGCCAAAGGAGAAGGAAGAAGAAGCCCCAAAATTCCCCATGGATAATACCCAAAGTTCCAAAGAAGTTGCAGCCCTCAAACCACTTTTGAGATGATGGAGAAGTGACAAAGCATCATGGAAGTCAAGAGGGCTGCCATGGATGTGATGGAGAGCAGAAATTCCCTCTCATGGCAGAACTTACATGGAGGAGAAGAAGCCACGTCACCTTCTTGCACAAGGAGTAGATGAGCCACGGAGGCACAAGAGAGCAGGGGATTTGACCATGGAGGTTTGCATGCTAGGGAAAAATCGTGAGAGACATGGAGGAGGACCGGCTGCTAGAGTTCAGGCAGGGCTAGATTAGGCATTGGTTTAGTCCGGGTCGACCCAGAATGCAAGTTTTAAGAAAAAATGCCAACTTCAAGCCGATTTCATTGTGTTTCAAAATATAGCAATTTATACATGCTTCTCAAGTAATTTCAACATTTAAGACACAACATCATTGTCTGTTTGCAAATACGAGGTCGTTTGGGCAACCTCGTTATTGAAACAGGTCAAAAGTAGGTCAAATTTGGAGATTTTGTAATTAAATCGGATTTGGGTGAAATTTAAAGCTAAATAGGTGGAAATTGAATGTTGCATTTAGTTTAGGGGGACGTGTAGAAGCGTCTAAAATTCAAATCGAGAAGAAATTGGCTAACATTGGGTCAATTTGGGTCAAACCGGAGCCTAGGTCGCGCTTAAGTTAAAATTGGAGCTTTTGATGAAATTGGCTTAAATTGATAAAATTGGGCTATAGTGTAGTTGAAGAAAAAAAAATTGAGAATTTTTTGGAGATTCTGGGAATTTTTGGGAATTTTTTGAATTTTTGGCCATGTAGGGGCATTTTGGTAATTTCAAAGATTTTTCAGGATCTTTGTCAAAAGTACGATTTAAAGGTCCAAAGTGGTTCAAAATTGAATTTGGAGTTGAACGACAGTGTCCAGGAGCAATTCTAACCACTGCGGAGGGTTTTGTGGGGCCCGGAATGTCGTTTAAGTAGCGACTATTTAAGCCGCAAGGGGTCCGCCGGTAGTTCAAAAGTATGGCATGTCTACAGTCAAACTTCTTAGTTCGATGAGAGGAACACTCCGAAATAATTTTCGGGAACACCGGGTGACTCTGTGGAATTTTGGGTTTCGGGTCCCTTTTCAAGGGAAATTTGGTAATTTCAAGGTAAAAATTGAAATTTTAGGAAAAGTGAGGTATTGTCAGACCATGAAGAATGGGATCATTCTGGATGGGTTACGGGCTAAGGAAAGCCTCCTTTGGTCCTCTATGTGGTGATCTTACCTTTTTTGGTTATAGGCTTAAGGCTAGTGGGACCACTCACATGAGTTTCAAAAGGGTCCGAAGGTCGAAGTGAAATGTATTTGATTTAGGATGTGAGTGTAGAATGTAATGTGTAAATGTGAACGTCGGTGTGTGATATAGGCTCCTAGAGGGCTAATCATAAGGCTTAGTCACCTATAGGGATTTCACTTAGACTTCCTTATGCTTGGTCTCTTCCTCCAAAAGCTGGAGATTAAGCCTTAAGCACTTGAAAGTTCAAATGAAGTAAAAAAAGTTTGAATTTCTATGGGGAGGGTTCCATTGCTAGTCCTCTAAGAAAAGTCACTAGGAAGTCTTATGGCTAGACCCTAGGCAATCTATAGAGAAACTAGACCTCAACTAAAAGTGAGGTCAACAAATGGACCCCCAGTAGGTGTGGTGTGCGGGAGGCGCACACCACACCTATTAGTGTTGACTTACGAGATCAACCAAACCAATATGACTATCTGAGTGTAAACTACAGATAGAAAGAAGTATCCAGTGAGAGAGTATCCGCTGGGGATTGAACTTACACTGGGGAAAGGTTGGTGGAGATCCTTCAAAATAACGATGTGAGTTCATGACTCCACATCCTGAAGGGGACCCAGTCCAAGCGATGGTTTAGAATTTGATGGAAATTTGGAGTTCGAGAATTTAAATTTTGATTTGAAGTAAATTTGAGATTTTGATTTTGAAGTTTTAACTTGTTGATTTTGGAATTTTGAGATTTCGATTTTTGATGGTTTTAGCTTGTTGAATTTTTTTTGAAATTTTGAAATTTTGATTTTGAAGGTTAAAGGTAACTGAGCGATCTCGCCCTGCTCCCGAAGACTGTGTCGTGTAGAAGATTTATGGAAACTGTACGGAAAGTGAGAGAGAATAAAGAGTAAATGTAAGGAATCGAGTGATCCCGCACCGATCTTGGAATTTATGACATGTAGGAAAGTATGGAAATTGTAAGGAATCAGACGTTATCATACAAATCTTAGAATGTGTGACTTGTAGGAAAATGTGAAAATTTTATGGAAATGTATGACTTGTAGGAAATGTGGAAAAGTATAGTAACGAATCGGACGATCACGTGCCGATCCTAGAATGCGTGACTTATAGGAAAATGCAGAAATTGTAGGGAAATGTATGACTTGTAGGAAGTGTAGGAATTGTAGAGGAAGGAATCAGACTATCACGTACCGATCCTAAAATGAGTAACTTGTAGGAAATGCGAAAATTATATGGAAATGTATGACTTGTAGGAAATGTGGAAAAGTAGAGTAAAGAATCGGATGATCACATATCGATCCTAGAATGTGTGACTTGTAGGAAAATGCGAAAATTGTAGGGGAATGTATGACTTGTAGAAAATGTAGAAAAGTAAAGCAAGGAATCGGTCGATCACGTGCCGATCCTAGAATGTGTGGCTTGTAGGAAAATGCAGAAATTGTAGGGAAATGTATGACTTGTAGGAAATGCATAAAAGTATAGTAAGAATCGAACGATCACGTACCGATCCTAGAATGTGTGACTTGTAGAAAAATGCAAAAATTCTATGGAAATGTATGACTTGTAGGAAAAGTAGAAATTGTATGGAAATATATGACTTATAGGAAATGCGGAAATTGTATGGAAATGTATGACTTGTAGGAAATGCGGAAATTGTATGGAAATGTATGACTTGTAGGAAATGCGGAAATTGTATGGAAATGTAGGAAAATGTAATCAATCTTGGTGGAATTTGAGTAGAGATCATGCAACCTGTGCAAGAGGTATGGACACTTGTAGGATTCCTTGAATTTGAATAGACTTGAAATCTGTGATGATGTGTGAGATATGAGAATTTGTGAAGCGCTCTATACGGAATGCAGAAGTTTCGGAACGAACGAGAGGCATAGAATTTTGAAGAGAGAACTTAAGTTTCAATTTTTTTAAGTTTTCTTAATTTGAATTTTATTTTCTTTTCGTTGATGTGTTTCACTTTGATTTATTCGTTGATGTTTTGATTTCAATTTCTTTTTGTTTAATTCATTCACGAGTTTTTTTTTTAACTTTGATTCATGTTATAATTTCATGTACATGTCCGTTTATTATTATTTGTATCGTTCTTTGTTCGCTTTAATTTGGGATCCAAGTATGGCCCTGCGGCTTATTAACCATCGTGCACAAAAGGAGACATTCTGAAAACAAAAATCTTCATTCATTTCGCTGAAGAAATATTTTGGTACAACTGATCAAATGCTGCTAAGTATCACAAAACTGATCAGGTACCGACGTCTGCATGTAGTAAGTTGAAATATCTATCAAATTGACGCTGGAGTAGCAGTAACTGTTGTAAACTGATGTAGAAACTAGTGAAAATTTGTTGATGTCTGGTATGTCGTCCCGTGGACAAGCCAACCTCTCAAAGGCTATGCTCCGGAACAAAAGTCCCCTCACGATCACCAAGAGGTACTACCGTCACGGCGGTAATGGGTGGTAGCTTTCTAGCTCTGGATCTGGTTTGTAGTAAAACAATGTCTTGTCTTCGTCCATCCGTCTAAATGTGACTGAAATTATTCATCCCCGAACCCCTGGGATGCAGTGCTTAGCTAGGTCCGTTCCGTTTCCCTTAAGCACAAAAACTAAACCAATTAGTAGGACAATCTTCACCGTGCCTTTGAATTCTCCCACTCCAACGATTTTTATCTCTCGACCAAAACAAAATTTCGCTTTCACTGATGAATGAAACTGTACAGAATGGTCTGACAAAGTCTTGGTGATCGATATAAGGTGAGATGCAGTCCCTATCCTCATAAATATTTATGATGCAGCTATTGGAAATACAGTCTGCTGGCAGAATATGTCATTCAATCATCCTTTTGATCATCCATTTAATCTCTGACAGCATTTAATCCACCTTATCATGCTGTAGGATCCTTAAGGGATTGCTTTGTTTGTCTTTTGCGAAATTGTAGTAGCAGCCACACTGTATCGTGATTCTGCCTTTGCCTCTTTTCCATCTCCTGGGTTTCGAATAAGTCTTTCTTTTCAAAAACCCTTCCCTGCCCATATCTTGGAGAGTCCAAACACAGGCCAGGATCTTTCGCTTATCTTTCTTCAAGAATACATTCGTTTATAACTCCAGACCTTCCAAAATGTAAACTGCTTTTCCCTGGATGATGTCATAGTGTTGGAATGTGTTTTTTCTAACCATTCTGATCTTTGTCATAATGTAATCTGGTATCGGCGGCGGCGGTGGTAGCAAGACGTACTCTGGTATGTAGGGCTCGATGTCAGGTCGCTCTCCCAGCTGCCTCCTCAGTGTAGCGGCGGCATACGCTTCATAAGTCCCATTTTAATGAGTTTTAATTATGTGGTTTCAAATTATGTCAATGTGATTATGTTATTTAATGTAATCCCAAGAAATTTAGAATTAAAAAAATTTCACATAAATGTTTTATGGAAGGAGATTATATTTTATTTTATTTTGAAGTTATTACAAAATTTTAAACCAAGTCACAGATACGGGCCACATAGCTTCATCGGAACAAAAGTCCTTCTTTAACATTTTCACGTCGCATAGTATTTCTTTAGGTATCGTCTATTTATCGACAACATAGGCCTTTCCCCTTGGGAATCCATCAGTTGGTAAGATCCTCCGGAGTAAACTTCCTCCACAACGAATGGTCCTTCCCAAGTCGGTTCGAATTTCTTACCTATCTTGCGATGTGCAAGAATAGGTCTTCTGAATACTAGTACGAGGTCACCAACTTTGAACAATCTTGGGCGGACCAATTTGTCGTGTTCCTGGATCATCTTTGCTTGATAGAGTTCCAAATTTTGTTGTACGAGTAATCTCTTCCCTTCAAAGCTTTCCAATTCTGCTAGTCAGAGCCTGACATTGTCTTCTGTAGTGATTTGATCTGCAACGGCGACTCTAAGTGACGGTAGTTGTACTTCTAATGGCAAGACTGCCTCGGACTTGTAAATGAGAGTGTAGGGTGTAGACCGTGTCAGGGTTCTAACTATCTTTCTGTAAGCCCAGAGCACTTCTAATAACTTCTCGTGCCATTTTCTTTTGTTGTCGTCGAGTGTTTTCTTCAAAATCTGTACCGATGTTTTGTTGAATGCTTCTGGCAAGCCATTGGCTTTGGGGTAATAAATTGTATATTTCCTATAATCTATCCTATGGCGTCTGATGAAATTGTTGATCTTGGTGCTCTTAAAGGCAGACCCATTATCGGAAATGATTTTACGCGGCACACCAAATCGGCAGACAACCCTCTCTTAAAGAACTGTAGAACTTATTGTGCTGTGACTTGTCGTAATGGAACGAACTCTGCCCATTTTGAAAAGTAGTCTTTAGCGGCGAGAATGAACCTATGTCCTTTAGAAGAAGGAGGTTCTATCAGACCTTCTATGGCTGTACCCCAACACTCAAATGGCTACAATGCAATCATGGGGTGTAGAACATTCAGAGGTTGGTGTAGGACCACTCCATGTACTTAACATTGATGACATTTCTTAGTTGTGTCCATGCAATCTATCATCATTGCTGGCCAGCAGTATTCGAGTCTCTTGATTTTCTTTTTCATTTTCGGTCCTAACTGGTGTGCTCTGCACAATCCGGCGTGAACCTCTTCGATGATATTCTATGCTTCTGCTTTGCCGAGACACCTAAGCCACATTTGGTCGAAGGATCTTCTGTACATAACACTGTTAATTAATGTGTATGACATTACTCTTCTCTATATCTAGTGTGCTGTAGACTTATCTTCTGGTAACTTTCTAGTCTGTAAATATTCTCTTATCGGCTGGCGCAAGTCTGACTTGTCATCTGTTACTATAGCTGCTAGTCATTCATTTCCCAGTTCATGTAAAGTGTCGAGGTCTATCTGCGAGAGAACCTGGTATTCTCATATAGTGATATCTCTAGAATCCTCCGGTGGACATGCAAATTCATTAGTCAGTTTAGCTAAAACATCTACGTAAGTGTTATCTGCTCGGGGAATTTTATAGAATATTACACTAAGGATTCGCTCCAGTAGTTTCATTATGTATTTGTGGTAATCCGCCAATTTTGGCTTCAGAATTCTGTACTGTCCTGCCACTTGTTGGATGATGAGTTGTAAGTCACCGTAAACGGCAATGTCAATTATGTCCATTAAAATTGCCAATTCCAGACCTGTAATCAAGGCTTCGTACTCTGCTTCACTGTTGGTGAATTGTTCTGTTAGGTGTTAGGAGAAGCTTAGCATTTCCCAATCTGGTGTCATGAAGATCAGACCAATACATACCCTACCTTGTATTACTGTATATTGTCCCTTATCTTTTCTGGCTGAAGAAGCACTGTCGAAGTACATTTCCCAACGTCGTGTATTAGGTTCCTCTACTTGTAGTATTTACTGTTCTTGTAGTTCGTCGTCAATCAGAGATTCAGCTGGTAGTGGGTGCGCAGCGAGGAAATCTGCTAAAATCTGCCCTTTGATAGCGCAAAGGGGCACGAAAGTTATGTCAAATTGTAATAGTATCATCGACCATCTTGCAAAATGTCCGGAAAGAGTAGATCATGTCATCAAATATTGCAATAGATTAACTTTCGAAATCAGGTTTACCTTGTGAGATAACATGTAATGTCTAAGCTTCTGAGTGGCGAAAATTTAAGCTAGACAATGCTTCTCAATAGGAGGATACTTTATTTCTGCCGATATTAGACGCCGACACAAGTAGTAGAGTGCGATTTCCTTACCCTCATCATTAACTTATGCAAGGAGAGCTCCGAGGGAGTCGTCTAAGGCCGTGGTATAAAGTATCAATGGTCTACCCTGGATAGGGGCTGCTAGAACGGGTAATTTCATAAGATATCATTTAATATCTTCGAAGGCCTGTTGGAATTTTTCTTCCTAAATAAATTTAGTGTCCTTTTTAATTAAAGTTGAGAAAGGCCGACACCTTCCCGACATATTAGATATAAAGCGTTTTAGGTATGTCAGTTTTCCTTTAAATGGTGTAGTTGTTTCAAAGTTTTAGGTGGAGGCATTTCTAAGATGGATTTAATCTTCTCTGGGTTGATTTTGATTCCCCGATGACAGACAGTGAACCCTAGAAATTTCGCGGAGGTAAAGCTGAAAGCGCATTTTAAGGGATTCATTTTAAGATCGAATTGTCGTAATCGTTCAAACACGATCCTCAAATCACATAGGTGGTCTCCCTTTACTTTGCTTTTGATGACCAAATCGTCCAAGTAGCATTCTACTTAGTTATGAATGAGGTCATCAAAGATTCGTATCATTGCCCATTGGTAGGTTGCACTGGCGTACTTCAGGCCAAATGGCATTACGGTGTAGCAGTAAATTCCAATCAGCGTTCTGAATGTTGTAAGTGTTGCATCTTCTGAAGCCATCTTGATTTGATTGTATCCCGAAGATCCATTCATAAAAGAGAAGATTTCATATGACGATGCAATGTCCACCATCAATTCAGGTATCAGTAAAGGGAATTCGTCTTTTGGACATACTTTGTTTAAATCTCTGAAGTCGACGCATACCCAAATTTGTCCATTTTTCTTCTTAACTGGTACGACATTGGCTAACCATGTTGGATACTGCTCTTCTTTGACAAAATTAGCATCTATTAATTTCTTTATTTCTGTTGTAACTTATTGTTCTATGTCAAGACGCATTCTTCGAGGTGCTTGTTTTACTGATGTCGTATTTTTATCCACCCCCAGGCGGTGTACTGCGATCTCTGGGGATAGTCCTGGCATTTCGTCATAACTCCAAGCGAAGCAATCTGTGTATTTTGTCAATAATTCGACCAAGTTTGTAACTTCTTCTTCGTTGAGTAGAGAACTTATGAAAGTTGGTCGGGGCTGCTCCTCAGTCTCGAGATTGATTTCTTTAAGTTCATCCATCATTGTCTTAATTTCCTCTTCAAACTCTGGCGGAGCACCGTCGACTGTAGAATCTTCAAAATCTTCTTATATGTCGAAGTAACTTTCATCTGACTGGCTAGTAACAACCATACAAAATCCCGAATCATTGACTGGTCCTACTGTTCCAAATCTGAGACCCTCTTTTGAATTGAGTTTCTGCCTTTTTGTATTCCATAATTTTTCAAAAAGTTGTAGCTTATCTTTCAGAATTTGTTTTGGTATGCGTCCTTGTTGAATTAAATTTTGTACATAAGGTGAGAAGTAACAAAAAGGTAATTCCATTAATTCATTATCATTTTCTTCCAGGTTTACAATAAGAGTAGAGGTAGAAGAAGAAGCTCTGTGGAACTTGATCGGTTTGATCCCACCATTATGAACTTCCTTGACCTCCAGACCCTCGACCTTTTGAGAATTGATCAGAGTCAAGGTCATGGCTTGAACATAATGGTTGATTCGATCTTACATTGACTCGTATTTACTTTTTGTTGTTGTATCTTCTAAAGTGATCTCGAACTGAGGTTTCTTCTGGGTTGATTATCATCATTTCTTTTTCCTCTTTGGAGCTTCTTTCCGAGTCGATGTTGATTGTTGGCTTCATCTATCCAACAAGCTGGTAAGTTCTTCCTCGTCCACGTCTCCGGCCTCGACCTCGGATGTGTGAGCTAGAAGAACCTCCACCGCACCATGGTAAAGTGGTGGTGGGAGATTGTTGATGCGGAGCAACATGGTTATGTTCTTGCAACTTTTTCGGATCTGTGATTTTGTTCGTCGCAACATCTCAGGAGAAGACTGTCTTCTTTGGTGGAGCGTAGTAAGTAGCGTCCTCATGGATACCTATTTCATGTATCAAGAATGGTTATAGATCCCCTTTGATGCAATTTTCTTATCCATTTTTGTAGTATTTGATGCACTGATGTAGATATGATGGAACCATGTTATACTCGTGAAACCATGATCTACCAAGTAGAGTGTTGAACGAAGTTTCCGCATCGATGATATGGAATTTTGCGGTTGTTAATAAATCTCCAATCTTCATCTATAGCGTAATCGCTCCCAAGGCTCTTTCTCCTTTCTGATTAAAGCCTCTTAGCATCATATTGTCCGTAGAAAGTTCTCGAGCATCGATGTCCAAGTTTGCTAATTTTCGTAAACTCATTATATTGAGAGAAGCACCTGGATCAACTAGAACTTAAGAGAGCACGTACTTGCCGATGTTGATGGAGATGTTGAGCGGTCGGTTGTGATCGACTGTACTAAGTAGTAAGTCTTCATTGGTGAAGGTCACACCGGGCTGTTCTTCCAAAGTACAAACTCTATCTAAGGATGAGCTGGCTAAGTGAGTTAAGCATATTTCTGGGTCGAGCAAAGCTCTTACAAATTTTCTCTCATCTCCTTAGACAGGATCAGAGCGTCGTAGATGCTTAGCTTAGCCGACAACTTCCTAAGATATGCTAGTACATTGTAATCCACTTTATTTGGGTTTTTGTTTTCTTCTCGAACTTGTATCTCTTCCACTGCTAGAGGTGGTCGTGCTTGAGTAATAACTTGTTTTCCTTTATTTGTTAGCAATGTTCTTGGAGGAAATACTTTCCCACTTCTGAGGTTCACCCCTGTAATTTTCTCCTTTATTGGACCCAGGGGCTCTTCTGGTATTGTAATCTGTTCTTCTTGCGTTAACTCTTTATCTGAACAATCCAGGTTTATCGGAGTTCCTTTGCATTCGAGGATAGGTTCCTCATCCTTTGATGGCTCGTAGCTGATACTGTTGATGTTTTCCTCTTTGTTGAAGTTCTCATCGGAAGTTAATGTGATTTGAGGATCGGTTTGGGAATCAAAATTGAGGATAGATTGTTTGTGGTTAGTTACATCATTAGTAGAAACAACCAAAATGTAACCGGAATCAAAATAATTAGATTCAAAAGATCACGGAAGGGCATAGACGTAATTGTACAGTGTCAGGGGTTCGAGGGATTTAACCCCCGAATCTGAAACAACCAATCTAACAGGGGCAGCCTCTATCCTATCCTTCGCGCTATTGTCCTTAGTTCCTCGCACGATATCCTTCTTTGGTTTCAGTTATCGTGAAGACTCCCCTGTCTTGGTCTTTGTCTTTGGTTGTTCTAGTGGAGAACTCTGAAAGGCAACTTGCTTGGGATCTGATTGAATATGATCTAAACTCTCTTTAGGTCGTTCCAGGTCGTACTCCATCCTCCTTCTCCAGTGTAGGGATCTAGCTGAGAGAGTGGTTCGGCGAAAATCATATTCATAGAACCTCTTGTAGGTTCTTTTAAATATTCTTTTGGGATCGTGATATTCCCCTCTCCGTAGTTCTTCTCAAGCCAATCCTTGAAGATGAAACATCCATTTATTGTGTGCCCGAGTAGTCTGTGATACAAACAGTAGTTGGGTTCATTGCTCTTACCAACTTCTTCTGGTTTCTTGTGCTCTGGCAGTTTGAACTAAGGCTTCTTCATTAAGCTCCAGAACATCTTCGCCACGGCGTCATCTTTAAAGGAGTAATTTTTGTTCAGTCGTTCTGTTATCGTTCGGTGTGTATATGCTCTTGGCTGTCCCTGTTGGGAAGACTACTGTGGACGGGGCTGACCGTACTGCTGAGGTTGGATGTATTGTGGAGGATTTTGGATGTACTGCTGGTTGTTCTGAGGAGACGGTTCTGTTTGAATCCTCATTGACTGCTTTCCTTTATCGACTATCGCTACCGTACCTGACTTTTTCTCAAAAGCCTTGACCATTCTTGACTTCTCTGTTTTCTCTGTAGGTTCCATGCGCTTGAGTTCCTCCTGAAGACTGCTCGCTTGTATGAGTAGCTTCTTGAAGGATTTAATGGTTAAACCTTTGAGCATGAAGACCACCTAACCATGGATACTATTGAGGAGTGTCTCGATCGCATGCTGCTCCTATAGTTAAGGTTCACATTTCATGCTTAGGTTTCTTCATCTGAGAATGTAGTCAACCAAGGACTCGTAGAGCTTCTTCCGCTCTACTACGAGATCTCAAATGGTGACGTGGTGTTGTGCACCAGCGAATCTTTTGATGAAGAAGCTCTCCATTTCTGCAAACGTCTTCACCGATCAGTTGGCAAGTATTGCGTACCAATCAAAGGCTATCCCCGACAGACTGCTGACGAACTGTCTAAAAAGTAGTGCTTCACTCCCTCCTGTGTTGCAAAAACTAGCCCTGAAGTGAGATATGTGTTGGCGAGGGTTTTCGGTGCCATCAAACGTTTTGAAGGTCGGTGATACGAAGCCTGTAGGGTAAGGAACGACATCGAACTCTTCCGGGAAAGGTCTACCCTTAGAAATTGATGCACCACCTTTGGATTGAGCTAAGACCTCCCAAACCTTCTGCTCGATCATCTGATCAACATCTTTCACTGGGGGAACTACTGTTGGTTTCTTCTTTGGTTGTTCTCCTCCGCTAGCAGAGGCAACTTCTCTTCTTTCATCTATAATGTGTACAATTTATGGTTGATTGACTTCCGGAGATGATGTGGGTCGTGACTGTGTCTGTCCATGTATCGTAGCCATTGCTGTCATGGAGGTAGTCACCTCTTCCATTTGTTTCTCTAGTTGGAGTATTTGTTCATCCCGGGTCTGGATGGCTCTCTAGTATTCCTCTATGGTTTTCCCCTTGGTAGTAGGAGTTTCACGCGCAGCTGAGGTGGCCCTAGTTTCCACCACATTAATTTCCATGAACTCTTCTTCTTCAATGTAATCTGACAGATGGAGATCCTCGTTATCGACCTCCAATCCTCGCTCCCCAGCTAACTCTGAAATCTCTTCGCAAAGTTTCTGAATTTTGTCTTCCATCGATCCTTTTTCTGCTATTGACTCTAAAGCAACAGGAGTGGCACCGATGGGAATGTATGACTCATGTTCTGTATTGTGGTTGGTGGACTTTTCTGAATGTATTATCGTAGAAACCTTTGGTATCCACATCTTTGTTTTTCAACCTGATGTCTTCGAGCAGAGTGTCTTAGTAGGGACATCGTGCAATACTATTCTATTCTCTTCTGACAGGTGTTTCTGTTTACTTGTGATAAGTGGTACTCTCGGACCCAGCCAAGACTTGACTATCTTGCGTCTGACCGACACTGAAGCAGTAGCAGTATCGTATGTGTATTGGTGGAAGTCGTAATGCGTTCTCCTAGACAGAATCTCACTGGGACACAGGCTGAAGGTATCTCAAACTTATCTTTTCTCTAATTTGCATCCTCATCTTGGGGGACACTGCACATCCTGTTCTCTTGAATAGTTCAGAAATAGAACATCCCTCTCTTTGCGCAAGTCTGTGAACCATGGCATGGACTTGAGTGATAACTGAGGGCTCCTCTCTCAGCTCACCCCGTCTGTGGGTAAGTGGCGGTAACGTAGCAGCAATTTGGTGGAGATTTTCATTTCCGGTGGTGTCCATTAATAGTTGAAACCTGCTTCCTTGGAGGAGAGGAGCAGCTTCAGGCACAACGAGTTCCTCCTAATGAGGAATCTCATCCAAAATCGGTAAACTGGCGACCTTAGCCCTGGTGGCCCTTGAACTTCTGCATCAGCGATTCCTCTTCTGAGTCTTGGAGCAGGAACCAGCCTCGAAGACTGACGGGACAGCTTTGTCTTCCTCATTATCTTCACACGAGATTTCCTTTCCCTTTGCAGATGGGAAGGTAGGAGCGGTCACTGTGAATCCAGCTGGAGTAGGAGCGATGGTCCTCCGGGGCACATACACAGCTGACTTGACAGGAGTAGGAACAACTTTTGCCCTCTTGACAGTGGAAAAATCGTGACGGGAGTTCAGGTCGAACTCGGTGGAACGTTGTTGAATTTCGAGAGTCTCGGACTTCACCGTGACAAATGGAGCTTTTCCCAAAATGACCTCGAACTGGTCAAAGCCAGCTCCAAATTGAGTTGTAGGAGCAACGAGACGAGCCCCATGGGAGGTGGGCAAGTTGCAAGAAAACGTAAGCATCGGGATCAACATTGTCACTGTCGATCAGAAAGGAAATTCCAAGTATTAGCAAAAGGACCCAAAACCTTGTATTTGTAATATAAAAAATTACAAATTAACAAAGGTCAATCTGTGAACTGGGTAAGTGTGTTTTATTTTGTTTTGTTTGCTTTTCCTTGTTTTATTGTATTGTAGGTGTTTTGGTTTTGTGTTTTCAATTTTGTTGTTGATTTTAAGAGGTTAAAATTTCAAAAAACTTTCAGGATTGGATTGTGGAATTTGAAGTTTAACTTTGCAAAATAGCAAAGATTGGATGTGTAGGGTGAGAAGGATAGGTGAGTTATGGGATCTAATCTGGGACCCTCTTCTCGATGTAGCTCATCTTGGTCAAATTTGTCCACCCATCACACCTATTGAGGTTTTGACCACACAAATGATCAAAGAAAAATTCTAAAGCCTTCTGGAAGCTTTTGTTTAAAGGTGGCTTAAACAAGCAGTCTTGAAGTCAAGGGGAGTTGACGCTACTTACCAAAGAAAAAAATGAGTGAAGCATATCGACGAAAGAATGGTAATCTGGTCTATGGGAGACATAGACAAATTACCAATGTGTAAGAACAAGTTTCCTGATTTGTATGGAAAGAGAAACTCATCCCTAGAGGAATCGCCAGAAGCTGTCGGTATATAAAAAGTTTGGATTTTTAAAATATGGGTAGCTCAGTAGAAGCTATCGGCCGCCAGAATCGAAATCTCGTCGCCCTCTTCAAAAGGACATTTTAATTTAATTATAAATTTAGTTTAGAAAAATATGAAGTCAAACTGATCCTATATTTTCTGAAGTTCAAATGAAAGAGCATTATACCTCAAACCTTTTATCTATCTCAAAGGATGAACGCAAAATTTGAGGATGAGGCTCGATCAAATAAACTAAAGAAGTAAATGACATCTGTTTAGTCTGCGAAACCATTCTATTTTTCGACAAGTTCCCCTATTTAATACAAAGTATTAAATAAGATTTATATTAAGCTGGGTTCGAAAAAGATTCCTATAAGGGCAAGCACCTATAGTTAATTACATCTTAGATAATTAGGATTACCTAAGAAAACTTTCGATACAAATCAGGAAATATATTCTTACGACTACAAAAGGCTAAGGTTCTCTTCAACGAAATGTGATAGTCGGAATCAAATAGGTGAGTGGCGTCAAGTCTTGAGAAAGCGTTGTTGTGGAATCCAAAGGAGGAAGGACTAGGAGAAGGCACAGATTTGAGAAAATTCTTGGTGACTTCTCAAACTATTCTATTGTTCGGCTCAATTTTGGGAAAGATTTAATTTATGTTTAATCCTGCCAATTTTAATTAAGTAGGACTCACATTCACTTGATGTCGATCATGTGAATAGCCTGGAAGATGTAAGGATTTATGTCGTATCAGAATGACAACCTCAAAAACCTAGACGAGTTAGGGCTTATAGCAAAGGCCTAAAAGATGAGGTGAGGGTTTATATTGCACTGAGCAAATACCTCAAAGTCCTATGGCTTGTTTTTATTACTAAGGAAAGAAGGTTGTTGTTGTAGACTCATTGTTGCTCTCTCGAACATGTCCTTCCACATCCTCGATCGTGCTGACTTTGGTGTGTTGCCTTGAGCTCCTTGTTGTTGTTGCAGAAGTTTCAGTTTTATAAGTGACAAATGTGGGGGTGAGAGAAGTAGTGTGTTTTAGAATGTTGAAAATTGAGGTGGCTTAGTGTTTTATTTAAGCAAATATTAAAGTTGATTATAACGCCACCGGTTAGGACCCCACGGCTCCCTCATTCTGGTTACATTATTTCATCGGATTCTCTTAGTCCGGATGAATTTACTAAATCCAACATAATGAATTATGTACTTTCATTCAGACCGTGGGAGACCTTATCAGCAACACGTAGGTTGCGTCGTCCAAGGAACTCCCGTTCATCCAAAAGGGTGATTTAATTTAGTTGAAGTTGAGATTTTATTTTGTTTGTGATTAAATCTTGAGTTGTCTTATATTTTGAAATGTTGTGAAGTGATTTATTTCATCCCAAGCAGTTATATATGAAGTAATGTAAACTACTGAAAAGTAAAGCAGGAAACTATCCCAAGCAGGTTTATGTGTGGTAATGTAAAGTAGTCAAACTGAAACAAGCAAGCATATGTGTACTAAAAAGGAAAATAAAAAAGCTAAGTACACGTACTAAAAGTAGAGCACGAAAGCCTAACAAATTGGTGTGTGTATGTGCTACAGTGTGGGGAAAAAAGACTAAGTGTAAAACCTGTGTAGTAGACAAAAAGGAATCAAAAGAAAACCAAAAGTTCGCAAGAGGAAATGTCTCATAAGAAATCCAGGAAAATAAATTCGTAATGAAAATCCGTAGGAAGTTCGTAGAAAATAAATATATAAAGAAAATCTGTAGTATATTCAAAGAAAGCGACGTAAGAAAAATCAAAGAAAATAAAGGACTACAAGTCTAAAAGGATCGTAAGCGCGATGGTGTAGAGGACTCAAAGTTGTGTTGTATGTCCCACCTTAGGTACTGACTACTAGACCAACTTTCTGCATAAGGCAGCCCTAACCCGACTCAAGTAGCCAATTGTGGACCTTCGCAAATTTTTCATTCATTTCAATTTGGATGTCATATAAGTAAAAAAAGTTGTAGGTAAGTAGGTTGTTTTGTGGTGGAGGTAATTTTGTATTTTTTTTAAATATTTATGTATATTTTTTTTGTAAAGTAATTTAATCCACAGGTTGACTACCCTAATCGAACAAGGACTGCTAATATCTTTAGACCACCGGTGGTAGAAACCCTAAGGAAGGGTGAATAGTATCAGCAATTTCCTTTCTCTACCCTCTCTAGGGTCTCTGAGTTAGGAGATACCATTCTGTGGTTCTCTCGGGTCGGTTCTCTATTGTAATTCTATCAGTGTCCCCATCACACTTACAGCCTTGTCTGATGGCCCCACATATAGCGAAATGCTATACATGCACACTTATGTGTCCTACATAAGCACGTGACTTAGGCCAAGAAACATGGTGAAAAATAAAGGACAAGAGGTCAAGGAGAAAAGACTGGAGAGGACAATCCACCTAATAAATGTAGTAAAGGAGGTGGGTTATCTCTCAAAGTCAAAGGATGGTCAAAACATATGTCAAAGCGGCTAAAGTCTCTCCCAACCTGGTGCAGAGAGCTCACGGTAAGACGAGTGAAACACGTGAACTGAACCCCTCCATCATGGTGCAAGGGGTAAGGGATTCAAACCTCTCCAACATGGTGCAAGAGGTTATCATGTAAAGCATGTAGAGTAAAAAGGACAAACCCTTGCAACAAAGAGAAGCCTTAAATCAACTTGCAAAAAGGTAACCAATGTAATCTTTCATGTGGGTACATCAAGTAAATGTTCAAAACCAACTCCAAGACAACATACAAGTGCAGATTGTTTAGTTTAGGAATGCATAGGAATGATACAAAGCACCTCTAAAAAAATTTACAAGTGTAGATTTTTAGTTTAGGCATGCATAAGGATGAGCTAAATCAACTCCACATAAACATGTAAGTGCAGATTTTTCATTTAGGAATGCATAGGAATAATTCAGAGAACCTCTAAACTAATGTACAAGTGCAGATTTTTATCCTTGGAGTGCATTAGGTTGATGTAAAACAATTCTAAATTAATGTATAAGTGCTGATTTTGACATTTGGCATACATAGGATGGTGGCATTTCTTCCCAAAGGCAATGAACATGAACCAAAAAGGTGCTACAATTATGTATGTGACAATAACCCATCCTTCCAATAAGCATTTGATATCAGTGACTCTTTTCATAAGCGAACCATGTAGGCATTTCAAAAGTAAAGAGGAATGGGTGTAACATGTGAAGTTTCATGTATGTAACATGTGAATGTCTTGAAATTGAGTGGAATGAATATGAACGTGAAGTTTTATGTATGTAGCATGTAGGTGTTTCAAAATTTAAGTGAAGTGAATGTAGAATGTAGGGTGTATGTTTGTAACATGTGATTGCTTTGAATTTGGAGAACTGTAATATGTGAAATGAATTTCCATGGATATACCATGGATGTGTTTTAAAATTGGTGGAATGTAATTTGAATGTGAAATTTCATTAATATAGCATGTGAATATTTCAAATGTAGTGAAGTGCATGTGAAAATTTCAAAACCATGAAATTACTTGCATGAAAAAGAGAGCTTTGAGTTCCTACAAGTAAATCATTATTTTATACATGAAATGAGGTGAAACATATGTGAAATTATAGCCTTGATGTTATGTATATGAATACATGTTGAAATAGATGAAAAACAAGCTCACATAGCTTCAAATTTGGATTTCCATGCGTGAACATGTTTAAATCTGAAGATTGCAAATATTTCACCAAATTGTTTCCTGTTCCAACCAATGAAAAGCATCATAAATGCATGGGATGAGTGAAAATCAATGTGAAAACAAGTTTATATGTTGTGCATATGAATATGTGTTGAAGTAGATGAAAAACAAGTGCACTTGTGCTCAAATTTGAAAGTTTCATGAGTGAATCTCTCTAAATCCGAAAATTGCATAACATGAACAAGTCCTTTCATGCCTAAAAAATGTAAAGCCCTAAAGCCAAGATATGTTAAGCAAGAGAAGAGAAACATGCCATCTCTTTCAAATGAGGTGTATCAAGCCTTAAGCACTTTCCAACATGTTTATAAGGTATCACCAGGCTTTCAAGTAAAAGTGTACCATGCTTAGGAAATCCCAAGCATTTTGCCATGTAAAGAACTTTGAAAACCTAAGCATAAGTTTAAAGCTTTGCTATGTAAAAATAGCTTTAAGACCTAAACATAAGTTCCAAAATTTAGCCATACAAAAATGGCTTGAAACTTAGGCACAAACTTAGGTATTTAGCATGAAAGAGTGACTTTGAATATAGGCACAAACTTAAAACTTTTGCATGTAGAAATAGTCTTGCACATAGGCTTAAAAAAATCCTAATTTTCCATGTGAACATAGCTTTAAGCATGGGCATAAATTCTGATTTTTAGCATATAAAAGATGGCCTCAAAAGATAGGCATAAATCCTAAATCTTACCATGTGAAGGTGGCCCCAACATAAGTATGTAATCCAAACTTTTACCATGTGAAAGAACTTGCAAACATAGGTAAAAACACACATTTTAGTGGCATGTAAAGTGGCTTCCAAGCTTAAACAAAAAATTCAAAAACTTTCCATAGAGAAAGAGCCTTAACCCAAACATGAACTTCAAAATGATAGCAAGTGAAAGTAGCCTTAAACACTGGCTCAAACTTAAATTTTGATGGCATGTAAGGTGGCTTTCTAGCCAAACATAAGGCCTAAATTTCTACATATGAAAGAGCTTTCAAAGTCAAGCATAAAGTCGAAGCTTTAGGCATATGAAAATGACTCCCAACATGAGGAAAATTTCCAAACTTTAGCATGTAAAGAAAGGCTTCCAACAAAAGCAAAATTTCTAGACTTTAACATGTAATGGAAGGCTTCCAACATAAGCATGAATTTGAAGTTCTAACATGTAAGAATAGCTTCAACGCTCAAACATAAAGCCAACCATTTGCCATGTGATAAGGACTTCAAATCCCAACATGAATCCAAGGATTATTGCTCGTGAGAATAATCTCAAAACCAAGCCTAAATCTTAAATTTTGGCATGTGAAGGTTTAGCCAAAAGTCCCATAAAACCGAGCTATAGAAAATAACATCCATGCTTTAGTACTCATGTGACTCCTTAAGAAAAGGCAGTAAGAAAGTGAGCTTTTAATGATAAATTTCCATGGTTTGAAGGTTAAAGAAAACTTACCAAAGACATTAAAAAGTAAGCCTCATGAATGAAATTTCCATGCCTTGAAGGCTAAAGCAAACCAACCAAAGGAAAAAAGGTGTGTAAGAATGACAATTTACTAAGCCTTAGTAAAGGATATGAAAGGATTTTACCCAAGCCTTGGATGAAATAGCAAAAGACAGCACCTCCTCATCTTGGGGGTTGGATAAACAACTAAAATCACAAAAGCAAGAGGGTCTAGCTAAGGTGTTGAACAAGGAAAAGGAAACTCCAGCAAAAACATGGCAGCGTCTCCACCACTTCTCCAATTTTCGGACAACCAAAAAAAATAGAGAAAGAAGGCTATTTTGTTGTCAAAAGAGAAGGAAGAAGAAGCCTCAAAATTTCCCATGGATAATACCCAAAGGTCCAAAGAAGGTGCAGCCCTCAAACCACTTTTGAGATGATGGAGAAGTGAAAAAGCATCAAGGAAGTCAAGAGGGCTGCCATGGATGTGATGGAGAGCAGAAATTCCCTGTCATGGCAGAACTTACATGGAGAAGAAGAAACCACGTCACCTTCTTGCACAAGAAGGAGGACATGAGCCATGGAGGTGCATTCGTCCATGGAGGTGTGCATGTTAGGGAAAAATCACGAGAGTCAGGGAGGAGGGCCGGCTGCTAGGGTTCGAGCAGGGCTAGATTAGGCGTTGGTTTGGTCCGGGTAGAGCCAGAATGCAAGTTTTAAGTAAAATCGTGTCGACTTCGAGCCGATTTATTTGTGCGTTAGAATATAGCAAGTTATATATGTTCTCAAGTAATTTCAACGTTCTGGACGCAACGACACAGTCCGTTTGAGAATATGAGGTCGTTTGGGCAACCTCGTCGTCGAAACATGTCAAAAGTAGGTCAAATTTGGAGATTTTGCGATTAAATCAGATTTGGGTGAAACTCAAATTAAAATTGGTGGTGATCGAATGTTGCATTTAATTTAGAGGGATGTGTCAAAGTGTTTAAAATTCAAATCGGGAAGAAATTGGCTAACATTGGGTCAATTTGGGTCAAACTGGAGCCTAGGTCGGGCTTAAGTCAAAATTGGGGCTTTTGATGAAATCAGCTTAAATTGAAAAAATTGGGCTATGGTGTAGTTGGAGAAAATGAAATTGGAAATTTTTTGGAGATTCTGGGAATTTTTGGAAATTTTTCAAATTTTTTGAATTTTTGGCTATGTAGTTTCGAGAATTTTTCAGGAACTTTGTCAAAAATGTGATTTAAATGTGCAAAGTGATTCAAAATTGAATTTGGAGTTTAACGGCAGTGTCCGGGAGAGTTTCTGACCACTACAGAGGGTTTTGCGGGGCTCAGAATGTTGTTCAAGTAGCGACTATTTAAGCCGCGAGGGGTCCGTCGGTAGTTCAAAAGTTTGGCATGTTTACAGTCAAACTTCTCAATTTGATGAGATGAACACTCTAGAACAATTTTTGGGAACCTCGGGTGACTCTATAGAATTTTGGATTTTGGGTTCCTTTTCAAGGGCAATTTGGTAATTTCGGGGTAAAAATTGAAATTTTAGGAAAAGTGAGGTATTGTCAGACCATGAAGAATGGGATCATTCTGGATGGGTTACAGGCTAAGGAAAGCCTCCTTTGGTCCTCTATGTGGTGATCTTAGCTCTTTTGGCCATAGGCTTAAGGCTAGTGGGACCACTCACATGAGTTTCCAAAGGGTCCGAAGGTCGAAGTGAAATGTATTTGATTTAGGATGTGGTGTAGATTGTAATGTGTAAATGTGAATGTCAGCATGTGACACAGGCTCCCCGAGGGCTAATCCTAAGTCTTAGTCACCTATAGGGATTTCACTTAGACTTTCTTATGCTTGGTCTCTTCCTTCCAAACCTGGAGGTTAGGCCTTAAGCACATGAAAGTTCAAGTGAAGTAAGAAAAGTTTGAACTTCTATGTGGAGGGTTCCATTGCTGGTCCTCTAAGAAAAGTCACTGGGAAGTCCTATGGCTAGAACCTAGCCAATCTATAGAGAAACTAGACCTCAACTAAAAGTGAGGTCAACAGAGCATAAAGAATATTGGGCTATTAAAGAGTTCAATTATAGTTTGAATGATGCTAGTGAAAAGAGATTATTGTAATTAAATGATCTTGAAGAAAGAAGGAATGAATCTTATCAAAATGCTAAGATTTATAAAGAAAATATGAAGTTGTGGCATGATCGGAAGATTCTTACTAAAAAAATTGAGCCAGGATAAAAAGTTTACTATATAATGCTAGATTGAAAAAATTTGCAGGAAAACTTTAGTTCAGGTGGCAAATTTTTTGTGATGAAAGTTTATCCTTATGGAGCTGTGGTGATTAACGATCCTAAGACTGGAAAAATATTCAAAGTCAATGGTCATAGATTAAAACCCAATTTTTCAGTTGATCATTCTAAACATGATTATAATCTGATTTTGGGTCACTCAGAATAAGCTTTGGGTATGTCAATTGAAGATGTTAAACCAAGCGCTTTGTCAGAGGCAACCAATGGTTATCGTTGTGCTTTGCTTTATGTTTCCTTTATGTGCTTTGATTTGGTTTGATTTGAAAAATATGGTAGTATTTTGAAGTTTTTATGCTATAGTGGTGTTTATTGACCTTATTTGATGACTTAGAGAAGTCATAATTAAGATTTGGATGTTTAGCAGACATGTGCTAAAATGAGCACTGCTGCTATGCACCGCAAGTTGGCACTTAGGCGTCTGAGTTATAAAATTGTGAAAAAAGTGGTTCTAGAAGCCTAAATCATGGCTAAGTTGTTTCAGGAGTTATTTAGGAGTTAAAACACGTCTAGGGTCGGTTTTTTAGACTTCCCAAGTCTATAAAAAGTCCCAAAATTAAGAGATACTTGCCACATTTTCTATTTTCATTTTTGAGTCTTCAGGAAGAGTATCTTGAGGGGAAAATGTCTTCTTGGAAGAGCAAAGTTAAGAAAAAAGAGGAAGCCAGCCAAAAAAAGATCATTTGTGAGAGTGCTTAAGAGTTATTCAATGAATTTGTAGTCTTAGTATCCAAGGAATTGCATAATGGATTGCAAAGATAGAGGTTGACGTGGCTTCAATCGAAGCAATGATAAATGAAACTAATGCACTTTTAGCACACATTGGATGGAAACTCAAAATGCAATTTAGTCATACAAGTCATGTGGAAGAAACAGATAAAGCAATGTTTCTGAAGAACAAATGGATAGAAGAAGATTTGGTGAGAGTTTTCAACCATCGCTCGTTTTATCATATTTACATTCCAGATGGTTCAAATGAAACTAATTGTGGTTCTGGATATATTCCACCTATTGGAGAATGGAATTAAATTTAAGTGTGGTCCTTTGATTTAGTTATCTATGTTTAATATTTAGTGTTTGTGAATATTCTAATATTTGTATTTTTTACATCTTAATGATGTGGATTTGTTTTTAATTATATATGTTATGAACTTCTGTTTTGTAAAATTTCATCCAAGAATTTCGGATTGAATTTTCATTTTGTATTTAGTGTTTTGTTTTTAATGAATGTTATGTTTGTGTGAAATTTATTTTGAATAAATTGATATTAAAGTGTGATTTTGGAGTATTAAATGTGTGCATGGGGTATAAATAGTTATTTTAATTGTTTAAGGGTAATTAATTAGGCATATTAGTGTGATAAAACATAATTGTCAAAATCTGCATACTCCCACATAAGCGACATCCTCGGCTTTTAAGCGCCAAAACTCAGGACTAAGCACCGTAATGTTGCTCATAGGCACCAGTTCGCGCAAACCGGTTTACAGGCGTTAAAAAACCCAAAAATTGATATTTTTCTCCCCACAATCACCTTCAACCTCCCAAATTTGCGAATAACCACTCTAGGGCATCACTTATTTTAATCATTTTAGAGCCGTTCTCGATGAAATTTGTTAGATTTCAACTCCTTAAGGTATGAGCACTTCTCCTAAGCAAAAATTTTTTATTTTCACAATGTATTTTGAGTACATTCTTCATAAATCTAAAAAACACTATTCATGGTGAAAATTTAAGAAAAGCTTGAGAAATTGCTTGAGATAGTAGATTTTGTCTTTAGAAGTTAAGTTTAGCTATTTTAGTTTAATTTTGGAATTTATGAATTTTGTAAACTTTAGAAACAGATCCAAAATTGAAGTGCTTGAAGGGGAAGGCTAGATTCATTTCAGATAAGTTTATCAGTTCAAGAGCTGAGGATCATGTAAGTTGATTTTTGAGCAAGCTTTTAGTAGACCAGGAGGAGATATTAATGATATGATTGATCAGAGAAATTGGAGAAATTATTATTGCTTCTTCGTTGTTACTGTAGTTTCTGTGGTAAGAGAGTTCTATGCTAACTTGCCAGTAGAAGAGGAAAATTTAGTAATGGTTCGAAGACAGCGAGTTGATTTTTGTCTTGTGGTCATCAATATCTTTTACCTACTTCCTCCTGAAATATTTTACTATTATGCAAATTATCATCCTACAGAAGGGGAATTAGATGAGATTAGGTCTTTTCTTACTGATGGAAGTGGTCTCTATAAAATAAAAAATGAGAAAAGAGTGAATTTCCAAGCCTCAAAGTGAAATGCCACCTCTAAGGCTTGGCATTATTTTATCTCATCTAAATTACTATCTTCAACTCATGTTAACCAAGTTATGAGAGAAAGATTTGTTTTCATTTACTGTATTCAACAAGGATAGCCGATATACATTGGAGCGATTACTTTTATTATATTATTCACTGTGCTAGAGCTGTCACTACTGCAGGTATGGGATTTCCATTCCTAATCCATTCACTTAGTGAGAAGTCTGGTGTGAAGTTTGAAACTTGGTAAGAGGTTCTTTAGCCACTTATACCTATTACCAGTGTAAATGTGAACACCTACACTGTGCATTCAAATTTTTGCTAGAAAAGAGGTTCTATTAGAGCTCTTAGTGCATCTATTACTGCTGCTTCTACTTTGCAAGTATCATCATATAGAGGTCGGTTTTATGATTTGCAGATTGGGTTGTTAAAAAAGATTTTAAAGAAGGTTAATATGACCAAAGAACATGTTAAGGATATAGATGGGAAGGTGGAAAACATTGAGAGATATATTCAGAAACATGAAGAGTTTGAGGAGACTTATCATCAATATATGGATAGACTGATTAGAGGAGATCTCGGTGCTGAAATGCCTCCTCATTCATATTTTATCCCTTATGTACCTTCCAGAGATTGGAATGAAGGAGAAGATATTATGGAGATGATGAGTAGGATTTTTATATGATGAGTCTGTGATTTTTGTATTTGTGTTTTATGATGTTTGGTCTTTTATTATTTGTTGTATTTGTTGTGAACACTGATATCTGTGGACTATTTCTGTTGTGCACATTTAGATATATCTGTGTTGGATTTATGTTTTGTGATAGTTATAATATTTGTGATGTGTTTGTGGTAGTAAATTTTTTAAAGTGTATTATGATTTTAGTAGTGTATAATTTAATTCCAAAAATTGTTAGGTAAATTTAGAACACTATTAGAAATTACTATTTAAATTGCATGTTTAAACTTTTCAATATTTGCTGCCATATATTTTTTAGTGTTGTTGTGATTTTTGTTCTGTTTAGTTTGTGTGTTTTTGCTTTAAAAACCTCCACTATTGTAGAAGTCCATTGAAATTTTTATTTTATGAAAAACTGAAAAAACTAAATTTGATTTCTTTTACTCTTGTTTTTAAACTGTTATACTTGTATATTTATGTTATGAAGATTCCTGTAAGCATGTTACTTTAGTTTTTAATTCTTACCCATGTATAATTTCTTATGCTTAAATTTCTTATCCTAACTAAAATTTTAAAGTTTGGGGGGAATTTAAAAACAATTTTCACTAACTAAAATTTTATTTGTTCTCAAGAATACTATAAATAAATTTGATTTTTGATTGAAAATAATTATGTATATGAAGTTATATTAGGGGAGCAAAATTTTGAATATAGAAATGAGTAAGTGAATTTAGTTAAAATTTATAGTAATGATGAAAAATTTAAAGTTAAAATTTTCTTAGTAGAGAAATGTTAAATATAGTCAAACTATCTTTAATAGAAAACGTTGTATTTCTGGGAAAATAGAAAATTTGATTTTTATTTTTCAAAGTATAAATTTCTTTTATTGTAAAATAATTTTCAACACTATTATTATGATTTTTAAGTGACGGATATATATACCAAACCTTTGTTTTAAATGGAAGGATGGAATTCAAAATCATTAAAGGCCTATCCAAATACAATAATCCTTGCCTTATAAAAAAAGAAGAAAAAGAAAAAGAAAAAGAAAAAGAAAAAAAGAATAAGTATAGTATCTGAAAAATAAGGAAGGAAAAGCTTGAGAATTTAAGGGCCTAATCAAAAATAGGTTTCATACCTAAAGTTTAAAAATACAAGATTTGAGAAAATCTAAAGCTTAAGATGATAATATAGTAAGTAAAACTATTTTCAAATAAAAAATTTTAAGTGAGAAAAATAAAATGTTAAATCTTATATTTTGAAAAATCTACAAGCACCTCTGAATTAATAGGAACTAATATTTTCCATTATCCTTAAGAACTTTCTAAACTTTAAGTTTGTCTCATTTACTAAATTTTTTCTAAATTTGACTATTTCATTTCTAAAACAAAATTTTGAAAACTTCTTAAAGAAACTCATTTACATAATTTTCATGTTTAATTTTTATGTGATTAAGTGTCACTTGAGGACAAGTAACATTTTAAGTTTGTGGGATTTTGATACACCTAAAATATAGTATTTTTATGCATATTTTTATACCTATTTTTGACGATATTGTACTTTAATGGAAGCTATTTTCATGTTTTCTTGCAGGTATGATTAAAATGAATGATTATGATGAAAGGAGCAAAAAAGGATCATATTTGGAGCAAAAATGAGAAATGTGCAAAATTATCCTTTGGCGGCTAAGCACCAAAGGGTAGCGCATAGGCGCAACAGTTCAAAATTGGCACCATTTTCAATGGGTATTTGAAACAAGTTTTAGTTTAGAATTCCTTAACTTCTTTTGGATGGAAAATTTGAATGAAGAGATGCATTCGTTGGTAGATACATTGAATCTGGACATTAGTTGAAGAGACACCAAAGCACATTTTGAAGAATCATTAAAATGAAGACTTGTAATTATGTTTGTTATTGTTGTTTTAGTGGTTGTTATGGTTGAGAGTCTTTCTAGTGTGTGTAAAGAGTTTTTAGTGAGTCATTAGAGTCTTATAGAGAGTTTTAGAGGGGAAAGAGTTGGTGTTAAAGCCTTCTTCTCACCAATTTTCTTTCATACATTTATCTAGTTAGTATTAGAGTATAAAGTTAGATTTAGAGCCTACAGAGGTTGGTGCGACCCTCTGAGGAGTCATTTAGTGGAAAGCAAAGTTTCGGAGGAACTTTATGAGTCTTGTAGAGAGGATTTTCAGATAAGATTTTATCTTTGTTTTACATTTGGTTTTAAAGTAAAACTAGTTGTGTTTTTAGTATGATTTCTACTTTCAAATTAAATTGTGTTTGTGTTTTCTCCATGAGTTCTGTGTAGTTTTCTTTATCTTTTTCTTTTTAAATGATGAAGTAATTAAGTTAAGGATGGAAGTTGTGTGAAGTACAGATGATTAATTTTGGAAGAAGTTGTGATGATTCACTACCTTACACTTCATTTACTTCTTGATTTAGCCAATTAAGATGTTAAAATTTATTATGAAAACTTGTAAGAACTAATGTAGTGTTGTCTCAATAAAAAATTGGAGAGAATCACATAAAATTGTATGGGTGAGAATGTAGTCCATGTAGTTTAGTGCAAATAAATAGGGAGATATGCTTTTGACTGGGTGTAGAATTAAAGGACTTTAAAGTGACAGGCTAAATCCCCCAATTTGGTTTGATGTTTTAAATTTTGTTATGAGATGTTAGCCCTAAGGTGGAGGGAGAAGAGGGAACTCTAAGGTGAGAGCTGGTATCTTCCCTGCCTAACCCATCTACAAGATTTCAAAACTTCAAATTAACCTATGTTCTTTATAGAACTAAGAAAGGGTAAAGAATATAACTGCTCCTATTTGGCATAACACATTCACATACTTCCACAATGAAATTCCATAATTATTACTGATTTATTGAGGAGGAAAAATATATTTTATTCTTATTTGCTTTCATATCATTTTTATAGTCCGAATAATTTTAGTTGCTTTCTTTTTTTTCTTAAAAAATTATCGAAAAGAATTTAAACGCTGCATCTTTAAAACATAACTTACAAAATCATTTAGAAAAGTAAAAAGTTATTTTTTTGTTTTCTTTAAATTTTTAGACATTTCCTTGTGGGTTCGATATCTCGGGGCTTAATTAGAAAGTCCTAAATTACTTGATAAATGATACGTTTACTTGTGTAGAATCTCATATTATAAAATAAATAAATTTGATTTCTTATTTTCTTTGGAATCAAGATTTTGGTGTCATTGTAAAGAAATAAATATTATTGAGAAGAAATATAAAGTGTAAAACGTAAGCATAAATATTTGAGGATCAGCATCGAGCGCCAGAATTGGCGCCAACGACACCTAAATCAAGAGAGCACTAGAAATTAAAATGCTTTGGGTGCCAGCGGCACCGAAACGGCACCGATGGTGCCAAATGTCAGTGAAGACCAGATTCAATGCATTTGGATGACTTTTAGAGGGTTTCTAGAGGCATGTCTGAGGGAATTCATCCCTAGATTATTTCAAGTGAATTTGGAGCTAGAAAAGTGTGTCAATGTGTGTAAAATTCAGAGTTTGGTAATTGTAGAGAGTTTCGATTCTAGGTTTTGTTGTGTGAAAGTGTTGTTTTGTGAGGGATTCTTCTCTAAGAGTTGAAGGCAGAGAAGGAAAGTGAGAGATTGCTTCTTTAAGTAAAGTTCACTCCAAATCATTTGCAGCTAGTAAACATAAGGAAAGGGAAACCCAAATCTGTAAAAGAGCTAGCTTTGGAGTATAAATACCATTGAAGATGAGAGAGCTAAAATCAATGGGTTTCATCTTTTGAATAAAATAACTTAAAGTGGCTCTCTCCCGAGTCACCTCACTCACATGATTCGAAAGCAGTAATCGAGCAGAAACAAAGTAATATCATTCCTTAGATGGAGCTTTAACCATATTAGAGGAAAAATTTACTTTATGCTAATTTCTAATCTTTCAATATTCACTCCCATCAGTATGGTAAGCAATAATCTCATCCAGCTCTGACTCAGAAGGTTTAAATGTTGAATAGAAATAATTCACAGCAGGGTGTAGACCATATAAAACATTAATGTTTTCGGAAGTGAACTAACCTCCTCTCCTCCGAACAAATACCTCATCCTCTAGTACTATAGAAATATTTCCATAAAGCTCCCTCACTACAAAGTAACTACTATAACAGTAAACTTGCGGAAATCTTTCAACTTTCAAGCAGCATTGAAATTTTCCATCGCCCCACCGGGACTACTAAAACTTTGCTTTGAACTAATATTTTTTTACAATAGAAAATCATTACACCTATCTTATGCTTTGTGATTCACAAAATTTGTAATTTCAAAGTTCTCTTTCCATCTTTCTAGCTTTGTTTTTGGAGCCATCTATAAATTAACGAAAAATTCCATTAAATTTCAAAATTAAGTTCTAAAGGCTCCAACAACCATTTTCCAAGCAAAGAAATTTTTAACCATGGAATTCTCACATATATTTCTAAATTTTTCAAAATTTTTGGCCACTTAGCAAACTGGAAGAATCCATGGTGAAACCAAAAAATGTTTATGCCAAAATGTAGATCTAACCTCGAGAAGATGAAATCCGGTGACTTGAATCTCTAAAATGTGAAGAACCAAAATCTAAAAGGAACCTTAGTGTAGTTTTCAGTGAAATGGGGAGGAATAAGATGAGTCGAGGGTTAAAAATGATGAAAATCAGTCTAATCCTGCTTAAATATTCATAAAGTCTGTTCGGCACATAGGTGTCGATTTGTTGCTTAGGTGCCCTGCCATTCGTAAACTGGCGTTTAGGTGCCAGACCAAGATTTTTGATAAATATGATTTTTCCAATTTTAGCACAGCAAAACCTAAGGTTGCCGACTCAAATTTAGTTGATTCATGATCCCTAAACACAAATACAAGTATATTTTTACATTTAGTAAAAAGATTATTATTATATTTATGATTTAAAATTTTATTTTTTTACAATGGCACGAAAAACTTGATTCCAATGTAAATAAAAATTCAACAGTTATATTTAATTTTAGGGATTCTACGCAAGTATATGTATAATTATCGAGTAATATAGGACTTTTTAAGTATGCACTGAAATTTCGATCCCAGAGAGAGAAGTTTTGGATATTTAAAGGATAAAAAGATTTTAGATCACCAAATCTTTTTCGAAAAAGATTCTTACTTAAACAATTTTAGATAATAAAAAATTTGAAAATGCAAATCCTTTCGGTATTTTCTTAAATTTTGAAATAAAATAAACAATTAACAAACTATAATGAGATTTTTGTAAGATTAAGGAAGTATAGATGAAAATATCTTTTTTATTATCATGAATAAGTTATAAGTACAGATGTTCTGTTGAGGAATTATTCAAAACGTACTGTACTAAATAGCAGCAATAATATTTTATACCCTTCACCGGACTGAAAACTGCCTCGAAATTCAATATTCAAAAGCTAGTTTCAGTTTAGTTTTGCAAATAGATTAAGTTTAAGTACTATTTAATATGCTAATGCAAAGAAAACAACAACTAGATTTAATACAAGTTACATATAAATTTTCTAAGTAGGACTAACTAACACACACACTAAGTTTTGTAATTGAAAAGTTTATATATGGAAAAAAGTCTTCCCTCTTGCAATAATTCTATGGTGAGTGATTGATATAGATTGATAATAGAACTGTATTGTGCCAAATAGGAGCATTCATACTCTTTGAGTACCCCCTTATTTCAAGTATGAAAAGAATATTGGCAAATCCTAGGCTTAGTAACTAAATCTGTGGTTAGGCTGGGAGTAACTAAATCTGTGGTTAGGCTGGGAGGATACTGGCTGTCACTTCAGAGCTCCCACTTCCCTTCACCTGAAGGTTAATCCTAGCTTTAGTTACCAAACCTTAGAACCAAATTGGGGATTTCAGTCTGTCACTCTAAAATCTCCAATTCGACGCCTATTAAAAAATATTTCCTTATTTATTTGCACCTAATTCCCATGAAGTACACAACTCATTCATGGACATTGAATAGATTCTCCACTATTGTTGTAGAACACTTAATCCTTTTGGATTAGATGTTTCACAAAATATTTTAGCAATTTAATTGGACAGATCAAAAAGTAAATGAAGTTCAAAAAATAGAAAACCATCAATATTTTTTTAAATTTTTTATGGAACATCAAATCTACATCAACACTTCACCACATCTCATTGCAAGTAGAAAGACAAAGAAATCTACTTAGAACTCATGAGGAAGATACAACAAAATATGGATTTTATATATAAAAGTAAATTCATACAGACACAAAAGTAAATACAACTAATCTCTTTCTCTTCAACAAGCAAATATCTTGTAGTTCCTTTGAATCTTTTTCTCTCTTCTCTTCAACACTCAATTCCCTCTTTAGAATGGTAAGTAAGAAGCAATCTCTCACTTTACTCATTCTCCTACACTCCTTAGAGAAGAGTCCCTCAAAATACAAGACTTCTACACACTTTCCTCCCACTTATTACAAACCCTAACACACCCACTTCACTCCTCTCTAACACACACTCACACACACCACTCTCTCCCACTCTCACACCACTTCTTTTCCTCTCACACAACTCCTTTTAGCATCCAAAAATGGTCTAAAATAAGTTAGAAATGAATTCCTCAAGAATTTCCTCAAGCACCCTTCAAAAAGTTATTCAAATACATTGAATTTGAGTTCCACCAACTTTGGGCACTAGCAGTGCTGGGCCGCCAAATAATTATTTGACCTTTTTGGAATTGGGCGTTGGTGGCGCCCATTCTCGCGCCGACGGTGCCAAAAGTTAATTTTCTTTATTTTGCTCATTTTTGCTCCAAACTCGTTGCTTTTCTCTTCCTTTTGCTCCAATAACCTAAAATCATCATACATGCAGCAAAACATGAAATATGCCATCCTTTAAAGTGCAATATCACCAAAAATGAATAAAATTATATAGCAAAAATCTAATATACTTTTGGTGCATCAAAATCCTCCAAACTTAACTATTACTTGTTCTCAAGTAATCCTTTTACTACATAAAAATATAACTCCAGAACTTCTCACTCATAGAGTACTATGATTTTTTATTTAAATGAATATAATGACAAGTCTCTTAGAAAGAAGTCTAGTAACTCAGGTTAAAACTATAGGTATAAGAACATTCAGTTGTCAAGTCTAAGAGTTCTAGTCTCCTATTCATTTCAAGAAGGATCATAATTTGTCATTAAGGGTGTCTTAAAAGACTATATGAGAAAGAAGCTCATGCAAACTCCATTAGAAAGTAGGCTAATACTTTAAATATAAATTCATAAATGTAAGTAAGTTTTTCATTTAGGTTGATTCAAGTAAAGCCAATTTTTTATTAGGCATTTCCTCAAGCTTCTCCTCACATATATCTTTTTTATTTTTCTCTTTTTCTTTTTCTTTTGGGATTGTTTTTCAAACCTTATATTCTTTCTTTTTCCTTTTTTTATGTGTGGATTACTATATCGGGATAGCATGTAATGGTTTTGAACTTCACTCTCCTCTTTTTAAAGTTCAAACCTGAAACACCTCTTTACTATATAAATATATATCAGCTTTATAATTCATCACAATGTCTCAATCATTTCTTCACACATAGTTCTTTAAGTCTCTTAACATATCAAAAATATAGTTTTTATTACTTTAAATAGTCAACTATAATCAAATCCTTTCATACTAAATATCTCAAGCTATAAAATTAACCTTTATTACTAAAAACATTCATCCAAATCTACCATACTATTTAAATGAAATAAAAAATTTAGTTATCTAAAGTTAGGTTCAACTACCAAAAGTTATGCTAAAAATTTTTGAAAATATCTTAATTGAGAACAAATAAGAGTTAATACTTTTACCCTCTCCTAAACTTAAGTTTTTCAATAAATTTGAAATGGTAAAGAGTAAAAGAAAACTAACCTTTTTGTGTTGGGATTTTGAAATCTTCCGAAGCTATGCTCGTATTAATCAAAATTTTAAGCTAGCAAGCATGAAACAGTTAGAAGCAGTGATATATAAAACATTAAACATTTGCTAGGGTGAATATATATTGAACATTTAAACTTTAAACATTCAACATAACATCACAATCTCAATTCAAATTACTAAGAAACTAACACAGAGTTCATTACATTTTCATTTTTTAACACAAATACATCAACAAACTACATAAAGCACAGATAAACAAATAACAACACAATAAAGTACGACAACACATAAACAAAAAAAATAGAAATCATAGTACTACCGATCATCATCACCAACTTCATCAGCAGGATCTGTAGGATTTGGTTGGTATGGAACATAGCTGGGGCAGGTAGGGAATATCACTCAAGTCTCTCCCCTCATAAATCTGACCTGAGTATCATGATAGGCAATATCATACTCAACTCTCCTCCTCATGTAATCTTCATTTACATCACTTCTAGCCTTAAATACATCCATTCTATTATGAAGTCTATCTATACTAGCACTCTAGATCCTAAACTACTCCATAACATCAGATAGTGTAGTTGGCTCAGAAGTAGATGGAATATCCTGGTTGGTAGTAGGAATATCAGTACTCCTACTTTCTCCTCTTCCTACCACATGAGACTCATAAGTCCAAATATTATTCTTGGTAATAGGTCTCAGTGTCATGCGTACCTCTTCAAAACTATCAAACTCAACTCTAGACTATGCACATAGTGAATGAATCAGGGTAGGATGTCCTAATCCACCAGTGGTTTCTCCTCTAGCAATAGTTTGAATGTTTTTATAGATGACAGATCAAATATTAATCTTCTTCATTGTCTAAATACAATAATTTAGAATTGCTCAATCCTTTGTAACTTCACTGTGGTGATATGAAGGTTGTAATCTCGCAAAGAAGAAATAGTGTCATGCTTTAGAAGCTACACTTAACTTAAAAGCAGGGAAATTAACCATATGTTTTTGTTTCAATTTCCATTCCCCTCTTCCGTCAGTCAGAAAAGCAATCACTTCTTTTATATAAGGTTCTCTCATATCAAATTTTTCATATTCACAAAACCTCACCCCTTGTAACTATAAAAATCATTAATACGTTGAGGGGTGAATTCTATCATTTTTCCTCGAACTAGCACATATTTCGTTTCGGTCCAGGGCAGATTTGCATAAAATTCTCGCACAGTACCCATAATAGCATTAGCAAAGAAATAACAAAATTTTTCCCAATTTCAATCAGAAATAAACTGCTCAATAGATCCACCCGGACTTTCAACAGCCTGATCTTCTATATACTTTTTATTATGCAAGACAGAATTGAAACGAAACTGCGCTTTAACATTAATAAATCATCTTCATCAAAATCTATCTTTCTCTTACCTTTTCTTATTATAGGAGCCATTTGGAATTCTAAAATTTTGTAATAAAATTTGATAAATTTCAAAATCACTATGTAGCAAACTCCTAAAGCAAATTTAAGTAAATAAGAGCTTAATTCATCATGTAAAATCTGAAAATATCTTAAAAATTTCTAAATTTCATTTCCAAACAATGTAAGAAATTCTCATGGTGAAAATAAAAATTAATTAGGTTAAAGAGAAGACTACGGTGCTCTATTTAAATTAAAAGGGCCCAACTCTCTGTATTTAGGTGCCGGCGGCGTCAGTTCAATTTTTAGGTTCTAAATTTTTTCGCAGTTTCAAACATTTCAACGTTCCGCTATCCAATCAATAGCCTCATTAAGCATCTATTTCATCAAGTAAGCAACTAACTAACATCAAACTTACACAAACAACGCAAAACATCACTTTAATATATAAAATCCATGCTACAAACACACACACTTAAGCATTCACCAAATAAGTTCATCCAGCTACAAATAGTCAGTGTTACAAACACATTAGGATACTCTAACGCTGAAAACTAAGCACCAACACACAATTCAAGCATAACAAGTCCAAAAACATATTACAAAGTAAAGCAAGTCAATACTAAACACACCAAAGCATAGAAATACCAAATACTAAATACTAAGCAGATTCACTTCTCCTTATCAGTCTCTGAACTATCATCTCCTCTGATATCTTCCAAAGATTGATGATGCACAAACAAATTGTAGAAGGGACGATACAAGAATTCATCAGATGAATCCTCAGCAATCACGACATTCCTCTTCAACAGATTTATTAGATTCACTTCAAGTTTTCTAGTATGATCAAACTGTTCTTTCATCCTCCAATCCAAGTGATCAAATAAATCAGAGATATTATTAATAGGATTCATAAGATTTTGTACCTCTTTTTCCAACTTTTTTATCTTTGTTAGAATTACTCTGGAACATTCAGGAATGTAGGCTAAATAGGTCGTGAACTCTGAGATGGTTGATCAGCAATGAGGCTCATATCACTCTTTTCTCCTATTGCCTGACAGTCATAAAGATTGGTTAGATCAATAGGCCTCCAGGGAAGAAGCACTTTTTCCCAACTCTTATATGGAACTTGTGACTGTTTGCAAAGAAGAAATATGGTGGAAGGATGTCCAAGCCCATATTTAGATCCATGAACAATCAATCCCAACACATATTTCACGATGATTGTACCAACATCAACCAGTCTTCCAGTTTGAAAACTGTAATTTGAAATAACACTCGCCTTCGTCTCTTTACTAATTTAAGTTGGAAGCAACTTTGCAGAAATGATGTAATGCCATTGCTTTGACACTAGATTTAAAGATGCAGAAGAAAACCTTACATATATGTTGTCTCTAATCTCCTAATCTTCGCCTTCATCCATCAAATAACAATAAACTTCATTCATATTGTCTCTCGTCGCATCAAAATTTGAATAATGATAGAAAAACATATTCTCAATCATAAACAAGTCATCAATCTTTGAAGGAGTGAATGGTACAAAGATAACTCGCACATAGACGAATCCTAGATTAATCCCATGAAGATTTGCATAGAATTCTTTTGCAACAGGAATGACAAAAGTAGCGGCAGTGTAGCATAACACTTCTCAACGTCTCTGCACAATTATCTACTCAACTCTTGTAGTAGGATTATTCATACCTCGATTTCCAAAACCTCTTTCCTTGATAATCCTTTTTTTCATCATCACCTTATTGAATAAACACTGCACCTCGAAACTGATGAACTTTCATCGATTAAAAACTCTAAATCTTAGGGTTGCTACAGAGTTGGAATCCATTAGATGCGTATTGGGAAAGGTATGTTTCATTTTTCTAGAGTTTGGGAGTTAATAATGGAGTCTGGGGAGTTGAAAGGATGAAAATCCCGCCTAAAACTGCCATAAATTAAATTTTGAACCTCCAGGAACTGTCAACTGGATCTCGGTGCTTAAAGCTTCTGATAGGGTCCCGGTGGCACTCTATCAAAATAAATTGTGTCGGTGGCGGCAGTGTTAAAAAATGCATCAAACTTCATTTTGGTTCAAAATATTCCAATTCTTCAATATGATCCAATATTTTCTATTCTTTCATGATATTTAAGAGTAAGTAGGACTCCAATATGACTCTCTACAAGCACAACTACTAAAAACAAGCACACAAACATAACAAAAACAAATATGGTTGCCTCCCATAAAGCGCTTAGTTTAACGTCGTCAGCTTGACACCATTTAGTTATTCATGATGACTTAACATTAAAACCTCTTTAAAATCTAGTCAAAACCCTTCAAAATATGGTTTTAATCTGTGCCCATTAATTTTGAATATATTTCCAGTTTCAGGATCCTCAATATCAACAGCTCCAAAAGAATTCACTTTTATAACAGTAAGAGGTCATATTCACCTACACTTAAGTTTTCCAGGAAATAATTTTAATCTAGTATTGTATAAAAAAAATTTCTGTCCATGTTCAAATTTCTTTCTTAATATCTTCCAATCATGCCATAATTTCATTTTCTTCTTATAAATCCTATCATTATGATAAGATTCATTTCTGATTTCTTCCAATTCATTCAATTGCACAAATCTCTTCTCACCTGCATTCTTCAAATTAAAATTCAGCTCTTTTATTGCCCAATATGCTTTATGCTTCAATTCAATTTGTAAGTGGCAAGTCTTTCCAAATACTAGTTTACATGGAGATATTCTGATAGGGGTCTTAAAAGCAGTCCTGTATACCCATAATGCAATATCTAATCTCACAAACCAATCTACTTTATGCAGATCCATAGTTTTCTCTGAAATTCTTTTAATTCCATGATTAGACACCTCTGTTAAACCACAAGTTTGGGAATGAAAGGCAGTAAAGAGTCTATGAATAATATTATATTTTTCAACTAATCTCTGAATTTGATTATTCCTAAAATGAGGTCCACCATCAGTTATGATTACTCTCGGCATTCTATAACTTGTGAAAATATTTCTCATTAAAAATTTTGAAACACTCCGGGCATCACATCTGTGTAAAGCAATTGCTTCGATCCATTTTGAGACATAGTCAACAACAACCAATATATATATTTCCAAATGAAGGAGTAAATGGTCCCATAAAATACAAACCCCATACATCAAAGATTTCAACTTCTAATGTAAAATTTAGAGGCATTTCATTTCTTCTAGAAATATTATCTACTCTCTGATATCAATCATATGTTTTTATATAATTGTATACATCCCTAAAAGTGTAGGTCAATAAAATCTAGATTGCAAAATCTTAATAAGCAGTTTTACCAACACCAAAATGTCCTCTAAATTCAGAATCATGGCATCTCTGAATAATTGGTTTAGTTTCTTCATACTGCACACATCTTCTAATAATAAGATCCTTACATTGTTTATATAGGTAGGGCTCATACCAAAAACCAAAATTTATTATCATATCTAATTTTTTTTGTTTTTTCCTTATTAAATCAGGTGGTACAATATCACTTACAATATAATTAACAATATCAGCATACCAAGGCAAATTCCTTTCCATAATGGTATAAAGTTGCTCATCAGGGAAAGTTTCTTTAATTTCCTTCTCAAATTCAGATAATTTATAATACTCCAGTCTAGACAGATGGTCAGCAATTTGGTTATCAGATCCTTTCCCATCAACTATCACAAACTCAAATTCTTGCATTAGAAGTATCCTTCTGATCAGTCTTGGTTTGGCATCCTTCTTTAACATTGCATATTTGATAGCTGAATGGTCAGTATGCACTATGCATTTAGTTCCAATCAGATACGGTCTAAACTTTTCAAAGGCATACACTATAGCTAATAATTCTCTTTCAGTAGTGGTATAATTAATCTGAGCTTCATTAAGAGTTTTACTAGCATAGTAAATAACCTTGAACATTTTATCATACCTTTGCCCTAAAGCAACTCCAATCGCATAATCACTGGCATCACACATAAGTTCAAATGGTCTCTCCCAATCAGGTGAAACAATTATAGGGGCAGTGATTAATTTTTATTTTAATAGTTTAAAGGCATTCAAACATTCTTCATCAAAATTAAATCTCTTATCTTTTTTTATAAGTTAGCACAAAGGTTTAGTAATTTTCGGGAAATCTTTAATATAATGCCTATAAAATCTAGCATGTCCTAAGAAAATTCTTACCCCTCTCACAGTAGTAGGAGGTGGTAATTTCTCATTAATCTGAATTTTTGTAGTGTCTATCTCCATACCAAATTAAGAAATTTTATGCCCAAGCACAATTCCTCCTGCAACCATAAATAAACATTTTTCCCAATTCAAAACTAAATTTATTTTCTTGTAAAGCTCCAAAATTTTTCTAAATTATTCACACATATGTCAAATGAAGTTCTGAATATAGAAAAGTCATCCATGAATACTTCTATTCTATTATAAATCAGATTACTAAAAATAGACATCTTGCATCTTTGAAACGTTGCAGGTGCATTACATAATCCAAAGGGCATTCTTCTAAAAGCAAAAGTTCCGTAGAGGCTAGTAAATGTAGTCTTCTCTTAATCCTCAGGAGCAATAGGTATTTGATGATAACAAGCATATCTATCAAAAATGCAATAGTACTTATGTCTAGCAAGTCTGTCCAACATTTGATTTAGAAAAGGAAGAGGAAAGTAATCTTTCCTGGTGGCGGCATTTAATTTTCTATAGTCAATACAAATTCACCAACCATTAATTTTTCTTATTGGTATAATTTCATTCCATTCATTCACATAACAGTCTCTCCTCCCTTCTTAGGAACATAGTGAATTGATCTTACCCAAGCACTGTCTGAAATTGGATAAATAGTTTCAGCATCAAGCCAATTTATAATTTCCTTCTTAACTACTTCTTTCATCATTAAATTCAATCTTCTTTGTGGATCAGCTCTAGATTTATGTTGTTCATCCAAAAAAATTTTGTGCGTACAGATCAAAGGACTTATTCCTTTAATATCTACTAAGGTCGAACCAAAAGTCTTTTTGTATCTTTTTAAAGTCTCCAATATTATGTTCTTGACATTCATTAAAATCCGAAGATACAATGACTGCTAAGATATATGATTCTCCTAAAAACATATGCTTTATGATTAGAATGAATTTTCATCTCAAGTTCAGGAGGTTTTATGATAGATGGAATTAAAATTTTATCACCACATTCCATAATATCCAACATTTCAAATCCTTCCTAAACATAGTCTAACTCTTCATTCTCCATATCATCAAAATCATTTTCTATTTCATTTTCATCCTCACACTCCACATTTTCATATTCTATTTTCTCTTCCAACACTTCTTTAAAATGATCATCTCTCAAATAATTGCATATTTTCATTCGAAAGCATTCATCATCTTTTTCTATTGAGAGATATTTCATAGATTTCAGAATATTAAAGGTCACCTCTTGATCATTAACCCTCATAGTTAATTCTCTTTTTTTAACATCAATCATAGCTCTCCCAGTTGGAAGGAATGGTCTTCCCAAAATAATTGAAATTTGTTTAACTTCCTTCATATCTAATACAATAAAATCTATCGAAAAGATAAATTTATCCAATATTACTAACACATCTCCCACCACTTCTTTAGGATAAGTAATGGAATGATCAGCCAACTGAAGATTCACAGATGTAGGTGAAATTTCTCCTATTCTCAATCTTTTGAAAGTTGATAAAGGCACAAGATTAATACTAGCTCCAAGATCACATAAAGCTCTTTCAAAAAAATTTCACCTATAGCACACGGGATAGTGAATCTACTAGGGTCTTTATGTTTTTCGAGAAGCTTCTTCTGAATAATTGCACTACACTTTCTGCTAAGTGAAACAGTCTCGTGATCTGTGAACTTTCATTTTCTTTTATTTACCATTAATTTCTTAAGGATTTCCAAAAATTTCATAAATATGTTATCCTTATTATGGCTTTTCAATCTTTGAGGAAAAGGAGGAGGTGGTTTTTCAACAGTAATCTTCATTGGTTCAAGCAGATATTCTAAGTATAGCTATATCTTATTAGAACCTTTTTCAATATCCACCTTCTCTTTCTCAAATTCAACTTCTTTTTGCACTCTTTTTTTTAATTCCTTTCCACTCCTTAATTGAATAGCCTTAATTTTCTCCTTGTTTTGATCTTTTGGATTGATCTCAACATTGCTGGGAAGAGCTCCAGAAGGTCTATTATTAAGCGCAGTGAAAATATGTCCTAATTAATTCTCAATATTCTTAATTGCAACACCTTGAGCTTGTAATTGATTACCCATGTTCAACATTAATTCTTCAGTAGACAACTTCTTTTCCTTAAATTATGGGTTACTATTAAGCCAGAGGATAAGAAGGTCAATAATTGATGTTTCCTTGGTTATTCAAATTTCCAACTAGTTTAGGATTGTTTCCCCATTGCGGGTTAACAGTAGCATTGTTCTTATTGTTCCAGTTGAAATTCAGGTGATTCTTCCAACCAAGATTATAATAGTTCGAATAAGGATTGTTGGGTCTACTATTTATAGCATTGAAGGTCTCATAAGGTGTTTGAGATTCTATTATATGTCATAGTAAATTTTTCTCTAACATTAGGGGTGTTTGAGTATAATTCATTATGTATTGATCTATTTTCTTTGAAAGGGCAGCAATATGAGAGACTATCATAATTACAAAATTAGAATCATGAATACTAGCTACTCTCTTATGATTTACTCGTTCAGAGGGCCATTGAAAATTATTAGTAGCCATTTCTTCTATTAACGAATATGCTTTATCAAAAGGTTTTGACATTAATGATCCACCGGTAGCAGCATCTATAATCGATCTCAATGATCCCACTAATCCATTATAAAATGTTTGAATTATTAACAAATCTGGTAAAGCATGATGTGGAAATTTCCTAAGAAGATTTTTAAATCTTTCCTCAGCTTCATATATTGATTCCCCTTCAAACTGACCAAAAGATGTGATATCATTTCTTAGCTTAGCAGTTTTTAATGGAGCGAAATATTTTGACAGTAACTTTTGTGAAAGTTCTCCCCAAGTTCTGATAGATCCAGGTGCTAACGAATTTAACCACGCCTTAGCTTTATCCCATAATAAAAATGAAAATCTCTAAGTCTAACAGCATCATTCGGCACTCCATCATATTTAAAAGTAGCACACAGTTCTAGAATACTAGTGGGATGTAAAATAAGATCTTCATTAGGTTTTCCTCTGAATTGATTATTTTATACCATTTAGATATTAGTAGGTTTAAGCTTAAATGAATTAGCAGCAACATCAAGGATATGAATGGTTATATGAATTTCATCTGTTGTTGGGTTAGCACAATCTCTTAAAGGTCTTGGTAAATTTTCATTTTCATTTCTTTGATTTTCTTAGTTGTTAGCTATTTTGTGAGGATTTTCATATTATTTTTGTTGTTTTTTGTTGTTTTTAAATTTTTCTAATAGTGCGCTCTAACTCTGAATTGTAAGGCACTAAACCTATAGATCTACTCCTATGCATACAAAATCACACAAAACACACTAAAAAGTAAACAAGCACACACAATTGCAAACAATAAAGTAAAGGTTTTAACTACTACAATTTTGATTAGTTACCTTTTATACCTTCCCCAGCAACAACGCAAAAAACTTGACTGGACTGCGAACTGCCTCGAAATTCAATATTCAAAAGATAGTTTCAGTTTAGTTTTGCAAATAAATTAGACAGTCACCCGTATACTTAATTATACGTATCATTCAAGTAATATATCGCTCAAGTGGAGCCCTAGTTATCGATCCCACAAGAAAGGCAAGAACTCTTCAAAATATAGCAAAGATGTTTAAATCCAACACTCAATTCACAATGCAATTTTAAGTAATATTTAATATTCTAATGCAAATATAACAACGACTAGATTTACTACAAATTACTTCTAAATTTTCTAAGCAGGATTATCTAACACACACATTAAGTTTCGTAATTGAAAAGTTTATATATGGAAAAGTATCTTCCCTCTTGGAATGATTTTATGGTGAGTGATTGATATAGATTGATAATAGAATTGTATTGTGCCAAATAGGAGCATTAATATTCTTTACCCTCGTCAAAGTACCCCCTCTTCCAAGTATGAAAAGAACATTGGCAAATCCTAGGCTTAGTCACTAAATCCATGGTTAGGCTGGGAGGATACTGGCTCTCACTTCAGAGCTCCCACTTCCCTTCCCTTGAAGGCTAAATCTAACTTTAGTTACCAAACTTTAGGACCACAATGGGGATTTCAACCTGTCACTCTAAAACTTCCAATTTGAAGCCCATTAAACCATATTTCCCTATTTTTTTGCACTCAATTCCCATGAACTACATAACTCCTTCATGGGCATTGAATGGATTATCCACTATTATTGTAGAACACTTAGTTCTTTCAGATTGGATGTTTCATAACAGATTTTAACAATTTAATTGGCCAGATTGAAAAGTAAATGAAGTTCGAATGGAAAATCATCACAATTTCCTTAACATTTTTATGGTACATCAAATCAACATCAACACTTCACCACATCTCATTGCAAGAAGAAAGTCAAAAAAATCTACTCAGAACTCATGAGGAAGATAAAACAAAATATGGATTTTATATATAAAAGCAAAGTCATACACACACCAAAATAAATACAACTTATCTCTCTCTCTCTCTTCCTCAAGCAAATCTCTTGTAGTTCCTTTGAATACTTTTCTCTATTCTCTTCAACACTCAATTCCCTCTTTAGAATGGTAAGGAAGAAACAATCTCTCACTTTACTCCTCCTATACTTCTTAGAGAAGAATCCCTCACAATACAAGACTTCTACACACTTTTCTCACACTTACTACAAACCCTAACACACTTTCTTCACTCCTCTCTAACACACACTTACACACACCACTCTCTCCCCCTCTCACACCACTTCTTTTCCTCTCACACCATTCATTTTAGCGTCCAAAAATGGTCTAAAATAAGTTAGAAATGAATTCCCCAATAGTTTCTTCAAGCACCTCTTCAAAAGTCATCCAAATAATGGAATTTGAGTTCCACCAACTTTGGGTACCAGTGGCGCTGGATAGGGCACCAGCGGTGCTGGGCCGTTAAATAATTATTTGAACTCTTTGGTATTGGGCGTCGGAGGCGCCAAAAGTCAATTTTCTTCATTTTGCTCCTTTTTGCTCCAAATTGGTTCCTTTTTACTTTCTTTTGCTCCAATCACCTAAAATCATCCTACCTGCAGCAAAACATGAAAAATATCTTCCTTTAAAGTTCAATATCACCAAAAATGAATAAAATTATATTGCAAAAACCTAATATACTTTTGGTGCATCAAATCTTACTAGAGATTCTATAAAGAACATTGCCCAGTTTAAAGTTTAAATAGTTTTGAAGACGGGTTAGGTAGGGAAGATACAAGTTCTCACGCTAGAGTTCCCTCCTTTCCTTCCACCTGGGGGCTAACATCTAGCATAAAAACTTAAAACAATAAACCAAATTGGGTGCTTTAGTCTGTTACCCTAAAGTACTCTAATTTTACACCCATCAAAGAACATTTCCCTATTTAGTTGCACAAAATTATTTGAATAACAATCTCATCCATAAAATCTTATGTGAATTCTACCTATTATTGATTAAGACAATACCTACTAGGATCTTACATGTTCTCACAACAAAATTTAACATCTTAATTGGCTAAATCAAGAAGTACATGAAGTGCAAGGATTAAATCAACACAACCTCTTTCAACATTAAAGATCAATACTTACACAACTTCCATCCAACACTTAATTACTTTTCATCTTAAGGAAAAAGATAAAGAAGACAACTCAGAATCCATGGATAAAACACAACAACAATTTGTTTTAAAAGTAGATATCATGTAGAAAACACAAGAAGTCTCAATTAAAACCAAATGAAGTACAAAAATAAAAAATTATCTCAAGTTCCTCTCCACCAGACTCTTAAAGTTCCTTTGAATCTAATTCTTTCTCTTAAAAGACTCCCTTGGATTAGTCACTCAACCCAAGATGGTTAATTCTCTCTATAATATTGGATTTATACTTATAAATCTTTACTCACCTTCCCTCTCACTAGGACTGAGATAAGTGTGAAAAACCCTAAGTAAGAATCCTACAACTCCTTACTATAAAACTCTGTAAAACTAAATCTAAAACCCTCTCTACATCCTACTTCTCCTTTTACAGCCTACTTCCTCTCTTTTATCCTTTCCCAAAAAATGTCTTGCTGTCTTTTCAAAATGAGTTCATATTTAATGAATCTACCTAAGAGATGCATCCTTTCAAGCAAAATTTGAATGTATTTTGGCGCCCTTGATCAATTACCATTGTTTTACCAAAGGATGCCTTAAACACCTCTTTAAAATTCACCAAAATTTCCTTGAAATGGCAAAGTAACTACTCGGCGCTTATACACAGCCTTTTCTGTTTGATGGTGCTTAGGCGCCCCAGTTCATTTTAACACCTTCAATTTTAATCCAAATTTGATCCTTTTTCACTCATTGTGCCATATTTAGTCCATTTAATTTTTCTAAAAATAATTTTACACAAATAATTTCCATTAAAGTGTAATAACATCAATTATAGTTATAAAAATATGTATAAAAATATTATATATTTTAGGTATATCAAAATCTCCCAAACTTAAAATTTTACTTGTCCTCAAGTGAAACGACAATCGTTCAAAACCAACATAAGCAAATTATGTGAATAAGTTTCTTTATGAGATTCTAAACTTTTTATCTAGCAATATAGTATTTCAACCCAGAAAAAACTTTAGTGAATGAGACCAATTAAAAGTTTAAAAATTTTCTAAAGTGAAAATTATGAAAATATAAGCTCCTATCTAATTCAGAAATACTTTTAGATTTTCCAATCACAAAGTTTAGGCATTCTATCTTCTTTACTTAAAAATTTTCATTAAAATTAATTATACTTATTATATTATATCCTTAAGCTTTGTAGTTTCTCAAATCATAAACATTAAAAAGATCAAATGTGGAACAAATTTGTGATTAGGCACTAATCCTCAAGCTTCTCCTTGCATTCTTTTCACATACTATACTTCACGTTTTCTTTTTCTTTACAATTCTTTTTCTTTCTTTTTTCTCGCAATGATTACTATACCTAGATAGGGCTTTAATGATTTTGAATGTCACTCTTCATTTGCTAAAGCAAAGGTCTGATATATAACCTTTACTTGAAAAATATAATAATAGTTTTGAAAATTACTTTTAATAAAAGAAATTGAAGTACTGAAAAAAAGTCTAATTCTTCAATATTTTTCAGAAATATAATATTTTTTACTAAAAATAGTTACAACATATTTAACATCTTTTCGCTAAGAAAATTTTTAACTTGAAGGACTGATTCCTTTAATATCAGCAATTAACCATCCAAAGGTTTTCTTATATTTCTTCAAAATTTTCAATAAATACTCTTGATCTTCTGAAGTTAAGGCTGTCAAAAAAGCTAGTTTTTTGCGAACAGTTCGTGTTCAGTTTGCTAAGAAGTTCATGTTCGATTCGTTCGATAAGCAAACGAGACGAACACAACAACAACAACAACAACAATAAAGCCTTAATCCCACTAAGTGGGGTCGGCTACATGAATCCTTTTTCTCCATTGCGTCCTATTTAGTGTCAAATTTTCGTTTAATTCTAATAAATTAAGATCATTTTTTATGCAATAAGCCCAAGTTTTCCTAGGTCGCATCTCTCGCCTTTCTTAACATAAGTTGTATTTAAAACATCTACTCTCCTAATCGGATCATCGAGTGGTCGACGTCTAATGTGACCAAACCATCTAAGGCGGCTCTCTCTAATTTTATCCGTCACTCGGTGCAAATCCAACCCTTTTACGGATATATTCATTTCGCATTTTGTCTCTAAGTGTAAAGCCACTCATCCACCTAATCATTCTCATCTCGACAACACTTAACTTAACATTATGCTTCTCTTTTAAAGGCCAACATTCGAGCACCATAGAGCATTGAAGGTCTCACCACCATCTTATAAAATTTTCCTTTCGACCTAAGCGGTACTTTTCTATCACACAATAGAGCCGGACGCATTCCTCCACTTCAACCAACCAACCTGAATTCTACAATTAACATCCCCATCTATATCACCATCGCTTTGAACAATGGACCCGAGATATCTAAATCGTTCACACCTTTTAATAATTTGATCACCCAAAGTTACACTGATGTCACTAGACCTATTATTACTAAAATTACATTCCATGTATTCAGTTTTAGTTCTACTCAAACGAAGACCTTTAGACTCCAATGTAGACCTCCATAATTCAAGTTTTTCCTGGACTTTTTCTCTTGTCTTATCCACAAGGAGGATATCATCAGCAAAAAGCATACACCAAGGCACATCCTCTTGTAAATGCCCAGTAAGACCATCCATAAATAAAGCAAAAAGATATGGGCTTAAAGCGGATCCTTGATGTAAACCAACGAAATAGTAAAATACTTGGTCAATCCTCCTTCGGCTCGAACACATGTAACGACTCTAGCATACATATCTTTAATGACTTGAATATAAGTCATATCAACACCTTTCTTCTCAAGGACTCTCCAAAGAACATCTCTAGGAACCTTATCGTAAGCTTTTTCTAAATCAATAAAAATAAAATGTAGATCCTCCTTATTATCTCTCGTACTTCTCCATCAAACCTCTCAATAAATATATAGCTTCCATGGTAGACCCGCCCGCATAAATCCAAATTGATTATGAGAAATCTTCGTAATACGTCTTAACCTATGTTCAATTACCCTCTCCCATAATTTTAAAGTATGACACATCAATTTAATTCCTCTATAATTTGCACACTCTTGTGCATCTCCTTTATTCTTAAAAATGGGGACCAAAATGCTCTTTCTCCACTCCTCAGGCATCCTTTTAGTTTTTAAAATAATATTAAAAAGTTTAGTAAGCCAGGAAACCCCCAAATCACCTAAACATTTTCACACTTCAATTGGGATATCATCAGGTCCTACAGACTTTCCCCCCTTGGTTTTCTTTAAAGCCTCATCAACTTCTTTTTTACTAATGCGACGGTAAAAATGAAAAGTTTTATTATTATTAATGATATTAAGATCACTAAGGTCAATCGTACTTTCAACATCATCATTAAAAAGTTTATCAAAATAACTCACCCACCTATGTTGAATATCTTTTTCTAAGAAAAACACTTTTTGATTTTCATCTTTAATACATTTTACTTGAGTTAAATCTTTACATTTCTTTTCTCTTTGTTTGGCTAGTTTATACATATATTTTCACCTTCCTTAGTATCTAACATGTTTTTCAAACGAGACGAACACGAACTTTGTTTGGCAAACGAGACGAACACGAACAATTTTTTTCATTCATTTTGTTAAACGAACTAAACACGAACAGTGGTGCGTTCGTTCGTATTTGGTTTGATATTGTTTGAAATATAAAATAATTTAGAATAATTATTTATTAAAAATTATGAAATTTAAAAATAATTATATTATATATATTCTAAAAAATTTATCAAATTTTAAAAAATTCAATTCTATAAATTATAATATATATTAACTTAATAATAATAATATATCAATAATAAACTGTAGACTATAATATAAATATTATATATTTATATAAAATAAGTTATATAAGTAATATAATATATTAATATTTATATATATTAAAAAAATAATTTCTCCCATATTTAAACTCAAGCAAACCTAACCCTAAGCGGGATTTATTTTTCATTCGGCGCCTCCCTCTCCCCCATTCTATCGCACGCAAAACCCTCGCGCCGCAACCCTCTGGACCATCTCCTCGCGCTCGAGTTCTACCGACCAGAAGGAAGATGGCAATGGACGACAACTTTGATTTCGAGCAGGAGGCGATGCGACGAATGAGGAAGGTGGCCGATGTGCGAGCTGAGGCATTCCAGGATCCATACATTGAAGGACGCGGTTCCTCACATGGAGCAAAGAAGTCATACGAACTTATTGGCATTCTAATGGCAGGTTTGTTTAAGTGTTTCAGTTGCAGGTGAGGTATTCATGTATATGCTACAACCTGAGAAATATAAATAATTTGTTTTTTTTATATTGTTTTTTACTGTTAATGAAAATTAGTTTCTATTACTTTTTCTCTTCCAATCGATCAAATATCATTTTTTTTATGTCTTATCTGCATATTGTATATTTTTCAATGCCTTTGTTAAAATGATTGATTGCAGTAACTGATAGAGTTATATACTGAAGCCATGGAATCCTCACCTCAGGTTCTTCTGCACTCTACCTTTTTTTCTATGCTGCTTTCTATTTCTCCACCAAATTGGAGATCACAAAATTGGTGTCTGGGCTTCTGTTCTTCGGTTACATGCTTATTGCTTCTTATGCCTTTTTGTGTTGACGGGCACCATTGGTTTTTATGCTTGCTTCTGGTTTACAAGGCTGATATATTCATCCGTTAAGATTGACTTACTGTTTAGCTTGAGATTTATGGAAGGGTTTGAGTTTAAGAACGAGCCTCATCTTACCATATTTTATTTATTTTACATGCCTACAGTTTTTAATTTAGTGGATTTTTTTTAGTTTAATGTGATTCCAATTCTATAATCAAATTAAGCTTTTGGCTTTTTGATCTGTAGGATGGATTGCTATAGTTGTTGGGTTAACCTGATTTATCCTTTTAGTGATTAAAAAAATGAAATTATTTTGGTTAGCTGCTCGAGTATTTGTGTTTAATGTTTTTTTATCAATTAATTCAAAGAAATGCAATTATCTATTTTGAGTCAATTCGAAGTCATTTGGATGTTAGATATGGAAATGCATAGGAGTTGTGGTGTGCATGTAAATGCCACTTTTATCTCAATCACCAGCTCTTTATAATTTATAGCTTTACATTTGGAATTAACACATACTAATAACAATTTCTTTGTGATTTCTTGCGAACCGCCAATCTTCCCAGCTCATGTCAAGACCGTGTCGGAGGAGAAGAGGAGCTAAAGTGCGATGGAATTTGCTCTCGCTCTGTTGTCTCCATGACAATGTCGAGTAGCTCCTTTCAAAGCAGCCCGTCGTCGTTCAACGATGATAGACTTTTGGATGAATGAGATGGAGATAAGCGTCTACGATTCATGGTTTGATCCTGTTCTCTCATGCCTGCCGGGTCTTATCTCTGATGGTTTCATTTATTTGAGAGCTAGCCCTGATACTTGTTGTGAAGATTTTTTAGAGTTTGTAGAGTTTTTGTAGAGTTTTAAGAGTTTGTCGAGTTTGTAGACTTTTCAGAACTAGAATTTGTGCAAGAGATGTTATGTAATTAGTGAATCTGTGTTGGTTGGCCTTATATCAATTTGATCTGATATGAAATTATTTTTTTGAGATGTTATGTTAAACATATGACTGATATGAAATTATTAATTTGATCTATTGTATTAATGTGTCAATCAATTTATCATAACTATTTACTTTTTCTTTCAAAAGTAATGCATTTTTAGCTCATTTAAAGTAATATCTATTAAAATATAAGCACAACAAAGAAAATTCATAAATAGTATAAACAATTTTGAACAAATTCGAACAATTCGAACAATTCGAACAATTTAAATAATTCAAACAATTCAAACAATTCGAACATATGGAATGATTCAAACATTTCGAACGATTCAAACATTTCGAACAACTCGAAAAATACGAACAATTCAAACTAATTTTGAACAAATCGAACCGAACATGAATAGAACATTCACAAATAATTTTGAACACGATATGAACACGAACAACTTAATTTTCAAACGAACCGAACACGAACACTAGTTCTGTTCGTTCGTGTTCGGTTCGTTTACACCGCTATCTGAAGTTAAGTTTGAGGAAATTATAACCAACAAAGTTGAGGAATCACCTAAAATGGTATATTTTAAATGTTTCTGAAGTAACTTCAATTCAAGTTCAAGAGGTTTTTTAATTGATGGACAAAAAGATTTGCCTTTTTCCGTCATATCCAAAACTTCAAAACTTTCTTGAACAAAATTTGAATCTTTATCAATAAAATCTTTAAGATTTTCTAATTCCTCTTTTTGCACGTGTTCCAATTCTTTCATTTCTGAATTCTCTTCTTAATTTTGTCATATCCAAAACTTCAAAACTCCAATTCTTCTTAATTCTTTCATTTCTGAATTCTCTTCATTTCTGAATTCAAGAGGTTTTTTAATTGATGGACAAAAAGATTTACCTTTTTCCGTCATATCCAAAACTTCAAAACTTTCTTGAACAAAATTTGAATCTTTATCAATAAAATCTTTAAGATTTTCTAATTCCTCTTTTTGCACGTGTTCCAATTCTTTCATTTCTGAATTCTCTTCTTATGCTATTTTGAAATGACATTCACTAAGATTTCTCATTACATGCATCCTGAAGCATTCATCTTCTTTACCTTTTTGCTGGGTATTTCATTTATTTTGGAATATTAAAAGTAAATGTTTGATCATTAAAATGCATAGTTAATTCCCCTCATCACACATCTATCATTGCTCTTAATATAGCTAAGAAAGGTCTCCCTAAAATGGTACAATGAAATCAACAGGAAAGATAAATTGATCTACTTTCACCAAAACATCTTCTACAACTCCCTTAAATACGTTATAGAATGATCTGCTAATTGAAAGGTTGCAGTTGTAGGAGACATTTCTTCTAATCCAAGTCTTTTAAATATAAATAATGGCAAAAGGTTAATACTTGCACCCAAATTACATAAAGCTTACCCAAAAAATCTGTCTCCAATCGCATATGGAATTGTGAAACTTCCAGGACCTTTAAGCTTTTCAAAAAGTTTTTTCTAAATTATAGCACTGCACTCCCCACTAAGTGCAACAGTCTCATTATCTTCAAACTTACTTTTATTTTAAGAATATCCTTCATACATTTCAAATAACTTGGCATTTGTTCTAAAGATTCAGCAAAAGGAATATTAATTGCAAGCTTCTTAAAGATTTCCAAAAATTTTGAAAATTGTTTATCCAATATTTGTTGACGAAGTATTTGAGGAAATGTAGGTGGCGACAGTTTTCCTAAATCATTCTTAAGTGCAGAAGTAGGTCTCTCAAAACCTTCTTGAGCGTCCTCTTTAGTTATTCAATTTTTTCTTTCTCTACTTCAATCTCTTTTTGAACTCTACCTTCCAACTCTCTTCCACTTCTAAGTTTAGAACAACCTTTACTTTCTCTTTATTCTGGACTTATGGATTTACTTCTATATTACTAGGAAGTGTTCCTTGATTTCATTTACTTAATGAATTTGCAATTTGTCCCAACAGATTCTCAATATTTCTTATAGCAGCTCCTTGACTTTGTAACTGATTTTTCATTTGTAACACCACTTCTAATATAAACAAATTATTCTTAAATGGTGAATTATTATTAAAACTTGGAGGAAAATAAGGTCTATAATTATTATTACCTTGGTTTTTCAAGTTCCTCAATGCGTTTACTTGGTTGCTTCCCCATTGCTGATTAGTACCACCCGAATATTATTCCAATTAGAGTTAGGATGGTTTCTCCAACCTGGGTTATAGTAGTTCAAATATGGGTTATTTGACTTATTATATATAGCATTTAAAGTCTCAATTGATGTTTAAGAATCTACCATTTGACCTCATGAATTCTTTTCAATCATTAGAATTGGTTGAGAAAAAATCATTCCAAATTGGTCTAACTTCCTAGAAATTGTAGCAACTTGATTTACATTTGACAAAAGCTTTAGATTCATTAATATTTGCAACCTTTTTAGTATGTGCCCTTTTAGATGGCTATTAAAAATTATTTGTATCCATTTCTTCAATTAAAGCATAAGCTTCAGGAAATGGTTTCACCATCAATGAATCACCAGCAGCATCATCAATAATAGATCTAAGAGATCTAGCTAATCCATTATAAAAAGTTGGAATAATTAATTAATCTGGCATAGTATGGTGTGCACACATTCTTTGGAGTTCTATAAATTATTCCCAAGCTTCATAAAAAGATTCCCCTTTTAAACTGAAAAAAGATGTAATATCATTTCTAAGCTTAGCAATTTTTTATGGTAGAAAATATTTAGCAAGGAATTTCTATGCTAAATCACCCCAAATTCTAATAGATTCAGGTGGTAATGAGTTCAATCATATCTTACCCTTATCCCTAAGTGAGGAAGGTAAAATTTTAAGCCTAATAGCATCATCTGAAACACCATTATATTTAAAATGTACCACACAATTCTAGAAAATTGGCAATACGTAAATTTGGATCATCAGTTGGTGCTACCTCAAATTGATTATTAGATGTCATTTGGATAATAACAGGTTTAAGTCCAAATGAATTAGCAGGTAAAGTAGGAATTTGAATACTATCATGAAGTTCATCCATTGTAGGGTTTGCATAATCTCTTAAAGGTCTTAACTCATGATGAATTTTAGCATTTTGATTAATTTGATTTGCCATTTTTTGAAAATTTTAAAATTTTTTATATTTTTAATTTTTTTTAATTTTTCTAATAGTTTGTTCTAGTTTATAATTGTAAGGAACAATTCCTACAGAACCTGAACTTCTTATAAACTATTACAACATAACAATGAAAATAAAAATAAAATATAAAGCACACATAAACAGATAAGGTTTAAATAAGACTTTCTAAAAATAGAAATTTTTCTTTTCAAAAAGTTCTTTTAAATTTTCTTTTTAATTCAAATCCAAAGAAAATGCAATTTTTTCCGGTAACGGTGCCAAAAACTTGACTCCCAACGCACGGGTACAGGTAGATTTTTACATGTGGTAATAAGATTATAATTATATTTATGATATAAAATATTCTTATTTACAATGGAACCAAAAACATGATTCTGATGTAAATAAGAATTTAATAGTTATATTTAATTTTAGGGATTCTACGCAAGTATATGTATCATTATCAACTAATATAAGACATTCTAATGAAGCCCCGAAATATCGATTCTGCGAGAAAGGTTTTGGATATTTAAAAGATAAAATGATTTTAGCCAAATCTACTTAGAAAAAGATACTTATATATTTTTAGATAATAGAAAACTTCAAAATGCAGATCTTTTTGGTATTTTCTTAAATTTTGAAATAAAGTAAACAATTAACTAACTAAAATGAAATTTTTGTAAGATTAAAGAAGTATAGATAAAAATATCTTTTGGCTTATTATGTATAAGTAATAAGTACAGGAGTTTTGTTGTCGAAGTATTCAAAATGTTTTGTGTTAAATAGGAGTAATAAGATGTTTTACCCTTACTAGAAATGCTATAAAGAACATTGGCTAGTTTAAAATTTGAATAGTTTTGAAGACGGTTAGGTAGAGAAGATACTAGCTCTCACTCTAGAGTTCCCTCCTTTCCCTCCACCTGGGTGCTAACATCTCACATCAAAACCTAAAATAATAAACTAAAGTGGGGGCTTAGTCTGTCACCCATCAAAGTATATTTTACTTTTTATTTGCACAAAATTTTATGAATTACTTTCTCATCCATACAATCTGATGTGATTTCTACCTATTGTTGATTAGTACAATACCTACTAGGATCTTACATATTCTCACAACAAATGTTAACATCTTATTTGGCCAAATTAAAAAGTAAATGAAGTGCAAGGATTAAACCAACAAAACTTCTTCCAACATTAAAGATCAATACTTCCACAACTTCCATCCAACACTTAATTACTTTTCATTTTAAGGAAAATGATAAAGAAGATTTCTCAGAATTCATGGAGAAAGCACAACAACAAGTAGTTTTAAAAGTATATATCATGTATAAAACACAAGATTTCTCAATTAAAACCAAATGAAGTACAAAGATAAAAACTTTTCTCAAGTTCCTCTCCACCAAACACTTGAAGTTCCTTTGAATCTCTTCCTTTCTCTTACATGAATCCCTTGGACTAGTCGCCCAACCCAAGAGGATTAAATCTCTTTAATATAATGGATTTTTACTTAGAAATCTCTACTCGCCTTCCCTTTCACTAAGAATGAGATAAGTGTGAAGAAACCCTAAGTAAGAATCTTACAACTCTATACTAAAACTCTGTAAAAAATAACTCTAAAACTCTCTCTACAGCCTACTTCTTCTCCATTTATAACCTACTTCCTCTCTTTTATATTTTCTCAAAAGACGCCTTTGTGTCTCTTCAAAATGTGTCCATATTCAATGAATCGACCAAAGATATGCATATTTTTAGTGAAATTTGAATGAATTTCGCTCCCTTGATCAGTTACCCACTTTTATACCAAAGGATGCCTTAAACACCTCTTCAAATTTCACCAAAAATTTCGTGAAATTGCAAAGTAACTACCCGACGCTTAAGCGTAGGATCTCTACCACTTAGGTGCGGCTTTCTTTTTCTGCTGGCACTTAGGCGCCAGATCTGGGCCCTTAGGAACCCCAGTTCATTTTAAAACCTTCTTATATTTTACTCTAAATTTGATCATTTTTCACTTCTTTGGCTTTATTTAATCCATTTAATTGTTCCCGAAAGATAAACACACAAATAACTTTCATTAAAATGCAATATCATCAAAAATAGGTATAAAAATGTGTATAAAAATTTTATATATTCTAGGTATATCAATTCACTTCATTTTTGATATTTTAACTTTATCTTAATTTCTTCTAACATCCATTTGTACAAGCTTGAGATTTCAATCCAAATCATGCAATGCATTCTAAAACCAAATATTAACAACAAAAACTAATTACAAATTCTTTAATAAAATTAAAGTTTCAATACAACATGTATCACAATCCAACAATAGAAATCAAGCAAATACTAACACAAGTACCATAACATGTACCCCCAAAAACATACTTTTCAAAGATCAAAATAATAATTACAAACACAAACAATGAGTTTGTAACTCACATAAACCACAAATGACTAGCAATTGTGGGCACAATTGTCTTCTACCTATTTGTCTGCTAAATAATTACGATCATACAAGTGGTAAAAACAAGCACAAGGAAATTCTTTAGCAAGTTTCTCTCTAATCCACTTGTTATCATGGTACATGTTTACCTGATACTCTTAAAAGCGCACCAAGTGATTGAATTGGAGTTTCATCTACCACCCAAAAAGCTCTTATTAGTGATACACATCGTTCAACTTGTTGTACAAATTTCTAACCCCTCTTCAACTTTCATCAATTTGTTGATGATCCGCTCAAAACATAGTTCAAGGGACGCATTGAAGTAAGCATGAGCGTCCTTATGCACAAACTTCTTCTGATTCACACCACCATTTCTTTTAATCTCCATTGAAGCAAGAAAGTTGAAGTGAATACTCAATTCCTCTCCAAAGTTGCTTCTCTCAAACCTATATATGAAGTGTCAGGCACAAAGGACAGGTGTCGGCTGTTAAAATTTAGAAATTGTCGGTCGGCGGAATGGAAATCATGTCACCCATTTTAAAATAGATTTAATTTAACAAATCTACGTAATTTTGGAAAGTAAAATTTTATTTTCAAAAATATGAAATTAAACTGATGTCATACGTGCAATAGTTTAAATAATCGAGCACTGCACCAGAAGCCACGTATCTATCCTAAAGAACAGATTTATTGCTTGGTGATGAGGCTTGATTAAATATTTAAAGAATCCATGACATCCATTTAGTTTATAAACCATTTATGTTGAACGACAAGTTCTCCTATCTAATATGAAGTAACTAGATAGGTTTTTATTAAGTTGGGTTCTTAAAATTTTCTATAAGGGCAAGCCCCTATAGTTAATTACGTTATAAATGACCGAAGTCACTTAAGAAAACTTTCGATTTAGATCAGGACATATTATTTTAATGACTTTCAAAAGGTAGAATTCTCAAAGTAAAGTGAGGGGAATGCTAATAGAGAGAGTTATAAATGTGAACAGTTATTATGGAATCCAAAGGGAGAAAATTAGGGAATATTTGACTAATGAGGAGAACCTAGGTGACCTCCCAACCTATCCTAAGGATTGGCTCCAATTTAGAAGATATATTATTGTATGTTTCATCCTGACAATTTTATTATTTAGGGCATACATTTGCATGATACGGATCATGTAAGTAACCTGAAAGATAGGAGGATTTATTTCATACCGAATGATAACGTCATAATCCTAAGACAAGTTAGGGATTACATTGCACGAGGTACAAATAACTAAAAGATAAGCTGAGAATTTATGTCGCACTAGGCAAACAACCACGAAGTCTTATGGCTTGTTGTTTAATTCTAAGAAATTATTTTCTGTTGTAGACTCCTTTGCCTTCTCGAAGATGTTCTTCTGCATACCTCATCGTATTGCCCACGTTGTTGGTTCTAAACTCCTCGTTGTAGTAGGTTTAAATTTCGAAGTGTCAAACTGAAGAGATGGAGAGAAATATCAGGTTTAGAATTCAAATTTTATAATGTGTCAAGTTTAATGTCAAATTTCTTATTAGAGGGTGGAGAATTTAAGTTAATTATGGAGACATCATTTAGGATCTCACGGTTCCCTCATTTCGACACCTGTCCTTTTCTTGCACTCCAGTTGAAATTTTAGTATTTGTATGTAGGGAATTAAAATTGCATGAAAGATATGCTGGAAATACAGATTTAAGGTGCACCTACGCAGCCCTATGACAAAACTTGGTGGGTCCATTATTGCTATGTCAAGGATTCCTTTCTTTGGCAAAGCATAATATGTCCATTTGTCGTTCAAGATATGTAGAAGATTTGTGAAAATGTTCAGGGAACACCCTAGACATTCCACAACCCTTTTGAACCATCTTAAGTTCATTTGAACTTATTATATTACTAAATAATTCATCCAGATTGTACTTTTATCTTCAGTGAACCTTGATGTTTTAATTATCCCTTTAAGTGGGGTAATCATCATTTAACATTTTACTTATGAATTATGTGGGTGAGGGTCTCTAAGGGAAAATTAATTTATTAAGAATTTTTGTTAATTAGTTAGAATTGGGCCTGTAGTGTTTCAAAGATGTTTGAAGTTAATTATATTTCTTTCTCTAAACCTCATTAGTCCAATCTGGATTAAGCCTAGTTCACTACTAAGCCCTTAAGACTTAATGGATAGATTTGTAATTTTAGGAATATTAAGTTATGTGATCTTAATCATTATCTCAACATTGAATTATCATTAAGCCATTTATTAGGGGTTTTAAATTATAGAATTATTATCTTCCAAACTTAAACCCCTCTCCTTAGCAACTTCTGATTTAATTATTGTCTAAATTTCTTTAATTATTTATAGAGTTACAATTATGCTCTTAATGTGAAAAGGTTTGATGTTGGTTTCTACCATTTAACCATTATGTTGCAATCATCTAGAAGAGTTGAATGAGATCATTAATTGCCCATTTACCCTTGATTAGGCCTAAATATTAATTAAGGCTTAAATTCCATAATTAAAATTTTGGCCCGAGATAGTTTAGACCTCACCAAAAATGAGGCAAACAAATGGACCCCCAATATGTGTGGTGTGCGGACCAAGCACACCGCGCGAATTGGCGTTGACCGACGAGATCAACAGAAACCAACACAACTCACCGAGTTAACACACTCAGGACAGAACACAGAAATTTAGTGAGATAACATCTGCTGGGGATAAATTTTCTTCACCAAAGATTTCAAAACTATCGCTGAGGATGAAGAGATAGATTTCAAGTTAATTAAATTCGAGATCGATTTGGGTCAAGACTTCAAAATTTTATTTTGATTCTGATCTTTTAATTTTGAATTTTTAACTTTGTGATTGAAATGAATTTGGGAGCTTGATTTGAGTGAAGTTTACGATTCGAAGGAAGTTGTGAATTTGACAAGTTTAGAGATTAATGGGGTGAGGACCGGAATTTAAGTATCGGCCTTGGAGTGAGAATCGGAATTTAGGTACTGATCCAGAAAGGTGAGAATCAGAATTTAGGTACTGATCTCAAAAAGGTGGGAATCATAATTTAAGTACTAATCCCGAGATGAGAACTGGAATTTAGGTACCAGCCTCGAAAGTGAGAATCAGAATTTAGGTACCGATCTCGAAAGATGGGAATCATAATTTAGGTATTGATCCCGAAATGAGAACTGGAATTTAGGTACCAGCCTCGAAATGAGAATCAAAATTTAGGTACCGATCTTGGAAGATTGGAATCAGAATTTGGGCACTGATCCCGAGATGAGAACTGGAATTTAGGTACCAGCCTCGAAATGAGAATCAGAATTTAGGTACCGATCTCAGAAGATGGGAATCATAATTTAGGTACTGGTCTTGAGATGAGAACTATAATTTTGGTACCAGCCTCAAAATGAGAATCAGAATTTAGGTACGATCTCGAAAGATGGGATTCAAAATTTTGGTACTGATCCTGAAATGAGAACTGAAATTTAGGTACCAGCCTCGAAAGCTGACAATTGACTTGTGAAGGTTTTGGTGTTTAGAGTGTAATAGAATATTCGAATTGGACATGAAGGTGTTTTACATACCGAAAGCTTTGATCAAAGGTTGATTGTTTGACAAAGGATGTGAATCCATGCCATCAGAACCAAAACGAGAAGTTTATTGTTCTGTGTCAGTAGACTCGGTCGACCTTCTCAAAAGAGGGAAGAAATCGCAAAGAGTCGAAGGGATTTTGAGTACAACCAGAGGCTAGGTATTTTAGATTCGGAATTCATTTTCATTATTCTTCGTGTTTTAGTGATTTGATTTTGTTTTGATCTTCAAATTTTGTTTCGATTGAAATTTCATTTTGACTTTGATTTTCATTCATTTCTTTTGTTTGCAATTTGAAATTTTGAGTTAATTTGCTTTGAGCTTTGATTTTGTGTCTTATTTAGATTTTGAATTTGAATTTTTATTTTATTTTTATTATTTTATTGGATTTCGATGAGTTCCATTTTTTGTTTATTATATTTCATTCAAATCGTTCTTCGTTCAACTTTTCTTTAAATCGAGTCAAACTCAGATTCAGTGGCGTTCACAGTCAATTGCACAAAATTGAAGGTAGCATACGACACAGTCGTTTCCATTGAAATGTCGAAAGTACATATCATATTGTTCTCAAAACACTTATGATGATATTTTTCTTGCAAATAAACTTCTACAAAATCCTTATATATCTGAGCACAGACTATACTGGCATCTTCATGTCATTTGGCAAAATTGTCTATTTCATTCGTCCATGTCTGAAAAGTAAACTACATATGTAATAACTTCACCTTCTAAGCCACTTTCTGGAGGAAAATTCCATGTAAGTGTGCTTTAGAGGTGTGTTACCACTATGTAGCTTACAGCTCGTAAGGCTGCAAACTCTCTAAATCTGGATCTGGCTGGAAATGAACTGGAATCATGCTCTCATCCATCCTTCTAAAGGTGATGAAGATCCACTGGTAAGGAACCCCTAGTATGCATTACTTTGCCACATCTCCATCGTTCCCTTGTAGTACAAGGACAAAGCATATCGGTAGAGGTATCTCTACTGGCCCTCAGAATTCTCCGAGGCCGACTATCCGGAGTTCTGTCCCGAACATGATGTTGCACGGATTAATGAAAAAAGTAGTGCAGAAGGGTCTCACAAAATCGTGATGGTCCACGTGAGGTGCAATTCAATCTCCTTCTTCATAAATGTTGTTAATGCAGCTATTTGGTATGTAGTCAGCGAGTAACACTCGCTAGGGGACACCATCCGCTCTATCATTTTCTTGATTAAAATCAGCATTGGGTCCACTTCATCATAGCGGAGTATCTCTAGCGGGTTTCCTTTTTTATCATCGGCAAAGTTATAGCAGCATCCGAACTAGATTGTAATCCTCACCTTACCTTGCTTCCATTTTTGCGGCTCGGAATAAGTCTTTCTCTGTAGTCGTCCTGCACGACACTGTTCCCTCATATCAAAAACATAATCCATGATCTCGCTCTACTCATAGTAAGAGAATACATCAGTATGCAATTCTAATCCCTTTAGGATATTGAGATACTTGCTCTGAATCGTCTGAAAATATTCAAAATCATATCTTGTCACTCTCTGGATCATCTCCAACTCATGCTCCGAGACCATGTGAGACCGTCGGGATCTGGTGACGTACTGTGGGATGTACAGCTCTATGGTGGTACGCTCTCCTGCACTTGTCAATTCCTCGGGTATGGGCTCTGTCGTGACCTCCTCTGGAATTACCTCTGCTATGGTGCTCTTGAGGCCTGGTCTCCTTGGGCCAATTGTAGTGATCGTTGGAATCTCTTCTTTATTTTGCTCCTCTGTCTATTTCCTTAACATTCTATGAATATGATGGTTCTTGTTTCTTCTTTGAGTCGGGTTTCAAAGTGGCCCTCCTCTCCCACTGGATGTCGGTAGGGATGGCACTAACAAGCTTCCCTCCCATTGCGGTTATTACTGATTTCAATTTGTTGTCTTCGATCACATCAATCTTCCTCTTTTGGTTCGCAGTGTGATGACCTTTCTCACTGAGCTTCATTACTGTCTTTTCATGAGGCACCCCAGGGTCTACAGTAGTCCAAGCAGCTTCTTCATATTCTAGCTTCATCTATGCAAAATCTGAGTCAACCTCGATCACAGCACCAGCATTCAGTTCCTCCTTATTAAGTGTAAAACTTACACCATCTCTAAAGGAAAGAACCCGCCTCCCACTCGACATCTTCGTGCGAAAATAAGGAAGGGATCAGGGGCCAAACCTAAAAGGAAAGAGAATATTAAGAATTTAAAAAAATTTATTGTATTTTATTTTATAAATTTATATAGGATTATTTCATTTTAAAATTTTATTAAGAAAGGGAAAGATTTGATTCGGAGTTTTGAAATTACAACAAGTTTCGATTTTATTTTATTCGAGAAAATTTCTTTTGTATTTTGGTTTTAAAGTTTTTATTATTATTATTATTATGGGATCAACTCAGTTGCACACAATTATCACTTCGGTAATTCTACGAGTGAGACTTTATTTCTAAAGTCCGCTCTTCAAAACATCACGTCACGTAATACTTCTTTAGATATCATCCGTTGATAGGAAGCATTGGTCGCTCTCCACGGCAATCCACGAGTTGGTAAGAGCCTCCCGAGTAGACTTTCTTAACTACAAATGGTCCCTCCCAAGTTGGTTCAAATTTACCTCCTATTTTACGGTGTGCAAGAATAGGTCTTATGAGAATGAGAACTGATTCACCAACTTTGAAAGTTCTCAGGCGGACCAATTTGTCGTGTGCCTGAATCATCTTAGCTTGATATAACTCTAAATTTTGCTGCTCTAAAAGTCATCTTCCTTCCAAGCTTTCCAATTCTTCCAGTCATAATCTGGCATTCTCTTTTGTAGTGATCTTATTTGCGACTGCAATTCTTAGCAACGGAAGCTCAACCTCCAAGGTTAAGACGGCTTCAGACCCTTACACTAGAGCGTAAGGTGTAGACTGAGCAGGTGTTCTGAAAGTTGTCCTATAGGCCTATAAGGCTATTAAAAACTGCTCGTGCTAATTTATTTTGTTGTCGTCCAAAATTTTCTTTAAGATTTGGATGAGAGTTTTATTAAAAGCTCAACCAAGTCGTTTGATCTTAGGCAGTAGATCGTCGAATAGCGCCAATCTATCCTGTGTCTTTTGACAAAATTGTTAATCTTCATGCTTTTGAACGCGGACCCGTTATCTGAGATAATTCTGCGCGGCACCCCAAAACAGTCGACGACTTGATTCTTGAAGAATTGTAACACATGATGTGTCTTCACTTCTCTGAGCGGTACCGTTTCTGCCCACTTTGAAAAGTAATATGTTGCTGCAAGGATGAAACAATGTCCTCTTAAATAAGGCGGTTCTATCGGGCCCACGATATTTGTGCCCCAACATTCAAATGGCCACGATGCAATTGTCAGATGTAGCACATTTGGAGGTTGATATATAATTACTCCATGCACTTGGCACTGATGACAACTTTTGGCAAATTTCCTGCAGTCGGTCATCATTGAGGGCCAGTAGTACCCTAATCTATTAATTTTCATCTTCATCTTCGGACCCGACTGGTGAGCAACACAAAATCCTGAGTGTACCACTTTAACAATCTCTCGAGCCTTGGACACACTCAGGCATCTTAGCCACATCTGATCAAAAGATCTTCTGTATAAGGTATTGTTTATTAAGGCGAATGACAAAGTTCTTTTCTTGATTTGATGGGCTAATGACTTATCGTTTGGTAGGTTTCTTGTTTGCAAATATTCTATTAATGGCTTCCAGTAATGTTCTGTAGTTTCTGCCACTGCTGCAACTGTCTCTTCATTTCCCAGTCTGCGTAAAGTGTCTATGTCAATTTGCGATAAGACCTGTCGTCCCTGCACTGTCACTTCAACTGATTCTTCCTGTAGACATGTGAACTCTTTTGCAAGTTGGGCCAAAGTGTCTGTAAGGGCATTTTCTTTTCTGGGAATCTTGTATATCATCACGTTTGGAATCTGCTCTAGCAACTTCATTGTATACTGAAAATACTGCTTGAGTCTAGGCTTCATAATTTTGTACTGTCCAGTGACTTGCTATATGATCAACTATGAATCACAGTAGATGTTGATATCGGTTATACCCATCTGAATAGCTAACTCCAGTCCGATTATAAGATCTTCATATTCTACTTCATTATTTGTACACGGTTCTGTGAAATGGTAAGAGTATCCTAACATCCCTCGCTCCGGTGTTATAAATATTAGTCTGATTCCTGCCTTACCGGACACTATCATTTGCAATTCTTCATCTCGTTGTGTTGATGATGCTCCGTTGAAGTACAATTCTCAACGTTGATCATCGGGGTCTTCTAAGCTCATTATTTGTTCGTCTGGCAGATCATCGTTGAGAGGTGATTTTATCGGTAAAGGGTGTGTTGTAAGGAAGTCTGCTAGGACTTGTCCCTTTATGGTACGAAGAGGAACAAAAGTTATATCAAATTACAATAATATTATCGACCACCTAGCAAGTCTTTCAGAAAGCGTCGGCTGGGTCATCAAATATTGCAATGGATTAAATTTCAAAATAAGGTTGACCATATGAAAGCATGTAATGCCTGAGTTTTTGAGCTGCGAAGATCAGGGCCAAACAATGCTTCTCAATAGGAGGATACTTTACCTCTATCGGAATTAGACGGTGACTTAAGTAGTAGAGAGCATTTTCTTTACCCTCGTCATTGACCTGGGCTAGCAGGGCTCCGAGGGAGTCGTCTAAAGCCGTAGTATAAAGTATCAACGGTCAACCCGAGACTGGGGCTGCTAATACAGGAGGTGTCATTAAATATTATTTTATTTCCTCGAAGGCATGTTGACATTTAGAGTCCCAAGTAAACTTGGCATCTTTCTTAACCAAAGTAGAAAAAGGCTGACACATTCCTGACAAATTAGAAATAAAGCGACGAAGATATGCCAACTTCCCTTGAAAGGATCGTAGTTATTTTAAAGTTTTGGGAGGTGGCATTTCTAAGATAGCTTTAATCTTTTCCAGATCGATTTCAATTCAGTGATACCGGACCACAAATCCTAAGAATTTCCTAGAGATGATGCCGAAGGCGCATTTCAGAGGATTCATCTTAAGGTTAAATTATCTTAATCACTCCAAAAAAAATTCTCAAATCATACAGGTGATCTTCTTTCAATTTTCTCTTGACGACGACATCATCCACATAGCACTCGACTTGGTTGTGAATGAGATCATCAAAAATCCTCGTCATTGCTCTTTGGTATGTTGCTCCTGCGTTCTTTAATCTGGAAGGCATCACTTTATGGCAGTATACCTCAATTGGTGTTCTGAATGCTGTGAGCTTTTAGTCTTCTGGTGCCATCTTTATTTGATCGTATCCCGATGATCCATCCATGAAAGAGAAGACTTCATGCGTCGAAGCAATGCCGATCATTAACTTTAGAATTGGTAGTGGGAATTCATCCTTTAGGCATGCTTTGTTCAAATCTATGAAATCCACTCAGATTCTGATCTGGTCGTTCTTCTTTCTAACTAGTACTACATTGGCCAACCAAGTCGGGTATTGTTTTTCATGGACAAATTTAGCGTCGATTAACTTCTTAACTTCAGTTATTACTTATTGTTCAATCTCTAGACGCATTCATCTCGGAGCTTATCTGACTGGAATGGCACTGTGATCTACTCCTAGCCTGTGAACAACAACTTCTGGAGCTAATCTCGACATTTCATCATAACTCCAATCAAAACTGTCCTTGAATTCCATCAATAGCTTAATCATATTTTTAGAGTTTTTTTTTTTGAGTAAGGAGCTAACAAAGGTCAGCCTAGGCTCTTCGCTAGTACCTAAGTTAACTTCCATTAACTCGTCTACTGTAGACTTAATCTCTTCTTCAAATTCTGGTGGAGCGACTTCGACTGGCAAGTCCTCCAGATCATCTGAAGCTTCCACACAGTCTTCATTAGGCTTGTAAGTGACAACCAAACAAAATTTTGTATCATCAGCTGGCCCTACCGTACCGAACCCGAGACCATGCTTTGAATTGGGAGGTCGACCGGCATTATTCCATAACTTTTCAAAGTGGTATGATTGGTCTTTTGACCACTGCTTAGGTAAAACACCACGTTGAATTAAATTTTGAACACAGGGAGAATATACTCAAAAGGCAATTCCATTAATTCAGATGAAGCAACATCTTTAATTATTACATCATTTTCAAGATTGGAAGAAGAAGAAGCACCACGGTAAAACTTGATTGCCTTAACACCGTCACCATGTACTTCCTTGACCATCATACACTCATCCCTACTAGGGTAGATTGGGGTTTGGGTCTTAGTTTGTACATAGTGAATTATCTTATCATACATTGATTTGTATTCTTCATTCCTCTCATCTTCTAGCGAGATCTTGAACTGGGGCCTCTTCTGACTTATCGTTGCTGCTTCTTTCTTGATTTCTTTTTTTTCTTCTTTGGAACTATCTTCCCAATTAACATTAATCACCCAATTCTTTTGTACAACTATTCCACTGTTTCTTCCTCGACCTCGTCCCCAGCCTTGACCTCGGATGCGATTTATAGAGAAACCTTTACCATCTCGCCGTAAGGGAGTGGTGAGCAATTGTTAAACTAGAATTTGAGGATCCTTGTCATCTTAAGTTTCTTTTGCTTCATTTCGAAGGGCATTTCTAGAGAAGATTGTTTTGTTCAGAGGTGCGTAGTAGGTGGCATCTTCATGGATTCCAATTTCATGTACGAATAATGGTTGTAAGTCACCTCTCTTGCATTTTTCTTGCCCTCTCTCATATTTTTTTATGCACTGATGTAGAGAAGATGGTACCATCCGGATTTCATGGATCCAAGGTCAACCCAGTAAAGAATTGAATGACGTTTCAGAATCAATTATATAGAATTTTTCGGTTGTCCTTGCCAAATCCCTGATCCTTATAGATAGTGTTATTCATCCAAGAGCTCTCTCTCATTTATGATTGAACCCTTTTAGTAACATTTTGCCTGCTTTGCGATCGGGGGCGTCAATTTCCAAATATGTTAAATTTTGAAGATTATCACATTGATCGATGCTCCTGAATCAACTAACACCTTGGAGAGCGTGCACTTACTGATAGTGACCGAGATGTACAAGGGTCGGTTGTGATCAACTATCCTAAGTGGCAAGTCATTGTCCGTGAAAGTAAAACGATATTGTTCTCTTAACGAGCAAATCTCGTCTAAGGAGTTACCGACCCTTTGAGCTCACCAAATTTCTGGATCAATTAAGGCCTTGATCAAAGCCTCTCTCATCTCCTTTGAAAGGACCAAAGCATCGTAGATGCTCAGTTTAGCGGGTAGCTTCCGAAGATGGGCTAGCATGTTATACTCCACTTTATTGCTAGGCTCTTCAACTTCTTCCCGAATGGGTAACTCTTCTGCTGGGGTTGGCTCTTCCTGAGCAACAACATGCTTTCCTTTATCTTTCGGACCCATTCTCAGGGGTAAGACTTTTCCACTTCTTAAGTTGACTTCTGTTATCTCTTTCAATTCTGGTACTGAAATAGCTGACGCTTCCTCTTTCTGAATTGAAGCAGAAGATTCTTCTGGAGTCATTTTGGGATTTGAGAACTCTAGCTCAATTGCGATAAGAGATCATTGGAATTCACATACAATTTTGCCATCTCCCAGGTCATCGTAATCTCTTTCATTAACATCCTCCTCCTTATCGCTATCGTAGAGGTTTTGTATGATTTGAGAACTATTATAAGGATTGAAATCGATATTCGGATCAAGTTGGTTGTTGTCAGTTACATAATCATTAGAAGTAATCAAAACGTAGCTAACACCATAACTCTTATCATTATAAGATCCCGCCGAGGCGAGCAAATAATCATACAGAGTCAGAGGTTCGAGGGAGTTCTCCCCCAAATCAGAAACAACCATCCTAGGAAAAATAGCCCCTACCCTACTCTTCGGATGTCGGTCTTCTCTTCCTATGCGATCTTCTCCTCCTTCTGAGGTGGTTCCTTAATTGCAATTGATAGTGTCGGTTTGGCAGGCTTCTAACTTTGAATTGAAGCACACACCGAGGCAGTCTGAATATGTTCTAATATTTTCCTTGAAGAATTTGACCAAACAGCATTATATCCGTCATTGATTGTGTACAGGTTTATCAAAACAATAGGATCTGCTAAAATAACATTAACGGAACCTCCTCTCTGGGGTTCCTTCATGAATTCTTTTGGGATTTTTATGTTCCCTTTCTGAAGGTTGTTCTCGAGCCAATTCTTGAAAGAGAAGAAATCTTTTATCTTGTGTCCGATCATCCGGTGGTAAGGGCAGTACATCGGGTGATCTTTCTTGTCACTTCCTCTGGCTTCTTGGGCTCTGGTAGCTGGAATTAATCCTTCTTGATCAGACTACGGAACATCTTTCGAACTGCTTCAACTTTGAAGGGGTACTCTTTACTTAAATGTTCTGCTAAGCTACGCTTCTACTAAACCAGCTGCTGGTTATATTGCTGAGATGATTGCTGGCCATATTGTTGTGATTGCTTATAACTCTATTGAGGCGGCTGGTAACTTAGCAGAGATTGTTGATAACTTTGTTGAGGTTATTTTGTTCATATTTGCATCAACTGCTTGCCCTTATCTACTGCTGAGATGATCCCAAACTTTTTCTTGAAGGCTTTAATCGGTTTCTGCTTATCGGTCTTATCGATGAAACTGAGTTATTTTTCTTCCTATTGTAGACTCGCGGCCTTGCTGAGAAATTTCTAGAATGTCTAATTGTAAATCCCTTGAGGAGAAATTCTATTGAGCCGTGAATGCTATTTAGCAGAATTCCAATAGCATGTTGTTCCTGGAGTTGTGGCTCACATTTCATGCTTAAATTCCTCCATCGCAGAATGTAGCATGATCCAAGAAAAAAATACCTATTTTTATGCCTTGATTTTTATTAAATTTTAAGGATATTATGCTTTAATGAAAGGTATTTTCGTGTTTTTGGATGTAGGTGATGCAAAAATGTTCAAGAAGGAGAAAAATATGAAAAAGGAGCAAAAATAGAGCCAAAATGCAAAATTTTCGAAATTATTGGTCTGGCGCCTAGGCGCCAGAGTCCGGCGCCTAAGAGCCAGCACGATACAGAAAGCTGTTAAGTTTTTGACGACTTTTGGGTGGTTATTTTGATGGTGTGAGTGGTTATTGGACCTTCTAGAAGACTAGCAGTTGTTCCTGGTTTATAGGACATGTGATACAATGTATTTGGACACTTCAAAACAGTTTTAATCTCGAAGAGGTGCGATACAAAGTGAAGAGGTGCGAAGAACTGGACGAGGTGTCCGGGGCCTAGGCACCAGATTCTGGCGCCTAGGCACCGGACACACCTTCTAGAAGATTCATTGAATGTGGACACATTTTGAAGAGGTGCCTTGAGGCAACCCTTAAAGCCTATAAATAGGAGGGTATTCCTCCAGAGAAAAATGACCCATCTACCCCTCTCTATCTAGAGTCGTATCTAGAGAGATAATTAGAGAGATCATATTAGGGCCACCTTTTTACTTTCCTTCATAAATTAGTGAGTTTATTTTAGAGTTTGTATTCAGAGTTTGAAAGAGTTGGTGCATCTGTAGTTCATTACGCTGTGGAGTCAGTAGAAATCATAAGTTTAGTAGGAGAAACATCTAAGATAAGAATTTTTATTTTGATTCAAAATTTATTTATTATGTTTTGTTATTTAATTTTAATGTGTTCTGAGTAGTTACTTTACTTTCTCTTTTTAATTATGAAAAGATAAATAAGATAATACAAAATTCATCGGAGAATTAAAAATCATATATTTTCAAAACATTGTGATGATATTAATACCGGTTCTTAATTTTCTATTTAAATTGGTCATTTAAATTGTTAAAACCTGTTGAAGAGTTTTGAGACCTAGAAGGAGATGAATTCTTAACTTGTAGATATCACATGAATCCTTAGGTATTCGAAGGCCTTCTGCGGGTTATTCAAGGTGAAGTGCAAATAAATAGGAAGATATTATATAATGGGCATAGAATTGATAAGTTTTTAGAGTGACAGACTAAATTCTTGTGATTTGGTTTATAGAAAAGGAAAGGGTCACTAGTAGGGCTGACCATAGCCACCCTTGGACATCTAGTAGTGTGAGCCTAGATTAACTCATTCTACTAACAATACATCTGGACCTGATCTATAGGCTAGCCAATGTTCTTTGCACCTGGATCAAAGGGTAAAGAATATGAACGCTTCTATTTGGCACAATATCTTAAATTTATATTCTCCATGAATATTATCATTATCTTAGAAAATCTTGGATTAATTGAAAGGGAGAAAGTTGCTTTCTTATTGCTATTTATATCAATTATTTTATTGCTGCTTTATTATTGAATCTAGTAAATTAAAAATTATAAAAGAAATACTTTAAAATAAAAATATTTATAAATCTATAACTCTCTCCTCGTGGGATCGATACTGGGGTCTTTGTTTCAAAGTCCTATATTACTTGAAACGATACGTATACTTGCGTAGAACCCCTACTGTGTAAAGTATTTTCCATAAAATTATATTTATATACACTAGTCGCTATTATTATTTATAACATATATTTTTGAAAGCATTAATTAGTACGTTGATCTTTAGAGGACTTCGGGTCAACTTTTTGGCACTGTTGCTAGGGAAGAAGATTTTAGTACGCATATATTTATATCGGGTCATAGCCCACCAAAGTTTCATTTGATTTATGTTGCTCTACCACAAGATCACCGATGGTGATATAGTGCTAAGCTCTAGCAAACTGTTTCACGAATAAGTTTTCTAACTTTGCAAATGTTTTGACTGAGCTGTTGGGCAGCTCCACATACTAGTCAAAGGCAATTCCCGAAAGGCTACTGACAAACTAGCGGAAAAACAAAGCGTCGCTACACCCCGCGTTGCAGCAACTTGCACGGAAGTGTGCAATATGCTTGTACGGCTTGTTTCTAGGTTATGTGTTTTATTTTGAAAAGGGAGTCGCCTAACAGAAATTGTCGGCGAATTTTATATTTTAAATTTGATTTAAATATATATATATATAATTTAGAAATTAGCATTTGATTTTGAAAATAATTTTAAGTTTGAAAATTTTAAGATATGAAATAAAACTGATCTCACATTCCGAATAGTTTATATAAACGAGCACCGCACCACAAACCGTGTATCTATCCCGAAGAATAGACACACTGCTTGATGATGGGGCTCGATTAAATAAACTAGAAGATTTGTGATATCCGTTTGGTCTGTGAACGAATTTTATAAGCCGATAAGTTCCCCTGCTTAATACAAAGAAATTAAGCAGGGTTTATATTACCTAGGTTCTTAAAGTTCCCTATAAGGGCAAGACCCTATAGTTAATTACATCTTAAATGAAGGGAATCATTCAAGAAAACTCTCGATAATGATCAGTGGTTTTGCTCTCAAGAATTTCAAAGTTTAAAGTTTTTAAAGGATTGGATTTTGAAAAGTTCAATAGAGATTAGCTCAAATTTGGAATAGTTTTTTTAAGAGTCCAAAGGAAGAGAAGTAGGAGAAGCTGAGGATCCAAGAAGAATCTTGGCAACTTCCCAAACTATCCTATTGTTTAGCTTCAATTTGGGAGTTTATTTAATGTTTCAATCCTGCTGATTTTATTTAATTAGGACTTACATTCATATGACATAATCACACAAATAGCCTTGAAGATGTGAGGGTTTATGTCGTACCGAACGACCACCTCGGAGTCCTAAGACCGGTTAGGGCTTTATTTGCATAACATGATTATACAAATGCCTAACAAAAAGTTAAGGAATTATATTGCACTAAGTAAACTACCTCGAAGTCCTATGGCTTGGTTATTTAAAACAAAGAAATGTTTTGTTGAAGTAGATCCGAGTTTTGCTGATGACGATGGTCGTACTGCCCACTGTGCTCTGAGCTCCTTGTTGTTGCAGAGGTTTAGTTTTAGAAGTCATAAATCAGGAGATGAGGGAAGTGTTTTGGTTTAGAAATTTTAAAGTCCAAGTGTTTTTAATATTTTAATTAAAATAAATCTTAAATTTAATTAAACATAACCGATTAAGATCCTATGGTTCCGTCATCCCGACACCGTTATTTTCATTGAATTCACTTAGTCCAGATGAATTTGCTAAACTCAACTGAATGAGTTCCACACTTTCATTTAGACCGTGAGAAATCCCCTTAGCAACACGTGGGTTACATCATCCGAGGTATTCCCAATCATTCAACGAGACGTTTTAATTTAGTTTCAATTGTAGTTTTGTTGTTCTGTTTGTGATTAAATTTTGAGTTGTTTTATATTTTGAAATGTTGTGGCGGTGAATTTTATCTTGCAATGAATTTTAATTTAGTTTTGGTTTCAGTTTAGGGACTATCCTAAAAGTTTTGGTTTTCATGCAACAGTCTTATTTAACATGCAAGAAAAGTAAAGTACAGTGCATGTAAGTAAATTGCAATAAAGTAAATGGCAATTAGATAAAAAAGTACCTGGAGGGTCTTCCCGTCATCCCATGCTGCGCTTAAAACACATGTTAAGGCATTTAAATATTTCAACAAGTATCTAGGTAAAGCTAAGGAGAGGGTTTTGGTTGTCTACCAAATTCCTAATCCTATAACTATTCATCTCCTATGACGTCTAGGTTCTTGTGTTTTGTTTAAGGATGATTTTCTTCATCAAAGAACAATTAAATTTAGTTGTTCTTCTAAAACACCCCGTCATATTGAGGAAGTGCTTAAGACGAGTTCTAAACATCTTTTCAATATTTCTGGGATTGTTTTGAGTCCAAGTAAACTTAGTTGCATAGATGAATTAATCATCCAGGAGTTTAGTTAAACTTTATTTCTTGCTCAGTGAACTTAGGTGTTTGATTACCTGATGAATGAAGTGACATCTCACTTAATACTCTATTTAAGAGTTATAATAATTAAAGCCTTTAAGGGCAAGTTGGTTTATCGAGAATTTTAATCATTCTTAATTAAAAGTTTGAATTAATGGTTTAAAGTGTTTGAATTTAATTATGAGGTTTTAATTGATAATTTTAAGTTTGGAATAGTGTTCAAATTATTTTAGATTTAATTCTTAACGATTTCATATAGGTTTGTTGTTAAATGATTTTAATTCAATTTGATTTTAATTTAATTTTAATTTAATTTAATTTTTAATTTTAATTTAATTTTTAATTTTAATTTAATTTAAATTTATTTAATTTTTAATTTAATTTAATTTTAATTTAACTTAATTTAAATTAATTTTATTTTATTTTATTTTTAATTTAATTTAATTTAATTTAATTTAATTTAATTTAATTTAATTTAATTTAATTTAATTTAATTTTTAATTTTTAATTTTCATTGTTAATTTTAATTATCAATTTGGATTATTATTTTAATTTTTAATTAAGAATTAAGTATTGTTGAAGTGACTTACTTAGGGATTTTTAGATTAAAGAATAAATATCCTCTTAATAATATCCCTATTTTAATGACCCAAATTTAAATATATTCTTTCCAAAATTTAAATTATTTAATTAATTAAAGTTCCATTTTTGATATTTTCAAAATGTTCAATGGGTTTCTACCCCTTCATTTCCCTAAGTTTCAATCATCCAAGAGAAAATTAAAATCAAATGTTTTACCCCCCATCTTGATTAAACCTAAAGTTTTAATTAAGGGTTAAAATTTTTAATTACCTTTACGCCCTTTTAAGCTTATTGATTTCATAACTCACTAAATTGAGCTCAAATAAATTTGAAATTTTTATGTCACCTCACTCACATGTCTATTAAGACATTAGAGGAGAAAATGTGATTTTTCTGAATTTAATTTATTTATATAATTATTTTTAGTAGAAAATAGGGGTTTTCAAAGAAAATTCAACAACATGACCAAGGAAAGGTTTCTATCCTTAAAAAAATTATGGGATGTTCCTAATGACCAGAGGACCACTTGGACCAATTTTGGTGATTTTTAGAATTATATTTTATTTTTTATATTTATTTTGATTTTTAGAGTATTAATTAATTATAAAATAAAATTAAAGTTGAAAAATAGATTTTATATTTTTCTTTGATTTATTGGAATTATTTTAATGAAAAAGGTTAAAACTCATTTTTTAATATGAAAAATTATATTAAGCCTTTAAAATTCAATATCTTACTCTAGGGACTTAGGAAAAATATTTGGTTTGTTCCTAAGTGATTAGGAATCAAAATGTGACATTTTTATGATTTTTATTATTTTTTAATTATTAAAATATTAAAATAATATGAAAAATAAACTTTTTTAGAAAATTCTAATTTTAATTTTCCTAAACTCCCTTGATATCAGAGAAGCCCCAAAACCATTTTTGTGAATTTTTGAAAAGTATTTTTAAAGTTATGAATTTTTAAAGTTCCATTTTGCTTATGAGGTTTAATTAAACCATTTGATAGGGTTAATCAAGTCCAATTGATTTCAAATTTTTATGTGAGGTCTCTCTAATCCTAAAGATTAGTGGAGAATTGTTTTCAAGCCAATTTGATGTGTGGTTAACCTTAATTAATTCAAATTCAATTTTAGGGGTTTAGGCCAATTAAGGTTATTATAGATGAATTAACTCAAAATATATTTTTCCTAGGGTCCTCTGGTCCTAAGAAACACCACCAAATTTTTCTAGAATTTATTTCACAACATGCTAATTATTGAAATTAAAATACCTAAAATAGTGACATGAAATTGAAAATTCAATAACTTTTCTCAGAGATGGCCTCTGACCTTGAAAAATTCAGGGAATGTTCCCAAGATCAGAGGCTTCAAAAGCTCTATGGTCTCATGCCATGGTGAATTGTCTATGCAAAATGAAGAATCAAAACATTGAAATGAGTAAATAAATTATTAAATATAAAATACTCATCAAATTAATTTGATTTCTTTTCCATATTATTCTCCTCTGTTCACTGAGCAAGAGAGTATTTTTATTTTATTTTTATGATTTTTCTATGCAAAGATATGGATATTTGAAATTCTCGGATTTAAATAAAAAGAAAATAACCCTATTTTTCTACTTATCCACGCGGCGCCACACAATCCTCGGTAGCTCCGAAAGCCCACGCGGCGCATTTCTATTCGACGCTGCCATCCGACTCAGCACTTCAGGGGCCTGCGGTTCATGTACCATTGCGTTGTCCGACTTGATCTCGACCATCCGTTCGATACACGCGTGATCCAACGGCTCTTGGTCATCTTCTACGACTGGTGTGCACCCGTGACCGTCCACACTAAAACCCTAAGAACTCACTTGATTCTCAACGGATTTTTGTGTTCTTATGCTCTATGGATTCGTTTTGAAGAGACGAACACATCCATATGGTAAACATGCATTGAAATCGACTCAAACAAAATGGAGAATCTCCAGAAGCTCGGGAGGAAGAGTGAGTTCATACCTTTGCTCAGAGAAGTGAAGCTTCAATCTGAGGGTTGTGTCACCTTCGATTGAGTCCAAGCAAGCTCCGGATGAAGTCTCTTGCTGCTGGGAAATGCCTAGGAACAAAAGTGACCAAGGCCGATCACAAAGCTTGGAGGTCGGAAGCAATGGCCGGCTTCGGTGAGGGGGCTTTGCTTGGGGAACTTCTCCTCTTTGTCTGGTGAAGGTCTAGAGTCAATCAATTTCAGGATTGGCTCACTGTGGTGAAGTGTCCTAGTTTTTGGGTGGATTTTTGACTGAGAAATTGGGCTCTGTTAATGGGGATTAGGGCAAATGGACACTGGGGATCAATTGTTCTAGGTTAGGAGAAGGTTCTGGAGAAATTTTGGCAGATTTTTGTTAAGTTTTTGTTGAGCACCCCCCATGGCCGAGAGGAGGTGGTGTTTAAATAGGCATGGCTGGAGGGCCTCCCAGGGGGGTTTGAAGGCTGGGATCAGCTGCTCTGGTGAGGAGAAGAAGAGCTATGCTATCCATTTGGGTTGAGACAAGTCAGCAAGGGAGAATTAAATTTTTTGGCTCACATGGAGCTCTCGGCCATGGTGTTTTCCGGTGGCTCGGTAGCTGGCCGGCCAGGCATTGGTCACCATCTTGACCGGTGGGGTCGTGGGTTGGAAATGGTGCGATCGATCGGAGTTTGACATGTGTAAAGGGGCTGAATTGAAATGGAATGGGGAGAGGCTCATTTAGGGTTCAATTTGGTCAACCCATGTATTTGGGCTTGGTTCACCTTCCCATGGTCTGATTATGGGCCAGGGGGATCAGTTGGGTCAGCTGTCATGGAGTGGTGAAGTCTCCATCCATGGTGAGGTGGCTAAACTTGGTTTAGTGTGTGACATGGTTATGGTTAAAAAAGCTTAATGAAGGATTAGGAAAGGGGCCCTCCTTTTGCCATTAATGGCTTGGTCACATGTCAAACCTTCCATGGCTTCATATGGCTTGTAAATTGCTTGCTCATGGTTCCATGTGGCTTGGGACAAAGCTTGGTCATTTTCATGAAAAAAGGTTTTGAATTTTTGGGATTTATGGGTGATTTTGGCATGAGGCCTGATTTAGGATTATTTGATGATTGATTTAGGACTTAAGGGATGATATCAATTAATGGGGTGATGAAAAGAATGTCATATGGGCTTTAGCATGAAGTTTGGGCCTTTGAAATTTAGTGAAGATAGGTTTTTAAAATGGTTTAGGGAAGTGGGCTTTTCGATTTTAAAATTGATTTTAGGATGAAATTTTGGTAAAGGCTTGGGCTAAACAAGTGTTGGGTTTAGTTTAGGGATGTGTCATGAATGATTTGGAATTGGTTTGGAATAATTTGGAGTTGAATTGGGTTTAATTTGGGACTTTTGGTAAAGGGGCCAAAGTGGGCCAAATTGGTTTAACCTGGGCTAAGGTTGGACTAATGTTGGATTTGATGTAAAATTAATGTTGAGAAATGTTTATAGAGGTGTCACAAGGAGTTTTCAACTTTGGTTGGGCTCTAATTTTGGGATTTGGGCCCATTTGGGTTAGGTTTGGGCTTAGGTCAACTTAAGGGATTTTGGTTTTAGGTTAGGTTTGGGTGGAGTTTAGGTTCAAATTTTGGGGAAATCAAGTTAGTGTTTTGTTTATGGGGGTGTTAGGAAGGCTTTGGAAAAGATTTGGGGCCAATTGGAGTTGAATTGGATTGGTGTGAGCCAAAATTGGGCCTTAGGCCTCAAATTGAAATTGGATCCAAATTTCAATCAAATTGGACTTGGATTTGGTCTAAATTGATATTGAGGATGTTAAATTGAAGTTTATAATTGAATTGGACCAAAATTGAAGTCAATTGGGGTGGTTTGGTTTGACATTGGGTTCACTTGGGTTTAAAATGGGTCAAATTGGGTGTTTTGGTAAAAGCGGGATAAATCGGAAAAATTGACCCATGGTGTAATTGAATAAAATGAAATTGAGAATATTTGGGATTTTCTGGAAGTTTTTGGGAATTTTCTGAATTTTTGGATTTTTGGGCTAAGAAGGGCATTTTGGGTATTTGGAGGGTATTGGGGGGTACTTTTGGAATTTTTGGTATTTTTGGCTATGGATGATCAATTTGAGTGGGGGGAATGTTTAGGATTGATTTTAAAGAATTTTTGGTAATTTAGGTGATTTTGTAGATTTTAGGTAGTTTCAAGGGCTTTTGGTAGGTTTAGTAGGTGTAGGGCTCCGGGGGTCAAAAATTGAAATTTTGGAAAAATGAAGATTGATCAAATTTGAGTAGAATGGAATCACTTCGGTTGAGCCATGAAGCCATGAAGCCATGAAGCCATGAAGCCATGTTAAGCCCATTTGAGCCATGAGAGGACTCATTTGAGGCATTCACTATGTTGTTCCTAACCCTCTTAGCTAGGGGCTTAGGGGTTAAGGATCTGTTGACCTCATTTTTGATGAGGTCTTCTCTTCTTCTCTTTAGTACTTAGGATCTACCCTTAGGCTTTTCCTTTGACTATCTTAGAGGACTAGAATTGGGACCCACCTTTTAGAAATTCAAACCACTTCTTAACTCCCTGCAAACTCCACAAACTTGAATGTAGACCCCTAATCACCTAGAGGGTTGAAATCAGATGTGGAAGTTTAAAGGATGAGTTCCTATAGGACTCTTTGGCCTTAGGACTGCCTCCAGGTGGCCTGGTCTGGTGAAGGGGCTGGCTTACACACACACTACACTCACACACTACACCTATACACTACACTTTCACACACTCATACTTAACTTGGCCTCCTGACTCATGTGGGTGATTCACATAGATGATCCTTAACCCCTAAGCCCTTGGCTAAGAGGGTTAGGAACAACATAGTGAATGCCTCAAATGAGTCCCTTCATGGCTCACATGGGCTTGATATGGCTTCATGGCTCAACCAAAATGACTTCTTTCCACTTACATCCACCCAATCTTCAATTTTCCAAATTTTCAATTTTGACTCCAGGACCCTACACCCGCTTAGCCTACCCAAAACCCCCGAAATTACCCAAATTTCTCAAAATTTCCAAATTGTCCAAAATTCTCCAAAATCATTCCCAAACATTTCCACATCACTTAAATTGATCATCCATACCCAAAAATACCAAAAATTCCAAGAAAACCTCCCAATACCCTCCAAATACCCAAAATACCCCTCTTGGCCAAAAAATCCAAAAATTCAGAAAATTCCCAGAAAATTCCAGAAAATCCCAAATATTCCCAATTTCATTTTGTCCAACTACACCATGGGCCAATTTTGTCAATTTACCCTACTTTTGTCAAAACCCCCAATTTGACCCATTTTAACCCTAAGTGAACCCGATGTCAAACCAAACCTACCCAATTGACCCCAATTTTGGTCCAATTCAATTCTAAACTTCAATTCAATATCCCCAATACCAATCTAGACCAAATCCAAGTCCAATTTGATTGACATTTGGATCCAATCTCACTTTTGGCCTTAAAGCCCAATTTGGACCCATGACCCAAACCTAACCCAAACTCACCCAATTCAATTCCAATTAACCCTAAATCTTTTCTAAATATTCCTTAAAATTTCCACAAACAAAATACTTACATGAGTTGCCCAAAATTTGGACCCAAACCCCACTCAAACTCAACCCAAAGTTAAAAGGCCCTATTTTGACCTAAACCCAAACCTAACCCAAATGAGCCTAAACCCCAAAATCAAAGCCCAACCGAAGTCAAAACCTTCTTGAAACACTCCCATAAACATTTCTCAACATTGATTTTATATCAATTTCAACCCTAGCCCAACATTAGCCCAAGTTAGCCCAATTTGACCTACATAGGCCCACTTACCAAATAAACCCAAATTCAAACCAATTCAACTCCAAATCACACCAAATTGACTCCAAGCCCTTCATAGAACATCCCTAAACCAATTATGACATTTATTTGACAAAGTTCTTCACAAAATATTTACCCAAATGCCCATCTTAAAATCAAAAAGCCCATTTCCCTTAAACTTTCCTAAAAGCCCACTTCACCACATCCAAAGGCCCAAAATTTACCCTAAAGCCCACATGACATCTCCATTTGTCATCCACTTAATTAAAGCCATTACCTAAGTCCTAAATTCACCATCAAATTATTCCAAATCAAGCTTCATGCAAATTTTCACCAAAATATCCAAAATTCTTAAAACCCATTTCCATGAAATTGACCAAACCTTTTCCCAAGCCAAAGGTGAGCCATTCACAAGCCATATGAAGCCATGAAAATTTGGCATGTGACCATGCCATTAATGGCAAAAGGAGGAGGTCCTTTAACCATCTTCTAAAAGTCATTAGTCTTAAGCATGTTTCCCCTTAACCAAGATTTAATCCAAATATTCTTGGATAAGGACATCACCACCTCTTGACCAGCTAGCCTAACTGATCTTCTCAGCCCAAGACCAGCCATGGGGAGGTGAACCCAACCCACACCAATGGGTTGACCAATTTCAAGCCAAAGTGGCCTCTCCCCCTTACAATTTTAATTCAAACACTTTACACATGTCCAAGCCCAATTGACTTCACCATTGCCAAGCCCTGACCTCCCTGGTCAAGATGGTGACCCATGCTGCTCGGCCGGCCGCCCGGATCGCCGGAAAACACCACACCCGAGAGCTCACATGTGAGCCAACTTTGAAATTCCACCTTGCCGAGCTGCCCCATGCCCAATGGCCACCATGGTTGTTCTTCCCATGACCGGAGCAAGCTGATCCCAACCCTCGGCCATCCCCGGGAGGCTCTCCAGCCACCTCTATTTAAACCCGACCCCCTCACGGCCATGAGAGGAGAGTTGCACAAACCTTGCCGAAACTCGCCAAAATTGTTCTAAACCCTTCTCCACCCTTAGAGCGAGTTGATCCCCAGTGTCAATTTGCCCTAATCCCCACTCGATAAAATCCGATTTCCCAACCGAAATTCCACCCAAAACCAGGACACTTCTCCACAGTGAGCCAATTCCCAAATTGATTGGTTCTACACCTTCACTGCGACCGAGGGAAGGTGTCCACCAGCAAAAGCCCCATCTCCGGACCACCCGGTTGCTCCGGCCTCCAAGCTTTGCGATCGGGCTTGGTCGAAATCACACCCGGACAATTCACTGGACCAGGAGACTTGATCCGGAGCTTCGCGGGATCCAATCGAAGGTGCAACAACTCTCGGATCGAAGCCACACTTCTCCGAGCAAAGGTTTGAGCTAATTCTTCATCCCGAGCTTCGGAGATTCTCCATTTCAAATGCCTTAGTTTCAATGCATGATAGCCGTATAGATGTGTTCGTCTCTTCAAGACGAATCCATAGAAGCATAAGAACATGAAAATCCATTGAGTATCGAGTGAGATCTTAGGGATTTAGTGTGGACGGCTCTCGGGTGAGGACGCTTGGGGACGATGAACGGATGCCGTCCATTCAATACACGCGCGGACGAACGGCTCAGATGGCGTCGGACCAGGAGACGGTACGAGAACCACGGGCCCGGCCGCCGACTCGAGTGGCGGCGTCGAATGGGAGCGCGACACGCGGCGTTTCGGAGATGCCGAGGATGAGTTGGCGCTCGCGTGGATAAATAGAAAATTAGGGTATTTTTTTATTTATTTAATTCCCTAAACTTCAAAAATTCATATCTCCGTGTAGGAAAATCAGAAAAATAAAATAAAAATACCCTCTTGCTCGATGAACGGAGGAGAATAATGTGGAAAAGAAATCATTTAATTTCATCAAGTATTTTATTTTTATAATTTATTTACTCTCTGCATACTTTTAATTCCCCATGCATGTATACAATTCACCATGGCATGAGACCATAGGGCTTTTGAAGCCTCTGAATTTGGGAACATTCCCCGAATTTTCCAAAGTCGAGGCCATCCCTATAAAAAGTTATTGATTTTTCAAATTCATGTTGCTGTTTTGAGTATTTTAATTCCAATAAATAGCATGTTGTGAAATAAATTTTAGGAAAATTTGGTGATGTTTCTTATGACCAGAGAACCCTAGAAAAAATAGGTTTTGACTTAGTTCATTTAAAACAACCCTAATTGGCTTAAACACCCAAAATAGGTCTCTAATTAATTAGAGTTAACCATGCATCAAATTGACTTGAAATCAATTCTCCACTGACCTTTAGGATCAAAGGAATCCACCATAAAAATTTGAGGTCAATTGGACTTGGTTAGCCCCACTAATTGGGTTGATTAAGCCACTTAGTCATTTTAAACTTTAAAAATTCATAACTTTTAAAATACCTTTCAAAAATTCACCAAATTGGTTTTGGAGCCTCTCTGATATCAGGGGAACCTAAGAAAATTAAAATTTCAATTTTCTAAAAAAGTTGATCTTTAATAATATTTTAATATTTTTAATAATTAAAAAATAATAAAAATCACAAAAATAATAAAATTCACCAAAATGTCACATTTTGAATTTTAATCACATAGGAACAAATCCCACATTTTTCTTAGGTCTATTTAGTGAGATATTAAATTTTAAAGCTTTAAGGTAATTTTAAAATTAAAAAATGTATTTTCTAGCATTTTCACTAAAATAATTATAATAAATCATAGAAAAATCAGAAAATTACAAAATTTGCTTCTCTGGTTTCCTTGATATCAGAGAGATTTTTAAAAAATATAAAATTCATTTTTTAACATTTATTTTATTTTTAAATTAATTAACACTCCAAAACTTAAAATAATTATAATAAAAATAATATAATTCAAAAAATCACCAAAATTGGTCAAAGTCACCCTCTGGTCATTAGGAATGTCCCCTAATTTTCTTAAGGACAGAAACTTTCCCTTGGTCATGTTATTAAATTTTCCTTGAAAATCTCTATTTTCTACCAAAAATAATTATATAAATAAATTAAATATAGAAAAATCACATTTTCTCCTCTCATGTCTTTATTGACATATGAGTGAAGTCACATAAAAATTTCAAGTTCATTTGAGTTCAATTTAGTGAGTTATGAAATTATTAAGCTTAAAGGGTAAAATGGTAATTAAAATTTTAACCCTTAATTAAAACTTTAGGTTTAATAAAAAAATAACAAGTAAAATATTTGATCCTAATCTGATTTGGATGATTGAAATTCAAATGATTAAAGGGTAGAAACCCATTAAGCAATTTTAAAATGATTAAAACTTTAATTAAATAATGGATTAAATTTGGAAGAATAATAAAATTGGAATTATTAAAATAGAGATATTATTAGGAAGAAATTTATTCTTTAATTTAAAAATCCCTAAATTAATTATCTCATTAATATTCAATGCTTAATTAAAATGATAACTCAAATTTAAAATATTAAAAGACTTAATCATTAAACTAAAATTAAATTATTAAACTCTTTTAAAAACTTCAATTAAAATTAAAAAATAAAATTAAATTAAAATTAAATTAAATTAAATAATTAAATTAAATTAAATTAAATAAATTAAATTAAATTAAATAATTAAATTAAATTAAATCAAATTAAATTAAATTAGATAATTAAATTAAATTAAATTAAATTAAATCAAATTAAATTAAATTAAATAATTAAATTAAATTAAATTAAATTAAATCAAATTAAATTAAATTAAATCAAATTAAATTAAAACTAAATCAAATTAAACTAATTAATGTAACATCAAATCAAATTAAATTGAATTAAATTGAATTAAATTAAATTAAAACTCAATTAAATTAAATTAAATTAAATTAAATTGAATTAAATATAACATCACCTAAAACAGAAAGAAATTAAATATAAATCAACTTGAACACTATTCCAAATTTAAACCCTTTAACTTAAATCATAAACCATCTGAACACTAATTTACCCTCAAATGCTTTAGTCATCATAACTCCTAAATAGAACATTAAATGGAATGTTACTTCACTCATAGGATATTCAAATGTCCTAGTTCACTGAGCAAGTTAACAAAACTTGAATTCCCGGACGATTAATTCATTTGTATAATTAAATTCATTTGGACTTAAAACAATCCTAGAAAATATTGAAAAGATGTTTAAGATTTGTCTTAAGCACTTCCTCGATATGATAGGATGTTCATAAGAACAATTGAATTTAATTATTCTTTGATGAAGAAAATCGTCCTCAAACCAAAACACAAAGACCTAGACGTCATAGGAAATGACTAGCTATAGGATTAGGAATTTGGTAGAAAACCATAACCCTTACCTTAGCTTTACATAGGAACTTGCTTAAATATTCTAATTGTGTTTTAAGTGCAGCTTGGGATGACGGGAAGACCCTCCAGGTACGCTTTTATTTTATTGCAATCTACTTTATTGCAATTTACTTTCTTGCAATTTCATTAATCGCATCGCACTTACTTTTCTTGCATGATGAACAACTGTTGCATGAAAACTCACCCCTTTAGGATAGCCCCTAAAACTGAAACCAAAACTAAATTAAAACTCATTGCAAGATAAAATTCACCGCCACAACATTTCAAAATATAAAACAACTCAAAATTTAATCACAAACAGAACACAAAACTACAATTACAACTAAATTAAAACGTCCTGTTGGATGATCGGGAATACCTCGGATGATGTAACCTACATGTTGCTAACGGGATTTCCCACGGTCTAAATGAAAGTGTGGAACTCATTCAGTTGAGTTTAGCAAATTCATCTGGACTAAGTGAATCCGATAAAAATAATGATGCCGGAAGGATGGAACCGTGGGATCTTAACCGGTGTCGTTATAATCAACTTTAAGATTTGTTTTAATTAAAACATAAAAAACACCTGGAAATTAAGATTTTCTCTAAACCAAAACACTTTTCTCATCCCCTGATTTATGACTTCTAAAACTAAACCTCTGCAACAACAAGGAGCTCGGAGCATGGTGCGCAGCACGACCATCGTCATCAGCAAAACTTGAATCTAGATCAGCAAAACTTTCCTAGAATTAAACAACAAAGCCATAGGACTTCGAGATAGTTTGCCTAGTGCAACATAAATCCTCAACTCTTCGTTAGGCATTTGCATTGCAAATTAAGCCCTAACCGGTCTTAGGATTCCGAGGTAGTCGTCTGATACGACATAAACCCTCACATCTTCGAGGCTATTTGTATGATCCTATCATATAAATATAAATCCTAATTAACTAAAATTGGCAGGATCAAAACATTTAAATAAATATTAGGACTTCCCTAAATCCAAGCCAAACAATAGGATAGTCGGGAAATTACCGAAGTTCGTTTCGAGTCTGTGATTTCTCCTACCTTTCTTCCTTTGGATTCCCAAAACAAAATGTTCCAAATTTGATCCATTCTCTATTGAAATTCCAAATTTCAATCCCTTGAAAATATTAAACTTTGAAATCCTTGAGAGCAGAATTATTGATTATTATCGAGAGTTTTCTTAGGTGATTCCCATCACTTAAGATGTAATTAACTATAGGGGCTTGCCCTTATAGGAATTTTAAAGAACCTGAGTAATATAAACCCTGTTTAATGTTTTCATATTAAGCGGGGGAATTTTGTCGGCTTATAAAATTGGTTCGCGGACCAAACGGATGTCACAAATCTTCTAGTTTATTTAATCGAGCCCCACCGTCAATGCGATGTGTCTATCCTTAGGGATAGATACACGGCTTGTGGTGCGGTGCTCGTTTATATAAACTATTTGGGATGTGAGATCGGTTTAATCTCATATCTTAAAACCTTCATATTTAAAATTATTTTCAAAATCAAATACTACTTTTCAAATTATTTATTTTAATTAAATTAAAAATTCGCCGACAGCTTCTGTTAGGCGACCCCCCTTTAAAATAACACACAACCTAAAAATATGCCGACAGGATCATCCATGTGAATTACCTACATGAGTCAGGAAGTCAAGTTGGGTGAGAGTTTGGTTTTAGGACTTGGAATGTGTGTGAGAGTGTAGTGTATGTCCAAGTCAACCCTCACCAGACCAGGCCATCCAGGGTATTCCTAGGCCATCCAGGGTATTCCTAAGGCCAAGAAGTCCTATAGGCAACTCATCCTTTAAATCGCCACATTAGATTTCAACCCTCTAGGTGATTAGGGGTCTATAATCAAGCTTGTGGGGTTTGCAGGGAGTCAAGAGGTGTTTGAATCTCTAAAGGGGTGGGTTCCACTTCTAGTCCTCTAAGATTAGTCAAAGAAAAAGCCTAAGGCTAGATCTGAAGTACTAAAGAGAGGAGAAAAAAGACCTCATAAAAATGAGGTCCACAAATGGACCCCCAATAGGTGTGGTGTGCTAACCAAGCACACCTCGCGTATTAGCGTTGACTGAAGAGATCAACAAAACCAACACAGATGTCCAAGTGACAAACTTAGGACGAAGTAGAAGAATTTTCGCTGAGGAGTATCAGGTATATTTCCAAGACTGGAGATCCCTGAACTCTCGGCGGGAATGGAAAAGGAGGTGAGCTCCAAATCACAAGATCTGGGTAACTCGATTTAGATTTCATTTCACTTTTAAATTTCAAGTTTCAATGTGTGAGTTTGGATTTTGATTTGAAGTTTGATTTAAAATCGATTTAAGGAAATTTTGAATTTGAAATTTGGATTTGAAATGAGAATTGAAACCTAGTTTTCAACCTCAGGATTGCAAAGAGAACTAGAATTTAGATACCAGCCTCGGAGTGAGAATCGTAGTTTGAGTATCGATGGAAAAAGGATGAGAATCAGAATTTAGGTACTGATCTCGAAAGCGATGAGAATCAGAATTTAAGTACTGATCTCGAAAGAGAGTAGAAATTTTGGTATCGACCTCGAAAAGGATGAGAATTAGAATTTAGGTACTAATCTCGGAATGAGAACTGGAATTTAGGTACCAGTCTTGAAAATGAGAATTGAAATTTAGGTATCAATCTCGGAAGAGAGTCGAAATTTAGGTATCGACCTCGAAAAGGATGAGAATCAGAATTTAGGTAATGATCTCGGAATGAGAACTAGAATTTAGGTACTAGTCTCAAAATGAGAGCTGGAATTTAGGTACCAGTCTTGGAAGTTTAGAATTGAAATTTAGGTATCAATTCGAAAGAGAATCAAAATTTAGGTATCAATCTCGAATGAGAGTCGGAATTTAGGTACCGACCTCAAAATGAGAACTGGAATTTAGGTACCAGCATCGGAATTTAGAATTGAAATTTAGGTATCAATTCGAAAGAGAATCGAAATTTAGGTATCGATCTCGAATGAGAGTCAGAATTTTGGTGCCGACCTCAAAGGAAGTGAACTGGAATTTAAGTACCAGTCTCGGAATTTATAATTGAAATTTAGGTATCAATTCGAAAGAGAATCGAAATTTAGGTATCGATCTCGAATGAGAGTCAAAATTTAGGTACCGACTCGAAGGAAGAGAACTGGAATTTAGGTACCGGTCTCGGAATTTAGAATTGAAATTTAGGTATCAATTCGAAAGAGAATCGAAATTTAGGTATCGATCTCGGATGAGAGTCAGAATTTAGGTACCGACCTCGAAGGAAGAGAACTATAATTTAGGAACCAGTCTCAGAATTTAGAATTGAAATTTAGGTATCAATTTGAAAGAGAATCAAAATTTAGGTATCGATCTCGAATGAAAGTCGGAATTTAGGCACCGACCTCGAAATGAGAACTGGAATTTAGGTACTCGCCTCAGAATTTAGAATTGAAATTTAGGTATCAATTCGAAAGAGAATCAAAATTTAGGTATCTATCTCGAATGAGAGTCGGAATTTAGGTACCGACCTCGAAGGAAGAGAACTGGAATTTAGGTACCAGTCTCAGAATTTAGAATTGAAATTTAGGTATCAATTCAAAAGAGAATCGAAATTTAGGTGTCGATCTCGAATGAGAGTCAGAATTTAGGTACCGACCTCGAAGGAAGAAAATTGGAATTTAGGTACTAGTCTCAGAATTTAGAATTGAAATTTAGGTATCAATTCGAAAGAGAATCGAAATTTAGGTATCGATCTCGGATGCGAGTCGAAATTTAGGTACCAACCTCGAAGGAAGAGAACTGGAATTTAGGTACCGACCTCGAATTTAGAATTAAAATTTAGGTATCAATTCGAAAGAGAATCGAAATTTAGGTATCGATCTCGAATGAGAGTCAGAATTTAGGTACCGACCTCGAAGGAAGAGAACTGGAATTTAGGTACCAGTCTCGAAATTTAAAGAGGACTAGAAGTTATGCTCTAGCCTCGAGGATTTATCTGTATGAAGAGGGACCCAGTCTCATGCCATCAGAACCAAATCGAACAAAGTACGTGGCTCCATGTCAATAGAACTAGCCGATCCTCTAAGACATAGAAGAAAGAGAATTGAAAGGAGCTGGTAAATGTACCAAGCTGAAAAGACTTGACTTTGCAATAAGTCAAGGAAAGTATTCAAATTTCAAAAGAGTTTCAAACAGATTTCGATTGAGAGAATAATTGAAAGGTTCAAATCAGAGGATTCAGATCGGAATTCAACTTGAGATTTAGATTCGTTTTGTTTGTCCTTTAACGATCCTTTTTTGTTGTTTATTTAATGTTCATGTGAATTTTGAAGTTCATTTTAATATTCAGATTTTTAGGAAAAATTCTCATTTATTTTCTTTTTCTTTTTGTTCTTCATTCAAAGTTCATTTAACTCTAATGGCGTTTCCTAGTCAATTTGCACAAAAAGAGGTGAAGGCAAAATATGACGTAGTCATTTTCATTCCAATTTGCTGAAAGTACATCATACAACTTGATCAAGTCATGATGACATTTTCCTCAGAAATCGTATGTCTCATACAATCCATGTAAATCCAAAATGGATTGTGTAAGATTCTTGTTGATCCATCCAAAAGCGTCTGTCAAAAATCCATGCCTGAATAGTAAGAAACATGGGTAATAACATCACCTTCCAAGCCACCCTTGGCAGAAAATGCCGCATGGATGTGCATTAGAGGTGTGTTATTCCCATGTAACTCACATCTCATAGGGCCGGACACTCTCCAATTCTGGATCTGGCTGAAAGTGGTAAGGCATTTTTCTGTCGTCTATTCTTCTAAAAGTAACTGAGATCCGCTCCACAAGCACTCTTGGAATGCAATGCTTCGCAATGTCTGCTCCGTTTTCTTTTAACACCAGGACGGAACCTACCGGTAGTGGTATCTCCACCGGCCCTCGGAACTCACCGGGGCTTGCAATCCGGAGGTCAGATCTGAACATGATGTTGCACTGGCTGAGGAATGACACCGTGCAGAAGGGTCTAACAAAGTCATGATGGTCTATATGTGGCGGTATGCAGTCGCCTTCCTTATAGATGTTGATAATGCAGTTGTTGGGTATGCGACCGCGAGCGGCACCCTCCATGTTATCATCCTTTTCACCATTCTCTTGATGACTCTTGGCATTGAATCCACCTCACTGCGAAGGAGTATCCCTGGTGGATTTCCTTTTCTGTCTATGGCAAAATTGTAGCAACATCCGCATTGGATTGTAACTCTTCCTTTTCCTGACATCCATCTTCGGGGTTCTGAATATGTATTTTCTCTCAGGCGGCTAGCTCGACCCATTTTCTGTAAATCAAGGATGCAATCTACAATTTGTTGTTGCTCATAATCTGAGAAAACATCTATATGTAGCTCGAGGCCTTCCAAGATGTTGACCCTCTTGTTTCCAATTCTTTCAAAGTATTAAAAGGTTTTCTTCTCAACTAGTTGCATTTTCTCCAGCTCGTATTCCAGGATTATCTGAAGTCCTCGGTGTCTAGTAACATACTACGGGATGTATGGCTCAATCCCAGCACGTTCTTCGACATGTCTTAGCTCCTCGGGGATAGTCTCCGTTGGGACATCCTCCGGGGTTGCTTTCGCAACAAGACTCTTTGGATATGGTACATATGCTCGGCGTCGAGGTACCGACTCTATTTCTGCTTTTCTTGGTATTTCTTTTATCTGTTCCGACCTTCTTGGAATTGACTTTCTTCTTTCTGGTTCCTGATGAACCGGTCTTCTTGGAGCATTTGTATTAACAGTATCCATTGTCTGTTCATATTGATCTTCTGCTAACTTGGTTAGCATTTTGCGAATGCGACGATTCTTATTTATTCGCTGGGTAGCAGTGAGAGTAGCTCTCCTTACCCCTTGAATTTCTGCGGGCGCGGCACTGACAAGCCTACCCTCTGTTGTGGCAACTACGGATTTAATTTTCCTATCTTCTCCGGTTGCATGCGCGGCGTTTGCTTTTCTTTTCTTGTTGCTGGATTGGTGGCTCGGGCCACCCATTTTCATCACTGTCTGGCTGTGAAGTTCTTCTCGGTCAACTGGGATCCAATCATTTTCTTCGTATTGTAAGCCGGCTAGTGTGAAGTCTGAGTCAATTTCTATCACTGCTCCATCCCTCACCCTCTTTTCATTAAGTTCTAGACTCACACCATTTCTAAAGTTTAGAACCAACCGCCCGTTCGACATTTCCCTGTGAAAAAAATAAGGAAAGGATCAGGGGATGTACTAAGAGCAAGAACAATAAGAAAAACACTTAAAAAGATTCTTATTCACTTCTTTTAAATTTAAAGGAAGTAGGAAGAGTTGAGAAAATATCAGGAATCAATGGATTTAAGAGGAAAGATTGATATTTTATTATTATGATTTCTCAAGTTTTCTTTTTAACATTTTCGTTGATGAGATTTTTTTTATCATCCATTTTATTTTGTTTTGGGTTCGGACCCAGTCACAAAGTGATTACTTCACCCGTGTTTCTAGGGATAAGATTCTACTTTAGAGACCACCTTTCGAAACATCAGGTTGTGTAATACTTCTTTAAATACCGTCCATTGATCGGAAGCATGGGTCGTTCTCCATGACAATTCACCAGCTGGTAGAAACCTCCTGAGTAGACTGTCTTGACCACGAATGGCCCTTCCCATGTTGGTTCAAATTTACCACCTATCTTGCGATGTGGAAAAATAGGTCTTCTGAGAACAAGAACTAAGTCACCGACTTTGAAAGTTCTTGGACGGACCAGTTTATCATGGGCCTGGATCATCTTGGCTTGATATAGTTTCAAATTCTGCTGTGCTGAAAGTCTTTTCCCTTCCAAGCTTTCCAATTCTTCTAGTCGTAGTCTGACATTTTCTTCTGTAGTGATCTTTTATGCAACTGCAATTCGGAGTGACGGAAGCTAAACTTCCAGGGGCAAGACGGCCTCGGACCCGTACACTAAAGCGTAAGGCATAGACTGAGTAGGAGTCCTAAAAGTCGTCCTGTAGGCCCATAAGGCTTCTAACAACTTCTCGTGCCAATTTCTCTTGTTGTCGTCCAAAGTTTTCTTTAAAATTTGAACGAGAGTTTTATTAAAAGCCTCGGCCAAGCCGTTTGCTCTTGGGTAGTACATCGTTGAGTATCGCTAATCGATCACATGTCTTCTGACAAAATTGTTGATCTTTGTACTTTTGAATGCAGACCCATTATCTGAAATGATTCTGTGCGGTACCCCAAAACGGTAGACGACTTGGTTCTTGAAAAACTGTAACACGTGGTGTGCCTTCACTTCTCTGAGTGGTATAGCTTCTGCCCATTTAGAAAAGTAGTCTGTAGCTGCTAGAATAAAGCAATGTCCTCTTGAAGAAGGTGGTTCTATCGGACCCACAATATATGTGCCCCAACACTCAAATGGCCACGACGCGATCGTCGGATGTAGCACATTTGGAGGTTGGTGTAGAACCACTCCGTGCACTTGGCACTGGTGACAACTTTTGGCAACTTTCATACAGTCGGTCATCATCGAGGGCCGGTAGTACCCTAGTCTTTTAATTTTCATTTTCATTTTCGGACTCGATCGATGAGCGCCACAAAGTCCCGAATGTACTTCTTTAACGATTTCACGAGCCTCGGACCAACTCGAGCATCTTAGCCACATCCGATCAAAAGACCTTCCGTATAATGTATTGTTTATTAATGTGTAAGACAAAGTTCTTTTCTTGATTTGATGGGCTAATGACTTATCGTCTGGTAAGTTTCCTGGCTGCAAGTAGTCTATTAATGGTTGCCGCCAATCATCTGTATTTTCTGTCACTGCTACAATTGTTTCTTCTATTTTTTCTGTCGATTTATGTATTGTATCCATGTCGAGCTGTGATAGGACCTGTCGTCCCTGAACTGACACCTCAACTGACTCATCCTGCAAGGAGGCAAATACCTTTGTAAGGCGGGCTAACGCATCGGCGAGAGCATTTTCTTGTCTGGGAATCTTGTAGATTGTTACGTTTGGAATTTGTTCCAACAATTTCATGGCGTACTGAAAGTACTGCTCGACTCTTGGCTTTAAAATTTTGTACTGTCCTGCGACCTGTTGAATGATCAACTGAGAATCTCCGTAGATGTTGATATATGTTATTCCCATCTGAATGGTTAATTCCAGTCCTGTTATTAGGGCTTCATATTCTGCCTCGTTGTTTGTACATGGTTCTGTTAAGTGGTAGGAGTATTTTAACATCCCCCGCTCCGGTGTAATAAAGATTAGTCCGATTCCTGCCTTACCGGGCACTATCGTTTGCAATTCTTTGTTCTTCTGTGCTGAGGATGCTCCGTCGAAGTATAGTTCCCAATGTCGATCATCGGGGTCTTCTAGGCCCATTATCTGCTCATCAAGAAAATCATCGTCGAGAGGCGAATCTGCCGGTAAAGGGTGTGCTGCAAGAAAGTCAGCTAGGACTTGTCCCTTTACGGTGCGAAGAGGAACGAAAGTTATGTCAAATTGCAATAGTATCATCGACCACCTGGCAAGTCTGCCAGAAAGCGTCGGTCGGGTCATCAAGTATTGCAACGGATTAACTCTCAAAATAAGGTTAACCTTATGAGAAAGCATGTAATGCCTGAGCTTTTGAGCGGCGAAGATCAGGGCCAAACAATGCTTCTCAATCGGAGGATACTTTACTTCCATCGGGATTAGACGACGGCTTAAGTAGTAGAGAGCATTTTCTTTTCCCTCATCATTAACCTGGGCTAGCAGGGCTCCAAGGGAGTCGTTTAAAGTTGTGGTATAAAGTATCAACGGTCTACCTGAGACTGAGGCTGCTAAGACAGGAGGTGTCGTTAAATATTACTTAACGTCCTTGAAAGCCCGCTGGCATTTCTCATCCCAAACGAATTGGCATCCTTTTTAACTAAAGTCGAGAAGGGCTGACACCTACCTGACAAGTTCGAGATAAAGCATCGAAGATATGCCAACTTCCCTTGAAAGGATCGTAGTTGTTTCAAAGTTTTGGGAGGAGGCATTTCTAAAATAGCTTTTATTCTTCTCCGCATCGATTTCAATCCCACGATGTCTGACAACAAATCCTAAGAATTTCCTGGAGGTAACGCCGAAGGCGCATTTTAAGGGATTCATCTTAAGGTTAGTATTGTCTTAGTCGCTCGAAAACAATTCTCAAATCATACGAGTGATCTTCTTTCGTTTGCTTTTGATGACCACATCATCCACGTAGCACTCAACTTGGTTGTGAATGAGATCATCAAAAATCTTTGTCATCGCTCTTTGGTATGTTGCTTCAGCGTTCTTTAGTCCGAATGGCATTACTGTGTAGCAATACACTTCGATCGGTGTTCTGAATGTCGTGAGCTTTTCGTCTTCTGGTGTCATCTTTATTTGGTTGTATCCTGATGATCCATCCATGAAAGAGAAGATTTCATCTGTTGAAACAATGTCGATCATCAGTTCCGGGATTGGTAGTGGAAATTCATCCTTTGGACATGCTTTATTTAAATCTCTGAAATCTACGCAGATTCTCATTTGTCCATTCTTCTTTCTGACTGGTACCACGTTGGCTAACCAAGTAGGGTATTGTTCTTCACGGACAAATTTAGCGTCTATTAGCTTCTTAACTTCGGCTATTACTTGTTGTTCAATTTCTAGACGCATTCTTCTGAGAGCTTGTCTGGCTGGAACGGAAGTAGGATCTACTCCTAACTTGTGAACTGCGACTTCTGGAGCTACAATTCTTGCATCTCAGATTGCTGCAATATCAAGGAAGTTGGACCAATTTGGAATGAACCAACCTCAATTTACTCCTGTAAGTGAGGAAAGTTCATTAGGGCCTATAATTGATTCTAAATTATCATATGAGACTTTAAATACCATAAATAACTCGTACTCTAACTTTTACAACCCGAGTTGGAAGAACCATCCTAAATTTAACTGGAATCCTACTACTGATGATGGAAACCAACAATGGGAAAATAATCATGCAAATCCTAATGGAAGTTGGAATAATTACGGGAACATAAACTATAGACTTTCATATCCACCAGACTCTAACAATGATCAACAATTTGAGGGTAAGAAGTTCTCTGTGGAAGAAGTGGTATTGCAAATGGGAAACCAGTTGCAAAGTCAAAATGTTGCGATTAGAAACATAGAGAATCAACTGGGACAAATTGCTAGTTCACTTAGTAACCAAGAAACACTTCCTAGCAACAATGAGATCAACCCTAAAGAGAACACTAATGAACAAATAGAAGCTGTCCAATTAAAAAATGAAAGAGAGATAGAGGATGTGGTTAGAAAAGAGAAAGATGTTGTGAGAGAAACATCGAAACTAAAAGACCCGAAGAACATGTTTCTAAGGATCTGGAAAATTAATATCTCCAACTAAAATCAATTTGGAAAAACCACCACCTCCATTTCCTCAAAGACTTAGACAAGCATGAATTGAATAAAAAATTTTCAGAGTTCATGAAAGTACTTTAGAACTTAACGATAAATATTCCTTTCACAGAAGCTTTGAAACATATGCCAAGTTATGCAAAGTTTATAAAGGATATATTAAACAGGAAAAGAAAATTTGGGGATTATGAGACAATTTCACTAAGTGAGGAGTGCAGTGTCATACTTCAGAAAAATTTTCCTCGGAAACTTAAAGATCCTTGTAGCTTTACAATTCCTTGTGCAATTGGAGAAAAATTATGTGGAAAAGCTTTATGTAATTTAGGAGCGAGCATTAAGGTGATGCCTCTATCTATATTTAGAAATTTAGGTTTAGCCAATATTTCTCCTACTACTGTAACCCTTCTGTTAGCTGATCGATCTATCATTTATCCAAAAGGAGTTATAGAAGACGTGCTTGTTAAAGTGGATAAATTTATCTTTCCTTTGGACTTTATTGTAATAGATATAGAGGAAGATAAAGAAATTCCAATTATTTTAGGGAGACCTTCCCTTGTTACTGGACAAGCTATGATAGATGTGCAAAAAGGAGAGTTAACTATAAATATTAATGACCATGAAGTCACTTTTGATGTATTAAAGACTATGAAATATCCAAATGAGAGAAAATATGATGATTGTTTTTGGATGGATGAAATTGATTATCTAAGTAAAGAACATTTCCAAGAAAGTTTTGAGAGTAAGTTAAAAGATGAGATTGAAAAAGATTTTCATGATGATTCGAAAACATTACTTAAAGAAGACTGTATGTATGTTCAGGAGAGGTGTGAAATGATGAACGCTACCAAAAATAGTAAACTTTTAATTCCATTTGTTGACAAATGTCATGAACTTAAGATGGATGTACCCCATACAATTTTAAAGCCTATCTATTCAGGGAATTCATCTACACAACCAGTCTTTATATCTTTAGATTCGACTCAATCACAAGAAAGACCTGAATTGAATGATGAACAAGATAAAATTATTGAACTAAGACTTAGAAGAGAATTTGATGATAAATTTCAAAAGAACTTTGAGTTGAGAAAAGAGGATAAGGATATTGGAAGACCATTGGAAGAAATTCCTACGGAATTAGAAAAACCTATTTCCTCAACTAAGATAGATCCTCAATCATTTAATAATTAAAAAGGGGAAGAATTGGAAGATAACTTGAATCATAAGAGTTATATAGAAGAATTTGTTCTTGAATCTGAATTATCTAAAGAGAATCTTGTCCAAAATTTGGGAGATATTGAATTATCTTATAAAGATCCATTTCTAATAAATTTTAAGGATGATATTAATATGCGGACTGAGAAAATAAATAGAAGAAATTTGGATCTAAAAAGAAATATGAGGAAAAATAATATAAATCCATCTGAAAAGGAAGAGCTGAATGAAAAATTAAAATTTGAGAATTTTATAGGAATCCCTGGATCTGGAAATGATTGGGTGATTGATCGAGGATTACTTAAATAGAATTTTGATCGAGGTGGAATCATATGTCGGGCTAATGACGTTAAACCAAGCGCTTTATGGGAGGCAACCCATAGTTATCAGTGTGTTTTGATTTAGTATGCTTTGAGAGTCATGATTGTTAGTGTTGTATGATGTTTGTTTTATAATGTATCGATAAGTTCGATTGATGATCGGTAGATGTTTAGATTGTTAGTAGTTTGATCTTTGTGTGTCTTGAGGAGGTGATTCCTTAACTTCTTATTATAGTTTCATCTTAATTTGTTACTTCCTTTCTACAACTTTATTTTCATTAGGTAGAGTCGCGAACCTATTTGATGAATACCATATGGATGATCTTACACTATCTTTATAACTGTCATAGGTGCTTAATTATAAGAATTAGATGATACTTGAGATTGGTGTCCGGAAACTAATTTTTCATGGATAATCTTATCTTTGAGATTATAATCTATAATATCATTTGAAAGTACCTAATTTACTAGTGTAGTGATTCCATTAGAAATTGAAGGTAACATAGTGAGATTAGATGAGTTAAAGGATGAAATATCCTTATTTATCATTTGTGTTTGTATTTATTATATGTGTGTTTATATTTGTGTTACAACTTTATTTAGGTCTTGAAGAACATTTTATATTCCCTCGTCGATACTCGCTATGCTAGTTAGACTTTGGTTTAGTTAATTTCATTCTGACATGATTAGTTTAGATTTACTTTCTGCTGCATATTGTTTTGTCCTAATGAATACTTACAAATGATTTTGATAGACATTTGTGGTAGATAGAATTTCTAAATTGTTTTCTTCCTGCTTATATTTTTTGTGCTAAATGTTATATATGTTAAAAATTAAGTTTGGGGGTAGGAAGAAAAATAAAATTTTGATATGAAAATACTTCCTTTTAGTGTAATTTTATTACAAGTATATTTTAGGCTAGATTTACTTTCTCCTGCAGTCATTTTATCCTCATTATGCATGAATATGAATTTGATAGAATGTTGTAGTAGTAAGTATATTCAATCTTTATTTTTTCTTCCTGTTATATTTTATGAAATTAATTGCAAAATCTTTTACAATTTAAGTTTGGGGGGAATAAAAATATTAACTCTTATTTGTTCTCAATTGTTATATTTTCAAAAAAATTATTAACTTAACTTCTGGCAATTGTACCTCGCTTGAGATAACTAAAACTTTTATTTTAATTGAATATTATGGAAGGATTGGATGAAATGTTTTTAGTAATAAAAGTTAATTTTATAAGGGTAAGATATTTGGTAGGAAAGAATTTGATTATAGTTAACTATTTAAAGTAAAGAAAACTGTATTTTTGAAATATTAAGAAACTTAAAGTATTATGTGTTAAGAAGTGATTGTTACTTTATCATGAATAATAAAGCTCATACATAATTATAAAGTAAGGATATGTTTTAAGTTTGAACTTTAGAAAGAGGAGAGTGAAGTTCAAAATAATTACAGGCTCTCCAGATACAATAATCCTCATATAAAAAAAATAAAGAAAAAAAAGAGAGTAAAAAAAAGGGATTGAAATTGATCTTGAAAGAAAAAAAAAAGAAAAGAGAAAGAAAAATATTTATGAGGAGAAACTTGAGGAGATACCTAATCAAAAATTGGCTTCACTTGAGTCACTCTAAAGGGAGAACTTGATTTCATTTCTGAATTTATATTTAAAGTATTGGCCTACATTTTAATAAAGTTTACATGAACTCCTTTTTCACATAGTCTTTTAAGGCATTCTTAATGTAACAAATTATGGTTTATCTTAAAATAAATAGAAGACTAGAACCCTTAGACTTGATTGCTGAATATTCTTATACTTGTAGTGTTAACCCGAGTTACTAAATTTCTTTCTAAAAATCTAACCATTATATTCTTTTAAATGAAAAATTTTAGTGTCTTACAGGTGAAAATTACATTGCCTTGAGTTATATTTTTATGTAGTAAAAGTGTTACTTGAGGACAAGTAACAGTTAAGTTTGGGGGTATTTGACACGCTTAAAATATATATGCTTTTTGCTATATCATTTTACTTATTTTTTGATGATATTATACTTTAAAGGAAGGTATTTTGTATGTTTTTTAGTTTTAGGTACAAGAAATGGCGATTGGAGCAAAAGGAAATAAAAATGGTGCAATTTGGAGCAAAAACGAGCAAGAAATGAAATTACGCACCGACACCTTTCGATAAGTCTTTCGATGCTTAATCTCTTTTATACTTTTTGCATATTTTTGAATGAGATTACACTTTAAAGAAAGGTTGTTTTTATGTTTATTTTGTAGGGCTATCTCTTACGAACGCAACGCAAGCCGAAACGGGGCGAAACAGAGCTAAAACGGGGCCAAATGGAGCGAAACAGTGGAGCTGCTCAGAGCCATCTTGCCGACGGCGAGATCGATCTCGCCGACCGTGAGATTTTCCCGAGACCACCGAAAAGTGGCCGAAAAGCTCGCCGACAGCGAGCTCGAACCCGCCGACAGTGGCCCGGACGACCACGAACCGACTTTTGGCAGTTTTGGGCCAATATTCGACGTATTTGGACGCTTTTTCGAAGGGGTGCGTAAGGAAACTCTTGGGAATTCATCCAAACTCTTTAAAAATGGCGAATATACGTTAGAAAAAAGAGAGATTAAGAGAATATTAGAGAGAAAAAATTGGAGAAAAACTTAGAGGAATGTTTAGGATTCTTAGATTAAGAGTAGAAATGTAGATTTCTACCCTTTTGGAGAGATTGGAGAGGAGATTTTTGAGAGAATTTGTAAGGGATTGTACGAGCATTGCATGGATCGACGGGAGACTTTGTGGGAGAGATCTTCCTCTTTCTTTCAAAGGGAAAAAGCTAAGTATTGTTCTTCATTATCTTATGATTTTGTAAACATTTATGCAGTGGATTTGCTTTGTTTAAATGAAGTTTCCTTTGCATTTTCCTCACGTATCTCTCTTACTCTTTCTTCTTCTTTGGAAATAGTGGCATGAGATGATTATGCCATTGTTTTCAATTTACTTTTCTTTTCTAATGAGTAGAATTCATGCTTAGGATTTTGTGATGCATGTTAGAAGTTAATTTAGATATAAATGTGATGGTTTTTACTTGCACTTCATTTACAATGCAATTAAGGCCTGTTGTAATGTTAAAATTTGTTGTGAAAACATACGATCCGAGAGGGCTATGCTTTCTACAACTAAGTACGAACCACATTTAAATTCCATGAATGGTGAAGTTCATAGAAGTTGAATGCAAATAAATAGGGAAATAATATTAATCGGGCGCACAATTGGAGATTTTAGAGTGACGAGGCTAAAATCCTTAATTCGGTCCTATCGTTTGGGTGCTGAAGTGTAGTTGTTAGCCCTCAGGCGAGGGGAACGTGGGAGCTCCGAAGTGGCAGCTGGTATCCTCCCAGCCTAGCCGCAGATTTAGTAACCAAGCATAGAATTAGTCAATGTTCTTTATGCCTCGACCAAAGGGTAAAGAATAGGATTGCTCCTATTTGGCACATACAATATTAAATGCATCTCAATCCTATACATTATCTCTTTCATTACATAAGAATAGTAGTTTTTAATATCTCAAAATTCTTCAAACCAATTCATCCAAAAAGGTTTATCTTTAGAATTATTATTTGCATTTAGTTATAGTTACTATTACATTTAACACTTGCATTTATGAGTAGTTGCTAGATAAAACACAATTTTAATCGACATTCCAAACTAAGGACTATTAGTAGTAGACTATAATTTGATTAAAGACTTCTTACTTCACTTCCTCGTGGGATCGATACTGGGGTTTTTAAAGAAAACTCTACATTACTTGAAACGATACGTATACTTGCGTAGTACCCCTAGTGTGTAAAATATTTTTCAAATTTTATATCATTTAAGACTTTGCACACTAGCCGCTATTTATAAATCGGGTCAAGTTTTTGGCCATCTTTTGGAAGTTAATTTACTGCGTAATTGCGGGTCGGGTCACTTTCATTATCATAACTCTTAAATGGAGCATCAAGTGACAAGTCACTTTACTCATAGGATAATCAAACATCCTAGTTCACTGAGCAAGAGACAAAACTCAACTGAACTTTGAGATGATTAATTCACTAGTACAATAAAATTCATTTGGACTCAAAATAATCTCAGAAGTATTGAAAAGATGTTTAGGACTCATCCTAAGCACTTTCTCAATACGATGAGATTTTTAGAAAAACAACTGAACTTAATTGTTCTTTGATGAAGAAAATCATCCTTAACTAAACACAAGAACCTAGATGTCATAGGAATTGACTAGCTATAGGATTATGATTTTGGTAGACAACCAGAACCTTCCCTTAGCTTTACCTAGGTGTTTCTTACAAATATATAAATGCTCTAACATGTGTTTTAAATGTAGTTTGGAATGACGGGAAGACCCTCCAGGTACGCTTTTATTTTATTGCAATTTACTTGTCTGTACTGCACTTTACTTCTCTTGCATGTTAAACAAGAATGCCACCCTACATGAAAACTGAAACCTTTAGGGTAGCCACAAAACTGAAACCAAAACTAAATTAAAAGTCACAACAAGATAAAATTCACCTCCACAACATTCAAAATATAAAACAACTCAAGATTTAATCACAAACAGAACACAAAACTACAACTACAACTAAATTAAAATGTCTCATTGGATGATCGGGAATAACTCGGATGATGTAACCCACGTGTTGCTAACAGGATTTCCCACGGTCTAAATGAAAGTGTGGAACTCATTCAGTTGAGTTAGCAAATTCATCTGGACTAAGTGAATTCGATGAAAATAATGGTGTCAGGATGATGGAACCGTGGGATCTTAATCTGTTCTATTTAACCAACTTTAAGATTTTTTTTAATTAAAACATTAAAAATATTTAGACTTTAAGACTTTTCTAAACCAAAACACTTCTCTCATCTCCCGATTTTCACTTTCTAAAACTAAACTTCTGCAACAATAAGGAGCTTGGAGCATAGTGAGCAGCACGGCCATCGTCGTCAGCAAAATTGGAATCTACATCAACAAAACCTTTCTTAGTTTAAATAACCAAGCCATAGAATTTCAAGGTAGTTTGCCTAGTGAAACATAAATCCTCAACTTTTCGTTAGGCATTTGTATAATCATGTTATGCAAATTAAGTCCTAACCGGTTTTTGAATTCCGAGGTAGTCGTGCGGTATGACATAAACCCTCACATCTCAGAGGCTATTTATATGATTGTGTCAAATAAATATAAGTCCTAATTAATTAAAATTGGCATGATTGAAACATTAAATAATATTCTCAAATTCAAACCAAATAATAGGATAGTTTGTGAAGTTGCCAAGATTCTTCCTAGATCCTCAGCTTCTCCTACTTCTCTTCCTTTGGACTCCTAAAATAAATTGTTCCAAATTTGATCCATTCCCTTTTGAATTTCCAAAATCCAATTTGTTTGAAAACCTTAAACTTTGAAATTCTTGAGAGCAAAACCACTGATTATTATCGAGAGTTTTCTTAAATGATTTTCGTCATTTAAGATGTAATTAACTATAGGGGCTTGCCCTTATAGGGAATTTTAAGAACCCATGTAATATAAACCTTGCTTAATTCCTTTATATTAATCAGGGAAACTTGTCGGCTTATAAAATTGGTTCACAGACCAAACAGATGTCACAAATCTTCTAGTTTATTTAATCGAGCCCCATCATCAAGCTGTGTCTATTCTTCGGGATAGATACACAGTTTGTGATGCGGTGCTCGTTTATATAAATTATTTGGGATGTGAGATTATTTTGGTTTCATATCTTAAAATTTTTAAAACTAAAACTATTTTTAAAATCAAATACTACTTTTAAATTATATATATTTAAATTAAATTAAAAATAAAACTCGCCGACAATTTATGTAGGCTACCCCCTTTAGAAACACTCAACCTAAAAATATGCCGACAGCCGACTTCTGATTGAACTCAACTACAGGCTCCATAGATTCTGGTATCTTGGTTTTCAGTACAACGATGGTAACATCTCCGAACATAATGTCCGTTTGATCGAATCCTTGTCCAAAACGGATAACCGCGTCATCTGGCAGTTCATTCTTGTTGATTGCTAAGTGCATTCCAGTCGTGAAGGAAAAGATAAACTTTGGTGCAGACATCTTCCACAGAAAAGATTCGGAGTGTTAGCGTTATCCTACACTTCCCTTTTCATTGTAATAATCTTTAGGACAAAACAAAGAATATTCAAGGCAAAGTCCGAATAATTTTTTATTAATTTCAATTTTATTTTGTTTATTTTGTAAAACTTTTCGAATTGTGTTAAGTCTTATTTCGCTTGTAGTTAATAAAGGAATTCAAGGAATAGAAAATTGATAAAGATTTGGTTAAGAGTAGAATCAATCAAAATAAGAGAGAGAAAGCTACCAGGCCCTTATAATTCAAGAAAGGTAAACCTCGTAGGAATCTCAATTTGGTATATTGCTTCTAAACTAACACCTATTGGGGGTCTCACCTCGCTTTGGGAGGTGAAAAAGAGAATTCGGAACCTCTCTGCTTAAGGGTGTTTTAAGTAGTGGCTCCAGAATCAAAAGGAGTTGACTATACTTGCTCAAGACAGAAATGAACGAGGTATGCCAACGGAAAGAATGGTAGTTTGGTCTACTAGGGGCATGGATTTAATATCAATTTATGGAAGCCAAACCATCTGATCTAAATGGAGAGAAGAACGAAATCCCAAGCAGAGTCGCCATAAATTTGTTGGTACATTTCCTTATTTATGTTTAATTTAAGTCTATATATATAATTTTAAATAGTTTGGAAAATAATATTTGATTTTTAAAAATACGAGACAGAATCGATCCCATATCTTTCATATTTTAAATAACTGAACGCCGCACCAAAAACTATGCGTTTATCCCGAGGAAAAGACACATTGCTTAATAATGGGGCTCGATTAAGTAAACCAGTAAATTTATGACATTTGTTTGGTTTGTGAACCAATTTTATGTTGACCGACAAATTCCCCTATTTAATAAAAAAGAATTAAATAGGGTTTATATTACTCGGGTTCTAAAGCTCCCTATAAGGGCAAGCCCTTATAGTTAATTACATCTTAAATGACGGGAGTTACTTAAGAAAACTCTCGATAAAGATCAGTTGTTTTGCTTTCAAGAATTGCAAATTTTAGGATTCAAAAGATTGGATTTTGGAAATTCAAAAAGGGAATGGATCAAATTTGGAACAGTTCATTCAGGAATCCAAAGGAACAAAAGGTAGGGGATGCATGGATTTGAGGCAAGTCTCGGTGACTTCCCAACTATCCTATAGTTTGACTTTAATTTAGAGAGATATTATTTAATGTTTCAATCTTGCCAATTTTAATTATTTAGGACTTATATTTATATGACACAATCATACAAATGGCCTGGAAGATATGAGGGTTTATGTTGTAACGAATGACGACCTCGGAGTCCAAAAACGAGTTAAGGCTTAAATTGCATAATATGATTATGTAAATACCTAAAGGATGAAGTGAGGATTTATTTTGCGCTAGGAAAACTACCTCGAGATTCTATGGCTTGGTTGTTTATTTCTAACGAAAGTTAAGCTGACGAAGATTTGTTTTGTTGTTGAAGATGGTCGTGTTGCCCACCGAGCTTGCTCCGAGCTCCTTGTTGTTGCAGAGGGTTTAGTTTAAGAAGTGATAATCAAGAGATGAAAGAAGTGTCATGGTTCAGAGGTCAAGATTTCTAGTGTGTTAAATTCAATGTCTTTAAGTTTCATTAGGGGAAATATTAAAATTTATTAAGCGGAACCGGTTAAGATCCCCCGGTTCTATCATCTCGACACCACTATTTTCATCAGATTCACTTAGTCCAAATAAATTTGCTAAACTCAACTGAATGAGTTCCGTACTTTCATTTAGATCGTGGGAAATCTCGTTAGCAACATGTAGTTTACATCCTCCGAAGTATTCCCGATCATCCAACGAGACGTTTTAATTTAATTATGATTGCAATGTTATTTGTTTGTGATTAAATTTTGAGTTGTCTTATATTTTGAATGTTGTGGCGGTGAATTTTATCTTGTTTTGATTTTAGTTTTAATTTTAATTTCACTTTTGTGGCTATCCTAAAGGTTTTAGTTTTCATGAAGGGTGACATTATTGTTTATCATGCAAGATTATAAACAGGAAAGTATAGTACAGTGCAGGTGAGTAAATTGCAATAAAATAAAAGTGTACCTAGCAGGTTTTCTCTTCATTTTCAACTGCACTTAAAACGCATGTTAGGGCATTTAAATATTTGAAAGAAACACTTAAGTAAAGCTAAGGGAAGGTTCTGGTTGTCTACCAAATCCTAATCCTATCACTAGTGAATTCCTAAGGTGTGTTGGGGATAATTTTCTTCATCAAAGAATAATGAAATTCAATCGTTCTTCTAAAATATCCCATTGGATTGAGAAAGTGCTTAGGACGGGTCTTGAACATCTTTTCAATGCTTCTAGGATCTTTTTGAGTCTAAATGAATTTCATTATATGGATAAATTGATCGTCTGGGGTTTAGTTGAGTTTTGTTTCTTGCTCAGCGAACTTGGATGTTTGATTATCCTATGAGTGAGGTGACATTTCATTTAAAACTTCATTTTGGAATTATAAGGATGAAGGCCTTTAGGGGTAAATTAGTTCATTAAAGAACTTAACCATTCTTAATTGAAGTTGAATTAAAGATTTAAAATGATTTAATTTATCTATATAGTTTTAGTTGATTTTCAAATATATTAAAATATTTTAAATTGGAAAAAAGTGTTTAAACTATTTTAGTTCAATTAAATTAATTTTAATGCTTTAAATTGTTTTAATTTAATTATAATATTTCAGATTAATTCTAATAATTTAAATTGATATATTTTAATTATGATGTTTTTATTATAAATTATTTAAGATTAATCTCAATGTTTTAAATTTCTTTTAGTTTAATTTTAAATTATTTCAAACTAGTTTTAATATTTTAAATTGTTTTAATTTAACTATAAGATTTCAAAATTATCGTTTTTAATCATTAAGTCCAATCATCATATTTCAGTTTCATTAGTAAGAGTTAAGTGGTATTTGATCAATTTATTGGTTAGGGATTCAATTTAGAGAATTAGAGTCTTCCTATATCAAACCCTCTAACCTTAGTAACTCATGCTTTAATTAACTTCTCAAGCTTGATGATTTAATTAATTGAGATTTCTTCTTTAATCTTAAAGGTGATTAATGGGTTTCTATCCCTTAATTCTCTATGTTTCAATTATCCAAGAGGAAGATTAAGATCAAACATTTACCCTACCCCTTTGGTTAAGCCTAAATATTAGTTAAGGCTAATCTTCCTTAATTACACTTATGCCCTATTAAGCTTATTCATCTCATAATTCAATAAATTAAGCCCAAATGAATTTAAAATTTTTATGTCACTTCACTCGTACGTTAATTAAGACATCAGAGGAGAAAATGTGATTTTTCTATTTTTAATTTAATTTATATAATTATTTTAATGAAAAATAGGGGATTTCAATGAAAATTCAACAACATGACCAAGGTGAAACTTCTGTCCTTAAGAAAGTTATGGGAGGTTTCGACTAACCAAAAGACCACTTGGATCAATTTTGGTGATTTTTTGAATTTTAATATATTTATTATAATTATTTTAAGTATTGGAGTATTAATTAATTATAAAAAAAAGTGAAGGGGAAAGTTAGGTTTTATATTTTTCTTAAATCTCTCTAAGGTCAGAGAACCTAGAGAAATCAACTTGGTATTTTTCTGATTTTTCTTTGAATTATTATAATTATTTTAGTGAAATGCTTGACAAATCCATTTTTAAATATTATAAATTACCTTAAGCCTTTAAAATTTAATATCTTTACTTAGAGGCTTAGGAAAAATGTTTTGTTGGTTCTCAAGTTATTAGGAGGGTAAATATAACTTTTTGATGAACTTTCATATTTTTATGATTTTTTTTATTTTTAATTATTAAAATATTAAAAAAAGGATTAAAATGAATTTTTTATAAAAAAAAACCCAATTTTATTTTTTCAGGACTACTCTGATCTCAGAGAACTCCCACAATTGATTTGGTGAATTTTTTAGTTATATTTTGGGTTTTATGAATTTTTTAATTTTAAATATGATCATGTTTCTTAAGTAATTCATTTAGTGGGTTAAATTAACACCAATTGATTTGAATAAAACAAAATCGAGAATTCATGGAAGCTCGGTCCAAGAGGAGAGGCCTCGATTGGATGTGCTCGACATGTTTGTTGAAGTCCAAGAAGCCTACGGATTGAGCCTCTGGTCGTGGTAAGTTGCTTAGACCCAATTTCGACCAAGTCTAATTTGGACGTCTGACCGATAGCACAGATGGGTGGTATGGTGATGGGGCTTTCACTAGGGAACTTCTTTTCTTTGTGTGGGGATGGTGAGAGTGAAGTTAATTTGGTTTTGGTGGAGGTTTAAGAAGTGTCATGTTTCAGGCTCAAATTTAGACCTAGAATTTAGGCTCGGGCAAGGGGTATGAGGGCTGGAGAATGGTGGGGATCTTCTTCTCTTGGCTGGAATTAGGTCTGGGAGCAATTTTGGAGAGTTTCATGGAGAAAATTTCAGCACTCTAAATTTGGTCGTGGAGGAGACAATTTATAGAACTTGCCAGAGAGGGGAGCTTAGGGCCAGGCAATGAGTGCTCTGAGCCGCTTAGGGTAAGTGCTGAGCAAGGCAGCTGGGCAGTGAGGGGATTGCTCACTGTCATGGCTCAATTTTGAGTTTTAAGACCATGGATGGGCGCTATGGTGTGCCTATTCTGGTGGATCTGGAGGCTGCCAAGGACAAGGCAGGTGGCTGGTAGGCTAAGGAGGAGTGGGGGAGGAGCTTAGTGCATTTAATTTAAGCAGAGAGGTTACTTATGCAAGGGTTTAAACATGGGACTTAAGCTTAGCCAAAAGGCCAAACCCATTGGTCCAATGTGGTGGACCTTTGGTCCATGGCTCAAAGGCATAGGTTGGGTTGGGTCAGGTTAAACCAGTCCTAGGAGGCCTAGGCTTGGCTGACATGAAGTGGGTTTGGTCAAATTAGGCTTGGTTTGGTTCAATTTGAATCATGTGTCCAATTAGGTCACCTTGGGTTCAAGGTAGGTTAGCTTTGGTTTAGGTTGTGGTTGAGCCCAATTGATTGATTAAAATGGCTTAAATGATTGTCACAAAGCTTTTGGAAGAGGTTTGGGGTGATGGTGAATTGATTTGGGAGGTGAATTTGGTGGATTTGAGATTTTGGTCAAATTTGGTCATGTTGGGTTGAACTTGGGTTTGGGTTAGGCTAGAGCTTGGCTAGGGTTCAATTGATGGTTCAAATTGATGTAGGTAATTGTCATGAAGGGTTTTGAATGGAAATTGGGTGGAAACTTTAGGGTTAGGGGATTCAATTTGGGGAATTTAGGTCATGTGACAATTTTAGGGCAAATTTGGGGATTTTGGTTCAAAGGGATTTTGAATGAGATTTTGGTAAAATCTTTGGTCAAGTAAATGTTTTGTTTGGTGTAGGAATTTGTTATGAAGAATTTAGAACAATTTTGAAGAGAATTTGAGTTGAATTGGATTAGATTTGGGCATATTTGGGTTCATGGGTAATTTAGGGCAAATTTGGGTATTCTGGTTTGAATAGGACTTGGGCGAAATTTGAGTTTAAATTGAGGGCAAATTGATGTTGCATTTTGTTTATGGGGGGTGTTAGGAAGATTTTAGGACTGAAATTTGGGGGAATTGGTTGACATTGGGACAATTTAGGGGTTTTGGTTTATTTAGGTAAAATTGGGGATTTTGGATTTCAAGTGGAATTGGATTCAAATGTTGGTCAAATTGGGCTTGGATTTGGTTTAGATTGGTATTGGAGATGATGAATTGAAGCTTGGAATTGAAATTGGGCAAGATTGGGGTTAATGGGTAGGCATTGGGTTTAATTTGGGCACTTTTAGGTTAAATGAGTCAAATTGGGGATTTTGGTTAAATCGGGTTAAATTAATAAAATTGGTGTATGTGGTAGTTAAATAAAATGATATTGGGAATAGTTGGGAGATTTTGGAATTTTTTTGGAATTTTTAGAATTTTTGGAATTTTTGGAATTTTTAGCCAAAAGGGACATTTTGGTCATTATGGAGGTTTTGGTGAAAATTTGGGAAATTTGGTAAATTTGGGATTAATTGGTTAATTTTGGTTGTGGGGAACAATTTGGAATGGTGTTTGGAGGAATTTGGGTAATTTGGGGAATTTTGGGTAATTTGGTGGTTATAGGGGCAACTTAGGTAATTTTAGGTAAGTTTAGGGGCCTGGGGTAAGAAATCGAAATTTTGGAAAAATGAAGGTAGTTTTAAAGGGAGAAAAATGGGACCATTTGATGGAGTCAATATTGAGTAGAAGTGGTTTGGGATGGAATTAAGGTTTAGGAGCATGGGTCATGGACCTTAGCCAAGTCTAGCCACTTTTGGGACCAAGTCTGGCCAAATGGCAACCACTTTATGATCATTCACATATTGAACCTAGTCATCTTAATCAAAGACTAGTGGCTTTGGTTCAATCATTTGAGTTTCTTAAAAGGGTAGAAGGGGAAGAGTTTAAGGTTTGGGTCAATTGGCTTAGGGGTGGGGGTGTGTGTGTGTGTGCAGGAGAAGCCCAAGTCACTCAAGGTTACCCTAAATTATAGTAATGCACTCCTCACTAAGTGCAACAGTCTCATTATCTTAAAACTTTTGTTTTCCATTAAGAATATCTTGCATAAACTTCACATAACTTGGCATTGGTTCTAAGGCTTTAGCAAATGGAATATTAATTGTAATCCCTTTAATGATTTCCAAAAATTTTAAAATTTTTTATCTAACTTTTTTTGATGAAGTCTCTGAGTAAATGAAAGTTGTAGTGTTTTTTCTAAGTCAATTTTTAGTGGATAAATTGGTCACTCTAAACCTTTTGGAGCGACCTGTTTAGGTTCTTTAATTTCTTCTCTCTCTACTTCAATCTCTTTTTGAACTCTACCTTCCAATTCTCTTCCACTTCTAAGTTGAATAGCTTTTACTTACTCTTTACTCTGGTCTTTTGGATTTACTTCTGTATTACTAGGAAGTGTTCCTTGGGTTATATTACTTAAGGAACTTGCTATCTATCCCTATTTATTCTCGATATTTCTAATTGTAGCTCCTTGACTTTGTAGCTGATATCACATTTGTAACACCACTTCCTCTATCAACAACATTTTTTCCTTAAATTATGGATTATTATTAAAACTTGGAGGATAAATAGGTCTATAATTACTATTACCTTGGTTGTTACAGTTCTGCAATGGGTTTAATTGGGATTTCCCTCATTGTTAATTAATACCACCCAAATTATTATTCCAGTTAAAGTTAGGATGGGTTTTCTAACCTGGGTTATAATAGTTTAAATATGGGTTATTTGACTTATTATTTTTAGCATTTAAAGTTTCTATTAATGTTTAAGAATCTACAATTTGGACTAATGAATTCTCATCAATCATTCGAATTGGTTGAGAGAAATTCAATCCAAATTGGCTATCTTCCTTGAAATTGTAGCAACTTGATTTACTAATATTGATAAAGCATAAGATTTATGAATATTGACTACCTTTTTATGATGTACCCTATCAGAAGGCCATTGAAAATAATTAGTCATTTCTTCAATTAAAGCATAAGCATCATGAAATGGTTTTGACATTAATGAACCACCAAGAGTGGCATCGATAATAGATCTAAGAGATCTAACTAATCCATTATAAGAAGTTTGAATAATTAACAAATCTAGCACAACATGGTGTGGACACTTTCTTAGGAGTTCTTTAAATCTTTACCAAACTTCATAAATAGATTCCCCTTCAAACTGACAAAAAGTTGTAATATCAATTCTAAGCTTCGCAGTTTTTTGAAGATGGAAGATATTTAGCAAGGGATTTCTGCACTAAATCAACACAAGTTTTGATAGATCGAGTTGCTAATGAATTCAATAACAACTTAGCATTATCCCTAAGTGAGAATGGAAAAAACCTAAGTCTAATAACATCATCTGAAATACCATCTTATTTAAATGTAGCACACAATTCTATAAAATTGGTAAGATGTAAATTTGGATCTTTAGTTGATGCTCCCCCAAACTGATTATTTGATACTATTTGGATAATAGCAGATTTATGTTCAAATGAATTAGCAACTACAACAAGATTTTGAATACTACCATGAATTTCATCCATTGTATGGTTTGCATAATCTCTTAAAGGTTTAAATTCTTGATGAATTTCAGCACTCGTATTGTTTTGGTTTGTCATTTCTTGAAATTCTTGAATTTTTTCTGTATTTTTAATTTTTAAAATTATTCTAATAGTTCTTTCTATTTCAGAATCGTAGGGCACTAATCCTTCACAACCTGAACAACGCATAAACTATTAGAAAACAACAATGAAAATAAATAAAAACCACACATAAACTTATAAAAAAAACAACACTATAATATTCTTATAACAAATCTAAAATTTAAATCTGACTTTATAAAAATAGAAATTTGTATTTCTACTAATTTCTTAAAAATTTTAATAAATTTTCTTTTTGATTCTCTGACAACAACACCTGCAACTTGGTCCTGATCTATCGCATTATGATTTATATATATGATATAATTTTCTATTTTTCTGTAATAAAATTTCTTTCTTTACAACAATGCCAAAAACTTATACGCAAGTATAGATATCTTTCTCAATTAATATAGGACTTTCTATTAAGCCTCGAAATATTGAACCCACAGGGAATCTTATAAATTTTTAATAAGGAATTAGATAAAAAAATCTACTTAGACAAGGATACTTGCCTAAACTATAGATATTATCGTAGGATTAAAATTTTGATTCTTTTTAGTAAACTTTTATATTTTGAAATAAAGTAAACAATTAACTAACTTTAATGAGATTTTTGTAAGGTAAAAGAAGTATAAATGAAAATATCTTTTTCTTTATCATGAATAAGTAATAAGTATAGGAGTTCTTTTGTGGAAGTAATCAAAATTTTTTGTGCCAAATAGAAGCAATATTATTTTTTACCCTTACGAGAGATACTATAAAGAAAATTAGCTAGTTTAAAATTTGAAAAGTTTTGAAACGGGTTAGGTAGAGAAGATACTAGCTCTCACTCTAGAGTTCCCTCTTTTCCCTCCACCTGGGGGCTAACATCTTGTATCAAAACCTAAAATGATAAACCAAATAGGGTGCTTTAGTTTGTCACCCTAAAGTCTTCTAATTCTATATCCTTTAAAATATATTTCTCTATTTATTTGCACTCAATTATATGAATTGCATTCTCATCCATACAATCTCATGTGATTTTTACTATTAGTTGATTGATACAATACTATCATGGATCTTATATGTTCTCACAACAAATGTTAACATCTTAATTGGCCAAATCAAGAAGTAAATGAATTATAAGGATTAAATCATCACAAATTTTTCTAGCATTAAAGATCATATTTCCACAACTTCCATCCAACACTTAATTACTTTTCATTTTAAGGAAAAAGATAAAGATAGCCACTCAGAATTATGGAGAAAACCCTACAACAATTAAATGTAAAATTAGAAACCATGTAGAAACACAAGAAGTCAAAATTAAAACCAGAAGTAGTACAAATAATAAAAATTGTCTCAAATTCCTCTTCACCAAACTCTTGAAGTTCTTTTGAATCTCTTCCTTTCTCTTACAAGACTCCCTAGGAGTGGTCACCTAAAACTCTCTCTAATTCACTAACAAACAATGGATTCTTACTTAGAACTCTCCACCCACCATTCCCTTCACTAGGAATGAGGTAAGTGTAAATAAAACCTTAGTAAAAATCCTAAAACTCTTTACATTAAAAAACCCTAAATCTACTTTCTAATCTCCTCATTTCCATCTCTCCAAGTACTTATTTTTGTAGTTTTCTCGAAAGGTGTCTTAGTGTCTCTTCAAAATGTATCCACATTCAATGAATCTTCCAAAAGATGCTTCCTTTCAAGAGCCATTTAAATTTATTTACACGCCTATTATCAGTTACCCAAGTTTCTACCAATGGTTGCATCAAACACCCCTTCGAAATTCACCATAACTTCTTTAAATTTCCATAGTAACTCTCTGCGCTTAAGCATGGGGCCTTCGGCGCTTAGGCGTCCATTCTCTATCTACTGCGCTTAGGCGCCCAAGTTCATTTTCACCCCTTCTTCATTTTTGCTCTAAATTTGATCATTTTTTACTCCTTTTGCCATATATTATTCATTTAATTGTATGTGAAAGAAAAACACACAAACACTTTCCATTAAAGTGCAGTATTCTTAAAAATAGGAATAAAAATGTGTACATAAATGTTATACATTATAGGTATATCAAGTTATTGCAATACAGGAGGGAATGAAGTGTTGTTGTTCTGCTAGTTCGTTTGTAACCTTTCATGGATCGAGTTTGATTGGTATGTGATCCCCGAATATTTATGCTTACATTTTACACTTTATATTTCTTCTCAATGATAATATCTCTTTCTTTATAATGGCACCAAAAACTTGATTCCAAATCAAATAAGAGATCAACTTTAATTATTTTTAATATGGGATTCTATGCAAGTATACGTATCATTTATCAAATAATATAGAACTTTCTGATTAAGCCTCAAGATATCGAACCCGTAGAGAAATGTCTGAAAATTTAAGGAAATCAAAAAAATAGCTTTTACTTTCCAAAATGATTTTTGCAAGTTATGTTTTATAATTAAAAAGTTTAAATTCTTTTTGCTAATTTATTAGAAAAAGTAAAGTAAGCAACTAAAATTAACAAGACTTTTAAATGATTTGAAAGCAAATGAGAATAAAATATATTTTTCCTCATTCAATGAATCAATAATAATTATGGAATTTCATTATGGAAGTATCTAAATGTGTTTTGCCAAATAAAAGCAGTTATATTCTTTACCATTACTTGGTTCTATAAAGAACATAGATTAATTTAAATTTTTGAAATCTTGTAGATGGGCTAGGCAAGGAAGATACTAGCTCTCACTCTAGAGTTCCATCTTTTCCCTCCACCTGGGGGCTAACATCTCATAACAAAACTTAAAACATCAAATAAAGTTGGAGGCTTTAGCCTGTCACTCTAAAGTTCTCCAATTCTACACCCGTTCAAAAGTATATCTCCCATTTTATTTGCACTAAATTATATAGACTACAATTCTCACTCATACAATTTCATGTGATTCACTCATATGTTGATTGAGACAATACTGCATTAGTTCTTACATGTTCTCACAACAAACTTTAACTTCTTAATTGGCCAAATCAAGAGGTAAATGAAGTGCAAGGTAGTGAAATCATCACAACTTCTTCTAATATTAAACATATATTCTTCATACAACCTCCTTCCATAATTTAATTACTTCATCATTTGAGAGGAAAAAGATAAAGAAAACTACTCAAAACTCATGGAGCACAATTTGATTTGAAAGTAGAAATCATAGTGAAAACATAACAAGTCTTACTTTAAAACCAAATGTAAAAACAAAGATAAAAACTTATCTGAAAGTCCTCTCATTAAGACTGGAAGTTCCTCTAAAACTTTTTCTTTCCACTAGATAACTCCTTAGGGGTTGATGGCCAACTCTAAGGATTCACTCTCTTAAATTCTAATACAAACTATGATAAAGTAAAGTGGAAAAGTAAAGAAAATATTGCAAGAAGAAAACCTCTTTCTTCCTCTTTTTCCTTCATCCTCTTCAACCTTTCTCCAACTTCTCCCGCCAAATCTTCCTTTCAAAACTCTTCTCTTTTTCTAATCTCTAAGTCTTCATTTCAATAATTCTTCAAAGGGTGCTTTGGTGTCTCTACAAATCATGTATAGATTTAATGTATCTACCCAATGATGCATCTCTTCATTCAAATTTACTACCCAAAAGAACTTAAGGAAGTTTAAACTAAAAGTTGCTTCAAACACCCCTTGGAAAAGGAGCCAAATTTGATTTAATTCGTCATTTTTAACTGTGGCACCTATGCGCCAGCTATCGGCGCTTAGGCGCTAGAGGCTAATTTTGCACACCATCATTTTACTCCAAATTTGATCTTTTTTTGCTCCTTTCATCACAATCACTCATTTTAATCATACCTGCAAGAAAAGAATAAAAATACCTTCCATTAAAGAGTAATATCATCAAAAATATGTATAAAAATATGCATAAAAATACTATATATTTTAGGTGTATCCGTATGCATAGTTGCCCAACGGATCTGTTAAGACTTTTGTGGAATTAGAAAACATGTTCATGAAGAGATTTGCCGAAGCACAACACCATGTCACTATAGGAGATCTCATAGTGGAACGATAGAAGCCTAACGAGACCTTGGTGGATTACATTTTAAGATGGAGGAACCTTAACTTGAATTGCGAGCCTCAACAGTAGAGCAGATTGAGTTACAACTCAAGAGTATCTACAGTCTAGTGGCTTTCATGTTCAAGGGTCTCATTATTAAATCCTTTGAGAAGCTACTCATTAAGGCCAACAGCTTATAAGAAGAAGTCAAACCTATGAAGCCTTTAGAAAATATAGAAAAGCTTAGATCAACTAATTCATATGAAAAGAAGTCTTGTGTAGTGTCAACGGTCGACAAAGGAAAAGCAGCCAATGAGGTACAGTCAGCCTCCATCACAATTTACTCAGCCTCAGCAGTACGGCCATTCTTATCCACAGTAGTACAATCAGTCGGTTAGCAATCTTTCCAGCAGAGGATGTACAGAACAGATGGGAGATAAGGTTCAACATTCTCAGAAGGGTTGAACAGAGTATACTCCTTCAAAGATGACACTGTAGCAATGATGTTCTAAAATTTACTAAAGAAGCCAGAGTTCAGCTTTCCCGGACCAAAGAAATTAGAGGAAGTCAAGCTGAAGGATCAGCCTAGCTACTGTCCTACCACAGCCTACTCTGACACACTATAGAGGGATGTTTTGTCTTCAAGGATTGGCTCGAGAAGAACCATAAAGATGAAAATATAACAATATTGAAAGAATATTTAAAAGAACTTTCAAATGGTTCTATAAATATGATTTCTGGCCGAGCCGATCTCCGTGATAAATTCATATGCCGACAAAGATGGATGGAGCATAGTCAGACGAAATCCTCCAAGAAGAAACTGGATCGGATACAGACCACTTTAGAGTAAGTTGCTGCTCAAATTCTGCTACTTGCTAAGCAAAATATGGAGATTACACCAGAGAAGATGCCACAACAAAAAATAAAGAAGAAGGAAATTGCGAACGAGATGAAGGTTGATAGCTTGAAGGATAGGATAGGGGCTAACCCCATTAGATTTGTTGTCTCAAATTTTGGGGAGAAATCCTTCAAACTGCTTACTTTATATAATTTCCTCTACGCCTCTCCGGGTCTCATAATTATAAGAGTGAAAATTTTAGCTACATTTTGAGTGTCTCTAGTAATGACGTAACTGATCACAACCCATCTAACCCTAATTTTGATTCCCAAAATGATCCCCAAATCATATTAAACTTTGACGAGAACATTCATAGAGGTAAAGAAGATATTGACAATGTCGGCTAAGATAGTTCAAGAAACGAGGAGCCCATCCTCAAGTACAAAGGAACACCGATCGCCATAGACCTGGACTGTTCGGATTTTGAATCAACACTAAAAGAGTCAGCTACTACAGTAAAAGAAGAAGAGATAATAGAGGTGAATCTAAGGAGTATGAAGTTATTACCCCCAAGAATAGCTCCAATTAAAAAGAGAAAACAAGTAGTTTTTTGAGAAGAGCCGCCTCCGCCAATAGAAGACAAAAATATTCAAGAAGAAACCAGATGTTCAAATAAAGTGGATTACAATTTACTAGCTCATCTCAGGAAGTTGCCAGACAAACTAAGCATCTACAACGCTCTGATCCTATCAAAGGAGATGAGAGAAAATCTAGTCAAGGCTCTACTTGATTCGGACACTTGCTTAGCGCAGTTGGCTAGCACATCCTCGGATGGAGTTTGTACTTTAAAGGAACAACCTTGGGTAACCTTCACTAACAAAGACTTACAACTTGGTACTGCCGAACATAGCAGAGCGCTCTACATGTCCATCCACATTGTAGATTTGTACTTTCTAGACTTTTGGTAAATCCGAGAGCTTCACTCAATATAATGAGTCTACGGATGTTAGCATACTTGGACATCGATGCACAAGATCTCACTTTAGATAAGATGATGTTATGAGGATTCAATCAAATGGGACAAAAAGCGCTTGGATTGATTACACTGTTAATGACAGTTGGAGATCTAGTAACAACCAGAAGAATCCATGTCATTGGCGCGTAAACATCGTTGAACACTCTACTTGGTTGACCGTGGCTTCACGATTATAATATGATCCCGTCTTCACTACATCAATCCTTCAAGTATTATAAGGATGGACAAGAACACTGCATCAAGGGAGAACTACAAACATTCTAAATACTTGAAGTAAGTATTTGCAAAGAAGCCGCCTACTATGCTCCCTCGTAGAAGACCATATTTTCTAGAGAAGGTGTCTCAAATAAGATTGAAGATTCAAAATGACTATAAGAACCAGACCATTCAGCTCTGTTTCAACAATCCCCCACCCCACTACTCCTTTGCAGTGAGTTGGTGGAGATTCTTTTAGCCTATGCATCTAAGATAAGTCCGGGAATGCGGGCGAGGAAGAATTAATAAGATAGTTGAACAGGTGAAGCTAATGATTAGCATAGACATAGAAGGAAGCTCTGAGAAAGACAAGTCTGATGGAGATACAATGGCTGTAAATCAAAAGAAACCTTAGCCTTAGAAGATACAGGAAAAAGTGATTATGAGTCAATGTACGATTAAATTAACCATTACGTGCAAGCCATGACCCTAACTCTGGTCCATCCTCAAAAGATTGAGAGTATAGAGGTCAAAGAAGTCAGTAATGGCAATTTCAAAAAGGTCAAGTTTTACCATGCTTCTCCTTCTACTTCTGAAACTTGTATAAATCTTGAAGAGGATGATTCTAATGAATTAATGAAATTACCATTTGTTACTTTTCTCCAAGCATACAAAAATTAATTCAACAAGTTTATATGCAAAAACAAATATCAAAGAACAAGTTGCATATTTTTGAAAAATTATGGAATACTAAAGGACGAAATCTCAAATCGAAAGGTCTTGAATTTGGTACGATAAGATCGGTCGATGACTCGAGATTTTTATGGTTGTTACTAGCTAGTTAGAAGAGCAATGCTTCGATGTCAAAAATAATTATGAAGATCAGCTAATAGACAATGATCCACTAGAATTTAAGGAAGAAATTAAGTCAACAGTCGATGAATTTATGGAAATCAATCTCGGGACTGAGGAGCAGCCCTGACCAACTTTTATAAGTTCTCTACTCACCAAAGAGGAATCTATAGATTTGATCAAGTTATTTTTAGAATTCAAAGACTGATTTACTTAGAGATACGATAAAATTCTAGAGTTGTCGCCAGAAGTTGCAATTCACCGACTTGGATTGGATTAAAATATAACCCCAGTGAAGCAAGCTCCCAGAAGAATGCACCTTGATATAAAGCAACAAGTCAGCTAAGGTGAAGAAATTAATAGACGCTAACTTTATATGAGTAGAGCAATACCCCACGTGGTTAGCTAACATTGTTCCAGTAAAGAAGAAGAATGGACATATACAAGTGTGTGTTGACTTTAATGACTTAAACAAAGCATGTCTAAATGTTGAGATTTTGTTGCCAATACCAGAATTGATTATGGACATCGCTTTGTGACACGAGAATTTCTCCTTCATGGATGGATCATCAAGGTACAATCAAATCAAAATGGCCCTAGAAGATGCAACACTTACAGTATTTTACACAGTGATGTCGTTTGGAATAAAGAACACTGGAGCTACCTACCAATGAGAAATGACAAGGATCTTCAATGAACTCATTCACAACCAAGTGGAATGCTACATGGATGACTTGGTCATCAAGATTCAAGTAAATAAAAACCATTTATATGATTTGAGGGTTGTGTTTGAACGTTTACGGGAAGTTAATCTCAAGATATATCCCTTAAAGTGCGCTTTCGGTATTACCTCCGACCAATTTCTATGATTCGTTGTCCATCATCAACGAATCAAAATCGACCCAAAAAAGATTAAAGTTATCTTAGAAATGCTTCCTCCCATAGCCTTGAAACAAGTACATTCTTTTCATGGTAAATTGGCGTACGTAAGATGATTTATATCTAATCTACCATAAAGAAGTCTACCTTTTTGAATTTACTCTAAAAGAATGCCAAATTCTACTGGAGAGAGCCGTGTCAACAGGCTTTTAAAGATTTTAAGTGGTATCTAATGACACCTCCTATTTTAGAAACCCCTATCTTGAGTTAATCGTTGATACTTTATACTGCAGCCTTAGACAAATCCCTCGAAGCCCTTCTAGCCCAATTCAATGAAGAGAGTAAGGAAATCACACTCTCTTACTTGAGTCAACATCTAATACCAGCATAGGTGAATTATCTTCCTATTAAGAAACATTGTTTAGCTTTAATTTTTGTCGCTCAAAAGCTTAGACAATATATGTTATCTCATAAGGTCAAACTGATTTCAAAATTTAATCTGTTGCAATATTTGATGACCCAACAAACACTTTCCAGACGTCTAGCAAGGTGGTTGATGATTTTATTGCAATTTGATATAAATTTTGTGCCCCTTTGTGCTATGAGAGGGTAGATTTTAGTAGACTTCCTCGCAGCGCACCCACTACCAGCTCGGTCCCTCTCGACGATGACTTGCTAGACGAACAGATAATACAAGTGGAGAACCTCAATGCTCAACATTGGGCGATATACTTTGATGGATCTTCATCAGCCATAAAAGTTAAAGACTTACAGACAGTGATACCCGACAAAACAGGAATCAGTCTAATCTTTGTTACCCTAAATCAGGGAATGTTAAGATTTTCCTACCACTTATCAGAGCTAATCACAAACAACAAAGCAGAGTACGAAGCACTGATAACGGGATTAGAGTTGGCAATATTAATGGAAATAATATACATCACCGTCCTGTACTTATTACTTATTGATGATATGGAACAAGATATTTTCATTTATACTTCTTTAATCTTACAAAAATCTCGTTATAGTTAGATAATTGCTCACTTTATTTCATAATATAAGATAGTACCAAAAAGAATCATATTTCTAAGTTTTATGTTATATGAAACTATTTAAGTAAGTGACTTTTTCTAACTAGATTTTCTGATCTAATTCTTTATTATTTTTAAATATCCGGAAAGAAGTTTTCCCATGGGATCGATATTTCAGGGATTAATCAGAATGTCCAATATTACTTGATAACGATGCATATACTTATGTAGAATCCCTTAAAATAAATATAATTATAAATCATATTACCACAAGTATAAATATAAGAAACCAGGGATCAGAGAGCGATATTTCTTTTGGAAGGGAAATGCAGATTATTGGATCTGGAGAGATCAGAGGCTCAATGGGGATCCCGCTATTAGTCGGATCAGCTCTGTTATTGAAGGGGAATGGAGCATATTTGCCCAAGCATTGCGTACCTGGTATCACAAGACGTAGAGTTTCAGCCACATTTTGCAGGATAAATGAAGAAAAATCACCATATGAATACGAGCTAGACCCAAACTTGGAGAGTCTTCGGCCACTGGAGCCGTGAGATAGTTGCACCTCTAAGTGTATGCGAGTGTACTTTCATCCCGGAGTGAAGCTTAGGAGGTTAGCTCGATCACAGGGAAACCTTGCAAGACAGGTGATTGTTATCTTTTTGTACTGTGTCAGGACAGACAGTATATCATGTTTTTCGGTTTCCACTCAGATATACTTCCGATATCTTTAAATGCTTGTCAGCTTGGTTGTTCCAGTTCCCCAATGGATTTACTTAGTTATTCCCCCATTATTGATTACTACCACCCTGATTATTGTTATTCCATTTAAAGTTTGGATGGTTTTTCAAACCTGGGTTAAAATAATGGGAATATGGGTTATTAGGCTTACTTATAGCATTCAAAGTTTCTGGTAAAGTTCGAGCATCAACCATTTAGCCTAATGTATTTTCTTCAATCATGAAAATTGGCTGAGAAAAATTCATTCCAAATTGGTCTATTTTTCCTGAAATTGCAGTAACTTGATTTGCTAGCATTGCAAAAGCATCATTATCATGAATATTGGCAACCTTTTTACGATTTAATCTTTCAGAAGGCCATTGAAAATGGTTAGTAGTCATTTCTTCAATTAAAGCATAAGCATCAGAAAATTATTTAGACATTAATGAACCACCAACAACGGCATCGATAATAGATCTAAGAGATCCAACTAATACATTATAAAAAGTCTGAATTATTAGCCAATCTTATATTGAAGGGTGTGTACACTTTCCTAAGATATCTTTAAATTGTTCTCATGCTTCATATATATATTCACCATCAAACTGACAAAAAGATGTGATATCATTTCTAAGCTTCGCAGTCTTTGATGGTGGAAACTATTTAGCAAGGAATTTTTGTGCTAAATCACTCCAAGTTCTGGTAGATCCAGGAACATGAACTTAACCATATCTTAGCCTTATCCCTTAGTTAAAAAGGAAAAATTTTAAGTCTAATAGCATCATCAGAAACACCATTATATTTAAAAGTAGCACATAATTCTAGAAAATTAGCAAGATGTAAATTAGGATCTTCAGTTAGTGCTCCCCCAAACTGATTATTAGATATCATTTGGATAATAGCAAGTTTAAGTTCAAATGAATTAGCAACAACAGCAGGGTGTTGAATACTACAATGAAGTTCATCCACTATAGGTTTAGAATAATCCCTTAAAGGTCTGAATTCCTGATGGATGTTAACATTTTAATTTTCTTAATTCACCATTTCTTGAATATTTTTATCTTTTTCAGTATTTTTAATTTTTTTTTATTTTTCTGATAGTTCTCTCTAATTCAGAATCATAAGGCACGAGTTCTTCAAAACTTGAACCACGCATACATAAAAATAAAATAAGATAAAGTAAAACACACTAACAAAAACAAAGAAAAGTAAAAGTTTTAATTTTTCTTAATCTTCTTTATATGAAATTGTAATTAATCTCCCCGACAACGGTGCTAAAAACAAGAACCTCGAATATTTATGCTTACATTTTTCACTTTATATTTCTTTTCAATGATAATATCTCTTTCTTTGCAACGCCGCCAAAAACTTGATTCTGAAGCAAATAAGAAATATATTTTAATTATTTTATAATATGGGATTCTACGCAACTATATGTATCGTTTATCAAGTAATATAGGACTTACTAACTATGCCTCGAGATATCAAACCCAGAGGGAAATGTCTAAAAATATAAAAAATAAGAAAATTAACTTTGTACTTTTAAAATTGATTTTGTAAAGTATGTTTTAAAATAGATAATTTGAAAATTGTTTTTGATGTTTTTTTAATAAAAGGTAAGCAAGCAACTAAAATTAACATGTCTACTAAATGATATGAAGCAATGAGAATAAAATATCTTTTTTCCTCTTTCAATGAATCAGTAATAATTATGGAATTTCATTGTGGAAGTATTTAAATGTGTTGTGCAAAATAGGAGCAATTATATTTTTTACCCTTACTTGGTTCTATAAAAAAAATTGGTTAATTTGAAGCTTTGAAATTTTGTAGAAGGGTTGGGCAGGGAAGATACCAGCTCTCACTCTAAAGTTTCATCTATTCTCTCCACCTGGGGGCTAACATCTCATAACAAAATTTTTCACCTTAAACCAAATTAGGAGGCTTAAGCATGTCACTCTAAAGTCCTCTAATTTTACTCCCCAATAAAAACATATATTCCTATTTATTTGCATTCAATTATGTGGACTATAATTCTCATTCATACAATTGCATGTGATTCTTTAAAATTGTTGATTGAGATAATACCGCATTGGTTATTACATAATCTCACAATAAATTTTAACATCTTAATTGGCCAAATCAAGAAGTAAATTAAGTGCAAGGAAGTAAATCATCACAACTTCTTCCAACATTAAACATATATACTTCACACAACTTCCTTCCATAATTTAATTACTTCATCATTTAAAAGGAAAAAGATAAAGAAAACTACTCAGAATTCATTGAGAAAACACAAACACAACTTGATTTGAAAGTAGAAATCATAGTGAAAACACAACAAGTTTTACTTAAAAACTAAATGTAAAATTAAAAATAAACACTTATCTGAAAATCCTCTCCACAATACTCTAGAAGTTCCTCTGAAATTTTGCTTTCCACTAAAATACTCCACAGAGGTTGGTGCCCAACTCTGTTGACTCCAACTCTAACTTTAGACTCCAATACCAACTAGGTAAATGGATGAAAGAAAATTGGAGAGAAGAAGGCTTCACACCAACCCCTTTCTCCTTTAAAACTTTCTTAAACTAAAAAGACTTAACTAACTGACTCTAAACAGTAAAAAGAAGACTCTAAAAAAACTAAGAAGGACTTTATTCTAATTATAAGACTTTATTCTTATAATTCATCAAAAGGTGTTTTGGTGTCTCTTCAAAATATGTCCAGATTCAATGTATCCACCAAAGAATGCATCTCTTCATTCAAATTTGTCACCCAAAGTAAGTTAAGGAAATTACCAACAAAAGTTGCTTTAAAAATCCATTGAAAATGGCACCAAATTTGATTTAATTCATATTTTTAAACTGTCACGCTTATGCGCCAACCATCCAGTGCTTAGCCGCCACAGGTCAAATTTTCACATAACTCATTTTTGCTCCAAATTTGATCCTCTTTTGTTCCTTTTTATCATAATCAGTCATTTTAATCATACCTGCAAGAAAAACATAAAAATATCTTTCATTAAAGTGCAATATCATCAAAAATAGGTATGAAAATATGCATAAAATTACTATATATTTTAGGTGTATCAGTAGCCCAACTTTAAAATTTGCTAAGATATCTAACAATGTATTTGCAAAGAGTTTTCAGAATAATTTATAATAAAATTCACCAACTAAACTATCGAATATACCCCCTCAATTAGATCGTAAGTCACATTAATGGGTTAGTCCGCCTTTAAAAACATAAATCCTCTATTTAAAATTCTTTTATCGTTAAGTTTGTATTCATATTATTAACACCTCTCAAAAATACCCTTAACCATTTTATGGGATTTATGCATGACAAATAATCCCAATAAATAAAATTTCTGCATTAAGCTTTTCTAAACTCTCAACGCTGCAAGTCTTTCCAAAAAAGTTTTCTTTGATAGATATAACACATTCTTAGCCTTCCAAATCCACCAAATAACAATCCTAATTAATTCCCACGGCATCAACTAAAAGTCTATTTGAACTGAGCTTTTGTACATTAAAAGCTTGATTTACTCACCCCACATTAGCTACCTAATTAAAATTTCAATCAAAATCCAAACTTCAAGGTCAAACCATAAGCCATAGTTTTTCTAAATGAAACAGACCTATTGTAATTAAATCCACACATTTCATACATTTGTTTAGATTTTTCCCAAGTTTTATTTTGAAACCTTTGCTATGATCAACCCAAAAATCAATGAAATAAACTTCATTCCATTCCATGACAAATAGAAACTAATAATTTTAATTTTCATCTTAACCAAAGGCTTCCTGCTTACGACAGATCATATAAAATCATTTTTTACACAATTTTAATATCTTATGAGCTGGAGACAACATATAAAGAGGTAAAGTCGATGAATAAACTTATAAAGAGATCTCCTAAAGGTTAATGTGAAAATTATTAATTTATTGTGTTAAATTTATTTTCTTTTATTTAAAGTTATTTATCTTTCAAATAAATATTTCATTATTTCATAAAGGCCTAAAATATTCTAATAATTGAAACAAATAACTAAAAGATAAATTGATCGTTTTATGGTTTCCATTCTTTCTTTTTTTAAATTGCATAAAAAGAAGAATAAATGGATCTAATATTTGAAATTAACTAGTTATAAGTTAAATGAAAGGTAAATGAATGTCTATAGAAGTCACCCATTTATATTTCTTATTATGGATGTTATTTTCCTTATGAATGTTAATTTATAAGAAAGTAATAAAGATTATACATTTAATGTAAAAAATGATAAAGATCATACTTTTATGGTACAAAATGTTAAAAATTGTACATTTATGATACAATGATAAATGAAATGATAAACATTACACCTTTATTACCACAAAACTTTGATGGTGCTCCTCAATTGACTTCTTATTGGAAAAAAAAATGTTTAAAATAACGAAAACATAATTGACTAAAATGATTTGATAAAGGTTTTAAAATGAAAAATGTTAAATTTATTTTATATATTGATCAACATATTCCTTTAAGCATTCATATTAGGTATTTGTATATAATTTTGTACATAATAAAAATAATATTTATTCACTAAATTATTATAAACTTATTAATTCTTATTTAGGAAAAATTTTACTAGACTTATATGATTGATATAATAGAATTTATTTACAGAAGGAGAGGGTCGGGTGAAAATAGATAGTAGTTTATTTGCTTTATATGTTTTGTCACTTTTATTATATAACTTGTACTATTGTAAAAGTCGGATGATTTTATGTTTATTCTTAGAGAATGCTGACTAATGTATATAGATTAATTTCTCTATTCTAGTTGAATATTATTATGGACTAATATTAAGGTTTCAAAATTTTTACTTTCATCATTCAATCGCGTGTTCTTGACATCGTTAACTCTAAATTCTTGCATCGAATCACGACAATACTAATGTGAGGCCTACTATTAGAACCCAATCTTAAAGAATTGTTTCACATTCAAATGGTTCAATAACCAGGAGCAAAGTCAGATGTAAAGCATAAATATTAATTTGAAGACATTTTTCTTTCAAGTCATTAGTATTTATATTTATTCTATATTATAAAGTATATTGTTAGTGTTTTTTTGTTTTTTTCTTTTCATTGTGATTTTGTGACTTTATCACACATAATTGTAGACCATAAATTAACATAATTAGGTAGATGTCAAAATCAACAACGAAGGGCGGTCAAGCAAGGAAATAAAAGTTGCATTGTATTTACTAACTCAAAGAGTCATTCTAGCTTCTCCTTTCTTTCAGTATTTAATACTTGTAGTATGTGCCTTTTGAAAGAAATATTGTCTAAGATTTTTAATTTATGAAGTAAAAGGCAGATAATATTTTGTGCAAAATAAGAGTTACTGTAAAGTGATTGAAGGAAGCTTAGTGGTCGGCTTTAAGAAGAGATTGGGTGAACACTAGTAATCCTTGCTTTAGTGGGTAAAAATCTTTATGTTCATCTTGTAAATTTTTATGTTGTGTTTATCAATTCATATTTTTGTTATGTTTTCAAACAGAAGCCCAAAATTTTGTTTCCTTGATTCCCATTCTAAAGCTTACTTACAGGGTTAGTCAATTAGCTGAAATTTTGGAGTAATTAAAAACCTCATTCAATTGAATGTATAATTTAGGGCTAATTACATTCAAAATTTTCATATCATTTTAACTCATGTCCATCGATAATATCTATAATTTATTTGGGGCCACAATAGCTCAAATTCTAACCAGCTAAATCCCTAAGAAGAAAACCATGGTTGTCTTTAATTATATTTTTAAACATTTTTCCTCTCTGAAAAATATCGAAAAATTTTTAAAGTACTAAATCATAAAATTAGGGTCGTAGTAACCTATTCTAAGTGAAATCCCTAAATTTTACTCAATTAAATACACAAACCCTAAAAAAAATCATAACTTTGTATATTTTTTATAAACTGACCATCTATCTCTTCTAGAAGCCAATTCCACTATCAAATCTCCTTCGAACTTTATTAGACATTCAAGATCCATACTCAATTCCCTACAATTCAAGCTTTTAAATTTATCAAATTTGAAGTTTTGTAGACAAAAATTGTTAAGGGAATTATATGTTCAGGATAAAAAACTAGAATCATCATTTTAAGTCATCACAACTCCTATATACTTAACCCTACTAATTTGTTGACTTAAATATCCCTCTTACACACCTAAGCATCTTAGGAGACTCTCATCAACCAACTGGGTTAGCTTGGTGATCAAACCCAACTCCACATTAATAACATGGCAACTTCTTTTATGATAAGCCCAAGTTAACTTATGAAAGACAAAGTTGGTCAAACCATACCTCAAACAAAGCTATATAAGCTACTTACAGAACGAAGCAACCAAGACATAAGAATCAATCACTTATTATGGCTCTTCCATTCATATAAACAACGATAAAAATAAAATAATAATAATAAACTTTGTATTTGTTGAACTTTTGCAACAGATATGAACTCCAAAAGCCAAACATATAAGTAAGTAAATAACCTATAATTACGAGCCGAATTCATTAGATTAACTTGAAATACTCAATCGTTGGTAGCTTTCGTACACCAAGACATCAGACTACAAAATCATAATATTTTTGATAAAGTTGAACACCATTCGTCATTTCTCAACTCAATGCTGACAAACTGTTTCAATTTATATGACGACTTTAACTGAATACTCTGCTTACAAGAAGACATATAAGTAATCACATGCCATCTTTAAAATCCAAAAACTATTCTTCACTGAACTCTTAAGAAAGATCTTAAGAAAATACTATAAACAAACACTAGTCGTTTAGAGCTAAAAAGTATCTACAAAAAATGCCAACTCGCATGCTTCCTACACCTCTTTAATATTACAAAGATTAGACACCTTAGCATATTACATTCATTTACATTTGAAACATTGTTGTACTTGTGAGATTGACTTGAAAACAACAATTACAGGGCAATAATAGCAGAAAGCGACAGAAGCTTTACTTTTCTTGGAAAAAACTGAAAAAGAGCAACCATTATTACATACATTTAAGCAGTGACCACCAAATCATTTTTAAAAAATTTGTGAAAATAAAACAAGAATTCTCTACAAGGAATAAATTTTTAGTTCATAAACTCTAATCCTTTAATTGGGATCCCCTCATGGAGTTCAATAGCAGTATCACCAACAACCTACAGAATATTAATAGTGAAAAGATAGAAAAAATAGCCAAAAACATTGATGCTTTAGAAAAAGGAGGTATGGCCAAGCATTTGATTCAATAAAAACCTAACTTAATTCATAATGATTTTTATAACTGCATTCAAATACAAACCACAATTCTTTGGATACATGTAAAACCTTCTAAAGGCTCATTTGGTTACTTGAAATTAGAAAGCAAGATCTAAACATACATGAATTTATTGAATTTCATTATTTGGTTTCATGGTCAATATCAATTTTAAGCATTATAATCACCTTAAAAATCCCTAAAAAATAATAAGTATTACTTTTTACACAACGAAGAAAAAATCATTGCTTCTTAAATTTTTTTTTCCACTCAGAAGCAACAAAATGAGCCCTATGTAGAAATATAGGATCGAAACCCGGACATTGAGAGTGAGCAAGAATGCTAGTTTAGTAAAACAGCAAATCAAGTACATAAATATTATGCATAAATTTTATTACTTTTGTAAATACTCAGGTTCCGCAAGCTATTTGTCCAATATGATAAAGATGATCAATTAATTGTGAACATGAATTAACAGAAATTCCCAATAAACTTTTAAACACTTCTTCGATATTCACCAACATTCAAGGTGATTGTTTTAGTTTCCACATATGGCACCACAGGGAAGAAAAGAAAGACCCTTGATTGTCATTCCAAAGATTAAATCAAAGAAGTATTTATAAAATATAAGGATCAATAAAATATAAGGATCAATATGTGTTAGAAGAAAAGACCGCTAAAAAAATTCAAACAATGTAATTACGTGATATTCTTCTCCAGCTTACAAAAATCAGTAACAATGAAGACAATGGGCTTGCTATAAACATATTCTAAACCATTCTTTGACAGGACAAGATTATTACAGCCAAGGTTTAAAAGTCAGACCAGATCAGCTATTCAATCGTTGTCCGCGAACCTAGCGTATGGCCAGTCCAGACAACCTCAAGAATCGTTTTCAAATCATGAAAGAATCGGTTTACACCGCCGGTTGAACTGAAGACCTGGTGAATTGGTCCAATTTTTATAGAACCAACTTATCTAAATTACCTATTTAACTATCATTATTTCTCAATTAAATTAATACAATTTTTAATATAAGACTTAATTTTATAGATTATATTATGTCAAATATATAATTATGAATTTAAAATCTTTAAATATATTAATTAACACAAGTTTAATCAAACTAATTTATTACTAGCCCATCATCTAGGTGCCTTAGGAGTTCAAGCTGTAAAACTATTTCTTTCTATATAGACAACAAAATGGTAGTTTATTTCTCCTGATGTCAAACTAAAAAAGTGTGAGGGATGAAATAAACATTGGATTGCAAAAAAAAAAAAACAAAAAGAAATAGGTTGGGTTTTGGAAATATTAGATGGGCTGCATGATATAGAACTTTCAAAATTTTCATACTGTAAACCTTTATTTTTATTAATTATTATAAATTATCTATTAGTATAATTTATATTATGAGAGTAAATTATTTTTGTATTTATGTTTACATATTATATGAATTTAGTTTTATTTTTCAAATATATTTAACATAGTTAAATTTATATTTATCTATTTATAATACATGCAAAATTACATCTTAATGAGTTAAAATCAAATTTTAAATTTATAATTATTAAAGATGTTACGTTTGTTCAAATTCTATTTAATTTTGTCAAATATTTATCACATAAACCAGTTCTATCCTAGTTCAACCTACGAGCCTTGAACATCTATGATACCATTCTAAAGCTCATAGAAGATATTCTGGAATGGGATTTCGCAGTGATGTGGTTGTAGAATGGCAAGGAAAATGTAAATGCCAGTTCAATAGCATTTGGATAAATCTATTATTGGACAGCAGTTTCAACGTTGTCAGGAATTGCCATGGCTGAATAACAAAGAAGCTCCAAATTGATGACTTAGTGGCAGCGAGGAGGTTCATCACTTATTGTTGGACAAGCTACGGACACATCACATGTAAAAAAAATGATACAACACTCATTATGATAGAAATCAGGTATTACAATCTCCAAAACATACCAAACGATAAAAGTCCTTGTCGGTGTTATTTTGCGTATGGAGTGCCCATAGGAAGTTGTCGGTCGCCGGAATCGAAATCCCGTCGCCTGCTTCGGAAGGGTGCTTTAATTTATATATATATATATATATATATATATATATATATATATATATATATATATATATATATATATATATATATATATATATATATATATAATTTTTGAAAAGTATGAAATCAAACTGACCCCATATTTTCTATAGTTTAAATGAAAAAACGCTACACCTCAAGACCCTTATTTATCCCGAAAGATAAACACAAGACTTGAGGGTGAGGCTCGATCAAATAAACTAAGAAATATATGACGCCCGTTTGGTCTGCAAAACAATTTTGTTTGCCGACAAGTTCCCCTATTTAATATGAAGAATTAAATAGGGTTTATTTTAAGCTAGGTTCGGAAATGCTTCTTATAAAGGCAAGCCCCTGTAATTAATTACATCTTCAATGACTAAAATCACTTAAGAAAACTCGATAAAAATCAAGAAATATTATCTTCAAGGAGATCAAAAGGATAGGACTTTTAAACGAAATCAAACAAAGAGGTGTGAAATGGGATTGGCACAAATTTGAAACATTTATTGTAGGATCTAAAGGAGGAAAAACTAGGGGATGTCGGAGATCCGGAGGCGAACCTCGATGACTTCCCAAGCTATCCTATGGTTTGGCTTAAATTTAGGGGAGAAATTATTTAAATGTTTCATCCTGCCAATTTTATTAAATTAGGGCTTACATTTGTGTGAAACGATCACACGAATAGCCTAGAAGATATGAGGGTTTAGGTCGTAACGAACGACAACCTCAAAATTCTAAAACGAGTCGAGACTTATATTGTACAGCAGAGCTATACAAAGGCCCAAAGAGAAGTTGAGGATTAATGTCGCACTAGGCGAACAACCTCAAAATCCTATGAACTGTGATTTCATTACTAAGGAATGGTTTAGCTCGTAAAGACATGTTTGTTACAATCAAAGCATCAGATTAACCTGCTGTTGAATATGGCCGTGCTGCCCACTGCGCTAGCTCCAAGCTCCTTGTCGCGACGAGTTCAAGTTTTCTAGGGTGGCAAGTTATGATGTCAAATCAGGTGGTCCTATGGTTGTAGTTCTCCTAAACATCCTATGAAAGCAAGTTTAAGGTTGTACAGTGTATAGCAGAGTATATCACAGAGGAAGACAGTAAAGCATGCGGTAAAGAGTGTGATATAACATGCTAAAAAGAAAAGTAGCAGGAACAAAAAGTAACATGCTGTAAATATAAACAAACCTGTATACCTGGTGTTGACCTCAATTTTGTTGAGGTTTAGTTTTCCTCCTAGGATTTAGGTTTCTAGCTTTAGGAGCTTCCCCGACGATCTTAGATTCCTACCAGCGGGCCTACCTCGTATTAGAATGTTCGAAGCCACTTCGTCACTCTTTTGGAATCCCGGATGAAATTTCGTACCTCTAGCTCATAGCAGGTTGAAATTGACGTTAGGAATCCAAATTGAGTCCCTATAGGACCGCCGGACCTTAGGACAGCCTCGTGCACGTTTCTTGCACCACCGAGCACAAATTCCTCGAGCCACGTCCTCGACGTTTTGAGTTACTCCGCGACGGATCAAGACCGAAGTCAGGATGCCAGGACGATCGACGTCAAGTCAGAATTTCAGAGAATTCCAGATTTGACGCACTTTCGACGCGACCGTCGACGAGGTTGCCTAGACGACCTCGGATGACGAAACGGACTGCGCCGATGCATCCGGAACGTCGATTTCACATAATATTGATATTTAATTTGTGACTACGGCCCGTTGGGGACGAAATTTATGAAACGATTTTAATTATCTTATTAATAATAATAATATTTATATTATTATTATTAATATATGTTTACTTATATATTTCTCCCTATAAAAATTTCCTAAGCCCTAATCCTTACCCGTTCGATCGGCTCACTGCTCCTTTCGCTCGCACGATGGGAAGTTCCCGTTCCCTGCTTCTCCCGCGCTCGAGCACGTCACCCCGACGACCTCTGTCTTCCCCATACTCGAGCGTGTCCCTGCGGGGCTTCTCCTTCTCGAGCCGCACGCGTTCGCCTCCATCTCTTACCCCTGGCGGTTTCCGGCTCTCCTCTGCGACCCTTTCCCCGTAGCTGTTGCCCGAGGCCGTCCCACTTGGGGCATTACTTCTGTGAGTCTTCCTCAGCACTCCCCCCCCCTTCCATCTTATAAATGTGACCTATTTGGGTCTTCCCTGGGTTGGTTGGCTGATTTCTCTTGGAGGCGGGGGAGGTGCTGTTGGATTGGAGCCCGATTTTCTTTACTCTTCCTGTGTACTCTACACTAACCGGTACTCTCTTCTCCCCTTCTCTTCTTCTCGGTTTGGCCTGTGGTGCCCGTGGCCCCGCTTTGGCTCGGTTCTACTCGTTTATAGCTTCGACTTGGATGTTTATGTATTATGGAATGGCTTGTTTGATTGCTTAAAATGATGGTTTCTTACCTCCTCTACATAGTGGCATGCTAGCATGATCTTGTGTAGATGTTCGGGAGCACTTTATTGATTGAAGCATGAGTAGGGATAAAGAAAATTTAAGCATGTTCTAGGGCTAGATTTGAGCACTGGTTTAAATTTGTTGCATGCATATACACTATAAGATGGGCTCACTTCTCTTCCTCTTGCCATTTAGAGAAATTTAAAAGCACGAAATATGATGTCAAGGCAAGATTATTAGTCTCTTTTTTAGCATGTTAGGGTATGTATTATGAGGCCCCTTTCTTACTCTCTTTTTAGCATGGGTTATGGAGGAACTCCTCTAGCTTTTCAATATACATGTGGAGGGGTTCATTTCTTGCTCTTTATGGCTTTCCTTTATCAAAATTACATGCTAGAGGAAGTTTTGATTCGATTGGGAAGCCCTATGTATGTTCTCATGTTAAGCATGTGATGGCTCTATATTTTGAATACATGGAAGTTTGATTTTTGAGCCCCTTGTACCTTAGCTCTTTATAAAAGCATGATTAAATGAGTTAGGAAGGTTTTCTAAGCCTTTTTTTTTTCTTGTTGGCAAACATATGGTAATTTTATGAATTGATGTATAAAAGGCATGGAAGTGTTATTGTAGTCCAAATTTGGCCTCTTTCTCAATTTCAGGCCAAGGCTACGTTTAAATATATATGTGTTTCATTTATTGAGCTTTTGAGGAAAGCTTACTTTAGCTTTATGTTGGGCTTGGATTCAATCATAGTTGGGCTTTTCTTTGGCTTTATGTGGCTCGGTTTTATTGGTCCTGTCGTGTTCTTTGTTTTAGCTTTATCCAGGACTTGGTTTTAGTCTTTTGAGGCTCGGTTTTTCTGTTAGCCTTGTTGTGTCCCTGTTGTGGCTTGATCTTGGGCTCGTTTTCAACTTTACTGTGGCTCTGGTTTTAATTCTATACGGGCTCGGGTTGGCCCCTTTAGCACCCTTTTACTTTGGTTTTGTGTCGGGATTGCTATAATCTGATTTGGGGGCCTCGTTTTGTTTTCGTTCTGTCGCCTATGCACTGTCCCCATGGCATAGAGGGGCTCGGTTTTGTGTTTTTGTGGTTTCTGCAGCTGTCCCCTTGGCATCTGATTTGGGGGGCCTGTTTTGTTTCTGTTTGCTGCTGCCTAGCAGCTGTCCCTATGGCATAAGAGGGGCTCGGTTTTGGTTCTTGCTGTTCGTGTAACTTCCCTCTTTGCAGCCTTTGTATGACTCGGGTTTAGGTCTTGTGTTGGCTTGGTTTAAGCTTTATACAACTCTAATTCTATGGCTATTTGATGGACTTATTTTTCATGCATTTGTGAGGAATTGGAGTTAGTGTGGGAGGTTTGTAGGAGCTTGGCCGTGAGCCTCATAGTGGTGGTTTGTGGCATGGGGGCTTTACTTCTTGCTATCCCTTTGCTGCAGCTGTGGCCGTGAGCCCCTTCTCCTGTTTGCAGCTTTGGCCGAGAGCCTTGGTGGGGTGATTGGATGATGGTGGTCTTGCTTTTTGCTATACTTGTCTATGGAGTTGATTGAATGGATTTGAAAATGTTTCCTGATTTGCTTGTGGGAAAGAAATTGAGCACGATACTTGGAACATCCCATAGATGCTTTATTTAGTGGAATTGGTGCTAATTTGGAAGTTTATAGGAGCTTGTACATTCATTTTCTTATGTATTGGAAGTTTACTGATTTTTCCTATTGCTGTAGTCTTGGTCCCGAGCCTGTAGGTGGACCTACAGGGAGAGCCTGTGTTTCAGGAATTGAAAATTAATTTGAGATCTAAAAGAATCTGGATTTTAATACGGGTCTGGAGATTTCAAAAGTAGGTTTCCTCGAGTCATTTCTTTCCCGTTTGATTTACGAGGTTTTAAAAGATTTTCATATTTCACTTTTTTTGTTTTGTTTTGTCTGAATGCAAAGGATACCCTCTTTGGGTCGATCCAGTTATGGTAAAGTAAGAAAATGATATCCTCGGGATTGATTCAAGGACCTCGGGCTTTGCTTTCAGTATTCTACCCTTACTTGTTTTAGGGTGTTTTAGATTAACCCTCCTCCCGATTTGGCCCTTCTCTGATTTGGATGTGGGTTAATCTCCTTTCTTTCCCCTTCCCGCTGATTGACATGCTTTCCCCGCTTCACTCGGAGTTGGTTTTGTTTTGTTTTGTTTTGGGGCAGTGACGGTGGTGATGATAAAGGCGCACCGGTGGTAAAGTGGAATGATATCCCATTCTACGACACCAGGACTCGCTACAGGCCCCGGTGAAACGTAAGATGACGGTATGATTCACAGCTATAAGGCAAGCGGGACACCCGTACCTTCTTAGGATTGCTAGTGACCCTACACCCGACGAAAAGATCGACTCGTGGACAATCCTAATTTTCAAAATCTGATAAGAATATGACACTACATTTTACAACAAAAACATATTTCCACTACAATCAAAAATTGATAAAACTCTCTTTCGTATACGCTCGAAATCCACGTGCATGCTAAAAATACAAATTTTAAAATTATATTATAAATTTGGTTGTCCACTGTTGATTATCGATCCTTGGTTAACGAACACTCTCGCGAGTTAGGTTTAATAGGACATCCTTCTGGTTCAGTAGCGGGCTCTATACACTCGGGTGACCGAGTAGCGCTTCGACGACCCTCGAGCAGATCATTGCTGTCGAGTTCAGCTTCCCGACCCGAGTGCTTGCGGTTTTCTTCGGATTTTTCGTATGATTTTTGGATGAAGCACTCGTGGTCCTTTTTTTTTTTATTTTCCCGAGGTTTTGATGACTTTACTTTGTTTTTGTTACTAATTTTCTCGAGTTTTCTGCCGTGAGTCATTCATCGTCTTTTCTCGAGCTTTCTGGACGATATTTTCTGTTTTCTGTTTGGCTTTCGCTTGCATGACACACTTCAGCTTGTTACAATAGCAGATCTCTCAGGTATACAGGTTTGTTTACATTCACAGCGTGTTATTTTTCATACTTTACTATTGTTCCTTTTAGTACGTTGTACAATACTTACTCGTACATCTTTATTTACTTGTGTTATATACTTGCTTCTATACACCGTATCAACCTTTAAACATATTCGCATAGGATGTTTAGAAGAACTCAACCATAGAGTCACCAGATTGAATATTATAACTTGCCACTTAGAAAACTCTACCTCTTCACTGCGAAGGAGCTTGGAGCACGGTGAGCATGCAGTCATCTTCAACAAGAAACCCGTGTCGACATCAATAAAACTATTCCTTAGTCTAAATAACAAGCCATAGGACTTCGAGGTAGTTCGCCTAGTGCGACATAAATCATCACCTGTTCTTTTAGGTTTTTACACAACCTTGTTGTGCAATATAAGCCCTAACTCGCTTAGGATTCCGAGGTCGTCGTCCGATACGGCGTAAACCCTCCTATCTTTCAGGTCATTTGCATAATCAGGTGATTATGTAAATGTAATTCTTATAATTAATTGACAGGATTGAAACTTAAATAAATTCATTTCCAAAATTTAAAGCCCAACCATAGGATAGTCTGGGAAGTCATCGAGGTTCTTCTCGAGATCCGTGACATCCCCTACATTTCTTTCCTTTGGATTCCTATCATAATTGTTCCACATTGTGTCTTTCACCTGTTGGATTTCCTACTACCACACTACGTTGAAAACCCTACCTTTGAATTCATGAAGATAGAAACTCCTGATCTAAATCGAGAGTTCTCTCAGGTGATTTCGGCCATTTGAAGGATAGTTGACTATAGGGGCTTGCCTCTATAGAGAACTTTATGAACCCAGGTAATATAAACCCTATTTAATTCTTTTGTATTAAATAGGAGAATTTGTCGGTCCACATAAAGGTTCGCAGACCAGAACGGATGTCATGAATTCTGTAGTTTATTTGATCGAGCGATAGTGTCAAGTAGTGTGACTACTCCTCAGGATAGATGCGTTAATTGCGATATCGTGTTCGTTCATTCAAACTGCAAAACGAATGAGATCCGTCCACTCTCATTCTCATATTTTAAAATTTAAAAATCTTATTTTCAAAACTAATATACTTATACATTAAATTAAAATCTTAAACATTAAGCGGCTGACACCTGAGAGCTTCGTTATTATTTTTTTTAGATGTAACAAGCTTAAATGCATCATGAAATGAAAGCCAAGCAAAAAAAGAAATATCGTCCAGAAAGCTCGAGAAAGCACGGTGAATGACTCACGGTAGAAAACTCAGGAAAATAAAAAACAATTTAAATAAAATCATCGAGAACCTCAGGAAAGTCCCGGAAAAAAGACCACGAGTGCTTCACCAAAATTACATGAAAAATCCGATTGAAACCGCAAGCACTCGGGTCGGGGCTAGGCTCAAAATCTACGTAGTTGTACTCGGGGGTCGTCGAAGGCTACTCGGGGGTCGTCGAAGGCTACTCGGGGGTCGTCGAATGTATAGAGTCTGTCACTCAACTAGAAGGGTGTTCTACTAAACCTAACTCGGGAGGGTGCTCCTTAGCCTGGTACTGATAATCAACAAGTGGACAAACAAGTTATAATATATTTTTAAAATTTATATTTTTATCATACATGTGGATTTCAGGCATACAAAAGAGAGTTTGTATCCATGTTTTGATTGTGGTGAAAATATGTTTTTCTGTAAATATTGTTTATGTTCTTTTCCAATCTGTTCTTATCAGTTTTTTTTTAAATTACGGTTGTCCGCGAGTCGATCACTTCGTCGGGCGTAGGATCACTAACAACCTAAGAAGGTACGGGTGCTCCGCTATTCTCATAGTGGTGAATGATACTGTCATCCTACGGTTCACCGGGCCCCTGGAGTGGGTACTGGTGTCGTAGGATGGAATATCATTTCACTCTACCACCGGTGTGCCTTTGTCATCAACACCCTATGCCCCAAAACGAAAACGAAAATCAAAACCAAGAAAAGCGAAAGAAAAAAAACTAAAAGAGCAAAAGGGGAAGGAAATGAGACTAATCCACCTCCAAATCCGATTTAAAAAGAGAGGGGCCCAAACGGTAGGTGGGTTAATCAAAAACACCCCTAAATAAGGCTTGAGACGTTTCCAAACTCCACAGATTAAACCAAAGAGGAGTGATCCAAGAAAGACCCTCACTAATATTTCCAAACCCCAAATATTGAAATTTTCCAACTCCCAACTTAATTCACAACTTAACATATCACATAAGTGGGAAATTTTCCCATAAATCCAAGTAGAAGCTCACGGCCAAGACAGGACAGGGCCAAATAGGCTCGTGGCTAAGGCAGCAGGAGACAAGGAAGCTCACAGCCAAAGCAACAGGGACGAAGGCAGTTGACGGCCAAGACAGGACAGGGCCAAAGAGGCTCACGGCCAAGGTAGAAAAAAAAAACAGGAGAAATATCCCAACATAAAGCTTTCAACACATAAGAAAGTGAATGGACAAGTTCACAAATTTTCCAACTGAGCTCCAATCCTCTCAAGTGGAACATAGGAAAGGTTCCTCAAAAGATAAATTTCAAAGACCTCTCCCCATAAGCAAGCCAAGGGGATTCCAAACCATCACAAGACATAGCAGCATTCACCACAGGGCCATAACCGTAGCCCAACACAAAAAACTAAAAGACTGAATCATCATAGGGCTGAAGCCGAGCCAACATAAGGTCCAAACCCAAGCTACAATAAGGCTTAAATCAAGCCCAACACAAAACCAAAGATAGAACCACAGCAAGACCGAAACAGAGCCAGTACAAGGCCTAAAACCGAGCCACAATAATGCTGAAATCAAGCCCAGCACAAAGCTAAAAAAAGAAACCACAGCAAGGCTAAAACCGAGCCAGTACAAGGCCTAAAACCGAGCCACAATAAGGTTGAAATCAAGCCGAGCACTAAGCCAAAAACAGAATCAGAGCAAGGCTAAAACCGAGCCGTTACAAAGCCAGGACAAGCCCAATCATAAGTGCAAAAACTGCAGCAGCCATGAGACAGAAATCAAGCCACCATAAGGCTAGGACCGAGCCAAGAACAGAGCTAAGACAAGCCTAATACAAGGCTAAAGGATCGAAACATCACAGAATTTAAACCGAGCCAACATAAGGCCCAAACCCAAGCCATAGTGAGGCTGAAATCAAGCCCAGCACAAAGCCAAAACAAACTCTTTAGAGCTTAATATATGAAACTCATATAATTGAAACATAGCCTCAACATGAAACCAAAGACCAAGCCTCCACAAAACCATCACCCAAACCTCTCCAAAGTGAAAACCGAGCCTTTCAAAGGCTAAAGAATATCCAAGAATTCCTTAAATGTCATGACATAGAGCCATTATATATCTTAAACAAGAGCATATTTAGGTCCTTCTCCAACTTGACCATTTCAAATATGAAGCAATCCTTCAACAAATAGGTAAAGAGAGGAGCATTTTATAAAGAGCCAAACCAAGCTATCAAAACAAGCTACGGAGCCTCCCAATCTTACTAAAAATTTTCATAACATGCATTTTATTAAAGCAAAGCTACAAGGAGCTCAAAACCGAGCCTCCACATGCACATAAAAGAAACAAAATAAGCTCCCCTATAATTCATAACAAACAAGAGTGAATGAAGAGCCTCATGTTACACATCCCAACATATTTGCCAGAGGAGCCAGCATGGTCCTAAAGCCACATTTCCAATATTTTGAATCTTTCTTTAAACATAAAGAAAAGAGGGAGATAGTAACATGCCATTAAAACCAAACTTTCCATATGTTCACATTTCTACATTTCACATGCTTTGAGTAATAAAACAACCCCAAATCCCAGTATAACAACATACTAGCATGCCACCAGAGAGGGTGAAAAGAAAAACAGTCATTTAAGCAAGTAAATGAAACATTCCATGGCACATAAGTGTCCAGCCGAAAGACCAAACAGAGAGAAGAAACAGAGCCGGGTAATGTGAAGCAAACCCAAGCCTCACCAAGCAAGGCTAGGTGAAAGAGAAGTGGGAAAAGTGTTACTAGCTAGTGTAGAGTACACAAGAGGAGCAAGGAATCCAAGGTTCAGTCCAGCAGCACCTCCCCTCCTCTAAGAATTCGGCCAGCACCAGGGACGCCCCAAGTAGGGCTCTTTCATAAGCTAGAGGGAGGAGAGGGTGCTGAAATCACTTACAGGAGGTAAGCTCAAGTGGAGGGGGTCCTGGCAGCAGCGACAAAAATGTCGCAGATAGGAGCAGGTGGCCACGGGCTCGCACAGGGGAGAGCAGAGGAGAAGACGTCGCAGCCAGGGATAAGGGATGGGGGCGAGTACGTGCGGCTCGAGGAAGAGAAGGCCGCAGAAGATACGCTCGAGTATGGGGAAGGAAGATACGGTCGAGGCGACCTGCTCGTGCGCGAGAGAGGAACGAACTAAGCCTCCCAATCGTGCGTGCAGGAGAGGAGGCGGGCCGATCGAACGAGGAAAGGATTTTAGGGCTTAGGAATTAATAAAAGAGGAGAAATATATGAATAGTTATATAATAATAATAATAATAATATAAGTATTATAATTATTATAAGAATAATAAAATTCGTTTCACAAATTTCGTCTCTGAAAGGCTATCATCGCAAAACGAACGATTATTTTAGGCAAAATCGACGTTCCGGACGCATCTTCACAGTCAATTTCGTCATCAGGGGTCGTTCAGACAACCTCATCAACGGTCACGCCGAAAGTGCGTCAAATCTGGTCCTTACTGAAATTCTGACTTTGATGTCGATCATCCCGGCATTCTGACTTCAGCTCCAGTCCACTGCAGAGAAAATGAAGGCGTCAAAGCCGCGAACTCAAAACTTGTGCATTCAGTAGTGCAAGATGTGCGCGAGGTTGTCCTAATATCCAGTGATCCTATAAGGACTCCATTTGAATTCCCGATGTCAACTCCAACGGGCTATAGACTACCGGTACGGAATCTCGTGCAGGATTTCAAAGAATAATGAAGTGGCTGCAGACGCTCTAAAACGAGGCGGGTCCCATTGCTAGGAATCTAGGATCGTCGGGGAAGCTTCTAAGGCTAGAATCCTAAATCTAGGAGGAAAACTAAATCTCGACAAAACGAGGTCAACAAATGGACCCCGAACTTGTTCGACCATTTGTTTAAATTCATTTTCTGGTATGACGCTTCGAACAGAGTCCTTCAGTTGTTCATCAGAGGTGAACTCTCTTCTTTCATCTACATCATTAATGGTTTTTGGTTGGTTCGTTGCTGGAGGTGTCATCTGTGGTGATTGTAATTGTCTTTGCATCGCAATCATGGTGGCTGTCAATTCAATTTTCTTTTCGAGACAACTGATCTGTTCGTCCCTTTGTTGAATGGCAGTCTGCCACTCATCTGCGGCGTTCTCCTCACAAAGAGGAGTGTCGCTAGCAGCTAACATGGCTCGAGTCTCAACGACATTGATTTCTTTGAAGTCACCTTCCATGTAATCTGCTAGGCCGTAATCTTCGTCTTCGATATCTCCTTTCTGATCTTTAGACAGTTGTGCAATGTTAGCTCGAAGCTTTTCCAGGGCAGACTCAATCAAAATTCCTCTAAGAATTTTAAGAATAACTAAAACTTTTGAAAAACATCACTTATTTTCCCGAGCACCGGCGTCATGTAGGAGTCGATTGAATCCTCTGAAACCATATTTACAAAACCTTCTTCAGGTTCTTTTAAATATTCTTTCGGGATTATCATATTTCCACTTCTGAAATTCTCTTTAAGCCAATCCTTGAAGACAAAACAATTTTATATTGTGTGGCAGAGAAACTGATGGTATGGGCAGTATTGAGAATGATCTTTCATGTTGGCTTCCTCTGGCTTTTTCGGTTTTGGAAGTCTGAATTCTGGCCTCATTAGCAAGTCGTGGAACATCTTTGACACGACTTCCTCTTTGAAGGAATACACCACTTTCTGTCGTTCTGCCAAAGACATTCTCTTATTCTCTGCTCAGTATTATCCTCCTTGAGGCGGTTGTTGGCTAGATTAGCCATATTGTTATGTCTGTTGTTGGCGGGGTTGTCGAGTTTGTTTGGTTTTCAAAATTTCCTGGCTACGCCTCCTTTCCTGTGCCTTTATTAGTTACAGTGTCTTTGAATTGGACCCAATCTCGAATCCGGAAAATGGTGAGGTATAAGCGTCAACGGACTTTTCCTCATAAAGAATCTCTTTTCCCTTACTAGCAAAAGAGCCGGCGCGGTGACAGTGAATCCGGTATTAGGGGTAAAAACAGTTATCAGAGAAATCCCAACGACAGTCTTTTCAGCACTAGTATAGATCTTTTCAACCAACACCTTTGAAGAGGAGAATTCTTTGGCAGACTTCAACTTAAACTCCACGATAGGCTCCACGGACTTATTTGTTTCGAACTTCATTATCGTGACGGACACCTTCCCGAACTTAACTCCAATATCATCGAATCCTTGTCCAAACTTAATAACTGTCAGGTGAGGCAGTTCATTCCTGTTGATAGCGAACTCCATTCCAGAGACGAAAGAAAAGATCAACCTTGGCGAAGACATCATCCCTGTCATTTGAAGAATTTCTAAAAGTCAGCGATTTCCCGTGCCTTGCAGTTTCAACAGAAGTACTCAAGTTGACGCACTTGTCTTATGAACTGGGCATCCTCCATTATTTTATTTTTCAAATTTGTTATTTATTTGTGATTGAAGCATCGACGAGTTGCGATTAGCAAATTAACAAACGTGAAGAGACGCAACAACTTGGCTTAATTCGCAAAAAAAACAAACCAAACCCAAAGGAGACGAAGAAAATGCAAAGTTTAGGACCCAATGCGGGACCAACTTCACAACGCACAATGCCCAGGTGGAACTAGTCCACCAACACACCTATTGGGGGTCCGACCCCACACAAAGATCAAAAAGTCCTTAATGGCCTCCTGAACCTCCCTGTTCAAAAGGTGATTGAACAGACGGTCCTGAAGTCCAAAAGAGTTGACCGTGCTCACCCAAGAAAGAAATGGGTGAAGCATGTCAACCGAAGAAAGGTAATCTAGGCCATAAGGGACATGGACACACTACCGATGTATGAAGATAAGATTTCCTGATTTAAAAAGAGAGAGAAGCTATTCCCTAGCGGAGTCGCCAGAAGGTGTCGGCACTGTTTTGGGTGTTGAGTGCCCGTAGGAAGTCGTCGGCGCATTTCTGGGTGTGGGGTTGTACGTTGAAACCGGCTTGGCCGCCGAATCGAAATCCCGTCGCTCGGCTTCGGAAAGACGTTTTAATTTACATATATATATAATTTTAGAAAAATATGAAATCAACCGACCCTATATTTTTCATAGTTTAAATGAAAAGCATTCTACACTCAAGACTGTATTTATCCCGAAGATAAACACAAGACTCGAGGTGATGCTCGATCAAATAAATCAAGAAATATATGACATCCCTTTGATGTGTGAAACCATTTTATTTGCCGACAAGTTTCCCTATTTAATATGAAAAATTAAATAAGAATTATATTAAGCTGGGTTCAGAAAAGCTTCCTATAAAGGCAAACCCCTATAATTAATTACATATTAAATTATCGAAATCACTTAAGAAAACTCTCGATAAAAATCAGGAAATATTATCTTCAAGGAGGTCAAAATGATAGGACTTTTCAACGAGATCGGACAAAGAGGTGTGAAAGGAGGTTGGCTCAAATTTAGAACATTTATTATAAAATCCAAAGGAGGAGAACTAGAGGATGTCACAGATCCTGAGGAGAACCTCGGTGACTTCCCAAGCTATCTTATGGTATGGCTTAAATTTAGGGGAGAAATTATTTAAAGGTTTTATCCTGCCAACTTTATTTAATTAGGGTTTATATTTGTGTGAAACGATCACACGAATAGCCTAGAAGAAGTGAGGATTTAGGTCGTGACGAACGACAACCTCTGAGTCATAAGACGAGTTAGGGCTTATATTGTACAGCAGAGCTATACGAAAGGCCTAAAGAGAAGTTGAGGATTTATGTCGCACTAGGCGAACCACCTCGAAATCCAATGGATTGTTGTTTAATTATTAAGGAATGGTTTAGCTTGTGAAGATATGTTTTGCTGTTGAAGACGGTCATGCTGCCCACTGCGCTAAGCTCCTTGTCATGACGAGTTCAAGTTTTTTAAGGTGGCAAGTTATGATGTCAAATCAGGTAGCCTGATGGTTGTAGTTCTCCTAAAAATCCTATGAAAGCAAGTTTAAGGTTGTACAGTGTATAGCAGAGTATATCACACAGGAAGACAATAAAACATGCAGTAAAGAGTGTGGTATAACATGCTAAAAGGAAAAGTAGCAGGTACAAAAGTAACATGTTGTAAATATAAACAAACCTGTATACCTGGGAGATTCGTTATTATTTTTATTTTTAGATGTAGCAAGCTGAAATGCATCATAAAATGAAAATTAAGCAGAAAAAGAAATATCATCCAAAAAGCTCGAGAAAGAATAGTGAATGACTCATTGTAGAAAACTCAGGAAAATGAATAACAATTTAAATAAAATCATCGAAAACCTCGGGAAAGTCCTGGAGAAAAGACCATGAGTGCTTCACCAAAATCATATGAAAAATCTGAAGGAAACCGCAAGCACTCAAGTCAGGGCTAGGCTCAGAAACAACATAGTTGTACTCGAGGGTCGTCGAAGGCTACTCGATCACCCGAATGTATAAAGCCCGCCACTCAACTAAAAGGGTGTCCTACTAAACCTAACTCAGGAGGGTGCACCTTAGCCCAATACTGATAATCAATAAGTGGACAACAAAGTTATAATATATTTTTAAAATTTATATTTTTATTTTGCATGTGGATTTCAGACATACAAAAGAGAGTTTGTATCCATGTTTTGATTGTGGTGAAAATATATTTTGTTGTAAATATTGTATATGTTCTTATCCAATCCGTTCTTATCAGTTTTTTTTTAAATTTACGATTGTCCACGAGTCGATCACTTCGTCGGGCGTAGGATCACTAACAACCTAAGAAGATACGGGTGCCCCGCTAGTCTCGTAGCGGTGAAGGATACAGTCATCCTACAGTTCACCGGGCCCCTGGAGTGGGTACTGGTGTCGTAGGATGGAATATCATTTCACTCTACCACGGTGTGCGCTGTCATCGAACACCCTATGCCCCAAAGCAGAACGAAAATCAAAACCAAGAAAAGCGAAAGAAAACAAACTAAAAGAGCAAAAGGGAAGGAAGCCGAGACTAATCCACCTCCAAAGTCGATTTAAAAGAGAGGGGCCCAAACGGTAGGCGGGTTAATCAAACACCCTAAATAAGGCTCGAGACGTTTCCAAACTCCACAAATTAAACCAAAGAGGAGTGATCCAAGAAAGACCATCACTAATATTTCCAAACCCCAAATATTGAAATTTTCCGACTCCCAACTTAATTCACGACTTAACATATCACATAAGTGGGAAATTTTCCCATAAATCCAAGTAGAAGCTCGCGACGAGACAGGACGGGCCGAAGAGACTCACGACGAAGGCAACAGGAGCCGAGGAAGCTCGCGGCTAAAGCGACGGGGACCGAGGCGGCTCTGCGCAAGGCAACGAGGAGCCGAGAAGCTCGCGGCTAAAGCAACGAGGGACCAGGCAGCTCGCGGCCAAGACGAATCGAGGGCAAAGAGGCTCACGACGAGGCAAAAAAAAAAAAAACAGGAGAAATATCCCAACATAAAGCTTTCAACACATAAGAAAATGAATGGACAAGTTCACAAATCTTTCAACTTAGCTCCAATCCTCTCAAGTGGAACATAGGAAATGTTCCTCAAAAGATAATTTCCAAACACCTCTCCCCATAAGCAAGCCAAGGGGATTCTAAACCAACATAAGGCATAATAGCATTCACCACAGGGCCATAACTGCAGTCCAACACAAAACCAAAAGACTGAATCATCATAGGGCTGAAGTCGGGCCAACATAAGGCCCAAACCCAAGCTAGAATAAGACTGAAATTAAGCCCAGCAAAAAATCAAAGATAGAACCACAGCAAGACTGAAACCGAGCCAGTAGAAGGCCTAAAACCGAGCCACAATAAGGCTGAAATCAAGCCCAGCACAAAGCTAAAAAAGGAACCACAGCAAGGCTAAAACCGAGCCAGTAGAAGGCCTAAAACCGAGCCACAATAAGGCTGAAATCAAGCCCAGCACAAAGCCAAAAACAGAATCACAAGGCTAAAACCGAGCCGTTACAAAGCCAGGACAAGCCCAATCATAAGGGCCAAAACTGCAGCTGCCATGAGCCAGAAATCAAGCTACCATAAGGCTAGGACCGAGCCAAGTACAGCCTAACACAAGGCTAAAGGATCGAACCATCACAAAATTTAAACCGAGCCAACATGAGGCCCAAACCCAAGTCATAGTGAGGCTGAAATCAAGCCCGATGACCGCGACTTTATATATTAAGCAAGAATTTATGAAGTCGAATTTATATATTTAGAATGATTTAGTAAAGTTCACAAATTCAACGCAAGTATACGTATCGTATCCAGTAATACAAGCTCTAATGGAGTTCCAGTTATCGATCCACGAGGAGGTGAACGTTCTTTAAATCAGATAATATAGCACTAAAATCCAATACCCAATGTAACAATTACTTAAGTATACTACCACTAGTTAATGCAAAGTATAATAAAGCTACTACAATTAATTCTAATTACTGAACTATATTAACTAACAAACACACCAACTTATGTGATTTATAAGATACTTCTATATGAAAAGTGTCTTTCTTCCTGCATAAAGATTATTATGTGTGGATGATGAAGAATGATAATTATTTGTGTTGTATCGAATAGGAGCATATTTGTTTCTTTACCTTTAAAGAAGTACTCCCTCTTCCAAGTGGTAAAGAACATTGTCATATCTTAAGTTCGATTCATTAATCTAAGGCTAGCACGGGAGGATGCTCGAGCTCTCACTTCGGAGCTCCCACTCACCCTTCACCCGAAAGCTAACCATAGGATTTAGTTACCAATCTTAAGACCAAATTTACTAAAAATTTTCATAACATGCATTTTATTAAGGCAAAGCTACAAGGATCTCAAAACCAAGCCTCCACATGCACATAAAAGAAACAAAATAAGCTCCCCTATAATTCATAACAAACAAGAGTGAATGAAGAGCCTCATGTTACACATCCCAACATATTTACAAGAGGAGCCAGCATGGTCCTAAAGCCACATTTCCAATATTTTGAGTCTTTCTTTAAACATAAAGAAAAGAGGAAGATAGTAACATGTCATTAAAACCAAACTTTTCATATGCTCACATTTCTACATTTCACAAGCTTTGAGTAATAAAACACCCATAAATCTCAGTATAAAAACAAACTAGCATGCCACTAGAGAGGGTGAAAAGAAAAACAGTCATTTAAGCAAGTAAATGAAACATTCCATGACACATAAGTGTCCAGCCGAAAGACCAAACAGAGAGAAGAAACAGAGCCGGGTAATGTGAAGCAAACCCAAGCCTCACCAAGCAAGGCTAAGTGAAAGAGAAGGGGGAAAAGTGTTACCAGATAGCGTAGAGTACACAAGAGGAGCAAGGAATCCAAGTTTCAGTTCAGCAGCACCTCCCCTCCTCTAAGAATTCCGCCAGCACCAGGGACACCCTAAGTAGGGCTCTTCATAAGCTAGAAGGGAGGAGAGGGTGCTGAAATCACTTACAGGAGGTAAGCTCAAGTGGAGGGGGTTCTGGCAGCAGCGACAAAAATGTCACAGATAGGAGCAGGTGGCCACGGGCTCGCACAGGGGAGAGCAGAGGAGAAGACGTCGCAGCCAGGGATAAGGGATGGGGGCGAGTACGCGCGGGTCGAGGAAGAGAAGGCCGCAGAAGATGAACTCGAGTATGGGGAAGGAAGATACGGTCGGGGCGACCTGCTCTTGCGCGGGAGAGGGACAAACGAAGCCTCCCAATCGTGCGTACAGGAGAGGAGGTGGGCCGATCGAACGGTTAAGGGATTTTAAGGCTAAGGAATTAATAAAAGGAGAGAAATATATGAATACATATATAATAATAATAATAATTCCACTATTATTATTATTATAAGAATAATAAAAATCGTTTCACAATTTCATCCCCGACAGGCTATCGTCGCAAAACGAACGTTTATTTTCGGCAAAATCGATGTTCCAGATGCATCGGCGCAATCAATTTCGTCATCCGGGGTTGTTCGGACAACCTCGTCGACGATCGCCCCGAAAGTGCGTCAAATCTGGTCCTTACCGAAATTCTGATTTTGATGTCGATCATCCCGGCATTCTGACTTCAGCTTCAGTCAACTGCAGAGAAAATGAAGGCGTCGAGGCCGTGAACTGAGAACTTGTGTGTCCAGTAGTGTAAGACGTGCGTGTGGCTGTCCTAATGTCCAGTGATCCTATAGGGACTCCATTTGAATTCCCGACATCAACTCCGACCGGCTATAGACTAGCGGTACGGAATCTCGTGCAGGATTTCAAAGAGTAACGGAGTGGCTTCAGACGCTCTAAAACGAGGTGGGTCCCATTGCTAGGAATCTAGGATCGTCGGAGAAGCTCCTGAGGCTAAAATCCTAAATCTAAGAGGAAAATTAAACCTCAACAAAAACAAGGTCAACAATCTCTCACTTTTGGTAACACTCTGATCAATCAACTCAGTCTTGAGGTGTGTTCATCTTTCTAAGAGGGATGATCTCATGGGAGAGTTTGCCAACTCAATCGTGGGGCGAGCTAAGCATCTTGGCCAAGTTGAGCACCCTGGGCAAGTTCATCTCATAGGAGAGTTGTTGAGCTATTTTTTTTCAAGCACCTATGCACTAATCAACATCAGCAAGCTATCTGATCAGGTTCCTTGGTCAAGTTACATGGTTGAATCAATTTGTTTGAGTTGTCTAGCCAGCTCAAATATCATCTAACTTCACATCTAAACCCTAGTCAAGTGACTATTAGTCAATATGTTAGGTCTCTCGATTCTTTTATCTCATTTACTTGCAAACCTACAAAAGGATTAAAGATGAAAAATCTTTATATATATATATATATATATATATATATATATATATATATATATATATATAGTATGTATATATATATAATATCAAAGTAATTATCTTGTTTTAATAACTCTCTTGAAGTATGGGTCCTCCACTATATCTCTATCAATAGAGGGGAGTGCTAATTGGATCATACATTTCCATAAGTCCATCCTTCTTCCCTTAAACATCTTCTTTTGGGTTTTTCTTATGTTGTTAGGAGGGAGAATATCTCAGAAGACAAGGAAGGAAGATTTGCGAAAAGAAAAAGGAAATGCTTTCCCAAGGGGTGATTTCTTTGAAAACTCAACTATTAATCTGTTAACTCCTATGGAACTCCGATGGTGCTTGTGGTTTCTGCAAACGAGCCATTAAATTTGAATTTGTCTACGGCCGAGAAGAAGGGAATGAGCAGAAGGAGCTTATTTGTCCATAGATTCACACTACTAAGGAGCTGAAAAAAAAAACTTGAGCCCAGAGAAAAGGGATCGAACAAGAGAGATGAATTTTTTAATATCTAGGGATTTCCCCTGCATTATATTTCCTGCAAGAAAGGCATTAGCACAAAAAGAGCCAGAGTAGACGTAGTAAGGAAAACCTGAGTAAGGGTGCTACTGTATGTGCAGGAAATGTGAAGTATGAAATCCGGTGGTAAATCCTAAAAGAAAAGCAAAAGCAAGAAAACCCCAAAAGAAAGACGAAATAAAATCGAGAAAGAAAGCAAAGAAGTCTCGTGGGAAACCTCAAAGAAAATCACAAACAAACCCAAAAATCTTAGCAAAAACCACAAAAACACTAAAAAGCTCACAGACATCCCGCTAAACTAACGGAAAACCGTAAGAAAGTCATGGGACATCTGAAAAAGACCGTAAGCATGATGGCGGGGAGGACTCGGGCCGGGCGTGTCTTCCCAATCTTGGATAAGAGCTACTGGGACCGACACTCTCATGAGAGGTAGTTCAACTCTCGACTCGAGTAATTAGTCGTGGAGCTTTACTAATTTTCATTCATTTTGGTTTGCATGCATATAAAATTTATGGGTGAGAAGTAATTTTGTTGTAGAGGAAATTTCATTTCAAAATATTTATAAAGTAGTACGATCCATGATCCAACCAGCCCTAATCGAACTGTGACTACTAACAACTTAAGAGTATTAGTATGAACAATCTCACCAAGAATTGATCGAATAGCGTCGTCGATCTCTGATCTCGACTCCGGTGAGATTTTTACTCGAAGGCGATGGGATACTTATTCTAATAGTCCCTCTTTTTTAAGCACACATAAGCACTCGTCATCACCGTCCTCCACTAACCACCTCTTTACTGTAACTGCTGATGGCCCCACATATAGCCTAAAGAGCTATATGTGCACACCTACGTGTCCCTCGTAGGTGCGGACATTGAACCAAGAAGCAAGGAGAAAATCAAGGGATGGGGGTCAATGAAAGGAGAGAGGGGAAAGCAATCCACCTAACACAGAATCGTAAAATGAGATGAATTGGTTCTCAAAATCAATCAACTCAAGTCAATCATCCCGGACTCTCGACAACCCTTACTCATACTAAAGAAACAAACGTGTCGCTGCACTCATGGAGTGATCTGGACCCCTAGGGTGCTCATGTAAGGCAAAGAGAAAAAGACGTAAAACAAAGCTGTCGGCAAGGCCCCTAAACTCTGAACCTCTACTCGGGGTCCCTCAAACCCCAAACCGGACTCAAAAGACTCACTAAAAGAAACTAGACTCGAAACTCACAAATCCGATGTACATCGAAATACAAAATTACTTCATAATGTAATGCAATAAACGTCACAATCCAGTTCCGCCGAATCTCACAGCAATGAGCCCAAACAAATATTGAAACTAAAGCATAGATCCAACATAAGTAACCCGAGCCACATATAAGTTGCCAAAGGGTTAATCCAAAGGTAGAGGAAACACCAAAAATTGAGCCCCTACACTCTACAAAGGGCATCCACATAAGGCAGCAAAGCATAGAATCCGAGCCCCCAACACAGGTGCAAAAGGGGGCAAGCTCAAACAATAACAACGGGGCAAGCCTGCAGGAACAGCAAGAACAACAAAACCGAACACCCACAGGTGGTGCAAAAACAGCTGCAAGAATAGCAAAAACAACATTTTTAGCCAGCCCCTCCCCCTTGCACCAAAATTTTTTTTAGCCAGCCCCTAAAAGCTCCCTAAACGGGATTTTTTTTGGCAAGATGAAAGGAGAGCCCCCTCCACTAGGCTCTACCGAAAAAAAGACAAGCTAAAAACCATTGCCCCAGGCAACCTGCAGGGACAAAGCTCGAGAAGAGAAGCAGGCATCGAGAAGGAGAGAGGCTTTCCCCATTTGTGTCAGAGGGACAGGCTCGACAGAGGCCTAAGATCAAAGGGGAAAGCTCGCAGTCTGGCGCTGCTTCGGGAAGGAGCAGGCGAGGGAGAAGGGCGCGGTTAGGGCTTCGGTTAGGTTGCGACCGAAGAAGAGAGGAAGGGGCGAGCTCGGCTAGGGCTCCCGCTCAGGAAGAAAAGGCTCGGTCCAGCGTGTGCGTGAGAGGGAGCGTGAGTCGAGTCGGGCGAATAAGTAATTTAAGGGTGTGAAATAAGAAAACTTTATTTTAATATTTATTTCATTTAAATGCGTCAAAATTCGTGCGATTTATTCGTGTTCGGGGCTATAGCAAAGTATATGCCTTTCCTAGGCAAATCCGACGTTCCGGACGCACCGGCGCAGTCCGCTTTGTGATCCGGCATCGTTCGGGCAACTTCATCGTCGGTCGGGCCGAAAGTGCGTCAATTCTGACTTTGATGTCGACCTTCCTGGCATCCTGACCTAAGTTTCTGGTCCGTAGCAAAGAACTTGAAGATGTCGACCGTCCTATGGGGACTCAATTTGAATTCCTAACGTCAATTCCAACCTGCTATAAGCTAGAGGTACAAAATCTCGTGCGGGACTTCAAAAGAGTAACGCTTCAGACACTCTAAAACGAGGTGGGCCCACTGTTAGGAATCTAAGAACGTCGGGAAGCTCCTAAAGGCTAGAACCCTAAAGTCCAGGAGGAAAACTAAACCTCGACAAAAGCGAGGTCAACAAATGGACCCCCAATAGTTGTGGTGCGCCGGATAGGCACACCGCGCGTATTGGTGTTGATCGAAGAAGATCAACAAATCAACACAAAGCCACCTAAGTACTTAGGACAGAACGCAGAACAGAGAGAATCATTTCTACTGGGGAGACAGAAGGTGAATCTTCAATTTGAGAGCTTTGGGATTTTAGTTTTCAAGTTTCAGATTTCAAATTTGGATTTGAATTTCGATTTCGTGAAAAATTTGAGTTAAGAAAAGTGAAGAGACTGGATTGAGATGGAAAGCGCAGGGACTCACATCCAACTCAAAGACCGAATGAAAAAAACATGACTAGAATCATTATGATAGGAAAGGATCCTAAATTAATGCGAAATCGAATGTCTTGATTCAATCGATGGGCTTACTCTTCAACCTTTAAAACTGACAGGAGATCATTGCAAAGCAATGCAGTATCGGATATTGGGATCCTCAACCTCTAAAATCGACAGGAGATCATTGCAAAGCAATGCGGTATCGGATACTCGGATCCTCAACCTCTAAAGCCGACAGGAGATCATTGCAAAGCAATGCGGTATCGGATACTCGGATCCTCAACCTCTAAAATCGACAGGAGATCATTGCAAAGCAATGCGGTATCGGATACTCGGATCCTCTGCCTCTAAAACTGACAGGAGATCATTACAAATCCATGCGGTATTGAATACTCGGATCCTCTACCTCTACCTCTAAAACTGATAGGAGATCATTCTGAAAGCAATGCGGTATCGGATACTCGGATCCTCTACCTCTAAAATTGACATGAGTCATTGCAAAGCAATGCGGTATCAGATGCTGTGATATCTACCTCTAAAATCGACAGGAGATCATTACAAATCAATGCGGTATCGGATACTCGGATCCTCAACCTCTAAAATGCGGTATCAGATACTCGAATCCTCAACCTCTAAATTGACAGGAGATTATTGCAAAACAATGCGGTATCGGATACTCGGATCCTCTACCTCTAAAACCGACAGGAGATCATTTCAAAGCAATGAGGTATCGGAAACCCAGATCCTCAACCTCTAAAACCGACAGGAGATCATTGCAAAGCAATGCGGTATCGGATACTCCGATCCTCAACCTCTAAAACCGACAGATTATTGCAAAGCAATGCGGTATCGGATATTGGGATCCTCAATCTCTAAAATCGACAGGAGATCATTACAAAACAATGCGGCATCGGAGACTCGGATCCTCCACCTCTAAAATCGACAGGAGATCATTGCAAAGCAATGCGGTATCGGATCCGAGACAGGAGATCATTGCAAAGCAATGCGGTATCGGATACTCGGATCCTCTACCTCTAAAAATGACAGGAGATCATTGCAAAGCAATGCGGCAATGCGGTATCGGATACTCGGATCCTCTACCTCTAAAACTGACAGGAGATCATTGCAAAGCAATGCGGTATCGGATACTCGGATCCTCTACCTCTAAAATCAACAGGAGATCATTACAAAGCAGTGCGGTATCGAATAATGGGATCCTTAATGTCTAAAATCGACAGGAGATCATTGTAAAGCAATGCGGTATCGGATTCTCGGATCCTCAACCTCTAGAACTTGAAATGAAATTTGAACCATTGCGATAGGGAGGACTCTTAAAGCAATGCGGTATCGGACATAAAATCCTCAACCTCTAGAATTTGAAATGAAATTTGAACCATTGCGATAGGGAGGACTCCTAAAACAATGCGGTATCGGATGTAAATTCCTCAACTTCTAGATTTTGAAATTGAAATTCAGGAGAAAATCATGGAACTTATGCAGTGTAGAAATTCGTAGTAAAGTGCGCAAATATATACAAAAGTAAAGTGTGAGGTGCAAAGTTTTACTTTGATATTGACTTTTATTTTATTGCATTTGCTCTAGGAATTGGACCCAGTTTTAGACAAGTGCAGCATCGGTGCTTCATAGGAGAAGACTGTCTTTGAAACATCATGATGCACAGTACTTCTTGAGGTATTGTCCATTGACTGATGGCAACTGTAGAAAATAACGCACTCTTTAAGGTGCTATCAGAATTATATTCTTTCAAGCACCTATAAAGATGTGTTATCTCTAAGGACGTCACCGCTGAAGAGGACGGAACTTCATAACCTCATTTTTAGCAGTTGTCATTCGCTTTGTCACTAATTCTATAGAGATTGTCCACACTCTTTGAGAAATTGCTCTGACGTTCTTCGAATTGACATTGAAGCTGTAATTGCTGGACACTGGAGGATAAGCCTTCAGGGTAAGACTTCAGGGTTGAATTTTCATTAATTGCTAATAACGTTGCCCTTTCTTTAATTCTTTTTTTTTCCCGGCCTACGCAGATTTCAAAATTTATGTTCATGTGACTAAAATATTTTTCACTGCCCAAAGATATTTCTGAGCCAATTAATGACCGACCAAAAGCGTATGAATCACTCGACTTCTCTCCAAAGATAATATCGGTAAAGCTTCTAAGGTTGTCTTTCAAGTTTTATTAATCAGGGGAGGATTAAGATACAAATTTCCGATTATATGCTTGTCTCAAGCTTCTTCTCAGGGAGTCCCTTTTTTATTGTTTATTTTTTTTCTTTTTTTTATCGTCTATTTTTTTTATTGAGAATTATTATATCTGGTGGGGCACATGTTAAAGATTTTGAATGCCTGAATTGGCGCACTAATTTTTGATTTTGTGCTCACCTCAAGCTTCTCCTCAATTGGATCTTCACAGACAAAAGTTTTTCTATTCTTTTTTTTCTTTTTTTTTTGCTCCTTTTATTTTCTGAGAATTACTCTATCTGGTAAGGCATATTTCTGTTAAAGATTTTGAATGTCGAAACTTCCCCCAATTAATAATTCTGAAATGTCTCTTAATATGAATCTTGAATATTATAACCTTTTTGAAAATCCGGACCCAGTCATATGGCAGGAAATTAAAAGGCATGTGATATCCCGAGTCAATTTCTTGAATTCAACCACACTGTTTCATTTTGAAATCTACTTAGGACCCAGTTTGAATTCCTTAAAGTGAAAGACCCAGTCATTAGGGCATTAACTTCATTCTTTCCTGAAGTCGAAGTTTTAGCAAAATATCCAAATTTGAGCTTTCCAAATATTGAGCAATTCTGGACAAAAACAAAATCATTGTCTTTCATTTATTGCAGTAAGAGGGATAGTACAGACCAATTCTGATCATGCTAATATATTCTTTTAGCAATCAAAATTAGTACAATAATAATAAAAAAGTCTCTCGTCCGTTGTCAGTTGCGTAGGAGTCAATTGAAGCAAACAAATCACCGAAATCATATTTGATAAAAACCTCTTCAAGTTCTTTTCAAACATTCATCGGGGATTTTACGCTTCCATTCTTGAAGTTCTCCTCGAGCCAGTCTTTGAAGCTGCAACACTCCTCTATGGTATGTCCAATGAATTTGTGATACGGGCAATATCTCGGATGTCCTTTCCTGTTGATCTCCTCCGGTCTCTTTGCTATGGGCAACCTGAATTTAGGATTCTTAATCAGACTGCGGAACATCTTCGCTGCTTCATCTTTAAAAGAGTATATCCTGTTTGATCGATCAATCGTGGTTGGAACTTGCCTCTCATCTGTCTGGTAAGGCATCTGCTGAAATGATTGCTGACCATTCTGTCGAGGACGTTGGAAGGTCTGCTGAGGTTGTTCGGCCTGTATTTGCAACTATCTCTTTCCTCTGTTAACCACTGCAACTGTTCCAGATCTCCTTTCATATGTCTCTGCTGACCCCTTCTCCTCGGCTTTTCCAAGAAAACCAAGCTGCTTGGTTTCTTCTTGAAGATTCCCAGCTTTGCTAAGTAGTTTCTCGAAAGTCTTAATTGTATTTCCCTTAAGTAAGAAGCCTACTCGACTGTGGATGCTCTTTAGAAGAATTTCAATTGCGTGTTACTCCTGGAACTGTGGTTCACACCTCATGCTAAGATTTCTCCAACGTAAGATGTACTCCACCAAAGTTTCATCTGGCATCTACTTCTCTTCCACAAGACTGCCTATAGTGACGTGGTCTTCAACTCCGGCAAAACGATTGACAAAAAGATTTTCCATTTCCGTGAAAGTCTTTGCTGAACCATTCGGTAAGTGTGCGTACCAGTCAAAAACGATTCCAGAAAGATTGTTCACGAACTGTCAGCACAAAAGCGCAAGACTACCCTCAGCGTTGCAGCAACTTGCTCGAAAGTGTGCAACGTGTTGTCAAAGGTTTCCAGTCCCATCGAAGATTCTGAAAAAAGGTGATATGAAACCCTTGGGGTATTGGACTGCATCAAACTCCTCCTGGTAGGGCCTACCTTTCAGAATTGATGTCCCTCTTTTTTATTGATCCAGGGTTTCTCTCACCTGTTGTTTGACCATTCGCTTAATGTCATTTTTCAGTGTCGGACCCAGAACTGAATCCTGCTTTGGTTGTTCGTTGGAGGTGAACTCTTATCTTTCATCAGTAGTGTGAATGGTTTTCGACTGGCTTGCTTCTAGAGGCACCATCTGCAGTGGTTGTGACTGTTCCTGCATTGTAGTCGTGGCGGTCATCAGATCTTCAACTTTCTTCTCGAGACGGCTAATATGTTCATCCCTTTGCTGGACGGCTCTTTGCCACTCATCTACGGTGTTCTCACGAAGAGGAGTGTCGCTCGCAGCTAACATGGCTCGGGTCTCGACGAAATCGATTTCTGCGAATTCGTTTTCCATGTAATCTCCTAAGTTGTAATCTTAATCTTCAATATCTTCTTTCTGATCTTTATACAGTTGTGCAATGTCAGCTCGAAGCTTTTCCACAGCAGACTCAATTGACTTTCCTTTGATAACTTTAAGATCAGCCGGGGATTCTTGAGAAACATCACTTATTTCCTCGAACAGCAGTGTCGTCATGCAAAAGCTAATCGAATCACACGAAATCATATTTATAGAACATTTTTCAAGTTCTTTTAAATACTCATTCGGCATCGTTAAGTTTCCGTTTCTGAAATTCTTCTCAAGCCAATCCTTGAAGTTGAAGCAGTTTTCTATGGCGTGGCCAAGCAACTGGTGGTACGGACAGTAATTAGGTTTATCTTTCTTATCGACTTCCTCTGGTTTCTTCAGCTCAGGCAATCTGAACTCCGGTCTCTTTAGCAAATCATGGAACATCTTCGACACTAACTCTTCTTTGAACGAGCGCACCCTGCTCAACCGATCAGAAATCGTTGGACCCTGTCTCCCACCAATCTGGTAGGGTCTCAACTGGAACGACTGTTCTTCAGACCGTTGCGGTTGCTGTCGTGGCTGCTTGATTTTCAGAATTCCCTGATTGCACTTCCATTCCTATGTCTTTTTAATTTGCACGAACTTTGAATCAGACCCAATCTTAGATCCGAAAATAGTAAGGCATAAGCATCGACTGACTCTTCCTCGCGTAAGATATCTTTTCCTCTAGTTAGCGAAGCGACTGGTACAGCGGTAGTGAATCCGACAGTAGGAGCAGAAATAGCCTTAGGAGACGTCCCAACGCTCGTAATGACAACAGAGTTCTTTTCAATCCATTCCTTCTTTGACATGGAGAGTTCCTCAACAGACTTCAGGTTGAACACTACAATAGGCTTAACGAATTTGCTCATTTTAGGCTTCATCATTTTAATAGCCGCATCCCCAAACTTAGCTTCAACATCGTTGAACCCTTATCTAAAGTTGATGACTGACAGATCAGGCAGCTCATCCCTATTGAAGGCGAACTCTACTCTGGAGAAGAAAGAAAAGATCAACTTTGGTGAAGACATTGCCCGTCATTTAAAGAATTTCTGAAAGTCAGTAATGTCTAGGCCTTGTAGTTTCAAAGAAAGTACTCAAGCTACCGCACTTGTACTGTAAACTGGGCAATTCTCTTATTTTGTTTGGTGTTTTCACCTTATTTTATCTTTATTTCCGGTTTTGAAATTTGTTAACATTGTTCGTTTAATTTCAGGATTTAAACGGAAGGTACAAGAGTGGAGATTTGGTTCAATTTGCAGACAACAAATCAAACCTGAGAGATACGGAGTAAAAGTGAAATTCATGACCCACTCCGGGACTGAATTCACAACGCACTTCGCGCACTAACACACCTATTGGGTGTCCGACCCCACACAAAAAGAAAGCCATAAAGATTCCTGAACCACTCTATTTGGAGATGGTCAAACAGATGGTTCTGGAATCAAGAGAGTTGACCGTGCTTGCCCAAGAAAGAAATGAGCGTAGCATGCCAATAGAAGAATGACAATCTGGACCATGAGGGACATGAACGCATCGATGTATGAAGATAGAAACCTCCTGATCGTAATGGAGAGTATATCTAGTCCCCAGCGGAGTCGCCAAAATTGTCAGCCTCCAAAATTTTATTTTATTATTTGGGATTTAAGATTTAATTTAATATATATATATATATATTAGTTTTGAAAGTAAAATTTTTAAATTTGAAAAATGAGAATGAACGAATCTCATTCATTTAGTAGTTTGAAATGAACGAGCACAATATCGCAAGCGATGCATCTATGTCGAGGAATAGACACACTGCTTGATAATACGGCTCGATCAAATAAACTACAGAATTTATGACATCCGTTCTGGTCTGCGAATCTTTATGTGGGCCGACAAGTTCCCCTATTTAATATAAAAACAAATAAATAGGGTTTATATTACTTGGGTTCATAAAGCTCCCTATAGAGGCAAGCCCCCTATAGTCAATTACCCCTCAAACGGCCGAAGTTACCTAAGGGAACTCTCGATTTAGATCAGGGGTATCTATCTTCATAATTCAATGCTAGGGTTTTCGAAGAAGTGTGGTAGTAGGAAATCCAATAGGTGAAAGACACAAGATTGGAACATTTATTTCCAGAATCAAAGAAAAGAGAGGTAGGGGACGTCACGGATCTCGAGGAGAACCTCGATGACTTCCCAGACTATCCTAATGTTGGGTTTTAAATTTCAGAAATGAATTTATTAAATTTCAATCCTGTCAATTAATTATAGGGATTACACTTACATAATCACCTGATTATGTAAATCATCTGGAAGATAGAAGGATTTACGTCGTATCGAATGACGACCTCGGAATCCTAAAGCGAATTAGGACTTATATTGCACAGCAAGGCTGTGCAAACGCCTAAAAGAAAAGGTGATGATTTATGTCGCGCTAGACGGACTACCTCGAAGTCCTATGATTTGTTATTTAGACTAAGGGATAGTTTTGTGACACAAGTTTTGCTGTTGAAGATGGTCGTGCTGCCCTCGAAGTCGTGCTCCAGACTCCACGTCGTAGCAGTGTTGAATTGCAAATTCGAAGTTTAAATGAGCATGCAATTGTTGTGTCTATATCTTATTTTATTTTATTATTTTCCTTTTTATTATTGTTTTATTGCAAATGTGAGTGTATACTACAGTAACAGTAAAACAATAATAGCAGGAAAACAGGAATATGCTACGCTAAGCAGTAAACTAACACCACAAGCAAGCTATGATAAACAAGCGTGCTACGGTAAACATATTACGCTAAGTAGAAGTCTATGCTGCAGAAAGTAAAGCATGTTATACTAAACAGGAATGCTAAAATAAAAACATGTTATATTAAGCAGGAATATATACTACAGAAAGTAAAACGAGTAAGTGGTGTGGTAAAAGGAAAGAAAGTAGTGGTATTACGAAAGTACCGTGAGCGTCGATTACCTGTAGTGCGCCACAACCTGTTATTATTATTATTTTATTTCCCGCGAGAAAAGAGATTAACACAAAAAGAGCCAAAGTAAACATAGTAAGAAAAACCTGAGTAAGGGTGCAACTGTATGTGCAGGAAATGTGAAATATGAAATCCAGTGGTAAATCCAAAAAGAAAAGTAAAAGCAAGAAAACCCCAAAAGAAAGACGAAAGAAAATCAAGAAAGAAAGTAAAGCAATCTTGTGGGAAACCTCGAAGAAAATCACGAACAAACATAAAAATCGTAGCAAAAACCACAAAAACACTAAAAAGCTCACAGACATCCCGCTAAACTCACGAAGAACCGTAAGAAAGTCATGGGACATCTGAAAAAGACCGTAAGCATGATGGTGGGGAGTACTCAAAGCTGGGCTGTATGCTTCCCAATCTTGGATAAAAGCTACTAGACCGACAACCTACAGAGGGTAGTCCTAACCTCGACTCGAGTAATTAGTCGTTGACATTTACTAATTTTCATTCATTTGAGTTGGATACATATAAAATTTATTGGTGAGAAGTAATTTTGTTGTAGAGGAAATTTTGCTCCAAAATATTTATAAAGTAGTACAGTCAGCCAACCACATTAATCAAACTAAGACTACTAACAACTTAAGAGTATTGATAGCAACAGTCTCACCAAGAATTGGCAAATAGCATCGTCGATCCCTAGCCTCGACTCCAGTGGAGATTTTTTCTCAAAGGCAAGGGGATATTATTCTAATAGTCCCTCTTTTTTAAGAACACATAAGCACTGTCATCACCGTCCTCAACCCTAACCACCCTACTTACAGTCTTGCTTGATGGACCCACATATAGCCCAAAGGGCTATATGTGCACACCTACGCGTTCCTTGTAGGTGCGGACATTGAACCAAGAAGGAGAAAATCAATCAATGAAAGGAGGGAGGAGAAAGCAATCCACCTAACACAGAATCGTAAAAAGAGGTGAATTGGTTCCCAAAATCAATCAACTCAAGTAAATCATCCCGGACTCTCGACAACCCTTACTCGTCCTAAAGAAACGACCTAAACGTGTCGCTGCGCTCACGGAGTGACCTGGACCCCTAGGGCGGTGCCGAACCCTTCTCCATAGCAATCAAGTAAGGCAAAGAGAAAAAGACGTAAAACAAAGCTGTCGGCGAGGCCCCTAAACTCTGAACCTCTACTCGAGGACCCTCAAACCCCAAACCGGATTCAAAAGACTCACTAAAAGAAAATAGACTCGAAACTCACAAATCCGACGTACATCGGAATACAAAATCACTTCAGAATGTAATCCAATAAAAGTTACAATCCGGTTTCACCGAAACTCACAGTAATGAGCCCAAACAAATATTAAAACCAAAGCATAGATCCAACATAGGTAACCCGAGCCACATATAGTTGCCAAAGGATTAATCCAAAGGCAGAGGAAACACCAAAAACCGAGCCCCTACACTCTACAAAGGGCATCCACATAAGGCAGCAAAGCATAGAATCTGAGCCCCCAACACAGGTGCAAAAGGGGGTAGCCAAGCCCAAACCATAACAACAGGGCAACTGCAGGAACAGCAAGAACAACAAAACCGAGCACCGACAGGTTATGCAAAAACAGCTGCAAGAACAGCAAAAACAACAAAACCGAGCACCCACAGGTGGTGCAAAGGGCATCTGCAAAAGGACAGCAAAAAAAAACAAAAACCAAGCTTTTACAGGTGATCAAACACCAAACCCGCAGCCCTCATAGGCTTAAAACCAAACCAAAACGGACTGGCCAAACCACATCCAAGCCAACACAACCACAAAGCCGAACCACCATTCTCCAAAATTTTCATACTTTGAGGCAAAGCTAAAGGCCTCCAGCATTTACTTCAAACTTCCAAGTATGCAAACAACGTGGTGAAAAAATATTACTAGCATTTACAAAGCAAAACATATGAGACCTAGCCTTCCAAATCACCATGCTTCTTCCTCACCCATTTCAAAATTTAAAATAGGCTCCTCATATTTTGCAAAAGAAACGACCCACATGTTTCAAAATTTTGAAGGATAGAGGCCATCATATTTCAAGCACATAAGTAGCATAAGTGAAAGAAGAGCAACATATTTATAAGGTCTACACATAAAACCCAAGCCTTTCAATCAAACATGCTTTCCCTTTCTATTTTTCAAGTGGAAACATCTTTATGAGCATCAAATAGGACAATAGATGTTGAAGCATGCATTAACTTTCCAAGTGAAACCCATTGACATAAAGAAATATTAATGAAAAGAGTAGGGCAAGCCATTTAGAGACTCCCCCCCATCTAAAAACCCGACATCAAACCACCTGCATCCAATGCCATTTTTCATGAAGGAGCATGCAATAAGAGTAGAAAAAGGAGAATGAGAAATATGGATAACTAGCCACATTTCTTTACCAAGAAGCACGATAAATTTCTCAAATCAAAGCATGCCATACCACAGAGCAAAGGTGATTTATACCTCAATACTTGAACAACACAGGGAGAAGGGAAGGGGGGCGGGTAAACCAACCGAACAGCCGAACCAAAATTCCCAGGCTCGAGCAAACCAACAGGGATAAGGCTCCTTCCTGGCTAGGAATAAGCTTTCTCCAAACCTAGAACACTCTCACACACTCACACAAGAAGAGAGGAATAAGAACGGCGGCCCCTCCCCCTTGCACCAAAATTTTTTTTTAGCCAACCCCTAAAAGCTCCCCAAACGGGATTTTTTTTTGGCAAGATGAAAGGAGAGCTCCCGCTACACTCACCAGGCTCTACCGAAAAAATGACAAGCCAAAAACCATTGCCCCAGGCGACCTGCAGGGAGAAAGCTCGAGAAGAGAAGCAGGAATCAAGAATGAGAGAGGCTTTCCCCATTTGCGTCACAGGGACAGGCTCAACAGAGGCCTAAGAACAAAGGGGAAAGCTCGCAGTCTCGCGCTACTTCGGGAAGGAGCATGCGAGGGAGAAAGGCGCGGTTAGAGCCTTGATTAGGTTGCGACCGAAGAAGACGGGAAAGGTTGAGCTCAGCTAGGGCTCCCGCTCAGGAAGAAAAGGCTCGGTCCAGCGTGTGCGTGAGAGGGAGCGTGAGTCAAGTCAGCCGAATAAGGAATTTAAGGGTGTGAAATAAAAAAACTTTATTTTAATATTTATTTCATTTAAATGCATCAAAATTTGTGCAATTTATTCTTGTTCGAGGTCATAACAAAGTATATGTCTTTCCTAGGCAAATCTGACGTTCCGGACGCACCGGCGCAGTCCGTTTTGTGATCCGGCATCGTTCAGGCAACTTCATCGTCGATCGGGCCGAAAGTGCGTCAATTCTGATACTTTTGAAATTCTAACTTTAATGTCGATCGTCCTGTCATCCTGACCTCAGTTTCTGGTCCGTAGCGAAGAACTTGAAGACGTCGGGACTGCAAACCGAGAATTTGTGTGTCCAGTGGTGCAAAATGTGACGAGGTTATCCTAATGTCTAGTGGTCCTATGGGGACTCAATTTGAATTCCTGACGTCAATTCCAACCTGCTATAAGCTAGAGATAAGAAATCTCGTGCGGGGCTTCAAAAGAGTAACTAAGTGGCTTCAGACACTCTAAAACGAGGTGGGTCCAACTGCTAGGAATCTAAGAACGACGGGAAGCTCCTAAAGGCTAGAACCCTAAAGTCTAGGAGGAAAACTAAACCTCGACAAAAGCGAGGTCAACAGGGGGATGGGAGATGGGGAATGGGGGAAGGAAGAGGAATGGGTAGACCCAAGGGGGGAGGGGGATAAGAGTATCAATCGGACCTAACGAATAGCTTGGAAAAATAATTAAAACCATGTTCGCATTTGAATTCTATTCTATTTTGAGTCTGATTCAAAGTATGTTCGAATTCAAACCAATTTCTAGTCTTCAATTTAAAAAAGCAATCTGTGAATACAAGAGGTTATCCTTCATTATGGGGAAATTTATCCAAAATATAATTTCAAGTATATATGTTTAAGAAAACATAAATTACAGACACTTGTCCAATTTTGTGTACTATGAGGCATATATAGTGCAATTTCTCAAACATAATATGTATGCTATTGCATCCGAATTTCTAAAGGCTTAATAAATTGTACTAGTTTTACAAATTTATTATTGTAAAAATTTTGGAAGATTTGACACTAGTGATCTCCAAAAAAATACTCCTTGCCCAGAAAAATCACATCCATCAATTTTATATTAAATAAAAATGTAAACAAAATACTAAATATTTGTGGATGAAAAACTCAAAATGGGCCATGAATAATTTGTATGTGGTCATTTAGTCCCAACTTTATAATGTGTTCAATTAAATCCTTCACAAAAATGATCCAAATATATCCCTCAGTTAAATTATTTTAAACCATATTTAAATAGTAAAGGGATTATTTTTTATCAAATTTAAATAATCAGGAAACTAAATTATAGATATTATGTAATCTGAGACTAAAATAGTCCCATAAAAATGGTTTATGGATTATTTTGCCATTTTTTTCTCATACAGAAATAAAAAGGTAGTATGCCAAATAAACAACTAAATATTGATTTATTTAAGATCTGTGGAACCAAATAGTTGGGATAAGGATGATTATTATGTCCAACTTTTTAGATAAAATAAGTTCTACAAAATTTTGACAGTTTGACCAATAAATGAATCAGTTTCACAATTGGCCAGCTTGTTTATTTCTATGTGTGAACATTTTAAGTCTATTATTTCGCAAGTTGTAGCAAGTTGCTCATTAAAAAATTAATATAAACCCCATTTAATGACATACTTAATTACTTGTTTCATGTTAGGTTATCGACTTTCTTCTATCATAGACAATCCGAGATATTAATAGTTTATGTTGAAAAAATTGTTAGAAGGTCGACAGTAATTTCAATTTTGTATTTTCATTAACCTATGAAATTTTGAAGAACAACAGATTTAATGAACAAGAATGAATTCATTTATATTGAATAAGGGATGATTGCTTAAATAATTAGAATCTCAAATAAATTAGCCTAAAATTGTATTACAACAAGAGTTCAATAAGAAAATAACTAAAAAATTTTGAAAAATCTTTCAAAAGTTGGCTCTTAAAAGGCAAGCATAAAAGAGATAAATAAATAAATAAATAAATGAGCATGAACAGAATTCTTCTCGGCTGAACTAATCATATCTGACATTGAATGAAGGGTTTGCAAATGACAATGAGAAAAATACTACAGAAACACGATATCTAAAACATATGAAACTTAAATTAATGAATACAATCTATATCAACATCAGCATGAGGAAGAGGGTTTTAATTACTATAACAAAAACTTCTTTAGTGCTAAAAAGAGACATGAATTGAATCAAAAGTTTTCAACAAAAAGGATATACGATGCATACAATATAGATACAAATTTGAACTAGTTTAGAAGGAAGTTTAGAATGGTTGGTACTATATAATATGCTTGTTAAATAGTGTGCATAGGTCATGTCCAAAGAGGAGTATTACCTTGTATGAGTGTGGATGTGTGTAATATGGACATGGTAGTTGTCGGCATCCGAAGCCGTGTCAGAGATTTTCTCGGTGTCAATATCGATGTGGTGTTTTGGAACCGTCACTCTGTTTATCTATCATATTGCCCTAATCTTCAAAAGATCTTATTTCTTTGGATCATGTAGAGAATCTTCGAATAATAAGAAATTTGAAGAAAATAAGGGCTCGTAAAATAGAAAACAGTATAATAAAAATGTCGGTGATAATCCTTATAAAAAGAGATTCTAGAATGTCTTAGTTCTAGAAATTTTATATAAGAAGGATCACATATAAGATTTTGATAACCAGAGATTTATAGGTGTGATATCTATCATGATTTCTTAAATCTCCTATAAGAGCAAGCTCCTATACTTAATTACATCTTAGACAATATTAAAATTATCTAAGAAAACTTTTGATTAATGTTAACCACTTGTTTTCTAAAGAATTTCAAGAACAATGAAAGAAACTTCAACGTTCAATCCTAAGGGTAATATGTCATACTATCCTAAGAGTTTGATTTTTGTCAATGTCATTTTTTATGTCGATTTTATTTTTGTTTTATTGTTTGTTGTTTGTTGCTTTGTCTTGTAGTTTATCATTTATTTGGTGACTATCCTAAAAGTTTAGTTTTGTGGCTATCCTGAAAGTTTAGGTTTTGTTTTATTCGGTTTGTCATTTTAATGTCATGTCGTTTTTATATTTTGTTTTGTCTGTTTTGTTAATATTGTTGTTTTAATATCGTTTTTATTTTGTTTTATTGTCGTTTGTCCCGTCTTCAGAATGTCACCCTACAAAACAGAGTTAGCACATCCTATAACATGCAAAGAAAATCTAAAATGAAAATAATGTCATCATTTCTTCATGATCGTTCTGCAAAATAGAGTTAGCACACCCTATAACATGCAAAAAAAAAATCTAAAATGAAACTCATGTTTATCCTACAAGGAAAACAATGTCAGATTTAAAAGAAATAATGTCAATTTTATTTCTTAAATCTTTTATTTTAGTTGATTAAATTTTAGATAACCCGGTCAAGATGTCACTAGCTTCGTCGTCCTAAAGTTATCTGGGTCTTAATCTACTTAGTCTGAAATGTGTTTAAACCAAGATCGAAAAATTTCTGTCAACAGCTAGGATTGCGTCGTCTAAAAAATCTTTGTAGATCAAGAACACTGGGGTTCAAGTTACGTTCTGTGATCTTTGTTCATTAAGATTTTATTTAATTCTTAAAGTCTTTTTCGAATTTTAGGTTTGAAAATTTTAGGTTATTTATGATTTATTAACAAATTTAAAATTTTGCAAATATTGTTTTGATTGATTGTCGGTATTGATTTGTTTATGATTTAAACTTAAAGAAAAGGGTTATGTTTATTTAAATCTAATGTCTGTAAGATCTAATTAGATTTGACAATTTTTAAATTCAATGTCATTTGAATCTATAAAATCTAACATAAGTTAGACTTTAGAATTTTAGATTCGATGTCATTTGAATCTTAATGGTGTTAAGTCTAATGTAAATTAGAATTAAACTAAGTAAAATCTAACTTGAGTTGAACTTTAAAATTTTAGATTTGATGCCATTTGAATGTAAAAGGTGTTAGTCTAATGTAAATTAGATTTAAATTGAATAAAATCTAACATGAGTTAGACTTTAAAATTTTAGATTCGATGTCATTTGAATCTAAAAGGTGTTAAGTCTAATGTAAATTAGACTTAAATAAAATTTAACTTAAGCTAGACTTTAAAATTTTAGATTCGATGTCATTAGAATCTAAAATGTGTTAAGTCTAATGTAAGACTTTAAAATTTTAGATTCGATGTCATTTGAGTCTAAAAGGTGTCAAGTCTAATGTAGATTAGACTTGAATTGGAGTTAGAAGTATTGACTTAAGTTCAATATGGGTTGGGCTTAAGTTTGAGTTAACTTGGGTTCAAGTTGAACCTAAGTTAGAAATGCTAAATTAAGTTCAATACGGGTTGGACATAAGTTTGAATTAACTTGGGTTCAGTTTAGGTTGAACTCAAATTAGGTTTGGTTTAGTTAGGTTTAGTATGGGTTGAATCTAATATTTAGGTTAACTTGGGTTCAAGTTAGGTTGAACTCAAGTTAGGTTTTGGTTTAGTTAAGTTTAGTATGGGTTGAACCTAACATTTAGGTTAACATAGGTTCAAGTTAGGTTTTGGTTTAGTTCGGTTCAGTATGGGTTGAACCTAAAGTTTAGGTTAACTTGAGTTCAAGTCAGGTTGAACTCAAGTTAGGTTTTGGTTGAGTTAGGTTCTATATGGGTTGAACTAAGATTTAGGTTAACTTGGGTTCAAGTTAGGTTTAGTTGAGTTAGGTTCAATATAGGTTGAACCTAGGTTTTAGATTAACTTGGGTTCAAGTTAGGTTGAACTCAAGTTAAGTTTTACTTAATTTTAATATGGGTTGAACTTAAGTTTAATTTAATTTAACCAAATTTAATAAGCTAGACTTGATTATAGCTTAGGTATGATTAAACCTTAGTTAGTTAAGGTTTAATGATTTAATTAAGTCTAATGAGTTAGACCTAATTAGGGTTTAAGTATTATTAAATTTTAGTTAGTTAAGGTTTAATCATTTAATTTGGTCTAATTGGTTAGACCTAATTAGAGTTTAGGTATGATTAAACGTTAGTTAGTTAAGGTTTAATGATTTAACTAGGTCCAATAGGTTAAACCTAATTATGGTTTAAGTATGATTAAACCATAGTTAGTTAAGGTTTAATTAATTAATTAGGTCTAATAAGTTAGACCTAATTATGGTTTAATAGTTACTTAAACCTAATGTAATTAAGGTTCAAGTTGATTAATTAGGTTTAACAAAAATTAAACCTAATTAGGGTTTAATAGTTACTTAAACCTAATGAAAGTAAAGTTTAAGTTGATTAATTAAGCTTAAAATGTGTTAAACATAATTAGGGTTTAATAATTATTTGAATCTAATGTAATTAAGGTTTAAGTTAATTAATTAGGTTTAATATGGGTTAAATCTAATTAGGGTTTAATAATTACTTAAACCTAATGTAAGGTTTAAGTTGATTAATTAGATTTAATATGGGTTAAACCTAATTAGGGTTTAATAATTACTTAAACCTAATATAAGTATGGTTTAAGTTGATTAATTAAGTTTAAAATGGGTTAAACCTAATTAGAGTTTAATAATTACTTAAACCTAATGTAAGGTGTAAGTTGATTAATTAGGTTTAATATGGGTTAAACCTAATTACGATTTTATTTTGTATTAAACCTAATTTAATTAAGGTTTAATAGAATTAATTAGGTTTAATGTTGGATTAAACCTAATTATATCTTGGTTTGAGTCTATTTGATGTTTGGGCTCAAATTTGACTTAACTCATTATGACATGAATTAAATGAGGTAAATTTTTTATTTTTGATGTTTTTAGGGTTTTAAATATTGGAACTTTTAACCCTAAAAAAAATGTCATCTTAAAACTTCAAGAGGCAAGAGTTTGTTATTTTAGGGTTTAAATTTATTCCCTTAAATTTCTAACCAATTTCCAATTTAATTATCTTATTTTCTTATTTTTAGAATTATTGTTGAAAATAATTACTAAATCTCATAGAAATTAGGAAATGTTGTCCTAGGTAATTCTCTTTGCCTTGGAAAAATCAGAGATTGTTCCTAAGGACCTAGAGATTAATGCCTCAAAATTTCATATTTTTTTGTTTTATAAATAATTTTTAATAATTAAAATACACCAGAGAGTATTTAATTATTTAAAAATTAAATATAACTCTTAAATTCAAATTTTTATTTCCACATTATTCTCACTGTCCTGAGTTCAGGGATATTTTTGTCATATTTTTGTGATTTTTCTATGCAAATATATAGATCTTTGAAGAGTTTAAGGTTAATCTGTTTTAACTAATCCATTAATTAAACAGAAAAAGCCAGATAGCGCCGCGTATCCTCGGATCCGTCGAAAACACGGTTGATCCACTGCGGGGCTCTGGAATGAATCACAGCCGTCCACTTACAAAACACGGAAATGGACGACATCCGTTCATCCCCTTCATCTAGTCTAATCTCAAACACCGTACGTGTTCTAGATACAAAATGTCGTTGGATTCTTGATGGAATCGAGCGATTTTTATTTCTAGAGCTTCATCTGAAGGAGATGAACATATCCAAACGGATTTGTATGAGTTTTGAATTGGCTAAACCTACTCTAGACCAAGCTTGAGCTCGGGTTGGGTGTGAAGAACCACACCTTGACCATAGTGAGTATAGACTCAAATTGAATGGCTTGGAAGCTTCGTTTGGTCCTCAGAAGACTTGTCCCCAATTCAATTTGAAGTTAAATTGAGTCCTTGTATGATATTGATCTCAAGGTGGCTCGGCTTGGGTGAGTGATGTCAAATAGTAGGTTAGAGGCTATGGGGAAGCTCAATTTCGATTGGGCTCATCCTCACTCAGTCCCTAGATGGATATAGGTCAGTCAATTTGAGATTTTGAGTGGTCTGGTTTCATACTCCAAAAATGTCCTGTTTTGGGTCTTTTCGGGTTGATCAAATTTAGGGGATTCAATGGGCTTTGTGGTTTAATTTCATGTGGGGTCAATTGCTTAGACCCTAGGGAAGATTTTTGATGTTCAAAGCTAAGGGAATTGGGCAGTGTATGGTTATCTCCTATTTTTGGTCTCCCTCTCTAACCTTCTCGGGTTTGGGCTTATTTATAGCCATGGATGGTCATGGTTAAGCTTGGGCTGGCTTAGGGTTGATTTGGGGGAGTTTCCAACCTTCCATTTAATGCTTTGAAGATAGAATTTGGCTAAAGGGATAAGGGAATTGTATTGTCCAATGTTTTTCATCATAGGTTTAACCATGGTGAAGCCTTAGCATGTAACTTTGGTCTCCTCCCATTGGGTGGCTAGGGAGGTGTATAGATTGGCTCAAATGCCATGAATCAGCCTTCCCCACATGAGTTCATAAACTTATTCAATGTATGTAAAGGGGAGGGTGACACATAAGCTCATTGCTCACTCCATGCATGGATTGGTTATGATTGTATCTAGCCATGGTAAAGGATTGATTAAGGTCATGTTTCAATTCTATTGGATGGTCTAGGAGGTGGCTAAGATAGCATTTGGATTGGTCGGCCACATCGCCTTGAGGAAGGAGGTGATTCATGCTTTAAAATGAGGATATTTTGCCACCTCAAATTCCTTACCATGATGAAGTCTAATCATGGTCAATATGATGTGGCAGGGGTGGTCATCCAATAGTTGAATTCATTTGTAATGGGTTTTATGGGTTATGTGTAACCCATATGAGGTTATCCATGATGTCATTAGTGGGTTCAGAAATTTAAAAACCATTTATTGTGATATGTATGATGTCATGTGTCCAAATTTTATTTTATAACTATTTAATTATAATTCCATTTTTAATTAATTATGTAATTAATCAAAAATATTGGAAATTATATTATTAACCAATAAATTAATCAAAATAATTTTTGGAATTAATTATTTGATTAATTTCATCAATTTTAGTTCAAAATTGAGTTTTTTGACCAAATTTGATAAATGTTGACTAGGGTTGAACAATATTGGCCCAGGTTGACCCAGATTGACCAATTCTAGTCCAAGAGTGTCCAATGTGACCCATTCAACCTTGTCATGATTGGGCTGGTCATGAAGTCCAAGGGTTCTGAATTTTTGGGTTGATTTGGTCATAATGGCCATTTTTAGGGTTTTAGGTTAACCCATTAGTCAATGTGGTGGCTTTTGGGTTTTTTATTGGTCTCCTTGACCAATGTTGAGTTGATTAGTCAATAATTGACCAATGATGTCAATGTGGTAGTCTTTTAAGTTTTAGGTTGATCAATTTAACCAATTTGGTCTCTTTAGGTCAAGGTTTAACCTATGATGTCAATGTGATATTTTTAGGTCATTGGTTGTCTGGTTAGGTCAAAGGTTGTCCAATATGGTGGTCATTGGGTCAAAGTTGAGCAGTTTAGTTGACTTTTTGGGTCAATGATTGACCAGTTGTGTTAATGTGATGGTCATTGGATCAAGAATTGACAATTTGACCAAAGTTGACTTTTTTGATCAAAAGTTAAACTGTTGGGTCAACATTGATCAAATCAGGGTTTGTCATTGCTGATTTGATCATTAAGAATATTATTAAAATTTAGGTTCAAAAGACTTCATTAGGGTTTTACCCTAGACATTAGGGTTTGATGACCACTAGTGGGGTTCAGGAAGTCGATGTTAGTAGACTTCTTTGTCTCAAACTGATTTTGAAATAATCCTCATAAAAGTGAGGTCAACAATAGTAATACAGAACAAAGCATTATAGATTAGTCTATGGTTGATATCAAGTTAAGTACTAGCAAGGTTTTGCTTGATCGATGTATTAGAATTCCAGCTTAACTTGAACTAAACATGAAATAATTTAAATCAATGACAAAAAACTTGGAGGAACAACATCCTTAGTTCGAACATTTGAACTCAGAATTGTATTCTAATGGATGTTATGCATAGATTATATAAATTCATAATTGAAGTAACATTTCTAGCCGACTCTAATTATGAGTTAACCATGTCAAACTCAAAATTAATTAAATTCTGAGTTGAATCAAGTTCCAAAAAAAATTTGAGTGATTTCAACTTGTAATTATGTTTTTCATGCATAAATTAATCCTGCTCCTTTTCCATTTTAACCGGCCTTACCAAGAGAGTGATCCATGAAGTTCTCTGTGGCTAACTCGAAAAAGAGAATAATTATGAAATAAAAATTTAAACTTTCTTAGAATACAAATTTAAAAAATAATGAAAGCAGATATAAATCAGCAAGATCAAGCAAAAATTCACCTGAATGTATGGATGGTTCTGTAGATATTCCCGTGTGAATTTCTGTGAAGATAAAAAATCAAATCCACAAAACAGTACACGCGTCACAGGTTTATTAACAGTATCCATCATTTCCCTCCTACTCGAGCAATCCTCACTAGAACATACAAAAGACCAATCAACCTTCAAGTCAGAAAGCACAAACATCTATCGCTCAACACTTCAAATTTTCCCCATAAATGATAGCGTCCGAGCAGTAGCAGAACTCGAAGTTTAAGCGAGAGGCACGCCCCAAATTTAGGAGGGCGAAGCTTATATAATTTACATATTTGTAAGAAACTTCAAAAGTTAAAAAGGTGAAACAACCCAGAAAACTCATGATTTTCACCACATTCCCTATTTAAAAAAAGGGAACATAACATAACAGAGCAAACCAGATACCAAGTGGGAATGAGAATTGAAGGAGATAAAGGGACGATAGAGTGCAAAAAAGCAGTGGGAATCACCTGCATAGAAATCTTGAGGGAGAAAGAGTGAGCGGCCGGCTCGTTGAGCAGATGCGCGGAGCGAAAAGCCGAGGGTTACGGTCATCAAGAGACGTAAGCCGCCACTGGCCTGTGAGAGGGAAAAAAATTGGGCACTTAAATCATAAGCAATTTTTGCGTGCGGAATAGGGTACACGGAGGTTATAATTGGATTACAATCGGGTTCATAATCACGTATGTAACTCATTTGTAACTCGCGCGCTCTCTATTTTACAAAGGTTACAATATAAGCGTGCAGATCATAGTGAGTTACATGGAGAGTACGAATGGGTTACTAACTCGGCATGTAACTCGATTGTAACCCGATTATGCATCTCGATTAGTAACTTACGTGTACTCCATCGCGCGCTCTCTATTTCATCTAGTTGTAGGTTACAAAGGTTACAATATAAGAGCGCGAGTTACGAGTGAGTTACATAGAGTGTACGAAGCGAGTTACAACTCGCTTGTAACCCGATTGTAACCTGATTGTAACCTCCGTGTACCCCATTCCGCACGCAAAAATTGAGTACGGTTTACGTACGCAATTTTTGCCCCTGTGAGAGAGACGTAAGTGGTTCGCTGGCCAGGCACGTGAATAAAAATTTTTTTTAATTGTTTTAAATAAATAATGGGATTTTTAAGTATCGCATCAAACATTATTATTTATTAATTTCACATTTTAAATAATAGTATAAAATCTGCACCTCTGTCAACTCAAACCTCACTCTTAAACTATCAAATCTCCCTCACTCTTAAACTATCAAATCTCCTCACCAAACTTCAAAACCAGCCATCTAAGCTTACACAAACCTCTCCATGGACTTCAAGACCAGCTCCAATCACTTTGGGCAAAGATCTAGCCTTTGGACCAAGGGCTAAACCCAAGTTAGCCTCACTTAACCCAAATCCCAAATATCCATTAAATCTCTACCCTAAAGCCATCAAATACTCCAATTGATGCCACCACTCAACCCCTCTGACCCCCCTGAACTTCTGCCTGACTTGACCTTGGCCGGCGGGCCACTCCAGTCGCCGGAAAACACCAAGCCGAGAGGTCCCAATTGATTCAAAAATTCAAAATTCTTTTGTTGAGCTGTCCCATTCCAATTGGATTCCATGGATCTTCTTCTTCTCCCCTAGGCAGCTGATCCCAACCCTTAATTGCCCCTAGGAAGCCCTCCAGCCCTGCCTATTTAAAACACCACACCTCTCGGCCATGAAAGGTGCTGAACCTAACCTTAAAGAAACTCTGCAAAAATCACTCCACAACTCCTCCTAGCCAAGAGAAGCTCATCCCCACTGTTCTCCTGCCCTGAATCCCCCCGGCTAAGCCCAATTTCTCAGCTAAAAATCAGGCCAGAAACAGGACACTCCCCAATTCTTCACCAAATCCAAATTAACTCCTCTCACACCTTCACCAGAGGTAGAAAAGGAGTTCCCTAGTGAAAGCCCCCTCTCCAGGCTACCCAGTTGTTCCAGCCTCCAAGCTTTGTGATTGGGCCTGGTGGAAAACAAGTCTAGGCATTTCACCACAGCTCCAGTCTTCATTCCTAGCCTCCTTAGACTCCAACGAACATGACGAGCATCTCTAATTGAGGCTTCACCTCTCAGAGCCAAGTTATGGACTCTTTCTTCCTCCTAAGCTTTTGTGAATTCTCCATTTAGTTTGGCTTAATTTCATGGCATTTTAACCGTATGGATGTGTTCGTCTTCTCAAGACAAATCCATAGAGCATAAGAACTCGAAAATTCATTGAGAATCGAGAGAGATATTAGGGTTAGAAGGTCGACGGTCACGGGTGCACACCAGTCGGAGACGATGATCGGCCGCCATTGGATTGCGCGTGTATCGATCGAACGACTCAGATGGCGTCGGACGAGGAGATAGAACGTAAACCGCGGACCGCGTGGCAGCTGAGTCGGATGGCGACGCCGAACCAGAAGACGACGTGTGGAGTTCCATCCACGTTAGGTTGACGCAGTGCCGACGTGGATAAGTAGGAAAATAGGATTTTCTTATTTAATTAAATAGCCAGAACTTAAAAAATTCATATCTTTGCATAGAAAAATCACAAAAATAAAAGAAAAAATACCCTCTTGCTCAGTGAACAGAGGAGAATAATGTGAAAAAAGAATTAAGTTAATTTGATAAGTATTTTATTTTTAATTAATTATTTACTCATTTTGGTATTTCAATTCTCCATTTGCATAGACATTTCACCATGGCATGAGACCATAGGCCTTTTGAAGCCTCTGACTTGGGGAATCTTCCCTGAATTTTTCAAGGTCAGAGGCCATCCCTATGACAAGTTATGTATTTTTCAAGTTCATGATACTGTTTTTGATATTTTAATTCCAAAAATTATCATATTGCTTAGAAAATTCTAAGAAAATTTGGTGAAGTTCCTTAGGACTAGAGGACCCTAGGATAATTATGGTTTGAGTTAATTCATTAAGGATAATCCTAATTGGCCTAATCACTCTAAATTGAACTTTAATTAATTAGAGTTAATCACACATTAAAATGACTTGAAAACAATTCTCCACTGATCTTCAGGATCAGAGAGACCTCACATAAAAATTTAAAGTCAATTGGAAATGTTTAACCCTATTAAATGGATCATTTAAGCCACATAATCAAAATTAAACTTTAAAAATTCATAACTCCAAAAATACATTTCAAAAATTCACTAAATTGATTTTGAGACTTCTCTGATATTAGAGGAGTCTAAGAAAAATAAAATTGGAATTTTCTAAAAATTTTCATTTTTAAGCATATTTTAATATTTTTAATAATTAAAAAATAATAAAAATCACAAAAATAATAAAAATCATAAAAATGTCATATTTGGTCTCCTAAGTCTCTTAGTTAAGATATTTAATTTCAAAGCCTTAAAACAATTTTTGAATTAAGAAAATGTATTTTATATCCTTCCCACTAAATTAATTTTAATAAATCAAAGAAAAATCATAAAAAATATAAAATTTGTTTCTATGACTTTCTTGAGGTCGGAGAGATTTAAGAAAAATATAAAATCCATTTTTCAACTTTTATTTTATTTTATAATTAATTAACACTCCAAAACTTAAAGTAATTATAATAAATAAAATATAATTCAAAAAATCACCAAAATTGGTCCAAGTGATCTTCTGGTCATTAGGAACATCCCATAATTTTCTTAAGGATAGAAACTTTACCTTGGCCATGTTGGTGAATTTTCTTTGAAAACCCCTATTTTCTATTAAAAATAATTATATAAATAAATTTAATTAAAAAAAATCACATTTTCTCCTCTAATGTCTTAATTGACATGAGAGTGAAGTGGCATAAAATTTTAAGTTCATTTAAGCTTAATTTAATGAGTTATAAAATAAATAAGCTTAAAAGGGCATAAAGGTAATTAAAAGGTTTTAACCCCTAATTAAAACTCTAGGTTTAATCAAAATGGGGGTAAAATATTTGATTTTAATTTTCTCTTAGATGATTGAAACTTTGGGAAATCAAAGGGTAGGAACTCATTAATCACTTTAATAAACCAAAATTGAAACTTTAATTAATTAAATAATTTAAATTTTGGGAGATTAATTAAAAATGGATTATTAAAATGAGGATATAATTTAAGAGGACACTGATTCTTTAATTTAAAATTCCCTAAATAAATCACTTAATAATATTTAACTCTTAAACTTAAGAGGAATTAAATGATTAAATGTAAATAATTCTTAATTTGATTAAAACATACATCATTAAATAATTTAACAATTGCTTAAAGCCTAAAATGTTAAATAATTAAAAGGTAAATTAAAATATTTGAAACTAATTTAAAATCATTTCAAAACAAACTTAAATCAAATTTGCAAATTTTAAATAATTTTAAGACAACTTATCTTAAAACATAATGTAAAAATTAAATTAATTAATATAATTAATCCAAATTAAATTATCAAAATTTAATAAATAATTTGAACACCTCTTTTGACCTAAGTTAATCTAAAAAATTAAATTAAGATAAGATATTGATATCATTTATAAAAGGTTTAACTTAAATGAATCAAACACCATTCCAAACTTAAAATCATTGATTAAAATTTCATAATTAAATCACAGTAAAGTAAATCATCAACTTTAACTTCAAATTTGAGCTAACCCCTTTTTGAAATTCCAAAATTCAATCCTTTGAAAACCTTAAACTATGAAATTCTTGAGAGCAAAACCACTGATCATTATCGAGAGTTTTCTTAAATGATTCCCGTCATTTAATATGTAATTAACTATAGGGGCTTGCCCTTATAAGGAACTTTAAGAACCCAAGTAATATAAACCCTTCTTAATTCCTTTATATTAAGCAGGGGAACTTGTCGGCTTATAAAATTGGTTCGCAGACCAAACGGATGTCAAAAATCTTCTATTTTATTTAATCGAGCCCAACCATCAAGTAGTGTGTCTATCCTTAGGGATAGATACACGGTTTGTGGTGTGATGCTCGTTTATATAAACTATTCAAGATGTGAGATCGGTTTGATTTCATATCTTAAAATTTTCAAACTTAAAAAAAAATTATTTAAAAAAAAAAACCAAATGTTACTTTTCAAATTATATATATATATATATATATATATATATATATATATATATTAAAATTTAAAATTCGCCGACAACTTCGTCAGCGATCCCTTTTTCAAAACACATAACCTAAAATATGCCGACAATTTCTGGCGACTCCACTGGGGATTTGTTCCTCTCTCCATTTTGATCGGATGGTTTTTCTTTCATAAATCGGTAGTAAGTCCATGCCCCTAGTGGATCAAACTACCATTCTTTCGTTGACATATCTTGTTCATTTCTGTCTTGAACAAGTATGATCAACTCTTCATGGATTTTGGAGCCACTGTTTAGACACTCCTAAACAGAGAGGTTCCGAAGTTCTCCTTTTGATACCTCTCCGAAGAGGAGAGGTAGACCCCCAATAGGTGTTAGCTTAAGAGTGGTCCTTCGAGTTGAGAAATCCTACGAGATTTTCCCTTCCTTTCTAAGCTCTAGATTGGGTCCTTTACCCTCTCTAATCTCCTTTCATTTTTAACGAATAAACTAACCTCCTAACAAACAAACTCTTTTCTAAATCGTAAATGCATAAATAAAACTTAAATAAATTGTGTTCGGACTCTTTTCAATTTCTTTCGTTTCATCCTGACGAAGGAAGCATAATTCAGGACTGATAATCAAAAGTTGCCTTGCAGAAGATGTCTGCCCCGAAGCTGATTTTCTCCTTTACCAATGGACTTGACTTAGCTGTCTACAAAGATGAACTGTCTGAAAATGAGATCATCCGTTTTGGACAAGGGTTCGATAACACGGACGTTAAGTTTTCTGATGTTATTCTTTTCGCGCTGATGAACAAAGTATCTGAGACTAAGGAGCCTATGATTGAGTTTAACCTGAAGTCGACTCAAGAGTTCCCTCCCCTGCAGAGGGCCCCAGTTGAAAGGAACACTGCTGTTCATAGGAGGTTGAATGCTACCCCCAGAACTTTCGTCTCTACCCCCACCGGTCTGGTCATTACTGCACCTACCCCGGTTCCCCCCGAACTGAAAGGAAAGGAAGTACAAGTCAGTTATGAGCCTCGTCACCGTGGAGGGTCTCGCATCGCGCCGCGATACCGTCCGTTTTCGAGATAGGGTCCGGTTTGAAGTATAGGCCTTTAACCCGGATACAGAGGAGGAATAAAAACAGGAAGTTTGCTAAGATCAGGAAGGTCAGAGAAGCTGAAGCCACCTGTCTTGAAGAAATCCCTGAAGAGAAAGAGGAAGAACTGCCAAAATACTCACTACTATTGGAAGGAATTAGATTCCACCCTCTATCTGCTGCATCTGATGAAGTATATGCCAGAAAGATTGTCGCTGCGTTACCCCGGCCTACATATTACAGTGACAGTAAGAAGAAGAGCAGCAAGGCTACACGGCTTACCTGATTGTGTGCTGTAGTTGAGAAATTAGCCAGAAAAGAAGGATGTTCTATATCAGAGATTCTGAGAAGAATGAGACGAGTGCTAGTTAAGTCCCGCCTCTGTCCGCGAGTAGAGCCTGCTACTGTCCCTGAAAGACCGAAGAAAAAGGTGCGAGCTAGCGAGGGAGGCTCACCCGTTGTTGTATCGGGTCTCCATATTAGGGAGGACAACACCTACTTACGCACCGCCAACAGACAAGCCGGTCCTAGGCCTTCTGCTACAAGAAGGATGGTGTGGCGACCTATTATTGTTGAACCAATACCAACAAAACATTCTGAAAAGAGAAGTCTCGCTGAAGATCCCAGATCTGAAGAAAGTATCGCAGTAAAAGAAACTCCTGAAAGAGAGGTTCAACAGTCGTCTCATGACAACCATGAGATCGTTCAGAAAAGGCCACTTGAGGAGGCCATAGGGCAACTAAGAATGGACCTCTGACGGCTAGCAAGATAAAGAGGAGAAGAATTAAGGGACAAAGTGGATTTTTCAGAATTCATGGATGAAGAGTATGCTGAGGTCAACATGGTTGAGACACGAGCATTGTCAGCTTCGCAGCGAGTTCCGCCAGCTTTAGAAAGAGGTGAGCCAGAGTTAATGAGAGCACAGCTTCAGGAAAGAGATGATACGATTTCCCATATGGCAAAAAGGATGGAAGCGATGGCTGCTGCCTTAGCCACTCTCCAGAGTCAGGCATAACCTCAGAAAGAAATACCCTCGGAGGTCATCCATATTACAGATGGATGATCGCAGAAAAATATATTAAGAAATTCATATCTATTTTTGATAAAATTGCACTTTAAAGAAAGATATTTTCTTTATTTTATTGCAGGAACGAAGATTTATAAGTGATGGAAGCAAAAAACATGAAATAGAGCGAATTTAGATCAAAAAGGAAGAAAGTCATGCAAAATGAACTAAGTCGCTGACGGCGAGATCGAGGCCGCTGACAGAGAGATCATGAGGAGAACTTCTGAAGGAATTACAACTACCTCGTTGACAGCGAGCCCGAGCCCGCCGACGGTGAGATCGAGCGATTTGAAGACCTTCTAGAAGCCCGCCGAAGGCGAGGTCGTTTCTCGCCGACGGCGAGACAGTTCAAAATGCAAAATTACATTGAACCTGGACTCTTTTTGAGGAGGTGCTTAAGTACCCCTTGAACCTTTGCCTACCTCTATAAATAGAGGCCGAATTCTTAAGTCTTAGTGTGTCTTAAGTGTGTCTGTTGTTTTTCATTAGTGAGTTTCTTGAGTCTATTTGTATTTAAGTGCTATTTAGTGAGTTAGAAGTTTGCTGTACTAGAAGGAAAAGTCAAAGGAACTTCAAGGAGTCTCGCTTGGGGAGGAAATTAAGATAAGTACTTTTGTTTATTGTTGTTAACTTTAAATGAAATCCAAGCTTTGTTTTATTCCCATGCATTCTGAGTAGTTTTCTTAGTCTTTCTCCTTGTTTATGAAAATTATGCGAAATGATGAAATTAAATAGAAGTACCTAATATATTAAAATAGATTGTGATATTTTTACTTAAAACTTTATTTACTTTCAATCTGGCCAATTGATTTGTTAAAATATGTTGAATTATCAACTACAGTAAAAATTACATCCAATATTCAGGGAAGTCAAAAGTCTTGGAAGGAGGGTGCAAATAAATAGGGAAATATTATATATCGGATGTAGAATTGGACATTTTAGTGTGACAGACTAAAATATTCAATTTGGTCCTATTATTTGAGAGCTGAAGTGCAGATGTTAGCCCTCAAGTGAGGGGAACGTGGGAGCTCTGAAGTGGCAGCCAGTATCCTCCCAGCCTAGCCGCAGATTCAGTAATCAAACATAGGATTAGTCAATGTTCTTTGCACCTGAACCAAAGGGTAAAGAATATGAATGCTCCTATTTGTCACAATACAATTCAAAAATTCTAATTAGATTTATCATTCACTTAATTTTCTAAAAACAAGGAGAAGGATACTTTTTCTGAATTATTTAAATCAACTTTATTTCAAGCATTAGTTTACTTTAGTTGCTTTAGTTACTTTAAATTTCCAATTACTATATTAGTAAGTAATTCCTTTAAATTTTAGCTGATACAAATCTGTTAAAAACTTCCCTGTGGGATCGATAACCAGGACTCCACTAGAGCCCTGTATTACTTGATACGATATGTATACTTGCGTAGAATCCACATTAAACATTCCATCATAAAATCAAATATATATATATATATATATATATATATATATATTTAAGTGGAATCAAGCTTTTGGTGCCGTTGCTATTAACATAATTTTCAAAGATATAAAAAGTGGGTCAAGTTTTTGTGTCGTTATCGGGGAAGTAAAGAAATTATTTACTAGAGTAACAGACTATTTTAAAATTTATTTTGAAAAATTGTATGCGAAAATTTGGAAATGAAAATTTAATACCTTATGATTCAGAATTTGAGCGTACAATTAAAAGAATTAGAAAACAAAAAAGAGAAATTATAAATTTAAAACAAATGACAAATATTCCTGAAAATGAAAATATTAATCAACAGAGACCATTAAGAGATTATGCCAACCCTACATTAGATGAAATTCATTTAACTATTCAATACCCCGATGTAGTCGCTAACTCATTTGAACTTAAACCTGCAATTATCCAAATGGTACAAAACAATCAATTTAGTGGTTCACCTACTGAAGATCCTAGTTTACATCTTGCTAGTTTTTTAGAACTATGTGCTACTTTCAAATATGAAGGAGTATCTAATGATGCTATTAGACTTAGACTTTTTCCTTTTTCTTTAAGGGATAAGGCTAAAATGTGGTTAAATTCGTTAAGCACTCGGATTTACTAAAACTTGGGGAGAGTTATCACAAAAATTTCTATCCAAATATTTTCCACCATCTAAAACTCGCTAAGCTTAGAAATGATATAACTTCTTTTAGTCATTGATGGAGAATCAATATATGAAGCTTGGGAGAGATTTAAAGAACTTCTTAGGAAATGCCCACATCATGCGTTACCGTATCGGTTAATTATTCAAACTTTCTATAATGGATTAGTAGGATCTTTAAGATCAATCATTGATGCTCGTCATTGGAGGATCATTAATGTCAAAACCATTTGATGACGCCTATGCACTAATCAAAGAAATGGCAACCAATAATTTTCAATGGCCTCGTGATAGAATGAATCCGAAAAAGATAGCTAGTATTCATGAAAATGATGCAATATCTATGTTAGCTTCATAAATCGCTGCTGTATCTAAAAAATTAGATCATCTTGGAATGAATTACTCTCCAACTATATTAGAAGAAAATTCATCTGGACAACTTATAGAATCTCAATCTCAATATGAAACTATAAATGCAATCAATAACAGACCTAATAATCCTTATGCGAATTATTATAATCCTGGATGGAAAAATCATCCTAATTTTAATTGGAATAATATCACAACTAATCAACCATGGATGAATAACATAACACAACCATTAGGAATTCCTTATAATCAAGGAAATTCTAATTATAAACCTAATTATCCACATGGATTTAATAATAATAACCCACAATTTAAAGATAAGAAATTATCAATAGAAGAATTAATATTAAATATGGGTCAACATTTACAAAATCAAGGAAATTAATTACAAATACAAGGTAACCAATTACAAAATCAAGGAACAACTATTAAAAATATTGAAACTCAACTTAGACATATAACTACCGCACTTAATAATAGAATACACTGGAACATTTCCTAGTAATGTGAAAATAAATCCCAAAGACAAAGGAAATGAACAAATTAAAGCAATACAATTACGAAGTGGAAAAGAATTAGAACCTCAAATTACAAAAGAACTTGAAAGTCAAAAAAAGGAAGTGGAAATTGAAAAAGGAAAGAATCAACAAGATCCAAACTTAGAAAATCCTTTAATACCAATAAAAATTTCAGTTGAAAAACCTCCACCACCATTTCCTCAACGACTAATTCAACATAAAAAAGATAAACATTTTGCTAAATTCATTGAAATTCTGAAGAAATTAACAATAAATATTCCTTTTGTAGAAGCTTTAGAACAGATGCCAAACTATGTAAAATTCATGAAAGATATTCTAAATAAAAAAAGAAAATTTACCGATAATGAAATGGTCACACTTAGTGAAGAGTGTAGTGCTATTATTCGTAAATAACTTCCTGAAAAATTAAAAGATCCTGGTAGTTTCACTATACCCTGAGCTATTGAAGAAAAATTCTATGGAAAACCTTTGTGTGACTTAGGAGTAAGCATCAATCTAATGCCTCTATCAATTTTTAAGAGATTAGGATCGAGAGAAATTTCACCTACTTCAAGTAACTCTTCGCTAGCTAATCGTTCGTTACATATCCTAAGGGAGTTATCAAGATGTATTAGTAAAAGTGGATAAATTTATCTTCCTTGAAGATTTTATTGTCTTAGATATGAAAGAAGATAAAGAAATTCCTATCATCTTAGGAAGACCATTTTTAGCCACTGGAAAAGCTATGATTGATGTTTAGAAAGGAGAATTAACTATGAGAGTAAATGACCAAAAAATAATTTTTAATATTGCTAAATCAATGAAATATACTGCACTAGAAAAATATGATGAGTGTTTTCGAATGGAAGTACTCGATCATTTACAAAAAGAACATTTTAAGGAATATTATGAAGAAAAATTAGAAAAAGAAAATACTGATTTAATTGAAAAATCCGATATAAAGGAAGAACTAAATTATATTTAAGAGAAATTTGAATTTTTGGATAACACAGAAAACACTGAAAAAAATATAGTTCCATCGATTATTAAACCTCCTGAACTTGAGTAAAAAATGTTACCTAATCATTTGAAATATGCTTACTTAGGTAATTCTTCAACTCTACCAGTTATTATTTCATCTGAGTTAAATGAATCTCAAGAACAAAAACATTTAGATACTTTAAAAAATATAAGAAAATTTTTGGTTGGACATTAGCAGATATTAGAGGAATTAGTCTTTCAATTTGTATGCACAGAATTATTTTAGATAATGAACATAAGCCAAAAGCAAATCCTCAAAGGAGATTAAACCCGATAATGAAAGAAGTAGTCAAGAAAGAAATTTTAAAATGGTTAGATAATGATATTATATATCCTATTTCTGACAATGCTTAGGTAAGCCCAATTCACTGTATACCTAAGAAAGGAGGAGTGACCGTAAAAGCTAATGAAAATAATGATCTTATCCCTATAAGACAAGTTACTGGATGGCGAATATGTATTGATTATAGAAAATCAAACACAGCCACCAGGAAAGATCACTTCCCTTTACTATTTCTAGACCAGATGTTAGATAGATTGGCCGGACATAAATATTTTTGTTTCTTAGATGGATATACCGGTTATCATCAAATACAAATTGCTCCTGAGGATCAAGAAAAAACTACATTTACTAGTCCCTATGGAACTTTCGCTTTTCGAAGGATGCCTTTTAGATTATGTAATGCACCTGCAACATTCTAGAGATGTATGATGTCTATATTTAGTAAATTAATTGATAATGGAATAGAAGTATTTATGAATGATTTCTCTGTATTTGGAACAACATTTGACACATGCTTAAATAATCTTGAAAAAGTATTTGAAGTATGTGAGAAAACTAATTTAGTTCTTAATTGGGAGAAATGTCAATTTATGGTTACGAGCGGCATTGTATTAGTGGTATAAAATTTTGGAAAAGGCATGGAAGTAGACCCTACAAAAATTCAAGTTATAGCTAAATTACCACCTCCAACTACTCGTGAAAGGGGTAAGAAGTTTTCTTGGACATGCTTGGATTCTACGGACGTTATATAAAAGATTTTTCAAAACTTACTATACCTCTATGCCAACTTCTTGAAAAGGACAAGAAATTTGAATTTACAACTCGAATGCTCGAATGCTTTCGAATTATTAAAAGATAAATTAATTTCAAGATCTATAATAGTTTCACCTAATTGGGAGAAACCATTTGATCTTATGTGTGATGCTAGTGATTATGCTTATAGGAGCAGCTTCTTGGCAAAGATATGATAAGATTTTCAAAGTTATATACTATGCTAAGTAAAACTCTAAATGATGCTCGAAATAAATTATACGAGTCATCGAAAGAGAATTATTAGCAGTTGTATATGCTTTTAATAAATTTCGGCATTATCTAATAGGAACTAAATGTATTGTACATACTGATCACTCTGCTATAAAGTATTTAATGCAAAAGAAAGATTCTAAACCAAGATTAATTAGATGGATATTATTAATGCAAGAATTTGATTTTGAGATCATTAACAAAAAGGGAACTGATAATCAAATTGCAGATCATTTATCAAGATTATAAAATCATGAATTATCTGATACTGATAATGAAATTTTAGACAATTTTCCTGAAGAACAACTTTATAATATAAATGAGTGGAAAATACCTTGGTATGCTGATATAGTAAATTATATAGTAAGTGATATTTTACCACCTATGTTAACTTTGCAACAATAGAAAACATTCATTAATGATACTAAAACATACTTTTGGGATGAACCATACTTATATAAGCAATGTAAGGATTTAATTATTAGAAGATGCATGCCTTATGAAGAAACTGAACCAATCATTCAAAAATGTCATGACTCTGATTTTGGAGGGCATTTTGGGACAGATAAAACTGCATATAAAATTCTACAATCTGGATTCTACCTGGCCTACTCTATTTAGATGATGTATATAGATATATAAAAACCTGCGATAAATGCCAAAGAGTAGGAAACATATCAAGAAGAAATGAAATGCCTCTGAATTTTATATTAAAAGTTGAAATTTTTGATGTTTGGGGATTAGATTTTATGAGACCTTTTATTCCTTCATTTGGAAACTCATATATATTAGTAGCTATTGATTATGTTTCCAAATGGATCGAAGCACAAGCTTTACCTAGGTGTGATGCTAAAAGTATTTCAAAATTTTTAATGAAAAATATTTTTACTAGATTTGGAATGCTGAGAGTGATTATCACTGATGGAGGAACTCATTTTAGAAATAAATATATTCACAAACTAGTAGAAAAATATAATATTATGCATAAGATATCAACTGCTTATCATCCACAAACTAGTGAATCAGCTGAAGTTTCTAATCGAGAGATTAAACATATATTAGAAAAGTCTGTAAATCCTAATAGATTGGATTGGTCTATAAGACTAGATACTACATTATGGGCATACAAGACTGCTTATAAAACTCCCATTAGAATGACTCCTTATAAGCTTATATATGGAAAGACTTGTCACTTACTAGTTGAATTAGAACATAAAGCATATTGGGCGATTAAAGAACTTAATTATAATATGAAAGAAGCTGGTGAGAAGAGATTGTTGCAATTAAATGAATTGGAAGAATTAAGGAACAAATCATATGATAATGATAGGATTTATAAAGAAAGGATGAAATTATGGCATGATCGGAAGATTAATCAGAGAAATTTTGAACCAGGACAAGAAGTTCTACTATATAATACTAGATTGAAATTATTTCCTGGGAAATTGAAATCTCGATGGTTAGGACATTTCACCATAACTCAAATATTTTCATATGGAACTATAGAAATTGAAGATCCAAAAACAGGACATAGATTTAAGGTAAACGGACATAGATTAAAACCATATTTTGAAGGAAGAAGACCAAATTTTAAAGAGGTTTTAATGCTTAGTCAACCTGATTACTAACTGAAATTAGGTCGGGCTGACGACTTTAAACGAAGCGCTTTATGCGAGGCAACCCATAGTAGTTTTTTATTTTTAATTATCTACAAATTAGTGAGTCTATATTATTAAAACAAATCTTACTACTCAAATTTTTAATTAGAATCTTCACAAATTCGAACCTATAAGAAGAGATCAGAAAATATTTGGACTAGAGTGAAAATGGGCGATTTTTAAGAATCTCGCCGAAAGCGAGCTCGAGCCCGCTGACAGCGAGATCGTGTGCCATAACTTAATTCAGTTTTATAACTAGCTCGCCGACGGCGAGAAACTTCCCACTGACTGCGAGACAGTTGAAATTTTGGTTTCTTAAGAATTTTCGTGCGGTTTTGGACGGTTCTAAGCCATTTCTTCGTAGAAAATTATCCCAATTCCAAATTTACACTATTTTCTTCCTTAGAAATGACTAGAGACCAATCCTTGCAATCCGAAATGGCACCCAAACTCTTAGAAACCACAAAAACTGAAATTTTTAACTGGAGAAAATTCGTCTGTTCGGAGGCGCAGCGCATCTTCAACAAAGGCTTGATGAAGAAAAGACTTATTAAAGAAAGAGGATTTGTCAACAGAGGAGTAGAGAATTCCACTACAAAAATCGAAGAAATGATCGCACAGCGGCATTGGGAGGTATTTTGTTATACGACATCCGCTGTAGTTATTCCAGTAGTTAAAGAGTTTTATTCTAATCTATATGCGATCAACAATGGAAATGTTTACGTGAGAGGAAGATGAGTAACGTTTACTCCTTCAAGGGTAAATGAATTATTTTCTATAGAAAATACCTCTATCTGTCATTATTCCAACTTTGTGCCTTCAAGATACAATATGAACGAGATCTATAGATACCTGATCGACGAACCTGATGATTGGGAGTTACGCGAAGACGGGTATGTTAGTTTTTCTGCATCACTTCTTAACCCTGTCTCCAAGCATTGGCATTTCTTTATTTCATCAAAATTATTACCTACTATGAGGGTCAATAAAGTTTCAAAGGAATGCGCTATATTAAACTACTGTATTCAAATTGTACTACCTATCGATGTTGGATCAATAATAGTAAAGTCCGCATTGGAATTGATTTTGCATGGGTCAGTTCATGGACTTTGACACCCATCGACTATAATTGCTTTATGCAGTCAGTACCAAGTTTCTTATGAGGCTTGGGAAAAAGTACTTTTACCATGAAAATCACTTGATCCTACGGATATGTTTCCAACTTTGGATAACAATGATGAGATTACCATTATTTCTGACAGAGCATCGCAGAACAATCCTTTAGCAAAGCCCTTTACTGATAAAACTAATTTCATTCTGAAGAAGATTAAAGGATTGGAGAAAGAGCTGCAAAATGTGATGAATTCCATCGCCAATATCTCTGATATGTTTGATCACATTGACTGGAGGATGAAGGAGCACTTTGATCATACTGGACATCTGGAGGCCGGTTTTATTCATTTGCTGAGAAAGAAATGATGGATTGATGAAGAATCTACTGCAAAATTCCCTTTCAGGCCTTTCTACAATTTATTTGCACCTACGTCGCATCGGGAATATCTGAGAAGATGATAGTTCAGACACTGAGGAGTAGGAAATATTTCTATCTTATGTCATATATTTGTTTATATATGTGTTGATTTGGATTTAGGTTTTATTATGAGTCGAACTTTAATTTGATCATCTCAGATTTGATGAGATTTGTTGTAATTGTTATGTCTCAGCATTTAGAGTGTTGTGGTGTGGATTGCGATGCTGAGTATTATGGATTTGAATATTTAAGTTCAGTATGTTGTTAAGTTGTTAGTGTGAAGTTTGTAAGTCTCATGGATTTCATATATAAAGTTATATTGTTTGTATTGTGTGAACTTTTTGTGAGTAGAAGTAGAAGTATCTAATTTTCACACTATTATTAAATTAAGTAATCAGCAGAATGATTAAGGGCAAATCGAGGTTGAAAATGATTGACGAATTTCAAAAATTTAAAATTTTTGGGATCTCGTCGACAGCGAGAATTATCTCACCGACAGCGAGAAAACCCGCTGACAGCGAGAATGAGCTCGCCGACGGCGGATTTTTCCTAAAACTTTTGCTTTATCAAATTAATTAGCTCGCTGACGGCGAGAAAAATCTCGCCAACAGTGAGATCGCGAAAAGACCTATATTTGACCAGTCAACCGACACTATTCATCATCCCCTTCCTTAAAACTTCGAAAAAACCGACCTAGGGCTTGAGAGATCTCGGATTTGAGGCGATTTCAACACTTTTTGACACCGGATTTTATCTTCACTTGGTAAGAGCTTCACTCCTATGCAAAAATTTTTGATTTTCACCATGGATTTCTTCTACATTGGGGAATTTTGAAAAAATCCGAAATGTGGAGAAAATACTTGGAAGAATTTCATGGAAATTGATTTAAATGGATTTTAGATGTTGTAGGAAGCCTTCTTAGTAATATTTTGGATTTTAGTTAAAATTTTTGCAAATTTCACAAATCGAGAAATGGCTCCATGACAAAGGCGACGATTGGATTACGATGAAACTCGTTTTGTGAATGCAAGGGCACAATCCAGATATTTCCACAATATCCAATCAAGAAAATGCATTCAAGATCGAGTTTTCAAGAATCCAGGAGGAGAAATTGAGCGAATCATTAGGGAGCGAGGATGGGAAAATTTCGTTTCGTGACCAACAGAACAATTTGTAGAAGTAGTAAAGGAATTTTATGCAAATTTAACACAAAGTGAAGATGCACCGGTTAAGGTTAGAGGATTTTTTGTAGAATTCAACGCTGCTAGAATAAACGCTTATTATGAAGTACGAGACACCTACACCAGCGAGTATGAAACTTTTGGAACTATGAAAGGACCACTGGAAGAGGTGACGACTTTCTCACTGATGGGAAAGGAGTCTGGAAGATAAAGCAGCGGGAACGGGTAAACTTCTCTCTTTCTATGTTAAATGCAACATCTAAAGCCTGGCATTATTTCATTTGTTCTACTTTGTTACCTACCTACCACCATAGTGAGGTAACAAGAGATAGAGCAGTTCTGAATTTCTGTATTCACAACGAAAAGAGTATTAATGTGGGAAATGTCATTTATAAGAATATATTAGCCACCGCTAGAAATGAAAGTGGAGGAGGACTAGGACATCCTGGTCATATCTATGCACTCTGCCAATTATCTAGGGTAGAGGCAAGAGATAATGAGGAATGGGTTGAACCTATGAAACCCTTTACTCAGGCTAATATAAAGAAATATGAATCCCACGAAGGATGGAAATCTGAGACAAGGGATTATGTACCTTCTTCAAGTAGAGATATACCCTCTACTAGTTATGATCCACCTCAGTACACCACTCCTACCTTTCAAGATTTGATGAATGAGCTGACTCTGAGTAGAAAAAGTTTTGAGCAATTTGGAGAAAATATGGAAAGAAGATTTGAGCATATAGACAAAAGGATTGAAGGTTTGGAAAGAAGACACGATTATGATAGCAAATATCTCCAGCGACATTCAGAGTACAAAATTGCATACTATGAGGCTGAACGTCGATACAGGAATGGTGATTTAGATGTTGTCTTTCCTGATTGCCCCTGCTATACACAGTACTAGCCTGCTCAGTCTTCTCAGCCTGGAGATCAGGGAGATGATATAGTCTGGGATTTTGATGCAGAAAATTAAAGTCTTTGTTTAGTTATTTAGATTTTTTGTTATTTTGGAGACTTTATTATTCTGTGTTTAATTATTCTATACTTTCTGTGGACTATGGATGTTGGTTTATTTGCTTATGCTGTGATATTAGACCTCTTATGTGTGTTAAATTAGTTTGTAATTTTCTTTTAGATAGGATGTTAGTCTTTATTTAATGTTTTATTTAAGTTATAAATTTTTAATATTGTTTAGATTGTTTTAATATGTTTTAAAGTAGGTTAATTGATTGTATGTGTAGTAATAGATTGAGTTTTCATTTGTTATGTTTTATACTTATTTCAAAATTTCATCCCTGCACTTTCTTTTAAATACTATATGTGGAAGAATACTAACAGTACAGGTTCTGTAAGTAATGAAAAAGATTACAAAAATTTCAAAGAAAATAAATACCTAAAGCTCAAAAGGTATGATGAACTTTACTATATACTTTCCCTTTTCACTATTTAGTATAGATAGAAAAATTTAAGTTTGGGGGAAGATTAAAATACAAATATAATTATTAAATTGTTCTCAATTTCTTTTTTAAAAAATTATTATCAAATGATTTTCTATAGTAGTTTTTCAATTCAATAAACATGAATTACTTTATTTAATTATTATAGAAAGTTAAATAAAATGTTTTTAGTAATTCAATTAATTAATAGAATAAGATATTTGGTTTAAAGAAATAAGAATATAGTAAATTTTTTTAAAGTAAGGGAAAACTATATTCTAAAATTGAAATTCTTGAGTATTTAGATGAAAAAGAAGAGATTGAAAATCAATGAAGTAAAGGCTATGAAATACATATAAGCAAAGAAATATTTTAAGTTTCAAATTTAGGAAGAAAAAGTTGAAGTTCAAAATTATTAACAGACTATCCAGATATAGTAATCCTCACTTGAAAAAGAAAAAGAGAAGGATTGAAAATCAATACAAAAAGAAAAAGAAAGAAGAAAAGAAAAGAAATATATATATATATATATATATATATATATATATATATATATATATATATATATATATATATATATATATAAAAGTGAGGAGAAGCTTGAGGAGATGCCTTATCAAAAATTGGCTTCAATGGATTCAACCTAAAAGGTAGAACTTAATTATATTTCTAAACTTATATATATAGATTAGTATTTTACTAAATAAGTGTTTTCTTGAACTTCCTATCATCTAAATATCTTAAGTAATTTACTCTTCTAAATATAGTCACTCCTAAAATAAATTGAAAACTAGAAATCTTAGACCTGATAACTAGATAATCTTATATCTATAAAGTTAATTTAATTACTTACAAATATTTCTATTCAACTTTACTATAATATTATTTAAATTTAGTTCATAGTATATCTGAATTGAAAAATTCTATTACATAAATCATTATTTTTATTTAGTATTAAAATTACTTGAGGACAAGTAATAATTAAGTTTGAGGGATTTTGATCGCAAAAAAATATATTAAGAAATTCATATCTATTTTTGATGAAATTGCACTTTAAAGAAAGATATTTTCTTTATTTTATTGCAGGAACGAAGATTTATAAGTGATGGAAGAAAAAAACATGGAATGGAGCGAATTTGTATCAAAAAGGAAGAAATTCATGCAAAATAAAATAAGTAGCCGATGGCGAGATCGAGGCCACCGACAGCGAGATCATGAGGAGAAATTCTGAAGGAATTACAACTACCTCGCTGACAGCGAACTCGAGCCCGCCGACGGTGAGATCGCGCGGTTTGAAGACCTTCTAGAAGCCCGCCGACGGTGAGGTCGTTTCCCGCCGACGGCGAGACGGTTCAAAATGCAAAAATACATTGAACCTGAACGCTTTTTGAAGAGTTGCTTAAGCACCCCTTGAACCTTTGCCTACCTTTATAAATAGAGGTCGAATTCTTGAGTCTTAGTGTGTCTTAAGTGTGTCTGTTGTTTGCCATTAGTGAGTTTCTTGAGTCTATTTGTATTTAAGTGCTATTTAGTGAGTTAGAAGTTTGCTGTACTAGAAAGAAAAGTCAAAGGAACTTCAAGGAATCTGCTTGGGGAGGAAATTAAGATAAGTACTTTTTGTTTATTGTTGTTAACTTTAAATGAAATCCATGCTTTGTTTTATTCCCATGCATTCTGAGTAGTTTTCTTAGTCTTTCTCCTTGTTTATGAAAATTATGCGAAATGATGAAATTAAATAGAAGTACCTAATATATTAAAATAAATTGTGATAATTTTTACTTAAAACTTAGTTTACTTTCAATACGGCCAATTGATTTGTTAAAATATGTTGAATTATCAACTACGGTAAAAATTACATCCAATATGCGAGGAAGTCAAAAGCCTTGGAAGGAGGGTGCAAATAAATAGGGAAATATTATATATCGGACGTAGAATTGGACATTTTAGTGTGACAAACTAAAATATTCAATTTGGTCCTATTGTTTGAGAGCTGAAGTGTAGATGTTAGCCCTCAGATGAGGGGAACATGAGAGCTTTGAAGTGGCAGCCAGTATCCTCCCAGCCTAGCCGCAGATTCAGGAATCAAACATAGGATTAGTCAATGTTCTTTGCACCTGGAGCAAAGGGTAAAGAATAGGAATGCTCCTATTTGTCACAATACAATTCAAAAATTCTAATTAGATTCATCATTCACTTAATTTTCTAAAAACAAGGAGAAGGATACTTTTTCTGAATTATTTAAATCAACTTTATTTCAAGCATTAGTTTACTTTAGTTGCTTTAGTTACTTTAAATTTACAATTACTATATTAGTAAGTAATTCCTTTAAATTTTAACTGATACAAATCTGTTAAAAACTTCCCTGTGGGATCGATAACCAGGACTCCACTAGAGCCCTGTGTTACTTGATATGATACGTATACTTGCGTAGAATCCACATTAAACATTCCATCATAAAATCAAATATATATATATTTAAGCGGGATCAAGCTTTTGGTGCCATTGCTATTAACATAATTTTCAAACATAAAAAAAGTGGGTCGATGGAGGAAAAGAGATTTCATCTGTTAACGGAGATGATCAGCTGAAGAAAGATTTGCACAGAACATGATTTCTGAAAAGGATATTAAGAGCATGGTAGAACAGCAGGTGCGAGAAGCCTTAGCTCAGTCCAAGAGTGGAACATCTATTCAGATGGGTAGGCCTTACCCTGAAGAATTTGATGCAGTCCAATACCCGAAGGGCTTTGTACCAACTCTATTTAAGACTTTCGATGGAACGGGAAACCCCCGACAACATGTCGCACATTTTCGTGCCAGTTGCTGCAATGCCGGTGGGAGCGACGCTTTGCTTTTCCGACAGTTCGTCAGTAGTTTGTCAGGGATCGCCTTCGACTAGTATGCAGAATTGCCGAATGGACCAGTCAAGACTTTTGCAGAATTGGAAAATCTCTTTGTTAAGCGGTTTGCCAGAGCTCAGCACCACATCACTATCGGTGATCTAGTGGTGGAGCGACAAAAACCGAACGAAACTTTGGTGAATTACATGCTTCGATGAAGGAACCTGAGCATGAAGTGTGAACCACAGCTTCAGGAATAGCATGCGGTCGATATCTTGCTTAAGAGTATCCATGGCCCTATAGCACTTCTCCTTAAGGGATTCCCCATTAAGACTTTCGAGAAGTTGCTTAGCAAGGCCGGGAGCTTGCAGAAGGAAGCGAAACAGCTAAGTTTCATCGATAGGACCGATAAGTAGAAGCCTGTAAAAGCTTTGGAGAAGAAATCTGGGACCGTCGCAGCAGTGGACAAAGGTAAACAACCAGTGCAAATACGGCCAGAGAGACCACAGCCGAGTTATCAACCACCGCAACAGACTTATCATACAAACTTTTTATAATAGTTTAGTAGGATCTCTTAAATCGATCATTGATGCTGCTGATGGAGGTTCATTAATGTCAAAATCTTTTGATGAAGCTTATTCATTAATTGAAGAAATGGCTACGAATAATTTTCAATAGCCTTCTGAAAGGTTAAATCCTAAAAAAATAGCCAGTATAATGACTCTGATTCAATATCTATGTTAGCTTCTGAAATTGCTGCTATATCTAAGAAATTAGATCATTTTGGAATGAATTATTCTCCTAATATAACAGAAGAAAATTTAACTGGACAACTTATAGATGCTCAATCTTCATATGAAACTATAAATGTTGTTAACAATAGACCCAATAATCCTTATGCAAATTATTATAACCCTTGCTGGAAAAATCATTCAAATTTTAATTGGAATAACAATTCTGCTAATCAGCAATGGATGAACAATTTAGTAAACCAAGTAGGAAATCCTTCTAACCAAGGAAATTTTAATTTTAAACCTTCTCATCCACCTGGATTTAATAATAACTCTCAATATAAGGATAAGAAGTTATCTATGGAAGAATTAATATTAAATATGGGTCAACATTTACAGAATCAATGTAATCAGTTACAAATTCAAGGAAATCAATTACAAACTCAAGGAACAACAATTAAAAATATTGAAACTCAAGTTGGACATATCGTTACTGCACTTAATAATAGAAACCCTGGAACTTTTCCGAGTAATGTGGAAATAAATCCTAAAGGTCAAGGAAAAGAACAAATTAAAGCGATACAGTTACGAAGTGGAAAAGAGTTAGAAACAAGAATACAGAAAGAAACGGAAAGTCAGAATGAGGAGGTGGTAATCGAAAAAGAAAATGATCAGAAAGATCAAGATCTAGAAGATTCATTGATACCTATGAAAATTTCTGTAGAAAAACCACCACCACTATTTCATCAGCGACTAAGGCAACATAAAAAAGATAAGCAATTTTCTAAATTTCTTGAAATTTTGAAGAAATTAATGGTAAACATTCCTTTTGTAGAAGCATTGGACAAAAGCCCAATTATGTGAAATTTATGAAGGATATTTTAAATAAAAAAAGAAAATTCACAAATAATGAAATTGTTGCACTTTGCGAAGAGTGTAGTGCAATTATTCAAATAAAGCTTCCTGAAAAATTAAAAGATCTTGGTAGTTTCACTATACCTTGCGCTATTGGAGAAAAACTTTTTGGAAAAGCATCATGTGATTTAGGAGCCAGCATAAATCTAATGCCTCTATCAATCTTTAAAAGATTAGGATTAGGAGAAGTCACACCTACTTTAGTAACTTTTCAGTTAGCTGATCGTTCTGTTACATATCCCAAGGGAGTTATTGAAGATGTGTTAGTAAAAGTGGATAAATTTATCTTCCCGGTAGACTTTATTGTTTTAGATATGGAGGAAGATAAAAAAATACCCATAATATTAGGAAGACCCTTCTTAGCTACTGGAAAAGCTATGATTGATGTTCAAAAAGGAGAATTAACCATGAGAGTAAACGATCAAAAAGTTACCTTCAACATTGCAAAATCAATGAAATATCCTTCTATAGAAAAAGATGAATGTTTTCGAATGGAAATTATTGAACATCTACAAAACGAACATTTTAAAGAATACTTTGAAGAAAAACTCGAAATAGAAGATACTGACTTAATTGAAGAAATAAATAATGAAAAATTAGAATATATACAAGAAAGATTTGAATTGTTGGATAATACAAAAAATGCTGAAAATAATATAGTTCCGTCAATTATTAAACCTCCTGAACTTGAATTAAAAATCTTACCTACCCATTTGAAGTATGGTTATTTAGGTAATTCTTCAACTTTACCAGTTATTATATGAGCAGAATTAAATGAATCACAAGAGCAAAAACTTTTGGACACATTAAAAAATATAAGAAAACTTTTGGTTGGACTTTATCATATATTAAAGGAATTAGTCCTTCAATCTGTATGCACAGAATTATTTTAGATACTGAACACAAACCAAGAGTTGATCCCCAAAGGAGATTAAACCCAATTATGAAAAAGATAGTCAAGAAAGAAATATTAAAATGGTTAGATAATGGTATTATATATCCTATTTCGACGATAGCTTAGGTAAGCCCAATTCACTGTGTTCCTAAGAAAGGAGGAGTGATCGTTAAAGCTAATGAAAATAATGATTTAATATCTATAAGACAAGTTACTAGATGACGTATATGTATTGATTATAGAAAATTAAATGCAGCCACCAGGAAAGATCACTTCCCTTTACCATTTCTAGACCAAATGTTGGATAGACTAGCCGGACATAAATATTTTGTTTTTTAGATGGATATACCGGTTATCATCAAATTCCTATTTCTCCTGAGGATCAAGTAAAAACTACATTTACCAGTCCTTATGGAACATTCGCTTTTCGAAGAATGCCTTTTGGATTATGTAATGCACCTGCAACATTTCAGAGATGTATGATGTCTATATTTAGCAAATTAATTGATGATGGAATGGAAGTATTTATGGATGATTTCTCTGTATTTGGAACATCTTTGACATATGCTTGAGTCATCTAGAAAAAATCTTAGAAGTATGCGAGAACACTAACTTAGTTCTAAATTGCGAGAAATGTCAATTTATGGTTGCAAGAGGAATTGTATTAGGGCATAAAATTTCAGAAAATGGCATGGAAGTAGATCCTGCAAAAAATTCAAGTTATAGCTAAATTACCACCTATTACTACAGTGAGAGGGGGAAGAAGTTTTCTTGGACATGCCGGTTTGTACAGACGCTACATAAAAGATTTTTCAAAAATTACTAAACCTCTATGCCAACTTTTAGACAAGGACAAGAAATTTGAATTCACAATAGAATGCTTAAATGCTTTTGAATTAATAAAAGGTAAATTAATTACAACACCTATAATAGCTTCCCCTGATTGGGAGAAACCATTTGAACTTATGTGTGATGCTAGTGATTATGCTATAGGAGCTGTTCTTGGACAAAGATATGATAAAATTTTTAAAGTCATATGCTATGCTAGTAAAACTCTTAATAATGCTGAAATCAACTATACAATTACAGAAAGCGAATTATTAGCAATTGTTTATGCTTTTGATAAATTTAGATCTTACGTAATTGGAACTAAATTTATTGTGCATACTGATCACTCTGCTATTAAATATTTAATGCAAAAGAAGGATACCAAACCAAGATTAATCAGATGGATATTATTAATGCAAGAATTTGATTTCGAAATCATTAATAAAAAAGGAACTGATATTCAAATTGCAGATCATTTATCAAGACTAGAATATAATGAATTATCTGACACTGATAATGAAATTTCAGACCATTTTCCTGACGAACAGCTTTATAATATAAATGAATGGAAAATACCTTGGTATGCTGATATAGTAAATTATATTGTAAGTAATATTTTACCACCCATGCTAACTTTACAACAACAGAAAAAATTCATTCATGATGCTAAAACATATTTTTGGGATGAGCCAAATTTACATAAGCAATGTAGGGATTTAATAATTAAAAGATGTGTACCTTACGAGGAAACTGAACAAATCATTCAAAAATGTCACGATTCTGAATTTGGAGGACATTTTGGAACGGATAAAACTGCTTACAAAATTTTGCAATCTGGATTTTATTGGCCTACTCTTTTTAGAGATGTTTATAGATATATCAAAACTTGCGATAAATGCCAACGAGTAGGTAATATATCTAGAAGAAATGAAATGCCTCTAAATTTTATATTAAAAGTTAAAATTTTTGATGTTTCGGGATTAGATTTTAAGAGACCATTTATACCTTCATTTGGAAACTCATATATATTAGTTGTTGTTGATTATGTTTCTAAATGGATTGAAGCACAAGCCTTACCTCGATGTGATGCTAAGAGTGTTTCAAAATTTTTAATAAAAAATATTTTTACAAGATACGTCATGCCGAGAGTGATCATCACTAACGGAGGATCCCATTTTAGGAACAAATATATTCACAAATTAGTAGAAAAATTCAACATTATTCATAAAATTTCAACTGCTTATCATCCACAAACCAATGGATTAGCTGAAGTTTCTAATCAAGAAATTAAACAAATTTTCGAAAAAACTGTAAACCCTAATCGATTAGATTGGTCTACAAGACTAGATACTGCATTATGGGCATACATGACTGTTTATAGAACTCAGATTGGAATGACTCCTTACAGACTTATATATGAGAAAACTTGTTAGTTACCAGTTGAATTAGAGCACAAAGCGTATTAGGCGATTAAAGAATTTAATTATAATTTAAGAGAAGATGGTGAGAAGAGATTACTACAGTTAAATGAATTAGAAGAATTAAGAAATGAATCTTATAATAACGATAGAATCTATAAAGAGAAAATGAAATTATGGCATGATAGGAAGATTAGCCAGAAAAATTTTGAGCCATGATAAGAAGTTTTGCTTTATAATACAAGATTAAAATTATTTCCTGGAAAATTGAAATCTCGATGGTTAGGACCTTTCACTATAACTCAAATATTTACCAACAAAATTATAGAAATTGAAGATCCAAAAACTGGACACAAATTTAAAGTAAATGGACATAGATTAAAACCATATTTTGAAGGAAGAAGACTAAATTTTAAAGAGGTTTTAATGTTCAATCAACCTGATTAACAACCAGAATAAGTCGGGCTGACGACGTTAAACCAAACGCTTTATGGGAGACAACCCATAATAGTCTTAAATTATAGTTTATTTACTTGGTTTATTGATAATTATAGTATAAATGAATTCTACTACTCATATTTGTTTTTATAATCATCAAAATATTAAGATTAACAAAAGAAATTAAAATTTTTTGGAACAAAAGCCAAAATGGGCAATTTTACCTTAGCCCGCCGATGGCGAGATCGACGCCGCTGACTGCGAGATTTGTGCGCCATTGTTCAGTTTAAAATTATAACTGTCCGGCCGACAGCGAGATCGTTGCCGCCGACGACGAAATTGGAACAAGAGCGGTTTTTGGGAGTTATCTGGCAGTTTCAGGCGATTCTAAGTATTTTTCTCTATATAAGACGTCAAGAGCTCGAATTTTTACATTCTACATCCTAGAAAAGACTAGAAACTCCACCAAAACAAGAAATTATGGCATCTAATCCACTTGAAATCACGAAATCCCAAGTGTTCAATTGGAGAAAGTTCGTCAGTTATGAAGCACAACATATATTCAACAAGGTTATGACGAAAAAGCGATTGATTAAAGAAAGAGGATTCGTTAATAGAGGAGTGGAGAATTTGACAACATCTATTGAAGAGATGATTATTCGATGACGTTGGGAGGTATTGTGCTATACAACTTCTGCGGTAGTTATCCCTGTAGTCAAGGAATTCTATTCCAATCTTCATGGAATCAACAACAGAAGCGTATTTGTACGAGGCAAATGGGTAACTTTCACTCCTTCAAGAATTAATGAGTTGTATTCAATTGAGAATACACCTTTTGCCACTATTCAAATTTCGTCCCTACAAGATACAATATGAATGAGATTTACCAATATTTAACTGATGAACCAGAAGATTGGGAAATGCGAGAAGACGGGTACATTAGTTTTTCTGCATCACTTCTTAACCCCATCTCTAAGCACTGACACTTCTTTATTTACTCAAAATTATTACCCACAATGAGGGTAAATAAAGTCTCTAAAGAATGTGCAATTTTGAATTATTATATTTAAATTGGATTACCCATCGACGTTGGAACTATTATTGTGAAGTCTGCCTTAGGTGTAATTGTACATGGATCTATTCACGGGCTCAGACATCCTTCAACAATGTTTGCATTATGCAGTCAATACCAAGTTTCTTACGAATCTTGGGAAAAGGTACTATTACCTTGGAAACCATTAGATCCGACTGATATGTTTCCTACTTTGGATAATGATAATGAGACAACCATTATTACGGAGCAAGCATCTCAAAACAATCCTTCAATCAGGCCCTTGACTGATAGAACTAACATGATTTTACATAAACTTAAAGGATTGGAGAATGAAATATAAAATGTGATAAATTCCATCGACAATATCTCTGATTTATTTGATCACATTAACTGGAGGAAAGAGCACTTTGATCATTTAGGTCATCTAGAGGCTAGTTTTATACGACTTTTCAGAAGGAAGGGATGGATTGAAGAAGATTCTACCAAAGAATTCCCTTTCAGGCCTTTCTATAATCTGTTCGTGCATTTACGTTCTATTGGAAATATTAGAGAAGAATTAAGTTCAGATCTTGATGAGTAGAAGATATTCATTCGTACTTATTTGTGTGCGATTGCTTTAATTTAGTTTTTATTTGCACTTTTTATAGTTAATCTCAGTCTAGATATGATTATGTGTTATTTGTTTAGTCTCAGCGTTTTGAGTATTGTAGTGTGGATTGTGATGTTGAATTGTGTGTGTGTTACGATTTTTTTTTTTCAAAGAAATTTGTTAGTGATGTAAAGTGTGTAATTTGTAATCACCTGGATTTCATATATAAAGTTATAATATTTTGTATTGTGTAAATTTATGTGTTAAAAGAGTATATAATCATGATAAAGTATATTTTAGAGTGACCGTACATAAAACAAGGCTTAAAATGAATTGAAAATATTATAAATCTTAATAAAGTTTAAAAATTCGAAAACCTCGTCGACAGCGAGATCGATCCCGCTGAATGCGAGATTTTCTAGAAACTTTTGGCCTATTTAATTAATTTGCTCGCCGACAGCGAGATTCCGTAAAACACTATATTTTGACCAGTCAATCGTCACTATTCATCATCCCCTTCCTCAAAAATTCGAAAAACTAACCTAGGGCTTGATAGATCGCGGATTTGGAGCAGTTTCAACACATTTTGAAACCGGATTTCGTCTTCCCTTGGTAAGAGCTTCCCTCCTATGTAAAAATTTTTTATTTTCATCATGAATTTCTCCCACATTGAGGAATTTTGAAAAATTTGAAAATGTGGAGAAAAGATTTGGAAGAAGTTCATGGAACTTGATTTAGAGTGATTTTAGTCATCTTTGGAAGCCATTTTAGTAATATTTTGAAGATTAGTTAAGATTTTTATAAATTTGATAGATCGAAAAAATGGCTATGTGACAAAAGAGGCAAATGGATTATGACGAGACACGATTTGTAAGTGCTCGAGCGCAGTCAAGATACTTCCACAATGTTCAAGCAAGGAAGTGCATTCAAGATCGAGTATTTAAGAATCCAGGAGGAGAAGTGGAAAGAATTATAAAAGAAAGGAGGTGGGAAAATTTCTGTTACACCACAAATAGAGCTGTAGTGGAAGTAGTGAAGGAATTTTATGCCAACTTAACTGAAATAGAAGATGCACCGGTAAAGGTTAGAGGATTTTTAGTCGATTTCAATGCTGCAAGAATCAATTCTTTCTACGAAGTACGTGACTCATACGCTAACGAGTATGATACTTTTGGAACAATGGAAGGACCGCTGGAAGAAGTAATCAACTTTCTCACTAATGGGAAAGGAGTTTGGAAAATCAAGCAGCATGAATGGGTAAATTTCCCTCTTTCTATGCTAAATACAACATCTAAAGCTTGACACTATTTTATTTGTTCTACCTTGTTACCCACCTATCACCATAGTGAAGTAACAAGAGATAGAGTAGTTCTAAATTTCTGTATTCAGATCCAAAGAAGTATTAATGTGGGAAATATTATTTACAAGAATGTGTTAGCCACTGCAAGAAGTGAGAGTGGAGGAGGACTAGGGCATCCTGGTCTAATTTATGCACTCTGCCAATTTTCTGGGGTAGAGGCAAGAGATGATGAGGAATGGGTAGAGCCTATGAAACCCATTACCCAGGGTAATATAAAGACTTATGAATCCCATGAAGGATGGAGAACTGGAACTAGGAGTTATGTAACTTAAACTAGTAGGGATATTCCCTGTACCAGTTATGATCCTCCTACTTATAGTTCTCCTACCCTTCATGATTTGATGAATGAAATAACCCTGCAACGGAAGAATTTTGAAAAGATTGAGGAAAAATTGGAGGATATTGATCAGAGAATTGGAGGATTAGAGTGAAGGCATGATTATGATAGTGATTATCTCCAGAGACATTCTGAGTTTGAGATAGCTTATTATGATGCTGAGAATCGTTACAGGAGAGGAGAGCTTGATGTTATATTTCCTGAGAGCCCCCGCTATAGTCATTACCAGCCTACTCCACTCACTAATCAAGGAAACGACGATATAGTTTGGGACTTCGATGCAGAATATTAGATTCTACGTTTATTTGTTTAGTTATGTGACTTATAAACTTTGACTATTATGATGTTATGATTGATTGTATGTTTTTCTTAAAGCTTTAATATTAATGTTTAGTTTATGAACTTGATTGTGATGTTGTGTAGAACTTTTTAAATATTGTTGTTAAAGTTATATAGTTTGTAAATTTTGATATTTCAGACTGTTATTGTAACCTTAAATTGAAATAGTCAATTGTGTGAGTTTAGCATTAGACTAAATATAAGTTGTGACAGTGTTTTGTACTTATTTTGAAACTTTTTTACCCAGCAATTTCATTGATATTATATATTTGTAGAAAGTTATTAACAGTACAAGTAATTAAGTGATGAAAAGAACCTGCAGAACTTCAAAAAGAAGAAATACCTAGAGCACGAAGGTATGATTTAAATTTATAGTTTATTTTCTTTTCACCCCATAGAGATAGATAGAAAAATTTAAGTTTGGGGGAGAGAAAAATACAAATTTAATTATTAAATTGTTCTCAATTTATATTTTCAAAAATTATTATAGAGTGATTATCTATAGTAATTTTATTTCAATAAACTAGAATTAATTTATTTAATTTTTATAGAAAGTTAAAGAGAAATACTTTTAATGATTAACTAAATTTTGTTGATTAAGAATATTTAGTATAAGAGAATAAGAATATCATTAACTATTTAAAGTAAGGAAAACTATATTTTCAAATATAAAATTCGTAGTTATTTAGTTGAGAAAGAAAAGATTGAAACTCAATGAAGTAAACTTCAGTTACATTTCTGAACTTATATATATGGATTAGTATTTTACTAAGTAGTGCTTTCATGAAATTCCTATCATCTAAATATCTTAAGTAATTTAATATTGAAAAATATAGTCATTCTTGGAATAAATAGGAAACTAGAAATCTTAAACTTGATGACTAAATAAGCTTATCTCTATAAACTTGATTTAATTATTTAAAGATATTTCTAGAAAACTTTACTATAATATTTATTTGAATCAAATTCATAGTAATTCTGAATTAAAACTTTACTACAAATAATCATTACTTTTATGTAGTATCTAGATTACTTGAGGACAAGTAATAGTTAAGTTTGGGGGATTTTGACCACAAGAAAATATATTGTAAAATTCATACCAATTTCATATGAAATTACACTTTAAAGAAAGGTATTTTCTGTATTTTATTACAAGAATGAAGATTTATAGGTGCTGAAAGCAAAAAGAGCAAAAAGCCACAAATCTGGAGAAAAAAGGACTAAAAATGATGAAAATTGAACTATCCCGCTGACGGCGAGATTTAGGCTGCCGACGGCGAGATTTAGGCCGCCGACGGCGAGATTTTCCCGAAAGTTTTTAATATGTTATATTAGAGCCCGCCGACGGAGAGATCGAGCTCGCCGACAGTGAGCCTGAACGGTTAGCCTTGCTTCTAGAAGCCCGCCGACGGCGAGACAGTTGATTCAAGCCAAATATGATGAATCTGGACGCGTTTTGAAGAGGTGTGCAACCTTTGGAAATTTGACTCCTTCTATAAATAAGAGATGATTTTATGTATTAGGTGTGTCATTTGAGTGTGAGTAAGTATCAAATTAGTGTTTCCTTTTGTAGTAAGAGTTAGTGTTTAGTGTCTTGGTGAGTTCTAAGTGTGTTATACAAGAAGGAAGAGTCAAAAGAACTTGAGGAATTTGCTTGGGGAGAAGAATTGCGATAAGTATATTTGTTTATTATTTTATAACTTTAAATGAAATCGAAAATCTGTGTTATTATTCCCATGCATTCTGAGTAGTTTTCTTTGTCTTTCTCCTTGTTATTGAGATTTCGTGAAATGAAGAATTAAAATGAGTTGTGCCTAATAATATTAAAATAGAGATTGTGATAATCTTTTACTTAAATCATAATTTACTTTTGATTTGGGCAATTGAATTGGTAACATATGTTGAATTATCAACAATAGTAAAAATTACATCCAAGATTCTGGGAATTCAAAAGCCTTGGAAGGAGGGTGCAAATAAATAGGGAAATATTAATTATCGGGTGAATAATTGAATATTTTAGTGTGATGGACTAAAATCTTCAATTCGGTCCTATTGTTTGGGAGCTGAAGTGTAGATGTTAGCCCTCAGGCGAGGGGAACGTGGGAGATCTGAAGTGGCAGCCAGTATCCTCCCAGCCTAGCCACAAATTCAGTAACCAAACATATGATTAGTCAATGTTCTTTGCACCTGGACCAAAGGGTAAAGAATAAGAATGCTCCTATTTGATACAATATAATTCTAAACTCATTTAATTATTTATTCACCTAATCCTCTTAACAAGGAGAAAGATACTTTTCTGAATTGACTTATATAATCTGCCTTTTAAGTATTAGTTTTAAGTTTAAGCGTTCTTCAATTTTCGTATATTATACTAAAATAGATTAGTAATCTGCTATTACTAAAAATTAGTCTTTAATTTTCTAACTTCCCTGTGGGATCGATAACTAGGACTCCAATAGAGCTCTTTATTACTTGAGCGATACGTATACTTGTGTTGATTAAAAGGGGAGGGAGTACAATTACTATTTTACTTTGAAAAACATTTACAAATTTATTAAGCTTAACAATTATATACATCCTTCTAATTCTTACCCTACTCTCCCCGAGGTTGAATTATTATATTTGCAACCGGAGGTCGATTTTCATTTTAGTTAATCATGCCACTTGATTAATTAAAATATTGATAATTAAAGTATTAGTCAATTTAATTAATCAAAATAATTTTTGAAATTATTTTGATTAATTTTTGTCATTGTAAGGTCTTAAACATGTTATTGGTTATTTGATAAAAAAATGATCATTTTAACCAAAATTGACTTTTTAGGTCATGTGTTGACCCATTGGGTCAATAAGGTTGGTGATTAGATCTGGATTAGCCATTTTGACCAAAATTATCATTTTAGGTCAAACGGTTGTCTTATGGGGTCAACAGGGTTGGTCATTGGGTATGGATTAACCATTTTAACCAAAATTGTCATTTTAGGTAAAAACGTTGACCTGTGGGGTCAACATGGTTGGTCATAGGGTTTGGATTGACCATTTTGACCAAAATTGTCATTTTGGATAAAAAGGTCAACCTATGGGGTCAACAGGGTTTGTCATAGGGTCTGGATTGACCATTTTGACCAAAATTGTCATTTTAGGTAAACAGGTTGACCTGTGGGGTCAACAGGGTTGCTCATTGGGTCTGGATTGACCATTTTGACCAAAATTGTTATTTTATGTAAAAAAGTTGACCTGTGGGGTTAGTAGGGTTGGTCATTGGGTATGGATTGACTATTTTGACAAAAATTTTCATTTTAGGTAAAAAAGTTGACCTGTGGGGTCAACAGGGTTGGTCATTGGGTCTGGATTGACCATTTTGACCAAAATTGTTATTTTGAATAAAAAGGTTGACCTATGGGGTCAACAGGGTTGGTCATTGGGTCTGAATTAACCATTTTGACCAAAATTGTCATTTTAGATAAACAGGTTGACCTGTGGGGTCAACAAGTTTGGTCATAGGGTCTGGATTGACCATTTTGACCAAAATTGTCATTTAAGTGAAAATATTGACCTATTGTAAAAATGAGGTCAACAAAAGGGCCCCCAATATGTGTGGAATACTGCATAAGTATTCTGCACATATTGACGTTGACTGAAGTGGTCTGATGAAATGTTTCATGATAATCAGGAAAAGAGTGGGTGTCATACCGCTCTTAGAGAATGTCAGATGTCTCATATGTTGGTTCTGAGAAGGAATGTCCTTTTCGTGTCTGGAAAGGGATTTACTGGGAGAGAAAATGGATGTCATATTCCATTTCTCAAAATGTCAATATCGATATTTGGTTAAAGGAAAACCGTGATTTCCGTGTCAGGAAACGGATTTACATCCAATAACCAGAGAGAGAAAATTGATGCATTTTCCATTTCCCAAAATGTCAATGTCAATATTTAGTTAAAGGAATGTCGTAATTTCCGTGTCAGGAAAGGGCTTACTTCCAATAACCTGAAAGAGGAAATGGATGTCATATTCCATTTTCTCAAAATGTCAATGTTAACATTTGGTTAAAGGAAAATCATGATTTTCATGTCAGGAAAGGATTTACATCCAATAACCAGAGAGGAAATGGATGTCATATTACATTTCTCAAAATGTCAATGCCAAGATTTGGTTAACGGAAAGCCATGATTTCCGTGTCAGGAAAGGACTTAAATCCAATAACCAGAGAGAGAAAATGGATGTCATATTCCATTTCCCGAAATGTCAATGTCAATATTTAGTTAAATGAATGCCGTGATTTTCGTGTCAGGAAAGGGCTTACATCTAATAACCAGAAAGAGAAAATGGATGTCATTTTCCATTTTATCAAAATGTCAATGTCAAGATTTGGTTAGAGGAAAACCTTGATTTCCATGTCAAGAAAGGATTTACATCCAATAACCAGAGAAAAAATGGATGTCATATTCCATTTCTCAAAATGTCAATGTCAAGATTTGGTTAAAGGAAAGCCATGATTTCCATGTCAGGAAAGGACTTACATCCAATAACCGGAAAGAGAAAATGGATGTCATTTTTCATTTCTCAAAATGTCGATGTCAAGATTTGGTTAAAGGAAAGTAATGATTTCCGTGTCAGGAAAGGACTTACATCCAATAACTGGAGAGAGAAAATGGATGTCATATTCCATTTCCAGAAATGTGAATGTCAATATTTAGTTAAAGGAATGCCGTAATTTTTGTGTCAGGAAAGGGCTTACATACAATAATCGGAAAGAGAAAATGGATGTCATTTTCCATTTTCTCAAAATTTCAATGTCAAGATTTGGTTAGAGGAAAACTATGATTTCCGTGTCAGGAAAGGATTTACATCCAATAACCAGAGAGAAAATGGATTTCATATTCCATTTCTCAAAATGTCAATGTCAAGATTTGGTTAAAGGAAAGCCATGATCTCCGTGTCAGGAAAGGACTTACATCCAATAACTGGAGAGAAAATGGATGTCATATTCCATTTCTCAAAATGTCAATGTCAAGATTTGGTTAAAGGAAAGCCATGATTTCTGTGTCAGAAAAGGACTTGCATCCAATAACCGGAAGGAGAAAATGGATGTCATTTTCCATTTCTCAAAATGTCGATGTCAAGATTGGTTAAAGGAAAGCCATGATTTTCGTGTCAGGAAAGGACTTACATCAATAACCGGAAAGAGAAAATGGATGTCATATTCCATTTCCTGAAATGTCAATATCAATATTTAGTTAAAGGAATGCCATAATTTTCGTGTCAGGAAAGAACTTACATCCAATAATTGGAGAGAGAAAATGGATGTCATATTCTATTTCCCGAAATGTCGATGTCAATATTGGTTAAAGGAAAGCCATGATTTCCGTGTCAGGAAAGGACTTACATCCAATAACCGGAGAGAGAAAATGGATGTCATATTCCATTTCCCGAAATGTTAATATCAATATTTTAGTTAAAGGAATGTCGTAATTTCTGTGTTAGGAAAGGGCTTACATCCAATAACCGGAAAGAGAAAATGGTTGTCATTTTCCATTTTCTCAAAATGTCAATGTCAAGATTTGGTTAGAGGAAAACCATAATTTCCGTTTCAGGAAAGGATTTACATCCAATAACCAGAGAGAAAATGGATGTCATATTTTATTTCTCAAAATGTCAATGTCAAGATTTGGTTAAAGGAAAGCCATGATTTTCGTGTCAGGAAAGGACTTACATCCAATAACTTGAAAGAGAAAATAGATGTCATTTTCCATTTCTCAAAATGTCGATGTCAAGATTTGGTTAATGGAAAACCTTAATTTGCGTGTCAGGAAAGGATTTACATCCAATAACCAGAGAGAAAATGGATGTCATATTCCATTTCTCAAAATGACAACGTCAAGATTTTAGTTAGAGGAAAGCGATGATTTCCGTGTCAGGAAAGGACTTACATCCAATACTTAGAGAGAGAAAATGGATGCAATATTCCATCTCTCAAAATGTCGATGTCGATGTTGATGTCATGTTAAAGGAATGCCATTTCCATGACAAGAAATGACTTACGCCCGATAGCAAAGGAGAGGATGAGTGTCAAGCATTGATATGTCAAATGTCGCAATGTCGATATGTCAGAAGTCGATAATAATTATTGATATATCAAAAGTCGAAATATAGATGTGTCAAATGTTGATAACAATTGTTGATATGTCAAATGTCGAAAGATCGACGTGTCAAATGTCAAAATGTTGATACGTCAAATGTTGAAAGGTTGATATCTCAAATGTCCATAACAATTGTCGATATGTCAAATGTCGATAACAATTGTCGATATGTCAAATGTCGATAACAATTGTCGATATGTCAAATGTTGAAAGGTTGATATCTCAAATGTCAATAACAATTGTCGATAAGTCAAATGTCAATATGTCAAATGTCGAAATGTTGATATGTCAAATGTCGAGATGTTGATATGTCAAATGTCGAAAGATCGATATCTCAAATGTCGATAACAATTGTCAATATGTCAAATGTCGAAAGGTCGATATGTCACTTGTTGAAATATCTGTCAAATATCGAGACGTTGATATGTCAAATATCGATATGTCAAATGTTGAAAGGTTGATATCTCAAATGTCTATAACAATTGCCGATATGTCAAATGTCGAAAGGTCGATATGTCACATGTTGAAATGTCTATCAAATATCGAGACGTTGATATGTCAAATGTCGATATGTCAAATGTCAAAAATGTCTATCAAATGTGGAGATGTTAAATTATGTGAATGTTATAATTTCCATGGTAGGAAAGGACTTTCGTCTGAAAGTTATAAAGAGAAAATGGATGTCGTATTCCATTTCTCAGAAATGTCAAATGTCAATGTCGAGTTATAGGAATACCATAATTTCCGTGTCAGGAAAGAACTTACATCTAATAACTGGGAAGAGAAAATGGATGTCATGTTCCATTTCTCGAAAATGTCAAATATCGATGTCGAGTTATAGGAATGCCATAACTTCCGTGTCCGGAAATGTCTTATATCCATTAACTATAAAGAGAGAGTGGTAAACTCAGAATGAAGAGTGTATCTGCTGGGGATTTGACCTTTACAGGTCGAAAGATATTAATCATCACAAGTTGTTTATTATGTCATTTTTAATTCAAAGTCCTTATTTTGGCATTTTTAGAACAGTCGATGTGCTTTAGACAATTGAGGAAAAAGAGCAAATGTCATATTCAATTTTCTCTAAAAAAGGGTCAAAGTCAAAACGTCGATTTTGGAATAGGAATGTGTATAAGACTTATATCCTATCCAAAGAAAGATTTCTAAAGGAAAGACAATGTCTAATGATCTTTTATCCAATAGCGAGAAAGAGAGTAGATGTCGTCTTCCATTTAAGGAGGTCTTACACTATCTCTTAGAAATGCCAATGTCAAAATGTCGATTCTAGAATAGGAATGCGTATGAGACTTATATCCTATCCAAAGAAAGATTGCTAAAGGAAATCCAACGTCAAGATGGTCTTACGTCTAATAGCGAGAAAGAGAATAGATGCCATTTTCCATTTAAGGAGGTCTTACACTATCTCTTAGAAATGTCAATGTCAAAATGTCGATTCTGGAATAGGAATGCGTATGAGACTTATATCCTATCCAAAGAAAGATTGCTAAAGGAAAGCCAACGTCATGATGGCCTTACGTTTAATAGCGAGGAAGATAATAGATGTCATTTTCCATTTAAGGAGGTCTTACACTATCTCTTAGAAATGTCAATGTCAAAATGTCGATTTTGGAATAGGAATGCGTATGAGACTTATATCCTATCCAAAGAAAGGTTGCTAAAGGAAAGCCAATGTCATGATGGTCTTACATCTAATAGCGAGAAAGAGAATAGATGCCATTTTCCATTTAAGGAGGTCTTACACTATCTCTTAGAAATGTCAATGTAAAAATGTCGATTTTGGAATAGGAATGCGTATGAGACTTATATCCTATCTAAAGAAAGATTGCTAAAGGAAAGCTAATGTCATGATGGTCTTATATCCAATTGCAAGAAAGAGAGTAGATGCCATCTTCCATTCAAGGAGGTCTTACACTATCTCTTAGAAATGTCATTGTTAAAATGTTAATTTTGGAATAGGAATGCGTATGAGACTTATATCCTATCCAAATAAAGATTGCTAAAGGAAAGCCAACGTCATGATGGTCTTACGTCTAATAGCGAGAAAGAGAATATATGCCATTTTCCATTTCAGGAGGTCTTACACTATCTCTTAGAAATTTCAATGTCAAAATGTCGATTTTGGAATAGGAATGCGTATGAGACTTATATCCTATCCAAAGAAAGGTTGCTAAAGGAAAGCCTATGTCATGATGGTCTAATAGTGAGAAAGAGAATAGATGCCATCTTCCATTCAAGGAGGTCTTACACTATCTCTTAGAAATGTCAATTTTGGAGCAGGAATGCGTATGAGACTTATATCCTATCCAAAGAAAGATTGCTAAAGGAAAGCCAATGCCATGATGGTCTTACATCCAATAGCGAGAAAGAGAGTAGATGCCGTCTTCCATTCAAGGAGGTCTTACACTATCTCTTAGAAATGTCAATGTCAAAATGTCGATTTTGGAATAGGAATGTGTATGAAACTTATATCCTATCCAAAGAAAGATTGCTAAATGAAAGCCAATGTCATGATGGTCTTACATCTAATAGCGAGAAAAAGAGTAGATGCCATCTTCCATTTAAGGAGGTCTTATACTATTTTTTAGAAATGTTAATGTCAAAATGTCGATTTTGGAATATGAATGCTTATGAGACTTATATCCTATCCAAATAAAGCTCGCTAAAGGAAAGCCAATGTCATGATGGTCTTATATCCAATAGCGAGAAAGAGAGTAGATGCCATCTTCCATTCAAGGAGGTCTTACACTATCTCTTAGAAATGTCAATGTCAAAATGTCAATTTTGGAATAGGAATGTGTATGAGGCTTATATCCTATCCAATGAAAGATTTCTAAAGGAAAGCCAATGTCAAGATGGTCTTACATCTAATAGCGAGAAAAAGAGTAGATGCCCTCTTCCATTTAAGGAGGTCTTACAATACATCTTAGAAATGTTGATTTCATTTTCTTTTGTCTTGGTTGTTTGTTTCCCAGTTTACAAAACAAGTCATTCATTTTTGTTTATGTCGCATCTTTTTCAAATACTTCCCATTGATTGGGTGTATTATGTATTCTTGATAGTCTACCAACTGACAAGATTTCCCCAAATGTGTCTTCTTAACAAGCATATGGGCCCTCCCATGAGGATAGGTGTTTGAAGTACTAAATCCAAATCCCTAATCTGAGTGTCCTAGGGTGAACCAATTTATCATGGGCCCGTACAATGCTTGTCAGTCATGTAGGTTTATAAAGCTTCCATTAATCACCAATTCTATAAAGTTCATTCAGACTGTCCTTCAAAAATCACTTTAACATTTTTCAAATTGGGATTGGGGTTGGATCTTTGAAAAATTATGACTTCAGAGTATAATTTCCATTAATCTCCAATAACAAAGCCAATTACCTTAGTTCTTTCTTTCTGGGTCTTAGGAATTTTTCAAAAATGTGATCAAAATTTCTTTTATCTTCTAAAGATATGTCTGAACCAATTAATAGTCAACTGACCCACTTTTAATATTTATGCAATTTATGTCTATATCAACGACACAAAAAACTTGATCCCGCTTAAAAATATAGATATATGATTTAATGTATAATGTGGATTCTACGTAAGTATACGTATCATATCAGGTAATACAGGGCTCTAGTGGTGTCCTAGTTATCGATCCCACAGGGAAGTTTTTAACAGATTTGTTATCAGCTAAATTTAAAAGGAATTACTTACTAAAAAAGTGAACGGAAATTCAAAGTAACCATCGCAACTAAAGTAAACTAATGCTTGAAATAAGTTGATTTAAATAATTCAGAAAAAGTATCATTCTCCTTGTTTTTAGAAAGTTAAGTGAATGATGAATTTAAATAGAATTTTTAAATTGTATTGTGACAAATAGGAGCATTCCTATTCTTTACCCTTTGGTCCAGTGCAAAGAACATTGACTAATCCTATGTTTGATTACCGAATCGCGGCTAAAGTTCGGGAGGATACGGCTGCCACTTCGAGCTCCCACGTTCCCTTCACTACGAGGGCTAATATCTACACTTCGACTCTCGAAACAGTAGGACCGAATTGAGTATTTTAGTACGTCACACTAAAATATTCAATTTTACGCCCGATAATTAATATTTCCCTATTTATTTGCACCCGCCTTCCAAGGCTTTTGACTTCCCTGAATATTGGATGTAATTTTTACGATAGTTGATAATTCAACATATTTTAACTACTCAATTGGTCAGATAGAAATTAAATTAAGTTTTAAGTAAAAAATTATCACAATTTATTTTAATATTATATTATGTGCTTCTATTTAATTTCATCAATCCGCATAATTTTCATAAACAAGGCGAAAGACTAAGAAAACTACTTAGAATGCATGAGAATAAAACAAAGCATGGATTTCATTTAAAGTTAACAATAAACAAAAATACTTATCTTAATTTCCTCCCCAAGCAGACTCCTTGAAGTTCCTTTGACTTTTCCTTCTAGTACAACAAACTAAATAGCACTCAACTAACGAACTCACTAAACACACTCAGACTTACATAAAAGACTCTAGAGAAACTTTTTTAAGACTAAAAAACACACTAAAACACTAGAATTCGACCTCTATTTATAGAGGTAGGCAAATGTCCAAGGGGTGCTTAAACATCTCTTCAAAAAGTGTCCGGGTTCATTGTATATGCATTTTGAATTGCCTCGCCGTCGGCGGGAAACGACCTCGTCGTCAACGGGGTTTCTAGAAGGTCTTCAAAATGCGCGATCTCGCTGTCGGCGGGCTCGAGCTTGCTGTCGGCGAGGTAGTTATAATTCCTTCAGAAATTCTCCTCACGATCTCGCCGTCGGCGGCCTCGATCTCCCCGTCGGCGAAGTAGTTATATTTGCATGAATTTCCTCCTTTTTGATCCAAATTTGTTCCATTTCATGTTTTTTGCTTCCATCACTTATAAATCTTCATTCCTGCAATAAAATAAAGAAAATACCTTTCTTTAAAGCGCAATTTCATCAAAATAGATATGAATTTCTTGATGTATTTTTCTGTGATCAAAATCCCCCAAACTTAATTATTACTTGTCCTCAAGTAATTTTAATACTAAATAAGTAATAATAATGATTTCTATAATAGACTTTTTCAATCCAGATAATATATGAATTAAATTTAAATAACATTATAATAAAGTTGAATAGAAATATTTCTAAGTAATTAAATTAACTTTATAAAGATAAGATTATTTAGTTATCAGCTCTAAGATTTCTAGCTTTCTATTTATTTCAGGAACGACTATATTTAAAGAAAGTAAATTACTTAAGATATTTAGATGATAGGAAGTTCAAGAAATCACTATTTAGTAAAATACTAATCCATAAATATAAGTTTAGAAATATAATTAAGTTCTACCCTTTAGGTTGATTCCATTGAAGCCAATTTTTGATAAGGCATCTCCTCAAGCTTCTCCTCACTTATATTTTTCCTTTCTTTTCTTTTCTTTTCTTTTTCTTTTCTTTTTCTTTTCTTTTCTTTTTCTTTTCTTTTCTCAAGTGAGGATTACTGTATCTGGATAGCCTGTTAATAATTTTGAACTTCAATTTCTCTTCCTAAATTTGAAACTCAAAATATTTCTTTGCTTATATATATTTCATAGCTTTTACTTCATTGAGTTTCTATCCTTTCTTTTTCACTTAAATAATTAAGAATTTTTAATTTTTTAGAATATATTTTCCCTTATTTTAAATAGTTTACTATATTCTTATTTCCTTTAACCAAATATCTTATTCCATTAATTAATTGAATTACTAGAAATATTTTCTTTAACTTTATATAATAATTGAATAAAGTAACTCATATTTATTGAATTGAAAATTACTATAGAAAATCATTTAATAATAATTTTTGAAAATAGAAATTGAGAAGAATTTTAATAATTAAATTTGTATTTTTACCTTCCCCCAAACTTAAATTTTTCTATCTTTACTACATAGTGAAAAAGTGAAAGTATATAAATAAAATTCATCATACCTTTGAGCTTTAGGTATTTCTTTTCTTTGAAATTTTCGCAGGCTTTTTCATTACTTACAGAACATGTACTGTTAGTATTCTTCCACATATAATATTTTAAAAAGAAAGTGCAGGGATGGAAATTTTAAAATAAGTATCAAACATAACAAAGAAAACTTAATCTATTACTACACATACATTTAAAATTTAAACAATACATTAAAGAATGACTAAAATCCTATATATATAAAAATTTGCAACTAATTTAACACACATAAGAAATCTAATATCACAGCTCAAGCAAATAAACAACATATCAAGTCCAAAGTTCACAGAGAGTACTGAAATATTACACACAAAAATAATAAAGTTTGCAAAATAATAAATCTAAACAAACCAATCAAACCAAACAAAGATTATAATCTTCTGCATCAAAATCCCAAACTATGTCATCTCCCTAATCTCCAGGCTGTGAAGGCTGAGCAGGCTGGTACTATGAATATCGGGGGCACTCAGGAAAGACAACATTTAAATCACCACTCCTATATCAACGCTCAGCTTCATAGTATGCAATCTCGTACTCTGAGTGTCGCTGGAGATATTCGCTATCATATCGTGTCTTCTCTCTAAGCCTCCGATCCTTTGATCTATATGCTCAAATCTTCTTTCCATATTTTCTCCAAATAACTCAAAACTCTTTCTACTCAGGGTTAACTCATTCATCAGATCTTGAAGGGTAGGAGTGGTGTACTAAGGGGGTGGTTCATAACTAGTAGAGGGTATATCTCTACTTGAAGAAGGTAAATAATCCCTTATCCTAGATCTCCATCCTTTGTGGGATTCATATTTCTTTATATTAGCCTGAGTAAGGGGTTTCATAGGCTCTATCCATTCCTCATCATCTCTTGCTTCTACCCCAGATAATTGGCAAAGTGCATAGATAAGACCGGGATGTCCTAGTCCTCCTCCATTTTCATTTCTAGCGGTGGCTAATATGTTTTTATAAATAACATTTCCCACATTAATACTCTTCTGGTTCTTAATACAGAAATTCAGAACTGCTCTATCTCTTGTTACCTCACTATGGTGGTAGGTAGGTAACAAAGTAGAACAAATAAAATAATGCCAAGCTTTAGATGTTGCATTTAGCATAGAAAGAGGGAAGTTTACCCGTTCCCGCTGCTTTATCTTCCAGACTCCTTTCCCATCAGTGAGAAAGTCGATCACCTCTTCCAGTGGTCTGTTGACCTCATTTTTGATGAGGTCTTCTCTTCTCTCTATAGTACTTAGGATCTAGCCTTAGGCTTTTCCTTTGACTATCTTAGAGGATTAGAATTGGGACCCACCACCTAGAAATTCAAACCACTTCTTAACTCCCTACAAACTCCACAAACTTGATTGTAAACCCCTAATCACCTAGAGGGTTGAAATCAAATGTGGAAGTTTAAAGGATGAGTTCCTATAGGACTCTTTGGCCTTAGGACTGCCCTGGATGGCTTGGTCTGGTGAAGGGCTGACTTACACACACACTACACCTATAGATTTCGTTCATATTGTATTTCGAAGGCACAAAGTTGGAATAATGACAAATAGAGGTATTTTCTATAGAAAATAATTCATTTACCCTTGCAGGAGTAAATGTTACCCATCTTCCTCTGACGTACACATTTCCATTATTGATCGCATGTAAATTAGAGTAAAACTCTTTAACAACTGGTATAACTACAGCGGATGTTGTATAACAAAATACCTCCCAATGCCACTGTGCGATCATTTCTTCGATTTTTGTAGTAGAATTCTCTACTCCTCTATTGACGGATCCTCTTTCTTTAATCAGTCTCTTCTTCATCAAGCCTTTATTGAAGATTCGTTGTGCCTCCGAACTGACAAATTTTCTCCGGTTAAAAACTTCAGTTTTTGTGGTTTCTAGGAATTTGGAGGCCATTTTGGATGGAAAGGATTGGTCTCTAGTCGTTCCTAAGGAAGAAAATGGTGTAAAATCGGATTTGGAATAATTTCTTACGAAGGAATGGCTTAGATCCGTCCAAAACCGCACGAAAAATCTTTAAGAAACAAAATTTTTAACTTCCTCGCTGTCGGCGGGAAGTTCCTCGCCGTCGGCGACTTAGTTATAAAACTAAATGGAGTAATGGTCCACGATCTCGCTGTCAGCGGGCTCGGGATCGCCCATTTTCGCTCTGGTCCGAATATTTTCTGATCTCATCCAATTAGTTCAATTTTGTGATGATTCTTAATAAAAATTCGAGTAGTAAGATTTGTTTTAATAATATAGACTGACTAATATGTAAACATTTAAAAATAAAAGACTATTATGGGTTGCCTCTCATAAAGCGCTTGGTTTAACGTCGTCAGCCCAACCTAATTTAGTTAGTGTTAAGGTTGACTAAGCATTAAAACCTCTTTAAAATTTGGTCTTCTACCTTCGAAATATGGTTTTAATCTATGTCCATTTACTTTAAATCTATGTCCTGTTTTTGGATCTTCAATTTCTATAGTTCCATATGAAAATATTTGAGTTATGGTGAAAGGTCCTAACCATCGAGATTTCAATTTCCCAGGAAATAATTTTAATCTAGTATTATAAAGCAAAACTTCTTGTCCTGGTTCAAAATTTCTCTGATTAATCTTCCGATCATACCATAATTTCATTCTTTCTTTATAAATCTTGTCATTATCATATGATTCATTTCTTAGTTCTTCCAGTTCATTTAATTGCAACAATCTCTTCACACTAGCTTCTTTCATATTATAATTAAATTCTTTAATCGCCCAATATGCTTTATGTTCTAATTCAACTGGTAAGTGGCATGTTTTTCCATATATAAGCCTGTAAGGAGTCATTCCAATCGGAGTTTTATAAGCGATCCTGTATGCCCATATTGCGGTTGTCTAGTCTTATAGACCGATCGATCTATTAGGATTTACAGACTTTTCTAATATACGCTTAATTTCTCGATTAGAAACTTCAGCTAATCCACTAGTTTGTGGATGATAAGCAGTTGATATCTTATGCATGTCCAAGAAAACTTCTTACCCCTTTTACCGTAGTTGGAGGTAGTAATTTAGATATAACTTGAATTTTTTCAGGGTCTACTTCCATGCCTTCTTCCTAAATTTTATGCCCTAATACAATGCCGCCTGTAACCATAAATTGACAATTCTCCCAATTAAGAACTAAATTAGTTTTCTCACATACTTCAAATACTTTTTCAAGATGATTTAAGCATGTGTCAAATGTTGTTCCAAATACAGAGAAATTATCCATAAATACTTCTATTCCATTATCAATTAAATCACTAAATATAGACATCATACATCTCTGGAATGTCGCAGGTGCATTACATAATCCAAAAGACATTCTTCGAAAAGCGAAATTTCCATAAGGAATAGTAAATGTAGTTTTATCTTGATCCTCAGGAGCAATTTGTATTTGATGATAACCGGTATATCCATCTAAGAAACAAAAATACTTATGTTCGGCTAATCTATCTAACATCTGGTCTAGAAATGGTAAAGGGAAGTGATCTTTTCTAGTGGTTGTGTTTAATTTTCTATAATCAATACATATTCGCCATCAAGTAATTTGTCTTATAGGGATAAGATCATTATTTTCATTAGCTTTGACGATCACCCCTCCTTTTTTAGGTACACGATGAATTGGGCTTACCAAGCATTGTCAGAAATAGGATATATAATACCATTATCTAACCATTTTAAAATTTCTTTCTTGACTACTTCTTTCATTATCGGATTTAATCTCCTTTGTGGATTGGCTTTAGGTTTATGTTCATTATCTAAAATAATTCTGTGCATACAGATTGAAGGACTAATTCCTTTAATATCTGCTAAAGTCCAACAAAAAATTTTCTTATATTTTTTTAACGTATCTAAAAGTTTTTGTTCTTGAGATTCATTTAATTCAGATGAAATAATAACTGGTAGAGTTGAAGAATTTCCTAAGTAAGCATACTTTAAATGATTAGGTAACATTTTTAACTCAAGTTCAGGAGGTTTAATAATCGATGGAACTATATTTTTTTCAGTATTTTCTGTGTTATCCAAAAATTCAAATTTTTCTTGAATATAATCTAATTCTCCATTTATATCAGTTTTTTCAATTAATTCAATATTTTCTCTTTCTAATTTTTCTTCATAATATTCTTTAAAATGTTCTTTTTGTAAATGTTCAAGTACTTCCATTCGAAAACACTCATCATCTTTTTCTAGCGCAGGATATTTCATTGATTTAGCAATATTAAAAGTTACTTTTTGGTCATTTACTCTCATAGTTAATTCTCCTTTACGAACATCAATCATAGCTTTTCCGAGTGGCTAAAAATGGTCTTCCTAATATGATAGGAATTTCTTTATCTTCTTCTATATCTAGAACAATAAAATCTACGGGAAGATAAATTTATCCACTTTTACTAATACATCTTCAATAACTCCCTTAGGATATGTAACGAACGATCAGCTAATGCGAAGAGTTACTGAAGTAGGTGAAATTTCTCCCAATCCTAATCTCTTAAAAATTGATAGAGGCATTAGATTGATGCTTGCTTCTAAGTCACATAAAGCTTTTCCATAGAATTTTTCTCCAATAGCGGAGGGTATAATGAAACTACCAGGATCTTTTAATTTTTCAGGAAGTTTTTTCTGAATAATAGCACTACACTCTTCACTAAGTGCAACCATTTCATTATCGGTAAATTTTCTTTTTTTTATTTAGAATATCTTTCATAAATTTTACATAGTTTGGCATCTGTTCTAAAGCTTCTACGAAAGGAATATTTATCGTTAATTTCTTCAAAATTTCAAGGAATTTAGCAAATTGTTTGTCTTTTTTATGTTGAATTAGTCGTTGAGGAAATGGTGGTGGAGGTTTTTCAATAGAAATTTTCATAGGTGTTAAAGCATTTTCTAAGATTGGATCTTGTTGATTCTTTTCCTTTTCAATTTCCACTTCCTCTTTTTGACTTTCAAGTTCTTTCTGAATTCAAGGTTCTAATTATTTTCCACTTCGTAATTGTATAGCTTTAATTTGTTCATTTCCCTTGTCTTTAGGATTTATTTCCACATTACTAGGAAATGTTCCAGGTATTCTATTATTAAGTGCAGTAGCGATATGTCCAAGTTGAGTTTCAATATTTTTGATAGTTGTTCTTGATTTTGTAATTGGTTTCCTTGTATTTGTAATTGATTTCCTTAATTTTGTAAATGTTGACCCATATTTAATTTTAATTCTTCTATAGATAATTTCTTATCTTTAAATTGAGGGTTATTATTATTAAATCCAGGTGGATAATTAGGTTTATAATTAGGATTTCCTTGATTAGATGGATTTCCTAATTGTTGTATCATATTATTCATCCATGGTTGATTAGTTGTATTATTATTCCAATTAAAATTAGGATGATTTTTCCATCCAGGATTATAATAATTTCCATAAGGATTATTGGGTCTGTTGTTAATTGCATTAATTGTTTCATATTGAGATTGGGATTCATAAGTTGTCCAGATGAATTTTCTTCGATATATTTGGAGAGTAATTCATTCCAAAATGATCTAATTTTTTAGATATAGCAGCAATTTGTGAGGCTAATATAGATATTGCATCATTATCATGAATACTAGCTATTTTCTTCGGATTCATTCTATCAGCAGGCCATTGAAAATTATTAGTTGCCATTTCTTCGATTAGTGCATAGGCTTGATCAAATAGTTTTGACATTAATGATCCTCCAAGAGACGGCATCGATGATTGATCTTAAAGATCCTACTAATCCATTATAGAAAGTTTGGATAATTAACCAATACGGTAACGCATGATGTGGGCATTTCCTAAGAAGTTCTTTAAATCTCTCCCAAGATTCATATATTGACTCTCCATTAAACTGACTAAAAGAAGTTATATTATTTCTAAGCTTAGCAGTTTTAGATGGTGGAAAATATTTGGATAGAAATTTTTGTGATAATTCTCCCCAAGTTTTAATAGATCCAGGTGCTAACGAATTTAACCACATTTTAGCCTTATCCCTTAAAGAAAAAGGAAAAAGTCTAAGTCTACTAGCATCGTTTGATACTCCTTCATATTTGAAAGTAGCACATAGTTCTAAAAAACTAGCAAGATGTAAATTAGGATCTTTAATAGGTGAACCACTAAATTGATTATTTTGTACCATTTGAATAATTGCAGGTTTAAGTTCGAATGAATTAGTAGCTACATCAGGGTTTTGAATAGTTAAATGAATTTCATCTAATGTAGGGTTTGCATAATCTTGTAATGGTCTCTGTTGATTGATATTTTCATCTTCAGGTATATTTGCCATTTGTGTTAAATTTATAATTTCTCTTTTTTGTTTTCTAATTCTTTTAATTGTACGCTCTAATTCTAAATCGTAAGGTATTAATTTTTCGTTTCCAAATTTTTGCATACAATTTTATAAAATAAATTTTAAAATAGTCTGTTACTTAAGTAAATAATTTCTTTACTTCCCCGGCAACGGCGCCAAAAACTTGACCCACTTTTAATATTTATGCAATTTATGTTTATAGCAACGACACCGAAAACTTGATCCCGCTTAAAATATAGATATATGATTTAATGTATAATGTGGATTCTACGCAAGTATACGTATCGTATCAGGTAATACAGAGCTTTAGTGGAGTCCTAGTTATCGATCCCACAGGGAAGTTTTTAATAGATTTGTTATCAGCTAAATTTAAAAGGAATTACTTACTAAAAAAGTGAACAAAAATTCAAAGTAACCATCACAACTAAAGTAAACTAATGCTTAAAATAAGTTGATTTAAATAATTCAGAAAAAGTATCCTTCTCCTTGTTTTTAGAAAGTTAAGTGAATGATTAATTTAAATAGAATTTTTAAATTTTATTGTGAAAAATAGGAGCATTCCTATTCTTTACCCTTTGGTCCGAGTGCAAAGAACATTGACTAATCCTATGTTTGATTGCGAATCTGCGGCTAAGTCGGGAGGATACCGGCTGCCACTTCGAGCTCCCACGTTCCTCTCACTCGAGGGCTAACATCTACACTTCGGCTCTCAAACGATAGGACCGAATTGAGTATTTTAGTCTGTCACACTAAAATATCCAATTCTACGCCCGATAATTAATATTTCCTTATTTATTTGCACCCGCCTTCCAAGGCTTTTGACTTCCCTGAATATTGGATGTAATTTTTACGATAGTTGATAATTCAACATATTTTAACTACTCAATTGGCCAGATTGAAAGTAAATAAAGTTTTAAGTAAAAAATTATCACAATTTATTTTAATATTATATTATGTGCTTCTATTTAATTTCATCAATCCGCATAATTTTCATAAATAAGGAGAAAGACTAAGAAAACTACTTATAATGCATGGGAATAAAACAAAGCATGGATTTCATTTAAAGTTAACAATAAACAAAAATACTTATCTTAATTTCCTCCCCAAGCAGACTCCTTGAAGTTCCTTTGACTTTTCCTTCTAGTACAGCAAACTAAATAGCACTCAACTAACAAACTCACTAAACACACTCAGACTTACATAAAAGACTCTAGTGAAACTTTTTTTTAAGACTAAAAAACACACTAAAACACTAGAATTCGGCCTCTATTTATAGAGGTAGGCAAAGGTCCAAGGGGTGCTTAAATACCTCTTCAAAAAGTGTCCAGGTTCAATGTATATGCATTTTGAACTGCCTCGTCGTCGGCGGGAAACGACCTCGCCGTCAGTGGGGTTTCTAGAAGGTCTTCAAATAGTGCGGCGAGGTAGTTATAATTCCTTCAGAAATTCTCCTCATGATCTCGCCGTCGGCGGCCTCGATCTCACCATCGGCGAAGTAGTTATATTTGCATGAATTTCCTCCTTTTTGATCCAAATTTGCTCCATTTCATGTTTTTTGCTTCCATCACTTATAAATCTTCATTCCTGCAATAAAATAAAGAAAATACCTTTCTTTAAAGCGCAATTTCATCACAAATAGATATGAATTTCTTGATGTATTTTTCTGTAATCATCAACCAAAAGATGAGATCACTTAATTTTTTCCTGAATAATATCAGAAGAATTTTCTTAAGACATTTTTCAAGATTTATCAATTAGGGGAGAATTTGGACACCAATTTTTAATTTTATGCTTACCTCAAGCTTCTTCTCGGAGAATTACTATATCTGGTGGAGCATGTTAAAGATTTTGAATGTTTGAATTGAGACACCAATTTTTGATTTTGTGCCCACCTCAAGCTTCTTTTTAGAAACTTTTTTTGTTTGGTAGGGCAATCTTTAATGATTTTGAATGCCTGAACTCAAACACCAATTTTTGAGTTGCTACTCACCTCAAGCTTCTTCTTAGAGAATTACTATATCTGGTAGAGCATGTTAAGGGTTTTGAATGTCAAAACTCCCCTAATTAATAATTCTCAAATATTTCTTAAGATGAATTCTGGGATATTATAACTTATTTAGAAGTCAGGACCCAATCACATGACAAAAGATTAAGAGGCTCGTGACATCTTTAGTCAATTACTTGTATTTTGATCACAATAATTTATTTTTCATTTAAGACCTAGTTAAGATAAAGAGCCCAGTTTTTAGGGCATTAATTTCATTCTCCCCTTGAAATCATAATTTTCTTATCAAAATGTTAGAATTTTTGTCTTGAATTCTTCCTTTCTGAATTATCTTTCTGTCAATAGGTGGATGAGAAGAATATTTCTAAAGATATTAAATCCAAAGATTTCAAATTTCATTTCACCTCACAGATTCCAAAGATATTAGATCCAAAGATTTCAAATTTCATCCCTCATCACAGATCAATTTTCATTTCTCCATAAAGGACATGCTAGTTGACTAGTCCTAGAACTAGATTAAACAAAGATCTGATTTTCGCTTCAGTCGATTTCTTTCTTTCTACGAAGCTGTCATAAGGGAAACCCTTGATGGAATTCATCCAAAAGTGATCCTCTTCCCAAAATTTGATTAATAATTTTGATTTTTAGAGTCTTTGGTAGATTGATTATCACTAGAAAATGTATTAAGAATTTCATACCAATTCTATATGAAATTGCACTTTAAAGAACGATATTTTCTTTGTTTTATTGCAGGAATGAAGAATTATAAGTACTGAAAGCAAAAAGCACAAAAGAAGCAGATTTGGAGCAAAAAGGACTCAATTTGATGAAAAATGAACTATCCCGCCGATGACGAGATCAAGGCCGCCGACGGTGAGATAAAGGCCGCCGAAGGTGAGATTTTCCAGAGAATTTTTGAATATATTATAAAGAGCCCGCCGACGGCGAGATCGAGCCCGCCGACAGTGAGATCGGCACAGTTAGCCCACCTTCTAGAAGCCCGCCGACGGTGAGATCGAGCCCACCGACGGTGAGACAGTTGAAAAGAGTCCGATATAATGAACCTGGATGATTTTTGAAGAGGTGCTTAAGCAACCTTTGAAGATTTGACTCCTTCTATAAATAGAGATGATTTCTATCCCTTTAGTGTGTCATTTTTGGTGTCTTTTGGTATCTTTTATAGTCAATTAATGTTCATTTGTGTTGGAGTGTAAATCAGAGAGTCTTAGTGAGTTTAATTAAGTGTGCTGTACTGGAAGGAAGAGTCAAAGGAACTTCAAGGAGTCTGCTTGGGGAGAAGAATTGAGATAAGTATATTTGTTATTGTTTGTTAACTTTAATGAAATCCATGCTTTGTGTTATTTTTCCCATGCTTTCTGAGTAGTTTCCATAGTCTTTTTCCTTGTTGAGATTATGTGAAGTGACGAATCCAAGTAACTGTGCCTAAAATTATTAAATAAAAATTGTGATAATCTTTTACTTAAAACTTAATTTACTTTCAATTTGGCTAATTGATTTGTTAACATATGTTGAATTATCAACTATAGTAAAGATTACATCCGAGATTCAAGGAAGTCAAAAGTCTTGGAAGGAGGGTGCAAATAAATAGGGAAATATTAACTATCGGGCGTAGAATTGGACATTTTAGTGTGACAGATTAAAATATTCAATTCGGTCCTATTGTTTGAGAGCTGAAGTGTAGATGTTAGCCCTCAGGCGAGGGGAACGTGGGAGCTCTGAAGTGGCAGCACGTATCCTCCCAGCCTTCGTTGCGGATTCGGTAATCAAACATAGGACTAGTCGATATTCTTTGCACCTAGACCAAAGGGTAAAGAATAGGAATGCTCATATTTGGCACAATACAAACTCTAAACTACTTTAATTCATCATGCACTTAATTCTCTCAATAAGGAGAAAGATGCTTTTCTAAATTAGAATCTTACATTTAAATCTTTTTTAGCAATAGTTTTAGTATAAGCGTTCTTAATTTCCATATACTAGCTTAGTAAGTAAGTCTACTTTAATTTGTCTTTGAAATTCTCTAACTTCCCTGTGGGATAGATATCTTGGACTCCATTAGAGCCCTTTATTACTTGATAACGATACGTATACTTGCGTAGTATCGACATTTTAAATCATAATTTTCATAAAAGAATCATCAGTGTAAATACATATATTTGGTGCGGGATCAAGTTTTTGGTGTCGTTGCCAATATAAATAACATATTTTTGTAAGTATAAATACCAAAAGGTGGGTCAAGTTTTTCGCGCCGTTGCCGGGGAAGTAAAGTAATTATTAAGGTAATTAATAGAATTATTATAAGTAATTACTAGAGTAACAGACTATTTTAAATTTTACTTAAAAATTGTATGCGCGAATTTAGAAACGAAAATTTAATACCTTACGATTCAGAATTAGAGTGCACTATTAAAAAAATCAGAAAACAAAAAAAAAGAAATTTTAAATTTAACACAAATGGTAAATAATCCAGAAATTGAAAATATAAACCAACAAAGAACATTAAGGGATTATGCCAACCCTACATTAGATGAAGTTCACCTAACTATTCAAAACCCTGATGTAGCTGCTAACTCATTCGAACTTAAACCTGCAATTATCCAAATGGTACAAAATAATCAATTTAGTGGTTCACTTAATTTAGATCCTAATTTACGTCTTGCTAGTTTTTTGGAATAATGTGCTACTTTTAAATATGAAGGAGTATCTAATGATGCTATTAGACTTAGGCTTTTTCCTTTTTCTTTTAGGTATAAGGCTAAGATGTGGTTAAATTCATTAGCACCTGGATCTATTAAAACTTGGGGAGAATTATCACAAAAATTTCTATCCAAATATTTTCCTCCTTCGAAAACTGCAAAACATAGAAATGATATAACATCTTTTGGTCAGTTTGATGGAGAATCCATATATGAAGCTTGGGAGAGATTTAAAGAACTTCTTAGGAAATTCCCACATCATGCGTTACCAAATTGGTTAATTATACAAACTTTTTACAATGGATTAGTAGGATCTCTTAGATCAATCATTGATGCTGTCTTCTTGGAGGTTCATTAATGTCAAAACCATTTGATGAAGCCTATGCGTTAATGGAAGAAATGGCTACTAATAATTTTCAATGGCCCGCTGAAAGGATAAACCCTAAAAAGATAGCCAGTGTTCATGAAAATGATGCAATATCTATGTTAGTTTCTCAAATTGTTGTTATATCAAAGAAATTAGATCATTTTGGAATGAATTATTCTCCTACTATATTAGAAGAAAACTCATATGAACAAATTATAGATTCTTAATCTCCTTATGAAACTATAAATGCTATTAATAATAGACCCAATAATCCTTATGCAAATTATTATAATCCTAGTTGGAAGAATCATCCAAATTTTAATTGGAATAACAATACAGCTAATCAATAATGGATGAACAACTCTATAGGAAATCCACCTAATCAAGGAAATATGAATTATAAACCTTCTTAACCACCTGGATTTAATAACACTCAATTTAAAGATAAGAGGTTATCTATAGAAGAATTAATATTAAGTATGGGTCAGCACTTGCAAAATCAAGGTAATCAATTACAAATTCAAGGAAATCAATTACAAAATCAAGGAACATCAATTAAAAATATTGAAACTTAACTCGGACATATCGCTACCGGGCTTAACAATAGAATTCTTGGAACTTTTCCTTGTAATGTGGAAATAAATCCTAAAGACCAAGGAAAAGAACAAATTAAAGCGATACAATTACGAAGTGGAAAAGAGTTAGAAACTAAAATTCAGAGAGAAATAAAAAGTAAAAATGAGGAAGTGGAAATCGAAAAAGAAAAGGATTAGCAAGATCAAAACTTAGAATATCCATTAATCCCTATGAAAATGTCTATAGAAAAACCACCACCACCATTTCCTCAACGACTAAAGCAACATAAAAAAGATAAGCAATTTGCTACATTCCTTGAGATTTTAAAAAAACTTAACGGTAAATATTCCTTTTGTAGAGGCATTAGAACAAATGCCTAATTATGTAAAATTTATGAAAGATATTTTAAATAAAAAAAGAAAATTCACAAATAATGAAACTGTTGCACTTAGCGAAGAGTGTAGTGCAATTATTCAGAAAAAGCTTCCTGAAAAATTAAAAGATTCTGGTAGTTTCACTATACCATGAGCTATTTGAGAAAAAAATTATGGAAAAGCTTTGTGTGACTTAGGAGCAAGCATCAATCTAATGCCTCTACCAATTTTTAAAAGATTAGAATTAAGGGAAATTTCACCTACTTCAGTAACTCTTTAGTTAGCTGATCGTTCTGTGACTTATCCTAAGGGAGTTACTGAAGATGTGTTAGTAAAAGTGGATAAATTTATATTCCCGGTAGATTTTATTGTTTTTGATATGGAAGAAGATAAAAAAATTCCCATAATATTAGGAAGACCCTTTTTAGCCACTGGAAAAGCTTTGATTGATGTTCAAAAAAGAGAATTGACTATGAGAGTAAACGATCAAAAAGTAACTTTAACATAGCAAAATCACTGAAATATCCTGCTTTAGAAAAATATGATGAATGTTTTCGAATGGAAATACTTGAACATTTGCAAAATGAACATTTTAAAGAATATTATGAAGAAAAGTTAGAAAAAGAAAATACTGAATTAATTGAAGAAGCAGATAATGAAAAACTGGATTATATACAGGAAAAATTTGAAATGTTGGATAATACTGAAAACGCTGAAAAGAATATAGTTCCGTCAATTAATAGACCTCCTGAACTCGAATTAAAAATTTTACTTAATCATTTAAAATATGCTTACTTAGGTAACTATTCAACCCTACCAGTTATGATATCAGCTGAATTGAATGAATCACAAGAACAAAAACTGTTAGACACATTAAAAAATATAAGAAAACTTTTGGTTGGACAATAGCAGATATTAAAGGAATTAGTCCTTCAATCTGTATGCACAGAATTATTTTAGATAATGAACATAAGCCAAGTGTAGATCCCCAAAGGAGATTAAACCTAATAATGAAAGATGTAGTCAAGAAAGAAATATTAAAATGGTTAGATAATGATATTATATATCCTATTTCGGACAGTGCTTGGGTAAACCTAATTCACTGTGTTCCTAAGAAAGGAGGAGTGACCGTTAAAGCTAATGAAAATAATGATTTAATACCTATAAGACAAGTTACTGGATGGCGTATATGTGTTGACTATAGAAAATTAAATGCAGCCACCATGAAAGATCACTTCCTATTATCATTTCTAGACCAAATGTTGGATAGATTAGCCAGACATAAATATTTTTGTTTTTTAGATGGATATACCGGTTATCATCAGATACCTATTGCTCCTGAGGATTAAGAGAAAACTATATTTACTAGTCCTTATGGAACTTTTGCTTTTTGAAGAATGCCTTTTGGATTATGTAATGCACCTGCAACATTCCAGAGATGTGTGATGTCTATATTTAGTAAATTAATTGATGATGGGATAGAAATATTTATGGATGATTTCTCTATATTTGGAACGTCATTTGACGCATGCTTGAATCATCTTGAAAAAGTATTAGAAGTATGCGAGAAAACTAACTTAGTTCTAAATTGAGAGAAATGTCAATTTATGGTTACAGGAGGAATTGTATTAGGGCATAAAATTTCGGAAAATGGCATGGAAGTAGACCCTGCAAAAATTCAAGTTATAGCTAAATTACCACCTCCAACTACAGTAAAGGGGTAAGAAGTTTTCTTGGACATGCTGGATTCTACATACGCTACATAAAAGATTTTTCAAAAATTACTAAACCTCTATGCAAACTTTTAGAAAAGGATACGAAATTTGAATTCACAATTGAATGCCTAAATACTTTTGAATTATTAAAAGATAAATTAATCACAACACCTATAATAGTTTCACCTGATTGGGAGAAAGCATTTGAACTTATGTGTGATGCTAGAGATTATGCTATAGGAGCAGTACTTGGGCAAAGATATGATAAAATTTTCAAAGTTCTATACTATGCTAGTAAAACTCTTAATAATGCTGAAATGAATTATACAGTTACTGAATAAGAGCTATTAGCAATTGTTTATGTTTTTGATAAATTTAGGCCTTATCTAATTGGAACTAAATGTATTGTGCATATTGATCACTCTGCTATTAAACATTTAATGCAAAAGAAAGATTTCAAACCAAGATTAATTAGATGGATATTACTAATGCAAGAATTTGATTTTGAAATCATTAATAAAAAGGGAACTGATAATCAAATTTCAGATCATTTATCAAGGCTAGAATATAATGAATTATCCGACAACGATAATGAAATTATCGACGGTTTTCCCGATGAACAACTATATAATATAAATGAGTGGAAAATACCATGGTATGCTGACATAGTAAATTATATTGTAAGTGATATTTTACCACCTATGTTAACTTTGCAAGAACAGAAAAAATTCATTCATGATGCTAAAACATATTTTTGGGATGAACCATAGTTATATAAGCAATGTAAGGATCTTATAATTAGAAGATGCGTCCCTTATGAAGAAACATAACAAATCATTCAGAAATGTTATGATTCTGATTTTGGAGGAAATTTTGGAATAGTTAAAACTGCTTATAAAGTTTTACAGTCTGGATTTTATTGGCCTACTCTTTTTAGAGATGTTTATAGATATATCAGAACTTGCGACAAATGCCAACGAGTAGGTAATATAACTAGAAAAAATGAAATGCCTCTAAATTTTATATTAGAAGTTGAGATTTTTTATGTTTGGGGATTAGATTTTATGGGACCATTTGTTCCTTCATTTTGAAACTCATATATATTAGTTGCTGTTGATTATGTTTCTAATTGGATTGAAGCACAAGCTTTACCTTGATGTGATGCTAAGAGTGTTTCAAAGTTTCTAATGAAAAATATTTTTACTAGATTTGGAATGCCGAGAGTGATTATCACTGACGGAGGATCTCATTTTAGAAATAAATATATTCACAAACTAGTAGAAAAATTTAACATTATTCATAAGATATCAACTGCTTATCATCCACAAACCAGTGGATTAGCTGAAGTTTCTAATCGAGAAATTAAACGTATTTTAGAAAAGACTGTAAACCCTAATAGATTGGATTGGTCTATAAGACTAGACACTGCATTATGGGCATACAAGACTGCTTATAAAACTCCGATTATGGGCATACAAGACTGCTTATAAAACTCCGATTGGAATGACTCCTTACTGGCTTATTTATGGAAAGACTTGCCACTTACCAGTTGAATTAGAACATAAAGCTTATTGGGCAATTAAAGAATTTAATTACAATCTGAAAGAAGCTGGTGAGAAGAGATTTTTGCAAATGAATGAATTAGAAGAATTAAGAAATGAATCTTATCATAATGATAGAATTTATAAAGAAAAAATGAAATTATGGCATGATCGGAAGATTAACTTGAAGAATTTTGAGCCGGGGCAAGAAGTTTTGCTTTATAATACAAGATTGAAATTATTTTCTGGGAAATTTAAATCTCGATGGTTAGGGCCTTTCACTATAACTCAAATATTTTCATACGAAACTATAGAAATTGAAGATCCAAAAATTGGGCATAGATTTAAAGTAAACAGACACATATTAAAACCTTATTTTGAAGGGAGAAGACCAAATTTTAAAGAGGTTTTAATGCTCAGTCAACCTGATCACGAACTAAATTAGGTCGGGCTGACGACGCTAAACCAAGCGCTTTATGGGAGGCAACCCATAGTAGTTATTAATTATGATCTATTTACTAATGTTATTGAAAATTAAAATATAGAATAAATTCTACTACTCATTTTACGTTTTCAAATCATCACAAATTTGAATATATACGAAGAAATCAGAAAATATTCTGACCGGAGCAAAAATTGGGCAATTTACCTAATCTCACCGACGGCGAGATCAATCCCGCCGACAGCAAGATCGGTGCGCCCAAATTCAGTTTAAAGTATTAACTAGCTCGCCGATGGCGAGATCGTTACCGCTAACGGTGAGATAGTTAAAAAGTGGTTTTTAAGAGTTATTTTGCGGTTTTGGGTGGTTCTAACCTATAATATTCACTACAAAACGTTTAAAACTGATTATTTACACCATTCCTTCACTAGAAACGAATAGAGCCCCTCCAAAACAATCCATAATGGCCCCCAACCCATTAGAAACCATGAAATTTGAAGTGTTTAACCGACAAAAGTTTGTCAGTTCTGAGGCTCAGTGACTATTCAACAAACTTTTGATGAAGAAGCGACTGATTAAAGAAAGAGGATTCGTAAACAGAGGAGCAGAGAATTCAACGACAACAATTTAAGAAATGATTGTTCAGCGACATTGGGAGGTATTATGCTACACAACATCTGCTGTTGTCATTCCAGTAGTCAAGGAATTCTACTCTAATCTGCATGCGATCCATAATGGAAGTGTTTACGTAAGAGATAGATGAGTAACTTTCACTCCTTCTCAAATTAATGAATTATACTCGATTGAAAATACCCCTGCTTGCCACTATTTAAATTTTGTTTCGACAAGATACAACTTGAACGAGATATATCGATATCTGATCGACGAACCTGATGACTGGGAAATACGAGAAGACGGGTATGTAAGTTTTTCTGCATCACTTCTTAACCCTGTCTCAAAGCATTGGCATTTCTTTATTTCGTCAATGTTATTACCCACTATGAGGGTAAACAAAGTCTCGAAGGAATGCATAATTTTAAATTACTGTATTCAATCTAGATTACCTATCGATGTTGGATCTATCATTGTGAAGTCTGTATTAGGATTAATTGTGAATGGCTCGATTCATGGACTCGGACACCCATCAACAATTTTTGCTTTATGTAGTCAGTACCAAGTTTCCTACGAAGCTTGGGAAAAATTGTTGTTACCCTGGATACCATTAGATCTGACAGATATGTTTCCTACTTTGGATAACAATGATGATATAACAATTATCTCTGATCAAGCATCTTAAACAATCCTTTAATTAGGCCTTTGACTAATAGAACTAACCTGATTCTACGAAAAATTAAAGGATTGGAGAAGGAATTACAGAATGTGATGAATTCTATTGATAATATCTCTGATTTATTTGATCACATAGACTAGAGAATGAAGGATAATTTCGATCATTCATGACATCTGGAGGTAAGTTTCATATGACTGTTGAGATAGAAGGGATGGATTGAAGAAGATTCTACAGAAGAATTCCCCTTCAGGCCTTTTCTACAATCTATTTGTGCACCTACGATCTATTGGAAATATCAGGGAATAAATTAGTTCAGATTCCAATGAGTAGCAGAGATTTATCCTTATTTTATTTATGTGTGTTGATTTGAACTTAGTTTTTAATATAATTTGGATTTTACGAAGTTAATCTCTGTTTATATGAGATTGTATGTTGTTTGTTTAGTCTCAGCATTTAGAGTATTGTGGTATAGATTGCAATGCTGAGTTAGATGTGTTTTGGTTAATTTGCTAAGTCAATTGTTAGTTTTGTGGTATTTAAAGTTTGTAAGTTCATGGATTTCATTTATAAAAGTTATAATGTTTGTGTTGTGTAAACCTTATATGAGTCAGTAGAATATCTAATCTTAGAAAAATATATCAAATTAAGTGACTGAACATTAGAACAAGGCTTAATTAAATTGAACATAATTGAAAACATAAAATTTTTTAAAAATTCAGAAATCCCGCCGACGGCGAGATCGACCCCGCCGACGGCGAGATTTTCCCGAAACTTTGGCCTTGGTGAATTAATTAGCTCGCCGACAGCAAGATATTTCTCGCCGACAATGAGATCACGAAATGTACTATATTTTGACCGGTCAATCGACACTATTCATTGCCCTCTTCCTCAAAACTACGAAAAACTGACCTAGGGCTTGATAGATCTGGGATTTGGAGCAATTTCAAGACATTTTAACGCCGGATATCATCTTCTCTTGTTAGGAGCTTCACTCCTATGTAAAAATTTTTTGATTTTCACCATGAATTTCTTCTACATTGAGGATTTTTGGAAAATTTTGAAATGTGAAGAAAAGACTTGGAAGAAATTCATGGAATTTGATTTAGATTGATTTTAGTAACATTAGGAAGCCATTTTAGTAATATTTTGGAGATTCGTTAAGATTTTTGTGAATTTCATAGATCGAAAAAATGGCTCTGCGACAAAGAAGACGATTGGATTACGACGAAAACCAATTTGTGAATGCAAGGGCACAGTCAAGATATTATCATAACATTCAAGCCAGGAAATGCATTCAAGATCGAGTTTTTAAAAATCCAGGAGGAGAAGTGGAACGAATAATCAAGGAAAGAGGATGGGAGAACTTCTGTTACACCACAAATAGAGCTGCAGTGGAAGTAGTTAAAGAATTCTATGCCAATCTGGCAGTGATAGAAGATGCACCAATCAAGGTGAGAGGATTTGTGGTTGATTTCAGTGCTGCTAGAATCAATTCATTTTATGAAGTACGAGACTTGCACACCAGTGAGTATGATACTTTTGGTACTATGAAAGGACCACTAGAAGAAGTGATAGACTTTCTCACTGATGGGAAAGGAGTTTGGAAGATCAAGCAGCGAGAAAGGGTAAATTTTCCTCTCTCTGTGTTGAATGCGTTGTCTAAAGCCTGACATTATTTTATCATTTCTACTCTGTTACCCATATATCACCATAGTGAGGTAACAAGGGATAGAGCAATTCTGAATTTCTGTATTCAGAATCATAAGAGTATTAATGTGGGAAATGTAATTTACAAGAATATATTAGCCACTGCTAGAAGTGAGAGCGGAGGAGGACTAGGACACCCTGGTCTGATTTATGCACTCTGCCAATTATCTGGGGTAGAGGCGAGAGATGATGAGGAATGGGTGGAGCCTATGAAACCCATTACTCCGGCTAATATTAAAACCTATGAATCCTACGAAGGATGGAGATCTAGAACAAGGAGTTATGTACCTTCTTCGAGTAGAGATATTCCCTCTACAAGTTATGACCCTCCTACTTACAGTTCCCCTACCCTTCATGATCTGATGAATGAGATGACCCTGCAGAGAAAGAGTTTTGAGAAGATAGAAGAGAAATTGAAGCATATTGATCACAGGATTTGAGGTTTGGAGAGGCGACATAATTATGACAGTGAGTATCTCCAGAGACACTCTGATTATGAGAGAGCTTATTACGACGCTGAGAGTCGCTACAGGAGAGGAGAACTCGATGTTGTATTCCACGAGTGCCCTCGATACATTCGATATCGCCTACTCCACTCGGAGATCAAGGAGGCGATGACGTGGCTTGGGATTTTGATTTAGGAGATTAGATTTTAGATTTGATGTTTATTTTTATTTGTTGAAGTTATTTTAATTATGAACTTTAACTGTTATGTTGGATGATTGATTATGTGATTTCTGTGGAACTTTGAAATGGATGTTTAGTTTATGAACTGATTGTGATGTAATATTAAATTATGGAATTTTGTTGTTTAAATTAGTTAGTTTATTTTAATATTTCAAACAGTTATTGTAATTTCTAAATAAAATAGCAATTGTATGTTTAGCAGTAGATTAAATATAAGTTGTGTTAGTATTTTGTACTTATTTCAAAAATTTCTTTACCCAGCAATTTTTCTTAAATAATATATGTGTAAAAAGATACTAACAGTACAGGTTAAGTAAGTAATGAAGAAAACCTGCAAATTTCAAAAAGAGAAATACCTAAAGCTCGAAGGTATGATTTAATTATTATAGTTTATTTCCTTTTCACCCTATATGATTAGATAGAACAACTTAAGTTTAAGGGAGCGAAAAACACAAAATTAATTATTAAATTGTTCTCATTTTATATTTTCAAAAAAAAAATATTATAAAAATGATTTTCTGTAGTAACTTTAGTTCAGTAAACTAGAATTAATTTATTTAATTATTATAGAAAGTTGAATAAAATATTTCTAGTAATTAAACTAATTTTGTAGATTAAAATATTTGGTATAATAGAATAAGAATATAGTCAACTATTTAAAGTAAGGAAAAATATATTTTAAAATATGAAATTCTTAAGTATTTAATTGAGAAAGAAGAGATTAAAACCCTATGAAGTAAAAACTATAAAATACATATAAGGTAAGGAAATATTTCAAGTTTCAAATTTAGGAAAGAGGAAAATGAAGTTCAAAATCATTAACAGGCTATCCAGATACAGTAATCCTCACTTGGAAAAGAAAAAAAAAAGATTAAAAATCAATCCCTGAAAAAAAAAATAAAATAATAAATATAAGTGAGGAGAAGCTTGAGGAGATGCCTTATCAAAAATTGGCTTCATTCGAATCAACATAAATGGTAAACTCAATTATATTTCTAAACTTATATTTATGGATTAGTATTTTACTGAGCAGTGTTTTCATGAATTCCTATCAACTGAATATCTTAAGTAATTTAATATTACAAATATAGTTCTTCTTAAAATAAATAGAAGACTAGAAATCTTAAGCTCGATGACTAGATAGTCTTATATCAATAGAGTTAATTTAATTATCTAAAAATATTTCTATTAAACTTTACTATAGTATTTATTAAAATTTAATTCATAGTTTTTCTGAATTAAAAGTTTTATTACAAATAATCATTTACTTTTATTAAGTATAAAAATTACTTGAGGACAAGTAAAACTTAAGTTTGGGGAATTTGATCACTAGAAAATGTATTAAGAATTTCATACCAACTTTATATGAAGTTGCACTTTAAAGAAAGGTATTTTCTTTGTTTTATTGCATGAATGAAGAATTATAAGTACTGAAAGAAAAAAGCACAAAAGAAGCGGATTTGGAGCAAAAAGGACTCAATTTGATGAAAAATGAACTATCACGCCGACGGAGAGATCAAGGCCGCCGACGACGAGATTTTCCAGAAAATTTTTGAATATATTATAAAGAGCCCGCTGACAGCTAGATCGAGCCCGCCGATAGCGAGATCGGCGCGGTTAGCCCACCTTCTAGAAGCCCGCCGATGGTGAGATCGAGCCCGCCGATGGCGAGATAGTTGAAAAGAGCTAGATACAATGTACCTGGATGCTTTTTGAAGAGGTGCTTAAGTAACCTTTGAAGATTTGACTCCTTCTATAAATAGAGACGATTTCTGTCCCTTTAGTGTGTCATTTTTGGTGTCTTTTAGTGTCTTTTTAAAGTCAATTAGTGTTGATTTGTGTTGGAGTGTAAATTAGAGAGTCTTAGTGACTTTAATTAAGTGTGCTGTACTGGAAGGAAGAGTCAAAGGAACTTCAAGGAGTCTGCTTGGGGAGAAGAATTGAGATAAGTATATTTGTTATTGTTTGTTAACTTTAATGAAATCCATGCTTTGTGTTATTTTTTCTAATGTTTCTAAGTAGTTTCCTTAATCTTTTTCCTTGTTGTTGAGATTATGTGAAGTGACGAATCAAAGCAACTGTGCCTAAAATTATTAAATAAAAATTGTGATAATCTTTTACTTAAAACTTAATTTACTTTTAATTTGGCCAATTGATTTGTTAAAATATGTTGAATTATCAACTATAGTAAAGATTACATCCGAGATTCAAGGAAGTCAAAAGCCTTGGAAGGAGGGTGCAAATAAATAGGGAAATATTAACTATCGGGCGTAGAATTGGACATTTTAGTGTGACAGACTAAAATATTCAGTTTAGTCCTATTGTTTGAGAGCTGAAGTGTAGATGTTAGCCCTCAGGCGAGGGGAACGTGGGAGCTTTGAAGTGGTAGCCGGTATCCTCCCAACCTAGCAACAGATTCAGTAATCAAACATAGGACTAGTCAATGTTCTTTGCACCTGGACCAAAGGGTAAAGAATAGGAATGCTTCTATTTGGCACAATACCGACTCTAAACTACTTTAATTCATCATTCACTTAATTCTCTCAACAAGGAGAAAGATGCTTTTCTAAATCAGAATCTTACATTTAAACCTTTTTGAGCAATAATTTTAGTATAAGTGTTCTTAATTTTTGTATACTAGCTTAGTAAGTAAGTCTACTTTAATTTGTCTTTGAAATTCTCTAACTTCCCTGTGGGATCGATATCTTGGACTCCATTAGAGCCCTATATTACTTGATAACGATACGTATACTTGTGTAGTATCCACATTATAAATCATAATTTTCATAAAAGAATCATCAGTGTAAATACATATATTTGGTGCGGGATCAAGTTTTTGGTGTCGTTGCCAATATCAATTACATATTTTTGTAAGTATAAATACCAAAAAGTGGGTCAATTGACAAATCCGAACCTTAGGGGTAGGAAAAAGATCAACCAGAGGAGTTGTTTAGAGGCTATGAAAAGCATAACCATGAAGAATAGGTTCATAGGCCGTAAAAAACATAACCTAGGGAAATGGTTCAGATGCTGTAAAAAGCATAACTCCGAAGAATAGGTTCAGAGGCCATAAGGGCATAACCTAAAGGAATGGTACAGAGGCTGTAAAAAGCATAACCATGAAGAATAGGTTCAGAGGCCATAAGGGCATAACCTAGGGGAGTGTGAATAGAGGATGTAAAAAGCATAACCACGAAGAATAGGTTCAGAGGCCATAAGGGCATAACCTAGGGGAGTGGTTCAGAGGCTGCAAAAAGAATAACCATGAAGAATATGTTTAGAGGCCATAAGGGCATAACCTAAGGGAGTGGTTCAGAGGCTGTAAAAAGCATTAACACGGTTCAAAGGCCATAAGGGCATAACCCAGGGGAGTGTGATTAGAGGCTGTAAAAAGCATAACCACGAAGAATAGGTTCAGAGGCCATAAGGGCATAACCTAGGGGAGTGGTTCAGAGGCTGTAAAAAGCATAACCATGAAGAATAGGTTCAGAGGCCATAAGGGCATAACTTAGGGGAGTGGTTTAGAGGCTGTAAAAAGCATAACCACCAAGCTAGATAAACTGACCATGTTTGGCTGAGAAAGTATTTGCCTGAACTTATTCAAAACGACAATATCGATCTGTCTGACAACATAATCAATGAAAACTCCATACCTGGGTGGGAAGGGAGGGAATACATATTGTTTTTGTATGTCTTTTACGTCATTTTGGTCTGTCGATTATAGAAATGTAAGATACTAGGATTTGTTTGTTGTGAACAAATCTTTGAATCGAAGAGGTATTAGTTCTATTTTACTCGAGATTGAGTAAGATATAGAACTAAAGAAAGGATTATTTAGTCTTTCAAAAGACAAATTGTCATAGTCATGAGGACAAATTGATTAACTAAAGATGGGAGAGAGAATGTCCCAAGCGGAGTCGCCACTCTTTGATGGGGAGCGAATTGGTTCGCTTGGTGTCGACCCCTTCAATTCTCATATCATGTCAATGTCATGGAGTCCCCACTCTCTTTCTCTATCTATCACCCTAATTCTTATCCTTCCTAGACTTATTGTCAAAAGTCTTTGGAGAATTTGAAGAAAGATTAATCATGATAGAGATTGAGAGAAAAAGAGAGCAAAATGATAATCTCATAGAAAAAGTCTTTAGATTGTGTAATTAATGATGTTTTTCATATAAGAAAATCATATGAATATCTTGGATAACCAGAGAGGTCTTGTAGGTGAAATACCTATCCTGAGTTCTTTAATCTCTTATAAGAGGAAGCTCCTATAGTTAATTACATCCTGAGCAATTAATATTGCCTACGAAGACTCCCGATTAAGGTTAACATTTATCCTCGAAAAAGCGTAAGTGTTGTCGTGTTAAGTTTAATTTAGGTCGAACTTAAGGATTATGTCGGTTTGTGTCGTGTTAAGTTCGATTTAAGTCGAACTTATGTCGGTTTATGTCAAATCATGTCAATTTATGTTGAATGTCGAATTATGTCATTTAATGTCGGTGATTATTGTATTTGTTTTGAAATGTCGATTAATATCATTTAATGTCAGTGTTTATTGAATTTGGTTTGAAATGTCGATTAATGTCATTTAAAGTTGGTGATTGTTGAATTTGGTTTGAAATGTCGATTAATGTCATTTAATGTCGGTGATTGTTGAATTTGAAATGTTGATTAATGTCATTTAACGTTGGTGATTGTTGAATTTAGTTTGAAATTTTGATTAATGTCATTTAATGTTGGTGATTGTTGAATTTGGTTTGAAATGTCGAATGTCATTTAATGTCGGTGATTGTTTAATTTGGTTTGAAATGTCGATTAATGTCATTTAATGTCGGTGATTGTTTAATTTGGTTTGAAATGTTGATTAATGTCCTTCAATGTCGGTTATTATTAATGTCATTTAATGTCGTTGATTGTTGAATTTGGTTTGAAATATCGATTAATGTCATTTAATGTTGGTGAATGTTTAATTTGGTTTGAAATGTTGATTAATGTCATTTAATGTCGGTGATTGTTGAATTTGGTTTGAAATGTCGATTAATGTCATTTAATGTCGGTGATTGTTGAATTTGGTTTGAAATCCCAGATTTATGTCGGTTATGTCGATTTTCATTTGAAATGTCAAATTTATGCTGATTATGTCGATTTTTGTTTGAAATGTCAAATTTATGTTGATTATGTCGATTTTTGTTCAATGTTGTTGATTCAGGTTTAATTTGGATTGAACCTAAGGTTTATGTCTTGGTTTAGGTTAGACTTAAGTTCATGTCAGGTTGAATCTTAAGTATGGTTTGACTTAAGTCTAATGTGAGTTAGACTTAAGTTAAGTTTTAGTTAGGTTCATGTCAGGTTGAACCTAAGTATGGTTTGACTTAAGTCTAATATGGGTTAGACTTAAGTTAGGTTTGGGTTAGACTTAGGTTCATGTCGGGTTGAACCTAAATATGGTTTGACTTAAGTCTAATGTGGGTTAGACTTAAGTTAGGTTTAGGTTAGACTTAGGTTCATATCGGGTTGAACCTACGTTTGGTTTGACTTAAGTCTAATATGGGTTAGACTTAAGTTAAGTTTAGGTTAGACTTAGGTTCATGTAGGGTTGAACCTAAGTTTGGTTTGACTTAAGTCTAATGTGGGTTAGACTTAAGTTAGGTTTAGGTTTGATTTATGTTCATGTCAGGTAGAACCCAAGTATGGTTTGACTTAAGTCTAATGTGGGTTAGACTTAAGTTTAGGTTTAGGTTGGATTTAGGTTCATGTCGGGTTGAACCTAAGTATGGTTTGACTTAAGTCTAATGTGAGTTAGACTTAAGTTAAGTTTAAGTTAGGTTCATGTCAGGTTGAACCTAAGTATGGTTTGACTTAAGTCTAATATGGGTTAGACTTAAGTTAGGTTTGAGTTAGACTTAGGTTCATGTCGGGTTGAACCTAAGTATGGTTTAACTTAAGTCTAATGTGGGTTAGACTTAATTTAGGTTTGGGTTAGACTTAGGTTCATGTCGGGTTAAACCTAAGTATGGTTTGACTTAAGTATAATGTGGGTTAGACTTAAGTTAGGTTTAGGTTTGATTTAGGTTCAGGTCAGGTTGAACCTAAGTATGGTTTAACTTAAGTCTAATGTGGGTTAGACTTAAGTTAGGTTTAGGAGAGACTTAGGTTCATATCGGGTTGAACCTAAGTTTGGTTTGACTTATGTCTAATATGGGTTAGACTTAAGTAAGGTTTAGGTTAGACTTAGGTTCATGTCGGGTTGAACCTAAGTTTGGTTTGACTTAAGTCTAATATGGGTTAGACTTAAGTTAGGTTTGGGCTTGGTTAAACCTTAGTTGGTTAAGGTTTAATGGTTTAATTAGGTTTAATGGGTTAGACCCAATTAGGTCTATGTTTGATTAAACCTTAGTTAGTTAAGGTTCAATGGTTTAATTAGGTCTAATGGGTTAGACCTAATTAGGGTTTATGTTTGATTAAACCTTAGTTAGTTAAAGTTTAATGGTTTAATTAGGTCTACTGGGTTAGACCTAATTAGGGTTTCTTTTTGATTAAACCTTAGTTAGTTAAGGTTTAATGGTATAATTAGGTATAATGGGTTAGACCTAATTCGTGTTTGTGTTTGATTAAACCTTAGTTAGTTAAGGTTTAAAGGTTTAATTATGTCTAATGGTTAGACCTAATTAGGGTTTAGGTTTGTCTTAAACCTAATGTGTAAGGAGGTTAATTAAGTTTAATATGTCTTTAAACTTAATTAAAGGTTTGGTTTTGATTAATTAAGTCTAATATGTCCTTAAACTTAATTAAAAAGTTTGATTTTGATTAATTAAGTTTAATATATCCTTAAACTTAATTAAAGGTTTTATTTTTGGTTAATCAAGTTTAATATGACCTTAAACTTAATTAAAGGTTTTGATTTTGATTAATTAAGTTTAATATGTCCTTAAACTTAATTAAAGCTTTTGATTTTGATTAAATAAGTTTAATATGTCCTTAAACTTAATTAAAGGTTTTGATTTTGGTTAATTAAGTTTAATGTCCTTAAACTTAATTAAAGGTTTTGATTTTTATTAATTAAGTTTAATATATCCTTAAACTTAATTAAAGGTTTTGATTTTGGTTAATTAAGTTTAATATATCCTTAAACTTAATTAAAGGTTGATTTTGGTTAATTAAGTTTAATATGTCCTTAAACTTAATTAAAGATTTTAATTTTGGTTAATTAAGTTTAATATGTCCTTAAATTTAATTAAAGGGTATTGATTTTGATTAATTAAGTTTAATATGTCCTTAAACTTAATTAAAGGGTGATTTTGAATTAAACCCTAAGGTTTAATGGGTTAATTAAGTTTAATATGTCCTTAAACTTAATTAAAAGGATTTTGATTTTGATTAATTAAGTTTAATATGTCCTTAAACTGAATTAAAATGTTTGATTTTGATTAATTAAGTTTAATATGTCCTTAAACTTAATTGAAGGTTTTGTCCTTGATTAATTAAGTTTAATTTGTCCTTAAACTTAATTAAAGGGGTTGGTTTTAATTAATTAAGTTTAATATGCCCTTAAACTTAATTAAAGGGTTTTGATTTTCAATTCATTAAGTCTAATATGTCCTTAGACTTAATTAAAAGGTTTGATTTTGATTAATTAAGTTTAATATGTCCTTAGACTTAATTAAAAGATTTGATTTTGATTAATTAAGTTTAATATGTCCTTAAACTTAATTAAAAGGTTTTGATTTTTGTCTTAAACCCTAAGGTTTAATGGTTTAACTAGGTTTAATGGTTTGACTAGGTTTAAGTTGTCTTTAAACTAATTATTGTTTGATTTGAGTTCATTTAAGTTTGGATTCATCACTTGCTTAATCCATGATGAGATGGATTAAATATATGAAGAGGAGGTTTTGAATTATTAATTTTAAAATTAATAAATCTTAACCTTGTTTCAAAATGTCTTTTAGATTGATTTGATGACTTGAGAATTGTTGCTTTAGAATTGTTGTCTGTTATCCTATGGTTCTCAATCATTTTGCATTTAAATTTTCTAATTTTCCTAATTTTATAATTATTTTTGAAAACTATTACAAAGTATCATGGAAATTAGGAAATCACATCCTAGAGAGTTATCCCAGCCTTAGAAAAATCAGATAACGTGTCTAAGGATTTAAGGTTCTTCCCTAAAAATTTCATATTTTTCTGACTTGTAAATAATTTTAAATAATTAAAATACTCCATAGAGTATTTTATTAATTAAAAAATTAAATACTAAGAATAAAATTATGATTTTGCTCTCATAATTTTCTTCTCTTCAAGAGCTTTCCAGAAGTATTTTTATTTTATTTTTATGACCTCTGGATCAAAAGATATGGAATTTTGAATTTTTTATGGTTTTCTAAATTAATTTAACCCAGAAAAACCAGGACGCGCCACGCGTCCTCGTACGCGTCGAACGGGCGGGATGATCCCGTGTATGGCGCAGAACAACAAGCACGGCGGGCTTAGATCAGCGCCGTCCGTTCCAAAACACGGCAACGGACAACGGAGATAATTCCCCATTTAATTCAAAAATTTTCGAACCGTTAAACTTCAATGTTCAATATCTCACTCATTTCTCAATGAAATTGAGTGATTTTTGAACCTATGGAATCATTTAGATGTATAGATTATATCTATACGGTGATGATACATTTCTGGGCTAGTATAACCCATGATATTTCAAATATATGAAATATTTTGTAGAAAATAAATCCATACCTTAGCCACAAGTTTGTCGAGCTTGATCAGGCTTGATGGTCAGCTTCTAGAACTCCCAAAGGCGATCCTTGTCACTTCAATTTGGTTTTGTAGCTAGCCTTGGAGAGCAATTTTGACAAAATGGCTAGTTTGGGCTGATTTTGTATATTGGCCAAATTGGCTTGATTGGGTTTACCCTATGGCTTTGGTTTGATTGGAATAGGTTGCTGAGGTCCCCAGGAAGATTTTCTTGTGTTGGGAGCTAAGGGATTTGGGCAGCCTATAGGTTTCTATGGAATCATTCTCTCCTCTTGGTATTTTCGGCCAAGGGGGATATTTATAGCCATGAATGGCTTTGGATTAACCTTGGTTAGCTTAGATTTGATCATAGTATGGTTAGGGCTGTAGAGTACAACCTCCCCCATGTAAACTAAGCTTTACCTCTTCATTCTTCATGAGAATTTTGCCACTTAAGCAAGTGTACATTTCATGGCAATTTTGGCTTAAATTTTGTCATGATGGATTTTAACCTCTTTGTTTCCATTCCGTTGGCTAAGTGGGAGGTTCACGATGACTCAAACGGTTGAGGCCCTCTCGTTGCAACACCTCATTTATCATTTCATGAGGTCGTGACACATTAGCCCCTCTCTTAATATTTTTTCATGAAATGTTATGATGAGTTTAACCATGGTGTGTAGGATGGTTAATGTTTTGTCTCCTCACTATTGGGTGGCTAGGGAGGTGGCTAAACTAACCTCACAATGGCAAGACACCTCATACTTTAAATTACCATGGTTTTGCCACCTCATTTTTCATGTCATGATGGCCCTTTACCATGGTTAAATGTGAGTGATTCATGGGTTGTTTTCTCTTTAATGGGTCATATGGGTTGTGTCTAACCCATATGAGGTCATGTGTGATGTCATAAAAGAGTTTTAGAATTTTTAGAAAACCATATGTCATAGGTTTTAAAAATTCCATTTAATGCCCTCTTCATTTTAATTTCCATATTTAATTAATTATGTCATTAATTAAATATTGGAAATTATTTTATTAATCAATAATTAATTGGAAATAATTTCAAATTAATTATTTGATTAATATCCATGTCATTAAAATTGATTTTTGTCTCTTTTCATAACTTTTCAATTTAATTTCCACTTTAATTAATTATTTTATTAATTAAAACATGAAAATTAAATGATTGGTCAATTAATTAATTAAAAATAATTTTGGAATTAATTATTTGATTAATTCCATTATTTTTAATCAATCTGTGGATTTTGAGATTTTATGGCTTTTTAATTTCATTTTTTGTTTTAATTAATTATGTCATTAATTAAAATTTGAAAATTAATTCATTAGCCAATTAATTAATCAAAATAATTTTGAGATCAATTATTTGATTAATTTTGTCATTTTATGACTTTTAATTTAATTTTCATTTTAATTAATCATGTCATTTGATTAATTAAAATATTAAAAATTAAATTATTGGTCAATTTAATTAATCAAAAAAATTTTTGAAGTTAATTTGATTAATTTTTGTCATTCTGAGGTCTTAAACATGTCATTGGTTATTTGATCAAAAATTGATCATTTTAACCAAAATTGACTTTTTAGGTCATGTGTTGACCCATTGGGTCAATAAGGTTGGTGATTGGATCCAGATTGGCTATTTTGACCAAAATTATCATTTTAGGTCAAAGTTGTCTTATGGGGTTAATAGGGTTGGTCATTGGGTCTGGATTGACCATTTTGACCAAAATTATCATTTTAGGTATAAAGGTTGACCTGTGGGGTCAACATGGTTGGTCATAGGGTCTGGATTGACCATTTTGACCAAAATTGTCATTTTGGATAAAAAGGTTGACCTATGGGGTCAACAGGGTTGGTCATAGGGTCTGGATTGACCATTTTGACCAAAACTGTCATTTTAGGTAAAAAGGTTGACCTGTGGGGTCAACAGGGTTGGTCATTAGATCCGGATTGACCATTTTGACAAAAATTGTCATTTTAGGTAAAAGGTTGACTCGTGGGGTCAACAGGGTTGGTCATTGGGTCTGGATTGACCATTTTGACAAAAATTGTCATTTTAGGTAAAAAGGTTGACCTGTGGGGTCAACAGGGTTGGTCATTGGGTTTGGATTGACCATTTTGACAAATAAATATCTTTTTAGGTACAAAAAAAGTTGACCTGTGGGGTCAACATGGTTGGTCATTAGGTATGGATTGACCATTTTGACCAAAATTGTCATTTTGGGTAAAATGGTTGACCTATGGGGTCAACAGGGTTGGTCATTGGGTCAGGATTGACCATTTTAACCAAAATTGTCATTTTGGATAAAAAGGTTGACCTATGGGGGTAATAGGGACCTATGAGGTCAATAGGGTTGGTCATTGGGTCTAGATTGACCATTTTGACCAAAATTATCATTTTTGGTAAAAAGGTTGACCTGTGGGGTCAACAGGGTTTGTTATAGGGTCTGGATTGACCATTTTGACCAAAATTGTCATTTTAAGTGAAAATATTGACCTATTGTAAAAATGAGGTCAACAATGCTATAAAGAACATTGGCTAGTTTAAAGATTGAATGGTTTTGAAGACGGGTTAGGTAGGGAAGTTACTAACTCTCACTCTAGTGTTCTCTCCTTTCCCTCCATCTAGGGGCTAACATCTCACATCAAAATCTAAAACAATAAACTAAACTGGGGGCTTTAGTATGTCACCCTAAAGTCCACTAATTCACCCATCAAAGTATATTTCCTAATTATTTGCACTAAATTATATGAATTACTTTCTCATCCATATAATCCCATGTGATTTCTTCCAATTGTTGATTGAGACAATACCTACAAGGATCTTACATGTTCTCATAACAAACATTAACATCTTAATTGGCCAAATTAAGAAGTAAATGAAGTATAAGGATTAAATCAACACAACTTATTCCAACATTAAAGATCAATACTTCCATAACTTCCATCCAACACTTAATTACTTTTTATTTTAAGGAAAAGGATAAAGAAAACTATATTTTGCTACTAAATATTTGGGTGAGATATCATCAACAATATTTTGCTAGCGCAAGAGCTTATTGAAGACCTTGATAAGAAATACAGAGGAGGTAACTTGGTGGTGAAACTTGATATTAAAAAGACTTTTGATATAATAAGCTGGGATTTTATTTTAAACGTGCTACTTGCTAGAGATTTTCACAGGGACTATATTTGATTTTAAAAAGTTGGCTAGAGAATAATTTATGTAGTGTCTTAGTTAATGGTGTTTCCCATGGATTTTCCTCTGTTAATAGAGGCATCAAACAAGGTGGTCCCCTCTCCCCTACCAATTTTATCATTGCTTTTGACTATATTTTATGCTTAATTAAAAGCACACAGATGCAATTCACTTACACACAATTCTCTCACAAGTCTAAAACCTTGGTCAACCACTTAGCTTTTTCAGATGATGCTATCATATTTCTAATGTTGGAAAACGTTCTATCAAGAAGCTGATGTGCACTTTGGATACTTTTCAAAGCACTTTGGTCTCATCTTCAATCTAAATATCAACTGTTCTTTTGCAAAATGGTAAAGGAAAACATCATTAGTTGGACAATTTATACTAGAAAAACCTCTGTTTCTCTTCCTACTAAAAATTTAGGTGTTAATATTTTGAGAGGGAGGAGTAAACAAACTTAAATGGAGGCTGTAATTGATAAGATCAAAGATAGAATTGGTGATCAGAGCAGAATTTTCTTATATACTGTTGGAAGATTAACTCTACTCGGGAGTATCCCACAAAGTATTGCTCTTTATGCTATCGGCATTATTTTTAAGTTGAGGGTTGTATTTTTGAAAAGAGGTCGCCTACAGAAATTGTCGGCAAATTTTTAATTTAATTTAAATAAGTAATTTGAAAAGTAGTATTTGATTTTGAAAATAATTTTAAATTTGAAAAATTTTAAGATATGAAATCAAACCGATCTCAATCCCAAATAGTTTATATAAACGAGCACCGCACCACAAACCGCGTATCTATTCCAAAGAATATGCACACTGCTTGACGATGGGGCTCGATTAAATAAACTAGAAGACTTGTGACATCCGTTTGGTCTACGAACCAATTTTATAAGCCGACAGATTTCCCTGCTTAACATAAATGAATTAATCAGGGTTTATATTACCTGGGTTCTTAAAGTTCCCTATAAGGGCAAGCCCCTATAGTTAATTACATCTTAAATGAAGTGAATCATTTAAGAAAACTCTCGATAATGATCAATGACTTTGCTCTCAAGAATTTCAAAGTTTAAGGTTTTCAAAGGATTGGATTTTGGAAATTTCAACAGGGAATGGATCAAATTTAGAACAGTTATTTTTAGGAGTCCAATGGAAGAGGAGTAGGAGAAGCTGAAGATCCAAGAAGAATCTTGGCAACTTCCCAAACTATCCTATTGTTTGGCTTAGATTTAAGGAAATCCTAAATTATCTAATATTTCAATCTTGCCAATTTTAATTAATTCGGACTTATATTTGTATGATAAAATCATACAAATAGCCTCGAAGATATGAGGGTTTATGTCGTACCAAACGACTACCTCGGAGTCCTAAGACCTAGGTTAGGGCTTGATTTACATGACATGATCATGCGAATGCCTAACGAAGAGTTGAGGATTTATGTTACACTAGGCAAACTACCTCGAGATCTTATGGCTTGGTTATTTAATTCTAAGAAAGTTTCTGTCGAAGTAGAGTTTGTTTTGTCGACGAAGATGGCCGTGCTGCCCACCGTGCTCCAAACTCCTTGTTGTTGCAGAGGTTTAGTTTTAAAAGATTATAATCAAAAGAGAAGAGAGGAGTTTGGTTTTAGAGAAGTCTTAAAATCCAAGTGTTTTTAGTGTTTTAGTTAAAACAAATCTTAAAGTTGATTATAACAGAACCGATTAAGATCCCACGGTTCTGTTATCCCGGCACCGTTATTTTCATTGAATTCACTTAGTCCGGATGAATTTGCTAAACTCAACTGAATGAGTTCCACACTTTCATTTAGACCGTGGGAAATCCCGTTAGCAACACGTGGGTTACATCATCCGAGGTATTCCCGATCATTCAACGAGACGTTTTAATTTAGTTGCAATTGTAGTTTTGTGTTCGTTTGTGATTAAATTTTGAGTTGTTTTATATTTTGAAATGTTGTGGCGGTGAATTTTATCTTGCAGTGATTTTTAATTTAGTTTTGTTTTTCAGTTCAGGGACTACCCTAAAGGTTTTGGTTTTCATGCAACAGTTGTTTATCATGCAAGAAAGGTAAAGTGCATTTGCAATAAAGTAAATTGCACTAAAATAAAAAATGTACCTGGAGGGTCTTCCCGTCATCCCAAGCTGCACTTAAAATACATGTTAAGGCATTTAAATATTTCAACAAGTACCTAGGTAAAGCTAAGGGAAAGTTTAGGTTATCTATCAAAGTCCTAATCTTATAGCTAGTCATCTCCTATGACGTTTAGGTTCTTATGTTTTGGTTTAAGGACGATTTTCTTCATCAAAGGACAATTAAGTTCAATTGTTCTTATAAACATCCTATCATATTGAGGAAGTGCTTAAGACAAGTCTTAAACATCTTTTCGATATTTCTAGGATCGTTTTAAGTCCAAGAGAATTTAATTATACAAGTGAATTAATCATCCGGGAGTTTAAATGTTATTCTTTTGCTCAGTGAACTTAGGACATTTGAATATCCTATAAGTGAGGTAATCTTCACTTGATATTTCATTTAAGAGTTATAATAATAAGAGCTTTTAAAAGGACAAATCAAGTTATTAAGTATTTTTATGATTTAGACTTAATGATTTAATTCTAATTTTGATTTAATTTTAAAAAAAAATTAGTTTAAGTTTGGAATAGTGTTCAAGTTATTTTACGTTTAATTCTTAATAATTTCATTTAGGTTTGTTATTAAATGATTTTAATTTAATTTAATTTAATTTTAATTTAATTTACCTTAATTTAAATTTAATTACAATTTAATTTAACTTCAATTTAATTTTATTTTAATTTAATTTCAATTTAATTTAATTTTAATTTAATTTTATTTTAATTTAATTTAATTTAATTTAATTTTAATTTAATTTAATTTTAATTTAATTTAATTTTAATTTAATTTATAATTTAGTTTAATTTAATTTAATTTAATTTGGTTTTAATTTAATTTAATTTTAATTTGGATTATTATTTTAATCTTTTAATTAAGAATTAAGTATTATTGAAGTGATTTATTTAGGGATTTTTAAATTAAAGAATAAATATCCTCTTAAATAATATCCCTACTTTATAATTTCAAAAATTTTTATTAATCTTCCAAATTTAATTAATTAATTAATTAAAGCTTACTTTAATTATTCTTTAAAGGATTGGTGGGTTTCTACCCTTAACCATTTAGGTTTCAATCATCCAAAATCAGTTTAAAATCAAATATTTTACTCTTCCCTTTTGATTAATCTTAAAATTTTAATTAAAGGTTGAAAATTTTAATTACCATTTTGCCCTTCAAGCTTAATAATTCTATAACTCACTAAATTAAGCTCAAATGAACTTGAAATTTTTATGTGACCTCACTTACATGTCAATTAAGACATTAGAAAAGAAAATGTGAATTTTCTGTATTTAATTTATTTATGTAATTATTTTTAATGGAAAATAGGGGTTTTCAAGGAAAATTCAATAACATGACCAAGGAAATGTTTCTATCCTTAATAAAATAATGGGATGTTTCTAATGACCAGAGTACCACTTGGACCAATTTTGGTAATTTTTTGAATTTTATTTTATGTATTATAATTATTTTTAGTTTTGGAGTATTAATTAATTTAAAAATAAAATAAAGGTTGAAAAATGAATTTTATATTTTTTAAAAATCTTTATGATATCAGAGAAATCAGAAACCAATTTTTATAATTTTCTGATTTTTCTTTTATTTATTAGAATTATTTTAGTGAAAAGGTTGGAAAATACATTTTTTAATATTAAAATTTACATTAAGCCTTTAAAATTCAATATCTTACCCTAAGCACTTAGGGAAAATATTTGGCTTGTTCCTAAGTGATTAGAATTCAAAATATGACATTTTGGTGATTTTTAATATTTTTATGATTTTCATTATTTTTTAATTATTAAAATTATTAAAACATTGATAAAAATCAACTTTTTTAGAAAATTATAATTTTAATTTTCCTAAATTACTCGATATCGAGAGAGGCTCCAAAACCAATTTTGTGAATTTTTGAAAAGGATTTTGTGAGTTATAAATTTTTAAAGTTTAATTTTATTCATTATTACTTAAGAGGCTTAATCAACCCATTTGGTGGGGTTAATCGAGTCCAATTGTTTTCAAATTTTTATGTGATGTTCTCCTATCCCTAAAGGACAGTGGAGAATTATTTTTAAGTTAATTTGATGAATGGTTAACCCTAATTAATTAAAGTTCACTTTTGGGTATTTAGGCCAAATAGGGTTGTTCAAAGTGAATTAACTCAAAAATTATTTTTCCTAGGGTCCTTTGGTCATAAGAAACATCAACAAATTTTCCTGGAATTTATTTCTCAACATACTAATTATTGGAATTAAAATAATCAAAACAGTGACATGAATTTGAAAAATCAATAACTTCTCATAGGGATGGCCTCTGACCTTGGAAAATTCAGGGAATGTTCCCAAGTTCAGAGACTTCAAAAGCCCTATGGTCTCCTGCCATGGTGAATTTCCTATATGCATGGAGAATTGAAATAGTGCAGAGAGTAAAAAAATAATTAAAAATAAAATACTTGATGAAATTACATGATTTCTTTTCCACATGATTCTCCTCTGTTCACTGAGCAAGAGGGTATTTTTATTTTATTTTTAGGATTTTTCTACACAAAGTTATAAATTTTCAAAGTTCTGGTAATTAAATAAATAGAAAATAGCCCTAATTTCCTACTTATCCACGCGGCGCCACGCCATCCTCGGCAGCTCCGAAAGGCCACACGTCGTCTCCTGATTCGGCGCAGCCATCCTACTCAGCGCTCCAGGGGCCTGTGGTTCATGTCCCATTACCCTGTCCGGCGCAATCCTGGCCGTCTGCTCGATACACACGCGATCCGACGGCTCCTGGTCATCGTCTACGACTGGTGTGAACCCGTGACCGTCAACCTTCTAACCCTAATTTCTCACTCGATTCTCAACGAATTTTTGAGTTCTTATGCTCTATGGATTCGTCTTGAAGAGACGAACACATCCATACGGTAAACATGTATTGAAATTGACCCAAACTAAACTGAGAATCTCTGGAAGCTCGGGAAGAAGAATGAGTCCATGCCTTTGCTCAGAGAAGTGAAGCTTCGATCTGAGAGTTGTGTCACGTTCGATTGGGTCCAAGCAAGCTCCGGATGAAGTCCTCGGCACGGTGAATTGTCTTGGTATGATTTCGACCAAGCCCGATCACAACGCTTGGAGGCTGGAAGCAATGACTGGCCTGGAGAGGGGGCTTTTGTTGGTAAACTTCTTCTCTTGGTCTGGTGAAGGTGTAGGACCAATCAATTTGGGGATTGGCTCACTATGGAGAAGTGTCCTGGTTTTGGGCTTGGATTTCAACTGCGAAATTGAGCTCGCGAGAGAGGAAATGGCAGGGGGATTTCAGTGGGGATCAAGTTCTCTATGTGTGGGGAGTAGTCTGGAACAATTTTGGCAGAGTTTCCTTAAGGTTTGTTTCAGCACCTCATTTGGCTGAGAGGTGGTGGTGTTTAAATAGGCATGGCTGGAGGCTCTCCCAGGGAGAGTTAGGGCTTGGGATCAGTTGCTTAGGTCAAGGGAAGAACATCCATGGTGGCCATTGGGCATGGGGCAGCTCAACAGGTGGGAATTCCAAACTTTGGCTCCTCCCAAGGTCTCGGCCATGGTGTTTTCCAGCGATCCGGAGAGGTCGGCCGGCGGGCATGGGTCACCCTCGGGTCCGGGTGGGTCGGGGCTGGGGTTTAGTGTAGGCGATCGGGCTTTGCCATGTGTCAAAAGCTTGGATTAAAATGGCATGGGGGAAGGCCAATTTTGGCTTGATTTGGTCAAGTCCACCTTTTGGGCTTGGTTCACCCTTCAAGGTGGCTTTGGGTGTTGTGGGGAGTCAAAGGAATCAGCTGGTTTGGCATGGAGAAGTCCTTATCCAAATATATTTGGATTAAATTTGGGTTAAGGGGAATCATGGTTAAGGCTAATGACTTTAGGAGATTAAGGAAAGAGTCTCCTTCTTTTGCCCAAAATGGCATGCTGACATGTAAAGAGGCTCTCATGGCTTCCATGTGGCTCATGCACGGCTTCATGGCTCATCTTTGGTTTGGGAAAAGTTAAGTCAACTTCATGAAAAAGGGTTTTGTGAATTTTAGCATTTTGATGAGAATTGTTATGAGGCGTGATTTGGAATTGTTTAACTGATAGATTAGGACTTTAGGAATGATTTTAAATTGAATGTGTGATGAGGGAAAGTGTCATGTGGGCTTTAGATTGATTTGGGCTTTTGAATTTGGTGGAAGTGGGCTTTTAGGAGGGCTTCAGGGGATGACTCCTTTAGGTTTAAGAATGAATCCATGGATGGGAATTTTGTAGAAGTTTAGGCCAAATAATTGTTGGGTTTGGTTTAGAGATATGTCATGAGTGATTTGAAATTAATTTGGAGTGATTTGGGTTTGAATTGGGTTGGATTTGAGCTTCTTTGGTAAATGGGCCAATGTAGGCCAAATTGGGCTAACTTGGGCCAATGTTAGGCTAGGGTTGAAATTGATGTAAAATTAATGTTGAGAAATGTTTATGGGAGTGTTTCAAAGAGGTTTTGACTATGGTTGGGTTTTGATTTTGGGGTTTGGGCTTATTTGGGTTAGGTTTGGGTTTAGGTCAAAATTGGGCCTTTTGGTTTTGGGTTGAATTTGAGTGAGGTTTGGGTTCAAATTTTGGGCAAATCATGATAGCGTTTTGTTTTTGGGGATGCTAGGAAGGTTTTAGAAAATATTTGGGGTTAATTGGAGTTGAATTGGTTTGGTTTGAGCTAAGTTTGGGTCATGGGTCAAAATTGGGCTTTAAGCTTAAAAATGAAATTGGATTCAAATGCAAATCAAATTGGACTTGGATTTGGTCTAGATTGATATTGTGGATAATAAATTGAAGTTTAGAATTTAATTAGACCAAAATTGGGGTCAATTGGGTAGGTTTGGTTTGACATTGGGTTCACTTAGGTTAAGAATGGGCTAAATTGGGGGTTTTAGTAAAAGTGGGGTAAATTGACAAAATTGGCCTATGGTTTAGTTAGAGAAAATGAAATTGGGAATATTTGGGATTTTTTGGAATTTTTTGGGAATTTTCTGAATTTTTGGATTTTTTTTGGCTAAGAGGGGCATTTTGGGTATTTGAAGGGTATTGGGGGGTATTTTTGGAATCTTTGGTATTTTTGGCTATGGATGATCAATTTGAGTGTTGAGGAAATGTTCAAGGTTAATTTTGGGGAATTTTGGGTGATTTCGAAATTTTGGAGAATTTGGGCAATTTTAAGGGCTTTTGGTTGGTTTGATAGGTGTAGGGCCCCCGGGGTAAAAAATTGAAATTTTGGAAAAAAGAAGATTGATCAAATATGAGTGAAATAGAATCACTTTTATTGAGCCATGAAGCCATATTAAGCCAATATGAGCCATGAGAAGACTCATTTGAGGCATTCACCATGTTGTTCCTAACCCTCTTAACCAGGGGCTTAGGGGTTAAGGTCCATCCATATGAATTGCCTACATGAGTCAGGGAATCAAGTTGGGTATGGGTGTGGTTTTAGGATTTGGATTGTGTGTGTGGGAGTGTAGAGTATGAGTGTAGTGAGTGTGTAAGTTAACCTTCACCAGACCAAGCTACCCAAGGAGGTCCTAAGGCCAAAGAGTTCTATGGGGAACTCATCCTTTAAACCTTCGCTTTTGATTTCAACCCTCTAGGTGATTAGGGCTCTACAATCAAGCTTTTGGGGTTTGCAGGGAGACAAGAAGTGGTTTTAAATTTCTAAAGGATGGGTCCCAATTCTAGTCGTCTAAGATTAGTCAAAGGAAGAGCCTAAGGCTAGATCCTAAGCACTAAAGAGGGAAGAGAAGACCTCATCGAAAATGAGGTCGACAAATGGACCTCCGATAGGTGTGGTGTGCTAACCAAGCATACCGCGCGTATTGGCGTTGACCGAAGAGATCAACAGAACCAAAACAGATGTCCAAGTAACAAACTTAGGACGAAGTATAAGAAATTTCCCCTGGGGAGTATCAGGTAAATCTCCAAGACTGAAGATTCCAGAACTCTCGCTGGGGAAGAAGGAGGTGAATTTTAGATCACAAGATTTCAAAAGATTGGATCTTAGATCCATTTCATTTTCTGTTTCAAGTTTTCAATTTTGAGTTTGAATTTTGATTTGAGTTTCAATTTTGATTTTATGCGGAGAAAAGAGTAAGGCTAAGGCCCACCCGAATGCATTTGTATGCTGAAAAGAAAGCAGGATCGAACCTATTCCAAATGTCGAGGAAGAATAGGACAAAGCCTATCCGGAATGCAAAGTGCTTTAATTTCAATTTCTTGCGAGAGGATCAAATTTTAAGATTGCCTGAGAAAGGAGTAGGATCGTGCCTATCCCGAGTGCTTGAGAATTACCGAGAAGGGAGTAGGGCGGAAGCCTATCCCGAATGCCGAGAATTCGTTGAGATGGGAGTAGGGCGGAAGCCTATCCCGATTCTTCGAGATTTCCTTGAGATGGGAGTAGGGCTGAAGCTTATCCCGATTGTCGAGATTTCGTTGAGATGGGAGTACGGCGGAAGCCTATCCCGAATGCCGAGATTTCGCTGAGATGGGAAGGGCGGAAGCCTATCCCGAATGCTGAGATTGCTGAGATGGGAATAGGGCGGAAGCCTATCCCAAATGCTGAGATTAGCTGAGATGGGAGTAGGGCGGAAGCCTACCCCGATTGCTGAGATTGCTGAGATGGGAGTAGGGCGGAAGCCTATCCCTATTGCTGGGATTGCTGAGATGGGGTAGGGCAGAAGCCTATCCCGATTGCTGAGATTACTGAGATGGGAGTACGGCGGAAGCCTATCCGATCGCTGAGATCTTCGAGATGGGAGAGATTGTCGAGATGGGAGTAGGGCGGAAGCCTATCTCGATTGCTGAGATTTGAGAAAGATTTTACTTGATATTTGGGAATGCAGAGTTTTATGAATGCGAGAGATTGAACATATGCTCGAGATTTATGAATGTCGAGATTATGAAAATATATTGTAAAGTGCAGAGAATGTTTGTAAAAGTTCATGTGGATTTGAAAAATTCTTTTTAATGTTTGGATTTTTATGAAAGAGAGTTCTTATTTATTTTCCTTTTTTTTTTCTGTTCTTTGTTCGAAGTTCATTTAACTTTAATGGTGTTTCCCAGTCAATTTGCACAAAAGAGGTGAAGGCAAAATGTGACATGGTCACTTTTATTCCAATCTTGTTGAAGATACATCATACAACTCGATCTGAAATATTCTTCATACAATCCATGACTCAAAACGGACTATGTATGATTCTCGTTGATCCGTCAAAAAGTATCTGTTAAATCCATGTCTGAATAGTAAGGTACATGGTCAATAACATCACCTTCCAAGCCACCCTTGGCGAGAATACTGCATGGATGTGCTTTGGAGGTGTGATATCTCCCATGTAACTCACGGACTCGTATGGCCGGAGACTCTCCAATTCGGATCCGGTTGGAAATGGTATGGTGCCTTTCGGCGTCCATTCTTCTAAAGGTGACGAGAGATCCGCTCCATCGGTACTGCTGGTATGCAATGTTTTGCGATATCCGCTCCATTTCCTTGTAGTATCATGACGGAACCTACCGAAGTGGTATCTCCACCGGCCCTCGGAACTTGCCCGGGCTCGCTATCCGGAGGTCGGATCCGAACATGATATTGCACTTGGTTGATGAACGAAGCCGTGCGAAAGGTCCGACAAAGTCGTGGTGGTCTATGTGTGGAGGTATGCGGTCGCCCTTCGATAGATGTTGATGATGCAAGCTGTTGGGTATACGATCTGTCGGCGTACCCTCCACGTTATCATTCTTTTCACCATTCTTTTAATTATTCTTGGCATGGGATCCACCTCACCGTGACGGAGTATTCCTGGTGGATTCCCTTTTCTGTCTTCTGCAAAGTTATAGTAACATCCGCATTGTATTGTGACTCTTTCCCTGGCATCCACTTCCGGGGTTCTGAATAAGTCTTTTCTCTCAGACGGCCTGCTCGACCCATTTTCTGAAGTTCTAGAATGCAATACACAATCTGTTGTTGTTCATATTCTGAGAATACGTCTGTATATAGCTCGAGGCCTTCCAGGATGTTGATTCTTCTGCCTCCAATCCTTTCAAAGTATTCAAAGGTCTTCTTTTCAACTAGTCGCATTTTCTCGCGATCATATTCGGATTTATCTGAAGTCCTCGGTGTCTGGTAACGTACTATGGGATGTATGGTTCAACCCCAGCACGCTCTCCTGCATGTCTCGGCTCCTCGGGGATAGTCTCCGTAGGGACATCCTCCGGGGTTGCTTTCGCAACAAGACTCTCCGGGTCTGGTACATTTGCTCGGCGTTGAGGCACCGACTCCATTTCTGTTCTTCCTGGTATTTCTTTCATCTGTCCCAACCTTTTTGGAGTTGGCTTTCTTCTTTCTGGTTCCTGTCGAACCGGTCTCCTTGGAGCGTTTGCACTAACAGTACCCACTGTCTGTCCATGTTAATCTTCTGCTAACTTGGTCAACATCTTGCGAATACGATGATTCTTATTTCGTCATTGGGTAGCAGTGAGAGTAGCTCTTCTCACTCCTTGAATTTCTGTGGGTGCGGCGCTGACAAGCCCGCCTTCTGCTGTAGCAACCATGGACATAATTTTCTTATCTTCTGTGGCGTTTGTTTTTCTTTTCTTGTCGTTGGATTGGTGGCTCGGGCCACCCACTTTCATCACTGTTCGTCGTGAAGTTCTTCTCGATCAACCGGGATCCAATCATTTTCTTCATATTGTAAGCCGACTTGGTGTAAAGTCTGAGTCAATCTCTATCACTGCTCCATCCTTTACCCTCTTTTCATCGAGTGCGAGACTCACGCCATTTCTAAAGTTTAAGACCAACCGCCCGTTCGACATTTCCCTGCACAAAAGACAAGGAAAGGATCAGGGGATGTACTAAGAATAAGAACATTAAGAAAACATTTATCACCGATGATTTTTATTCACTTATTTTAATTTTTAAGGAAATTAGGAAAAGATGAAGAAAGATCAGGAACAAGATTTGATTTGAACGGAAGGGTAAAACTTTATTATTATGATTTCACACATTTTATTTTTAGTACATTTTTTATTTATTTTTATGTTTTTGGGTTCGGACCCAGTCACAAAGTGATTGTCTCAACCGTGTTTCTAGGGATAGGACTCTATTTTAGAGGCCACCCTTTGAAACATCAGGTTGCGTAATACTTCTTTAATTATCGTCCATTGATTGGAAGAATTTTTCTTTCTCCTTGGCAATTCACAAGTTGGTAGGAGCCTCCTGAGTAAACTGCCTCAACCACAAACGGTCCTTCCCAAGTTGGTTCAAATTTGCCTCCTATCTTGTGATGTGCAAGAATAGGTCTTCTGAGAACAAGAACTAAGTCACCAACTTTGAAAGTTCTTGGGCGGACCAGTTTATCATGAGCCTGGATCATCTTAGCTTGGTACAGTTCCAAATTTTGTTGCGCTGCAAGTCTTTTCCCTTCCAGGTTTTGCAGTTCTTCCAGTCGTAATCTAGCATTTTCTTCTGTAGTAATTTTATTTGCAACTTCAATCTTGAGTGATGGAAGCTGGACTTCCAATGGTAACACTGCCTCGGACCCGTACACTAAAGTGTAAGGTGTAGACTGAGTAGGAGTCCTGAAGGTTGTCCTGTAGGCCCATAAGGCTTCTAACAACTTCTCTTGCCAATTTCTCTTGTTGTCATCCAAAGTTTTCTTTAAAATTTGAACGAGAGTTTTATTAAAAGCCTCGGCCAAGCCGTTTGCTCTTGGGTAGTAGATTGTTGAGTATCACCAGTCGATTCCATGTCTCCTGACAAAATTGTTGATTTTTGTACTTCTGAATGCAGACCCATTATCTGAAATGATTCTGCGCGGTACCCCAAAACGATATACAACTTGATTCTTGAAAAAACAGTAGCACATGGTGTGCCTTTACTTCTCTGAGTGGAACTGCTTCTGCCCATTTAGAAAAGTAGTCTGTAGCTGCAAGGATGAAGTGATGTCCTCTTGAAGAAGGCGGTTCTATCGGACCCACTATATCTGTGCCCCAACACTCAAATGGCCACGACGCAATTGTCGGATGTAGCACATTTGGAGGTTGGTGTAGAACCACTCCGTGCACTTGGCACTGGTGACAACTCTTGGCGACTTTCATGCAGTCGGTCATCATCGAGGGCCAGTAATACCCTAGTCTTTTAATTTTCATTTTCATTTTCGGACCCGACTGATGAGCGCCACAAAGTCCTGAATGCACTTCTTTGACAATTTCACGAGCCTCGGACTCGCTCAGGCATCTTAACCACATCTGATCAAAAGACCTTCTGTATAATGTATTATTTATTAATGCGTAAGACAGAATTCTTTTCTTGATTTGATATGCTAATGACTTATCGTCTGGTAATTTCCCTGTTTGCAGGTAGTCTATTAGCGGTTGACGCCAATTTTCTGTGTTTTCTGTCACTGCTGCAACTGATTCCTCTGCTTTTTCAGATTTCTATATCATATCCATGTCGAGCTGTGATAGGACCTGTCGTCCTTGAACTGACACTTCAACTGACTCATCTTGCAAGCAGGCAAATTCTTTTACAAGGCGAGCTAGCGCATCCGCGAGAGCATTTTCTCTTCTGGGGATCTTGTAGATTGTTACATTCAGAATTCGTTCCAACAGTTTCATGGCATACTGAAAGTATTGCTCGAGTCTTGGCTTTAAAATTCTATATTGTCCTGCGATCTGTTGAATGATCAACTGAGAATCTTCGTAGATGTTGATATCCGTTATTCCCATTTGAATGGTCAGTTCTAGTCCTATTACTAGGGCTTTGTATTCTGCCTCGTTATTTATGCACGGCTCTGTTAAGTGGTAGGAGTATCTTAACATCCCCCGCTCCGGTGTTATAAAGATTAGTCCAATTCCTGCCTTACCGGGCACTATCGTTTGCAATTCTTTGTTTTTCTGTGCTGAGGACGCTCCGTCGAAGTATAGTTCCCAACGTCGATCATCAGTGTCTTCTAGGCTCATTATCTGCTTGTCTGGCAAGTTGTCGTTGAGAGGCGATTCTGCCGGCAAAGGGTGTGCTGCAAGGAAGTCTGCTAGGACTTGTCCCTTTACGGCACGAAGAGGCACGAAAGTTATGTCGAATTGCAATAGTATCATCGACCACCTGGCAAGCCTGCCAGAAAGTGTTGGACGGGTCATCAAATATTGCAATGGATTAACCTTTGAGATAAGGTTGACCTTATGAGAGAGCATGTAATGCCTGAGCTTTTGAGCGGCAAAGATCAGGGCCAAACAATGCTTCTCAATTGGAGGATACTTTACTTCCATCGGAATCAAACGACGGCTTAAGTAGTAAAGAGCATTTTCTTTTCCCTCATCATTGACCTGGGCTAGCAGGGCTCCAAGGGAGTCGTCTAGAGCCGCAATATAAAGTATCAATGGTCTACCTGAGGCTGGGGCTGCTAAGATAGGAGGTGTCATTAAGTATTGCTTAATGTCCTCGAAGGCCCATTGGCATTTCTCTTCCCAAACGAATTTGGTGTCCTTTTTAACTAATGCCGAGAAGGGCTGACACCTACCTGACAAGTTCGAAATAAAGCGTCGTAGATATGCCAACTTCCCTTGAAAGGATCGTAGCTGTTTTAAGGTTTTGGGAGGCGGCATCTCTAAGATAACTTTAATCTTTTCCGGATCAATTTAGATCCTGCGATGTCGGACAACAAATCCTAAGAATTTCCCAGAGGTGACGCCTAAGGCGCATTTTAAGGGATTCATCTTAAGGTTGTATTGCCTTAGTCACTCGAAGACAATTCTCAAATCATACAGGTGATCTTCCTTCAGTTTGCTTTTGATGACTACATCATCCACGTAGCACTCAACTCGGTTGTGAATGAGATCATCAAAAATCTTTGTCATCGCTCTTTGGTATGTTGCTCCTGTGTTCTTTAGTCCGAATGGCATTACTGTGTAGCAATATACTCCGATCGGCGTTCTGAATGCTGTGAGCTTTTCGTCTTCTGGTGCCATCTTTATCTGGTTGTATCCTGAAGATCCATCCATGAAAGAGATTATTTCATGTGTCGAAGCGATGTCGATCATCAATTCTAGGATTGGTAGTGGAAATTCATCCTTCGGAGATGCTTTGTTCAAGTCTCCGAAATCTACATGAGTTCCGATCTAACCATTCTTCTTCTCGATCGGTACCACATTGGCTAGCCAAGTAGGGTATTGTTCTTCACGGACAAATTTAGCATCGATTAGCTTCTTAACTTCAGCTTATTACTTGTTGTTCAATTTCTAGATGCATTCTTACGGAAGCTTGTTCGATTGGAACGGAAGTAGGATCCACTCCTAGCATCGTGAACCGCAACTTCGGAGCTAATCCCGGCATTTCGTCGTAACTCCAAGAAAAACAAGTCCTTGAATTCCATTAATAGCTTGATCATTTCCTCAGAATCCTCTTTATTGAGTAAGGAGCTAACAAAGGTTGTTCTAGGCTTTTCGTTAGTACCTAAGTTAACTTCCATTAACTCATCTATTGTGGATTTGATTTCTTCTTCAAATTCTGGTGGAGCATCTCCAATTTGTAGATCTTCAAGCTCTTCTGTAGTTTCTAAACAGTCTTCATTAGGTTCGTAAGTGACAATCAAGCAAAATTCCGTATCGTCAACTGAACTTACTGTGCCAAATCAGAGACCATGTTTTGAATTGGGAGGCCGACTGGCATTATTCCATAATTTTTCAAAGTGTTGTGCTCAGCCTTTTGTCCATTGGCGAGGTAAGACACCTTGTTGAATTAAATTTTGAACACAGGAAGAGTACCACTGAAAAGGCAATTCCATTAATTCGGAAGAAGTGACATCTTCAAATTGTACATTGTTTTCAGTATTGGAAGAAGAAGTCCACGGTAAAATTTGATTGGCTTTGCACCGCTGCCACGTACTTCTTTGACCACCATACCCTCGATCTTATTAGATCGGATCGGGGTCGGGGTCATAGTGTGTACATAGTGGTTAATCTTCTCGTACATCGATTTGTATTCTTCGTTCTTTTCATCTTCGAGAGAAATCTTGAATTGTGGTTTCTTCCGGTTTCATCGTAGTCGCTTCTTTCTTGATTTCCTCTTCTTCCTCGTAGTCGTTTTCCCAATCAACGTTGATCAACGGTTTCTTTTGTCCAACTGTCCCAGTGTCTCTTCCACGACCTCTTCCCCGGCCTCGACCTAGGATGCGAGTTCTGGAGAAACCTTCACCATCTCACCGTAAGGGAGTGGTGAGTGACTGTTGGACTAGAACTTCAGGTTCTTTATTGTCTCGAATTTCTTTTGCTTCATTTGGCACGGTGTTTCTGGAGAAGATCATCTTCTTTGGAGGTGCGTAATAAGCTGCATCTTCATGGACTCCAATCTCATGTACGGAGAAAGGTTGCAAATCACCTTTAATGCACTGTTCCCCTCCTTCGTAGTATTTTATGCACTGATGCAGAGACGACGATACCATCTGGTTCTCATGTATCCATGGTCGGCCCAGTAGCGCGTTGAACAATGTTTCAGAATCAATTATATGGAATTTTGTGGTTGTCTTTGCTAAGTCACCGGTCTTCATTAACAGTATTATTGATCCAAGTGCTCTTTCTCCTTTCTGGTTGAATCCTCTTAGTAACATCTTGTCCGCTTCAAGCTCGCGAGCATCAATTTCCAAGTATGCTAGCGTCCGAAGATTCATTATGTTGATCGATGCTCCCGGATCCACCAATACTGCGGAGAGTGTAAATTTTTCGATTATGAATCGAAATGTACAATGGTCGGTTGTGATCGACTGTCTCGAGTAGTAGATCACTCGTCCGTGAAGGTAACACCTCGTTGTTCCTTTAACGAGCAAACCTCGTCTAAGGAATCTCCGGCCATCCGAGCTAAACAAATCTCCGGATCAAGTAAGGCCTTGATCGAGCTTCCTCATCTCTTTTGATAAGATGAGAGCGTCGTAGATGCTCAGTTTGGCTGGTAGTTTCCTAAGATGGGCTAGCACGTTATAGTCCACTTTGTTATCATATGTCTCAGTTTCTTCCCGAATGGGTAATTCTTCTGCTGGGGTTGATTCTTCCTGAACAACCACCTGCTTTCCTTTGTCTTTTGGACCCATTCTCGGAGGTAGAACCTTTCTGCTTCTTAAGTTGACTTCTGTGATTTCTTCTGAATCTGGTGTCGGCATATTTTTAGGTTGTGTGTTTTATTTTGAAAAGGGGGTCGCCTAACAGAAGTTGTCGGCGAATTTAAATTTTAAATTTAATTTAAATATATACATATAATTTAGAAAGTAGTATTTGATTTTGAAAATGATTTTAAATATGAGATTAAACCGATCTCACATCCCAAATAGTTTATATAAACGAGCACCGCACCACAAACCGTGTATCTATCCCTAAGGATAGACACACTGCTTGAGGGTGGACTCGATCAAATAAAGTAGAAGTTTTGTGACATCCGTTTGGTCCGCGAACCAATTTTATAAGCCGACAAATTCCCTCGCTTAATATGAAAGTATTAAACGAGGTTTATATTACTCAGGTTCTTTAAAATTCCCTATAAGGGCAAGCCCCATAGTTAATTACATCTTAAGTGACGGGAATCACCTAAGAAAACTCTCGATAATAACCAATAATTCTGCTCTCAAGAATTTCAAAGTTTAAGGTTTTCAAAGATTGAATTTTGGAATTTCAATAGGGAATGGATCAAATTTTGGAACATTTTGTTTTGTGAATCCAAAGGAAGAAAGGTAGGAGAAATCACTGATTCGAAGTGAACTTCGGTAATTTCCCGACTATCCTATTGTTTGGCTTGAATTTAGGAAAGTCCTAATGTTTATTTAGTATTTCAATCTTGCCGATTTTAATTAATTAGGGCTTATATTTGTATGATAAAATCAAACAAATAGCCTAGAAAATGTGAGGGTTTATTGTCGTATCGGACGACTACCTCGGAATCCTAAGACCGGTTAGGGCTTAATTTGCAATGCAAATACCTAACGAAGAGGTTGAGGATTTATGTTGCACTAGGCAAGCTACCTCGAAGTCCTATGGCTTTGTTGTTTAATTCTAAGAAGGTTTTGTCTGAAGTAGGTTCAAGTTTTGTCGACGACGATGGCCGTGTCGCCCACCATGCTCCAAGCTCCTTGTTGTTGCAGAGGTTTAGTTTTAGAAATCATAAATCGGGAGATGAGAAAAGTGTTTTGGTTTAGAGAAGTCTTAATTTCCAAGTGTTTCTTATGTTTTAATTAAAACAAATCTTAAAGTTAATTATAACGACACGGTTAAGATCCCACGGTTCCATCCTTCCGGCATCATTATTTTTATCGGATTCACTTAGTCCGGATGAATTTGCTAAACTCAGCTGAATGAGTTCCACACTTTCATTTAGACCGTGGGAAATCCCGTTAGCAACACGTAGGTTACATCATCCGAGGTATTCCCGATCATCCAATAGGACGTTTTAATTTAGTTGCAATTGTAGTTTTGTGTTCGTTTGTGATTAAATTTTGAGTTGTTTTATATTTTGAAATGTTGTGGCGGTGAATTTTATCTTGCAATGACTTTTAACTTAGTTTTGGTTTCAGTTTTAGGGACTATCCTAAAGGTGTGGGTTTTCATGCAACAGTTGTTTTATCATGCAAGAAAAGTAAAGTGCATCCGCAATAAAGTAAATTGCGGGAAGTAAATTGCAAGAAAGTAAATTGCAATAAAATAAAAGCGTACACTGGAGGGTCTTCCAGTCATCCCAAGCTGCACTTAAAACACAATTAGAATATTTAAGCAAGTTCCTAGGTAAAGCTAAGGGAAAGGTTATGGTTTTCTACCAAATTCCTAATCCTATAGCTAATCATCTCCTATGACGTCTAGGTTCTTTGTGTTTTTGTTTGAGGACGATTTTCTTCATCGAAGAACAATTAAATCCGATTGTTCTTATAAATATCCTATCATATTGAGGAAGTGCTTAAGAAGAATCTTAAACATCTTTTCAATATTTTTAGGATTGTTTTAAGTCCAAATGAATTTAATCATATAAATGAATCAATCGTCCGAGGTTTTCAAGTTTTGTTAACTTGCCCGAGTGAATTAAGACATTTGAATATCTTATGAGTGAAGTAGCACTTCATTTAATGTTTCATTTAGGAGTTATAATAATCAAAGCTTTCAAGGGTAAATTAGTATTCAAATGATTTGATTTAAGTTAAAGGGTTTAAATTTGGAATAGTGTTCAAGTTGCTTTATATTTAATTCCTTTTATGTCTTAGGTGATGTTATATTTAATTCAATTTAATTTAATTGAGTTTTAATTTAACTTAATTTAATTTAATTTGATTTGATGTTTAATTAATTTGATTTGATTTAATTTAATTTAATTATTTAATTTAATTTAATTTAATTTAATTTAATTTAATTTAATTTAATTTAATTGTTTAATTTAATTTAATTTAATTATTTAATTTAATTTTAATTTAATTTAGTTTAATTTAATTTAATTGTTTAATTTAATTTAATTTAATTATTTAATTTAATTTAACTTAATTTAATTTATAATTTTAATTGAGATTTTTGAAAGAGTTTAATAATTTAATTTTAGTTTAATGATTAAGTCTTTTAATATTTTGAATTTGAATTATCATTTTAATTAAGAGTTGAATATTAATGAGATGATTAATTTAGGGATTTTTAAATTAAAGAATAAATCTCTTCCTAATAAATATCCCTTATTTTAATAATTCCAATTTTATTATTCTTCCAAATTTAATCTATTATTTAATTAAAGTTTAATCATTTTAAAAATTGTTTAATGAGTTTCTACCCTTTAATTATTTAAATTTCAATCATCCAAATTAGATTAAGATCAAATATTTTACTTGTTGATTTTTTATTAAACCTAAAGTTTTAATTAAGGGTTGAAAGTTTAATTACCATTTTACCCCTTAAGCTTAATAATTTCATAACTCACTAAATTGAACTTAAATGAACTTGAAATTTTTATGTGACTTCACTCATATGTCAATAAAGACATGAGAGGAGAAAATGTGATTTTGCTGTATTTAATTTATTTATATAATTATTTTTGGTGGAAAATAGAGATTTTCAAGGAAAATTTGATAACATGACCAAAGGAAAGTTTCTGTCCTTAAGAAAATTAGGGGACATTCCTAATGACCAGAGAAGCACTTGGACCAATTTTGGTGATTTTTTGAATTATATTATTTTTATTATAATTATTTTAAGTTTTGGAGTGTTAATTAATTTAAAAATAAAATAAATGTTGAAAAATAGATTTTATAATTTTCAAAAATCTCTCTGATATCAAGGAAACCAGAGGAGCAAATTTTTCAATTTTCTGATTTTTCTATGATTTATTATAATTATTTTAGTGAAAATGCTAGAAAATACATTTTTTTTAATTTTAAAATTACCCTAGGGCTTTAAAATTCAATATCTCACTAAATAGACCTAAGAAAAATGTGGGATTTGTTCCTAAGTGATTAAAATTCAAAATGTGACATTTTGGTGAATTTTATTATTTTTTTGATTTTTATTATTTTTTTTTATTTTTTAATTATTAAAAATATTAAAATATTATTAAAAATCAACTTTTTTAGAAAATTGAAATTTTAATTTTCTTAGGTTCCCCTGATATCAGAGAGGCTCCAAAATCAATTTGGTGAATTTTTAAAAAGTATTTTAAAAGTTATGAATTTTTAAAGTTTAAAATGGCTAAGTGACTTAATCAACCCAATTAGTAGGGCTAACCAAGTCCAATTGACCTCAAATTTTTATGGTGGATTCCTCTGATCCTAAAGGTCAGTGGAGAATTGATTTCAAGTCAATTTGATGCCTGGTTAACTCTAATTAATTAAAGACCTATTTTGGGTGTTTAAGCCAATTAGGGTTGTTTTAAATGAACTAAGTCAAAACTTATTTTTCCTAGGGTTCTCTCGGTCATAAGGAACATCACCAAATTTTCCTAGGATTTATTTCACAACATGCTATTTACTGGAATTAAAATACTCAAAACGATGACCCGAACTTGAAAAATCAAGAACTCTTCATAGGGATGGCCTCCGACTTTGGAAAATTCGGGGAATGTTCCCAAGTTCGGAGGCTTCAAAAGCCCTATGGTCTCATGCCATGGTGAATTGTATGCATGCATGGAGAATTAAAACAATGCAGAGAGTAAATAAATTATAAAAAATAAAATATTTGATGAAATTAAGTGATTTCTTTTCCACATTATTCTCCTCTCTTCACCGAGCAAGAGGGTATTTTTATTTTATTTTTCTGATTTTTCTACACGGAGATATGAATTTTTGAAGTTTAGGGAATTAAATAAATCGAGAAAATACCCTATTTTTCTATTTATCCACGCGGCGCCGCCGCATCCTCGGCGACTCCGAAAGACCACGCGGCGCGCTCCCATTCGACGCCGCCACCCGAGTCGCGCGGCCGGGCCCCGCGGTTCTCGTACCGTCTCCTAGTCCGACGCCATCCGAGCCGTCCGTCCGCGCGTGTATTGAATGGACGCGCATCCGTTCATCGTCCCCAAGTGTTCTCGCCCGAGAGCCGTCCACACTAAATCCCTAAGATCTCACTCGATTCTCGATGGATTTTTACGTTCTTATACTCTATGGATTCGTCTTGAAGAGACGAACACATCTATATGGTTAACATGCATTGAAATTAAAGCATTTGAAATGGAGAATCTCCCGAAGCTCGGGATGAAGAGTTAGCTCATACCTTGGCTCAGAGAAGTGTGGCTTCAATCTGAGAGTTGTTGCACCTTCGATTGGGTCCTAGCAAGCTCCAGATGAAGTCTCCTGGTCTGGTGAATTGTCTGGATATGATTTCGACCGAGCCCGATCACAAAGCTTGGAGGCCGGAGCAACCGGGTGGCCCGGAGATGGGGCTTTTGATGGTGGACACCTTCTCTTGGTCCGGTGAAGGTGTAGAGCCAATCAATTTGGGAATTGACTCACCGTGGAGAAGTGTCCTGGTTTTGGGTGGAATTTCAACTCCGAAATTGAGCTTACGGAGGAGAAATGGCAGGGGGATTTCACCTGGGGATCAAGTGCTCTAAGGGTGGAGGAGGGTCCGGAACAATTTTGGCGAAGTTTTGGCAAGGTTTATGCTTCTCTCCTTTCTCATGGCCGAGAGGGGTGGAGTTTAAATAGAGTCGGTCGAGGGGCCTCTCGGGGGAGTTAGGGCTTGGGATCGAGCTGCTCTGCGAGGAGAAGAACAGACCATGGTGACCACTAGGCATGGGGCAGCTCGGCCAGTGAGAATTTCAATGTTGGCTCACATGTGAGCTCTCGGCCATGGTGTTTTCGGCGGCCCGGTGGCCGGCCGGCCGAGCATGGGTCACCCTCAAGGTCGGGTGGGTCGGGGTGAAGGTTTGTGCAATCAATCGGCCATGGACATGTGTAAAGGCTTTGATCCAAAGTGGAATGGGGCATGGCTAGATTTGGACCTAAATGGGTCAACCCACCCATTTGGGCTAGGTGCACCACCCAAGGCCTGGTTTAGGCTGAGGAGAAAGTGATTTGGATCAGCTTGATTAGTGGGGTCAAGTCACAATCCAAGTACAATTAGGCTTAAGCATGGTTTAGTGGAGTCATGGAAGTGGTTAATCACCTTTAGGAATTAAGGAAAGAGCCTCCTCCTTTTGCCCAAAATGGCATGGTGACATGTAAAGAGGCTCTCATGGCTTGCATATGGGTTGTGCATGGCTCCATGGCTCCATTTGGCTTGGGAAAAGTGAAGTCAATTTCATGGAAATGGATTTAAGGAAAATTTTGGTATTTAGGGGTGATTTGGCATGAGGCTTGATTTGGAATTATTTGATGATGAATTTAGGACTTAGGGATGATTTTAATTGAAAGTATGATGAGGGGAAATGTCATATGGGCTTTGGAAGAAGTTTGGGCTTTTTGAAAGGGTTTTAGATGGGCTTTTAAGATGGATTAGGAAAGTGGGCTTTTGAATTTTAAAAAATGAATTTATGGATGGGAATTTTGTAAAGAGGTTGGGCCAAATAATTGTTGGGTTTAGCTCATAGATGTGTCATGAGTGATTTGAAACAAATTGGGGGTGATTTGGATTTGAATTGGGTTGAATTTGGGTTAGGTTTGGGCTTAGGTCAAAAATGAGCCTTTTAACCTTGGGTTGAGTTTGAGTGGAGTTTGGGTCTAAATTTTGGGCAAATCATGTTAGGGTTTTGTTTGTGGGAATGTTAAGGAAGATTTAGAAAAGATTTGAGGTTAATTGGAGTTGAATTGGGTGAGTTTGGGTTAAGTTTGGGTCATGGGTCCAAATTGAGCTTTAAGGCCAAAAGTGAGATTGGATCCAAATGTCAATCAAATTGGACTTGGATTTGGTCTAGATTGGTATTGGGAATGTTGAATTGAAGTTTAGAATTGAATTGGACCAGAATTTGGGTCAATTGGATAGGTTTGGTTTAACATTGGGTTCACTTTGGGTTAAAATGGAGTCAATTTGGGGGTTTTGACAAAAGTAGGGTAAATTGACAAAATTGGCCCATGGTGTAGTTGGACAAAATGAAATTGGGAATATTTAGGAGTTTCTGGAATTTTCTGGGAATTTTCTGAATTTTTGGATTTTTAGGCCAAGAAGGGTATTTTGGGTATTTGGAGGGTATTGGGGGGTATTTTTGGAATCTTTGGTATTTTTGGGTATGGATGATCAATTTGAGTGATGTGGAGATGTTTGGGATTGATTTTGGAAAATTTTGGGTAATTTGGAAATTTTGCAAAAATTTGGGTAATTTCAAGGGTTTTGGGTAGGTTTAGTAGGTGTAGGGTCCGGGGGTCAAAAATTGAAAATTTGGGAAATTGAAGATTGGGTGAATTTAAGTGGAAAGAAGTCATTTTGGTTGAGCCATGAAGCCATTTCAAGCCCATATGAGCCATGAAAGGACTCATTTGAGGCATTCACTATGTTGTTCTAACCCTCTTAGCAAGAGCTTAGGGGTTAAGGACCATCCATGTGAATCACCTACATGAGTCGGGAGGTTAAGTTGGGTATGGGTGTGGTTTTAGGAAGTGTGTGGAAATGTAGTGTGTGAGTGTAGTGTAAGTCGGCCCCTTCACTGGACCGGGCCACCTGGGGCGATTCTAAGGCCAAAGAATCCTATAGGAACTCATCCTTTAAACTTCCACATTTGATTTCGACCCTCTAGGTGATTAGGGGTCTATAGTCAAGTTTGTGGAGTTTGCGGGGAGTTTAGAAGTGGTTTAAATTTCTAAAAGGCGGGTCCCAATTCTAGTCCTCTAAGATAGTCAAAGGAAAAGCCTAAGGCTAGATCCTAAGCACTAAAAAGAAGAAGGGAAGACCTCATCAAAAATGAGGTCAACATCTGGTACTGAGTTTACATGTGTCTCCTTTTGAATCGACATGAAAGGTTCTTCTGGAGTTGCTTCGGAATCTGAAAGCTCTAACTCTATTGTGATTGGAGTTCCTTGAAATTCACAAATAGACTCATTGCTTGTTGAACTTTCGTAGCCTTCTTGATGAATGTCTTCTTTGTCATCGTGATTGTCGAGGTTGTGTATGATTTGAGAATTGTTATTGGTATCAAAATCGGGATCCAGATTAGATTGGTTGCCGTTAGTTACGTAATCGTTAGAAACAGTCAAAATGTAGCCAACGCCATAACTCTTATCATTATAAGATCCCGCCGGAGCGAGCAAATAATCATACAGAGTCAGAGGTTCGAGGAATTTTTCCCCCTAATCGGAAACAACCATCCTAGGATAAGCAGCCCCTAGTCTAGCCTTAGGAGCCTCGGTCTTCTCTTCTTCTATGATCTTCTCCTTTTCTATGATCTTTTCTTCCTGGGGCGGTTATTCAATTGCAAGCGATAGCGCTGGCTTGACAGGTTTCAAACTCTGAGTTGAAGCATGTGCCGAAGCGGTTTGGATGTGACCCAAAATTTTCTTCGATGACTTTGTCCAAGCGGTACTCCATCCATCATCGGTCGTGTAAGGGTCTATCGGAACAATGGGATCCGTCGAAATAACATTCACAGAACCTCCTTTCTGGGGTTCTTTCATATATTCCTTTGGGATCGTTATGTTCCCTTTTCAGAGATTGTTGTCAAGCCAACTTTTAAAGGTGATGCAGTCCTCTATCTTATGTCCAAGCATCTAGTGGTAAGGGCAGTAGTTGGGATGGTCTTTCTTGTTGACTTCCTCCGGCTTCTTGGGTTCTGGCAGTCGAAAATCCGTAGTCTTCATCAAACTGCAGAACATCTTTGGCACTGCCTCATTCTTGAATGGGTATTCTCTATTTATGAGCTCCTTTAACGTGCGCTGTGGGCGAGGCGGTTGCTCATATTGTTGGGTTGGCTGATAACCGGGTTGAGGTTGTTGGTAGTTCTATTGAGGTTGTTGATAGCTGGACTGCGGCTGCTCCGACTGTATTTGCATTGGCTGTTTTCCTTTGTCGACTGCTGCGATGATTTCAGACTTCTTTTTGAATGTCTTCGTAGGCTTCTGTTTGTCCGTTTTATCGATGAAACTTAATTGTTTCGCTTCCTCTTGTAAGCTCCCGGCCTTGCTTAACAACTTCTCGAAAGTCTTAATTGTGAATCCCTTAAGGAGAAGTGCTATCGGGCTGTGAATGCTTTTAAGCAGGATACCGACTGCATGTTGTTCTTGTAGCTGTGGCTCACACTTCATGCTTAGATTTCTCCATCGAAGTATGTAATCCACTAAAGTCTCGTTCGGTTTCTATTTCTCCACCACTAAGTCACCGATGGTGATATGGTGCTGAGCTCTGGCAAACCATTTCACGAAGAGATTTTCCAATTATATAAATGTCTTTACCGAACCGTTTGGTAACTCTGCATACCAATCGAAGGCGATTCTTGACAGGCTACTGACGAACTGTTGGAAGAGCAAAGCGTCACTTCCACCGGCATTACAACAACTAGCACAAAAATGTGCAACATGCTGTCGAGGATTTCCGGTACCATCAAAAGTCTTGAACAGAGGTGGTACGAAGCATTTTGGGTATTGTACTGCATCGAATTCTTCGGGGTAAGGTCTACCCGTCCGAATAGATTCTCCGCTCTTAGAGTGTGCTAAGGCTTCTCGCACCTGCTGTTCCACCATGTTCTTGATGTCCTTCTCTGGAATCATATTTTGAGTAGAGTCTTTCTTTGGCTGATCGTCTCCGTTAATGGATGTAATCTCTTTTCCTCCATCTGTAATATGAATAACTTCTGGAGGTGTTTCTCTTTGGGTTTGAACCTGACTCTGAATAGTGGCTAGAGCTGCAGCCATCTCTTCCATCCTTTTTGCCATTTGAGAGATTGTATCATCCTTTACTCGAATTTGTGCTCTTAATGCTTCCGTTTCATCTCTTTCCGCAACTGCTGGGGCACCTTGCGAAGCTGACGATGCTCGTGTCTCGACCATGTTGATCTCCACATATTTGTCATCCATGAACTCCGACGAGTCAACTTCATCTCCAAACTTTTCTTCTCTTTCTCTTGATAATCGTTGAATGTCGGTTCTTAGCTTTTCCATAGCGTCCTCCAATGGTCCTTTTCGTGCAGTTTCACAGTTGTCTCGTGACGGTTGTTGAACTTCCTTTCCGGGAGTCCCCTTTATTGCAGTAGCACTTTCTTCTGACTCGAGTCTTCTGATGAGACTTTCCTTTTCTGGTCATTGTTTTGGTCTTAATCGACCGGTAGTAGGACGCCATACCATCCTTCTAGCAGCAGAAGGCCTAGGACCGGATGGTCCATCGGCTGAATGCTGGAAGGTGGTATCCTCCCTGATCTGTAATCCTGAAACAATAACAGGTGGACTGGCTTTCATCTTTTTATTCGGTTTCTCTGCGGCGCTAACGGGTTCTATTCGCGGCCCAAGAAGGGACTTGGCTGGCACCCGCCCTATTCTTCTTAAAATCTCTGATACAGGACAGTTCTCTTTCTTTGCTAACTTCTCTATCACAGTTTATAGTCGGGCAAATGGTGTAGTCCTAGCCCTTTTCATTCGGCTGTTGCTATAGTATGCGGGTCGAGGTAATGTAGAAGCAATCTTTTGGACATTCTCCTCGTCAGTTGCGGCGGAGAGGGGATAAAATCTACTTCCTTCCTAAAGCGGTGTATACTCAGGTAATGGTATGTACTCATGTAGTGGTGTATATTCAGGGATTTCTTCCAAGAAAGCAACTTCAGAAGCTCTGGCCTTCCTGGCAATCTTCCTACCTATGTTCCTTCTCTGAGTCCGTGTTAGGGGTGGAACCTTTGAGCTGGACCCAATTTCGAAAATAGAAGGTCTTGCACGGAAGTCTGTACCCTCCACGGTAACATGTTCGTTACAAATTTGAACTTCCTTCCCCTTTAGTTTGGCGGAAGCCGGGGTAGGTGCAGAGACGACTAGACCGGTGGGGGTAGAGACAACAGTCCTCCTATGGACAGTAGTATTCTTCTCAGCTGGAACCCTTAGCAGGGGAGGGAACTCTTGGGCTGACTTCAGGTTGAATCAATCGAAGGTCTCTCAGTTTCTGATACTTTGTCTGTAAGTGTGAAAAGGGAAACGTCAGCGATCTTGACATTTGTGTTCTCAAATCCTTGTCCGAAACGGATGATCCCATTGTTGGGCAGCTCATACTTGTAAACAGCGAAGTCCAATCCATTGGTGAAGGAGAAAATCAGCTTTGGGGCAGACATTTTCTGCAAGGTAGATTTTGTTTGTTAGTCCCAAATTATGCTTCTTCTCATCGGGACGAAAAGAAAGGAATCGAAAAGAGTCCGAACACATGTTTGTTCATGTATTTATAAAAAGGAGTTATAGTTTAAAAGAGTCGTTCATTAGAGGATTTGTTCATTAGGAACAGAATATTCAAAGGAATAGAGAAGATAAGGGATTCGATTTAGAATTGGAAAGGAAGAGGAAATCTCATGCAAGACTTATCGACTCGAAGGACTGCTCCTAAACTAACACCTATTGGGGGCCCACCCCACCTCAGAAAAGAGGTAAAAGGATCTCGGAATCTCTCCGTTTAGGGGTGTCTAAACAGTGGCTCCTAAATCCGAGAGGAGTTGGCTATTCTCGTTCAAAACAGAAATGAACGGGGTATTCCAACAGAAGAATGGTAGTTTGGTCCACTAGAGGCATGAGCTCACTACTGATTTATGAAAGCAAAGTCATTTGATCAAAATGGAGAGAGGAACTAGTCCCCAGCGGAGTCGCCAGAAGTTGTCAGCATTATTTTTAAGTTGAGGGTTGTATTTTTGAAAAGAGGTCGCCTACAGAAATTATCGGCGAATTTTTAATTTAATTTAAATAAGTAATTTGAAAAGTAGTATTTGATTTTGAAAATAATTTTAAATTTGAAAAATTTTAAGATATGAAATCAAACCGATCTCACATCCCAAATAGTTTATATAAACGAGCACCGCACCACAAACCGCGTATCTATTCCGAAGAATAGGCACACTGCTTGACGATGGGGCTCGATTAAATAAACTAGAAGACTTGTGACATCCGTTTGGTCTGTGAACCAATTTTATAAGCCGACAAATTCCCCTGCTTAAAATAAATGAATTAATCAGGGTTTATATTACCTGGGTTCTTAAAGTTCCCTATAAGGGCAAACCCCTATAGTTAATTACATCTTAAATGAAGTGAATCATTTAAGAAAACTCTCGATAATGATCAGTGACTTTGCTCTCAAGAATTTCAAAGTTTAAGGTTTTCAAAGGATTAGATTTTGGAAATTTCAACAGGGAATGGATCAAATTTAGAACGCTTATTTTTCAGGAGTCCAATGGAAGAGAAGTAGGAGAAGTCGAAGATCCAAGAAGAATCTTGGCAACTTCCCAAACTATCCTATTGTTTGGCTCGCATTTAAGGAAATCCTAATATTATCTGATATTTCAATCTTGCCAATTTTAATTAATTCGGACTTATATTTGTATGATAAAATCATACAAATAGCCTCGAAGATATGAGGGTTTATGTCGTAACAAACGACTACCTCGGAGTCCTAAGACCAGTTAGGGCTTAATTTACATGGCATGATCATGCGAATGCCTAACGAAGAGTTGAGGATTTATGTTGCGATAGAGCAAACTACCTCGAGATCTTATGGCTTGGTTATTTAATTCTAAGAAAGTTTTGTCTGAAGTAGAGTTTGTTTTGTCGACGAAGATGGCCGTGTCTGCCCTCCGTGCTCCAAACTCCTTATTGTTGCAGAGGTTTAGTTTTAAAAGATTGTAATCAAAAGAGAAGAGAGGAGTTTGGTTTTAGAGAAGTCTTAAAATCCAACTGTTTTAGTGTTTTAGTTAAAACAAATCTAAAGTTGATTATAACAGAACCGATTAAGATCCCACGGTTCCGTCATCCCGGCACCGTTATTTTCATTGAATTCACTTAGTCTAGATGAATTTGCTAAACTCAACTGAATGAGTTCCACACTTTCATTTAGACCATGGGAAATCCCATTAGCAACACATGGGTTACATCATCCGAGGTATTCCCGATCATTCAACGAGACGTTTTAATTCAGTTGCAATTGTAGTTTTGTGTTCTGTTTGTGATTAAATTTTGAGTTGTTTTATATTTTGAAATGTTGTGGTGGTGAATTTTATCTTGCAGTGATTTTTAATTTAGTTTTAGTTTCAGTTCAGGGACTACCCTAAAGGTTTTGGTTTTCATGCAACAGTTATTTATCATGCAAGAAAGGTAAAGTGCATTTGCAATAAAGTAAATTGCACTAAAATAAAAAACGTACCAGGAGGGTTTTCTCGTCATCCCAAGCTGCACTTAAAACACATGTTAAGGCATTTAAATATTTCAACAAGTACCTAGGTAAAGCTAAGGGAAAGGTTTAGGTTATCTTGAAGTGATTTATTTAGGGTTTTTTAAATTAAAGAATAAATATCCTCTTAAATAATATCCCTACTTTATAATTTCAAAAATTTTTATTAATCTTCCAAATTTAATTAATTAATAAATTAAGGCTTACTTTAATTATTCTTAAAAGGATTGGTGGGTTTCTACCCTTAACCATTTAGGTTTCAATCATCCAAAATCATTTTAAAATCGAATATTTTACCCTTCCCTTTTGATTAATCTTAAAATTTTAATTAAAGGTTGAAAATTTTAATTACCATTTTGCCCTTCAAGCTTAATAATTCTATAACTCACTAAATTAAGCTCAAATGAACTTGAAATTTTTATGTGACCTCACTTACATGTCAATTAAGACATTAGAGGAGAAAATGTGATTTTTTTGTATTTAATTTACTTATGTAATTATTTTTAATGGAAAATAGGGGTTTTCAAGGAAAATTCAATAACATGACCAAGGAAATGTTTCTGTCCTTAATAAAATTATGGGATGTTCCTAATGACCAGAGGACCACTTGGACCAATTTTGGTGATTTTTTGAATTTTATTTTATTTATTATAATTATTTTTAGTTTTGGAGTATTAATTAATTTAAAAATAAAATAAAGGTTGAAAAATGAATTTTATATTTTTCAAAAATCTTTCTGATATCAGAGAAATCAGAAACCAATTTTTATAATTTTCTTTATTTTCTTTGATTTATTAGAATTATTTTAGTGAAAAGGTTGGAAAATACATTTTTTAATATTAAAATTTACATTAAGCCTTTAAAATTCAATATCTTACCCTAGGGACTTAGGGAAGATATTTGGCTTGTTCCTAAGTGATTAGAATTCAAAATGTGACATTTTGGTAATTTTTAATATTTTTATGATTTTCATTATTTTTTAATTATTAAAATTATTAAAACATTGATAAAAATCAACTTTTTTAGAAAATTATAATTTTAATTTTTCTAAATTCCTCTGATATCAGAGAGGCTTCAAAACCAATTTTGTGAATTTTTGAAAAGTATTTTGTGAGTTATAAATTTTTAAAGTTTAATTTTATTCATTATTACTTAAGAGGCTTAATCAACCCATTTGGTGGGGTTAATCAAGTCCAATTGTTTTCAAATTTTTATGTGATGTTCTCCTATCCCTAAAGGACAGTGGAGAATTGTTTTTAAGTTAATTTGATGAATGGTTAACCCTAATTAATTAAAGTTTACTTTTGGGTATTTAGGCCAATTAGGGTTGTTCAAAGTGAATTAACTCAAAAATTATTTTTCCTAGGGTCCTCTGGTCATAAGAAACATCACCAAATTTTCCTGGAATTTATTTCTCAACATGCTAATTATTAGAATTAAAATAATCAAAACAGTGACATGAATTTGAAAAATCAATAACTTCTCATAGGGATAGCCTCTGACCTTGGAAAATTCAGGGAATGTTCCCAAGTTCAGAGGATTCAAAAGCCCTATGGTCTCATGCCACGGTGAATTTCCTATATGCATGGAGAATTGAAATAGTGCAGAGAGTAAATAAATAATTAAAATAAAATACTTGATGAAATTACATGATTTCTTTTCCACATTATTCTCCTCTTTTCACTGAGCAAATGGGTATTTTTATTTTATTTTTAGGATTTTTCTACACAAAGTTATGAATTTTCAAAGTTCTGGTAATTAAATAAATAGAACATAGCCCTAATTTCCTACTTATCCACGCGGCTCCACGCCATCCTCGGCAACTCCGAAAGGCCACACGTCGTCTCCTGATTCGGCGCCGCCATCCGACTCAGCGCTCCAGGGGCCCGCAGTTCATGTCCCATTACTCTGTCCGGCGCAATCCTGGCCGTCCGCTCGATACACACGCGATCCGACGGCTCCTGGTCATCGTCTACGACTGGTGTGAACCCGTGACCGTCAACCTTCTAACCCTAATTTCTCACTCGATTCTCAACGGATTTTCGAGTTCTTATGCTCTATGGATTCGTCTTGAAGAGACGAACACATCCATATGGTAAACATGTATTGAAATTGAGCCAAACTAAATTGAGAATCTCTGGAAGCTCAGGAAGAAGAATGAGTCCATACCTTTGCTCAGAGAAGTGAAACTTTGATCTGAGAGTTTTGTCACGTTCGATTGGGTCCAAGCAAGCTCCAGATGAAGTCCCTTGGCCTGGTGAATTGTCTAGGTATGATTTCAACTAAGCCCGATCACAAAGCTTGGAGGCTGGAAGCAATGGCTGGCCTGGAGAGGGGGCTTTTGTTGGTAAACTTCTTCTCTTGGTCTAGTGAAGGTGTAGGACCAATCAATTTGGGGATTGGCTCACTATGGAGAAGTGTCCTGGTTTTAGGCTTGGATTTCAACTCTGAAATTGAGCTCACAGAGAGGAAATGGAAGGGGGATTTAAGTGGGGATCAAGTTCTCCATGTGTGGGGAGTAGTCTGGAACAATTTTGGCAGAGTTTCCTTAAGGTTTGTTTCAGCACCTCATTTGGCCGAGAGGTGGTGGTGTTTAAATAGGCATGGCTGGAGGCTCTCCCAGGGGGAGTTAGGGCTTGGGATCAGCTGCTTAGGTCAAGGGAAGAACAGCCGTGGTGGCCATTGGGCATGGGGCAGCTCAGCAGGTGGGAATTCCAAACTTTGGCACCACCCAAGGTATCGGCCATGGTGTTTTCCGGCGATCCAGGTTGCTGGCCGGCAGGCATGGGTCACCCTCAGGTCCAGGTGGGTCAGGGCTGGGGTTTAGTGTAGGCAATTGGGCTTTGCCATGTGTCAAAAGCTTGGATTAAAATGGCATGGGGAAGGCCAATTTTGGCTTGATTTGGTCAAGTCCACCTTTTGGGCTTGGTTCTCCCTTCAAGGTGGCTTTGGGTGTTGTGGGGAGTCAAAGGAATCAGCTGGTTTGACATGGAGAAGTCCTTATCCAAATATATTTGGATTAAATTTGGGTTAAGGGGAGTCATGGTTAAGGCTAATGACTTTAGGAGATTAAGGAAAGAGTCTCCTTCTTTTGCCCAAAATGGCATGCTGACATGTAAAGAGGCTCTCATGGCTTCCATGTGGCTCATGCATGGCTTCATGGCTCATCTTTGGCTTGGGAAAAGTTAAGTCAACTTCATGAAAAAAGGTTTTGTGAATTTTGGCATTTTGATGGGAATTGTTATGAGGCTTGATTTGGAATTGTTTAATTGATAGATTAGGACTTTAGGAATGATTTTAACTTGAATGTGTGATGAGGGAAAGTGTCATGTGGGCTTTAGATTGATTTGGGCTTTTGAATTTGGTGGAAGTGGGCTTTTAGGAGGGCTTAAGGGGATGACCCCTTTAGGTTTAAGAATGAATCCATGGATGGGAATTTTGTAGAAGTTTAGGCCAAATAATTGTTGGGTTTGGTTTAGGGATATGTCTTGAGTGATTTGAAATGAATTTGGAGTGATTTGGGTTTGAATTGGGTTAGATTTGGGCTTCTTTGGTAAATGTGCCAATGTAGGCCAAATTGGGCTAACTTGGGTCAATGTTGGGCTAGGGTTGAAATTGATGTAAAATTAATGTTGGGAAATGTTTATGGGAGTGTTTCAAAGAGGTTTTTACTTTGGTTGGGTTTTGATTTTGGGGTTTGGGCTTATTTGGGTTAGGTTTGGGTTTAGGTCAAAATTGGGTCTTTTGGTTTTGGGTTGAATTTGAGTGGGGTTTAGGTCCAAATTTTGGGAAAATCATGTTAGTGATTTGTTTGTGGGGATGCTAGGAAGGTTTTTGAAAAGATTTGGGGTGAATTTGAGTTGAATTGGTTTGGTTTGAGCTAAATTTGGGTCATGGGTCAAAATTGGGCTTTAAGCTTAAAAATGAAATTGGATTCAAATGTCAGCCAAATTGGACTTAGATTTTGTCTAGATTGATATTGTGGATATTAAATTGAAGTTTAGAATTAAATTGGACCAATATTTGGGTCAATTGGGTAGGTTTGGTTTGACATTTGGTTCACTTGGGTTAATAATGAGCTAAATTGGGGGTTTTGGTAAAAGTGGGGTAAATTGACAAAATTGGCCCATGGTGTAGTTGGACAAAATGAAATTGGGAATATTTGGGATTTTTTGGAATTTTCTGGGAATTTTCTGAATTTTTGGATTTTTTTGGCTAAGAGGGGCATTTTGGGTATTTGAAGGGTATTGGGGGGGTATTTTTGGAATCTTTGGTATTTTTGGCTATGGATGATCAATTTGAGTGGTGAAGAAATGTTCAAGGTTAATTTTGGGGAATTTTGGGTCATTTGGAAATTTTGGAGGATTTGGGCAATTTTAAGGACTTTTGATAGGTTTGATAGGTGTAGGGCCCCCGGGGTCAAAGATTGAAATTTTGGAAAAAAAGAAGATTGGTCAAATATGAGTGAAATGGAATCACTTTGATTGAGCCATGAAGCCATATTAATCCTATATGAGCCATGAGAGGACTCATTTGAGGCATTCACCATGTTGTTCCTAACCCTCTTAACCAGGGGCTTAGGGGTTAAGGTCCATCCATATGAATTGCCTACATGAGTCAGGGAATCAAGTTAGGTATGGGTGTGGTTTTAGGATTTGGATTGTGTGTGTGGGAGTGTAGAGTATGAGTGTAGTGAGTGTGTAAGTTAACCTTCACCAGACCAAGCTACCCAAGGTGTTCCTAAGGCCAAAGAGTCCTATGGGGAACTCATCCTTTAAACCTTCGCTTTTGATTTCAACCCTCTAGGTGATTTGGGCTCTAAAATCAAGCTTGTGGGGTTTGTAGGGAGACAAGAAGTGGTTTTAAATTTCTAAAGGATGGGTCCCAATTCTAGTCCTCTAAGATTAGTCAAAGGAAGAGCCTAAGGCTAGATCCTAAGCACTAAAGAGGGAAGAGAAGACCTCATCAAAAATGAGGTCAACATATACTTTATAGGTTTTTAATTTAAAGAAAATAACATAGATTACTTTGGAAAGAATTTTTAATAGATTCTTATGGGCTGGTAGCGGCAATCTGAAAATTTGGCCAAATTCTCATAAAGTGTGCAAACCTAGTACATCTGGTGGGATTCGCTTTAAAAACCTGAACCACATTGCTGAAATCAACATGTTTAAACACTGGTTCAAATTTAGATAAAGGGAATCACTTTGGGTTAAATTTCTATACCATAAATTTTGCAAAATTTACAACCCCTCCATTGTTGAGTGGAAGCCTGGGGATTCAAAAATATGGAAAGCAATTTTAAAGGTTAGAGTTAAGGTAAATAAGTTCATTATTTTAGGAAATTGGTGACGATGTCTTATCATTTTGGCATGACAATTTGGGGTTGATTTTTTTAGTGTCTTTTCTCCTTCTGTTCCTCTTTCTCATCTTTCTGTCTTTAACTTTTGTTTGGAGGTGCACTCGAATGTGCATCTTTTGAGAGATGTGGAGGGGGATTCATCTTCCCTTACCCCTAACATACCTTTGAATATTAATATAAAAAATAAACCCCACTAAAAATCTAGCAAAACCATATCCATCTCTAAAATTCTTTATAATTCATTACATCACTTTGGGAAATGGAAATTTGGGGATAGCATTTGGAATAAATCTCTGACCCCGTCAATCTCATTTTTATTATGGTGGAACATTCTAAACTTAATACATTTTGATGATATATTGAATCTTAAAGGTTTGAGACTTGCCTCACAATGTTACTTATGCAAATCTTATGAATAAAATGCACTACATCTCTATATTTTCTAACCCTTTACCAATGAAATTTGGCAATATTAGGGGGGTTTGTTTTGGTGTTACAAACGTTACATGGAATTCTATGGAGGAATGTATGTTAGCTTGGTTGCCTACTAGTCATCTGAATTCCAAATGGTGTTCTTTTCATTTTTTGGTATTGTGGCTGGTTTGGTCTGCTATGAATAATGCTAAGCATGATCCACCTTTCCCGTCCCCTCTCTCTACTATCTCACGTATTCTTGCTTATTATGCCAAGGGTTGTAAGCTTCTACGACTTGCTAAGCTTGGATTCTTGCCTAAGGAGGGCTAGATGCCAACATTAATTTGTTGGTAGCCCCCTCTCTTTGACTGGATCAAAATTACTGTATAAAGGAGTTGGAATGCAAATTCAGCTCGTGTTGTAAGGATTTTTAGAAATCATTTGGGGCACTATCTTCACTTCTTCTTTTCTCCTGTGTGGCAAGTTTCCTCTATTCAGGTTGAGGGCTGGACCATTTTCTTTGTTTTGTTAAATACTGTCACTTTTAGCTATTCTTCCATTAGAATTTAAACTGACTCTTTTGAAATTCTAGATTTTATTGCCAAAAGGAAGGAACCTATTTGGAATTTACTTATCTGTCTCAATAAAATCTGGTAATATATTGATATGCTTAATCTCTAGGTTAAATGGAATTTTATTTACATAGCATGAAATGCACCTACTGATTGGCTTGCTAAACGCAGTTACTTGGGAGTTTCTGTTCGTGGGTAGCCTCCCAGGGAACTAAAGATTCTTTTAAGGCGTGTTCATTTGGACTCACCTTACATCAGATGCTTGCTAATTTTATTTTTGCCAGAAGAATGGATTTTTCATTTTTTAAGGCTTTTATTTAAGGATTTACATATTAGTTTGATAGTGTTTTTGATAGTTTTTATTCCCTAACTTCTCTGCACACTGCATGTTTGGTGAATTTTCATGGTTTGGAGGTGTTGTTGTTGGCTGCACCTTATTTTTTAGTGGTGTTACTCATGATTTTATCCTATATTTTTTTGGTGTTATTGAGAGTTTCTCTTCCTGGTCTATATGTTTATCGCTTGGTGGGGGTTAGTCATGGTGTTTTTCCACGCCCTAGAGCTGGTGTTATGGTTGGTTATGTTTCGCTCTCTAGAAGTTTTATTCTCGGCTCTATGGAAGTTAGTGGTATCTATGGTGGTATTACACATTTGAGCGGTGTTACTCTTAGTTCTAATCTTATCGCCTGTTGCTTGGTATCCCTTGGCATTATCAGCTGTAGTTTCACACTGTATGGTCATAGTATTCTTCTGGCGTTGTCTGCAGGTAGTATTTTGCACGTTGTTGGTGTGATCTTTGGTGGTATTCTGCAGTTTATTGGAGTTAATTTCCATACACCAACGGGCGTTGTTATCGCTTGCAGTATCATGCACTCGGGCAGTATTATTCTTGGTTTTAATCTCATCGTCCATTTTTTGATGTCCCTTGGTGTTATCTGAGGTGTTAACCCACTATATGTAGGAAGTATTATTGGAGCTTTGTCTACTGGTAGTATTTTGCACATTGTAGGTGTAATGGTGGTATCCCACAGTTTACTGTGTTATCTTTGGTTGTTTGATGCATCTTTACAATGTTTTCCTCATTGTCTCGTTTGGGGGTGCTTTTTAAGGGTCTGTCGAGTTGTATTGAGGTGCTATTTACTTATGTTAATTTTTGATGGTATTGGTGGGATATCAGTAATTACTGCAATTTTTTGTGATTTTACTGCAATTTAATGCTTAAACAGTCATATGCTAGAATTATACTCATTCATATCCATTTTTTGAAAAATTGCCTTAGACCCTTTTCTTTTTTCTCTATCTCCTTTCGGTACAATTACAACCTTACGTTTGATGTTTTCAGTAAACATGTAACTATCAGTAGTTTTTGGGTGTGTTGTCTACTGGATAGAGGATCCATTGGGACATCTTTTTTCCTTTTTAGTGGGTTCCTCACTCCTCTTTTTTTACACCTTTTTCTCATTTTATAAATTTGCCTAAGGGCTTTCATATATATATATATATATATATATATATATATATAGAAAAAAGGAAAATTCATTCCATAAAAAAGGTTACATACATCTGATAAAGGGAATATTAGTCACATCCCCTAAAAGTAAAAGCCTAAGAGGCTCAAAAGGTGTAACAGAAAAAACTGTACTAATAGTGGATGCAACATTTTTGGCCAAACAATTAGCAGGTTGGTTGCCTTCTCTAAATATGTGAGACCATTTGAGTGTAAAACCACCAACAGTAGAGAGAATGGCTCTGATAAAATAGACTAGATTCCAGGGAGGAGGAGAGAACCCCTGCAGGATATTAATCAATTGCTGTGAATCAGATTCAATCCAAACATAGTGATACTTGAGTGCTTTAGCAATCATAAGTGCCCGATGAGCGGCACTGAAGTTTAGATTCCAAAGGCGATGAGGAGACTATGGGTGCATGAAAAAACCATAAGAACCGACCCATAGAGTTTCGCACACGAGCACCTATACCAGCGAGATGAAGGTGTAAAGCTGCCATCAATATTAATTTTAATCCATGGCATTGAAGGTAGGAACCATCTCAGCAGAACAGTTTTTCTTCTGGTGCAGCATTCCAGCAAAGAGTGCTTGTTAATGAAGCTGCAGCAATTTGCCACCATAGTATTAATCAGATAAGGTTTATCTTATACTTAGCTTGATTTCTGGCATCCATACAAACCAGCAGATGACTAAGGGAACATGGTACCACTTCTCCTCTTTCCAGTCCTCCCAGCAAGCCTCCAAGGAAATCCAGTTGTATTTGGGTTGAGTTAAATTTAGCTGATGTAACACAACATTCCATACTTGATTAGTGACTGGGCAATTAAGGAAAAGATGAGAAACAGTTTCTTCATGAGAATGGCATAACCAACATCTAGAGGCAGTTCTGAGCCGTTTTAACTTCAAGATATCATCCAAAGGAAGGTACTTATGAAATAATATCCAACAGAAAAATGACATAGATGGAGATAAAAGCTTGGTCCAGATCTTCTCCCCCCAGTTGGTGTCAGACCATACCGTAAAGGAATTGTGTATCATGCTGTTAAAGGATTGTTTGTTAGATTGCTTTAGTAGAATTTTATCAGGTTTAGTAGGTTCAATAGGGATGACCAATATCTGCTGCACACTTTCCTCATCTAACACCTCTCTCGGAAGACTAACATTCCACTGGTCCTCCACCCAGAAATCTGAAACTGTGAGATTATGATTTAATTAATTAGTGAAATTCAGATGACCATCTGGAATCCAGTTATCATAATAAAAATTAACATCCCCAGCTCTGATCTCCCAGCAGAAGAACTGGTTAGCTATTTCCCTTACTTTCAGCAAACTTTTCCAGTGTTTTGAATCCCCCAGCTTTGGCAAAACAGCATTTGGATGTGATTTCCTACAATATTTCTCTTGTAAGAAATTAGCCCACATAGTATCTTGCCTTCTGAATTTGATCCATTGTTTACAATGAAAGAGGTTACTCATTTGTTGGAAGCTCTTGATGCCCAAACCCCCTGCCTTGATAGGTTTACAAAATTTATTCCAAACAGTCCAATGTGGTTGCTTAGACTGACCCTCCCAAAGGAATTTGTTGAAAATAGTTTCAATCATCTTCTGAGTACTTTTTTCATTCTAACCATCTGCATGGTATAAAGGGGGAAGGTTGATAAAATACTTTTTAGCAAGGTTAATCTACCTCCATTCGACAAGAAAGTATTGGTCCAACAGTTTAAAGTAGATGTGATCTTGTGTACCACCTCATCATATTGGGACTGTTTTCTCCTGCCTTTGATCAACTGCACCCCCAGATACTTTAAAGGAAGTTCAACAGCCGAGAAGCTAGAGAACTCTTTTACCCACTGCTGATGTTTATACCTTTTCCACCAAAAACTGGCACTTTCTTCTGTTGAGTTCAAGACCAGCTACCTTGGCTAAGTGTTCAGTCATTTGAATAGTTTTTCTGATTGCTTGTTTACTCCCATTAGTGAAAATGATTACATCATCTTCATAGGCTAGATGACTGATGATTTGGGATGAGTCATGATTATGGTTGAGGTAGGGGTAGTGATTATGAGCAGCATTTATAATTCTGGGATAAGGGATCACCTTGCTTTAACCCCCTTCCTACTTTAAAAAAGCCAAAGCTGCTACCATTTACCAAGACACTATAATAAGCAGTTGAGAGCCATCTCTAAATTAAATGACAGAAGGAGGGGTGGAAACCTTGAGCTTTAAGCACCAGATCAATAAAGTTCCAGCTGATAGTGTCATAAGTTTTTTTGAGGTCCAACTTGAAAATGATATTCTGCCCCCTGCAGCCCTTATCAATATCCAGTAACAATTCCTAAGCAAGCAAGCAATTGTCTGTGATGTTTCTCCCCTGCACAAAAGCTGATTGATTGGAACTAATCAAATGGTTAAGATGAGGTTGCAATCTCCCCACAATAATCTTGCTAATGATTTTGGAAAAAGGTAGAGGTGAGACTAATTGGTCTGAAATCTGCTCAGCTTGATTTTTGAGTATCCTTAGGAATGAGAGCAATGCTAGATGTAGTAAAATGCTTTGGTAGATCAGTTCCTGAAAAGAAAGATTGAATAGCTTTAATGAGATAAGTGACCAAAATGTCCCAAGCTTTAAGGTAAAAAGTTGAGGTGAAGCCATCAGGCCCAGTAGTCCTATTTCCATCAATACTTTTTAAAGAATCAGAATTTCCTTCTCATCAGGGAGTAAAGTCAAGTTAAGCTGCTGTACATAGGCATAATTCCCTGAAAAAACCTCAGCAAATAAAGAATTAGATGATATAGGTTGGGCAGCAAACAGAGATTGAAAGTATTGTACAGCACTGTCAGAAATAGATTGTTGATCAATAACCCAATTACCAACAGACTCTTTGATTCTAATAATAGCATTAATCTTCCTCCTGTGTTTGATTATAGCATGAAAATACTTAGTGTTGCTGTCCCCAAAAAGATATCTATTAACAACAGCTTTTTGTTTTAAATAGTTCTCTTCCCTTTCCAATGCTTGCAATAATTGAGTGTGAGCAGATATCAGATCATTATCCTGAGTCACACCCTAGTCTTGGTTAGCTTCCAGCAACTACACTTTAGTATCAACATCCCTTACTTGTTGAAAGATATTCCCAAAGCTGTGTTTATTCCAATTCCTTAAATAGTAAGCCACATTTTTATGTAGCCTCCAAATTTTGTTAATTGGATTGCATATGGGGTAATCTTGAACTCTCCAAGCTCTTTTCACCTCCTCTAAGAAGTCAGGATGTTCACTCCAAACATTGAGAAATCTGAATGGAGAACATCCCTTATAAGGGTAAAAGGAAATTTGAATCAAGAGTGGTGAATGATCAGATGTAGATCTATGCAGATGAAGCACTTGAGTAATGGGGAACATGTTCAGCCAAGAACCATTAGCCAAAATTCTATCAATTCTTTCTAATAGTTTGCCCCTTTGCCAGATAAAAGGAGACCCGATAAAACCCAAATCAAACAATCCAGCTGAAGTGATATTCTGTGAGAATTGCAACATGGAGTGAAGATCAGGAGTTTTGCCACCTTTTTTCTCACTAGAATCTCTAATATAATTAAAATCACCACCCACAATCCAATTGGAAGGATTGTTAGCACTAATATTACACAACTCGACCCAAAGAGAAGACCTATCAGTAGGAGTGCAACCAACATATACAAATGTAACACAACCATTGAATTGATCCAAACCAAACTGAAGATGCAAAAATTGATAATTATCAAGTACAATCTTGCAATTCAGTTCCTTTCTAGTAAAGACCCAAATCTTGTTATTACAGTTTGACTGAAAATGGAAGCCAGGAAATCTTTTTGCAAATTTAGGGATATTAGTATGCACCAAAGGTTCCAATAAAGCAAAAATCCATAGTTTATGGGTCCTATTTAAATGAAGGAATCTATTAAGGGTGCCAGGACTTGCAACACCCCTAACATTCCAACAAAGAAGATTAATCATGGTGAATGACCTTACCAGCCCAAGTTATTCTAGGGGGAGTGGCTGAAGAGTTGTCTATACCAATTATGTTAGATTTAGATAAGTTTTGTAGTTCCATGATATCTTTTCTCCTTCTCTTGCTTTTTTGTTGAGCCATGCTCCTTCTGCTGCTATAGTTAAGTCTTCAAGGACAAGCTAGACTAATTCATCAGTGATGGGTTCTGTATTAGTTATGAAAGTGCCACCTGTTTCAGAGCTATCAGGTATTACTTCCTCTTCAGTAGGTTGGAGCTCTAAACACTTGTGTTGAGTTTGTACTCCTTCAGCAGAAGGATCCCTAATCTCAATGATCTGATCAGCATATTGCCCAGCTGCAGTAAGGCCAGAAGAGCCTACTCTATTCCTATCAGTAACACCAACCACATCCTCTACAATACCAGAAACGAGATTAAGGTCAGGCCTTTGAGAATCCTGAACAACATCTGGACCCAATTGGACAGGACTTAATGGAATGGCCTAAGGTTTAGAAGCTTGGTAAGTGTTCTTGGTGCCTTTATGAACCACATTGTAAGGTCTCAGTTCAAGATGAATTTGAAACATTGCTCCATAGTATGACCAAAAAGGTGGCAGTTTTTACAATATAAGGACTGATATTCCATCACAATGGGTTGCCAGTACCCATTATTAGCAGTGCCCAGCCACACACCATCAATGTAGCATTAGCAGAAGGTATATTCAGCTTGAGTGGTCTCCCCATTGAGTCAGAAATGTCATAAATAATCCTGTGATTATTAAAGGGAAGTTTTAGATTAGGTAAGCTGAACCAAACAGGAACAATAGATGGCTCCTTAGTTGGATCAAAGTCCAATGTCCATTTTAGCAACTTCATTGGTTTTCCATCAATCATAATGACCTTTTTAGAGAATATCTGAGCATAATCCTCCTCTAATGATAACTGTAACATTATGTGTCTACTATCAAAAACCCCAATTTTCCAACAACCCACAAGTTTAAAATCGTCCACTGCCTTCCTTAATATATCAAGTTTGGAGTGTCCAAACTGAAATTTCCCTACTAATGTAAATCTGTAAGGCTCTGATAGCTTGGTGAGTTCCTCTTTAGTAAAAATGAGAGCTAATTTCCCAGCCTTCCTTGTGCATTTCCTAATGAATTCACATTCAACCTTGCCCTCCATAGCATCATGAAAAGGCTGGGGGAAAACTAGTTTGTCTCCTAGAGTAGTGCCTCCTTCCTTTCTTACAATTACTTCAGCAAACGTGCCACTCCCAACAATATGAGGGTCAGCTCTAGTGAGTTCTATTGCTATAACTCAATGGAACAGTACTTGCTTCAAGAAAATTCAAATAAAGAGATGCCCAGGAAGGGAAAAAATCACTCCCCAACCCAAACCTGAAAAAATATAAAAGAAAAAGTGGATTTCCTCTATTCCCAACCACCTATTTCAACCCAGGGAACACACCACCACCGCCAAATCCTACCAGCGCCATTGAAACCCTAGCAGAGCACTTTCAGCCGCCACCTCCATCTTTATATATGTATGTATGTATGTATGTATATATATATATATATACATACATACATACATACATACATACATACATACATATATAAAGATGGAGGTGGCGGCTGAAAGTGCTCTGCTAGGGTTTCAATGGCGCTGGTAGGATTTGGCGGAACATATGGAGGCGGCTACCCTGGCTCTGCTAGGGTTTGGGCTGTAATGGCCCTGGCTGGGCGGCGGCTGGTGTCTTCTGAAGGCTTCCGGTGGTGGTGTGGTACCTTGGTGGGCTGGTGAGTGGTGACTTTCCTCCGAGGTGTCGGTTTTGGTGAAGAAGTTTTAATTTGAAGCTTCCCGGGCTACTTCTTTTTTGAATTGTGTTACTGTTCCATTGGTTTGGTGGCTAGTGACTCTTGCTGTCTCTTTGTCTTGGTACTGGTTATGGCTAGTTCCAGTGCCTCCAAAGACCCCCCAACTTATGCTTCTGCTCTCGCAAAGGTATTTTACCAAAATCGTGGAACACCCGACATTCCCTCAAATCCTACATGATGCGAGCTGCTGGAAGAGCGAGAATGCCCTTTGGTTAGACCCCCAGGTTCTAAAGATGGTCGACCAGCCAGTTTTGTTCACCTCACAGAAATGAACACTATGGCGGATGCTATTAAATTTACTATTGTTGGACAATTCCAGTTTGGACATCCTAAAATGGAATTGGTCAGGAAGTATTTTGAGAACTTTCAGTTGGTGGGTCAGTGGAAGCTAGGGGTGATGGATGGTAGGCATCTGCTCATTAGGCTCTCTAAGGAGGAAGATTATGCAAGAGTGTTGGGTTTACAAGAGATGCATATTGCAAACTCCTCCATGAAGCTAATTAAATGGTACCCAGGATTTGATCCAGCTAAAGAGCCTCCTTTGAAACCTCTATGGTGTACTCTCCCAAATCTACCAATCCAGTTATACCATACAAATGCTATATTTCAGATTAGTAGGGCATTGGGAACACCACTGAGAGTTGATTCCCCAACTCATGACATGGGCAACCCAGCAGCAGCAAAGGTTCTGGTTGAAAGAGATGTTTCTCTACCAGAGATTGACAAAATATGGATTACCACTTCAGATGATGGAGAGGGGTTCTGGCAAGAGGTTGTCTTAGAAATTAAGCTCCGTCTATTGCCAAGCACTGCGAGATGTTTGGCCATCTAAAGGAGAAATGCTATAGGCTCAAGCCACCTTTTAAGAAACCAGCTAAAGAGAAAGTGGTGACAATTCAGGCATCGTAAGCTGAATCAGGTTGAAACTTCAGCTCCTCAGGTGATTTCAAGTGACATGGTGTCACTGCCAGATGCTTCTAATGATGTGCTTCATATCCAAGGTGAAGAGCTGGGCTCACTGGAACCATTGGGGGAGAATGAAATTCATCCAAGACCTGTTACTCTACCTCAGTCACATATAGATAAGGAGCAAAGGATAATGGAAGCAGTATGGCAAATACAAAAGTCAAAGAAAAAAAAAAAATTGTCCAATGATCTTCAGAAGTTGGCAGTTCAAGAACAGGAGATACCTGATAATACAAACCCCAGAGGCTCCCCTAGGGACTCCTCAAGGGACTACTCAAGGGGAAGGGTCAGGACATGTTCTAAATCTTTTTCTAACCACTCATCACCAAATCCCAAACCCCCTGATGATCAATTGTCTGTGTTGGAATATTAGGGGGGTGGCTCACCCCCATTCTATCAAAAGATTAATTCACCTCTATAAGAAACACCTACTCTGGTGTATGATCATTTTGGAACCTATGGTATACAAAAAGCAAGACAAAATTCTCTCCAAATTCCCTGGATGCACTTTTTTTGCTAACTCTAACAATAAAATATGGTTAATCTGCAGAAAAGAGCTTTTATGGTCTGTTCAGGTTGATCATCCACAGTTTGTTCACTTCCATTTCATATTAGATGGTATGAAGTTTGCTGCCACTTTTTTTTATGCTGGCTGCACCAAGACTGATAGAACAAACCTTTGGAATGAGATTATTGAAATAAGTAAGGTGGAGACTCTCAGCTGGATTGTGGGAGGTGACTTTAATTGTATTGCTTCAACTTCTGAAAAGCTGGGAGGAAGAGTTCCAAACCAGAATATGATTACTGAAATTAATGATAGGATCAACAAGGCAGGTTTATTTGATCTGGGTTTTCTGGGCAGCCAATTTACTTGGAGGAGAGGTGCAATTTGGGAGAGATTGGATCGTTTTCTGGCTAATGACTCATGGCATCAAAATTTCCTAAACACTACCATCACCCATCTTAACTTTGTCGGTTCTGATCATAAACCATTTCTTATCACCATTTCCACACCTAAAACCCATAACACTCCCCCACCATTTAGATATATGAGCTTCTGGTCTAGTCATCCCAAATTTAATATTTTTATTCAGGATAACTGGAGAGGTAGCTCCAACTCTAATCCTTTTATTAAACTTCAAAACCTACAAATACAGCTGGCCAGAGCATTGAGAAATTGGAACTGGGAGACTATTGGTGATGTGTTTCAGGGGGTCATAAAGGCTGAAATGGAAGTGAATAATGCTGAACTTGAAGCCCAAGGGGATGAGAATAAGTTTAAAGACTTTGTCACTGCTCAAGAGAAGTTGCTTACTTATCTAAACTGGCGGTGACCGGATACTTAGACAGTAAAGCCTCTATAAACAAATTTAAGGAGGGAGATAGGAACACTAAGTATTACCATGCATGTATCAAGTATAAAAGGAAGTGCAATGCCATTCTTTCTATCATGACTGATCGGGGGACATTGCTCGGGGATGGCACCGATATTGCTAACAATGCTCGTCAAATATTTTCAAAAGCTGCCGACTTTCCAACACTCGCTCAAGTAATCTTATTGACGACAACTTGTTTAATGATGTCTACCATTATACCAACACCCTTAAGCTCACTCGATATCCCTTCCCAAAATGAAATATGGTTGGCCTTACAGTCCATTGACGGTTCTAAGGCGGCCGGCCCCGATGGGTATAATGCGATTTTTATAAGAAAACCCGGGCAATTTGTAAAAATGAGGTATCCGATGCTATCCAAGGCCTTTTTAAAGGTATTGATCTCCCACGAGTACTTCCACTCATCTACCACTCGTGCTTATCCCCAAAACCACTCGCACCAAAATCATGGAACCATTACGGACCAATAAGTCTCACTACTCGTCATCGATAAATTGATTAGCAAAGTGATTGTTGGGAGATTACGGCCACATCTAAACAAGATTATTAGTCCCCACCAATCGGCTTTTGTTAAAGGAAGATCAATTGCCGATAATGCCATTCTTGCTCAAGAATTAATGCTTGATCTTGACAAAACCTGTAGGGGGGGCAATCTAATATATAAGCTGGACATTAAGAAAGCATATGATACATTGGATTGGAATTTCATTCTCCAAGTATTACACATAAGGGGTTTTACTCCTGAATTTTGTAGGCTGATAAAGAGATGGATGAAATTTAATAACCACTATATTCTGATCAATGGCCAGAGTTGGGGTGGGTTCCAAGCTACCAGAGGGCTGAAACTGGGAGATCCACTATCCCCTTCCATCTTCATCATTGTTATGGATTATCTTTCCAGGCTAATTGAGGCTCAGGTCTCCCCTTTTCATTATGCCAGCTACCACCACAGGTCTGATGTGATTATTTCTCACCTTCTATATGCGAGATGATCTAATGATATTTTCTAGAGCCTCAAAGATTGTCTGTCAAAAAAGTTATCAATTGCTCGAAACATTTCCAACTTGTTTCGGTCCGCATTTTAACAATGCTAAGTGTGAGCTGGTTTTTCCCAAGCAGATTAATGCTGATTTGTCTCATTGGATTGCTAATTATACTGGTTTCTCTAAAGCTACTCTTCCATTGAAATATTTGGGGTGATGCTTATTAAGGGCAGATCCAAACAGCTGCACTTTGAGGAAATTATAGGTAAACTCAATACCCAGTTATCTAACTGGGAAAATTCTTTCCTATCTTCTGGTAGTAGAGTTACATTGCTGCACAGTATACTAACAACATTCCCAAATTATGTACTTCAAATGACCTGCATGAAGAAGAGTTCTAGAATCCAAATTAAAAGAATCTTTAACAGATTCTTATGGTCCGGTCAAAGAAAGCAGATGCACTGGGCTAGTTGGCAGAAACTTGCTAAACCTATTGAGGCTGGTGGATTGGGATTCAAGGGATTACACCACCTGCAGAAAGTCAATTTCTGTAAACTTTGGATTCAATTCAGACAACAAGATTCCTTGTGGGCTATCTTTATGAAAGGTAAATATTGTAAAGATAGCCACCCCAATTTGGTTCAAATCAAACCTGGTATCTCCAGGATATGGAAACATATGCTCCTAAATAGGGACCTTGCTGAATCCCTTTATTATTGGGAACTTGGGAATGGGAAAGTGCTCTTTTGGCAAGATAACTGGTGCCCTCCTGAGATGAAGATAGCCCTCCCTCATATTATTAAACAGCAGTTTCCTATAGCCAGCTGCTGGAACAACCTACATTGGTCACCCACTAAACTTCAGGAGCTGCTCACTGAGTCTTCTGCCCTTCAAGTGGCCTCCATCCCTATTGATACTTCTAAACCTGATAGAATCATTTGGCAAAAGGGTAAACTCCATAGTCTCACCAAACACATCTACCTAAACATTTTCAACTGGCCATCTCTAAATTGGGGTAGGAAAATCTGGAACAAGTATTTGACACCCTCCATGTCCTTCTTTATTTGGAGGACTTTTCACAACCTCCTTCCAACTGATGATATTCTCAAACTCAAGGGGCTTAGAGGGCCATCTAAGTGTTACTTATGTGGGGTTAATGCTGAAACTATTCAACACTTATTCTTTAGCTGCAGCTTCTCACAGGAAGTGTGGAAGGAGGTTCTTAAGTTTATGAAGATCAATACACTTACTCTTGAGTGGCAGGAGTTATCCACATGCTGGTTGTCATGGCATCAAGCTAAAGTGGGGGATATCCCTTTCATCCTTGCTTGGTTTATTTGGATGCACAAAAATAGTGTAAAATATGAAGACAAAGGGTGTAATGTCCTAACTGTGGTGGGAAATTGCCATTCATACTTGAGCAAGCTCATCCTTCTGAAGAAGTATCATAATATTTTCAATACTCCTCAGCCAGACTATCCAAAGCAGTCTAAAATCATGTTAATATACTGGAAAGCTCCAACCTATCCAATTATTAAAGTTAATACTGATGAGGCATTCTCTCGATCAGGGATCTGGTTGTGGGGGTCTCTTCAGGATCCGGGATGGTCAATGTATTAGTTTCTTCCACACTCCCATTATTGTTGCTGATGCCCTGGAATCGAATTAATTGCAGCTTTCCGGGCTCTCGCCTGGCCACATCATGGCATTGGAGAGATCTTGTGGTGGAATGTGACTCAGCTCTTCTTATTCAGTACATGCTGAATAACCTTCACCCACCGTGGCACCATGCCAGCTGGATCACCAGAATCAAGACACTTGCCCAGCAGATTAATATTAATTTCAATTTTATTTATAGAGAAGGCAACAGGCCAGCTAATTGGCTTGCTAAGAGGGCTCTTTACTCCCAGAAAGTTAATATCTCATATGATATCCCTCCACAGCTATCTTACCTCATTGAAGCTGATCGAATTAAGGCCCCTCATTTTAGAGTGGTAGATATCTAATTTTATTGAAATCCCACAACTCTACCTTCTGTTTTTTTCAGCTACACTGTTTGGGATTTTGGCTATGGCTAGTTTGATGGAGCAGTTTGATGTTTTGTTTTATCTTTTCTGATTTTTGTAGATGAGTATATGTGCTAGAGGTTTTATGGGGATTTTGGGCTGCTTGTATTATAGCGGCCATTTTTGTTTAGTTTGGTTTAGGCTGAATTGTAAAGCTGGATGTTAAGTCTTAACATGTAGGGAGCCTGTGGTTGCTCCTTTTCTCCAAATATATATATATATATATATATATATATATATATATATATATGTCTCATTTTTTTTTAATAATGGTGGCTACCATTGCTCTACTAGGGTTTCAGGTGCCATGTCTTCTTCTTCCACGATGATCTTTTTGTGGTTTCTTGCTATTATTTTTTTCCGTTTGTAGGGGTTGGAACCTGGTTCTCACTAGTGCTTACCTCATTGTGGGTTTGATTACACTGTTTGAGTTTTCCCGGGCTTTCTTTTTTTGAATACTTGGGGATCAGATTACTGTTACATTGGTTTTTGAAGGAGACTGCTGTTGGGTTTAGTAGTTTAATCTTTTGTTGGCTGGAGGCTGGTTCTATATTCTTTACTTCTTTTTATTGAGTTAGCTTGATGGCAGATGATGTGGCAGGAATGTATGGGAAATCCTCTTATGCTAAGTTTGTGGGAACTGATGAGGACCATCCTCTTAATTGGGTTAAGCTTGTTTTCCCCCAGTTGTATCATGATGCTGCCCACGGTAAAGAAGATAGCCCGTTAATTAAGAAAGTTGGGAGAAAAGGTGGTAAACCTACTATAGTTTTCACAAATGCTGAAATGTCCAAGCTTGCCGATAACTTTAGATTTACTATCGTAGGCAAGTTCAATTGGGTCATCCAAAGATGAAAGTTATCGGGAAGTGTTTTGAGGATCTTAAATTGGTTGGCTCATAGAAGGTGGGTTTGCTTAATGGTAGGCAAGTCATTATTCAGCTCCATAAAGAAGAGGATTTTGCCAGGCTTTTTGCTAAGAAATACATACTAATTAAAGGCAAGTATATGAAGGTGCTAAAACGGTCCCCTGGTTTTTATCTCAATTAAGTGCTTCCAATTATCCCTATTTGGTTTAGGCTACCAAAGCTTAAACTTCATTATTTTAATCATCAAGTTATGTATAATAATGACACAACATTAGGGAGACCACTAAAATTAGATATATCAACATTCAATGTATCCAAACCTTCTGTTGCTAGAATTTTGGTGGATAGGGATATCACAATCCCTGAGGTGGATGAAATTTGGCTGGGTACTACCCACAATGGATACTGATAAATAACTATTATGGAACAAAAAACCTACTATTGTCATCATTACAAAATTTTTAGGCATACTAATGATAATTCTTTAAACTCCATCCTAATCTAAAAAGGAATGCTTATACCCATATGGACAGTTCAACTGCAACACTTCCTAGAACTGGAACAAGTAACTTTATTGTGTAATACAGAATGCTCTTGGTTTTTTTGATCATTTGGAACCCAACTTGCCTTCTATACGTCAAACTGATACTGATAATATGTCACATCGAGTGGTTACATTTGATTTTCATCAGGACCTTTCCAATGTTGAAGGGATTTTGGTTTCTGTAGCTCCAGAAATACCAGTTAGTATGGACCCTACTGTGGGCCATCTTAATACTTCTCAGATTCCTATTGTTGAACAAGAAACAAACCCTACCACCTCTCTCACACATTCTAAAACTAATTAATTGTTGCTATTCCCTATGGTGTATATTGATGCAACAAAAATATATACGATTTTTGCTATATGATTTTACTCATATTTGGTGATATTACACTTTAAAAGGAAGGTATTTTGTATGTTTTTTGGTTTTAGGCAGAAGAAATAGTGATTAGAGAAAAAGGAAGCAAAAACGGTGCAATTTGGAGAAAAAACGAGCAAGAATACAAATTTTGGCTTGACACCTTTCGATAAGTCTATATGTTTAATCTCTTTTACATTTTTTGAATATTTTTGAATGAGATTACAATCTAAAAAAAGGTTTTTTTATGTTTATTTTGTAGGGCTATCTATTATGAACGCAACGCAACCAAAACTGGGAGAATCAGAGCTGAAATGGAGCTAAACGGAGCAAAATGGTGGAGCTGCGCAAGATGGGCACCGGGGGCGCCCAAACTAGCGTCGGCGGCGCCAGAAACCTGAGACCACAAAAAATAGGGCGCCGGCAGTGCCCTATTCAGCACCGGCGGCGCTCCAGACGGTTGTGATGCGATATTGGACGGTTTTTGGCCATGTACATCATAACTGGAAGCTTTTTGGAAGGTTTCTTCATGAACCTCATGGGAAATTTGTCCCTACACTTTTTCAAACCAAATTTGAAGCCAACAAATGGAGGAGATGATAGGGAAAATGTGGAGAATGATTAAAGATCTTAGAGTAGGAGTAGAAATGTAGATTTCTATCTTTTTGTAGAGATAGGTGAGGGGATTTTGAGAGAATATGTAAGAGAATGTTCTAGCATTGCATTGATCCCAGGAAGCTTCGGTAAGAAATTTAGGAGAATTTTAGTTGAAGTAATTAGGCTAAGAATTGGAAAAATTTAGTGTCGTAAAATTGTGTTTGTGTGAAAAGTGTTTTTTTTTGTATGAAAAAGTGTTGTGAAAAAAAAAAGTTTGTGTGAAAAATAAGTTGTTTGTGAAAATGTTTTGTTATGTTGAATATATTTTTCGTTTTATTTCTTTTATTATTAATGTATTTTTTGTTATGTAAAACAAATGATCTGTAGGACTTGTGCCTTATGATCCCGAATTAGAGAAATTGAAAAAAATAAAAAAACAGAAAGGACTTGAAACACTAGAAATGAAAATGGAAAACATTTAAAATAATAACTTGAAAAATAATCATAAATCATTGAAGGATTATGTAAATCCTACGATAGATAAAATTCACTCAAGTATACAAAACCTTATTATAAAAGCTGACTTGTTCGAACTAAATTCAGTGATTTTCCAACTTGTGCAGAACAACCAATTTGGGGGAACTCCTTCGGAGGATCCCTATTTACACTTATCTAGTTTTCTAGAACTTTGTGCTAAATTTTTTTATAATGGCATGTCAGACGATGCTGTTAGGGTAAGACATTTTCCTTTCTCACTAAGGGATAATAGTAAAATGTGGTTATACTCATTAGCACCTGGTTCTATTATGAAATTGGGAGGAGTTAATTCATAAATTCCTAGCTAAGTATTTTCCACCTTCAAGGACTACTCAACTTAGAAACAATATTATCTCATTTTGTCAGTATGAAGGGGAATCAATATACGAATCCTGGGAAAGATTTAAGGAACTAAAAGTATTGTGCATACAGACCATTTAGCTATCAAATATTTAATGCAAAAGAAGGATGCAAAACCTAGACTCATTAGATGGATACGTCTTTTGCAAGAATTTGATTTTATGAAAGTTAATAGGAAGGGAACTGATAACCAAATACCTGATCATTTGTCCAAAATAGAAAATGATAAATTATCTGAATTTGAAAAAGAAGTTATAGAAACTTTCCCTGATGAGCAAGTTTATATTATTATGGAAAGAAATTTGCCTTGTTATGCTGATATTGTGAATTATATTGTAAGTGATATTGTACCACCTAATTTAACAAGGCAATAGCTCAAAAAGTTTAAATATGATGCAAAATTTTATTTTTTGGATGAGCCCTATCTATATAAACAGTGTAAGGATCTGATTATTAGGAAATGTGTGACACAAGAAGAAACAAATTCGATTATTCAACAATGTCATGATTATGAATTTGGAGGTCATTTTGGTGTTGATAAAACTGCTTTTAATATTTTACAATCTGGATTTTGTTCGCCTACTCTATTTAGAAATGTTTATAGATATATTAAATTATGTGATCGATGTCAGAGAGTCGGTAATATATCTAGAAGAAATGAAATGCCTCTAAATTATACTTTAGAAGTTGAAATTTTTGATGTATGGGGATTAGATTTTATGCGGCCATTTACTCCTTCATTTAGAAATATATATATATTGGTCGCTGTTGATTATGTCTCAAAGTGGATTGAAGCTATTGCTTTACCAAGATGTGATGCTCGGAGTGTTTCAAAATTTTTAAAGAAAAATATATTTACAAGATATGGAATGCCGAGAGTGATCATAACTGATGGTAGATCCCATTTCAGGAATAATCAAATTAAGAGATTAATTGAGAAATATAATATTATTCATAGAATCTTTACTACTTATCATCCCCAGACTAACAGTTTAGCAGAAATATCTAATCGTGAAATTAGAAGAATCTTAGAGAAAACTGTGGATACTCATAAATTAGATTGGTCTGCTCGATTAAATACTGCTTTATGGGCTTATAGAACTGCTTTTAAAACCCATATAGGAATGTCTCCTTATAGACTAGTGTTTAGTAAGATTTGCCATTTACCAGCTTAATTGAAGCATAAAGCATATTGGGTGATAAAAAGTTAAATTTTAATTTGAAAAATGCTGGAGAGAAAAGATTTATGCAATTAAATGAATTGGAAGAGATTAGAAATGCATCTTGTCACAATGATAGGATTTATAAAGAGAAAAGGAAGTTATGGTATGATCGAAAGATATTAAAAAAGAACTTGGAAATTGGACAAAAAGTTTTATTAAACAACACAAGATTAAAGTATTTCTTAGAAAGCTCAAGTCTAAATGGTTAGGATCTTTTCTAGTTGTAAAAGTTCATTCTTTTGGAACTGTTAATATTAAAGATACTAATACTGGAAAGATTTTCAAGGTTAATGGGCATCTATTAAAGCATTACTTTGACGGGTTTTAACCTAATTTTAAAGAGGTTTTAATGCTGAGTCATCTCGATTAACTAAATGGTATGTCGGGCTGACGACCTTAAACCAAGCGCTTTATGGGAGGTAACCCATATGTATCTTTGTTGTGTGTTTGCTTGTTTGTTGTAGTTGTGCTTTTCAGATTGTTGTTTCCTAATCCTAATTACTCCTAAATACTTAAAAAAGTTGATAAATGATGGATCAAATTGAGATATTGGAACATTTTGGATCAAACAAAGTTCAGTGTAGTTTTTGACTGCCGGCGCCGCCGGCGCCAAAATGGTCACTTCCGGCGCCCTATCATTTATACCCAACTGAAATTATCTGTTTGAGCGTCGCCGGCACCCTGTCAAGTGCTGCCGGCACCCAAAATCTGCCTCACGGTTTTTAAGTTTCAAACTCCATTTTTGACTTCTAAACTTCAGAAAAACAAAAGCCACCAATACCCATTTGGTTCCTATGGATTCCTATGCCATTGAAACCTCTTGATCTCACGTTTGCAATAAGAGGAAGTTCATCAGTTTTGAAGCCCAGCATTTGTTCAACAAAGTGATGGTTAAAAGTCAAATTATCAAGGAACGGGGCTTTATTAATCGAGGTATGGACAATCCTTCAACTAGAACTGAAGAATTATTAAGGAGAGACATTGGGAAGTTCTTTGTTTCACTACCACCGCCGTCACTGTTCCCATCGTGAAAGAATTTTTTGCGAATCATCATGGGATCAACCAAGGGTTTGTGTTCGTGCATGGTATTTTTGTGCAATTCACTCCTGCATGAATCAATGATCTCTTCATGATTGAAATGTTCCTATTTGCGATAATTCAAATTTCAATGCCACTCGAGATAATATGAATGACGTTTATCGGTATCTGATGGATGAGAGTGAGGAATGAGAAATCAGGGAGAATGGATATATAAGTTTCCCATCCGCATCTCCCAATCGAGTATCGAAGTAGCGACACTACTCATTTCTGCAAAATTGCTTCTTACATTGAAGATAAGTAAGGTGACCAAGGAAAGCGCCATTTTGAATTTCTGCATTCAAATTGGAAGGCCGGTTGACATTGACAATCTTATTGTGAAATCAGTACTTGGATTAATTGTGCATGGATCAAAATATGGGCTTGGACACCCTTCCACCATATTCCTATTATGTAGTCAGTCACATGCACCATATAAAAGTTAGGAAAAGGTTATTCTTCCATGGAGACCTATTGATCCAACCAATCCATACGACTACCAGACAGTTGGAGATGAGGATGATATGAATCTACTTACTGATCAACCGACAGAGACTTCTCAGCCGATTCAACCCTACTTTTCTGAAGGTTCCAGAATTATATTGCAGAGGATCAAGAGATTAAAGAAAGATGTACGAAATATTATGAATGCGATCAACAACATTTCTGATTTGTTCGATCATCTAGATTGGAGAATGAATGAGCAATTCGATCATACTGGTAGAATGGAAATGAGCTTGTTCAATTTGATGAACAAGAATGCGGTCGTTGCTGAAGAATCATCTGACGAATTTACAATTCATCAATTTTATAACCTATTTGCGCATCAGCAATCAATTGGAGATATTAGAGGAGAGGAGAGTTCTAATACTGATCTGGAGTAATTTGGATGGATTCTACTATTATGTTGTGTGTTTGATTTTCTATGCTTAGTTATGTTTGGTTTGAGTAGTACTTGCTTTGCAATTTGAACTTGGATTGGGATGTGTTTACTTTTAGTGTGTGCTTAGATATTAGTGCTTACCTATTGTAGAGTACTTGCTGCACTAAATATCTAAGAATTGTTGGTTTGAATGAACTTATTTAGTGTGTTTGATGTAACTTGGATTTTTTATATATAAGATTATTGTGTGTTTTTTGTGTATTGAATGTACTAATTATTGCTTATGGGATGATGTAAAAGCTTATTGAAGTGATAAACATCATTGTGAACGTCGAAATGATCGAAATTACGAAAAAATTTTTGGACCCAAAAAATATTTTGGACTGGCGCCGCCGGCACCCAAATCCAGAGAGTTTGGCTAATTTATTTAAATAGAGTGCCACCGGCACCCTATCGAGAGCCGCCGGCGCCCGAACCCAAAAGTTGGCTTTAAACCCTCGATTTCACGATTTTTACCTTAGGACCCACAAAATTTTCCATTTTCTTCGTCTTCTACCTCCATTTTTGTGACTTTGAAGGTCTAGGGCTTGCTAGATCTTGGATTTAAGGAGATTTCAAGGCTATTCGACACCGGTTTGCACTTCTTTTAGTAAGAGCTTCACTCTAAGTTAAAATTTTTGAATTTTCACCATGGAAAATTCTCACATTTCTTATGGTGGAATTTTTGGAGATTAAAGAAATGTTGAGATTTTCATGATGAAATTTGCTCTTACTTGTTTAGAATAGTGTTTGGAGTTGATACATTGTGAATTTTGGATTTATTGGAATATTTTTGCAAATTTTAGAAATTCACATGGCTTCAAGAGAAAAGAGGAAATTGGATTTTGATGAGGAGAGATTCGTCAACGTCAAAGCCCAATTTTGCTATAACTCTATCCTTCACAATAAGAAGTGTATTCAGGATTGAGCTTTTGATAGTCTTGGCGGAACTGTAAAACAGTTAATTTCAGAGCGAAACTGGGAAAGATTTTGTTATTTCACTGCGAATGCTCTTATGAGTGTTGTTCGAGAATTCTACTCGAATTTACCCTGGACTGAGACTGAGTATATGCTTGTTAGAGGAAAGATGGTTGAGTTTACTCCTCAACGCATCAATGATTTTTATCAGACTCGAGAACCGTTCATATGTGAATACAAAAACTTTGACACTGGAAAGAGAATATAAGAAAAGTTATTGCTTTTCTGATTGACGGGTGAGGAAAGTGGAAAGTAAGTAAAAAATAGTTGATAAATTTCCTCGCCTCCACATTGAATGTTGCTTCAAAGGTATGACAGCATTTCATTTCCACAAGATTATTACCATCTTATCACCACAGCGAAGTTACTAGAGATAGAGATTTTGAACTACTGCATACAAAAAATGAAAAAGATTAATATTAGATCCATTATTCACAAAAATATTCAGACGATTGCTAGAGGTGAAACAACTGGAGGATTAGGACATCCTGCTTTAGTTCATGCCCTCTATGTTCAGTCTGGAGTTGAGTTCACTAGTTCTGAGGAAGTGGCTATACCATTGAGACCTATCACAAAGAATATTATTCGTACTTATGAGTCTCATGTAGGTGCTAGAGTTGAGCATAGGAGTACTAATATTCCTACTACGAGTTATGATGTTCCATCTACTTTTGAGCCACCTACTTTATCTAATATCATGGAGCAGCTGAGACTATGGAGTACTAGTATGGATAGACTCCATAGTCGAATGGATGTATTGTAGGCGAGGAGTGATGTAAATGAAGATTATCTGCAGAGGAGATTGGAGTTTGATATTGCTTATTATGATGCTCAGGTAAGATTTATGAGGGGGGAGTCTGATGTAATATTTCTTACTTGCCCTAGCTATACACCATATAGACCTGACCTGCTGATGACCCTGCTGCTGATCATGGAGATGGAGACTGGTAGATAGTTTGTTTGTTTGTTATTTCTGTTGATCTTTTTGTAATGTGTTGTACTAATGTGATGTAGTGGACATTTACTTTTCATATGATGTGTACCCCTGTTGTGTTGTACTGTGTGATGTTGTGTTATTTACTTTCCATGTTGAACTGTTGTCATGTACTAAAACATTAAAAATTGTTTGTTTCTTGTTGTAGTGTTTCATTAGATGTTTAGATGTTTACTATCAATTTCTCTTTACCCATGCAAATATTTAAAAATTGTTATATCATTGCTACTAATTGCTTCACGCCTGCTAGTTATATATGTTGATTAATGCCAGATAGCTATTGAAGATTTCAAGATCCCAACACAGAAGGTTAGTTTTCTTGTACTCTCAACTGTTTCAAATTCATTTAAAAAATTTAAGTTTGGGGGAGGGTAGAGAAATACTAAACTTTTATTTATTCTCAATTGCTATATTTTCAGAATGTTATTAGCATAACTTCAGGCAGTTGAACCTCATTGTAAGATAACTAAAACTTTTTATTTCAGTTGAATATTATGGAAGGATAAGATGAAAATTTTTGGTAATAAAAGTTGATTTTATAGAAGTAAGATATTTGGTATGAAAGGATTTGATTATAGTTAACTATTTAAAGTAAAGAAAACTGTATTTTAGAAATGTTAAGGGACTTAAAGTGTTGTGTGTTAAGAAGAGATTGTAACTTTATGAAAAATAATAAATCTTGTACCTAACTATAAAGTAAGGAGGTAACTTAAGTTTGAACTTTAGAAAGAGGAGAGTGAAGTTCAAAATCATTAAAGGCTATCTAGATATACTAATCCTCAAGAAAAGAATAGAAGGATTGAAAAACAATCCCAAAAAGAAAAAGAAAAAGAAAACAAAAAAAGAAAAGAAAATATTTATGAGGAGAAGCTTGAGGAGATGCCTAATCAAAAATTGGCTTCACTTGAATCACCCTAAAGGGAAAACTTGATTTCACTTCTGAATTTATATTTAAAGTACTAGCCTACATTCTAGTAAAGTTTGCATGAACTCCTTTCTCACATAATCTTTTAAGGCACTCTTAATGTGAAAAATTATGGTTCATCTTGAAATAAATAGAAGATTAGAACTCTTAGACTTGATTACTGAATATTCTTATGCCTGTAATTTTGACCTAAGTTACTAAACTTTTTTCTGAAAATCTAACCACTATACTCTTCTGAATGAAAATTTTAGTGTCTTACATTTGAAAAGTACATTGCCTAGAGTTATATATTATGTAGTAAAAGGATTACTTGAGGACAAGTAATAGTTTATGTTTGAGGGATTTTGATGCACCAAAAATATATATGGTTTATGCTATCTAATTTTACTTATTTTTTGTGATATTGCACTTTAAAGAAAGGTATTTTTCATGATTTGTTGCAGGTATGATGATTTTAGGTGATTGGAGTGAAAAGAATAAAAAATGAATGAATTCAGAGAAAAAAGGAGCGAAAAGGAGCAAAATGATGGAAAAGGTATTCTGGATGATAGAACTCAAAAAATATTATGGACAATAGAGCGCCGTTGGTGCCCTATCTGGCGCCGCAGGTGCCCAAAGTCGGTGGAATTCAAATTTTGAGAGTTTTGGCAAAATTTTGAAGGGATGCCTATGGAAGCTCTTAGGATTTTATCCCTAACTCTTAAATAACTAAATTTGGACGAGGGAAGAGAGTTCTAGAGGAGTTCTAGAGAGTTTTAGAGTGTGCTCTCTTACATTTCATTACTTTCTCTTAGTTTTTAGTGTTAGGGTTTAGTGTAGAAGAGAGGGATTCTTCTCTAAGGAGTGAAGGAGAAGGAGTAAAGTGAGAGATTGCTTCTTCCTTTCCACTCCAAAGAGAGAATCAAATGTTGTTAAGAAGAAAAGAGGATTCAAAGGAACTTCAAGAAGTTTACATTAGGGAAGAGAAAGAGATAAATTATATTTCCTTTTGTGGTTTGTATGACTTTTCTTTTATATATAAAATACATGTTTTATTGTATCTTCTCCATGAATTCTGAATAGTCTTCTTTGTCTTTCTTCTTTCTTAAAGATGTGATGATGGTTTGAAGTGGATTTGATGTGATTTTAATGTGATGAAGAAATTGTGATAGTTTTTCATTTAGAACTTAATTTACTCTCGATCTGGCTAATTGAAATATTAAAATATGTTGTTGAACATTAAGTTTCAAAGGATTTAATGTCCTACAACAAAATTTTGATGGATGAATTCCATAGTTCATGGGAATTGCATGCAAATAAATTGGGAAATGTGTTATGAAAGACTTCAATGTGGAGATTTCAGGGTGACAGGCTAAAATCCCCAGATTAGTTCTAAGATTAGTAACTAATATCAAAGGTTAGCCTTCGGGTGAAGGGTGAGTGGGAGCTCCGAAGTGAGAGCCGGTATCCTCCTAGCCTAGCCCTAGAATTAGTAACTAAACTTAGAATGTGTCAATGTTATTTTCTTATTTAGAGGAGGGGGTACTCTTCTAAAGGTAAAGAATCATCTATGCTCCTATTTGGCACAATAAATTAGATAATTAATCCTTATTAATCCACACAACATATTCTCACTGCAAGAAGAAGGATACTTTTCTCATATATCAAAAACCTTTCAAATACTTAGTTTAGTGTGTCTATTAGTTAATTCTATTTTTAAAGTTATTAGAAGTAATTGTAGTTTAGTTGGTTGTTACTGTTTTCTACATAGTAGTTGTAGTGTTAGAAGAAAGTTCTAGTGCTTTATTCTAACTTGTTAAAAGTTTCACTTTGCTTCAACTTAAAACCTCCCTGTGGGATCGATAACCAGGACTCTACTAGAGCCCTGTATTACTTGATACGATGCGTATACTTGCATTGTATGCTTGGACTTTACAAAATCATTATAAATATATAAATTTAAAGTTAACAAAATCTTGCATTTAAAAATATAGAAGTAAAGTCTGGTTGTATCAAGTTTTTGTTGCCGTTGCTGGGGAATTATATCTCCTTGCAGTGGTGCTGAATTTGTGTATTCAAACCAATTGCATCAGTTAGTTGGATCCCTTAGGTCCATTATTGATGCTGCTGCTGTTGGTTCAATAATGTCAAAACCATTTGATGAAGCGTATGCATTAATTGAAGAAATGGCTACAAATGAATTTCAATGGCCTTTTACAAGGGTAAATCATAAAAATGTAGCTAGTGTTCATGATACTGATGCGATTGCAATTCTTGCATCTCAGGTTGCTGCAATATCAAGGAAGTTGGACCAATTTGGAATAAACCAACCTCAATTTACTCCTGTACATGAGGAAAGTTCATTAAGGCGTATGATCGATTCCAACTTATTATATGAGACTTTAAATATCATAAACAACCCATGTTGGAAGAACCATCCTAATTTTAACTAGAATCATACTACTGAGGGTGGAAACCGACAATGGTGAAACAATCATGCAAATCTTAATGGAAGTTGGAATAGGCAGGGTAACATAAGAAATAGGCCTTCACATCCACTGGACTCTAATATTGATAAAAAATTTGAGGATAAGAAGATTTCTATAGATAAAGTGGTATTGCAAATGGGAAACAAGTTGCAAAGTCAAAATGCTGCGATTAGAAACATAGAGAATCAACTGGTAGAAATTGCTAATTCACTTAGCAATAGACCCAAAGGAACACTTCCTATCAACACTGAGATCAAACCTAAAAAGAATGATAACGAACAACTATTCCTTGTTACTGGACAAACTATGATAGATGTGCAAAAGGAGGGTTGATTATGAGTATTAATGACCAGGAAGTTACTTTTGATGTGTTGAAGACTACAAAATTTCCAGCTGAGAGAAAACATGATGAATGTTTTTGGATGGATGAAATTGATTATCTAAGTAAAGACCATTTCCAAGAAAGTTTTGAGAGTAAGATAACAGATGAGGTCGGAATGAATTTTCAAGATGATTTAAAAACGTTATCTAAAGAAGACTGTATGTATGTTTAAGAGAGGTGTGAAATGATGGAAGTCGCCAAAAATAGTGAACTTGTAATTCACTTTGTTGAAAAATCTCATGAACTTAAGATGGATGTACCCCATACAATTTTAAATCCTACCTATATATGGAATTCATCTACACCACCAGTCTTTATATCTTCATATTCAACTCAATTACAAGAAAAACCTGAATTGAATGATGAACAAGATAAAGTTATTGAACTAGGACTTAGAAGAGAATTTGAGGATAAATTTCAAAAGAACTTTAAGGTGAGAAAAGAGGATAAGAATATTGGAAGACCATTGGAAGAAATTTCTATGAAATTAGAAAAAACCTATTTCCTAAACTAAGATAGATCCTCCATCATTTAATAATTATAAAGGGGAAGAATTGGAAGAAAACTTGAAACAGAAGAGTGACATAGAAGAATTTGATCCTGAATCTAAATTATCTAGAGAGAATCAGATCCAAACTTTGGGAGATCTTGAATTATCTTATAGAGATCCATTTCTTATAAATTTCAGGGATGCTATTAATATGTAAATTCAGAAAATCAATAGAAAAATATGAGGAACAATGATATAAATCCATCTGAAAAGAAGAGCTAAATGAAAATTGTCAATTTAAGAATTTTGTAGGAATTTCTGGATCTGAAAAGGATTAGGAGATTGATCGAGGATTACTTAATTGGAATTTTGATCCAGGAGGAATCATTTTTCGGGCCCGCGATGTTGAAACCAAGCACTTTTTGGGAGGCAACCCATAGTTATCAGTGTGCTTTAATTTAGTGTGCTTGAGAGTCATGATTGTTAGTGTTGTATTGTGTTTGCTTTAGTGTGGATTGATCATCTTAATTCATGATTGAATTGTTAGTGGTTGGATTTGATCTTTATGTGTCTGAGGGAGGTGATTCCTTAACTTCTTATTATGGTTAGACTTGTATTATCTCTTGTAGTAGTTGGATTGATGAGTTCACTATGATTCGGGTCTTACCCGGACTTGAGTTTTATAGGATTATCATGAATTTGAACAATGACAGCTTCAACTCCATTTTGTTACATCCTTTCTTCAACTTTGTCTTAATTTGATAGGAGTCATGAACTTATTTGATGAATAACTTGTGGATGATCTTACACTACGATTTATAACAGTTAGATGTGCTTAATTATAAGGATTAGATAATGCCTGAGATTGGTGCCTAGGAACCAATTTATCAAGGATAATCTTATCTTTAGGATTATAATCTATAAAATCATTTTAAAATTGAATTTTGGAAAAGCAATTGTGGCGCCTAGGCGCCCGAATTCGGCGCTTAAGCGTCGGTTTGGCCTGAACCCAAAACTTCATCTTCTTAAACCCCCCAACACCATTTTCGACGCCTAAGCTTCCTGTTCTTCCCGTTTTCACAAAAATAGAGCTTTAAGATCCCTTTTGAGGCCAAATCTTTAAGTTTTTGAGCATAGAATTACTGGATCTCTTCATCTCGAGGTCAGATGTACCTTCTAAACCATTTATTTTCAAATTTCACCATGGATTTTGCTCTCTTTGAAGAGAACCGAAATTTTGAGGGAAAAAATGATTTTTAGAGTTAAATCCATGGATTTTTAAGCTCTTTCAGGTTTGAAAAGATTAAATTAGTTCATTTCCTTTGATCTTATAAAGTTATTTTACATTTTTATTTCAAGTTTAGATGACACCTAAATCTAAGCGAGAAAAGGAACGAGAAATTTTCAATCGTAGCAAGTTTGCCACTGCTGCGGCACATTTTTGTTACAACGATTTTGCTATGACAAGAAAGTTTATCTCAGAACAAAGTTTTTACAATTATGGAGGAAGGATTAAAGATACGATTGTTGCACTGAACTAGCAACGATTCTGCTACTTTGCTGATGTTGCTGTTATTCCAGTCATTAGAGAGTTTTATGCAAATTTTTGGATGCCGAAGATTTTGAGATCTTTATAAGAGGAGTTGGAGTAGGATATACACCAGAGAGAATCAACATTTTCTACGGTCTGCCATCGAACATCGAGTGCTATTACTTTGGATTATCTCCATCTGAGGGAGATTTAGAGATGATTATTGCTTATTTGACTTATGGTACTGGAGCTTGGAAGATCCGGAACAGAAAAAGGGTAATTTTTTCATTTTTTAAGCTAAATGGTGTTTCTAAGTCATGGCATTACTTTATTTCTGCTCATCTCCTTCCATCCAACAATTTGAGTGAGGTTACAAGGACAGAGCTTTCCTCAACTATTGCATATGGGAGAGGAAGCCGATTGATGTTGGGAGTATTATTTATATTCTGCAGAGGCCACTGCTCGTTCTAGCACTTCTGTGGGATTGGGATTCCCATCTCTTATTTATTCTCTGTGTGAAAGTTCTAGAGTTGTTGCTGAGCTTTCAGAGAATAAGCTCAAGTGTACGAAGCCCATTGGACAAGAAAGTGTCAGTATCTATGATCGACTCCGAGGTAAGAGTTCTACCGCACCTTCTAGTTCATTACCTACTTTTGGTAGACCTTCTACTTCTGGACCCTCTACTTCTGCTGCTGAGCCACCATCTAGTTTCTGGGAATCTATGCATGATAAGTTTATGGAGCAGCAGAATGAGTTATTTCTAACTCATTATAGAGTAGATACGATCGATAAGAAGATCAATCATCTTTCTGAGTACACCCAAAGGAAGAGTGATTATGATGCTGAGTATTCTGAGTCTCTTGTTAGATTCTTGAAGGGTGATCATGATGTTCAGTTCCCTACCAGTCCTAGATTCTCACCTTATGTATATCCGAAGGATGTAGAATTTTCTTTTGGTGACGACGATGATGAGGCTACAGCTAGTGACTAGTAGTTTGATTTACCTCCTAAGAAGTATTGATTCTATATTTAGTATTTTATTTCTAGTATGTTAGTACTGATGAGTCTGATTTTATTGTTTTGTTAGTGTTAATTTGTTTAATTAGCTTTGTGTGGACTTTTGATGTTTAGATTGTTTTAGATCATCTTATGTGTTATGTATTAAAGACTGAAGTATGGATGAATTTTTATTTTCTATGATAAATGTTTGTTTCTGTTTCAGCCTACTGTTTAGTATTCCTGAATAGTTAGTAATTTTGCATGTTTTAAATAAAAAAAAAGTGAATAATAATAATATATATATTTGAAAAAAAAATTGTAGAAATTAAATCCTGCTCTGCAAACTTTTCTATATATGCTTAATCATTTCTGTTATATACATATTAAACATGTGTAGAAGTAGAAATGAGTTTTTCCTTATTACATCATCATTGTACCTATATAAATTCCTGTTTTATTCTTTCTCTCATGCTTTAGAAAATTTTATGATTCATTTTTATACTAAAGCTAAAGTTTGGGGGAAGGGAAAACATTTTCAATATTAAATATTACTTGTTCTCAATGTACTAATATTTTCTTTAAAAAAATATTAACATAACATAAGGAATTAAAAATCTATTTAAGATTACTTAAAATTTTGAATTTATACATAATTTAGTAAACTTAATTAAAATTTCAATAAATTTGATTGATTTTAAGAATAGAATTATTTAACTTAAAGAATAATAAGATTAAATTTTTTTCTATTTATAATAAAGAGAATTGTATTTTTGAAATACTAAGGAATCAAGATTATTACTTGAAAAAAAAAGATTGAAATAATTTTTGAAAAGTACTTATGTCATATTTATTAAGTAAAAATGTATAAGTTTTTAAATATAAGTTAAGGATAGTGAAATTCAAAATCATTAACAGGCTATCCGGATATAGTAATCCTCACAAATATAAAAAATGGAGGATTGAAAAATATCCTTAAGATAAAAAAACAAAAAACAAAAGAAAAGAACAAAAAGAAGAAATGTAAGGAGAAGCTTGAGGAAAGCCTAATCAAAAATTGGCTTCACTTGAATTATCTTATAGGAAGAAAACAAATTACATTTTTAAACTTAATTTTTATGTACATACATCTTTACTAAAAAGTTTTCATGAAAGTCTTTTTCTTGTAAATTATCTATGTGAACTTAATATGATAAATTACTATTATTCTTGAAATAAATGAAAAATTTTAAATCTTATAATTTGGTAGTTAAGTATTCTTTAAATTCTTAAAATTAACCTTAATTAGTGAAATTTGGTTAATGATTTGCTAAAGCTTTTAAAAAACAAAAAATTACAAGGAATCTTAAATATGTAAAGTTCATTCCAGATGTTATACATTTTATATAATAAAAAGGGTTACTTGAGGACAAGTGACATTTAAGTTTGGGGGAATTTAACCCACTTTAAAAATCCTATTTTTATGCCTTATTATTGATTCAATTCTTTAGGATATTATGTTTTAATGAAAAGTATTTTTTATGTTTTTTGATATAGGTGATAAAAAAAGAATTCAAGAAGGAAAAAGGAGCAAAAAGGAGCAAAGATAGAGCTAAAAAGCAAAGTTGCCGAAATTTTAGGTCTGGCACCTAGGCGCCAGAATCCAGCACTTAAGCGCCAGTTTGATACTGAAGCAGTGAAGAATTTTTGAAAACTTTAGGCAGTTATTTTGACGGTGTTGAGCGGTTATCAGACCTTCTAAAAGACTGAAAGTTACTCCTAATACATAAGACATGTGATACAATGCATCTGGACACAGGAAAACAATTTTAATCGCGAAGAGGTGCGATCCAAAGTGAAGGGGTGTGAAGACTTGGTCACGGAGTTCGGCACCTAGGCGCCAGATTTCAGCGCCTAGGCGCCACAGTTACTTTCTAGAAGATTCATTGAATTTGGACAAATTTTGAAGAGGTGACTTAAGCAACCCCTAGCCATTTTTGAAGCTCTATAAATAGGAGACCTTTTCTACAGAAAAACGTGCCCCCTAGATCTCTAACATCCAAATATAGATTTAGAGAGCCATTATATTTTCTTCTTAAGTATTTAGTGAGTTTATTTTAGTTATTTTAAGTGTTACTACTCAATTCTTTGAGTATTAAGTGAGAGTTTGCAAGTGTTATTGCTGTTGAAGCCTTGTACCTTGCATTGGAGTCAGTAGGAGTAAAAGGATCACTTGAAGGAAGATTCCAGATAAGTATTTGTAACTTGGTTTAAAGTTTTATAAATATGTTTTGTTGTGTGAATTCAATGTGTTCTGAGTAGTTAGTTTTCTTTCTCCTTTTAACTATGAAGAGATACTAAGATAATTTAATTTCGTTAGAAAAGTTAACTTAAAATTTTTAATTATTGCGATGATATTAATACCTGATCTTAATTTACTTTTTAAACTGGCCATTTAAATTGTTAAAACCTGTTGAAGAATTCTGAGACCTATCCGGAGATGAGTTCTTAACTAGTAGATATCACATGAATTCTTGGGTAACCAAAGGCCTTGAGCGGGTTATTTAAGGTGAAGTGCAAATAAATAGGAAAATATTGATTATTGGGCATAGAATTGATTAGTTTTTAGAGTGACAGACTAAATTCTAATAATTTGGTTTATAGAAAGGGAACGGGTCACTAGTAGGGCCGACCATAGCCACCCTTGGACATCTAGAAGTGTGAGCCTAGATTAACCCATTCGACTAATAATACATACTGAACTGATCAATAGATTAGCCAATGTTCTTTATACTATCGAGTGAAGGTAAAGAATAGGAATGCTTCTATTTGGGGCAATACCATAATTTCAAGTTCTCAACGAATGATAATTATTCTCAAAAATCTTGGATTAGTTGAAAAAGGAGAAAGTTGTTTTATTTATACTTGCATTAACATTTTACTTTATTGTTGCTTATTTGCTTTTAATAGAAATTTAATTAAACTTAAAAATCTGAATTTTGAAAAAAAAATAATAATTACTTTTAATTTTGAAAATCTAATATATTCTTAATTTAATTTTCACTTAATCTTCCCTGTGGGATCGATAACCAGGACTCCAATAGAGCCCTGTATTTCTTGAAATGATACGTATACTTGCGTTTGAAATTGTGACTTTTACAAAAATTATTATAAACATTTAAATATAAATTCATAAATTCTTGCATTCGTAAAGGTCGGTTCAGTTGTTAAAATTCTTTGTGAACCCATAATAACTCGAGAGAGATATGACATGAACAACTAGGATGAATCACATTAAACTATAGGGTATGAAATAAAAGTAACATATAGGGAGATGCAAATAGAGAGGGAAATACATGAGGGGTTCAAATTGAGGTTTAGGGAATTAAAACCAGTTGAACCAAACTTTTTTTATGCTCTCAAAAGAGGGTAAAGAAGATTATTTCTCCTATTTCTCACTTACAACACTTTAAGTTTATTGCATTCACTATCTACACACCTCTTATAACATTACAATGGGGAGGGTAACCTCATCACTTGATTTCCTTCAAATTTTAATCGAATTACTATAATTGTTAATTAGAGTAAACCATTATTATAACCTCAAAACTATCGATACTTCCAAGCTAAGAACTAGGTTAGAAGGCTAGAACATTTCTTAATATTTTAATACCTCTTTCCCTGTGGGATCGATAATCCGGACAAAAAAATCAGATATTACTTTGAAAAACCATGCATACTTGCATGATACATAGGGGTTGAAAGAACACCTGATCTGGAAGCAAATTTGGCTGTCTAAAACACACACATTTTGATTTTGGGGCCGTTGCTAGGGAAGAAAGGTGTAGTGTCTTATTACTGGACAAATCAAGTTCAAGCATTCATAGTACAAATAGAAAACTATTTTTGAGTACACCTTGACCATGCCAAGTTTACACAAAAATATATGGAACAACAGATTCAAGAGTTGTAGAGCTAGACTACTGGTTAGTTTGAGGCCCTCCACAAGAAAAATACTCAAGGGTGAGATCAACTACCCACTTGGAAGTAGAGTCAAATGGATCTCAACCTTGCAATGTTTAAACCTATAATGAACTATCAGCCTTCAATTGTCTAAGAGAAGTCACAGTAACTAAAGATCAAGAAATTTACTAATATGATGATGATGATGGATCTACACAGATGGAGCACAACCAATCAGTATAGGTTGAAGCATCTTGAATGCCTTTCCCAGAAGGTCCTTTCTCCAAGCAGATTTTGGTTCCCCAACTATGTTCTAATCCCCTCATGTGGATTCTTATTATAGAAAGACTAATCTGATTGATCATGTAGCTGCTTTCAAGTTAGCGGTCAGAATGTTGAGGATTAAGAATGTTATGAAGTGTTAGTTGTTCCTAACTATGTTAAAAGAGACAACCATTAGGTAGTTCACTAACCTGCTGTTGGGAGTAATCCATTTTTTTATTGAGTTTGAAAAAGTATTTTTGGCCCACTTAGCCAGCGGCTAAAAGCCAAAGAACAAATCACAGACCTTACTGCAGCTCAAACAATGTGAGAATGAAGTTCTAAAAGGAAAGTTAGACATGCAGGATTTTTTTGTTGATAATCACACAAATCGATCTAACTGAAGAATAGAGAGACGCCCACTTGAAGTTTGATTCAGTTTTGTTTGAGTCCAAATCTCTGGTTAAATTGTTGGAATAGGCCAACAGTTACATCACCATTGAGGAGTATATAACTGGCTCCTCTGACTCAAAGACAGAGACATCCAATCATCGCTCAAAGGAAAGGGCAGTCCATGATGAAAGATGGAAGTAAAAGAAAAATCAATGATAATCTAGTCATTCTCATTGTGGGAATGATCGACTCCCCCTCCCCACCAATCCAATCCCATGACAACCAGATAGGAGGTAAAATTAATGATATGGGAGAATAAATTATATACTCTGACAAGTAACCGATTCAATATTATGAGCCATGCACCTATATTACAACATACAAGGAATGACCCCCCTTAGAGTCTTGATTGATAAATTGATAAAGGCCATCCTAAATAAGGAGTATTTCAAGAGGGGACCACCTATGAAAATTGGAGCATCCCTCCAGAATCCTAACAAATATTATTGGTTGCATCGGGATCATGGTCATGATATAGAGGAATGCAGACATCTTTGAAGTTTGGTGGATGAACTTATTTGAACCATGAATCTGATGGAGTTTGTTGTCATAGACTAGAGTGGTCAGTGATAGAGAAGGGCACCAGTCGATCATGCATAAGATGAATCTCTTTGAAAAAATTACATTCACAACATAAGAAACATGCCAGCAATTTTTATAGGAGAGTAATCTCATAAAGCCAACAAAAAATGTTCTGATCGTGAGGAGGTATATTCCATGGGTTCCACCCAACAACACCATCCACCCATCATCTTCATTGATGTAGATTTTTCTATGAAGAAATATCTCTATAATTATGCAATCTTCAATAATGTTCTTATCAATAAATATCAAGTAGGTAGTATTCTCTTTCACATAACAAGTTCAATCAACATTCTTTTCAAGCTGATATTTGAAAGATCAAACTAAAAACTGATCGGTTGTCTAGATCGACTAGTCCACTATTTGGCTTCCTTGGCAAACAAAAAAAGTCCCTAGGCTTCATTGCTCTTTTTGTTTATTAGGTGAAGAGAAGAAGTAGTTCAATAGCAACAAAAACTACTTGGTAGTTGAATCACCACCAACACACAATGCAATCTTCAGTTAGCCACTGTTGAATAGTTATCGAGCCTAGTATCGACCTATCACATAATTGTGAATGTTTTGATTGATGGGGAGATTATTAAAGTTCAAAGAAATTTGTAGCAATCAGAGAGGTGCTATCCTTGAACAGTCACCAGTGTGGATTTGTTTACCTGACTTTTGTCGAGGTCTAGTTTTCCTCCTAGAATTTAGGGTTTTAGCCTTAGGAGCTTCCCCGACATTCTTAGATTCCTAGCAATGGGGCCCACCTAATTTTAGAATTTTTGAAGCCACTTTGTTACTCTTTTCAAGTCCTACACGAGATTCTGTACCTCTAGCTCATAGAAGGTTGGAATTGACGTCAGGAATTCAAATGGAGTCCCTATAGGACCACTGGACATTAGGACAGGCTCGTGCACCTTTTACACCACCGTGCACACAAAATTCTTAGTTTATGACCTCGACACCTTCAATTACTCTACAACGGATCAAACCAGAAGTCAAGTTTCCAGGATGATCAACATCAAAGTCAAAATTTTGGACATGATCAGAATTGACTCACTTTCGGCCTGATCGATGATGAAGTCACCCGAATGACTCCGGATCACAAAATTGACTGCGCCAACGCGTCCGGAAGGTCAAATTTGCCTAGGAAGGACATATATTTTGCCATGTTCCGAGCACGAGCAAGCAACGTGAAATCGGACACATTTTGTTTAATTTATAATAAAATACATATATTAAATATATTATAAAACCTAAATACCTAAATCCCCAAGCCTCACGCTCGATCCCGTCCCACACCTTTTTTCTCCTTCTTCCCAAGAGTTTGTGCATCTCTACCCTAGCTTGGCTCGACCGAGCTGATTACCCTTCATGTGTCTGCGCCCTAGCTTGGCTTAAGCGATCTTTTCCCTCGTGTCGTCCCGTCCTGTGAGTACTATGGTTTGCCCTCCTCAAGCAAGAGGAGGTGACATTGCACGAGCTCTGCCCGAGCACCTCCTTCTCAAGACTGTGGGCTTTCCTCTTCGGTGCTTGAGGGACTACGACACTTGTTGCTTGACACAAATAGGGGAAGCTTCTTTCCTTCTGATGCACCAAAAATATATGTTGTTTTTGCTATGTAATTTTATTCATCTTTGGTGAAATTGCACTTTAAAGAAATGTATTTTTTATAATTTGTTATAGGTATGATGATTTTTGGTGATTGGAGAGAAAAGAAGTGAAAATGAACGAATTCGGAGAAAAAATGAGCAAAAAAGAGGAAAACAGGTTCTGGCGCTGTCGGCGCCATTTTCCAGAGACTTCAGCAATTAATTCAACGATAGAGCGCCGCCGGCGCCCAATGTCTGTGGACTTCAAATGTGAAGAGTTTTGGCGACTTTTTGAAGGGATGCATATAGAAACTCCTGGGATTTCATTCCTAACTTATAAGTAACTTTTTTGGGATGAAAATTAGTGAGTGTCTTGTGTATTCTAGAGAGTCTAGTGAGTTTTAAGTGTTAAGGCTTAGGAGAGAAGAGTGTAAAAGTGATAATTTGAGAGGGATTCTTCTGTAAGGAGTCAAGGAGAAGGAGTAAAGTGAGAGATTGCTTCTTCCATTCCATTATAAAGAGATAATCAAGTGTTGCAAAGAAGATAGAAAAGGATTCAAAGGAACTTCAAGGGAATTACATTGGGGAAGAGAAAGAGATAAGTTGTATTTTCTTTTGTGGTTTGTATGAATTTTCTTTTATATATAAAATCCATGTTTTCTTGTGTCTTCTCTATGAATTCTGAGAGTCTCCTTTGTCTTTCTTCTTGCATAGAGATGTGATGATGTGTTGATGTGGATTTGAAGTGTTTGTAAAGTATTAAATTGTGATGATTTTTCATTTCAAACATAATTTACTTTTCGATCTGGTCAATTGGATTGTTAAAATATGTTGTAGAACATTAACTCTGAAAGGATTTAATGTCTTACACCAACAATGAAAAACCCATTCAATTTCCATGGATGAATTGCGAAGTTCATGTGAATTGAGTGCAAATAAATAGGGAAATGTGTTTTGATGGGCGTCAAATTGGAGGTTTCAGGGTGACAGGTTGAGATCCCCAATTTGGTCCTAAGATTAGTAACTAAACTCGAAGGTTAGCCTTTAGGTAAAGGCTGAGTGGGAGCTCCATAGTGGCAGCCGGTATCCTCCCAGCCTAGCCTTAGATTTAGTAACTAAACTTAGGATATGTTAATGTTGTTTTCTTACTTAGAAGAGGGGGTACTCTTTTAAGGGTAAAGAATCAATTATGCTCCTATTTGGCACAATACCATTAGATAATAATTTCATATCATCCACACATCATATTCTCATTGCAAGAGGAATGATACTTTTCTTATATATCAAAACCTTTGAAATATATAGATTAGTGTGTGTCTGATACTTAATTTTGTTTTGAAGATATAGAAGTAATTGAAGTTTGTTTAATTGTTACTGTTTTCTGCATCTTGGTACTAGAAGTCAACATTAAACGTTAATCACAATTTAAGTATTGGAATTCAATATTACATTATCAATAATGAGATTCACCCTTCCTTGTGGGATCGATAAACGGGACTCCATTAGAGCCCTGTATTACTTGATATAATACGTATACTTGCGTTGAATGTTTGGACTTTACAAAATTATTATAAATATATAAATTTGAGTTCATAAGTTCTTGCAATATAAAAGTCCGACCATCAACTTTCGAAGCCTCCTTTCTTCTTCTCCTCTCTATTCTCTACAGGCTGTGTCGTTTCTTGCGATAATGTGGCTCGACCACTGTGCTGTTGTCATTGGGTGAGTATGTTAGTGAGTTTGGATGGCCTTGGGTGAGTTTAGCTTGCCCCTTCTCCTCTCTTTTACTATTTAAGCCCCATTTTGGGTAGTTCTTAGGGTTGGAAGCTCTTTGTGGTTGAGGGTCAGGTTTTGTGTGCTACTGCTCCTCTCCCTCTCGTTCCTTCTTCTCTGTTTTCTGCTTGATTCACTGTGTGTGTAAGTGAAGAGGTGGGAGGAGCTCTGTTTGCTCGCTTATCTTGGGCTTACTCGAGTCCTCATTGCTCTATTTGAGGCTCCTTCTTGCGGCCTCCCTGTTGGTTACTCGGTTTTGAGTGCTTCGTTATTTTTGGTACCACTGAGGTATAAACTTCTCCCTCCTCTTCGTTCTTGCAGTTTAGATCCCTTGATCGGTGATACTTCATGCATGGTTTGACTTACTTTAAGCTAAAGACCTATTAAGCCCTTTTCTCCTTTCTTCTTGAGGGAGTTTTATGTGAATGCTTATTAAGCTTTCTAGTTTTCTTTTGTTGCAACTTGAAAATAACATCACACGCATGATTTACTCTTGGATTGAATGTTGATCTATGGCTTGAGATGGCATGTTTATTTCCTTATAGGTTCAAACTTCATATTTAGGCCTTATGAATGTGAATGTGCTGCTCTTCTTTTTTGTTGGATACTTGAATGTTTGAAATATGGTAACCTCCATTATTGCAAAATCTGAGGTGTATGAGGTGTTTTGAGCTTTTGGTTTACAAAACGGGAAGTGTCTGGAGCCTTATTTTAAAATCATGAGGTGAAAAGAAGTATTTCTGGTCCTATTTTGAGCAGGTGATGGCTCAGCTTTAACCTTGCATAGAGCTCGGTTTTGTCTTGGCTGTGGCTTTGTTCTAGTTCGTGTTGTGCCTTGGTGTCACCTTATGAGCTAGCCCTGATTTGAGCTTGTTAATTACCTTATGGCTGCCCCTCTTGCATTCCTTATGTGGGGCTCAGTTTTGGTGTTGTGAGGCTCTATAGCTGCCCTTTGACACTCATACATGGAGCCTAGTGTTGGGTTTGATGAGGGTTTGGCTATGGTTTATATGGGTTAAATTGTAGTATTTATTTGAAATATTCTTGTTGATATACTTAGCCCAGGTTTTAATATTTGTTTGGGCCCGATTATGTGGCATTAAAGAGGTTACAATTCTATTATGTTGTGTCATGGATTTCCAAATTTACAAAAGAAGTTGGGTCCTGGACTTAAAGTGACAAAAATTTGAAGCTTAGTGTGATAATATTTTGGGCTCTGCAGGAATTTGAATTTAGCTTCATCATAGTGTTGGGTTTGAAATGCGGTTAAAGGCATATTAGTAGTCCGATCTTAGGTCTACTTGTCTTGATTTTAGAAATTTACGGTCAGTCTGAATGGTGGTATAGGTTTCTAAGATTCTCCCTTTTCTTTTTTTCTTTAGTTGCTCATTTTAAAGAGGGAGTAAGTTTCTTTTAATCCTAGAACTTGTGAGTGCCCTTGGTGCGACTATTTTAAATTGCAAAAATTTATGAACTTAGATATATATATATATATATATATATATATATATATATATATATTCACAAAGGGGAGAGTAAGAGAGTCCCCCAAAATTAAAAGCCTTAAAGGCTCGAAGGTGTAGCGTAAAACAAGTACAAGTACAATTTAAAGTAGCAGCTTTGACAACCAATTAGCAGGTTGGTTACCTTCTCGATGTATATATGTATATGTATATATATATATATATATATATATATATATATATATATATATATATATATATATATATATATATATATATTTGGCAAAATATATATATTTTTTTGGCAAAATATATATATATATACAATCGAAGCCAAACCGTACTCACTTTGTCAAGGGGAGATCTATTAGTGACAATGTCCTTTTGGCACAGGAACTTCTCCTTGATCTTGACAAGAGCCAAAGGGGGGGTAATCTCATCTGCAAACTAGACATCCAAAAGGCTTATGATACCATTAGTTGGGATTTTATCATGGATGTCCTTGCTGCAAGGGGATTCAATAACCATTTCTGCAATCTCATAAGGAGATGGTTGGAAACAAATGAGCACTCCATCCTAATTAATGGTCAAGCATGGGGGAGTTTCAAAGCTACTAGGGGCCTTCAGCAGGGAGACCCTCTATCCCCCACCATCTTCATCCTGTCTTTAGACTACTTTTCAAGACTGGTGGATAGTGAACTCCTTCCTCACAACTTTTCCAGGTACCTTCATAGATCTAACATTGCTGTCTCTCATTTAATGTATGCAGATGATATTATGCTGCTATCAACTGCCCATAAAAATGCTGTCAAAAGGATTAAGTGGTGCTTGGAGACTTTTCAACAGCAAGCTGGTATGGTCTTCAACAAGGAGAAATGTCAACTCGATATTCTCTAAACATACTCCCGCCCACATCGTACACTCGGATCACCGAGCTCACCGGATTCTCTAGCTTAACTCCCCCAATTAAATATCCGGGTGCTTATCTTACCGTGGGTAGGACAAAACAAATTCAATTTGATGAATGTCTCGGGTAAGATAAAAACCCAACTCGAATTGCTCGGTCTAATTCCTTCCCGTCTAATGGTGGCAGAATCACCCTACTGAAAAGCATTCTAACCTCTTTCCCTTCTTACCTACTTCAAATGACTCCTTTGAAGAAGAGTACTCAATTACTTCTGGAAAGAACATTCAATAGATTTCTTTGGTCTGGACAAAGACACTAGCTTCATTGGACTTCCTGGATTAAAACTGCTAAACCCCCTTCTGCTGGGGGGCTTGGCTTTAGGGGTCTTCTCCACCTGCAGCATGTCAACTTCCTCAAGCTTTGGATCCATTTTAGAGTCCAGACCTCCTTGTGGGCTAAATTTCTGAAAGGCAAGTATTGCAAGCATATCCACCCTTCCCTTGCTGTTAGGAGATTGGGGGATTCCAAGATCTGGGTCAAAATGCTGAAAGCTAGACAGGAAGCTGAAACCAAATTCTTATGGGATCTGGGGAAGGGGGAGATCATGTTCTGGCTGGACAACTGGTGTCCAAAAGAATGGTTAATCCCTAGAAATGGTAACACTGACCCCTCCCTAACTGTTGCTGATTGTTGGGATGGAGCTACCTGGTCCATCCCACACCTCAGAGCTATCTTGCAAGATCATTCAACACAAGCAAGTTGCAACTATTCCTATACATCCTGGGAAACCCGACAAGATCTCTCCGGGGGTCTCCAAATATCAAAGCTTGACTAAATACCTCTACAGCCTCCTCTTATCGCTGGCCTATCTGTCAAATGGGGGAAGGCAAGTATGGAGTAAACACCTCTCCCCTTCCATGTCTTTCCTTTCGTCGGCGTGCTCTTCACAAAGCATTATTCCCACCGATGATATCCTTAAGTTAAAAGGCTTCGAGAGGTCCTTCTATCCGTGTTCTTTGTCATCAGCATGAAGAATCTATTCCCCACTTGTTCTTCCAGTGTAATTTCTCCCAAGCAGTCTGGCAAGAATTAAAATCCCAGATATCTCTTAATAGCAGTCACCTTCATTGGGAGGTTTTCCATCATCATTGGTGTGAGGGGGAAATCCCAAAGGCTAATACCATTCATTTCATTGCCATCTGGTTCATTTGGATGGCCAGGAACCAGGCCAAATTTGAAGATCTTACTGCTGCTGCCCCCACTGTTGCCAGGAATTGCAAGTCCTACATTAGCAAACTCATTATTCATAAGGGGTTCCCACAAATTCTTCAGCAGCCACCCCACTTATTCCCTCCTGCCCCTGCTCTCTCCTTTCAGGTAAAAGCTGTCAGCTGGAAGGCTCCCCCTTCCAATTACATCAAGATTAACACTGATGGAAGTTTCTCCATTGATGGAGCTGGGGTGGGGGCATCTTCGAGAACCATCCGGGTAATTGTCCGCTTTATTTCCTTGCCCCGCGTCTCGCCAAAGATGCATTTGAGTCCGAACCGATTGCGGTGCTTTGGGCTCTTCAGCTCGCTCGCATTGCCGGTCGGGAAAATACCTGGATTGAGGTGGACTCTCAAGACCTGATTAAGAACATTGAATGTTCCCATCAGCTTCAGTGGCACCACAAATACTGGATGGAACTCATTCTTGCTTTCAGGACCCCTCACACCCAGTTTTCTTCCAATTTCAGAGAGGGTAACAAACCTGCCCATTGGCTTGCCCGGGCAGGTGCTATTTCCCCCAAAGCTGAGGTTTCCAACCTTCCATCCAGTGAGCTAAAGTTCTTAATTGCTGGAGATAAGTTGAGTTCCCCCCATTTCAGAATTGATCATTGTTCTCCCATCTGACTTTGGATGTCCCCTGGCATTTTGTTCTTGGTTCCATCTTGCTGTCTACCTGGCTTTGTGGTGGCCTTTTTCTGCAACCTTAGTTTATAGTCTTTGCTTGTTTTGGTGAGTGGGAGGGAATTTACATGTACTGTTTTTACTTTACCTTGGTAGGGGCTGCCACTAGGATTTTATTAGTTTGGGGGCCTTTCTACCACCTTTTGTAAATTTTTATTTCTCAACATGTAGGGGCTTATTCTGCCCTTTCCTTTAAAAAAAAAATATACATACATATATATATATATATATATATTGATTTAGTTTTCTATTAAGTCACACAATTAAACACAAGTATACATATCACTTGAGTAATATAGGGCTCTAGTGGAGTCATGGTTATCAATCCCACAAGGAGGTAGTAAATTCTATAATGTAGCACAGAAAACACTTCACGAATCACAGCATGATTGCAAGTATTTACTAATATTAAAAAGAGAAACAATCAGTTGCAGTTACTAATTGTACTAAAGTACATTCTAACTTTCTAGAAAGTTTAACTAACACAAGACTAAATTTATAACAAAGTTCAGTTGTAACAATCTTCCTCTCTCTAATTATAATGTGATGATTTAGTGACATAGATCAGTAATGAAAATGTATTGTGCCAAATATAAGCATGCTTATTCCTTACCCTTTTCTAAGCGCATAAAGAACATTGGCTAATCCTAAGTTTAGTCCCCAAATCCATGGTTAGGCTGGAAGGATACTGGCTGTCACTCCAGAGCTCCCACTTCCCTTCCCCTCAAGGCTAACTCTCGCTTTGGTTTCCAAAACCTAGAACCAAATTGGGGATTTCAGCCTGTCACTCTAAAATCTCCAATTCTACGCCCATCAAAATATATTTCCCTATTTATTTGCACTAAATTCCCATGAACTACGTCACTCATTCATGGACATTGAATGTGACCTTCACTTTTGTTATGGAATTCATAATCCTTTCGGAACATATGTTTCCTAACAAGTTTTAACAATTTAATTGGCTAGATCAAAAAGTAAATGAAGTACAAAGTGAAAAGGTCATCACAAATTCTCCATAATAAATCGGCACATCATTTCCATAACAACATCAACACATCACATGAAAAGGAGGAAGACAAAGAAATCTACTCAAGACTCTTGAGGAAAGGACGACATAACATGGATTTTATATATAAAAGCAACGTCATACAAATAGAGTAAAGAAAAGACAACTTATCTTAAACTCTTCCCCAAGTGAATCTCAAGGAATTCCTTTGACTCTTCTTTCTTCACAATAACACACAATTCTCTTTTTAGATAAGTAAGGAAGAAGAAATATCTCACTTTTTCTCTCCTCCTACACTCCTTAGAAGAGAATACACAAACCCTAGTTTCCTAAACAAAAGAAAAGCCACACTCACTCTTCACTCCCTCACACTCTAGACTCTCTCCCCATCACTAAACTTGGCTCTAAAACAGTTTAAATTCGACCATAACTAATTTCCCAAGAGTTTTTTCAAGCATCCCTCCAAAATCCGGCCAAATACATTGAATCTAAGTTGAAATTGGGATAAGGTGCGATCTGACGCAGGATAGAGTTTTTTCAAGCATCCCTCTATAATCTAGTTTTCTGCATTCTGGTCCAAAAGTCACTGTAAATTGGTGCAGTCTGACACTAGTGATAGTGCCGTTCAGTGCTAATTCAATAAAATGCATTTTGCTCCATTTTGCTCCAAAATTGCTTCGTTTTGCTTCCTTTTGCTCCAAAGGCCTAAAATCATTATACATGCATGAAATCATGAAAAATACCTTTCTTTAAAGTGCAATATCATTAAAACAGGTATGAAATGGACATTAAAAAGCTATCAAATTTTCTGTGGATCAAGATCCCCCAAACTTAACTATTATTTGTCTTCAAGTAATTTAGATAATACATAAAATAATGATCCAGTGCAATGAACTTTCTTTATAGAATACCATAATTTTGACTTAGATAAGTTCAATAGTAAAATTTTCAGAAAGATCTTTGAATAATTCAAGTACATTTGTAGGTGTAAGGCTATTTAGTAATCATGTCTAAGAGTTCTAGCCTTCTATTCATTTCAAAAATGACTATAAATTGTCCTATTAAGACACTTAAAAGGATTACATGAAAAAAAGTTTATGAGAATAGTACTACTAAAGATGCTAATCCATACATATAAGTTCAGGAAAGTAATTAAGTTTTTTCCTTTAGGTAGGTCCAAGTGAAGCCAATTTTTGATTAGGTATCTCCTCAACCTTCTCCTCACCTTTTTTTCTTTTCTTTTTCTTCTTTTTCTCTTATTCATCTTTTCTTTTTTCTTCTTTTGCTTTTTACTTTTTTCAAGTGAGGATTACTATATTTGGATAGCCTTTAATAATTTCGAACTTCACCTTTGCACCCTAAATTTGAAACTTACCACAATCCTTTACCTTACAGACATTTCTTTAGCATATATTGATTCATCATAGAGTCTCAATCCTTTCCTTTCACATAAAATTTTAGGATTCTTAATACTTCAAACTTACAGTTTTTCTCACTTTGAATAGTTTACTATAGTCCTATTCTCTTATACCAAATATCTTAGCCTACAAAATTACTTTTCATTACCAAATATTTTCATTCAAGTCCACTAAAGTACTTAAATAAAATCAAAATACAGTTATCTAAAATTGAGCTCTATCACAGGAAATCAAGTTAATAATTTTGAAAATACTTTAAAATGAGAACAATCAACAGTTAATTCTTTCCCTCTCCCAAACTTGAATTTTTGAATATCAATACAATTAATTTGGGAAGAAAGAAAATATATAAACATATATAAGTCATACCTCAATATGTTGGGCTTTTCATACCTTTTAGTTTAGGCAGGTCTTCTTCATAAATTAGAACAGTAGGCCTAAAATAATTAAGATCATTTCTACACACAAATATAGGTTATAAATTTGTAAGGGAAGAAGTTTAAAATCTTAAAAAATAAAACATCAACTAAACACACAACATTAACATCCAACCGTTACAATTACATATTAAACTAACTGACTAAGTACAATCACATCACATCCATCACAATTCAACATAAAGTTTGCTACAAATACATCCAAATACAAATTACATCACAAATATAGACCATAGAGTCTCAGGTACATCACAAATACATGAACAAATACAAAATGCAATGAAAATAAAAATACGTAAACTACCAATCATCATCTGTAGGAGCTCCACCATCATCAGGTTCATCAGGCTGGTATGGAGTGTAGTCAGGGTATGTAGGGAATACATCACTAGTCTGTCCCCTAAAGAATCTCATCTGTGCATCTTGATAAGCTATATCATATTCTCGCCACCGCACTTGATAATCATCATTTATTTTATTCCTTTCTTCTAGTCCTTCTACTATGGTATTCAACTTCTCTAACTAATTCATAACATCATGCAGAGTAGGTTCCTTAGATGTAAATGGTCGCTCCTGACTAGAAGAAGATACATCAGCTTTCTTACTCCATTTCCATCCTACTTGGGCTTCATAGGTTTTCAGATTTAATTTACTTATTGGCTTCATGAAATGGACTACCTCATCGTTATCTTCAGTTGCTACACCTGACTGAATACACAAGGCATGAATCAGGCTGGGGTGTCCTAGTCCACATGTAGTCTCTCCTTTTGAAATTTTCAAAACACTCTTATGATTGATAGCCCCAATATTGATATTCTTCATGTTCTGAATACATTAATTCAAAACAGCTCTATCTATAGTAACCTTGCTGTGATGGTTGGTAGGCAAAAGTCTTGCAGAAATGAAATAATGCCAGGCTTTCAATAAAGGATTCAATGTAGAAAGGGGGAAGTTAACTTTTTTGTTTCTATTTAATCTTCCATTCCCCTTTTCTGTCAGTCAAATAGTTCATAACCATATCCAATGCTTCATAAGTAACAGGAAAATTTTCGTATTCACATAAGAAAGGTTCTCTCAATTGATAAAATGCATTGATGCGGGCGAGGGTAAACTCAACCATTTGTCCTCTAAAAAGGATATATTTGCTCTCAGAATAGTAAAAATTTGCAAAAAATTCTCTTACAATCCCCAACATCGCTAATGTAGTAAAATAGCAGAAAATTTCCCATTGATGATTTTCAATTAATTCTTCAATCACACCTCCAGGAGTTTCAAAGGCTTTTTCTTGAATACACTTCTTATTGTTAAGAAATGTACTGAAACGGGAATAAGTTTTGAAATTCATAAATTTACTTTCATCATAATCAAATTTTATCTTCCCCTTAGCCATTCTTGGAGCCATTTTTCTAAAAATATCAAATATATCCAAATCAATTTTAAAATTGCAATGTAATTGACTCCAAAGTAAATTTAAATAGATAAGAGCTCCAACACCATAGAAAATCTCCAAATTTTCTCTAAAAACTTCAAAATTCAAATCTTCCTAATGTGGGAGATTTCCACGGTTAAAATAAAAAAAATTAGTTTAAAGTGAAGCTCTTACCAAGGGAAGATGAAATCCAAACTTTTTCAGCCACAAAATCACTTCAAATCTAAATGCAAGTGAGCCTTAGGTGCGAAAATCAGCTTTAGCTAGAGGTAGAAGACGATGGTTTGGGCAAAAAAGGTGGTTCCCAGAGTTAAATCGTGAAATTTGAGGGTTTAAGGCTTTTTTCTGGTCGGGCGCGGTCCAGCTCTACTAACAGCGCCGTTCAGCGCAATTTTTGTTTCAATAGGCCAAACTCTTTGTCTATTGGCGCGGTCCGGTGCTGGTGACAATGCCAGTTCAAAAACTAGGCTTCCAACTTTCTTTTGCAATTTCAATCTTTTCAAGCCCACTCTGACATCTAATTAGTCCATTGAAGCATTGAATAACATACTAAAGCCATGACAAATAATATTTTTTAACATAAACAAAACAAAACAACACTTTGATATATAAAATCCAAATTACAAACACATATAAATAACACTAAACTCTACACATCGTCAAGCCATAAAATGCTAAAATTCAGTGTCGCTCACAACCAAAACACCATAACGCTAAAAACTGAACAAGAAAACAAGTCCAAATATAGCATCCAAGCAAAGCAAAGCAAAGCAAAGCAAGTAATCAATTCAAATACACAAACATAGAAACATAATAATTAAGTCTTCATTCTTCCTCATAACTATTATCAACTCTTAAATCTCCAACTGATTGAACGTGAATGAAAAAATTGTAGAATGGACGAAACTGGAATTCTTCAGTAGAATCCTCCTCAATCCAACCTTTTCTCTTCATCAAACGTATCAAACTTCCTTTAAGGTACCCAGAATGATCAAATTGTTCCTTCATTCTCTAATCCAGGTCATCAAAGAAGTAAGATAGGTTGTTGATTACATTCATCAGGTGTTGCATTTCCTTCTCCAATTTCTTAATTTTATTTAAAATGATTTATGAACTTTCAGAGAAGTAAGGAGGAATAGGTGTCGAACTCTGAGATGGTTGATCATGAATGGTAATCATGTTATTCATATCACCAATTTCCTGGTTACTATGTTCATTCATTGGGTCTATAAGCTTCTAAGGTAGAAGTACTCTTTCCCAATTCTCATATGGCACTTGTGATTGACTGCAGAGGAGAAATATGGTGGAAGGATGTCCAATCCCATACTTTGATCCGTGAACTATCAATCCCAAAATAGATTTAACAATTATAGAACCAACATCAATAGGCATCCCCATTTGAACACAATAGTTCAAAATAACACATTCCCTGGTTACTTTACTGATTTTTATAGTTGGGAGCAATTTTGCACATATAAAATAATGTAAGTGCTTCGACGTAGGATTTAGCAGTATGGTAAAAAAACTCACATATCTGTTATCTTTTATCTCCTAATCATCACTTTCATCCGTTAAATATCTGAATATATCATTCATGTTGTCTTTCGTCGGGGCAAAGTTTGAATAGTGGCATATCGACACATTCTCAATCATATATAAATCATTAATCTTTGCAAGAGTAAATGTGACATACCAACCTCACACATAGACTAATCCTTGGTTGATTTCATGAAGAGTTGCATAAAACTCTTTCACAACAGGGACAACTACGGTGGTAGTAGTATAACATAACACTTCCCATCGTCTCTGAAAAATAATTTCTTCAATTTGAGTAGTAGGAAATTCATACCTTGTTTCACGAAGCCTCGCTCCTTAATTAGCCTCTTCTTTGAGATATTCTTGTTGAATAGATGTTGCGCTTCGAAACTGATGAACTTTCTATGGTTGAAAACTTGAAATCTTGATGTTTTCATCGAGTCAGAATCCATTTGGATGAGATTTGGGATCTTCCTTTCGTTCCTCTGGTAGTTTTTGCGTCTAGGGGTGGTTTTTGGGAGTTCAAGTGGAAGAAATGCCACCTAGAACCGCTAAAACACATTTTTAAAGATGAAAAACTGTTTTCTGAACAGCAGCACAGTCCGGCGCTGACGACAGCACTGTCCGGTGCTTGTTTAATTTTTGCCAATCTTCATTTTGTCCAAATTATTTCCAAACTTTAATTTGATTCATTTATTTAATGTTGTTAATGATAATTAAGGAAGGGTAGGACTTCATTAAGTATCAAATAAAAACAAATAACACATCAAACAAGCAAACACTCAATATCTATGGGTTGCCTCCCATAAAGTGCTTGGTTTAACGTCGTCATCGTAACATAACCTCAAGTTATTCAGGTTGATCCAAAATTAAAACCTCTTTAAAATTAGGTCTATTACTTTCAAAATAAGGTTTTAATCTTTGTCCAATAACTTTGAATATTCTTCCAAATTTAGGGTCTTCGATAATCACAGCTCCAAATTGATAGATTTTTATGACAGTGAAAGGTCCTGTCCATCTAGATTTCAGTTTCCCAGGAAATAATTTCAATCTTGTATTGTATAGTAAAACTTTTTGTCCTGGTTTAAATTCCTTTAATAATCTTTCGATCATGCCATATTTTCCTTCTCTCCTTATATATTCTGTCATTATCATATGATTCATTTCTGATTTCTTATAAATAATTTAATTGCAACAGTCTTTTCTCACCAGCATCATTCAAATTAAAGTTCAATTTCTTTATCACCCAATATGCTTTATATTCTAATTCAATTGGCAAGTGATAAGTCTTTCCAAAGATTAATCTGTAAGGGGACATTTCTATTGGAGTTTTATAAGCAGTTTTGTATGCTCATAAAGTGGTGTCTAGTCTAGCAGACCAATCTAATTTCTCAGGATTTATGACTTTTTCCAAAATTTATTTAATTTCCTAATTAGATAGCTCAGCTAAGCCATTAGTTTGGGGATAAAAAGCTGTAGAGATTCTATACATAATATTATATTTTTATACCAATCTTTGAATCATATATTCTTAAAACGGGATCCTCCATCAGTGATGATTACTCTAGGCATTCCATATCTTTTGAAAATTTTTTCATTAAAAATCTCGAAACACTTCTAGTGTCACACTTACGTAAAGCTATTGCCTCAATCCATTTGGATACATAATCAACATCAATTAATATATATAAATTTCCAAATGAAGGAATAAATGGTCCCATAAAATCTAATCCTTAGGCAAAAAAAATTTTAACTTCCAAAGTAAAATTTAGAGGCATTTCATTTCTTCTAGATATATTATCTAATATCTGACATCGATCACAGGTTTTAATAAATCTATAAACATCTCTGAAAATAGTAGGCCAATAAAATACAGATTGTAAAATCTTATGTGTTGTTCTATCAATTCTGAAATGTCTTCAAAATTCAGAATCATGACATTTTTGAATAATTCTTTTAGTTTCTTCATAAGGCACACATCTCCTAATAATAAGATCTTTACATTCCTTATACAGATACGGATCATCCCAAAAATAAAATAAGATCATGTTTAAATTTCTTCCGCTGTTGCATTGTTAATTCAGGTGGTAAAATATTACTAACGATGTAGTTTACGATATCAACATACCATGGTATATTTCCTTCTGAAATATTATATAGCTGCTCATCAGGGAAAGTTTCTATTATTTCATTTTCAAATTCAGCCAAATTAGGTTTTTCAATTCTAGATAAATGATCAGGTATTTGATTATCAACTCCTTTTTTATTAACGATCTCAAAATTGAATTCTTGAGTTAAAAGTATCCATCGAATCAATCTTAGTTTAGCATCCTTATTTTGCATTAAATATTTAATAGTAGAATGATCAGTATGCACTATACATTTGGCTCTAATTAAGTAAGATCTAAATTTTTCAAAGGCATAAACGATAGCTAATAACTCTTTTTCTGTATTATTGTAATTAATTTGAGCATCAATAAGAATCTAACTAGCGTAGTATATAACTTTAAACATTTTCTCGTGCCTTTGCCCTAAAACTACTCTAATAACATAATCGCTAGCATCGCACATTAATTCAAATGATTTTTCCCAATCAGGTGAAACTATTATAGAGGCAGTGCTTAACTTTTCCTTTAATAAATCGAAAGATTTTAAGCATTCATCATTAAAATCAAACTTCTTATCTCTTTCCAGAAGTTGGCATAGAGGCTTACTAATTTTTGAAAAATCTTTAATATATTGCCTATAGAATCCTACATATCCCAAAAAGCTTCTTACCTCTCTCACAGTTGTTGGAGGTGGTAATTGTTCTATAATTTAAATTTTCGCAGGATCTACATCCATGACATTTTTAGATATTTTATGCCCAAGCACAATTTCTCCTGCAACCATAAATTGTCACTTTTCCCAGTTTAGGACTAAATTTATTCTTTTGCATACCTCTAAAACTTTTTCTAAGTTGCGTAGGCATGCATCAAATGAATCTCCAAATACTGAGAAATCATCCATAAACACTTCTATTCCATTATCTATTAAATTGCTAAATATGAACATCATACATCTTTGAAATGTTGCAGGCAAATTACATAATCCAAAGGGCATTCTTCTAAAAGTAAATGTTCCATAAGGGTTAGTAAATGTAGTCTTCTCTTGATCCTCAGGAGCACTAGGTATTTGGCGATAACTGGTATATCCATCCAAAAAGCAATAATACTTGTGTCCAGCAAGTCAATCTAGCATTTGGTCTAAAAAAGGTAAAGAGAAGTGATGTTTTCTGATGACGGCGTTTAATTTTCTATAATCAATACATATTCACCAATCAGTGACTTGTCCTTTCGGTATGATTTCATTTCGTTCATTTACGTCAACATTCACTCCTCCTTTCTTAGGAACACAATGAATTGGGCTTACCCAAACACTATCAGAAATAAGATATATAATTTCAACATCTAACCACTTTAAATTCTCTTTTTTAACCACTTTTTTCATTATTGGGTTCAGTCTCCTTTGTGGATGAACTCTAGGTTTATGTTGATCATTCAACAAATTTTTTTGCATACAGATCAAAGGACTAATTCCTTTAATATCTGATAAGGACCAACCAAAAGCCTTTTCGTATCTTTTTAAGGTGTCCAGTAATTTTTGTTCTTGATATTCATTTAAATCTAAAGATACAATGCTGGTAGGTGACCAACTAAAAATATGTTGAGATTTCCATGCCTATTTTATATTGATTTTGATGATATTGCACTTTAAAGAAAGGTATTTTTGATGTTTTGTAGCAGGTATGTTTATTTAGAGATATTGGAGTGAAAAGATGCCAAAAAAAGCAAATTTAGAGAAAAAGGACCAAAATATGAAGATTTAACTTTGGGAGCTGACGGCGAGATTGACGGTGCCGACGACGGATTTTTCCCGAGAGTTCATAAAATATATTGCAAAGAAGGTCACCGACAGCGAGCTTGACCCCGCTGACAGTGAGCCTTAACAAATATGGTCCAAAACTTAGTATTTTAGAAGCCCGCCAACGGTGAGATCGAGGCCACTGACGGCGATCTCACCGTCGGCGAGTCTGTCAGTTTTTTCACGAGGTTCATCTAATGTGGACGATTTTTGAAGTGATGCTTGAGAAAATATTGGAAACTCTTCTACAACCTTAAAAGAAACATTTAGAGGCCAAAAAAAGTGTGTCCACTGTGTCTATTAGTGTTGGTGGTGCTATTAGAGTATTAGAGAGTTAGTTTAATTAGTGTTAATTGTGAGGGATTCTTCGAGAGATTATAAGAGTGGAAGGAAAGTGAGAGATTTCTTCCTCCTTACCGATTCGAAGGAGAATTCTGTGTGTTGTAAAGAAAGGAAGAGATTCAGAGGAACTTTAAAGAGTTTCTTGGAGAGGAATTAGAGATAAGTTGTATTTACTTATTATAGTTTGTATAACTTTGCTTTTATATATGAAATCCAAGTTTTGTCATATCTTCTCCATGAGATTTGAGTAGTTTCTCTGTCTTTCTCCTTGTTTTGAGATTATGTGAAATGGTGATTTAAATTAGTTGTGCCAAGAGAATGTTAAAGAAGTTGTGATAATCTTTTCATTTCAATCTTAATTTACTCTCAATCTCAACCCAAACATCCCTTACCACTCAAATTGACCATCCATATCCAAATTTATCAAAATTTCCAAAAATAGCCCCCAATACCCTTAATGTACCCTCCATGTACCCTGAGTAGCCAAATATTCAGAAAATTCCAAAAAATTCCCAAAAATCTAAAAAATCCAAATATTCCCCATAACATTTTTCTCAACTACCACCTGCCTCAATTTTGTCAATTTAACAGAATTTGACCAAAAATTCCAAGTTTACCCATTAGGCCCAAAATTGGCCTAGTTGACTCAATCCACCCAAACTAAGCCCAATGTCACTCAATTTTCCCCAAATAAATTTAAAATCCTTCATAACACCCCCATGAACAAAATTCAACATTCAATTTCCCCCAATTTGATACCAAAGTCTTCTTAAGTCCAAATCAAGTCAAAAATCCCATTTTTGACCCAAATACCACATGACCAAAACCTAACAAATTGACTCACCCAAAGCTAAAATTTCCACCCAAATTATGTTGAAAACTCTTCATCACATCCTTTTTTACCTTTCTTGACATTCCATTAACTTTCAAACTAACATTAACTCAACATTGGCCCAAGTTAACCCAATTTTCCCAAAATTAACCTTATGCTCCGAATACCCAAATTGAACCCAAATTAATTAAAAATCACCCCAAACTTATTCTAAATTCTTCATAACACATTCCTACACCAAAAAAAACATTTATTTGACCAATATTTTGACCAAAATCTCACCAAAAATCTCTTTGAGCCAAAAGCCCAAGTTTGGCCTAAAAGCCCAAATTCCCTTCAAATTAAACTTCATGATTGCTTTAAATATCCCAAAATAATTCCTAATAAAATTTCAACTTGTCTAAGTTCAATTTCTACTAATTTCCATCCAATTTAAGCATGGCATAATTAATTTCAAAAAGTCAAAATCATCATGTGCAAGTTAAATGGCCCATACCCATGTGCATTTTAAAAGCCCATTTCTTTAATTTCAAAGGCCCAAAGTTGAGCCCAAATGTCATAATTCCCTTCTATTAGCATTGCATGGCATTTTATTTATCATTTCATGGCATTTAAACCAACTCCTCATGGCATCATACCAACCTTCCATGCATGTACATGGCTCTTTATCCAAATATGGTATGTTGGCATTATTTTTTGAAATCATGAAAATTTAAAATGCCATTTGCATGAAAATTTACCATGACCCCATACATACCATGCCATGACATATGGAACCATCTCATGGGCATACAAAGTCAAATTTGCCAAAATGGGCAAGGGGTGGTGACCTCTCCTTCTCCCCTCATATCAATTTTCCTTCACTCCTAAGCACTCAAATCCAATCCCAAACTTCCATGGCAGCCTCCCAAACCCACCTAAGCTCTTCCTTGGACTTTAAACCTTGTTCCAAACACTTTGGGCAATGGTTTAGCCAAGTGACCAAGGGTTTAACCCAAGTCTAGCCAACTTACCCAAACCTCCAATTCACATTGAATTTTTACCTCCCTCTCCCCACTCACCAACTCCACTATATATATCTAAAAAAAAAGAAAAGCTTGCTGCCTCACCCCTTCACAAGCCACACATACCCCCACCAACAAAAGCTCTTCTTCCTTCTTCGTCTCCCTAGGCCGAGGTCCTATCCCATTCTAGCAAGCTTCTCTCCGGCGAGCCTCTCCCTCTCCAACGAAGGTAAACCTTTTCTCTTCTTGACTTCATTATTATTATTACACGCACACTACCTAATTCTTAAGTATTTACATACCAATTTCAAAAAAAAAAAAGAATATTTACCTGCATACCATTCAATTTGCATATCTACAAGATATATATATATATATATATATATATATATATATATATATATATATATATATATATATATATATATATATATATATATATATATATATATGGAAGATTTACATGCATACCACTCTTTTATTCTCATGCAAACAAAAAAACAATAGTTGGGAGATTTACATGAATACCACTCAATTCTTTTGTGTTTACATAACCAATTTCAAAAAAAAAAGAAGAGAAGAATATTTACATACATGCCACATTTTATTTGATTTAAGTACATCATCATCGTATGGATATGTTCCACTACGTTAGATGAGCATTTAAAAAAAAAACTGCACTCAATTTCGTTAAGTATCGAGAGAAATTTTAAGCATTGAAGATGGACGGTCCAGAAAGAGTCAGACAGAAATTGGTCCGTGAATGCGCCGCCACAGGAACCACGCAGGCCAATAGAAGATCTACACGTGGATTGAGCGGGAAATTGTTTTTTTTTTACACCAAACTTTGAAAATTCATAACTTTGTCTAGAAACATCATAAAAATAAAATAAAAATACCCTCTCGCTCAGTGAACATAGGAGAATAATGTGGAATCATATTTATTTGAGGCATGTGTTATTTTTAATTAATTAAATGGTGCTTTCAATCTTTTAATTCTCTATGCATTTATACATTTCACTATGAGTTTAATTTTTGACATTTTGTTCTCTTTGTCATTAGGGATATTCCCTGATTTTTCCAAAGTCAGGAGAGATCTCTATGAAGAGATCTCTATTTTTCAAATTTATGCCTATTATTTAATGATTTAAAACTAGTAATTAGGGTAGGTTCCCTATGGTTGGAGGGGCTTAGGAAAATTATTTCATGAGTTGCTAATCAACTTTGAATTAATTAGGGAAAACTAAAAATGAAAATAACTTAAAATTAATTAGGGATCAGAGGAACTCCCATAAAAATTTTGAAGTCAATTGGAATTAATTTGATAACTTAAATGATTTTTATATGTTCAATGTCATTTTAACCATTTAAATGATTTTTAATAATTAAAATATAACTAAAAAAATTATGAAAATAGTTTTGGGAGTTCTATGTGATAAGAGGAATTTTCTAAAAATAAAATCACACTTAAACTAAATTTTTCATTTTTAACCTATTTTTAAAATATTTAAATAATAAAAAAATCATAAAAATCACAAAATATTAAAATTCACCAAAATGTCATATTTAGCCTCATAACCACTTAGAAACCATCCAAATATTGTTATTAAGTCTATAAGTAAAGATATCAAATTTTAAAGGCTTAAAGTAATTTTTGGAATTTAAAAATGAGTTTTCTTAATTTCTCACGAAAATAATTCTAATAAATCAAAGAAAAATCATAAAAATATGAAATTTGTTTCTCTGGATTCCTTGAACTTAGAGGAATTTAAGAAAAATAATTTTTTTTTAACTTAAATAGCATTTTATATTTAATTAGTACTCTAAAATGTTAAAATATTTATAATAATCAAATTTAATTCGAGAAACTCATGAAATTTGGCCCACGTGATCCTTTGACATAGGTGAATCTCCCATAATTTTCCTAAGGATAGATAGTTAGTATTTATTAAGTTATTGAATTTCCTTTGAAAACCCTAATTTTCCATTAAAAATAATTCTAAAATTAAAATAAAAACCAGAAAATTACATTTTCTCCTCTAATGTCTTAATTGACATATGAGAGAGGTGACATAAAAATTTCAAAGTCATTGGGACTTAATTTAGGTTTAATAGGGCATAAGGGTAATTAAGGAACCTTAACCCTAATTAAAATTTAGGCTTACCAAGGGTAAAGAGGAAACATTTAATCTTAATTGTTTACTTGGATGATTGAAACTTAGGGAATGATGTGGTAGGAACTTACTAATCACCATCATTATTAAAAGGAAATCCTAATTACTTAAAATCCTTTAGATTTGGAGGTTAATTAAGTATTAATGGTAGGGTTAGGGGTATGATATAGGAGGATGTTCATTCCTTAATCTAAACCTCTAACCAATGATTTAATTAAATCAATTTAACTCTTAACAAGGCCTAAAATGAAATAACCTAATTAATCCAAAGTGATTAAAGAGAAATAATGATAAAGTAATAATAAGTAATAATCTTAAACATAAAGATTTAACTTAAAATTAATTGAAATAGTTTTAAAATAATTAAATTAAAAATAATTTGAAATATTAAAATTAGTATAAGAATAATTTCTTTAATCAATTAATTTTTTTTAAAAAAAAATTAATTTAAAAATAATTTCTTTAATCAATTAAAAATAATTTAAGATATTTAAATAATTTTTTTAATAAAAAAATAATAATTTAAAACATTAAAATAATTTATTTAATTAAATAAAAAAATAATTTAAAACATTTAAATAACCTTTTCAATTAAACAAAAATGAATTAAAATATCTTAAGTTAAATAATCAATTAATTAGATAATCAATTAAATTAAATAATCAATCAATTAAATAATCAATTAAGTTAAATAATCAATTAATTAAAACATTGAAACATCTTAAAATGCAAAAATCAATTTAAAACCCTTTAAGAACATTACTGTAATTGATTCAAATACTTTAAGAATTAAATTAAATCACCTTAAAGAAACTATTAATCCAATTTTATTTAAATTGGTTAGGTTCTTTATGAACCAACTTAATCCTAAAGACTTTCATTTCATAACTTCTAAATGAAATTCCTAATGACATGTCACCTCTCTTATAAGACAACTAAAGCATCTAAGTTCACTGAGCAAGAACCAAAAAAATAGGATGTTTAATTGAGCTAAAACAATGAAACTAAATGAGCTTCAAATAATCCCATAAGTGTTAAGAAAGATGTTTAGGGTCACAACCCAAGCACTTCCTTAATCTAATGAGGATTTTATAAGAACAATTGGACTTCATTGTTCTTTGCTCAAGAAAATCACCCTCGACACAACCCTAGAATCCACTAGAATAGGATTAGGACTTGGCAGGCAATCAGGATCTTAATCTAGACATCATAAGGTTTGATAGACAACCAGGATCTTAACCTTGACGTCATAGGATTTGGTAAGACAACTAGTACTTTTCCCCAGCTTTCCCTAGGTGTTCTTTTAAACATTTAAATGTCTTAACATGAATTTTAAGTGTAGCAGGGGAATGACGGGAAGGCCCTCAAGGTACGCATTTAAGTTATTGCAATTTACATTCTGTAACTTATTTAATGTTTTACTTTCCCGCATTTATAATTCATGAATATGATCAAACCCAACATGCTTAAAAAACTCAAAATTTAATCACCAACAAAACAAAAATGCAATTATAACTAAATTAAAAAAAACATCTCTTGGATGAATGGGAGTACTTTGGACGACGCCACCTACGTGTTGCTGATAAGGTCTCCCACGGTTTGAATGAAAATATGAAATCCATTCAGTTGGATTTAGTAAATTCTTCCGGACTAAGGGAATCCGATGAAAATGGTAGTGCCGGAACGAGGGAACCGTGGAATCCTAATCGGTGTTGCCATAATCAACTTAAACATTTGTTTCAATCAAAACATTAAGCCACCTCAATTTTCAAATTTTTAGAATAAAACATTTCTCTCATCCCCTGATTGTCACTTCTTTAAACTAAACCCTCTGCAATAACAAGGAGGTCAGAGCAAGCATGGTGGGCAGCACCACCATCTTCAACAGCAAAGCAAGTCTTTATCAACTTAACCATTCCTTAGAAATTAAACAACTAGCCATAGGACTTCGAGGTAGTTTTCCTAGCGCAACATAAACCCTCACTTTTTCTTTAGGCATTTGCATGTTATGCAAATAAAGCCCTAACTCGCCTTAGGACTCTGATGTTGTCATCCAATATAACATACCCTCCTAACTTCCATGCTATTTTGTGTGATTATATCATACAAATGAAAGTCCTAATTAATTAAAATTGGTAAGATTGTAACATTAAATAATCATCCTAAATGGAAACCCAACAATAGGATTGTTTGGGAAGTTGCCAAGATTCTTCTTGAATTCACAGCTCCCCCTACTTCTCTTCCTTTGCTAAAATAAACTGTTCCTAATTTGATCCATTCCCTTTTAAAATTTCAAACATCAATCCTTTGAAACCTACATGTTGAGATTTTTGAAAGCATAAACCACTGATCTTTGTCGAGAGTTTTCTTAAGTGAATTCGGTCATTTAGGATGTAATTAACTATAGGGGCTTGCCTTTATAAGGAACTTTAAGAACCCAGGTAATATGAAACCTATCTAATCTTTTCATATTAGATAGGGGAACTTGTTGATCAACAGAAAATTGGTTTGCAGACCAAACGGATGTCATAAATCTATTAGTTTGTGTAATCGAGCTTCACTATCGAGTAACATGTCTATTCCTTGGGATAGATGTATACCTCGTTGTGATACATTTGATTATTTAAACTATTAAGAATATGTGATCGGTTTAATTTAGTATTTTAAAAATTAAAATTATATTTTATAAATTAAATATATATAAATAAAATGCGCTGACAATTTCTATTTGGCGACCCCTTTTTTCAAAACATATTAATTGAAAACTATATATATATATATATAAAGAAAAATTGATCGACATCTGGTCAATTGATTTTTTAAAACATGTTTATTTTTATAACTAAAGTGAAGATTACATCCAAGATTCAGGGAGGTCAAAGTCCTTGAAAGTAGGGTGCAAATAAATAGGGAAATATTATTTATCAGAAGTAGAATTGGAGATTTTAGAGTGACAGACTAAAATCCTTAATTTGGTCTTATCATTTGGGTGCTGAAGTGTAGATGTTAGCCCTCAGGTGAGGGGAATGTGGGAGCTCCGAAGTGAGAGCCGTATCCTCCTAGCCTAGCCGCAGATTCACTAACCAAGCATAGGATTAGTCAATGTACTTTATGCTGTTAGCATATTTTTAGGTTGAGTGTTGTATTTTGAAAAGGGGTCACCTATAGAAATTGTCGGCGAATTTTTTAGATTTTAAATTTAATTTAAATATATATAATTTAGAAAGTAGTATTTGATTTTGAAAATAATTTTAAATTTGAAAGTTTTAAGATATGAAATCAAACCGATCTCACATCCCAAATAGTTTATATAAACGAGCACCGCATCACAAACCGTGTATCTATCTCGAAGAATAGACACACTCCTTGATGATGAGGCTCGATTAAATAAACTAGAAGATTTATGACATCCGTTTGGTCTACGAACCAATTTTATAAGCCGACAAGTTCCCCTGTTTAATATAAATGAATTAAGCAGGGTTTATATTACTTGGGTTCTTAAAGTTCCCTATAAGGGCAAGCCCCTATAGTTAATTACATCTTAAATGAAGTGAATCATTTAAGAAAACTCTCGATAATGATCAGTGGTTTTACTCTCAAGAATTTTAAAGTTTAAGGTTTTCAAAGCATTGGATCTTGGAAAATTCAATAGGGAATGGATCAAATTTGGAACAATTTATTTTAGGAGTCCAAAGGCAGAGAAGTAGGAGAAGCTGAGGATCCAAGAAGAATCTTGGCAACTTCCTAAACTATCCTATTATTTGGCTTCGAGTTTAAGAAAATCCTAATATTACTTGATATTTCAATCTTGCCAATTTTAATTAATTTGGACTTATATTTGCATGATATAATCACACAAATAGTCTCGAAAATGTGAGGGTTTACGTCATACCGAACGACTAGCTTGGAGTTCTAAGACCGATTAGGGCTTAATTTACATGACATGATCATGCAAATGCCTAATGAAGAGTTGAGGATTTATGTTGCACTAGGCAAACTACCTTGAAATCCTATGGCTTTGTTGTTTAAAACTAGGAAAGGTTTAGCTGATGTAGAGTTGTTTTGCTGACGAAGATGGCCGTGCTGCCCACCGTGCTCCAAGCTCCTTATTGTTGCAGAGGTTTAGTTTTAGAAGTCTTAAATCAGGAGATGAGAGAAGTGTTTTGGTTTAGAGAAAAATCTTAAAATCCAAGTGTTTTTAATATTTTAATAAAAACAAATCTTAAAGTTGTTTAAACAGAACCAATTAAGATCCAATGGTTCCGTCATCCCGGTACCATTATTTTCATTGAATTCACTTAGTCCGTATGAATTTGCTAAACTCAACTGAATGAGTTCCACACTTTCATTTAGACCGTGGGAAATCCCGTTAGCAACACGTGGGTTACATCATCCGAGGTATTTCTGATCATTCAACGAGACGTTTTAATTTAGTTGCAATTGTAATTTTGTTATTCTATTTGTGATTAAATTTTGAGTTGTTTTATATTTTGAAATGTTGTGGTGGTGAATTTTATCTTGCAGTGATTTTTAATTTAGTTTTAGTTTCAGTTCAGGGACTACCCTAAAGGTTTTGGTTTTCATGCAACAGTTGTTTATCATGCAAGGAAAGTAAAATACAGTGCATGTAAGTAAATTACAATAACGTAAATTGCAATAAAATAACTTGGAGGGTCTTCCCGTCATCCTAAGCTGCACTTAAAACACATGTTGAGGCATTTAAATATTTCAACAAGTACCTAGGTAAAGCTAATGGAAAGGTTTTGGTTGTCTACCAAAGTCCTAATCATATAGCTAGTCATCTCCTATGATGTCTAGGTTCTTGTGTTTTGGTTTAAGGACAATTTTTTTTCATCAAAGAAACAATTAAATTCAATTGTTCTTATAAAAATCCTATCATATTGAGGAAGTGCTTAAGACGAGTCTTAAACATCTTTTCAATACCTCTAGGATTGTTTTTTAAGTTCAAGAAATTTAATCATACAAGTGAATTAATCATCCAGGGGTTTAAGTTTTGTTCTCTTGCACAGTGAACTGGGACCTTTAAATATCCTATAAGTGAAGTAACACTTCACTTGATACCTCATTTAAGAGTTATAGCAATAAGAGCGTTAAAAGGGCAAATCAAATTATTAAATATTTTAATGATTTAAACTTAATAATTTAATTTTAACTTTGACTTAATTATAAAAAATTAGTTTAAGTTTGGAATAGTGTTAAACTTATTTTTTAGATTTAATTCTTAATGATTTAATTTAGGTTTGTTGGTAAATGATTTTGATTTAATTTAATTCAATTTAATTTAAATTTAATTTAATTTAATTTAATTTAATTTAATTTTTAATTTAATTTAGTTTTAATTTAATTTAATTTTTAATTTAGTTTAATTTAATTTAATTTAATATGATTTAAATTAATTTTAATTTTAATTTAATTTAATTTAATTTAATTTAATTTTTAATTTAATTTTAATTTTAATTTAATTTAATTTAGTTTTAACTTAATTTTAATTTTAATTTAATTTAATTTTAGTTTAATTTAGTTTTAATTTAATTTTAAATTTAATTTAATTTAATTTTAGTTTAATTTAAATTTGGATTATTATTTTAATTAATTTTTTTTAATTGAGAATTAAGTATTGTTGAAGTGATTTATTTAGGTATTTTTAAATTAAAGAATAAATACCCTCCTAAATAATATCCCTACTTTAATAATTTCAATTTTTATTATTCTTCCAAAATTTCAATTAATTAATTAATTAAAGTTTTATTTTAATTATTTTTTTGAAATGGTTAGTAGGTTTCTACCCTTAATCATTTAAGTTTCAATCATCCAAAATCAGTTTAAAATCAAATATTTTACCCTCCCCTTTTTGATTAATCCTAAAATTTTAATTAAGGGTTGACATTTTTAATTACCCTTTTTAGCCCTCAAGCTTAATAATTCTATAACTCACTAAATTAAGCTCAAATGAACTTAAAATTTTTATGTAACCTCACTCATATGTCAATTAAGACATTAGAGTAGAAAATATGATTTTTCTGTATTTGATTTATTTATGTAATTATTTTTAATGGAAAATAGGGGTTTTCAAGGAAAATTTAATAACATGACCAAGTAAGTGTTTCTATCCTTGAGAAAATTATGGGATGTTTCTAATGACCAGAGGACCATTTGGACCAATTTTGGTGATTTTTTGAATTATATTTTATTTATTAGAATTATTTTTACTTTTGGAGTATTAATTAATTTTAAAATAAAATTAAAGTTGAAAAATAGATTTTATATTTTTAAATCTCTCTAAACTCAAGGAGTCTAGAGAGACAAATTTTATATTTTTCTGATTTTTTTTTGAGTTATTAGAATTATTTTAATGAAAAGGTTGGAAAATACATTTTTTAATATTAAAGATTACATTAAGCCTTTAAAATTCAATATCTTATCCTAGGGACTTAAGAAAAATATTTGGTTTGTTCCTAAGTACTTAGAATTCACAATGTAAAATTTTGGTGATTTTTAATATTTTTATAATTTTTATTATTTTTTAATTATTAAAAATATTAAAATAATGATAAAAATCAACTTTTTTAGAAAATTACAATTTTAATTTTCCTAAGTTCTTCTGATATCAGAGAAGCTCCAAAACCATTTTTTGTGAATTTTTGAAAAGTATTTTGTGAGTTATGAATTTTAAAGTTTAATTTTACTTATGGGGCTTAATCAACCCATTTTGTAGATCAAATCAAGTCCAATTAGTTTCAAATTTTTATGTGAGACTCTCCTGACCCTATAGGACAGTGGAGAATTATTTTCAAGTTGATTTGATGTATAGTTAACCCTAATTAATTAAAGTTCAATTTTGGGTGTTTAGACCAATTAGGCTTATTCCAAGTGAATTAACTCAAAACTTATTTTTCCTAGGTTCCTCTGGTCATAAGAAACATCACCAAATTTTCCTAGAATTTATTTCTCAACATGCTAATTATTGGAATAAAAATACTCAAAACAGTAACATGCAATTGAAAAATCAATAACTTTTCATAGGGATGGCCTCTGACCTTGGAAAATTCAGGAAATGTTCCCAAGTTCAGAGGCTTCAAAAGCCATATGGTCTCATGCCATGGTGAATTTCCTATATGCATGGAGAATTGAAATAGTGCAGAGAATAAATAAATTATTAAAAATAAAATACTTGATGAAATGACTTGATTTCTTTTCCGCATTATTCTCCTCTGTTCACTGAGCAAGAGGGTATTTTTATTTTATTTTTAAGATTTTTATACACAAAGTTATGAATTTTTGAAGTTTTGGATATTAAATAAATAAGAAAATACCCTAATTTCCTACTTAACCACGCGGCGCCGCGTCAACCTTAGCAGATCCGAAAGGCCACGCGGCGTCTCGTGATTCGGCGCCGCCATCTGAGTCAGCTGCCACGGGGCCCGCGGTTCACGTACCGTCTCCTGGTCCGACACCATCTGAGCCATCCACTTGATACACGCGCGGTCCAACGGCTCCCAATCACCGTCTACGACTGGTGTGAACCCGTGACCATCCACACTAAAACCCTAAGAACTCACTTAATTCTCAACGGATTTTTGTGTTCTTATGCTCTATGAATTCGTCTTGAAGAGACGAACACATCCAAACGGTAAACATGCATTGAAATTAAAGCATTTGAAATGGAGAATCTCCAGAAGCTCGGGGAGAAGAGAGAGTTCATACCTTTGCTCAGAGAAGTGAAGCTTCGATCCGAGGGTCGTGTCACGTTCGATTGGGTCCAAGCAAGCTCCGCATGAAGTCCCTTGGCCTGGTGAATTGCTTAGGTACAAAAGTGACCACAGCCGATCACAAAGCTTGGAGGCTGGAGCAACTGGGTGGTTTGGAGAAGGGGCTTTCACTGGGGAACTTCTCCTCTTGGTCTGGTGAAGGTGTAGGACCAATCAATTTGGAGATTGGCTCACCGTGATGAAGTGTCCTGGCTTCCGGGCTTCGAATTTCAACTCTAAAATCGAGCTCGCGAGAGGAAATGGCAGGGGGATTTAAGTGGGATCAAGTTCTCCAGGTGTGGGGAAGAGTCCGGATCGATTTTGGCGCAGCTTCTGTGTGATTTGTTTTAGCACCTCCTCCATGGCCGAGAGAGGTGGTGTTTAAATAGGCATGGCTGGAGGGCCTCCTAGGGGGAGTTAGGGCTTGGGATCAGCTTCTCTAGTGAGGAGAAGAACGTACCATGGTGGCCATTGGGTATGGGGCAACTTAGAAGGTGAGAATTCCAAGCTTGGGCTCACATGATGCTCTCGGGTGTGGTGTTTTCTGGCGACCCAGGTGGCTGGCCGGTAGGCATGGGTCACCCTCAGGGTCAGGAGGCTTAGGGCTTGATGTTTGTGAAGTCAATTGGTTGCTGTCATGTGTAAAGGGTTTTAATCAAAGTGGAGTGGGGTAAGGGTGTATTTTGGCTATGTTTGCTCAAATGCATGGATTGGGCTAGGTGCACCTCCCCATGGCTAGTTTGGGCTGAAGAGAAAGTGGTTTAGGTCAGCTTAATTAGTGGGGAAGGGTCACCATCCAAGTACAATTAAGTTTAAGCAAGGTTTAGGGGAGACATGGGAGTGGTTAATCACTCTTAAGAGGATCATTAAAGTGTCCCCTCTTCTTGCCATTTTGGGTATGGTGAAGTTTCCAAGGCTTTCATGGCTCACATGTGGCACTTGCATGGCTTCATGGCTCACATTTGGCTTGGGAAAAGTTAAGTCAACTTCATGAAAAAGGGTTTTAGAAATTTTGGTAATTTAGGGGGGATTTGATGGGTTCTGGCATATGGCTTGATTTGGAATTATTTAATTATGGATTTAGAACTTAGGGGATGGTTTTAACAAATGGATGATGATAGAGGATTGTCATGTGGGCTTTAAGATGGATTTTGGGCTTTTTGAAATCATTTTGGATGGGCTTTTTAGGAAGGCCTAAGGAAGTGGGCCTTAGTTTTTAAAATAAGTTTATGGATGGGAATTTTGTAAAAGGTTGGGCCAAATAATTATTGGGCTTGGTTTATGGATGTGTCATGAGTGATTTGAAATAAATTTGAGGTGGTTTGGGTTTGAATTGGGTTGGATTTGGGCTTCTTTGGTAAAGGGGCAATATAAGTCAAATCGAGCTAATTTGGACCAATGTTGGGCTAGGGTTGAAATTGATGTAAAATTAATGTTGGGAAATGTTTATGGGAGTGTTATAAATAGGTTTCAACTTTGGTTGGGTTTTGATTTTCGGATTTGGGGTCAATTGGAGTTAAATTGGGTTAGTTTGGGCTAAGTTTGGGTCATGGGTCCAAATTAGGCTTTAAGGTCAAAAGTGAAATTGGATTCAAATGTCAATCAAATTGGGCTTGGATTTGGTCTAAATTGACATTAGGGATATTGAATTGAAGTTTAGAATTGAATTAGACCAAAATCGAGACCAATCGGGTGATTAGGTTCGACATCGGGTTCATTCGGGTTTAAAATAGGCTAAATTAGGGGTTTTGGTAAAAGTGCGGTAAATTGACAAAATTGGCCCATGGTGTAGTTGGACAAAATGAAACTGGGAATATTTGAGATTTTTTGGAATTTTCTGGGAATTTTCTGAATTTTTGGATTTTTGGGTCAAGAGGGGCATTTTGATAATTTGGAGGGTATTGAGGGTATTTTTAGAAATTTTGGTATTTTTGGCTGGAGATAGTCAATTTGAGTGGGGGAAAATGTTTAGGATTGATTCTGAGGACATTTGGGTGATTTGGAGATTTTGGAGGATTGGGCAATTCCAAGGGCTTTTGGTAGGTTTGATGGGTGTAGGGTCCTCGGGGTCAAAAATTAAAATTCTGGAAGAATGAAGATTGATCAAATATGAGTGAAATGGAATCACTTTAGTTGAGCCATGAAGTCATGTTAAGCCTATGTGAGCCATGAGAGGACTCATTGGAGGCATTCACTATGTTGTTCCTAACCCTCTTAACCAGGGGCTTAGGGGTTAAATTCCATCCATATGAATTACCTACATGAGTAAGGGAGTCAAGTTGGGGTAAGGTGTGGTTTTAGGGTTTGGATTGTGTAGGTGAGAGTGTAGAGTGTGAGTGTAGTGAGTGTGTAAGTTAACCCTCACCAGACTAGGCCACCTAGGGTAGTCCTAAGGCCAAAGAGTCCTATAGGGAACTCATCCTTTAAACCTTCACATTTGATTTCAACCCTCTAGGTGATTAGGGGTCTACAATCAAGCTTGTGGGGTTTGCAGGGAGTTAAGAGGTGTTTGAATTTCTAAGCGGTGGGTTCCATTTCTAGTCCTATAATATTAGTCAAAGGAAAAGCCTAAGGCTAGATCCTAAGTACTAAAGAGAGAAGCAAAAGACCTCATCAAAAATGAGGTCAACAAATGGACCCCCAATAGGTGTGGTGTGCTAACTAAGCACACCGCGCGTATTGGTGTTGACTGAAAAGATCAACAGAACCAACATAGATGTCCAAGTGACAAACTTAGGACGAAGTAGAAGAATTTCCGCTAGGGAGTGTCAGGTATGTTTCCAAGACCGGAGATTCCTGAACTCTCGCTGGGGAATGAAAAAGGAGGTGAGCTCCAAATCATAAGATCATGCGAATTCGATTTAGATTTCGGTTTATTTTTTAAATTTCAAGTTTCAATTTGTGAGTTTGGATTTTGATTTGATGTTTAATTTAAAATCGATTTAAGGACATTTTGAATTTGAAATTTGGATTTGAAGTGAGAATTAAAACCTGGATTTCAACCTCGGGATTGCGTAGAGAACTGGAATTTAGGTTCCAGCCTCGGAGTGAGAATCGGAGTTTAGGTATTGATGAAAAAAAATGAGAGTCAGAACTTAGGTACTGATCTCAAAAGTTTAAACGGAGCTGGAATTGAAATTTAAGTATCAATCCTGGGAGAGAATCGAAATTTAGGTATCGATCTCGGAATGAGAACTGGAATTAGGTACCAGTCTCAGAAATTTTAAATTGAAATTTAGGTATCAATTCGGATGAGAATTGAAATTTAGGTATCGATCTCTGAATGAGAACTGGAATTTAGGTGCCAGTCTTGGAAATTTTGAATTGAAATTTAGGTATCAATTCGGATGACAATCGAAATTTAGGTATCGATCTCGAAATGAGAAATGGAATTTAGGTACCAGTCTTGAAAATTTTGAATTGAAATTTAGGAATCAATTCGAAAGAGAATCGAAATTTAGGTATCGATCTCAGGAAGAGAGTCGAAAATTAGGTACCGACCTCGAAAGGAGAGAACTGGAATTTAGGTACCAGTCTCAGAAATTTTGAATTGAAATTTAGGTATCAATTCGAAAGAGAATCAAAATTTAGGTATCGATCTGAGAAAGAGAGTAGGAATTTAGGTACCGACCTTGAAATGAGAACTGGAATTTAGGTACCAGTCTCAGAAGTTTTGAATTGAAATTTAGGTATCAATTCAGATGAGAATCATAATTTAGGTATCGATCTCGAAAGGAGAGTCGGAATTTAGGTACTGACCTGGAAAGGAGAGAACTGGAATTTAGGTACCAGTTTCAGAAAATTTTAAATTGAAATTTAGGTATCAATTCGGATGAGAATCGAAATTTAGGTATCGATCTAAAAAGGAGAGTCGGAATTTAGGTACCGACCTCGAAATGAGAACTGTAATTTAGGTACCAGTCTCAGAAGTTGTAATGTATGAAGAAGGACCCAGTCTCATGCCATCAGAACCAAATCGAACAAAGTTCGTGGCTCCATGTCAATAGACCTAGTCAATCTCCGCATAAGAGGGAAAGGAGATCATAGAAAATCAAGGGATCTCAACGTGACGAAAAGGGTGTGGAATTTTTGAAATTTGAAGTGTGAGTTTTCCGTGCGGAAGAACCATCCCGAAAGAGGGTTTCAAAGTAGTTTGAAGTAGATTTTGATCTGAGGAAGAATTGAAGGATTTGAAAGAGATAGATTGAGATTGTAATTCCATTTGAAATTCATTTTCATTTTGTTTGTCCTTTAATGATCCAATTTTATTTTTGTTGTTTATTCGATGTTCACGTGAATTTTATTTGGTGTTCATGTGGATTTGAAGTTCTTTTGAATATTTCGATTTCTAAGAAAGATTCTTATTTATTTCTCTTTTCTTTTCTGTTCTTTGTTCAAAGTTCATTTAACTCTAATGGCGTTTCCCAGTAAATTTGCACAAAAGAGGTGAAGGCAAAATGTGACATGGTCAATTTCATTCCAATCTTGTTGAAGATACATCATACAACTCGATCTGAAATATTTCTCATACAATCCATGACTCAAAACGGACTATGTATGATTCTTGTTGATCCATCCAAAAAGTATCTGTTAAAAATCCATGTCTGAATAATGAGATACACGGTCAATAACTTCACCTTCCAAGCCATCCTCGGCGGGAATGCCGCATGGATGTGCACGGGAGGTGTGCTATTTCCCGTGTAACTCACAACTCGTAGGGCCGGAGACTCTCCAATTCTGGATCTGGCTGGAAGTGGTAAGGTGCCTTTCTGTCGTCCATCCTTCTAAAAGTGACAGAGATCCGCTCCAGTGGTACTCCCGATATACAATGTTTTGCGATGTCTGCTCCATTTCCTTGTAATATCATGACGGAACCTACCGAAAGTGGTATCTCCACCGGCCCTCAGAACTTACCCGGGCCTGCTATTCGGAGGTCAGATCCGAACATGATATTGCATTGGTTGACGAACAAAACTGTGCAGAAAGGTCTGACAAAGTCATGGTGGTCTATGTGTGGAGGTATGCAGTCGCCCTTCTGATAAATGTTGATGATGCAACTGTTGGGTATGCATCCGCCGGCGTACCCTCCACGTTATCATTCTTTTCACCATTCTTTTAATTATCCTCGGCATTGGATCCACCTCACCTTGACGGAGTATCCTTGGTGGATTTCCTTTTCTGTCCTCTGCGAAGTTATAGCAACAACCGCATTGTATTGTGACTCTTCCTTTCCCTGACATCCATTTTCGGGGTTCCGAATAAGTCTTTTCTCTTAGACTGCCTGCTCGACCCATTTTTTGAAGTTCTAAGATGCAATCCACAATCCGTCGTTGCTCGTACTCCGAGAATACACTCGTGTGTAACTCGAGGCCTTCCAAAATATTGATTCTTTTGCCTCTAATCCTTTCAAAGTATTCGAAAGTCTTCTTCTCAACATTTTGCATTCTTTCTAGTTCATATTCTGGGATGATCTGCAAATGACGAGGCCTAGTAATGTATTGTGGGATGTATGGCTCAATCCCATCGCGTTCTCCTGCATACCTTGGCTCCTCAAAGATTGTCTCTGTCGGGACATCCTCCGGGGTTGCTTCTGCAACAAGGTTCTTTAGATATGGTATCTCTGTCCGGCATCGAGGCAATCTCTCTACCTCTGATCTTCTCAGAGTTCCTCTTATCCTTTTTATTGTTCTCGGAGCTTGTTCTCTCTTTTAAGGTTCCTGATGAACCGGTATCTTTGAAATGTATGTGTCGGCGAAGGTGGTTGTTTCCTCGTGTTGATCTACTACTAGTTTAGTCAACATCTTGCGGATACGGCGATTCTTATTCCTTCTTTGAGTAGCAGTGAGTGTAGCTCTCCTTACTTCTTGAATTTCTACGGGCGCGGCGCTGACGAGCCTGCCCTCTGCCGTGGCAACTACTGACTTGATTTTCTTGCTTTCCTCGGTGTTTATCTTTCTTTTCTTGTTGCTGGATTGGCGACTTGGGCCACCCATCTTCATCACCGTCTGGCTGTGAAGCTCTTCTCGGTACACTGGGACCCAATCATTTTCTTCGTACTGTAGGCTGGCTGGTGTGAAGTCAGAATCAATTTCTATCAATGCTCCATCCTTCACCCTCTTTTCATCGAGTGCGAGACTCACGCCATTTTTAAAGTTTAGGACCAAACGCCCGTTCGACATTTCCCTGTGAAGAAGACAAGGAAAGGATCAGGGGCTGTACTAAGAACAAGAACATTAAGAAAATATTCATCACTGAAGATTCTTATTCACTTATTTTAATTTTAAAGGAAGGTGGGAAAAGATGAGGAAAGACTAGGAACAAGATTTGATTTGAAAGGAAGGGTAAAACTTATTATGATTTTACATATTTTATTTTTAGCACATATTATTTTTTTTGTGATGATTTTTTTTATCCATTTTTATGTTTTTGGGTTCAGACCCAGTCACAAAGTGATTGCTTCACCCGTGTTTCTAGGGAGAAGACTCTATTTTAGAGGCCATCCTTTGAAACATCAGGTTGCGTAATACTTCTTTAAATACCGTCCGTTGATTGGAAGCATTTGTTGTTCTCCTTGGCAATTCACAAGTTGGTAGGAGCCTCCTGAGTAGACTGCCTCGACCACAAACGGTCCTTCCCAAGTTGGTTCAAATTTGCCTCCTATCTTGCGATGTGCAAGAATATGTCTTCCGAGAATAAGAACTAAGTCACCAACTTTGAAAGTTCTCGGGCGGACTCGGCTTTATCATGGGCTCGGATCATCTTAGCTTGGTACAGCTTCCAAATTTTGTTGTGCTGCAAGTCTTTTCCCTTCTAAGTTTTCCAGCTTCTTCCAGCCGTAATCCGGCATTTTCTTCGTAGTAATTTTATTTGCAACTACAATCCTGAGTGATGGAAGCTGAACCTCCAAAGGTAAAACTGCCTCGGACCTGTACACTAAAGTGTAAGGCGTAGACTGAGTAGGAGTCCTAAAAGTTGTCTTGTAGGCCCATAATGCTTCTAACAACTTTTCGTGCCAATTTCTCTTGTTGTCGTCCAAATTTTTCTTTAAAATCTAAACGAGAGTTTTATTAAAAGCCTCGGCCAAGCCGTTTGCTCTTGGGTAGTAGATTATTGAGTATCGCCAATCAATTCCATGTCTTCTGACAAAATTATTGATTTTTGTGCTTCTGAATGCGGACCCATTATCTGAAATGATTCTGTGCGGTACTCCGAAATGGTAGACAACTTGATTTTTGAAAAACTGTAGCACGTGGTGTGCCTTTACTTCTCTGAGTGGAACTTCTTCTGCCCATTTAGAAAAGTAGTTTGTAGCTGCAAGGATGAAGCGATGTCCTCTTGAAGAAGGCGGTTCTATCGGACCCACTATATCTGTACCCCAACACTCAAATGGCCATGATGCAATTGTCTGATGTAGCACATTTGGAGGTTGGTGTAGAACCACTCCGCGCACTCGGCATTGGTGAAAGCTCTTAGCGACTTTGATACAATCGGTCATCATCGAGGGCCGCGAATACCCTAGTCTTTTAATCTACATTTTCATTTTCGGACCCGACTGATGAGCGCCACAAAGTCCTGAATGTACTTCTTTAACGATTTCACGAGCCTCAGACCCTCTCAGGCATCTTAGCCACATCTGATCAAAAGACCTTTTGTATAATGTATTGTTTATTAATGCATAAGACATAGTTCTTTTCTTGATTTGACGGGCTAATGATTTATCGTCCGGTAATTTACCTGTTTGCAGGTAGTCTATTAGCGGTCGACGCCAATCTTCTGTGCTTTCCGTTACTGCTGCAACTGATTCCTCTGCTTTTTCTGATTCCTGTATCATATCCATGTCGAGCTGTGATAGGACCTGTCGTCCTTGAACTGACACTTCAACTGACTCATCTTGTAAGCAGGCAAATTCTTTTGTAAGGCGAGCTAGTGCATCCGCGAGAGCATTTTCTCTTCTGGGGATCTTGTAGATTGTTACATTTGGAATTTGTTCCAACAGTTTCATGGCATACCGAAAGTATTTCTCGAGTCTCGGCTTTAAAATTCCGTATTGTCCGGCGACTCGTTGGATGATCAACCGAGAATCTACGTAGACGTCGATGTCCGTTATTCCCATTTGAATGGTTAGTTCTAGTCCTATTACGAGGGCTTCGTATTCTGCCTCGTTGTTTATGCACGACTCTGTTAAGTGGTAGGAGTATCTTAACATCCCCCGCTCCGGTGTTATAAAGATTAGTCCGATTCCTGCCTTACCGGGCACTATCGTTTGCAATTCTTTATCTTTATATGCTGAGGACGCTCCTTCGAAGTATAGTTCCCAACATCGATCATTAGTGTCTTCTAGGCTCATTATCTATTCTTCAGGCAAATCATCGTCAAGAGGCGAATCTGCCAGTAAAGGGTGTGCTGCAAGGAAGTCAGCTAGAACTTGTCCCTTTACGGCACGAAGAGGAACAAAAGTTATGTCGAATTGCAATAATATCATCGACCACCTGGCAAGTCTGCCAGAAAGTGTCGGTCGGGTCATCAAATATTGCAATGGATTAACTTTCAAAATGAGGTTGATCTTATGAAAAAGCATGTAATGCCTGAGTTTCTGTACGGCGAAGATCAGGGCCAAATAATGCTTCTCAATTGGAAGATACTTTACTTCCGTTGGAATCAGACGACGGCTTAAGTAGTAAAGAGCATTTTCTTTTCCCTCATCATTGACCTGGGCTAGCAAGGCTCCAAGGGAGTTGTCTAGAGTCGCGGTATAAAGTATCAACGGTCTACCTGAGACTGGGGTTGCTAAGACAGGAGGTGTCATTAAGTATTGCTTAATGTCCTCGAAGGCCCGTTGGCATTTCTCTTCCCAAATGAATTTGGCGTCCTTTTTAACTAATGGCGAGAAGGGCTGACACCTACCTGACAAGTTCAAAATAAAGCGTCGAAGATATGCCAGCTTCCCTTGAAAGAATCGTAGCTGTTTTAAGGTTTTGAGAGGCGGTATCTCTAAGATAGCTTTAATCTTTTCCGGATCAATTTCGATTCCGCGATGTCGGACAACAAATCCTAAGAATTTCCTGGAGGTGACGCCGAAGGCGCATTTTAAGGGATTCATCTTAAGGTTGTATTGCCTTAGTCGCTCGAAAACAATTCTCAAATCATACAGGTGATCTTCCTTCAGTTTGCTTTTGATGACCACATCATCCATGTAGCACTCAACTTGGTTGTGAATGAGATCATCAAAAATCTTTGTCATCGCTCTTTGGTTTGTTGCTCCCGCGTTCTTTAGTCCGAATGGCATTATTGTGTAGCAATACACTCCGATCGACGTTCTGAAAGCTGTGATCTTTTCGTCTTCTGGTGCCATCTTTATCTGGTTGTATCTTGATGATCCATCCATGAATGAGAATATTTCATGTGTTGAAGCGATGTCGATCATCAGTTCTAGAATTGGTAGCGGGAATTCGTCCTTTGGACATGCTTTATTTAAATCCCTGAAGTCTACGCAGATTCTGATCTGACCATTTTTCTTTCTAACTGGTACCACATTGGCTAACCAAGTAGGGTATTGTTCTTCACGGACAAATTTAGCGTCGATTAGCTTCTTAACTTCGGCTATTACTTGTTGCTCAATTTCTAGACGCATTCTTCCGGAAGCTTATCCGACCGGGAATGTAGTAGGGTCTACTCCTAACTTGTGAACCGCGACTTCGGAGCTAATCCCGGTATTTCATCGTAACTCCAAGCAAAACAGTCCTCGAATTCCATTAATAGCTTGATCATTTCCACGAATCTTCTTTATTGAGTAAGGAGCTAACAAAGGTTGGCTCTAGGCTCTTCGCCGCACCTAAGTTAACTTCCATTAACTCATCTATCGTAGATTTGATTTCTTCTTCGAATTCGGTGGAGCATCTCCGATTGGTAGATCTTCGAGGTCCTCTAAAGCTTCCAAGCAGTCTTTATTAGGCTTGTAAGTGACAACCAAGCAAAATTCCGTATTGTCAACTCGATCCTACCGTACCGAATCCGAGACCATGCTTTGAATTGTGAGGCCTACCGCGTTATTCCATAATTTTTCAAAGTGTTGTGATTGACCTTTTGTCCATTGTCGAGGTAAGACACCACCCTGAATTAAATTTTGAACACAGGGAGAGTACCACTCAAAAGGTAATTCCATTAATTCGGAAGAAGTAACATCTTCAAATTGTCCACCCTTTTCATTATTGGAAGAAGAAGTACCACGGTAAAATTTGATTGGTTTAGCACCACCGCCATGCACTTCCTTGACCACCATACCCTCGATCTTATTAGGATCGGATCGGGATCAGGGCCATAATGTGTACATGATAGTTAATCTTCTCGTACATTGATTTATATTCAGCATTCTTTTCATCTTCGAGGGAGATCTTGAATTGTGGTTTCTTCGGTTTATCGTAGTCGCTTCTTTCTTGACTTCTTCTTCTCCCTCGTAGCCGTTCTCCCAATCAACGTCGATAAAGGGTTTCTTTTGTCCAATCGTCCCAACATCTCTTCCACGACCTCGTCCCCGGCCTCGACCTCAGATGCGAGTTCTGGAGAAACCTTCACCATCTCACCGTAAGGGAGTGGTGAGTGACTGTTGGACTAGAACTTCAGGCTCTTCATCATTTTGAACTTCTTTTGCTTCGTTGGGCATGGTATTTCTGGAGAAGATTGTTTTCTTTGGAGGCGCGTAGTAGGCTGCATCTTCATGAATTCCAATTCATGTACGGAGAATGGCTCGCAAGTCACCTTTGATGCACTATTCTCCTCCATCGTAGTATTTTATGCACTGATGCAGAGACGACGGTACCATCTGGTTTTCATGTATCCATGGTAGGCCCATTAGCGCGTTGAATGATGTTTCAGAATCAATTATATGGAATTTTGCGGTTGTCTTTGCTAAATCACCAATCTTCATCAACAGCGTTATTGATCCGAGGGCTCTTTCTCCTTTCTGGTTGAATCCTCTTAGTAACATCTTGTCCTCTTCAAGCTCGCGAGCATCAATTTCCAAGTATGCTAATGTCCGAAGATTCATTGTGTTGATTGACACTCCTGGATCCACCAATACTCTGGAGAGCGTAAACTTTCCGATTGTGACTAAAATATACAACGGTCGGTTGTGATCGGCTGTCCCAAGTAGTAGATCACTGTCCGTGAAGGTAACACCTTGTCGGCATATTTTTAGGTTGTGTGGAAGTGTAGTGTGTAGGTGTAGTGTATAAGTGTAGTGTGTGTGTAAGTCAGCCCCTTCACCAGACCAGGCCACTTAGGGCAGTCTTAAGGCCAAAGAGTCCTATAGGAACTCATCCTTTAAACTTCCACATTTGATTTAAACCCTCTAGGTGATTAGGGGTCTACAGTCAAGTTTGTGGAGTTTGCAGGGAGTTTAGAAGTGGTTTGAATTTCTAAAAGGTGGGTCCCAATTCTAGTCCTCTAAGATAGTCAAAGGAAAAGTCTAAGGCTAGATCCTAAGCACTAAAAAGAAGAAGAGAAGACCTCATCAAAAATGAGGTCAACAAATGGACCCCCAATAGGTGTGGTGAGCCGACGGAGCACTCCGCGCGTATTGGTGTCGACCGAAGCGATCGGCAAAACCAACACGGATGTCCAAGTAACAAACTTAGGACGAAGTAGAAGAGTTTTTATCGGGGAGTGTCAAGTATATCTCCGAAACCCGGAGATTCTCGAACTCTCGCCTGGGAAAGGAAAAGGAGGTGAATCCCAAATTACATGATCCGGGGGAATTCAATTCAAATTTTGTTTCATTTCATGTTCAAGTCATGATGTGTGAGTTTAGATTTCAATTTGGAATTTCAATTTAGATCGAAGTTTGTCAAAATTAATTCGAAGGATTTGATTTGAAATGAAAATTGGAATTTCGAGGTTTTAGATGTAACATCTTCAACCCCAAAAGAAGATCAAATCAATTGGATTGGATCATTACAATGAGGAAAGATCTCGCAGTAATGCGATATCGATGTAAAATCCTTAACTCTAAGAGTTCGACTTCGATGTATTTCATTGTCGTAGGGAAAGAATCCTAAAGCAAGTGCAGTCTCGGATGTAAAATCCTTAACCCTGTGAATTTGATTTGATGTATTTCATTGCGATAGGGAAAGGATCCTAAAGCAATGCAGTCTTGGATGTAAAATCCTCGACCCAAAAGTTTGAATTTAGATGTATTTCATTGCGATAGGGAAAGAATCCTAAAGCAATGCAGTCTCGGATGTAAAATCCTCAACCCCAAAAGTTTGAATTTGATGTACTTCATTGCGATAGGGAAAAGATCCTAAAACAATGCAGCCTCGGATGTAAAATCCTTGACCCAAAGGTTCGAATTCGATATTGATGTATTTCAAAGGCAACAGGGAAAGAATCCTAAAGCAAGGCAAGTATCGGATGTAAAATCCTCAACCCAAAAAGTTTGATTTTGATGTATTTCAAAGGCAATAGGGAAAGAATCCTAAAGCAAATGCAAGATTGGATGTAAAATCCTCAACCCAAAAAGTTTGATTTTGATGTATTTTAGTGCAATAGGGAAAGAATCCTAAAGCAGATGCAAGATATCGGATGTAAAATCCTCAACCCAAAAAGTCGATATTGATGTATTTCAAAGGCAATAGGAAAGAATCCTAAAGCAAGGCAAGATCGGATGTAAAATCCTCAACCCAAAAAGTTTGATTTTGATGTATTTCAAAGGCAATAGGGAAAGAATCCTAAAGCAAATGCAAGATTGGATGTAAAATCCTCAACGCAAAAAGTTTGATTTTGATGTATTTCAAAGTGCACAGGGAAAGAATCCTAAAGCAAAGGCAAGATCGGATGTAAAATCCTCAACCCAAAAAGTTTGATTTTGATGTATTTCAAGTGCAATAGGGAAAGAATCCTAAAGCAAGTGCAAGATTGGATGTAAAATCCTCAACCCAAAAAGTTTGATTTTGATGTATTTCAATGCAATAGAAAAGAATCCTAAAGCAATGCAGATATCGGATGTAAAATCCTCAACCCAAAAAGTTTGATTTTGATGTATTTCAGTGCAATATGGAAAGAATCCTAAAGCAGTGCAGTATCGGATGTAAAATCCTCAACCCAAAAAGTTTGATTTTGATGTATTTCAGTGCAATAGGGAGAGAATCCTAAAGCAGTGCAGTATTGGATGTAAAATCCTCTACCCAAAAAGTTTGATTTTGATGTATTTCAGTGCAATAGGGAAAAAATCCTAAAGCAGTGCAGTATCAGATGTAAAATCCTCAACCCAAAAAGTTTGAATTTGATGTACTTCATTGCGATAGGGAAAAGAACCTAAAGCAATGCAGCCTCGGATGTAAAATCCTTGACCCAAAGGTTTGAATTTGATTGAGATTTGATTTGAGATCTGGAAGATCGAATTCGAAATTTGATTGAGATTTGAAACTGGAAAGATTGAATTTGAGATTTGATTTAGATTTGATTTGAAATTTGGAAGATCAAATTTGAAATTCGATCGAGATTGGACTTGAAATTCGATTGAGAATTTGATTTGCGATTCGAGTTGATTGAATTTGAAATTTGGAAGGATGAGTTTGAACTCGATTGAAATTTGATTTAAGATTTGATTTGAAATTTATGTTCATTTTGTTTGTCTTTTAATGATTCAAATTTTATTTTATCGTTTATTTAATGTTCATGTGAATTTGGTGTTCGTCATTTTTAGATTTTTAAGGGAAGTTTTTTTTTATTCTTTTTTTTTATTTCTTTTCTGTTCTTTGTTCGAAGTTCATTTAACTTTAATGGCATTTCCCAGTCAATTTGCACAAAAGAGGTGAAGGCCAAAAAATGTGACATGGTCACTTTCATTCCAATCATGTCGAAGATACATCATACAACTTAATCTAGAATACATCTCATACAATCCATGTAGACTCAAAACGGACTATGTATGATCTTCGTCGATCCATCCAAAGAAGCATCTGTCAAAAAATCCATGTCTGAATAGTGGGGTACATGGTCAATAACATCACCTTCCAAGCCATCCTTGGCAAGGATGCCGTATGGATGTACATTGGAGGTGTGATATTTTCCATGTAACTCACAGCTCGTAAGGCCGGAGGCTCTCTAGCTCCGGTCCGGCCGGAAATGGTAAGGTGTCTTCCTGTCGTCCATCCTTCCGAAAGTAACCGAGATCCGCTTCATCGGTACTCCCGGTATGCAATGCTTAGCGATATCTCGCTCCGTTGCCCTTCGCATCATAACGGAACCTACCGGTAGAGGTATCTTTACCGGCCCTCGGAACTCACTCCGGGCTCGCTATACGGAGGTCGATCCGAACATGATGTTACACTCGTTCGGGAAAGAGATCGTGCAGAAAGGTCCGACAAAGTCGTGGTGGTCTATATGCGGGGGTATGCAGTCACCCCGTTTGTAGATGTTGATAATGCGACTATTGGGTATGCAATCCGCCGGCGTACTCCTCCATGTTATCAATCTCTTTACCATTCTCTCGATGACTAATGGCATCGGATCCACTCGCCCATGACGGAGTATTCCTGGTGGGTTTCCCTTCCCGTCTTCCGCAAAGTCAGTAACGAAGATCCGCATTGTATTGTGATTCTTCCCTTCCCCGGCATCCATCTCCGGGGTTCCGAGTATGTGTTTTCCCTCGGGCGGCCTGCTCGGCCCATTCTTTTTAAATCACGGATGCAATCCACGATTTCGTCGTTGTTCATACTCCGAGAATACGTCTTTATGTAGCTCGAGACCCTCTAAGTATATCGATTCTTCCGCCTTTAATTCTCTCGAAGTATTCAAAGGTTTTCTTTTCAACATTCCGCATTCCCTCCAGCTCGTATTCAGGAATGATCCGCGGATGGCGAGGCCTAGTGACATATTGTGGGATATACGGTTCAATCCCTTCACGTTCTCCCCGCATACCTCGGCTCCTCGGGGATGATGCTCGTCGGGACATCCCCGGGGTTGCTTCCGCAACAAGGTCATGCATCACTGGTGGTTCTATCCGGTGGCGTGGTAGCCTTCTTTCTTCTGATCTTCTGGAGATTTCCCTGGTCCTTTCTGTTATCCTAGGAGCTGGCCTCCTTTCTTCAGGTTCCTGGTGAACCGGTGTCCTTGAAGTGTATGTACTGGCATTAGCAATTGTCTCGTCGCGTCGGTCCGCAGCTAGTTTTGTTAACATCTTATGGATACGACGATTCTTATTTCTTCGTTGCGTTGTCGTGAGAGTAGCTCTTCGAACTTCTTGAATCTCGTGGGCGCGGCGCCGACAAGCTCGCCCTCTGCCGTAGCGACTACGTACTTCATTTTCTTATCTTGTTCGGTGTTTGCTTTTCTTTTCTTGTCGTCGGATTGGTGGCTTGGGCCACCCACTTTCATCACCGTCTCCGCCCGGCGCTTCTTCTCGTCAACCGGGACCCGGTCACTTTCCTCGCAATGTAGGCTCCGCCGGTGCGAAATCCGAGTCAATCTCGATTATCGCTCCATCTTTCACCCTCTTTTCATCGAGTGCAAGGCTTACGCCATTCTTAAAGTTCGAGACCAACCGCCCGTTCGACATTTCCCTGCGAAAAGACAAGGAAAAGGATCGAGGGTCGTACTAAGAACAAGAACATTAAGAAAATGTTTATTAAAGACATATTTTTTTCTTTTTTTTTAAATTTTTAAATTTAACAGGAATGAAGTAGGATAAGATCAGGGAAGAGATTTTGATTTGGAAAAGAAAACAAGGAAAACTTTATTATCATGATTTTATTTATTTCAGCACATTTTATTATTTTTGGGTTCGGACCCAATCATAAGTAATTACTTCGCCTGTGTTTCTTAGGGATGAAGAATTCATTCCTTCGAAACATCGTGCAGCGTAATACTTTTTCAAGTATCGTCCGTCGATCGGAAGCATATGTCGTTCTCCCCGGCAATTCACTAACCGGTAGGAACCTCCTGAGTATATTGCTTCAACCACAAACGGTCCTTCCCAAGTGGGTTCAAATTTTCCTCCTATTTTGCGATGTGCAAGAATAGGTCTCTTGAGAACAAGAACTAAGCCACCAACTTTGAAGGTTCTTGGGCGGACCAGTTTGTCATGGGCTTGGACCATCTTAGCTTGGTATAGTTCTAAATTCTGTTGCGCTGCAAGTCTTTTTCCTTCCAGGCTTTCTAATTCTTCTAGTCGTAATTTGGCATTCTCTTCGTCATGATCTTGTTTGCAACTCGCAATTCGAGTGAAGGAAGCCGCACCTCTAAAGGTAACATCGCCTCGGACCCATACACCGGAGCGTAAGGTGTAGCTTCGAGTAGGAGTTCCGAAGGTTGTCCGTAGGCCCATAAGGCTTCTAACAACTTCTCGTGCCAATTTCTCTTATTATCGTCCAAAGTTTTCTTTAAAATTTGAACGAGAGTTTTATTAAAAGCCTCGCCGAGGCCGTTTGCTCTCGGGTAGTAAATTGTCGAGTATCGCCGCCGATTCCGTGTCTTTTGACAAAATTGTTGATTTGCGTGCTTCCGAATGCCGACCCATTATCCGAGATGATCTCGCGTGGCACTCCGAAACCGTAGACAACTTGGTTCTTGAAAACCGTAGCACGTGGTGTGCTTTCACTTCTCTAAGTGGAACCGCCTCGCCTACTCGGAAAAGTAATCTGTAGCCGCAAGAATGAAGCGATGTCCTTTTGAAGATGGTGGTTCTATCGGACTCACTATATCTGTGCCCCAACATTCAAATGGCCACGACGCAATTGTCGAGTGTAGCACATTTGGAGGTTGGTGTAGAACCACTCCGTGCACTTGGCATTGGTGACAACTCTTGGCGATCTTCATGCAGTCGGTCATCATCGAGGGCCGTAGTACCCTAGTCTTTTAATTTTCATCTTCATCTTCGGACCCGACCGGTGAGCGCCACGAGTCCCGAATGTACCTCTTTAACAATTTCACGGCCTCGGACCCACTTCAGCACCTTAGCTACATTTGATCAAAAGACCTTCCGTACAATGTGTTGTTTATTAATGCGTAAGACAGAGTTCTTTTCTTGATCTAATGGGCTAGCGACCTATCGTCCGGTAGCTTTCCCGTTTGCGGGTAGTTTATCAATGGCCGTCGCCAATCTTCCGTGTTTTCCGTCACCGCCGCAACCGATTCTTTTTCTTTTTCTAATTTGTGTATTGTGTCTATGTCGAGTCGTGATAGGACTCGACGTCCGTGAACCGACACTTCCACCGATTCATCTTGCAAACAGTGCAAATTCTTTTGCGAGACGGGCTAAAGCATCTGCTAAAGCATTTTCTTTCTTGGGAATTTTGTAGATTGTCACATTTGGAATCTGTTCCAACAGCTGTATGGCATACTGGAAGTATTGCTCGAGCCTTGGCTTTAAAATTCTATACTGTCTAGCGATCCGTTGAATGATTAACTGCGAATCCCCGTAGATGTTGATGTCCGTTATCCCCATTCGAATAGTTAATTCCAGATCCCGTTATAAGGGCTTCATATTCTGCTTCATTATTTGTACACGATTCTGTTAAGTGGTTGGAGTATCTTAACATCCCCCGCTCCGGCGTTATAAAGATTAACCCGATTCCTGCCTTACCGGGCACTATCACTTGCGGCGAATTTTTAAAAAGGAGGTCGCGTAACAGAAGTTGTCGGCGAATTTTTAATTTAATTTAAATAAATAATTTTGAAAAGTAGTATTTGGTTTTGAAAATAATTTTAAATTTGAAGGTTTTAAGATATGAGATTAAACCGATCTCACATCCCAAATAGTTTATATAAACGAGCACCGCACCACAAACCGTGTATCTATCCCTAAGGATAGACACATCGCTTGACGGTGGGGCTCGATTAAATAAACTAGAAGATTTGTGACATCCGTTTGGTCCGCGAACCAATTTTATAAGCCGACAAATTCTCCTCGCTTAATATGAAAGCATTAAACGGGGTTTATATTACACGGGTTCTTTAAAATTCCCTATAAGGGCAAGCCCCTATAGTTAATTACATCTTAAGTGATGGGAATCACCTAAGAAAACTCTCGATAATAATCAATAATTCCGCTCTCAAGAATTTCAAAGTTTAAGATTTTCGAGGATTGAAATTTTGGAATTTCAATAGGGAATGGATCAAGTTTGGAACATTTTGTTTTGTGAATCCGGAGGAAGAAAAGTAGGAGAAATCACAGATTCGAAGTGAACTTCGGTAATTTCCCGACTATCCTATTGTTTGGCTTGGATTTAAGAAAGTCCTACTATTCATTTAAATGTTTTGATTTTGCCAATTTTAATTAATTAGGACTTATATTTATATGATAAAATCATACAAATAGCCTCGAAGATGTGAGGGTTTATGTCGTATCGGACGACTACCTCGGAATCCTAAAGCCGGTTAGGGCTTAATTTGCGGTGCAAATGCCTAACAAAAGGTTGAGGATTTATGTCGCACTAGTGCAAACTACCTCGAAGTCCTATGGTTTTGTTGTTTAGTTCTAGGAAAGTTTCTGTCGAAGTAGACTCGGGTTTCTGCGATGACGATGGCCGTGCTGCCCACCATGCTCCGAGCTCCTTGTTGTTGCAGAGGTTTAGTTTTAGAAATCATAAATCAGGGGATGAGAAAAGTGTTTTGGTTTAGAGAAAAATCTTAATTTCCAGGTGTTTTTTATGTTTTAATTAAAACAAATCTTAAAGTTGATTATAACGACACCTAGGTTAAGATCCCACGGTTCCATCCTTCCGGCATCATTATTTTTATCGGATTCACTTAGTCCGGATGAATTTGCTAAACTCAATCGAATGAGTTCCGCACTTTCATTTAGACCGTGGGAAATCCCGTTAGCAACACGTAGGTTACATCATCCGAGGTATTCCCGATCATCCAACAAGACGTTTTAATTTAGTTGTAATTGTAGTTTTGTGTTTTGTTTGTGATTAAATTTTGAGTTGTTTTATATTTTGAAATGTTGTGGCGGTGAATTTTATCTTGCAATGACTTTTATCTTAGTTTTGGTTTCAGTTTTAGGGTCTATCCTAAAGGTGAGAGTTTTCATGCAACGATTGTTTATCATGCAAGAAAAGTAAGTGCAATGCGGTTAAATAAATTGCAAGAAGGTAAATTGCAAGAAAGTAAATTGCAATAAAATAAAAGCGTACCCGGAGGGTCTTCCCGTCATCCCAAGCCGCACTTAAAACACAATTAGAATATTTAAGCAAGTTTCTAGGTAAAGCTAAGGGAAGGGTTATGGTTTTCTACCAAATTCCTAATCCTATAGCTAGTCATTTCCTATGACGTCTAGGTCTTTGTGTTTTTGGTTTGAGGACGATTTTCTTCATCAAAGAATAATTAAATTCAATTGTTCTTATAAATGTCCTATCATATTGAGGAAGTGCTTAAGAAGAATCTTAAACATCTTTTCAATATTTCTAGGATTGTTTTAAGTCCAAATGAATTTAATTATATAAATGAATTAATCGTCCGAGAATTCAAGTTTTGTTGTTATCTTGCTCGGTGAACTAGGACATTTGAATATCCTATAAGTGAAGTAACATTTCATTTAATGTTACGTTTAGGAGTTATGATAACTAAAACTTTCAAGGGTAAATTGGTATTCAAATGATTTGATTTAAGTTAAAGGGTTTAAATTTGGAATAGTGTTGAAGTTGCTTTATATTTAATTTCTTTCTGTTTTAGGTGATGTTATATTTAATTCAATTTAATTTAATTTAATTGAGTTTTAATTTAATTTAATTCAATTGAGTTTGATTTGATGTTAAATTAATTTAATTTGATTTGATTTAATTTTAATTTAATTTGATTTAATTTAATTTAATTTAATTTAATTTAATTTAATTTGATTTAATTTACTTAATTTAATTTAATTTAATTTAATTATTCAATTTAATTTAATTTATTTAATTTAATTTAATTTAATTATTTAATTTAATTTAATTTGATTTAATTTAATTTAATTATTTAATTTAATTTAATTTATTTAATTTATTTTAATTTTAATTTAATTTTATTTTTTAATTTTAATTGAATTTTTTAAAAGAGTTTAATAATTTAATTTTAGTTTAATGATTAAGTCTTTTAATATTTTAAATTTGAGTTATCATTTTAATTAAGAATTGAATATTAATGAGATAATTAATTTAGGGATTTTTAAATTAAAGAATAAATCTCTTCCTAATAATATCCCTTATTTTAATAATTCCAATTTTATTATTCTTCCAAAATTAATCAATTATTTAATTAAGGTTTAATTATTTTAAAATTGCTTAATGGGTTTCTACCCTTTAATCATTTAAATTTCAATCATCCAAATCAGATTAGGATCAAATATTTTACTTGTTAATTTTTTATTAAACCTAAAGTTTTAATTAAGGGTTAAAATTTTAATTACCATTTTACCCTTTAAGCTTAATAATTTCATAACTCACTAAATTGAACTCAAATGAACTTGAAATTTTTATGTGACTTCACCCATATGTCAATAAAGACATGAGAGGAGAAAATGTGATTTTTCTGTATTTAATTTATTTATATAATTATTTTTGGTAGAAAATAGAGATTTTCAAGGAAAATTTAATAACATGACCAAGGGAAAGTTTCAGTCCTTAAGAAAATTAGGGGACATTCCTAATGACCGAGAGGATCACTTGGACTAATTTTGATGATTTTTTGAATTATATTATTTTTATTATAATTATTTTAAGTTTTGGAGTGTTAATTAATTTAAAAATAAAATAAATGTTGAAAAATGAATTTTATATTCTTCAAAAATCTCTCTGATATCAAGGAAACCAGAGAAGCAAATTTTGTAATTTTCTGATTTTTCTATGATTTATTATAATTATTTTAGTGAAAATGCTAGAAAATACATTTTTTTAATTTTAAAATTACCTTAAAGCTTTAAAATTTAATATCTCACTAAATATACCTAAGAAAAATGTGGGATTTGTTCCTATGTGATTAAAATTCAAAATGTGACATTTTGGTGAATTTTATTATTTTTTTGATTTTTATTATTTTTTAATTATTAAAAATATTAAAATATTATTAAAAATTAACTTTTTTAGAAAATTGAAATTTTAATTTTCTTAGGTTCACCTGATATCGGAGAGGCTCCAAAACCAATTTGGTGAATTTTTGAATGGCATTTTAAAAGTTATGAATTTTTAAAGTTTAAAATGACTAAGTGGCTTAATCAACCCAATTAGTGGGGCTAACCAAGTCCAACTGACCTCAAACTTTTATGGTGGATTCCTCCGATCCTAAAGGTCGGTGGAGAATTGATTTCAAGTCAATTTGATGCATGGTTAACTCTAATTAATTAGAGACCTATTTTGGGTGTTTAAGCCAATTAGGGTTGTTTTAAATGAACTAACTCAAAACCTATTTTTCCTAATGTTCTCTGCAGTCATAAGGAACATCACCAAATTTTCCTAGAATTTATTTCACAACATGCTATTTATTGGAATTAAAATACTCAAAACAAGCAACATGAATTTGAAAAATCAATAACTTTTCATAGGGATGGCCTCCGACTTTGGAAAATTCGTGGAATGTTCCCAAATTCGGAGGCTTCAAAGCCCTATGGTCTCATGCCATGGTGAATTGTATACATGCATGGAGAATTAAAAGTATGCAGAGAGTAAATAAATTATTAAAAATAAAATACTTGATGAAATTAAATGATTTCTTTTCCACATTATTCTCCTCTCGTTCACTCGAGCAAGAGGGTATTTTTATTTTATTTTTCCGATTTTTCTACACAGAGTTATGAATTTTTAAAGTTTAGGGAATTAAATAAATCAAAAAATACCCTAATTTTCTATTTATCCACGCGGCGCCAACTCATCCTCGGCATCTCCGAAACGCCGCGTGTCGCGCTCCCATTCGACGCCGCCACCCGAGTCGGCGGCCGGGCCCCGCGGTTCTCGTACCGTCTCCCGGTCCGACGCCATCCGAGCCGTTCGTCCGCGCGTGTATTGAATGGACGGCATCCGTTCATCGTCCCCGAGCGTCCTCGCCCGAGAGCCGTCCACACTAAATCCCTAAGATCTCACTCGATACTCGATGGATTTTCATGTTCTTATGCTCTATGGATTCGTCTTGAAGAGAGGAACACATCTATATGGCTATCATGCATTGAAACTAAGGCATTCGAAATGGAGAATCTCCAGAAGCTCGGGATGAAGAATTAGCTCATACCTTTGCTCAGAGAAGTGTGGCTTCGATCCGAGAGTTTTTGCACCTTCGATTGGATCCCGGCAAGCTCCGGATGAAGTCTCCGGTCCGGTGAATTGTACGAGTGTGATTTCGACCAAGCCCGATCACAAAGCTTGGAGGTCGGAGCAACTCGGGTGGTCCGGAGATGGGGCTTTTGCTGGTGGACACCTTCCTTGGTCCGGTGAAGGTGTAGAACCAATCAATTTGGGAATTGGCTCACTGTGGAGAAGTGTCCTGGTTTTGGGTGGAATTTCAGTTGGGAAATTGGATTTTGTCAGTGGGGATTAGGGTAAATTGATACTGGGGATCAACTGCTCTAAGGGTGGAGAAGGGTTTGGAACAATTTTGGCAGAGTTTCGGCAAGGTTTGTACAACTCTCCTCTCATGGCCATGAGGGGGTCGGGTTTAAATAGAGGTGGTTGGAGAGCCTCCCAGGGATGGCCAAGGGTTGGGATCAGCTGCTCTGGTCATGGGAAGAACAACCATGGTGGCCATTGGGCATGGGGCAGCTCGGCAAGGTGGAATTTCAAGGTTGGCTCACATGTGAGCTCTCGGGTGTGGTGTTTTCCGGCGATCCAGGGCGAGTGGCCGACGAGCATGGGTCACCATCTTGACCGGGGAGGTCGGGGCTTGGCAATGGTGAAGTCGATTGGGCTTGGACATGTGTAAAGTGTTTGGATTAAAATGGAATGGGGGAGAGGCCACTTTGGCTTGAAATTGGTCAATCCATTGGTTTGGGTTGGGTTCACCTCCCCATGGCTGGTCTTGGGCCGAGAAGATCGGTTAGGTTAGCCGGTCAAGAGGTGGTGATGTCCTTATCCAAGAATATTTGGATTAAATCTTGGTTAAGGGGAAACATGCTTAAGGCTAATGACTTTTAGAAGATGGTTAAAGGACCTCCTCCTTTTGCCATTAATGGCATGGTCACATGCCAAATTTTCATGGCTTCATATGGCTTGTGAATGGCTCACCTTTGGCTTGGGAAAAGGTTTGGTCAATTTCATGGAAATGGGTTTTAAGAATTTTGGATATTTTGGTGAAAATTTGCATGAAGCTTGATTTGGAATAATTTGATGGTGAATTTAGGACTTAGGTAATGGCTTTAATTAAGTGGATGACAAATGGAGATGTCATGTGGGCTTTAGGGTAGATTTTGGGCCTTTGGATGTGGTGAAGTGGGCTTTTAGGAAAGTTTAAGGGGAATGGGCTTTTTGATTTTAGGATGGGCATTTGGGTAAAGATTTTGTGAAGAACTTTGTCAAATAAATGTCATAATTGGTTTAGGGATGTTCTATGAAGGGCTTGGAATCAATTTGGTGTGATTTGGAGTTGAATTGGTTTGAATTTGGGTTTATTTGGTAAGTGGGCCTATATGGGTCCAAGTGGGCCAAGTTGGGCTAATGTTGGGCTAGGGTTGAAATTGATGTAAAATCAATGTTGAGAAATGTTTATGGGAGTGTTTCAAAGAGGTTTTGACTTTGGTTGGGCTTTAATTTTGGGGTTTGGGCTCATTTGGGTTAGGTTTGGGTTTAGGTCAAAAATGGGCCTTTTAGCCTTGGGTTGAATTTGAGTGGGATTTGGGTCCAAAATTTGGGCAAATCATGTTAGTGTTTTGTTTGTGGGAATGTTAAGGAAGATTTAGAAAAGATTTGGGGTTAATTGGAGTTGAATTGGGTGAGTTTGGGTTAGGTTTGGGTCATGGGTCCAAATTGGGCTTTAAGGCCAAAAGTGAAATTGGATCTAAATGTCAATCAAATTGGACTTGGATTTATTCTAGATTGGTGTTGGGAATGTTGAATTGAAGTTTAGAATTGAATTGGACCAGAATTTGGGTCAATTGGATAGGTTTGGTTTGACATTGGGTTCACTTAGGGTTAAAATGGGTCAAATTGGGGGTTTTGCCAAAAGTGGGGTAAATTGACAAAATTGGCCCATGGTGTAGTTGGACAAAATGAAATTAGGAATATTTGGGATTTTCTGGAATTTTCTGGGAATTTTCTGAATTTTTGGATTTTTTGGCCAAGAGGGGTATTTTGGGTATTTGGAGGGTATTGGGAGGTTTTCTTGGAATTTTTGGTATTTTTGGGTATGGATGATCAATTTGAGTGGTGTGGAAATGTTTGGGATTAATTTTGAGGAATTTTGGGTAATTTAGGAAATTTTGAAAAATTTGGGTAATTTCAAGGGTTTTGGGTAGGCTAGACGGGTGTAGGGTCCCGGGGGTCAAAAATTGAAAATTTGGAAAATTGAAGATTGGGTGAATGTAAGTGGAAAGAAGTCATTTTGGTTGAGCCATGAAGCCATATCAAGCCCATGTGAGCCATGAAGGGACTCATTTGAGGCATTCAGCTATGTTGTTCCTAACCCTCTTAGCCAAGGGCTTAGGGGTTAAGGACCATCCATGTGAATCACCCACATGAGTCAGGAGGTCAAGTTAAGTATGGGTGTGTGAAAGTGTAGTGTATAGGTGTAGTGTATAAGTGTAGTGTGTGTGTAAGCCAGCCCCTCACCAGACCAGGCCACCCAGGGCAGTCCTAAGGCCAAAGAGTCCTATAGGAACTCATCCTTTAAACTTCCACATTTGATTTCAACCCTCTAGGTGATTAGGGGTCTACGATCAAGTTTGTAGAGTTTGCGGGGAGTTAAGAAGTGGTTTGAATTTCTAAAAGGTGGGTCCCAATTCTAGTCCTCTAAGATAGTCAAAGGAAAAGCCTAAGGCTAGATCCTAAGTACTAAAGAGAAGAAGAGAAGACCTCATCAAAAATGAGGTCAACAGTAGTGCCTGAGCTTTTGAGCGGCGAAGATCAGGGCCAAACAATGCTTTTCAATTGCGGGATACCTTACTTCCATCGGAAGTAAACGACGGCTTAAGTAGTAAAGAGCATTTTCTTTACCCTCATCATCGACTCGGCTAACGAGGCTCCGAGAGAGTCGTCTAAAGCCGCGGTGTAAAGTATCGCCGGTCTACACCGAGACCAGGGCTGCTAAGACAGGAGGTGTCATTAAATATTGTTTAATGTCCTCGAAGGCTTTCCGGCATTTCTCTTCCCAAATAAATTTGGCGTCCTTTTTAACTAGTGCCGAGAAAGGCCGACACCTACTCGACAAGTTTGAGATAAAGCGTCGAAGATATGCCAATTTCCCTTGAAAAGATCGTAGTTGTTTTAAGGTTTTGGGAGGCGGCATTTCTAAGATAGCTTTAATCTTTTCTGGGTCAATTTCAATTCCATGATGTCGGACAACGAATCCTAAGAATTTCCCGGAGGTGACACCGAAGGCGCATTTTAAGGGATTCATCTTAAGGTTAAATTGTCTTAATCGTTCAAAAACAATTCTCAAATCATACAGGTGGCTTTCCTTTATTTTGCTTTTGATGACCACATCGTCCACGTAGCATTCGACTTGATTGTGGATGAGGTCATCAAAAATTCTTGTCATTGCTCTCTGGTAGGTTGCTCCTGCGTTCTTCAGTCCGAATGGCATCACTGTGTAGCAAAATACTCCGATCGGCGTTCCGAATGTCGTAAGCTTTTCATCTTCTGGAGCCATTTTTATCTCGGTTGTGTCCTAAAGATCCATCCATGAATGAGAATATTTCATGTGTTGAAGCAATGTCGATCATTAATTCGGGATCGGTAGAGGGAATTCATCTTTTGGACATGCCTTGTTTAAATCTCCGAAATCCACACAAATTCCGATCCGACCATTCTTCTTTCGATCGGCACTACATTGGCTAACCAAGTCGGGTATTGTTCTTCACGGACAAATTTAGCGTTTATTAGCTTTTTAACTTCGGCTATGACTTGTTGTTCGATTTCTAGACGCATTCTTCTCGGGACCTCGTCCGACGGGACGAAGTAGGATCCACTCCTAGCTTATGGACCGCAACCTCCGGAGCTAATCCCGGCATCTCATCATAATTCCAAGCAAAACAGATCTTTAAATTCCATTAATAATTTGATTATTTCTTCGGAGTCTTCTTGGTTGAGTAAGGAGCTAACAAAGGTAGGTCTAGGCTCTTCGCTAGTACCTAAGTTAACTTCCGTTAACTCATCTATCAGTAGATTTGATTTCTTCTTCGAATTCGGTGGAGCGTCTCCAATTTGTACATCTTCGAGTTCGTCTGTAGTTTCCATGCAGTTTTCATTGGACTCGCAAGTGACAACCAAGCAAAATTCAGTATCGTCAACTGACCCTACCGTGCCGAATCCGAGTCCATACTTTGAATTGGGTGGACGACCGGAGTTATTCCATAATTTTTCAAAATGTTGTGATTGGCCTTTTGTCCATTGTCGAGGTAAGAAACCACGTTGAATTAAATTTTGAACACAGGGAGAGTACCACTCAAAAGGTAATTCCATTAATTCTGATGAAGTGACATCTTCAAATTGTACATTATTTTCAGTTTTGGAGGTAGAAGCACCACGGTAGAACTTGATTGGCCTTGCACCGTGGTTACGTACTTCTTTGACCACCATACCCTCGATCTTGTTAGAATGGATCGGGGTTAGGGTCATAGTATGTACGTAGTGGTTAATCTTTTCGTACATTGATTTGTATTCTTCGTTCTTCTCATCTTCGAGAGAGATCTTGAATTGCGGCTTCTTTTGACTTATTGTCACTGCTTCTTGTTTGATTTCTTTTTCTTCTTCAGAACTATCTTCCTAATCAACATTGATGGCTGGTTTCCTCTGTCCAACTGTCCTAGTGTCTCTACCACGGCCTCGTCCCCGGCCTCGACCTCGGATGCGAGTTGTGGAGAAACCTTCACCATCTCGCCGGAAGGGAGTGGTGAGTGACTGTTGGACTAGAACTTCGGTGTTCTCTCGTTGTCCCGAACTTTCTTTGCTTCATTTGTTACGGTATCTCCGGAGAAGATTGTTTTCTTTGGCGGTGCATAATAAGCCGCGTCTTCATGGATTCCAATCTCATGTACGGAGAATGGTTGCAAGTCACCTTTGATGCACTGTTCCCCTCCATCGTAGTATTTAATGCACTGATGTAGAGATGATGGTACCATCCTGTTTTCATGTATCCATGGTCGGCCCAGTAGAGCGTTGAACGACGTTTCTGAATCAATTATGTGAAATTTCGCGGTTGTCTTTGCTAAGTCACCGGTCTTCATCGATAGCGTTATTGACCCGAGGGCTCTTTCTCCTTTTCGGTTGAATCCTCTTAATAACATTTTGTCGGCCTCGAGCTCACGAGCATCAATTTCCAATTATGCTAGTGTTCGAAGACTCATTATATTGATTGATGCTCCAGGATCCACCAATACTCTGGAGAGTGTAAACTTCCCAATTGTAACTGAAATGTACAACGGTCGGTTGTGATCTGCTGTCCCAAGTAGTAGGTCATTGTCCATGAAGGTAACACCTCGTCGTTCCTTTAACGAACAAACCTCATCTAAGGAATCTCCGGCCATTTGAGCTAAGCAAATTTTCGGATCAAGTAAGGCCTTGATCGAGCTTCTCTCATCTCCTTTCGATAAGATGAGAGCGTCGTAGATGCTCAGTTTGGCCGGTAGTTTCCTAAGATGGGCTAGCACGTTGTAATCCACTTTATTTCCATGTGTCTCGGCTTCTTCTCGAATGGGTATTTCTTCTGCTGGGGTTGGTTCTTCTTGAACAACCACCTGCTTTCCTTTGTCTTTTGGACCCATTCTCGGAGGTAGAACTCTTCCACTTCTTAAATTGACTTCCGTAATTTCTTCCGAATCTAGCGTTGAGCTTGTCGGTGTCTCCTCCTGAATCGGAATGACGAGGCTCCTCCGGATTAGCTTCGCAGTCCGAAGGTTCTAACTCTATTGTGATCGGAGCTCCTCGAAACTCGCAGATAGATTCATTACTTGTTGAACTCTCGTAGCCTCCTTGATGGATGTCTTCTTCGTTATTTTGATCGTCGAGATCGTGTATGATTTGAGAATTGTCGTTGGTATCGAAATCGATGTCCGGATTGTCGCTAGTTACGTAATCGTTAGAAACGATCAAAACGTAGCCAACGCCATCACCCTTATCATTATATGATCCCACCGAAGTGAGCGAGATAATCATACAAAATCAGAGGTTCGAGGGATTTCTCCCCGAATCGGAAACAACTATCCTAGGATAAGCGGCCCCTAGTCTAGCCTTAGGAGTCTCGGTCCTCTCTTCTTCGTCGATTTTCTTCTTCTCTTCAATCGTATTCTGTTGAGGTGGTTCTTCTATCGCAAGTGATATTACCGGCTTAACAGGTCTCGAACTCTGAATTGAAGCTCGCACCGAAGCGGTTTGGATGCTGTCTAAAATCTTTTTCGAAGACCTCGTCCGAGCGGTAGTCCATCCATCGTCGGTCGTGTAGGGATCTATCGGAATGATGGGATCAGTTGAGATAACATTGACGGAACCTCCTTTCTGGGGTTCCTTCATGTACTCCTTCGGGATCGTTATATTCCCTTTCCGAAGGTTGTCATTGAGCCAACTTTTGAAGGTAATGCAATCTTCTATCTTGTGCCCAAGCATCCGATGGTAGGGGCAAAAGTTGGGATCACCTTTCTTGTTGACTTCCTCCTGGTCTTTTAGGCTCGGCAGCTGGAAATCCGGAGTCTTCATCGGACTACGGAACATTTTCGGCATCGCTTCATTCTTGAACGGATATTCTCTACTCGAAGCTCCCTCAATGTACGTTGCGGACGAGGCGGTTGTTCATACTCGTGGAGATGAGTCGATAGCCGGGTCGGGGTTGCCGGTAATTCTGTTGTGGTTGCTTGCGGCCGTTCGGTGGTATTTGCATCGGTTGCTTGCTTTTGTCAACTCGTCGCAACGATCCCGGATTTCTTTTCAAAAGTCTTCACAAGCTTTTGCTTGTCCGTCTTGTCGGTGAAACTTAATTGCTTCGCCTCTTCTTGCAAGCTTCCGGCCTTGCTTAACAACTTCTCGAAAGTCTTAATAGTGAATCCTTTGAGGAGAAGTGCTATCGGGCCGTGAATGCTTTTAAGTAAGATGCCGATCGCATGTTGTTCTTGCGGTTGTGGTTCACACTTCATGCTTAAGTTCCTCCATCGAAGTATGTAATCCACCAAAGTTTCGTTCGGCCTTTGTTTCTCTACCACTAAATCACCTATAGTGATGTGGTGCCGAGCTCCGGCGAATCGCTTGATGAAGAGGTTCTCTAACTCGAGAACGTCTTCACCGAACCATTTGGTAATTCCGCAAACCGGTCGAAGGCGATCCACGACGAGTCGGCGACGAACCGTCGGAAGAGCAATGCATCGCTCCCGCCGGCATTGCAACAAGCGGCACGAAAGTGTGCAACATGCTCGTCGGGGGTTCCCGGTTCCGTCGAAGGTCTTGAACGAGAGGTGGTACGAAGCCTTTCGGGTATTGGACGGCGTCGAATTCTTCCGGGTAAGGTCTACCCGTCCGAATGGATGTCCCGTTCTTCGATTGTGCTAAGGCTTCTCGCACTCGCCGTTCCACCAAGTTCTTGATATCCTTTTCAGGGATCATACTTTGTGTTGTATTCTTTTTCAGTTGATCATCCCCATTGACGGATGTAATCTCTTTTCCTCCGTCTACAATGTGAATGACCTCTGGGGTGTCTCTCTTTGTGGTTGCACTTGACTCTAGAGAGTGGCCAGAGCTACAGCCATCTCTTCCATCCTTTTCGCCATTTGAGCGATCATGTCGTCTTTCTCCTGAAGCTGCCTTCTCATCAGTTCTGGCTCCTCTCTTTCCGCGGCTGCAGGAGCACCTTGCGAAGCTGATGAAGCTCATGTTTCGACCATGTTGATTTCTGCATATTCGTCGTCCATGAATTCCGATGAATCAATCTCGTCTCCGAACTTTTCTTCTCTTTCTTTTGCCAATCGTCGGATATCGGTTCTCAACTTTTCCATGGCATCTTCTAGTGGGGCTTTCTGTGCGTCCTTGCGGTTGTCGTGCGATAGCTGCCGGGTCCCCTTTTCACGAGTCCCCTTTATCGCGGTAGCGCTTTCTTCGATTCGAGTCACCCGGCGAGACTTTCTTTCTCGGCACGTTGTTTCGATCTCAGTCGCCCAGGTAGTGGGATGCCATACCATCCTTCTAGCGGCAGAAGGTCTAGGACCGGAAAGTACCGTCGGCCAAATCGTTGGAAGGTGGTATCCTCCATAATCTGTAATCCTGAGACGATGACAGTCGGACTAGCCTTCATTCTTTTACTTGGCTTTTCTGTCATGACGGCGGGTTCTACTCAGGGCCCAAGACGGGATTTGACTGGCACCCGCCCTATCCTTCGTAGAATCTCCGATACTGGGGCGGTTTTCCTTCTTTGCTAACTTTTCTACCAAAGTTTGCGGTCGAGCGAAACGGCGTAGTTCTAGTCCTTTTCTTGCGGCTATCGTTGTAATATGCGGGCCGAGGTAACGTGGCGACAATCTTGCGAACATTTTCCTCGTCCTCTGCGGCGGAGAGGGGATGGAACCCGCTTCCTCCCAAAAGTGGTATGTATTCGAGCGGCGGTGTATATTCGGCGGCGGTGTATATTCGAGCGATTACGGGATTTCCTCCGGAAAGCAATTTCGGCGGCTACGGCTTCTCCGGCGATCCTTCTACTTCGTTTCTTCTTTGGGTCCTTGTCGGTGATGGCATCTTTGAAGCTGGACCCGATTTCGAAAACGGAAGGTCTTACGAGAAGATCTCGTACCCTCCACGGTAACGGGTTCACCATAAATCCGGATTTCTTTCCCCTTTGATTTGGCGAAGTCGGGGTAGGTGCGGAACAACTAGACCGGTGGGGGTAGTAAGAACGAGTCCTCCTGCGGACGAGCGATATTCCTCCCAGTCGGGATCCTTTGCAGGGGAGGAAACTCTTAGGTCGACCTAAGGTTGAATTCAAGCAGCGGCTTCTCAGCTTCAGATACCTTGTTCATCAGTGCAAAGAGGGAAACGTCGGTGATCTTGACATTCGTGTTTTCAAATCCTTGTCCGAATCGGATGATCCCATTGTCGGGCGACTCATCCTTATAGACAGCGAAGTCCGAGTCCATTGGTGAAGGAGAAAATCGGCTTTGGGGCTTCCATTTCGCGAGGTAGATTACGGTTGTCGGTCCCAAGTTATGCTTCTTTTTCTTTAGGACGAAAAGAAAGGAATTGAAAAGAGTCCGAACACATTCTTGTTCATGTATTTATAAGACGGAATCATTTGTTAAAAGAGTCATTTATTAGAGGGTTCGTTTATTTAGAACGGAATGTTCAAAGGTGTAGAGAAGGTAAGGAATCCGATTCAGAGTTGGAAAGGAAAAGAAAGTCTTATGCAAGACTTCTCGACTCGAAGGATCACTCCTAAACTAACACCTATTGGGAGTCCACCCCACCTCAAAAATGAGGTAAAAGGATCTAGGAACCTCTCTGTTTAGGGGTGTTTAAACAGTGGCTCCTAAATCCGAGAGAATGTTGGCTATACTTGTTCAAGGTAGAAATGAACATAGTATTCCAACGAAAAGAAGGGTAGTTTGACCCACTAGGAACATGGATGCACTACCGATTTATGAAAGCAGAATTGTCTGATTAAAATGGAGAGAGGAATTCTCCCCAGCGGAGTCGCCAGAAGTTGTCGGCATATTTTTAGGTTGTGTGGAAGTGTAGTGTGTAGGTGTAGTGTATAAGTGTAGTGTGTGTGTAAGTCAGCCCCTTCACCAGACCAGGCCACCCAGGCGGTCCTAAGGCCCGAAGAGTCCAATAGGAACTCATCCTTTAAACTTCCACATTTGATTTCGACCCTCACAGGTGATTAGGGGTCTACGGTCAAGTTTGTGGAGTTTGCAGGGAGTTTAGAAGTGGTTTGAATTTCTAAAAGGTGGGTCCCAATTCTATTCCTCTAAGATAGTCAAAGGAAAAGCCTAAGGCTAGATCCTAAGCACTAAAAAGAAGAAGAGAAGACCTCATCAAAAATGAGGTCAACACACCTCACTGTTCCTTTAATGAGCAAACCTCGTCTAAGGAATCTCTGGCCATCTGAGCTAAACAAATCTCTGGATCAAGTAAGGCCTTGATCAAAGCTTCCCTCATCCCTTTTGATAAGATGAGAGCGTCGTAGATGCTTAGTTTGGCTGGTAGTTTCCTAAGATGGGCTAGCACGTTATAGTCCACTTTGTTACCATGTGTTCCAGTTTCTTCCCGAATGGGCAATTCTTCTGCTGGGGGTGATTCTTCCTGAACAACCACCTATTTTCCTTTATCTTTTGGAACCATTCTTGGAGGTAGAACCCTTCCGCTCCTTAAGTTGACTTCTGTGATTTCTTCTGAATTTGGTACTGAGTTTACTGGTGTCTCCTTTTAAATTAGCATGACGAGTTCTTGCAGGTCGCTTTGGAATCTGAAAGCTCTAACTCTATTGTGATTGGAGCTACTCGAAATTCACAAATAGATTCATTGCTTGTTAAAATTTAGTAGCCTTCTTGGTGAATGTCTTCTTTGTCATTGTGATTGTTGAGGTTGTGTATGATTTGAGAATTGTTATTTGTATCGGAATCGAGATCAGGATTAGATTGGTTGTCGTTAGTTGCGTAATCGTTAGAAACAATCAAAACGTAGCCAACGCCATAACTCTTATCATTATAAGATCCCGCCGGAGCAAATAATCATACGAGTCCGAGGTTCGAGGAATTTCTCCTTCGAATCGGAAACAACCATCCTAGGATAAGCGGCCCACTAGTACTAGCCTTAAGAGCCTCAGTCTTTTCTTCTTCTATGATCTCCTTCTTTTCTACGATCTTTTCTTCCTGGGGTGGCTCTTCAATTGCAAGCAATAGCGCCGGCTTGACATGTTTCAAACTTTGAATCGAAGCACATACCGAAGTGGTTTGGATGCGATCCAAAATTTTCTTTGATGACTTCGTCTAAGCGGTACTCCATCCATCATTCGTCGTGTAGGGATCTATAGGAACAATAGGATCCGTTGAAATAACATTGACGGAACCGCCTTTCTGGGGTTCCTTCATGTATTCCTTCGGAATCATTATGTTCCCTTTTCGAGATTGTCGTAGAGCGAAGTCTTGAACGTAATGCAATCCTCTATCTTATGTCCAAGCATCCGGTGGTAAGGGCGGTAGTTGGGATGATCTTTCTTATTAACTTCCTCCGGCTTCTTGGGCTCTTGCGGTCGAAAATCCGGTGTCTTCATTAAGGCTGCGGAACATCTTTGGCATCGCCTCATTCTTGAACGGATATTCTCTATTTATAAGCTCCTTTAACGTGCGGCTGCGAGCGAGGCGGTTGCTCATGTTATTGAGTTGGGCGATAACCGGGTCGAGGTTGTTGGTAGTTACGCTAAGGTTGCTTGATAGTTGGGTTGCGGTCGCTCCATCTGTATTTGCATTGGCTGCTTGCCCTTATCGACTGCCGCTACGATCCTAGATTTCTTTTCAAATGTCTTCACAAGTTTCTGTTTGTCTGTCTTGCCGACGAAACTTTGTTGATTCGCTTCCTCTTGCAAGCTTCCAGCCTTGCTTAACAACTTCTTGAAAGTCTTAATCGTAAATCCCTTAAGGAGAAGTGCTATTGGGCCGTGAATACTTTTAAGCAAGATACCGACTGCATGCTGCTCTTGTAGCTGTGGCTCACACTTCATGCTTAGATTCCTCCATCGAAGTATGTAGTCTACTAAAGTTTTGTTCGGTTTCTGTTTCTCCACCACTAGATCACCGATGGTGATATGGTGTTGAGCTCCGGCAAACCATTTCATGAAGAGGTTCTCTAATTCTGAAAATGTCTTTACTGAACCGTTCGGTAACTCTGCTTACCAATCGAAGGCGATCCCTGATAGGCTGCTGACGAACTGTCGGAAGAGTAAGGCGTCGCTTCCACCGACATTGCAACAACTAGCACAAAATTGTGCAACATGCTATCGAGGGTTTTCGATACCATCAAAAGTCTTGAGCAGAGGTGGAACGAAGCCTTTTGAGTATTGTACTGCATCAAATTCTTCGGGGTAAGGTCTACCCGTCTGAATAGATGCTCCTCTTCTAGACTGTGCTAAGGCCTCTCGTACCTGCTGTTCTACCATGTTCTTGATGTCCTTCTCTGGAATCATATTCTGGGTAGAATCCTTCTTTGGCGGATCGTCTCCGTTAACGGATGTAATCTCTTTTCCTCCATCTGTAATATGAATAACTTCTGGAGGTGTTTCTCTTGGGGGTTGAGCCTGACTTTGAAGAGTGGCTAGGGCTGCAGCCACCTCTTTCATCCTTTTCGCCATTTGAGAGATTGTATCATCTTTTTCTCGAAGTTGTGCTCTTAACATTTCTGGTTCATCCCTTTCCGCAGCTGCCGGAGCACCTTGCGAAGCTGACGATGCTCGTGTCTCAACCATGTTGATCTCCACATATTCGTCATCCATGAATTCCGACAAATCGACTTCATCTTCGAACTTTTCTTCTCTTTCTCTTGCTAATCGTTGAATGTCGGTTCTTAGCTTTTCCATAGAGTCCTCCAATGGTCTTTTTCGTACGGTTTTGCAGTTATCATGTGATGGCTGTTGGATTTCCTTCTTGGGAGTCCCCTTCATCGCAGTGGCGCTCTCTTCGGACTCGAGTCTCTTGACGAGACTTTCCTTTTCAGGTCGTTGTTTCGGTCTCGAGCGGCCGGTAGTAGGATGCCATACCATCCTTCTAGCGACAGAAGGCCTGGGACCGGATGGTCACGTAGGTCGAATCTTGGAAAGTGGTATCCTCCACGATGCCGTAAACTCGAAACAACAACATGTGGACTAGCTTTCATCTTCTTATTCGGCTTTTCCGTAGGCGCTCGCGGGTTCTACTCGCGGCCAAGACGGGATTTGGCGGCACCCGCCCTATCCTTCTTAAAATCTCTGTACGGGACATTTCTCTTTCTTTGCTAACTTCTCTATCACGATCTGCGGTCGGGCAAATGGTGTAATGCTAGCCCTTTTCTTTCGATGTCATTGCTATAGTATGCGGGTTGAGGTAATGTAGAAGCAATCTTGCGACATTTTCCTCGTCGATCTGCGGCGGAGAAGGGATGGAATCTACTTCCTTCCAAAAGCGGTGTATACTCGGGCGATGGTATGTACTCGGACGATGGTGTGTACTCGGGGATCTCTTCTAAGAAAGCGACTTCGGCGGCTGCGGCCTTTACGGCAATCTTTCTACTCTCGTTTCTCCTTTGAGTTCGTGTTAGGGGTGAAACCCTTGAGCTGGACCTAATTTCGAAAACAGAAGGTCTCGCATGGAGATCTGTACCCTCCACGGTAACATGCTCATCACAAATTTGAATTTCTTTCCCCTTCAGTTTGGCGAATGCCGGGGTAGGTGCAGAGATGACTAGACCAGCGGGGGTAGAAACAACAGTCCTCCTGCGAACAACAGTACTCTTCTCAACTGGAACCCTTTGAAGAGGAGGGAACTCTTGAGTTGACTTGAGGTTTAACTCTATCAAAGGCTTTTCAGTTTCAGGCACTTTGTCTGTAAGCGTGAAAAGGGTGACGTTAGTGATCTTGACATCTGTATTCTCGAATCCTTGCCCGAAATGGATGATTCCATTGTCAGGAAGCTCCTCCTTATAGACAGTTAGGTCAAGTCCGTTTGTAAAGGAGAAAATCAGCTTTGGGGTAAACATTTACTGCGAGGTAGATTCTGATTGTCAGTCCCAAGTTATGCTTCTTCTCACCGGGACGAAAAGAAAGGAATCGAAAAGAGTCCAAATACATTTTTGTTCATGTATTTATAAAAAGGAGTTATTTTTTAAAAGAGTCGTTCATTAGAGGATTTGTTTATTAGGAACAGAATATTCAAAGGTGTAAAGAAGGTAAGGAATCCGATTCAAAATTGGAAAGGAAGAGAAAGTCTTATGCAAGACTTCTCGACTCGAAGGATCGCTCCTAAACTAACACCTGTGGGGGTCCACCCCACCTCGAAATGAGGTAAAAGGATCTCGGAACCTCTCCGTTTAGGGGTGTCTAAACGAGTGGCTCCTAAATCCGAGAGGAGTTGGCTATACTCGTTCAAGACAAAAATGAACGGGGTATTCCAACGGAAGAATGGTAGTTTGGTCCACTAGGGGCATGGACTCACTACCGATTTATGAAAGCAAAACCATCTGATCAAAATGGAGAGAGGAACTAATCCCCAGCGGAGTCGCCAGAAGTTGTCGGCATATTTTTAGGTTGAGTGTTGTATTTTGAAAAGGGGTCGCCTACAGAAATTATCGGTGAATTTTTTAGATTTTAAATTTAATTTAAATATATATATAATTTAGAAAGTAGTATTTGATTTTGAAAATAATTTTAAATTTGAAAATTTTAAGATATGAAATCAAACCGATCTCACATCCCAAATAGTTTATATAAACGAGCACCGCATCACAAACCGTGTATCTATCCCGAAGAATAGACACCTTTGCTTGATGATGAGGCTCTATTAAATAAACTAAAAGATTTGTGACATCCGTTTGGTCCGCGAACCAATTTTATAAGTCGACAAGTTCCCCAGCTAATATAAATGAATTAAGCGGGGTTTATATTACCCAGGTTCTTAAAGTTCCCTATAAGGGCAAGCCCCTATAGTAAATTACATCTTAAATGAAGTGAATCATTTAAGAAAACTCTCGATAATGATCAATGGTTTTGCTCTCAAGAATTTCAAAGTTTAAGGTTTTCAAAGGATTGGATTTTGGAAATTTCAATAGGGAATGGATCAAATTTGGAACAATTTATTTTAGGAGTCCAAAGGCAGAGAAGTAGGAGAAGCTGAGGATCCAAGAAGAATCTTGGAAACTTCCCAAACTATCATATTATTTGGCTTCGAGTTTAAGAAAATTCTAATATTACTTGATATTTCAATCTTGCCAATTTTAATTAATTTGGACTTATATTTGTATGATACAATCACACAAATAGTCTCGAAAATGTGAGGGTTTATGTCATACCGAAAGACTACCTCGGAGTCCTAAGACCGGTTAGGGCTTAATTTACATGACATGATCATGCAAATGCCTAACGAAGAGTTGAGGATTTATGTTGCACTAGGCAAACTACCTCGAAATCCTATGGCTTTGTTATTTAAAACTAGGAAAGGTTTAGCTGATGTAGAGTTGTTTTGCTGACGAAGATGGCCGTGCTGCCCACCGTGCTCCAAGCTCCTTATTGTTGCAGAGGTTTAGTTTTAGAAGTCATAAATCAGGAGATGAGAGAAGTGTTTTGGTTTAGAGAAAATCTTAAAATCCAAGTGTTTTTAATATTTTAATTAAAACAAATCTTAAAGTTGTTTAAACGAGCCGATTAAGATCCCACGGTTCGTCGTCCCGACACCGTTATTTTCATTGAATTCACCTAGTCCGGATGAATTTGCTAAACTCAGTTGAATGAGTTCCACACTTTCATTTAGACCATGGGAAATCCCGTTAGAACCACGTGGGTTACATCATCCGAGGTATTCCCGATCATTCGACGAGACGTTTTAATTTAGTTGCGATTGTAGTTTTGTTATTCATGTTTATGATTAAATTTTGAGTTGTTTTATATTTTAAAATGTTGTGGAGGTGAATTTTATCTTGCAGTGATTTTTAATTTAGTTTTAGTTTCAGTTCAGGGACTACCCTAAAGGTTTTGGTTTTCATGCAACAGTTATTTATCATGCAAGGAAAGTAAAATACAGTGCATGTAAGTAAATTGCAATAACGTAAATTGCAATAAAATAAAAGTGTACCTGGAGGGTCTTCCCGTCATCCCAAGCTGCACTTAAAACACATGTTGAGGCATTTAAATATTTCAACAAGTACCTAGGTAAAGCTAATGGAATGGTTTTGGTTGTCTACCAAAGTCCTAATCCTATAGCTAGTCATCTCCTATGACGTCTAGGTTCTTGTGTTTTGGTTTAAGGACAATTTTTTTTCATCAAAGAAACAATTAAATTCAATTGTTCTTATAAACATCCTATCATATTGAGGAAGTGCTTAAGACGAGTCTTAAACATCTTTTCAATACCTCTAGGATTGTTTTTTAAGTTCAAGAGAATTTAATTATACAAGTGAATTAATCATCCAGAGGTTTAAGTTTTGTTCTCTTGCACGATGAAGCTAGGACCTTTGAATATCCTATAAGTGAAGTAACACTTCACTTGATACATCATTTAAGAGTTATAGCAATAAGAGCTTTAAAAGGGCAAATCAAATTATTAAATATTTTAATGATTTAAACTTAATAATTTAATTTTAATTTTGACTTAATTATAAAAAATTAGTTTAAGTTTGGAATAGTGTTCAAGTTATTTTTTAGATTTAATTCTTAATGATTTAATTTAGGTTTGTTGATAAATGATTTTGATTTAATTTAATTCAATTTAATTTAAATTCAATTCAATTTAATTTGATTTAATTTAATTTAATTTTTAATTTAATTTAGTTTTAATTTAATTTAATTTAATTTTTAATTTAATTTAATTTAATTTAATTAAATTTGATTTAATTTAATTTTAATTTTAATTTAATTTAATTTAATTTAATTTTTAATTTAATTTTAATTTTAATTTATTTTAATTTAATTTAATTTTTAATTTAATTTTTAATTTAATTTAGTTTTAACTTAATTTAAATTTTAATTTAATTTAATTTTAGTTTAATTTAGTTTTAATTTAATTTTAATTTTAATTTAATTTAATTTTAGTTTAATTTAAATTTGGATTATTATTTTAATTAATTTTTTTTTAAAATTGAGAATTAAGTATTATTGAAGTGATTTATTTAGGGATTTTTAAATTAAAGAATAAATACCCTCCTAAATAATATCCCTACTTTAATAATTCCAATTTTTATTATTCTTCGAAAATTTCAATTAATTAATTAATTAAAGTTTTATTTTAATTTTTTTTTGAAATGGTTAGTAGGTTTCTACCCTTAATCATTTAAGTTTGAATCATCCAAAATCAGTTTAAAATCAAATATTTTACCCTCCCCTTTTTTATTAATCCTAAAATTTTAATCAAGGGTTGAAATTTTTAATTACCCTTTTTGCCCTTTTTGCTCTTCAAGCTTAATAATTCTATAACTCACTAAATTAAGCTCAAATGAACTTGAAATTTTTATGTAACCTCACTCATATGTCAATTAAGACATCAGAGGAGAAAATGTGATTTTTCTATATTTAATTTATTTATGTAATTATTTTTAATAGAAAATAAGGGTTTTCAAGGAAAATTTAATAACATGACCAAGGAAGTGTTTCTGTCATTGAGAAAATTATGGGATGTTCCTAATGACCAGTGGACCATATGGACCAATTTTGGTGATTTTGTGAATTATATTTTATTTATTAGAATTATTTTTAGTTGTGGAATATTAATTAATTTTAAAATAAAATTAAAGTTGAAAAATGGATTTTATATTTTTCTTAAATCTCTCTGACTCAAGGAGTCTAGAGAGATAAATTTTATATTTTTTTTATTTTTCTTTGATTTATTAGAATTATTTTAATGAAAAGGTTGGAAAATACATTTTTTAATATTAAAAATTACATTAAGCCTTTAAAATTCAATATCTTATCCTAGGGACTTAAGAAAAATATTTGGTTTGTTCCTAAGTACTTAGAATTCACAATGTATCATTTTGGTGATTTTTAATATTTTTATAATTTTTATTAATTTTTAATTATTAAAAATATTAAAATAATGATAAAAATCAACTTTTTTAAGAAATTACAATTTTAATTTTCCTAAGTTCCTCTGATATCAGAGAAGCTCCAAAATCGTTTTTTGTGAATTTTTGAAAAGTATTTTGTGAGTTATGAATTTTAAAGTTTAATTTTACTTATAGGGCTTAATCAACCCATTTTGTAGATCAAATCAAGTCCAATTAGTTTCAAATTTTTATGTGAGACTCTCCTGACCCTAAAGGACAGTGGAGAATTATTTTCAAGTCGATTTGATGTATAGTTAACCCTAATTAATTAAAGTTCAATTTTGGGTGTTTAGACCAATTAGGGTTATTCCAAGTGAATTAACTCAAAACTTATTTTTCCTAGGTTCCTCTGGTCATAAAAAACATCACCAAATTTTCCTATATCCATGGAAAATTGAAATAGTGCAGAGAGTAAATAAATTATTAAAAATAAAATACTTGATGAAATGACTTTATTTCTTTTCCACATTATTCTCCTCTGTTCACTGAGCAAGAGGGTATTTTTATTATTATTTTAAGATTTTTCTACACAAAGTTATGAATTTTTGAAGTTCTGGATATTTATTATATAAGAAAATACCCTAATTTCCTACTTAACCACGCGGCGCCGCGTCAACCTTAGCAGATCCGAAAGGCCACGAGGCGTCTTTTGATTCGGCACCACCATCTGAGTCAGCTGCCATGGGGCCCGCGGTTCCCGTACCTTCTCCTGGTCCGACACCATCTGAGCCATCCGCTTGATACACGCGCGATCCAACAACTCCTAGTTATCGTCTATGACTGGTGTGAACCCGTGACCGTCCACACTAAAACCCAAAGAACTCACTCAATTCTCAACGGATTTTTGTGTTCTTATGCTCTATGGATTCGTCTTGAAGAGACGAACACATCCAAACGGTAAACATGCATTGAAATTAAGGCATTTGAAATGGAGAATCTCCAGATGCTCGGGAAGAAGAGAGAGTTCATACCTTTGCTCAGAGAAGTGAAGCTTCGATCTGAGAGTTGTGTCAAGTTCGATTGGGTCCAAGCAAGCTCCAGATGAAGTCCCTTGGCCTGGTGAATTGCCTAGGTACAAAAGTGACCACAGCCGATCACAAAGCTTGGAGGCTGGAGCAACTGGGTGGCCTGGAGAGGGGGCTTTCACTAGGGAACTTCTCCTATTGGTCTGGTGAAGGTGTAGGACCAATCAATTTGGAGATTGGCTCACTGTGGTGAAGTGTCCTGGTTCTGGGCTTGAATTTCAACTCTGAAATTGAGCTCACAGAGAGGAAATGGCAGGGGGATTTCAGTGGGGATCAAGTTCTCCAGGTGTGGGGAAGAGTCTGAAATGATTTTGGTAGAGTTCTTGTGTGATTTGTTTTAGCACCTCCTCCATGGCTGAGAGAGGTGGTGTTTAAATAGGCATGGCTGGAGGGCCTCCCAGGGGGAGTTAGGGCTTGGGATCAGCTGCTCTGGTGAGAAGAAAAAGAGCCATGGTGGCCATTGGGCATGGGGCAACTCAGCCGGTGAGAATTCCAAGCTTGGGCTCACATGATGCTCTCTGGTGTGGTGTTTTGTGGCGACCCAGATGGCTGGCTGGCAGACATGGGTCACCCTCAGGGTCAGGAGGCACAGGGCTTGATGTTTGTGAAGTCAATTGGTTGCTACCATCTGTAAAGGGTTTGAATTAAAGTGGAATGGGGTAAGGGTGTATTTTGGCCAAGTTTGGTCAAATGCATGGATTGGGCTAGGTGCACCTCCCCATGGCTAGTTTGGGCTGAATAGAAAGTGGTTTAGGTCAGCTTAATTAGTGGGGAAGGGTCACCATCCAAGTACAATTAATTTTAAGCAAGGTTTAGGGGAGACATGAGAGTGGTTAATCACTCTTAAGAGGATCATTAAAGGGTCCCCTCTTCTTGCCATTTTGGGTATGGTGAAGTTTCCAAGGCTTTCATGGCTCACATGTGGCTCATGCATGGCTTCATGGCTCACTTTTGGCTTGGGAAAAGTTAAGTCAACTTCATGAAAAAGGGTTTTAGAAATTTTGGTAATTTAGGGGTGATTTGATGAGATTTGGCATATGGCTTGATTTGGAATTATTTCATTATGGATTTAGAACTTAGGGGATGGTTTTATCAAATGGATGATGATAGAGGATTGTCATGTGGGCTTTAAGATGGATTTTGGGCTTTTTGAAATCATTTTGGATGGGCTTTTTAGGAAGGCCTAAGGAAGTGGGCCTTAGGTTTTTAAAATAAGTTTATGGATGGGAATTTTGTAAAAGGTTGGGCCAAATAATTTTTGGGTTTGATTTAGGGATGTGTCATGAGTGATTTGAAATAAATTTAAGGTGGTTTGGGTTTGAATTGGGTTGGATTTGGGCTTCTTTGGTAAAGGGGCCAATATAGGTCAAATTGGGCTAATTTGGACCAATGTTGGGCTAGGGTTGAAATTGATGTAAAATTAATGTTGAAAAATGTTTATGGGGGTGTTACAAATAGATTTCAACTTTGGTTGGGTTTTGATTTTGGGATTTGGGGTCAATTGGAGTTAAATTGGGTTAGTTTGGCTAAGTTTGGGTCATTGGTCCAAATTGGGCTTTAAGGTCAAAAGTGAAATTGGATTCAAATGTCAATCCAATTGGGCTTGGATTTGGTCTAGATTGACATTAGGGATATTGAATTGAAGTTTAGAATTGAATTGGACCAAAATTGAGAACAATTGGGTGATTAGGTTTGACATTGGGTTCATTTGGGTTTAAAATGAGCTAAATTGGGGGTTTTGGTAAAAGTGGGGTAAATTGACAAAATTAGCCCATGGTGTAGTTGGAAAAAATGAAATTGGGAATATTTGAGATTTTTTGGAATTTTCTGGGAATTTTCTGAATTTTTGTATTTTTGGGTCAAGAGGGGCATTTTGATAATTTGGAGGGTATTGGGGGTATTTTTAGAAATTTTGGTATTTTTGGCTGGAGATAGTTAATTTGAGTGGGGGAAAATGTTTAGGATTGATTCTGAGGACATTTGGGTGATTTGGAGATTTTGGAGGATTTGGGCAATTCCAAGGGCTTTTGGTAGGTTTGATGGGTGTAGGGTCCCCGGGGTCAAAAATTAAAATTTTGGAAGAATGAAGATTGATCAAATATGAGTGAAATGGAATCACTTTAGTTGAGCCATGAAGTCATGTTAAGCCTATGTGAGCCATGAGAGGACTTATTGGAGGCATTCACTATGTTGTTCCTAACCCTCTTAACCAGGGGCTTAGGGGTTAAATTCCATCCATATGAATTACCTACATGAGTCAGGGAGTCAAGTTGGGGTAAGGTGTGGTTTTAGGGTTTGGATTGTGTAGGTGAGAGTGTAGAGTGTGAGTGTAGTGAGTGTGTAAGTTAACCCTCACCAGACCAGGCCACCTAGGGTAGTCCTAAGGCCAAAGTGTCCTATAGGGAACTCATCCTTTAAACCTTCACATTTGATTTCAACCCTCTAGGTGATTAGGGGTCTACAATCAAGCTTGTGGGATTTGCAGGGAGTTAAGAGGTGTTTGAATTTCTAAGCGGTGGGTTCCATTTCTAGTCCTATAATATTAGTCAAAGGAAAAGCCTAAGGCTAGATCCTAAGTACTAAAGAGAGAAGCAAAAGACCTCATAAAAAATGTGGTCAACAAATGGACCCCCAATAGGTGTGGTGTGCTAACCAAGCACACCGCGCGTATTGGTGTTGACCAAAAAGATCAACAGATCCAACATAGATGTCCAAGTGACAAACTTAGGACGAAGTAGAAAAATTTCCGCTAGGGAGTGTCAGGTATGTTTCCAAGACCGGAGATTCCTGAACTCTCGCTGGGGAATGAAAAAGGAGGTGAGCTCCAAATCATAAGATCATGGGAATTCGATTTAGATTTCGGTTTATTTTTTAAATTTCAAGTTTCAATTTGTGAGTTTGGATTTTGATTTGATGTTTAATTTAAAATCGATTTAAGGACATTTTGAATTTGAAATTTGGATTTGAAGTGAGAATTAAAACCTGGATTTCAACCTCGGGATTGCGCAGAGAACTGGAATTTAGGTTCCAGCCTCGGAGTGAGAATCGGAGTTTAGGTATTGACGAAAAAAAAGATGAGAGTCAGAATTTAGGTACTGATCTCAAAAGTTTAAACGGAGCTGGAATTGAAATTTAAGTATCAATCCTGGGAGAGAATCGAAATTTAGGTATCGATCTCGGAATGAGAACTGGAATTAGGTACCAGTCTCAGAAATTTTGAATTGAAATTTAGGTATCAATTCAGATGAGAATCGAAATTTAGGTATGGATCTCGGAATGAGAACTGGAATTTAGGTGCCAGTCTTGGAAATTTTGAATTGAAATTTAGGTATCAATTCGGATGAGAATCGAAATTTAGGTATCGATCTCGAAATGAGAAATGGAATTTAGGTACCAGTCTCGAAAATTTTGAATTGAAATTTAGGTATCAATTCGAAAGAGAATCGAAATTTAGGTATCGATCTCAGGAAGAGAGTCGAAATTTAGGTACCGACCTCGAAAGGAGAGAACTGGAATTTAGGTACCAGTCTCAGAAATTTTGAATTGAAATTTAGGTATCAATTCGAAAGAGAATCAAAATTTAGGTATCGATCTGAGAAAGAGAGTAGGAATTTAGGTACCGAGCCTCGAAATGAGAAGCTGGAATTTAGGTACCGAGTCTCAGAAGTTTTGAATTGAAATTTAGGTATCAATTCGGATGAGAATCGAAATTTAGGTATCGATCTCGAAAGGAGAGTCAGAATTTAGGTACCGACCTGGAAAGGAGAGAACTGGAATTTAGGTACCAGTTTCAGAAAATTTTAAATTGAAATTTAGGTATCAATTCGGATGAGAATCAAAATTTAGGTATCAATTCGGATGAGAATCGAAATTCAGGTACCGACCTCGAAATGAGAACTGGAATTTAGGTACCAGTCTCGGAAGTTGTAATGTATGAAGAAGGACCCAGTCTCATGCCATCAGAACCAAATAGAACAAAGTTCGTGGCTCCATGTCAATAGTCCTAGTCAATCTCCGCATAAGAGGGAAAGGAGATCATAGAAAATCAAGGGATCTCGACGTGACGAAAAGGGTGTGGGATTTTTGAAATTTGAAGTGTGAGTTTTCCGTGAGGAAGAACCATCCCGAAAGAGGGTTTCAAAGTAGTTTGAAGTAGATTTTGATCTGAGGAAGAATTGAAGGATTTGAAAGAGATAGATTGAGATTGTAATTCCATTTGAAATTCATTTTCATTTTGTTTGTCCTTTAATGATCCAATTTTATTTTTGTTGTTTATTCGATGTTCACGTGAATTTTATTTGGTGTTCATGTGGATTTGAAGTTCTTTTGAATATTTTGATTTCTAAGAAAGATTCTTATTTATTTCTCTTTTCTTTTCTGTTCTTTGTTCAAAGTTCATTTAACTCTAATGGCGTTTCCCAGTCAATTTGCACAAAAGAGGTGAAGGCAAAATGTGACATGGTCAATTTCATTCCAATCTTGTTGAAGATACATCATACAACTCGATTCGAAATATTTCTCATACAATCCATGACTCAAAACGGACTATGTATGATTCTTGTTGATCCATCCAAAAAGTATCTGTTAAAAATCCATGTCTGAATAATGAGATACACGGTCAATAACATCACCTTCCAAGCCATCCTTGGCAGGAATGCCGCATGGATGTGCATTGGAGGTGTGCTATTTCCCGTGTAACTCACAGCTCGTAGGGCCGGAGACTCTCCAATTCGGATCTGGCTGGAAGTGGTAAGGTGCCTTTCTGTCGTCCATCCTTCTAAAAGTGATGGAGATCCGCTCCAGTGGTACTCCCGATATACAATGTTTTGCGATGTCTGCTCCATTTCCTTGTAATATCATGATGGAACCTACCGAAAGTGGTATCTCCACCGGTCCTCGGAACTTACCCGGGCCTGCTATTCGGAGGTCAGATCCGAACATGATATTGCATTGGTTGACGAACAAAGCGTGCGAAAGGTCCGACAAAGTCATGGTGGTCTATGTGTGGAGGTATGCGGTCGCCCTTCGATAAATGTTGATGATGCAACTGTTGGGTATGCGATCCGCCGGCAGTACCCTCCACGTTATCATTCTTTTCACCATTCTTTTAATTATCCTCGGCATTGGATCCACCTCACCGTGACGGAGTATCCACAGTGGATTTCCTTTTCGTCCTCTGCGAAGTTATAGCAACATCCGCATTGTATTGTGACTCTTCCTTTCCCCGACATCCATTTTCGGGTTCCGAATAAGTCTTTTCTCTTAGATTGCATCGCTCGACCCATTTTTGAAGTTCTAAGATGCAATCCACAATCTGTCGTTGCTCGTACTCCGAGAATACACCGTGTGTAACTCGAGGCCTTCCAAAATATTGATTCTTTTGCCTCTAATCCTTTCAAAGTATTCGAAAGTCTTCTTCTCAACATTTTGCATTCTTTCTAGTTCATATTCTGGGATGATCTGCAAATGATGAGGCCTAGTAACGTATTGTGGGATGTATGGCTCAATCCCGTCGCGTTCTCCTGCATACCTTGGCTCCTCGGGGATTGTCTCTGTCGGGACATCCTCCGGGGTTGCTTCTGCAACAAGGTTCTTTAGATATGGTATCTCTGTCCGGCATCGAGGCAATCTCTCTGCCTCTGATCTTCTCAGAGTTCCTCTTATCCTTTTTGTTGTTCTCGGAGCTTGTTCTCTCTTTTAAGGTTCCTGATGAACCGGTATCTTTGAAATGTGTGTGTCGGTGAAGGTGGTTGTTTCCTCGTGTTGATCTACTACTAGTTTAGTCAACATCTTGCGGATACGGAGATTCTTATTCCTTCTTTGAGTAGCAGTGAGTGTAGCTCTCCTTACTTCTTGAATTTCTACGGGCGCGGCGCTGACGAGCCTGCCCTCTGCCGTGGCAACTACTGACTTGATTTTCTTGCTTTCCTCGGTGTTTATCTTTCTTTTCTTGTTGCTGGATTGGCGGCTTGGGCCACCCATCTTCATCACCGTCTGGCTGTGAAGCTCTTCTCGGTACACTGGGACCCAATCATTTTCTTCGTACTGTAGGCTGGCTGGTGTGAAGTCAGAATCAATTTTTATCAATGCTCCATCCTTCACCCTCTTTTCATCGAGTGCGAGACTCAAGCCATTTTTAAAGTTTAGGACCAACCGCCCGTTCGACATTTCCCTGTGAAGAAGACAAGGAAAGGATCAGGGGCTGTACTAAGAACAAGAACATTAAGAAAATATTCATCACTGAAGATTCTTATTCACTTATTTTAATTTTAAAGGAAGGTGGGAAAAGATGAGGAAAGACCAGGAACAAGATTTGATTTGAAAGGAAGGGTAAAACTTATTATGATTTCACATATTTTATTTTTAGCACATATTATTTTTTTGTGATGATTTTTTTTTATCCATTTTTATGTTTTTGGGTTCGGACCCAGTCACAAAGTGATTGCTTCACCCGTGTTTCTAGGGAGAAGACTCTATTTTAGAGGCCATCCTTCGAAACATCAGGTTGCGTAATACTTCTTTAAATACCGTCCGTTGATTGGAAGCATTTGTTGTTCTCCTTGGAAATTCACAAGTTGGTAGGAGCCTCCTGAGTAGACTGCCTCGACCACAAACGGTCCTTCCCAAGTTGGTTCAAATTTGCCTCCTATCTTGCGATGTGCAAGAATATGTCTTCTGAGAATAAGAACTAAGTCACCAACTTTGAAAGTTCTTGGGCGGACCAGTTTATCATGGGTCTGGATCATCTTAGCTTGGTACAGTTCCAAATTTTGTTGCGCTGCAAGTCTTTTCCCTTCCAAGTTTTCCGGTTCTTCCGGTCGTAATCTGGCATTTTCTTCTGTAGTAATTTTATTTGCAACTACAATCCTGAGTGATGGAAGCTGAACCTCCAAAGGTAAAACTGCCTCGGACCTGTACACTAAAGTGTAAGGCGTAGACTGAGTAGGAGTCCTAAAAGTTGTCCTGTAGGCCCATAAGGCTTCTAACAACTTTTACTGCCAATTTCTCTTGTTGTCGTCCAAAATTTTCTTTTAAATCTAAACGAGAGTTTTATTAAAAGCCTCGGCCAAGCCGTTTGCTCTTGGGTAGTAGATTATTGAGTATCGCCAATCAATTCCATGTCTTCTGACAAAATTATTGATTTTTTGTGCTTCTGAATGCGGACCCATTATCTAAAATGATTCTGCGCGGTACTCTGAAATGGTAGACAACTTGATTTTTGAAAAGCCGTAGCACGTGGTGTGCCTTTACTTCTCCGAGTGGAACTTCTTCGCCCATTTAGAAAAGTAGTTTGTAGCTGCAAGGATGAAGCGATGTCCTCTTGAAGAAGGCGGTTCTATCAGACCCACTATATCTGTACCCCAACACTCAAATGGCCACGACGCAATTGTCCGATGTAGCACATTTGGAGGTTGGTGTAGAACCACTCCGTGCACTTGGCATTGGTGAAAGCTCTTAGCGACTTTCATACAATCGGTCATCATTGAGGGCCAGTAATACCCTAGTCTTTTAATCTTCATTTTCATTTTCGGACCCGACTGATGAGCGCCACAAAGTCCTGAATGTACTTCTTTAACGATTTCACGAGCCTCGGACCCTCTCAGGCATCTTAGCCACATCTGATCAAAAGACCTTCTGTATAATGTATTGTTTATTAATGCATAAGACAGAGTTCTTTTCTTGATTTAACGGGCTAATGATTTATCGTCCGGTAATTTACCTGTTTGCAGGTAGTCTATTAGCAGTCGACGCCAATCTTCTCTCGCTTTCATTCTTGCCGCAACCGATTCCTCTCGCTTTTCCGATTCCCTGTATCATATCCATGTCGAGCCGTGATAGGACCTGTCGTCCTTCAACTGACACTTCAACTGACTCATCTTGTAAGCAGGCAAATTCTTTTGCAAGGCGAGCTAGTGCATCCGCGAGAGCATTTTCTCTTATGGGGATCTTGTAGATTGTTACATTTGGAATTTGTTCCAATAGTTTCATGGCATACTAAAAGTATTGCTCGAGTCTTGGCTTTAAAATTCTGTATTGTCCGGCGACCTGTTGGATGATCAACTGAGAATCTACGTAGACATTGATGTCCGTTATTCCCATTTGAATGGTTAGTTCTAGTCCTGTTACGAGGGCTTCGTATTCTGCCTCGTTGTTTGTGCACGACTCTGTTTAGTGGTAGGAGTATCTTAACATCCCCCGCTCCGGTGTTATAAAGATTAGTCTGATTCCTGCCTTACCGGGCACTATCGTTTGCAATTCTTTATCTTTATATGCCGAGGACGCTCCTTCGAAGTATAGTTCCCAACATCGATCATTAGTGTCTTCTAGGCTCATTATCTATTCTTCAGGCAAATCATCGTCAAGAGGCGAATCTGCCAGTAAAGGGTGTGCTGCAAGGAAGTCAACTAGAACTTGTCCCTTTACGACACGAAGAGGAACAAAAGTTATGTCGAATTGCAATAATATCATCGACCACCTGGCAAGTCTGCCAGAAAGTGTCGGTCGGGTCATCAAATATTGCAATGGATTAACTTTCAAAATGAGGTTGATCTTATGAAAAAGCATGTAATGCCTGAGTTTCTGTACGACGAAGATCAGGGCTAAACAATGCTTCTCAATTGGAGGATACTTTACTTCCGTCGGAATCAGACGACGGCTTAAGTAGTAGAGAGCATTTTCTTTTCCCTCATCATTGACCTGGGCTAGCAGGGCTCCAAGGGAGTTGTCTAGAGCCGCGGTATAAAGTATCAACGGTCTACCTGAGACTGGGGCTGCTAAGACAGGAGGTGTCATTAAGTATTGCTTAATGTCCTCGAAGGCCCGTTGGCATTTCTCTTCCCAAATGAATTTGGCGTCCTTTTTAACTAATGCCGAGAAGGGCTGACACCTACCTGACAAGTTCAAAATAAAGCGTCGAAGATATGCCAGCTTCCCTTGAAAGGATCGTAGCTGTTTTAAGGTTTTGGGAGGCGGTATCTCTAAGATAGCTTTAATCTTTTCCGGATCAATTTCGATTCCGCGATGTCGGACAACAAATCCTAAGAATTTCCTGGAGGTGACGCCGAAGGCGCATTTTAAGGGATTCTTCTTAAGGTTGTATTGCCTTAGTCGCTCGAAATCAATTCTCAAATCATACAGGTGATCTTCCTTCAGTTTGCTTTCGATGACCACATAATCCACGTAGCACTCAACTTGGTTGTGAATGAGATCATCAAAAATCTTTGTCATCGCTCTTTGGTTTGTTGCTCCTGCGTTCTTTAGTCCGAATGGCATTATTGTGTAGCAATACACTCCGATCGACGTTCTGAAAGCTGTGATCTTTTCGTCTTCTGGTGCCATCTTTATCTGGTTGTATCTTGATGATCCATCCATGAATGAGAATATTTCATGTGTTGAAGCGATGTCGATCATCAGTTCTAGAATTGATAGCGGGAATTCGTCCTTTGGACATCCTTTATTTAAATCCCTGAAGTCTACGCAGATTCTGATATGACCATTTTTCTTTCTAACTGGTACCACATTGGCTAACCAAGTAGGGTATTGTTCTTCACGGACAAATTTAGCGTCGATTAGCTTCTTAACTTCGGCTATTACTTGTTGCTCAATTTCTAGACGCATTCTTCTGGAAGCTTGTCTGACTGGAACAGAAGTAGGGTCTACTCCTAACTTGTGAACTGCGACTTCTGGAGCTAATCCTGGTATTTCATCGTAACTCCAAGCAAAACAGTCCTTGAATTCCATTAATAGCTTGATCATTTCCACGGAATCTTCTTTATTGAGTAAGGAGCTAACAAAGGTTGGCCTAGGCTCTTCGCCAGTACCTAAGTTAACTTCCATTAACTCGTCTATTGTAGATTTGATTTCTTCTTCGAATTCTGGTGGAGCATCTCCGATTGGTAGATCTTCGAGGTCCTCTAAAGCTTCCAAGCAGTCTTTATTAGGCTTGTAAGTGACAACCAAGCAAAATTCCGTATTGTCAACTGATCCTACCGTACCGAATCCGAGACCATGCTTTGAATTGGGAGGCCTACCAGCGTTATTCCATAATTTTTCAAAGTGTTGTGATTGACCTTTTGTCCATTGTCGAGGTAAGACACCACCCTGAATTAAATTTTGAACACAGGGAGAGTACCACTCAAAAGGTAATTCCATTAATTCGGAAGAAGTAACATCTTCAAATTGTACACCCTTTTCATTATTGGAAGAAGAAGTACCACGGTAAAATTTGATTGGTTTAGCACCACCGCCATGCACTTCCTTGACCACCATACCCTCGATCTTATTAGACTGGATCGGGGTCAGGGCCATAGTGTGTACATGATAGTTAATCTTCTCGTACATTGATTTATATTCAGCATTCTTTTCATCTTCGAGGGAGATCTTGAATTGTGGTTTCTTCTGGTTTATTGTAGCTGCTTCTTTCTTGACTTCTTCTTCTCCCTCAGAGCTGTTCTCCCAATCAACGTCGATAAAGGGTTTCTTTTGTCCAATCGTCCCAACATCTCTTCCACGACCTCGTCCCCGGCCTCGACCTCGGATGCGAGTTCTGGAGAAACCTTCACCATCTCGCCGTAAGGGAGTGGTGAGTGACTGTTGGACTAGAACTTCAGGCTCTTCGTCATTTTGAACTTCTTTTGCTTCGTTGGGCATGGTATTTCTGGAGAAGATTGTTTTCTTTGGAGGTGCGTAGTAGGCTGCATCTTCATGAATTCCAATTTCATGTACGGAGAACAGTTGCAAGTCACCTTTGATGCACTATTCTCCTCCATCGTAGTATTTTATGCACTGATGCAGAGACGACGGTACCATCCGGTTCTCATGTATCCACGGTCGGCCCGATAGCGCGTTGAACGATGTTTCAGAATCAATTATATGGAATTTTGCGGTTGTCTTTGCTAAATCACCAGTCTTCATCAACAGCGTTATTAATCCGAGGGCTCTTTCTCCTTTCTGGTTGAATCCTCTTAGTAACATCTTGTCCTCTTCAAGCTCGCGAGCATCAATTTCCAAGTATGCTAATGTCCGAAGATTCATTATGTTGATTGACGCTCCTGGATCCACCAATACTCTGAAGAGCGTAAACTTTCCGATTGTAACTAAAATATACAACGGTCGGTTGTGATCGGCTGTCCCAAGTAGTAGATCACTGTCCATGAAGGTAACACCTCACTGTTCCTTTAATGAGCAAACCTCGTCTAAGGAATCTCTGGCCATCTGAGCTAAACAAATCTCTGGATCAAGTAAGGCCTTGATCAGAGCTTCCCTCATCCCTTTTGATAAGATGAGAGCGTCGTAGATGCTTAGTTTGGCTGGTAGTTTCCTAAGATGGGCTAGCACGTTATAGTCCACTTTGTTACCATGTGTTCCAGTTTCTTCCCGAATGGGCAATTCTTCTGCTGGGGGTGATTCTTCCTGAACAACCACCTATTTTCCTTTATCTTTTGGACCCATTCTTGGAGGTAGAACCCTTCCGCTCCTTAAGTTGACTTCTGTGATTTCTTCTAAATTTGGTACTGAGTTTACTGGTGTCTCCTTTTAAATTAGCATGACAGGTTCTTCTGGAGTCGCTTTGGAATCTGAAAGCTCTAACTCTATTGTGATTGGAGCTACTCGAAATTCACAAATAGATTCATTGCTTGTTAAAATTTAGTAGCCTTCTTGGTGAATGTCTTCTTTGTCATTGTGATTGTTGAGGTTGTGTATGATTTGAGAATTGTTATTTGTATCGGAATCGAGTTCCGGATTAGATTGGTTGTCGTTAGTTGCATAATCGTTAGAAACAATCAAAACGTAGCCAACGCCATAACTCTTATCATTATAAGATCCCGCCGGAGCGAGCAAATAATCATACAGAGTCAGAGGTTCGAGGAATTTCTCCTTCGAATCGGAAACAACCATCCTAGGATAAGCAGCCCCTAGTCTAGCCTTAAGAGCCTCAGTTTTTTCTTCTTCTATGATCTCCTTCTTTTCTACGATCTTTTCTTCCTGGGGTGGCTCTTCAATTGCAAGCGATAGCGCCGGCTTGACAGGTTTCAAACTTTGAATCGAAGCACATACCGAAGTGGTTTGGATGCGATCCAAAATTTTCTTTGATGACTTCGTCTAAGCGGTACTCCATCCATCATTCGTCGTGTAGGGATCTATAGGAACAATAGGATCCGTTGAAATAACATTGACGGAACCGCCTTTCTGGGGTTCCTTCATGTATTCCTTCGGAATCATTATGTTCCCTTTTCAGAGATTGTCGTAGAGCAAAGTCTTGAACGTAATGCAATCCTCTATCTTATGTCCAAGCATCTGGTGGTAAGGGCAGTAGTTGGGATGATCTTTCTTATTAACTTCCTCTGGCTTCTTGGGCTCTTGCAGCTGAAAATCTGGTGTCTTCATTAAGCTGCGGAACATCTTTGGCACTGCCTCATTCTTGAACGGATATTCTCTATTTATAAGCTCCTTTAACGTGCGCTGCGGGCGAGGCGGTTGCTCATGTTATTGAGTTGGCTGATAACCGGGTCGAGGTTGTTGGTAGTTCTGCTAAGGTTGCTGATAGCTGGGTTGCGACTGCTCCGGCTGTATTTGCATTGGCTGCTTGCCCTTATCGACTGCCGCTACGATCCTAGATTTCTTTTCAAATGTCTTCACAAGTTTCTGTTTGTCTGTCTTGTCGACGAAACTTTGTTGATTCGCTTCCTCTTGCAAGCTTCCAGCCTTGCTTAACAACTTCTCGAAAGTCTTAATCGTAAATCCCTTAAGGAGAAGTGCTATTGGGCCGTGAATACTTTTAAGCAAGATACCGACTGCATGCTGCTCTTGTAGCTGTGGCTCACACTTCATGCTTAGATTCCTCCATTGAAGTATGTAGTCTACTAAAGTTTTGTTCGGTTTCTGTTTCTCCACCACTGTATCACCGATGGTGATATGGTGTCGAGCTCCGGCAAACCATTTCACGAAGAGGTTCTCTAATTCTGAAAATGTCTTTACCGAACTGTTTGGTAACTCTGCTTACCAATCGAAGGCGATCCCTGACAGGCTGCTGACGAACTGTCGGAAGAGTAAGGCGTCGCTTCCACCGACATTGCAACAACTAGCACAAAAATGTGCAACATGCTGTCGAGGGTTTCCGATACCATCAAAAGTCTTGAACAGAGGTGGTACGAAGCCTTTTGGGTATTGTACTGCATCAAATTCTTCGGGGTAAGGTCTACCCGTCTAAATAGATGCTCCGCTCTTAGACTGTGCTAAGGCCTCTCGCACATGCTGTTCTACCATGTTCTTGTTGTCCTTCTCTGGAATCATATTATGGGTAGAATCCTTCTTTGGCTGATCGTCTCCATTAACAGATGTATCTCTTTTCCTCCATCTGTAATATGAATAACTTCTGGAGGCGTTTCTCTTGGGGGTTGAGCCTGACTTTGAAGAGTGGCTAGGGCTGCAGCCACCTCTTCCATCCTTTTTGCCATTTGAGAGATTGTATCATCTTTTTCTCGAAGTTGTGCTCTTAACATTTCGGTTCATCCCTTTCCGCATACTGCCGGAGCACCTTGCGAAGCTGACGATGCTCGTGTCTCAACCATGTTGATCTCCACATATTCGTCATCCATGAATTCCGACGAATCGACTACATCTCCGAACTTTTCTTCTCTTTCTCTTGCTAATCGTTGAATGTCGGTTCTTAGCTTTTCCATAAAGTCCTCCAATGGTCTTTTTCGTACGGTTTTGCAGTTATCATGTGATGGCTGTTGGATTTCCTTCTTGGGAGTCCCCTTCATCGCAGTGACGCTCTCTTCGGACTCGAGTCTCTTGACGAGACTTTCCTTTCGTGTCGTTGTTTCGGTCTCAATCGGCCGAGTAGTAGGATGCCACACCATCCTTCTAGCCAGCAGAAGGCCCAGGACCGGATGGTCTGTTGGCTGAATGCTGGAAAGTTTATCCTCCCTGATCTGTAAAACTGAAACAACAACAGGTGGACTAGCTTTCATCTTCTTATTCGGCTTTTCTGTGGCGCTCACAGGTTCTACTCGCGGCCCAAGACTGGATTTGGCTGGCACCCGCCCTATCCTTCTTAAAATCTCTGTACATGACATTTCTCTTTCTTTGCTAACTTCTCTATCACAGTCTGCAGTCGGGCAAATGGTGTAATGCTAGCCCTTTTCTTTCAGCTGTTGCTATAGTATGCGGGTTGAGGTAATGTAGAAGCAATCTTGCGGACATTTTTCTCATCGACCATGCGGCGAGAGGGGATGGAATCTACTTCCTTCCAAAAGCGGTGTATACTCGTGCAATGGTATGTACTCAGACAATGGTGTGTACTCAGGGATCTCTTCTAAGAAAGCGACTTCAGCAGCTCTGGCCTTTCTGGCAATCTTTCTACTCCTGTTTCTCCTTTGAGTTCGTGTTAGTGGTGAAACCCTTGAGCTGGACCTAATTTCGAAAACAGAAGGTCTCGCATGGAGATCTGTACCCTCCAAGGTAACATGCTCATCACAAATTTGAATTTCCTTCCCCTTCAGCTTGGCGAATGCCGGGGTAGGTGCGGAGATGACTAGACCAGCGGGGTAGAAACAACGATCCTCCCGCGAACAAGCAGACTTCTTCTCAACCGGAACCCTTTGCAGAGGAGGGAACTCTTGAGTTGACTTGAGGTTTAACTCTATCAAAGGCTTTTCAATTTCAGGCACTTTGTCTGTAAGCGTGAAAAGGGTGACGTCAGTGATCTTGACATCTGTATTCTCGAATCCTTGCCCAAAATGGATGATTCCATTGTCAGGAAGCTCATCATTATAGACAGCTAGGTCAAGTCCGTTTGTAAAGGAGAAAATCAGCTTTGGGGCAAACATTTTCTGCAAGGTAGATTCTGATTGTCAGTCCCAAGTTATGCTTCTTCTCACCGGGACGAAAAGAAAGGAATCGAAAAGAGTCCGAACACATTTTTGTTCATGTATTTATAAAAAGGAGTTATTTTTTAAAAGAGTCGTTCATTAGAGGATTTGTTTATTAGGAACAGAATATTCAAAGGTGTAAAGCAGGTAAGGAATACGATTCAAAATTGGAAAGGAAGAGAAAGTCTTATGCAAGACTTCTCGACTCAAAGGTCTGCTCCTAAACTAACACCTATTGGGGGTCCACCCCACCTCAAAAATGAGGTAAAAGGATCTCAGAACCTCTCCGTTTAGGGGTGTCTAAACAGTGGCTCCTAAATCCGAGAGGAGTTGGCTATACTCGTTCAAGACAGAAATGAACGGGGTATTCCAATGGAAGAATGGTAGTTTGGTCCACTAGGGGTATGGACTCACTACCAATTTATGAAAGCAAAACCATCTGATCAAAATGGAGAGAGGAACTAATCCCCAGAAGTTGTCGGCATATTTTTAGGTTGAGTGTTGTATTTTGAAAAGGGGTCGCCTACAGAAATTATCGGCGAATTTTTTAGATTTTAAATTTAATTTAAATATATATATAATTTAGAAAGTAGTATTTGATTTTGAAAATAATTTTAAATTTGAAAATTTTAAGATATGAAATCAAACCGATCTCACATCCCAAATAGTTTATATAAACGAGCACCGCATCACAAACCGTGTATCTATCCCGAAGAATAGACACATCGCTCGATGATGAGGCTCTATTAAATAAACTAAAAGATTTGTGACATCCGTTTGGTCCGCGAACCAATTTTATAAGTCGACAAGTTCCCCTGCTTAATATAAATGAATTAAGCAGGGTTTATATTACCTGGGTTCTTAAAGTTCCATATAAGGGCAAGCCCCTATAGTAAATTACATCTTAAATGAAGTGAATCATTTAAGAAAACTCTCGATAATGATCAATGGTTTTGCTCTCAAGAATTTCAAAGTTTAAGGTTTTCAAAGGATTGGATTTTGGAAATTTCAATAGGGAATAGATCAAATTTGGAACAATTTATTTTAGGAGTCCAAAGGCAGAGAAGTAGGAGAAGCTGAGGATCCAAGAAGAATCTTGGAAACTTCCCAAACTATCATATTATTTGGCTTCGAGTTTAAGAAAATTCTAATATTACTTGATATTTCAATCTTGCCAATTTTAATTAATTTGGACTTATATTTGTATGATACAATCACACAAATAGTCTCGAAAATGTGAGGGTTTATGTCATACCTAAAGACTACCTCGGAGTCCTAAGACCTAGGTTAGGGCTTAATTTACATGACATGATCATGCAAATGCCTAACGAAGAGTCGAGGATTTATGTCGCACTAGGCAAACTACCTCGAAATCCTATGGCTTTGTTATTTAAAACTAGGAAAGGTTTAGCCGATGTAGAGTTGTTTCTGTCGACAAAGATGGCCGTGTCGCCCACCGTGCTCCAAGCTCCTTATTGTTGCAGAGGTTTTAGTTTTAGAAGTCATAAATCATGACATGAGAGAAGTGTTTTAGTTTAGAGAAAATCTTAAAATCCAAGTGTTTTTAATATTTTAATTAAAACAAATCTTAAAGTTGTTTAAACAGAGCCGATTAAGATCCCACGGTTCCGTCATCCCGACACCGTTATTTTCATTGAATTCACCTAGTCCAGATGAATTTGCTAAACTCAACTGAATGAGTTCCACACTTTCATTTAGACCGTGGGAAATCCCGTTAGAACCACGTGGGTTACATCATCTGAGGTATTCCCGATCATTCAACGAGACGTTTTAATTTAGTTGCAATTGTAGTTTTGTTATTCTGTTTATGATTAAATTTTGAGTTGTTTTATATTTTAAAATGTTGTGGAGGTGAATTTTATCTTGCAGTGATTTTTAATTTAGTTTTAGTTTCAATTCAGGGACTACCCTAAAGGTTTTGGTTTTCATGCAACAGTTATTTATCATGCAAGGAAAGTAAAATACAGTGCATGTAAGTAAATTGCAATAACGTAAATTGCAATAAAATAAAAGTGTACCTGGAGGGTCTTCCCGTCATCCCAAGCTGCACTTAAAACACATATTGAGGCATTTAAATATTTCAACAAGTACCTAGGTAAAGCTAATGGAATGGTTTTGGTTCTCTACCAAAGTCCTAATCCTATAGCTAGTCATCTCCTATGACGTCTAGGTTCTTGTGTTTTGGTTTAAGGACAATTTTTTTCATCAAAGAAACAATTAAATTCAATTGTTCTTATAAACATCCTATCATATTGAGGAAGTGCTTAAGACGAGTCTTAAACATCTTTTCAATACCTCTAGGATTGTTTTTTAAGTTCAAGAGAATTTAATTATACAAGTGAATTAATCATCCAGAGGTTTAAGTTTTGTTCTCTTGCACAGTGAACTGGGACCTTTGAATATCCTATAAGTGAAGTAACACTTAACTTGATACATCATTTAAGAGTTATAGCAATAAGAGCTTTAAAAGGGCAAATCAAATTATTAAATATTTTAATGATTTAAACTTAATAATTTAATTTTAATTTTGACTTAATTATAAAAAATTAGTTTAAGTTTGGAAAAGTGTTCAAGTTATTTTTTAGATTTAATTCTTAATGATTTAATTTAGGTTTGTTGATAAATGATTTTGATTTAATTTAATTCAATTTAATTTAAATTCAATTCAATTTAATTTGATTTAATTTAATTTAATTTTTAATTTAATTTAGTTTTAATTTAATTTAATTTTTAATTTAATTTAATTTAATTTAACTTAATTTGATTTAATTTAATTTTAATTTTAATTTAATTTAATTTAATTAAAATTTTAATTTAATTTTAATTTTAATTTACTTTAATTTAATTTAATTTTAAATTTAATTTTTAATTTAATTTAGTTTTAACTTAATTTAAATTTTAATTTAATTTAATTTTAGTTTAATTTAGTTTTAATTTAATTTTAATTTTAATTTAATTTAATTTTAGTTTAATTTAAATTTGGATTATTATTTTAATTAATTTTTTTTAAAATTGAGAATTAATTAATATTGAAGTGATTTATTTAGGGATTTTTAAATTAAAGAATAAATACCCTCCTAAATAATATCCCTACTTTAATAATTCCAATTTTTATTATTCTTCGAAAATTTCAATTAATTAATTAATTAAAGTTTTATTTTAATTTTTTTTTTTTTGAAATGGTTAGTAGGTTTCTACCCTTAATCATTTAAGTTTGAATCATCCAAAATCAGTTTAAAATCAAATATTTTACCCTCCCCTTTTTGATTAATCCTAAAATATTAATTAAGGATTGAAATTTTTAATTACCCTTTTTGCCCTTTTTGCTCTTCAAGCTTAATAATTCTTTAACTCACTAAATTAAGCTCAAATGAACTTGAAATTTTTATGTAACCTCACTCATATGTCAATTAAGACATTAGAGGAGAAAATGTGATTTTTCTATATTTAATTTATTTATGTAATTATTTTTAATAGAAAATAAGGGTTTTCAAGGAAAATTTAATAACATGACCAAGGAAGTGTTTCTGTCCTTGAGAAAATTATGGGATGTTCCTAATGACCAGAGGACCATTTGGACCAATTTTGGAGATTTTGTGAATTATATTTTATTTATTAGAATTATTTTTAGTTTTGGAGTATTAATTAATTTTAAAATAAAATTAAAGTTGAAAAATGGATTTTATATTTTTCTTAAATCTCTCTGAACTCAAGGAGTCTAGAGAGATAAATTTTATATTTTTTTTATTTTTCTTTGATTTATTAGAATTATTTTAATGAAAAGGTTGGAAAATACATTTTTTAATATTAAAAATTACATTAAGCCTTTAAAATTCAATATCTTATCCTAGGGACTTAAGAAAAATATTTGGTTTGTTCCTAAGTACTTAGAATTCATAATGTATCATTTTGGTGATTTTTAATATTTTTATAACTTTTTTTATTTTTTAATTATTAAAAATATTAAAATAATGATAAAAATTAACTTTTTTAGAAAATTACAATTTTAATTTTTCTAAGTTCCTCTGATATCAGAGAAGCTCCAAAACCATTTTTTGCGAATTTTTGAAAAGTATTTTGTGAGTTATGAATTTTAAAGTTTAATTTTACTTATAGGGCTTAATCAACCCATTTTGTAGATCAAATCAAGTCCAATTAGTTTCAAATTTTTATGTGAGACTCTCCCGACCCTAAAGGACGAGTGGAGAATTATTTTCAAGTCGATTTGATGTATAGTTAACCCTAATTAATTAAAGTTCAATTTTGGGTGTTTAGACCAATTAGTGGTTATTCCAAGTGAATTAACTCAAAACTTATTTTTCCTAGGTTCCTCTGGTCATAAAAAACATCACCAAATTTTCCTAGAATTTATTTCTCAACATGCTAATTATTGGAATAAAAATACTCAAAACAGTAACATGCAATTGAAAAATCAATAACTTCTCATAGGGATGGCCTCTAACCTTGGACAATTCAAGGAATGTTCCCAAGTTCAGACGCTTCAAAAGCCCTATGGTCTCATGCCATGGTGAATTTCCTATATCCATGGAGAATTGAAATAGTGCAGAGAGTAAATAAATTATTTAAAATAAAATACTTGATGAAATGACTTTATTTCTTTTCCACATTATTCTCCTCTGTTCACTGAGCAAGAGGGTATTTTTATTATATTTTTAAGATTTTTCTACACAAAGTTATGAATTTTTGAAGTTCTGGATATTTATTATATAAGAAAATACCCTAATTTCCTACTTAACCACGCGGCGCCGCGTCAACCTTAGCAGATCCGAAAGGCCACGCGGCGTCTTTTGATTCGACACCACCATCTGAGTCAGCTGCCATGGGGCCCGCGGTTCACGTACCTTCTCCTGGTCCGACACCGTCTGAGCCATCCGCTTGATACACGCGCGATCCAACAACTCCTAGTCATCGTCTACGACTGGTGTGAACCCGTGACCGTCCACACTAAAACCCTAAGAACTCACTCAATTCTCAACGGATTTTTGTGTTCTTATGCTCTATGGATTCGTCTTGAAGAGACGAACACATCCAAACACATCTAAATGGTAAACATGCATTGAAATTAAGGCATTTGAAATGGAGAATCTCCAGAAGCTCGGGAAGAAGAGAGAGTTCATACCTTTGCTCAGAGAAGTGAAGCTTCGATCTAAGAGTTGTGTCACGTTCGATTGGGTCCAAGCAAGCTCCAGATGAAGTCCCTTGGCCCGGTGAATTGCCTAGGTACAAAAGTGACCACGCCCGATCACAAAGCTTGGAGGCCGGAGCAACCGGGTGGCTCCGGAGAGGGGGCTTTCACTAGGGAACTTCTCCTCTTGGTCCGGTGAAGGTGTAGGACCAATCAATTTGGAGATTGACTCACTGTGGTGAAGTGTCCTGGTTCTGGGCTTGAATTTCAACTCTGAAATTGAGCTCATAGAGAGGAAATGGCTGGGGGATTTCAGTGGGGATCAAGTTCTCCAGGTGTGGGGAAGAGTCTGGAATGATTTTGGTAGAGTTCCCGTGTGATTTGTTTCAGCCCTCCTCCATGGCCGAGAGAGGTGGTGTTTAAATAGGCATGGTCGGAGGGCCTCCCAGGGGGAGTTAGGGCTTGGGATCAGCTGCTCTGGTGAGAAGAAAAAGAGCCATGGTGGCCATTGGGCATGGGGCAACTCAGCCGGTGAGAATTCCAAGCTTGGGCTCACATGATGCTCTCTGGTGCGGTGTTTTCTGGCGACCCAGATGGCTGGCCGGCAGGCATGGGTCACCCTCAGGGTCAGGAGGCTCAGGGCTTGATGTTTGTGAAGTCAATTGGTTGCTACCATGTGTAAAGGGTTTGAATTAAAGTGGAATGGGGTAAGGGTGTATTTTGGCTAAGTTTGGTCAAATGCATGGATTGGGCTAGGTGCACCTCCCCATGGCTAGTTTGGGGCCGAATAGAAAGTGGTTTAGGTCAGCTTAATTAGTGGGGAAGGGTCACCATCCAAGTACAATTAATTTTAAGCAAGGTTTAGGGGAGACATGGGAGTGGTTAATCACTCTTAAGAGGATCATTAAAGGGTCCCCTCTTCTTGCCATTTTGGGTATGGTGAAGTTTCCAAGGCTTTCATGGCTCACATGTGGCTCATGCATGGCTTCATGGCTCACTTTTGGCTTGGGAAAAGTTAAGTCAACTTCATGAAAAAGGGTTTTAGAAATTTTGGTAATTTAGGGGTGATTTGATGGGATTTGACATATGGCTTGATTTGGAATTATTTCATTATGGATTTAGAACTTAGGGGATGGTTTTATCAAATGGATGATGATAGAGGATTGTCATGTGGGCTTTAAGATGGATTTTGGGCTTTTTGAAATCATTTTGGATGGGCTTTTTAGGAAGGCCTAAGGAAGTGGGCCTTAGGTTTTTAAAATAAGTTTATGGATGGGAATTTTGTAAAAGGTTGGGCCAAATAATTTTTGGGTTTGATTTAGGGATGTGTCATGAGTGATTTGAAATAAATTTAAGGTGGTTTGGGTTTGAATTGGGTTGGATTTGGGCTTCTTTGGTAAAGGGGCCAATATAGGTCAAATTGGGCTAATTTGGACCAATGTTGGGCTAGGGTTGAAATTGATGTAAAATTAATGTTGGGAAATGTTTATGGGGGTGTTACAAATAGATTTCAACTTTGGTTGGGTTTTGATTTTGGGATTTGGGGTCAATTGGAGTTAAATTGGGTTAGTTTGGGCTATGTTTGGGTCATTGGTCCAAATTGGGCTTTAAGGTCAAAAGTGAAATTGGATTCAAATGTCAATCAAATTGGGCTTGGATTTGGTCTAGATTGACATTAGGGATATTTAATTGAAGTTTAGAATTGAATTGGACAAAAATTGAGACCAATTGGGTGATTAGGTTCGACATCGGGTTCATTTGGGTTTAAAATGAGCTAAATTGGGGGTTTTTGTAAAAGTGGGGTAAATTGAAAAAATTAGCCCATGGTGTAGTTGGAAAAAATGAAATTGGGAATATTTGAGATTTTTTGGAATTTTCTGGGAATTTTCTGAATTTTTGGATTTTTGGGTCAAGATGGGCATTTTGGTAATTTGGAGGGTATTGGGGGTATTTTTAGAAATTTTGGTATTTTGGCTGGAGATAGTCAATTTGAGTTGGGTAAAATGTTTAGGATTGATTCTGAGGACTTTTGGGTGATTTGGAGATTTTGGATGATTTGGGCGATTCAAGCGGCTTTTGGTAGGTTTGATGGGTGTAGGGTCCCCGGGGTCAAAAATTGAAATTTTGGAAGAATGAAGATTGATCAAATATGAGTGAAATGGAATCACTTTTGTTGAGCCATGAAGTCATGTTAAGCCTATGTGAGCCATGCGAGGACTCATTGGAGGAATTCACTATGTTGTTCCTAACCCTCTTAACTAGGGGCTTCGGGGTTAAAGTCCATCCATATGAATGACCTACATGAGTCAGGGAGTCAAGTTGGGGTAAGGTGTGGTTTTAGGGTTTGGATTGTGTATGTGAGAGTGTAGAGTGTGCGTGTAGTGAGTGTGTACGTTAACCCTCACCAGACCAGGCCACCTAGGGTAGTCCTAAGGCCAAAGAGTCGTATAGGGAACTCATCCTTTAAACCTTCACATTTGATTTCAACCCTCTAGGTGATTAGGGGTCTACAATCAAGCTTGTGGGGTTTGCAGGGAATTAAGAGGTGTTTGAATTTCTAAGTGGTGGGTTCCATTTCTAGTCCTCTAAGATTAGTCAAAGGAAAAGCCTAAGGCTAGATCCTAAGTACTAAAGAGAGAAGCAAAAGACCTCATAAAAAATGAGGTCAACATATGCCTGGACCAAAGGGTAAAGAATATGTATGCTCCTATTTGGCACAACACAGTTTTAAACTTATTCTAATTATCCATTCACTTAAATTTCTTAAAAAGGAGAAAGATGCTTGCTTATATATTGAACCTCACTTTATTAGTACAAGTAGTTAATTGTTAGTAGAATTAGTTTCTTAAAATTACATCTTATTTACGATTGCTTATTAGTGACAAATAGGCATATTGAACTACAAGTTTGTGATTCTAAATTGGTTTCTTTAATCCTAGTTCATTGCCTCTAAAGTATTCCCTATGGGATCGATATCCAGGACTCCACTAGAGCCCTGTATTACTTGAGCAATATGTATACTTGCATTGATAAGAGTAACTCTGTGATTACTGAATATATTATACACTTTTATATCAAATTCTTACAATATTAAACTTATGTATTGTGCGTGGAGTGGTTCAAGTTTTTGGCGCTGTTGCCGGGTAAGGGACTATTTATGAATATTAGAAAACTTGTTAATAGAATTGCAACTTATTATCGTATTTAGTCAACTGTTTTTCTGTGAACTGATTTTGATTGTGTGCGTAAATTTAGACCTGAAAATCTTATACCCTACGATTCGGAATAAGAGCGCACTATTAGGAAAATTAGAAAACTAAGAAAAGAACCCATAAATCCTGAGATAATGGAAAACAATGTAACAACCAAAGAATAGAAAATGAACATCAATCTAGACCTTTAAGAGATTACGCTAATCCTACATTAGATGAAATTCACTTAACTATCCAAAACCCTGATGTAGCTGCTAATTCATTTAAGCTTAAACCTGAAATTATCCAAATGATACAAAACAATCAATTTGGCGGAGCTTCTAATGAAGATCCTTATTTACATCTTGCGAGTTTTCTAGAACTTTGGCTACTTTTAAATATGACGGAGTTTCAAATGATGCTGTCAGACTTAGACTTTTTCCTTTTTCATTAAGGGACAAGGCTAAGGCTTGGTTAAATTTGTTAGCACCTGGATCTATTAGAACTTGGGGGGAACTTTCACAAAAATTTTTATCGAAATATTTTCCACTATCTAAGACTGCAAAGCTTAGAAATGATATCACATCTTTCAGTCAGTTTTAGGGAGAATCGATATACAAATCTTGGGAAAGATTTAAAGATCTTCTTAGGAGATGTCCACATCTTGCTTTACCAGATTGGTTAATTATTCAAACTTTTTATAATAGATTAGTAGGATCTCTTAGATCTATCATCAATGCTGCTATTGGTGGATCACTAATGTCTAAACCTTTTGAAGAAGCTTATACTTTGATCGAAGAAATGGCTACAAATAATTTTCAATGGCCCGCTGAAAGGGTAAATCCTAAGAAAGTAACCAGTATTCATGATTCAGATTCTTTAACTATGATAGTTTCTCAAATTGCTGCTCTTTTAAAGAAAATAGATAAATACAGAATGAATTGTTCTTAAACACCTCCAGTGTTAGAAGAAAATTCATTAGGACAAATTATAGATGTTCAATCTTCATATGAAACTTTAAATTTGATAAATAATAGACAAAATAATCCTTATTCAATCTACTATAATCCAGGTTGGAAGAATCATCCAAACTTTAATTGGAATAACCAAGGTAATGCTAATGCTGTTAATTCTCAATGGGGGAACAATCCTGTAAACCCATTAGGAAATGTAAACAATCAGGGTAATTCCAATTATAGAACTTCTAATCCACCAGGTTTCTATATTAATTCACAATTTAAGGTGAAGAAGCTGTCTATAGAAGAACTTGTTTTGAATATGGCAAATCAATTATAAAATCATGGAACTGCTATTAAAAACATAGAAAACTAATTGGGGTAAATTGCTACTGCACTTAGCAATAGACCAGTTGGAACTTTACCTAGCAATGTTGAAGTAAATCCTAAAGATTAAGGAAAAGAATAGATCAAGGCTATTCAATTGAGAAGTGGAAAAGAGTTGGAAACAAGGGGTCAGAAAGAACTTGTAGTTGAAAAAGAAAAAGCCTGAAACTGAAGGAAAATGAAAGTTTATATCCTGATTATCTTCTGAAACCTATGAAAATTACTGTTGAAAGACCACCACCACCATTTCCTCAAAGACTGAAGCAACAAGACAAGGGAAAAAAAATTGCTAAATTCTTAGAAATTTTAAAAAAATTCTTAGAAATTTTAAAAAAATTCTTAATAAATATTCCTTTTGTTGAAGCTTTGGAACAAATGCCTGATTATGATAAATTTATGAAGGATATACTCAACAAAAAGTGGAAGTTACTAGATCATGAGAATGTTGCACTCAGTGAAGAGTGTAGTGCTATAATTTAGAAAAAGCTTCCTAAAAAACTTAAAGATCCTGGCATTTTTACTATCCCGTGTGCTATTGGTGAAAACTTTATGGAGGAGCATTATGTGATTTGGGAGCTAGCATAAATCTGATGCCTCTATTAACTTTTAAACTTTTAGGAATAGGAGAAATTGCTGACCGGACGATTTATAGACTTTTTTATTGCAAGAATTTATGAACTCAAATTTATATATGATTTAATGATTTTGTAAATTCCAAGCACTTAATGCAAGTATACGTATCGTATCAAGTAATACAGGGCTCTAATGGAGTCCTGGTTATCGATCCCACAGGGAAGCTATGAAGTAGAAGAAAGTGTTTCACAATAGATAATGTAGCACTGAAATCCGATACTCAAATTGCACTTAAAGTTTAATACTTACTTCTACTACCACTATGTAGAAAATAGTAACAATTAATCAAAGTACAATTACTTCTAATAACTTTGAAAACAGAATTAACTAACAGACACACACTAAGCATATATTTGAAAGTTTTTTGATATATAAGAAAAGTATCATTCCTCTTTCAATGAGAATATGATGTGTGGATGATATGGAACAAACATCTATGTTATTGTGCCAAATATGAGCTTAAATGTTTCTTTACCCTTAAAAGAGTACCGCCTCTTCCAAGCATGAAAAGAACATTGACATATCCTAAGTTTAGTCACTAAATCTAAGGCTAGGCTGGGAGGATACCGGCTCTCACTATGGAGCTCCCACACACCCTTCACCTGAAGGCTAACCTTTGAGTCTAGTTACTAATCTTAGGATCAATTTGGGGACATCAGCCTGTCACCCCGAAACCTCCAAATTGAAGTTCATCAAAACACATTTCCCTATTTGTTTGCACTCAATTCCATGAACTACGCAATTCATCCATGGAAATTGATTGGATTCTTCATTATTGTTGTAGGACACTAAATCCTTTCAGAATTAATGTTCAACAACATGTTTTAATAATTCAATTGGCCAGATTGAAAAGTAAATTAAGTTTGAAATGAAAAACCATCACAATTTCTTCAATACATTAAAAGTACTTCAAATTCACATCAATCCATCATCACAACTCTATGCAAGAAGAAAGACAAAGGAGACTACTTAGAATTTATGAAGAAGATACAATAAAACAAGAATTTTATATATAAAAGAAAATTCATACAAACCACAAAAGAAAATACAACTTATCTCTTTCTCTTCCCCAATGCAATTCCCTTGAAGTTCCTTTGAATCCTTTTCTCTCTTCTTTGCAACACTTAATTCCCTCTTTAGAATGGAAAGGAAGAAGCAATCTCTCACTTCTTCTCCTTCACTCCTGAGAGAAGAATTCCTTACAAATTCTAACTTCTACACACTTTTCTCCTAAGCCCTAACACTCAACACACACTCTCTATCTCTAGAACTTCAGAATACACACTCTCACACAAACAAAACTCATACCATTTTCGTCAAAAAATAATTACTTATAAGTTAGAAATGAAATCCCAAGAGTTTCCATAGGCATCCCTTCAAAAAGTCACCAAAACTCCTCAAATTTAAATTCTACCGACATTGGTCACCGGCGGCTTCCCGATAGGGCGCCGGCAGTGTTCTATCGTCGAACTAATTGCTGAGTCTCTAGAAAATGGTGTCGGCGGCGCCAGAACCTCTTTTCCTCCTTTTTGCTCCTTTTTGCTCTGAATTCATTCCTTTTGGCTTCTTTTCGCTCCAATCACCTAAAATATCATACCTGCAACAAATCATTAAAAATACCTTTCTTTAAAGTGCAAAATCACAAAAAATGGGTAAAATTATATAACAAAAATAGTATATATTTTTGGTGCATCAATTGCACCAACTTCTGTAACTCTACAGTTAGTTGATCGATCTATTACACATCCTTAAGGAGTTGTAGAAGATGTTCTAGTTAAGGTTGATAAAATTATCTTTCTTGTAGACTATATCATTTTAGATATGGAAGAAGATAAGGAAATATCGAGCATTTTAGGAAGAACATTCCTAGCTACAGGAAGAGCCATGATAGATGTTCAAAAAGGAGAGTTGACTATGAGAGTAAATGATCAGGAAGTGACCTTTAACATCTCAAAGTGAATAAAATATCCTTCAGTAGAAAAAGATGATGAATGTTTTAGAATGGATACATGCGATTATTTGAGAAAATTATATTTCAAAAAAAAATTGAAAAACATGAAGATATCAAAAATGATAATTATGATGAAATTGATAACAAAGAAGCTAATTATATTTAGGAACAATTTGAAAAGCTCGATTCAACAGCACCAGAGAAAAAAATCTTAATTCCGTCTATAGTAAAACCCCCTAAATTTGAATTGAAGACTCTTCCTAATCATTTGAAACATGAATTTTTTTAGAGTTTTCAACATTACCAGTAATTGTATCCTCAGACTTAAATGAAATTTAAGAACAAAAATTAATGGATACATTAAAAAAGTACAAAAGAGCTTTTGGTTGGACTGTGGCTGATATAAAAGGAATTAGCCCTTCGATTTGTATGCACAGAATTTTATTGAATGATGAACATAAACTAAGAATTGATCCACAAAAGAGATTGAACCCTATTATGAAAGAAGTAGTTAAAAAAGAGATTTTAAAATGGTTAGATGTTGGAATTATATATCCTATTTCAGACAGTACTTGGGTAAGCCTAATTCATTGTGTTCCTAAGAAAAGAGGAGTAACTGTTGAAGTAAATGAGAATAATGAATTAATACCTACTAGGCAAGTTACTGGATGGCGTATTTGTATTGATTATAGAAACTTAAATGCTGCCACTAGAAAAGATCATTTTTCTCTTCCTTTTCTAGACCAAATGTTGGATAGGCTTGCTGGACACAAGTACTACTGCTTTCTGGATGGATATATCGGTTATCACCAAATTCCTATTACTCCTGAGGATCAAGAGAAAATAACATTTTCTAGTCCTTATGGAACTTTTGCTTTTCGAAGAATGTCCTTCAGACAACATTCTAGAGATGTATGATGTCTATATTTAGTAAATTAATTGATGATGGAATAAAAGTATTTATGGATGATTTCTCTGTATTTGGAACATCATTTGACGCATGCTTAAATCATCTTAAAAAAGTTTTGGAGCTATGTTAAAGAAGTAATTTAGTTCTAAATTGGGAGAAATGTTAATTTATGATTGCTGGAGGAATTGTATTAGGGCATAAAATTTTAGAAAATGGCATGGAAGTAGACCCTACAAAAATTCAAGTTATAGCTAAACTACCACCTCCTACTATAGGGAGAGGGGTAAGAAGTTTTTTTGGACATGCTGGTTTTTATAGACGTTATATTAAAGATTTTTTAAAAATTACCAAACTTCTATGCTAACTTTTAGAAAAGGACAAGAAATTTTAATTTACTGAAGACTGCTTGAATACCTTTGAGTTATTAAAGGATAAACTAATCACAACACGTATAATAATTTTACCTAACTGGGAGAAACCATTTGAATTAATGTGCGATGCCAGTGATTATGCTATTGGAGCTATTGTTAGACAAAGATATGATAAGATTTTTAAAGTCATATACTACGCTAGTAGAACTCTTAACGATGTTCAAATTAACTATACATTTACTGAAAAAGCATTACTGGAAATTGTGTATGCTTTTGACAAATTCAGATCTTATTTAATTGAGACTAAATGTATTGTGCATACGGATCACTCTGCTATTAAATATATGATGCAAAAGAAGGATACTAAACCAAGATTAATCAAATGGGTACTTTTGATCCAATAATTTGATTTTGTGGTAATTGATAGAAAGGGAACTGCTAATCAAATTGTTGATCTTTGTCAAGCTTAGAATATCATGAATTATCTGACATCGATAATGAAATTACAGACAGTTTCCCTGATGGACAAATTTATAATATTTTCCATACCTTGGTATGCTGATATAGTTAATTATATTATAAGTGATATTTTGCCACCTATGCTAAAACTAGAGCAACAGAAAAAATTCATTCATGATGCAAAAGCATATTTTTAGGATGAACCATATTTATATAATCAATGTAAGGATCTTATTATTAAGAGATGTGTGCCTTATGAAGAAACTGAACTGATTATTCAAAAATACCATGATTTTGAATTTGGAGGACATTTTAGGACTGACAAAACTACGCATAAAATTTTACAAGCTGGATTTTATTGGCCTACTCTCTTTAGAGATGTTTACAGATATATCAAAACTTGTGATAGATGCCAACGAGTAGGTAATATATCTAGAAGAAATGAAATGCCTCTGAATTTCATGTTAGAAGTTGAAATCTTTGATGTTTGGGGATTAGATTTCATGGGACCATTTATTCATTCATTTGGGAACTTACATATATTGATATCAGTTGGTTATGTATCAAAGTGAATTGAAACACAAGTTTTACCTCGTTGTGATGCTAAAAGTGTTTCAAGATTCTTAATGAAAAATATTTTCACAAGATACGGAATGCCAAGAGTGATTATCACTGACGGAGGATCCCATTTCAGGAATAAATATATTCAGAGATTGGTAGAAATGTTTAATATTGATCATAGAATCTCTACTGCTTATCATCCTCAGATTAGTGGATTAGCTGAAGTTTCTAATCGAGAGATTAAACGAATTCTAGAAAGACTACAAATCCTAGTAGATTAGATTAGTATACGAGACTGGAAACGACATTATGGGCATACAGGACTGCTTATAAAACTCTTATTGGAATGACTCCTTACAGACTCATTTTTGGAAAGACTTGCCACTTACCAGTAGAATTAGAGCATAAAGCATATTGGGCGATTAAAGAATTCAATTATAATTTGAAAAATACTGGTGAGAAGAGATTGTTACAAATGAATGAATTGGAAAAATTAAGAAATGATCTTATGATAACGCCAAAATCTATAAAGAGAAACTGAAGTTAAGGCATGATCGGAAGATTAACCAGAAGAACTTTGAATATGGACAAGAAGTTTTGCTTTACAATACAAGGCTACAGTTATTCCCTGGGAAACTGAAGTCTCGTTGGTTAGGACCCTTTATTGTGACTCAAGTTTATACTTACGGAGCTGTTAAAATTGAAGATCCAAAGACTGGGAATAGATTTAACGTAAATGGACATATATTAAAACTATATTTTGAGGGTAAAAGACCAAACTTTAAAGAGATTTTAATGCTCAGTCAACCTGAATAACACCTGAATAGGTAGGGCTGACAACGTTAAACCAAGTGCTTTATGAGAGGCAACCCATGGTTATCTTTGTTTATTGTGTATTTGTTTGAATTTATCATTAGTATGTGGTAGTATTGGATTCCACTACTCGTATTTACCCTTTGATCATCATGGAATTTGGATCCATAGATAAAAGTTGGAACGAATTTGGACAACGGCGTTATTGTGCAAATTTTGCCTTGGGCGCCGACGGTGAGCTTGAGGCCACCGACAGCGGGTTTTTCTAGAGAGCCTTGACAACTTAATTGGACAATCCCGCTGACGGCACCATCGAAGTCGCCGACGACGAGATCGGGGAGTGGACAGTTTATGAGTTTGAAATGGCAGATTTTGGCGGTTTTAGGCGGAATTTTTTCCCTATAAACTTCCCATGACGGTTCCTAAACTCTCCATTTCCAAAAAAATGGATGGAAACTCCTTTAAATTCATCCATAATGGCTTCTAGTTCCACAGATTACCCTAGATTTTGAGTGTTCAACCGGAGAAAGTTCATTAGTGTCGAGGCTCAGCGAATCTTCAATAAAGTGCTGATGAAGAGAAGATTAATCAAAGAAAGATGTTTTGTGAGTCGAGGATCAAACAATCCTTCGACAGCGATTGAAGAGATGATTGTGTGGCGACGATGGGAAGTATTTTGCTACACTACTGCCGAAGTAATCATTCCTGTGGTGAAGAATTTTTATGCCAATTTGCATGGAATCAACCAGGGAAGCATTTATGTGTGAGGTAGGTGGATAACTTTTAATTCTAGATGAATTAATGAATTGTATATGGTCGAGAATGTTCCTGTCTGCCATTATTCCAACTTCATCCCGACGAGAAATCTGATGAATGAAATCTACCAATATTTGATGGACGAAACTGAAGACTGGGAAATTAGAGATAACGGGTCCATTAGTTTTTCTGCTACACTTTTAAATCCTATATCAAAACATTGTCACTTTTTCCTTTCTGGGAAGTTATTACCGACAATGAGGATCGGTAAAGTTACCAAAGAAAGTGCAATATTGAATTACTGTATTCAAATGGGATAGCCAATTGACATTGGGTCAATAATTGTGAAGTCTATTTTAGGCCTGATCGTTCAAGGATCAACTCATGGGCTTGGACATCCTTCTACAATTTTCTCACTGTGCAGCCTGTTCTAAGTTTCATATGAGATATGCGAAAAGGTACTCCTACCATGGAAGCCTTTAGACCCAACCAAAATGATCCCAGCAATTGAAGAGGAGAGTGAGATGGGCGTTATTTTGGAGCAATCATCACTGAACTCAATTCAGTTCAACCTCTAATATCGGATAAGACACTGATGATCCTACACAAAATAAGAAACTAAAGAAAGAGGTACAAATTTTGACGAATACAATTAACAACATCTTTGATTTCTTTGATCACATTGATTGAATGATGAAAGAATACTTTGATCACTCTGGACATTTCGAAGGAAGTTTGATTCACTTAATGAGGAAGATGGGATGGATAGAAGAAGATTCTACTGAAGAATTCCCCCTTTTATAACCTTTATGTTTATGTTCAATCGATGGGTGATATCAGAGGAGAAACCATCACTGAATCGGAGGAGTAGTAGATTTGCTTTACTTTATATGTTTTTATGTGTTTAGACTTGATTTGAACTTACTTGTTTGCTTGCTTTCGATGTTTGATTTTTGATCTCAGTATAGTTGAGATTAAGTTTGGAATGTTTGTTATCAGCATTTAGAGTGTAGTGGCTTGGATTGCGACGCTGAATTGATGAATTGAGGTTGAGAAAATACTTAATTTATGTGTGTTGTGTAATGTGTATTGTAACGCTTGGATTTTATATATAATTGTGATGTTTTGTGTTATGAATGTTTATTTGTGTTAATTCATCACATATTCACTAAAATTTATGTTTATAAAGATCGAACGGATGTCGACGAGGCTTGAAATTGATCGAAATCGTAAAAATCTCAAAATTGAACAAATTTTAAGAATCTCGTCGATGGCGCCCTCGAGGCCGCTGTCGGCATAGTTTTTTTAGGTTTTAAAATTTAATTTAGGTATATATATATAATTTGGAAAGTAGCATTTGATTTTTGAAAATAATTCTAAGTTTGAAAATTTTAAGACATGAAATCAAACTGATCGCACATCCCAAATAGTTTATATAAACGAGCACCGCACCATAAACTGTGTATCTATCCCGAGGAATAGTCACACTGCTTTACGATGGGGCTCGATTAAATAAACTAAAAAATTTGTGACGTCCGTTTGGTCTGTGAACCAATTTTATAAGCCAACAGGTTCCCCTGCTTAATATAAAGGAATTAAACAGGGTTTATATTACCTGGGTTCTTAAAGTTCCCTATAAGGGCAAGCCCCTATAGTTAATTACATCCTAAATGTCCGAAGACACTTAAGAAAACTCTCGATAATGATCAGTTGTTTTTCTCTCAAGAATTTCAAAGTTTAAGGTTTTCAACAATTGGATTTTGAAAATTTCAATTGGGAATGGATCAAATTTGGAGCAGTTTATTTCAGGAGTCCAAAGGAAGAGAAGTAGGGGAAGATGGAGATCCAAGAAGAATCTTGGCAACTTCCCAAACTATCATATTGTTTGGCTTCGATTTGGGAGTTTATTTAATGTTTAATCCTGCCTGTTTTAATTAATTAAGACTTATATTTGTATGACACAATCATACAAATAGCCTCGAAGATGTGAGGATTTATGTCGTACCAAACAACTACCTCGGAATCCTAAGACCGGTTAGGGCTTAATCTGCATAAGACAACTATGCAAATACCTAACAAAAAGTTGAGGATTTATGTTGCACTAGGCAAACCACCTCGAAGTCCTATGGCTTTGTTATTTAATTTCTAAGAAAGGTTTTGCTGATGTAGACCCAAGTTTTGCTGTTGACGATGGTCGTGCTGCCCCCTGTGCTCCAAGCTCCTTATTGTCGCAGAGGTTTAGTTTTAGAAATCATAAATCAGGAGATGAGTGAAGTGTTTTGGTTTAGAAAAATCTTAAAATCCAAGTGCTTTAGTGTTTTAATTAAAACAAATCTTAAAGTTGATTATAACAACACCGGTTAAGATCCCACGGTTCCATCCTTCCGGCATCATTATTTTTATCGGATTCACTTAGTCCAGATGAATTTGCTAAACTCAACTGAATGAGTTCCACACTTTCATTTAGACCGTGGGAAATCTCGTTAGCAACACGTAGGTTACATCATCCGAGGTATTCCCGATCATCCAACAAGATGTTTTAATTTAGTTAAAGTTGTAGTTTTTGTTGTTCTGTTTGTGATTAAATTTTGAGTTGTCTTATATTTTGAATGTTGTGGCGGTGAATTTTATCTTGTATGACTTTTAATTTAGTTTTGGGTTTCAGTTTTGTAGCTATCCTAAAGGTTTCAGTTTTCATGCAACAATCTTATTTATCATGCAAGAAAAGTAAAACGCAGTGCAGGTAAATAAATTGCAATAAAGTAAAAGCGGACCTGGAGGGTCTTCTCGTCATTCCTAGCTGAGACTTTAGTAATGCATTGTATATATATATGTTTATAATTTTTCAGAAATTAAAGCATGCCAGAAAATAGGAAAAAGTAGTACTAACAAGAAGTAACTACTCAATCCCATGATGTCTATGTTAAGATCCTGGTTGTCTACCAAGTTCTATGATGTCTATGCGAATTTTTATGTTGTGTTTCAATGAAATTTGTTAATTTAATTGAGGATGGTTTCGTTAAGCAGACATATTAAGTTTAATAGACCTTAGAGGTATCCAAACAGTCAAAGAAGGATGCAGGTCCATGCTTCACTCTCATATCCTGATGAAAAGTCTTGGGCTCATTTAAACTTATTATGTTGCTTAACAACTCATCATACCTATACCCTTATGCTTAATGAACACAGGTGTTCAGGGTAGGTGGGTTTAGGTGTAGTTTGGATTTGGATTGGTGGTAATTGGTAGTTTGATTTGGACTTATGGGAGTGCTATGAAGAGTTTGTGGTTTTATTTGTGGAAGATTTGATTGAGTTTGATTTTAGTTTGGGGATTTTGGGCTTTGAATTTGGTTTGTATTTGGATTTGGTTTGTGTTTGGTTTGGTTTGGTTTGGTTTTGGTTTTGGGTTGGGTTTGTATTTGGTTTGGTTTGGTTTTGGTTTATGTTTTGTTTTTGGAGCTAGGAACTTTGAGTTTGGAATGTGAATTGGGAAGGTTGTGTGGACATCGGATAAAATTTGGGTTACTCCATGCATTCACTAAGCATAAGGGTATTCTTATTATGTTTTCTACACCAAGTTGTGATTTCTAGAGGTTTTTATAAAGGGAAAAAAATGAACCATGCCTCGAGAGGCCTATCCTAGGTTTGATTGTTATCGTGTTGGTATTGTATTGTGGTCGGGATTGTTGTTGTGTGTTGTGATTGTTGGTTGTGTTGGGATTGTTGTTGTTGTATTTTGTTTATATGTTATATCATTATTGTATGTTATTTTATTCTTATGATGTTATGTTATTTAAAATTATTATCTTTTATGTGTAATTAAAATTATTATTATCTTTATGGTTTATTTAATTTATTATTTATTATCTTATGTGATTTATTTACTTTATCATTATTTATTTAATTAATTGTAATTTATTTATTTTATTTTACTTTAGCTTGATATTTATTTATTATTATTTTGGTTTTATGATTTTATTGTATTAATTTAATTAATTTAATTAAATTTATTAAGCATTTACAATTATTATTTAATTTAATTTAATTTAACTTTATTAAATTTGTTTATTTTAATTTATCATTTATTTTTAATTTAATTTAATTTAATTAATTATTATTTACAATTACTATTTAATTTAATTTAATTTAATTTAGTTTATTTCATTTTAATTTATCATTTATTTGCATTATTATTTAATTTAGTTTAATTTAATTTATTATTATTTAATTTAGTTTAATTTAATTTATTATTATTTAATTTAGTTTAATTTATTTAATTTAATTTATTATTTATTTAATTTAATTTAATTTAAACTTAACTTTCTTTATTAATTTAATTTAATTTAATTTATTTAATTAATTTAATTTAATTTCATTTCATTTATTATTTGTTTACATTATTATTTAATTTAATTTAATTTAATTTATTTAATTAATTTTAATTTAATTTTAAATTATTTATTTATTTACATCATCATTTAATTTAATATAATTTTGATTTATTTAATTTAATTTATTTATTTAATTTAATTTAAACTATTATTTATTTAATTTTTTTTGGTTTTTTTAATTATTATTTAATTTAATTTTTTTAATTTAATTATTATTTATTTTTTGGTTTTATTTAATTTTAACTATTTAATTTTAATTTAATTTATTATTCATTCATGTTATTTAAATTGTTTTCATTTATGTATATATATATATATATATGTATATATATATATATATATATGTATGTATATATATATATATATATATATATATATATATATATGTGTGTGTGTGTGTGTGTGTGTGTGTGTGTGTGTGTGTGTGTGTGTGTGTGTGTGTGTGTGTGTGTGTGTGTTATTTATTTTATTATCCTTTATATTCATATCATTTAATATATATTTAAATTATAAGTTATTTTTATTTTAATTTATTATTGTTATTATTTAGATGTATATTTAAACTTATTATTTATATCATTTATTTATCATTTATATTATTATTTATTTAATTATAAGGCTTTTCATTTTCTCTCTCCTTGATTATTCTTTTATTTCTTTTAATTTATTATCATTTTCATTAAGTTATAAGTTATTAAATTTATTATTTACACATATATTCACATTTACATTATTTTAAAGAGGCATAACATTTTTATTTGTTTATTTTTATTATTTATTTATTTATAAAGCCTTTTTTTTTCTTTTTAACATTCTCTCTTCTAAATTATTCTTTCTCTTATTTAAAGTTATTATTTTTTATATTAAGTTATTATATCTTAAAATTATTATTTACATTTTAAAAAGAATGGCATTTTTTTATTTACTTATTTTTATTATTTATTTATATTTACAATTATTATATTATTATTATTATCCTTTTCTCATATTTTCATTATCTTTTAGGTTTATAATTATTTATTTTATTCTTATCATATTATTTTTATTACTTACATATATGTAATTTATGTAGTTATTTTATTTGTATGTTATATGTTATTTTGTAATTATATGTTATTAAAAAAAATTTATTACATTCCCTTTTATTTTATTTTATCCTATTTTTATTTTCTTTTCTCTTTATGTTTATTTTCCTTTCTTTTAAATTTTAAAAATTTATTTTTTTAAGTTAGTGAAACTAGGTGGTAGTTTTGTAAATACTAAACTAGTAAGCTAATTAGATAATTTGCATGAAAGGGAAATTTAGGGTTAAACATGAATGATTTAAAAGCTAAATGACTTTGTATAAAAGAAATCCCTAAGCCTATGCATGAATAAAGTGAAGATAGCATGAAGGATAAACAACCTACACATGATTTTTTTACATGGAAGTTTGCATGAGAAAAAAAAAGCTAAGCATGAAAACATTTGCATGAAAGAGAGGCATCTTAAGGCTATACATGGATACATAAAAAAAAAACATGCATGAAAGCTAAAAGAAATTAAACAATTTGTATGTCAATTTAATGGTCTTTGTAAAGGAAGAAGAACATTGAAATTGTGCATGTGTGTGTAATGTTTTAGGCTAGGCATGAAAGGGGTAAAACATTTTTCTTGGAGCTTAAATATTCATGAGATGAAAAGTAGGGGGGAAAAAAATTATTACCTTAGCTTTGGTGAGGCACTTGTTGGAGACTTTGGCTAGGGGAGGAAGTGAATGAGTGTGGCTAATCTTGGAAGGAAGAAAAAAAGAAAGGGAGGCACACGGCTAAGGAGTTGGGAGAGATTGGAATGGTGATGTAAGTGAGTGTAAGGGGTGTTTAAGAGTGTTTATGGGGGGATTTATGGAGGAGGCTCACGGCTAAGGATGAATGGGAGAGTGAGGGAGAGATATAGTGAAGAGGAGTTATGGTGGAGGTGATGGATGAGGGATGAGGAGGCATGTAGGGTGAGGGAGAAGTTAGGGAGAAGCATGGAAGTAAGATATTTTTTCTTTTTTTATTATTTCATCTATTTATTATATTTATTATTATTATTATATATATATATATATATATTGATTTTAGGGCTTCCATGATATTAATTTTGGTTTAATTTAGGTTGATTTGAATTATTAGTTCAATTAGGTTCATTTGGGTTTGGGCTAACATAACTTGAGTTTGAGTGAGAATGAGGTCTAGGTACATTGACCAATATTGTTCATATGACTGTAATGAAGATCTTTCATGAAGACACAAAGTGGCTTTGAGCTCATTTAGAGGTTCAATTATGGCATGGATTGGATTTTTGATTATTTTGAACCATGTTGGGTTCGGGTCAAATTAGATTAGGTTTGAGTGGGAATGAGGTCCCGAGGTCTTCAGAAATAATGTATATATGGTTGTTTAGAAGAACTTTTATGAAGACATAAAATGATTTTGACAAGGTTTAGGGGGTCAATTTGGTGGATTTAGAACATGTGTCCAGCTTGGGTCAAAATGGGGAGGTTTTGGTCCAAAATGGATTTTGGGTAAGACCTGATCTCAAATTATGGGCAATTGATGATCCAATTAAGTTTAAGGAGGTGTTATAAAGAGTTTTGAATTGAAATTTTGGAGGAATTGATTGACATTGGCTCACATTAAGAGTTTTGGGTTATTTAGACCAATTTGGGGATTTTGGATTTCAAGTGGAATTGGATTCAAATGAGGGTCAAATTGGGCTTGAATTTGGTCTAAGTTGATATTGGGGATGTTGAATTTTGGTTTAGTATTGAATTTGATGAAAATCGGGATCAATTGGGTCAAGATTGGGTTTGGTTTAGGCACCTTTAGGTTAAATGGGCCAAGTTGGGATTTTTGATTGAAAGTGTATTAATTTGGAAAACTTGACCCATAGTGTAGTTGAATAAAATGAAATTGGAGATTTTTAGGATTTTCTGAAATTTTTTGAGAATTTTTTGGAATTTTTTGGATTTTTTGGCAAAAAGGGTATTTTGGGTATTTTGAGGGCATTGGGGGGTATTTTTGGAAATTTTGGAATTTTTTGTCATGAATGGTCAATTTAAGTGGCAAGGAATATCTTGGAATGATTTTTTAGGAACTTTTGTGAATTTGGGTAATTTCGAAAATTTTGGGTATTTTGGGTAGTTCAGGGTTATTTAGGGGGCAAAGGGGCCAAAAATTGAAATTTTGGAAATTTGAAGGTGGCATCAAGGTGAGAATGATGTAATGACCAAGGATCACTTACATTTGGTCCTCTATGTGTTGGTCCCTTCAACTTAGTCATAGACTTAGGACTGCGGCTACCCACATGAGTTTCCAAAGAGTTCGGGGTTGAAATTAGGATGTGCGAGGTGTGTATGTTGTGAATGTGAAGTGTATGAGTGGTGATCTCCAGACCTCCCTCAGGGCAAATCCTAAGGTCTGACCACCTATAGGAGACTTCCCCTAGGATTCCTTATGCTTGCCTTTTTCCTACCAAAAGGTGGAGGTGAGGCCATAAGCATATGAAAACCCCCTAGTGAAAGCAAGAAGAGTTTTGAATTTCTATGGGGAGGGTTCCATAACTAGTCCTCTAAGAAAGTCACCAGGAGAGTCCTATGACTAGACCCTAGGCTATTCTAAAGAGATACTAGACCTCAACCAAAAGTGAGGTCAACAGCCGCCGATAGCGAGTTTTTTCTTGAGATTATTGATATTTAATTCTATTGAGCTCGCTCACAGCGTGAATAACCCCACCGACCAGGGGATCCTAAAAATTACCTTTTAATTGTGATTTTAATCTTCTTCCCTTATTTTTTGAAAATTTTGACCTGGGGCTTGAGAAATCTTGGATTTGGGGCAATTTGAACTCATTTTGACACCAGATTTGATCATTACTTAGTAAGAGCTTCCCTCCTATGTAAAAATTTTTTATTTTCACCATGAATTTCTCCACATTTAGGAACTCTTGAAAAATTGAAAATGTAGAGAAAATACTTGGAAGAAATTCATGGAACTGAATTTAGAACTCATAAAGTTACCTTTAGAAGCCATTTTATCATTATTTTGGAGTTTAATTTAGATTTTTACAAATTTAATCGATCGAAAAATGGCTCCCCAACAAAAGATGCGACTTGAGTTTGATGAGGCTTGATTTACAAATGCAAAAGCCCAGTCAAGGTACACTTCTATCTTCCAAGGAAAGAAATGTATACAAGACATAATTTTTGATAATTTTGAAGGAGAAGTAGAATGAGTTATTAGAGAAAGCAGTTGGGAAAACGTTTGCTACACTACAAACAAAGCTGTTGTAGAAGTTGTAAAAGAGTTCTATGCCAATCTGACTCAGCTTTAGGACGAGCCTGTAAAAGTAAGAGGTTTATCTGTTGATTTTAATGCTACATGCATAAATTCCTTTACGAACTTCACAATTTTTATTCTAGTGAGTATGAAACATTTAGAACCATGGAAGGTCCGTTAAATGATGTCATTGACTTTCTCACTGATGGGAAAGGGACATGGAAAATTAAACAACGTGAATGGATAAAATTTCCTCTTTCCATGATCAGTGCCACAGCTAAAGCATGGCATTATTTCATTTGTTCTACTTTGCTACCTATACCACCATAGTGAAATGTCGAGAGATAGAGCGGTTCTGAATTTCTGTATTCAGAACAATAGAAGCATTAATGTGGGGAATATAATTTATAAGAAAATTTTGGCCATGACAAAGAGTGAATCAAGTGAAGGTCTAGGACATCCTGACCTCCTTTATGCACTTTGCCAATTATCTGGAGTGGAAGCTAGAGATGATGAAGAATGGGTTTACCCTATGAAACCCATTAGTAAAGCTAATTTGAAGACATATGAATCCCATAAAGAATGGCGATCTAGGAGTAGGAGTAATGCACCTTCTACTAGTAGAGATATCCCCTCTACTAGTTATGACACTCTTGGATCTAGTTCCCCTACCCTTTATGAGTTGATGAATGAAATGACCCTACAGCCAAAAAGTTTTGAAAAGTAAGATGAAAAACTTGAGAGAATAGATCAGAGGATTGAAGGATCAGAGCGAGGACACGATCATGATAGTGAGTATCTTCAGAGGCATTCTGATTTTGAGATTGATTATTACGATGCTCAGGACAGATACTATAGAGGTGAGCCTGATATTACTTTTCTTGAATGCCCCCGAAATACTCAATATCAACCCAATCCACCTGCTGACCAGGGAGATGAAGACATAGTATGAGATTTCGATGTCTAATCTAAAATTTGATGATTGTGATGTATGTGTATGTGTTTTTTGTAGTATTTTTATTCTGTTATTTGTATTTTTATTCTGTTATTATTCAAAAATGCCATGATTTTGAATTTGGAGGACATTTTAGGACTGACAAAACTGCGCATAAAATTTTACAAGCTGGATTTTATTGGCCTACTATCTTTAGAGATGTTTATAGATATATCAAAACTTTTGATAGATGCCAACGAGTATGTAATATATCTAGAAGAAATGAAATTACCCTGAATTTCATGTTAGAAGTTGAGATCTTTAGTGTTTGGGGATTATATTTCATGGGACCATTTATTCATTCATGTGGGAACTTATATATATTGATTGCAGTTCTTTATGTATCAAAGTTGATTGAAGCACAAGATTTACCTTGTTGTGATCCTAAAAGTGTTTCAATATTCTTAATGAAAAACATTTTCATAAGATACGGAATGCCAAGAGTGATTATCACTGACGAAGGATCCCATTTCAGGAATAAATATATTCAGAGATTGGTAGAAAAGTTTAATATTATTCATAGAATCTCTACTGCTTATCATCCTCAGACTAGTGGATTAGCTGAAGTTTCTAATCGAGAGATTAAACTAATTCTAGAAAAGTCTATAAATCCTAGTAGATTAGATTGGTCTATGAGACTGGATACTACATTATGGGCATACAAGACTGCTTATAAAACTCTTATTGGAATGACTCCTTACAAAATCATTTTTAAAAAGACTTGCCACTTACCAGTAGAACTAGAGCGTAAAGCATATTGGGCGATTAAAGAATTCAATTATAATTTGAAAAATGCTAGTGAGAAGAGATTGTTACAAATGAATGAATTGGAAGAATTAAGAAATGAATCTTATGATAATGACAAAATCTATAAGGAGAAACTGAAGTTAAGGCATGATCAAAAGATTAACCAGAAGAACTTTGAACAGGGACAAGAAGTTTTGCTTTACAATACAAGGCTGAAGTTATTCCTTGTGAAATTGAAGTTTTGTTGGTTAGGACCCTTTATTGTGACTCAAATTTATACTTATGGAGCTGTTGAAATTGAGGATCCAAAGACTGAGAATAGATTTAAAGTAAATTGACATAGATTATAACTCTATTTTGAGTGTAAAAGACTGAACTTTAAGGCGGTTTTAATGCTCAGTCAACCTTAATAACACCTGAATAGGTTGGGCTGACGAATTTAAACCAAACGCTTTATGGGAGGCAACCCATATTTATCTTTATTTATTGTGTATTTGTTTGAATTTATTATTAGTATGTGGTAGTATTGACTTCCACTACTCGTATTTACCATTTGATCATCATGGAAATTGAATCCATAGAGAAAATTTGGAACAATTTGGACCACGGCGTTACTGTGCAAATTTTGCCTTGGGGCGCTGACGGTGAGCTCAATGCCGCTGACGGTGGGTTTTTCCCGAGAGCCCTGAGAACATAATTGCACAATCCTGCCGACGGCACCATCGAGGCCGCCGACGGCGAGATCGGCAAGTAGACAGTTTTTTAGTTTGAAATGGAGGATTTTGGCGGTTTTAAGCGGAATTTTTCCCTATAAACCTCTCATGACGATTCCTGAACTCTCCATTTCCAAAAAAAATGAATGGAAACTCTCTTGAATTCATCCATAATGGCTTCTAGTTCCACAGATTATCCTAGATTTCGAGTGTTTAACCAAATAAAGTTGATTAGTGCCGAGGCTCAGCGAATCTTCAATAAATTACTGACGAAGAGAAGATTAATCAAAGAAAGAGGTTTTGTGAGTCGAGGATCAAACAGTCCTTCGACAATGTTTGAAGAGATGATTGTGTAGCGATGATGGAAAGTATTTTGCTACATTACTGCCACAGTAGTCATTCCTGTGGTGAAGAAGTTTTATGCCAATTAGCATGGAATCAACCAAAGAAGCGTTTATGTGCGAGGTAGGTGGATATCTTTTACTTCTGGACAAATTAATGAATTGTATATGGTCAAGATTGTTTCTATCTGCCATTATTCCAACTTCGTTCCGACGAGAAATTTGATGAATGAAATCTACCAATATTTGACGGACGAAACTAAAGACTAGGAAATTTGAGAAAATGGGTACGTTAGTTTTTCTACTACACTTTTAAATCCTGTATCAAAACATTGTCACTTTTTCATTTCTGTGAAGTTATTACCGATGACGAGGATCGATAAAGTTACCAAAGAAAGTGGAATATTGAATTACTCTATTAAAATGGTATAGAAAATTGACATTGGGTCAATAATTATGAAGTCTTTTTTGGGCCTGACCGTTCAAGGATCAAGTCAATGGCTTGGACAGCCTTCTACAATTTTCTCACTGTGTAGCCTGTTCTAAGTTTAATACGAGATATGGGAAAAGGTACTCCTACCGTGGAAGCCTTTAGACCCAACCAAAATGTTCTTTGCAATTAAAGAGGAGAATGAGATGGGCATTATTTTGGAGCAATCATCATAGAACTCAATTCAGTTCAACCTCTATTATCGAATAAGACGCTGATGATCCTACACAAAATTAAGAAACTAGAGAAAGAGGTACAAAATTTGATGAATACAATTAACAATATCTCTGATTTCTTTGATCACATTGATTGAAGGATGAAAGAACACTTTAATCAATCTGGAAATTTTGAAGGAAGTTTGATTCACTTAATGAGGAAGATGGGATGGATAGAAGAAGATTCTACTGAAGAATTCCCTTTCCGACCCTTCTATAACCTTTATGTTCATGTTCAATCGATGGGTGATATCAGAGGAGAAACCAGCACTGAATCGGAGGAGTAGTAGATTTGCTTTACTTTGTATGTTTTTATGTGTTTAAACTTGATTTGAACATACTAGTTTGCTTGCTTTCGATGTTTGATTTTTTATCTTAGTATAGTTGAGATTAAGATTAGAACGTTCGTTTTCAACGTTTAGAGTGTTGTGGCTTAGATTGCGATGCCGAATTGATGAATTGAGGTTGAGAAAATACCTAATTTATGTTTGTTGAGTAATGTGTATTGTAATGCTTGGATTTTATATATAATTGTGATGTTTTGTGTTAATTCATCACATATTCACTAAAATTTATGTTTATAACGATTGAACGGTTGTCGACGAGGCTTGAAATTGATCGAAATTGTAAAAATCTAGAAATTGAACAAATTTTAAGAATCTCGCCGACGGTGCCCTTGAGGCCGCCTACAGCAAGTTTTTTCCCGAGACTATTGATATTTAATTCTATTGAGATCGCTGACAGCGCAGACAACCCTGCCGACAGCAAGATCCCAAAAATTACCTTTTAATCGTGATTTTGACCAGTCAACTGCCACTATTCATCGTATTCTTCCCTTATTTACCAAAAATTTTGACCTAGGGCTTGAGAAATCTTGGATTTGGGGCGATTTCAACTCATTTTGACACCAGATTTGATCATTACTTGGTAAGAGCTTCCCTCATATGTAAAAATTTTTTATTTTGACCATGAATTTCTTTACATTTAGGAAGTCCGAAAAAATTGAAAATGTGGAGAAAATACTTAGAAGAAATTCATGAAACTTAATTTAGAACTCTTAAAGTTACCTTTAGAAGCCATTTTATCATTATTTTAGAGTTTAGTTTAGATTTTTATAAATTTGATAGATCGAAAAATGGCTCCCCGACAAAAAAGGCGACTTGAGTTTGATGAGGCTCAATTTACAAATGCAAAAGCCCAGTCAAGGTAAACTTCTATCTTCCAAGGAAAGAAATGTATACAAGACATAATTTTTGATAATCCTGAACGCGAAGTAGAACGAGTTATGAGAGAAAGCAGTTGGGAAAACTTTTGCTACACTACAAACAAAGCTGTTGTAGAAGTTGTAAAAGAGTTCTATGCCAATCTGACTCAGCTTTAGGACGAGCCTGTAAAAGTAAGAGGTTTATCTTTTGATTTTAATGCTACTTGCATAAATTCCTTTTACAAACTTCACAATTTTTATTCTAGAGAGTATGAAACATTTGGAATCATGGAAGGTCAGTTAAACGATGTCATTGACTTTCTCACTGATGGAAAAGGGACATGGAAAATTAAACAGCGTGAATGGATAAATTTTCCTCTTTCCATGATCAATGCCACAACTAAAGCATGGCATTATTTCATTTGTTCTACTTTTCTACCTACCTACCACCATAGTAAAGTTTCGAGAGATAGAGCAGTTCTGAATTTCTGTATTCAGAACAATAGAAGCATTAATGTGGGGAATAAAATTTATAAGAAAATTTTGGCCACGGCAAAGAGTGAATCAAGTGGAGGTCTAGGACATCCTGGCTTCTTTTATGCACTTTGCCAGTTATCTGGAGTGGAAGCTAGAGATGATGAAGAATGGGTTTACCCTATGAAACCCATTAGTAAAGCTAATTTGAAGACATATGAATCCCATGAAGAATGGAGATCTGGGAGTAGGAGTAAAGCACCTTCTACTAGTAGAGATATCCCCTCTACTAGTTATGACCCTCCTACATCTAGTTCCCCTACCCTTTATGATTTGATGAATGAAATGACCCTGCAGCGGAAAAGTTTTGAAAAGTTAGATGATAGACTTAAGAGAATAGATTAGAGGATTGAATGATTAGAGTGAAGACACGATCATGATAGTGAGTATCTTCAGCGACATTCTGATTTTGAGATTGATTATTACGATGCTCAGGACAGACACTATAGAGGTGAGCCTGATATTACTTTTCTTGAATGCCCCCGATATACTCAATATCAACCCAATCCACCTGCTGACCAGGGAGATGAAGACATAGTATGAGATTTCGATGTCTAATCTAAAATTTGATGATTGTGATGTATGTGTGTGTGTTTTGTTGTAGTATTTTTATTCTATTATTTGTATTTTGCTAACTGTATTATTTTTTGAAATTTGTATTTTGTTTGTAGTATGTATTTCATTTCTGGATAAATTGAGATGTGTAGATTATAAATGTAATTCTGAACTCTAAGATAAAATAATAGACTGTTTGTTATTGTGCTGTGAAATGGAAATGCTATTTGGTATTGTACTGTGTAGTGTAATCAATTGTAATTGTTAAATGTTTTATTTTATGTACTTATTTCAAAATTTCTTTACCCCAGCAAATTCTCTAATCTGTTATATGTGTAGAAAAGTTCCTAATATTACAGGCTAGTTGAAGTTAAAAATATTTAGAAGAACTTGCAAAATTTTAGAAAGATGAAAATGGCTAAAGTGCAAAGGTATGATTTATATTTAGAATTTTTCTTTCAACCTATATTATTTCTATATATAGAAAAATTTAAGTTTGGGGGGGGGGGAGAAAAATATTAACTATTATTAGTTCTCAATTAACATATTTTCAAAATTTATAAATATAATTTTTGTGATAAAATTTAATTCAATTAACTATATTTAGATTTTATTTCAATATTGTGAAAGATTCAGAGAAATATTTTTAGTAATGAAAATTAATTTTGTAGGTTAAGATATTAGTATAAGAGCATAAGACTATAGTTAACTTTTTAAAGTAAAGAAAACTATATTCTGAAATATTAAGAATCTTAGAAATTTAGTTAAGAAAGAAAAGATTGGGGCTCAATGATGTAAAGAATATGAATTACATATAAGGTAAAGGAATGCTTTAAGTTTCAAATTTAGGAAAAGAAGAGTGAAGTTTAAAATTATTAACAGGCTATCTAGATATAGTAATCCTCACTTGAAAAAGAAAAAGAAAAAAAAGAAATGATTGAAAGAAAATCTCTGAAAAGAAAATAAAATTATATAGGATTCAAAAGCAATCCAAATGAAAGAAAAGAAAAAAAAGTAAGGAGAAGCTTGAGGAGATGCTTTATCAAAAATTGGCTTCACTTGGATTAACCTAAAGGAAAAACTAAATACATTTCTAAACTTATATTTATGAAGTAGTATTTTTACTAGTAATGTCCTCATGAATTTCCTATTATCTAAATATTCTAAATTAATTTATATTACAACATATAGTCATTCTTGAAATGAATAGAAGACTAGAAAACTTAGATTTGATCACTAAATAACCTTACATCCACAGAGTTAATCTAATTACTTGAAAATCTTTCTAAGAAATCTTACTATAATATTTATTTAAATCAAAATTATAGTATTTCTGAATTAAAACTTTATCACAATAAATCAGAACTTTTATATAGTATTAAAAATTACTTGAGGACAAGTAATAGTTAAGTTTGGGGATTTTGACCAACTGAAATATGTTGAGATTTTCATGCCTATTTTATATTGATTTTGATGATATTGCACATTAATGAAAGATATTTTTGATGTTTTGTTGTAGGTATGTTGATTTATGTACATTGGAGCGAAAAGACGCAAAAAGAAGCGAATTTGGAGCAAAAATGATCAAAATATAAAGATTTGACTTTGGATACCGATGGCGAGATCGACGGCTCCGACGGCGGATTTTTCCCAAGAGTTCAGAAAATATATTGTAAAGAAGGTTGCCAATGGCGAGTTCGACCCCGCTAACAGCGAGCTTTAACAAATGTGGTCCAAAACATAGTATTATAGAAGCCTGCCGACGACGAGATCGAGGCTGCCGACGGTGTTATGTCAGTTCTCTCATGAGGTGCATCAAATGTGGATGATTTTTCAAGGGATTCTTGGGCAACACTTGGAATCTCTTCTACAACTTTAAAAGAAACATTTAGAGGCCGAGAAAAGTGTGTCCACTGTGTCTATTAGTGTTGGTGGTGCCATTAGAGTATTAGAGAGTTAGTTTAATTAGTGTTAATTGTGAGGGATTCTTTGAGAGATTATAAGAGTGGAAGGAAAGTGAGAGATTTCTTCCTCCTTGCCGCTTCGAAGGAGAATTCTGTGTGTTGTATAGAAAGGAAGAGATTCAGAAGAATTTCAAGGAGTTTGCTTGGGGAGGAATTTGAGATAAGTTGTATTTACTTATTATTGTTTGTATAACTTTGCTTTTATATATGAAATCCAAGTTTTGTCGTATCTTCTCCATTAGATCTGAGTAGATTCTCTGTCTTTCTCCTTGATTAGAGATTATGTGAAATGATGATTTGAATTAGTTGTGCCAAGAGAATGATAAAGAAGTTGTGATAATCTTTTCACTTCAATCTTAATTTACTTTCAATTTGGCCAATTGATTTGCAAAAATATATTGATTGTTACAACTAAAGTGAAGATTACATCCAAAATTCAGGGAGGTCAAAGTCCTTGTAATTAGGGTGCAAATAAATAGGGAAATATTATTTATCGGGCATAGAATTGGAAATTTTAGAGTGACAGGCTAAAATCCTCAATTTGGTCCTATCGTTTGGGTGTTAAAGTGTAGATGTTAGCCCTTAAGCGAGGGGAACTTGGGAGCCAAAGTGAGAGCTAGAATCCTCCCAGCCTAACCACAGATTTAGTAACCAAGCATAGGATTAGTCAATGTTCTTTATGCCTGGACCAAAGTGTAAAGAATATGTATGCTCCTATTTGGCACAACATAGTTTTAAACTAATTCTAATTATCCATTCACTTAAATGTCTTAACAAGGAGAATAATGCTTGCTTATATATTGAACCTCACTTTATTAGTACAAGTAGTTAATTGTTAGTAGAATTAGTTTATTAAAATTACATCTTATTTACGATTGCTTATTAGTGACAAATAGGAAATTTGAACTACAAGTTTGTGATTCTGAATTGGTTTCTATAATCCTAGTTCATAGCCTCTAAAATATTCTCTATGGGATCGATATCCAGGACTCCACTAGAGCCCTGTATTACTTGAGCGATACGTATACTTGCATTGATAACAATAACTCTGCGATTACTGAATATATTATACACTTTTATATCAAATTCTTACAATATTAAACATATGCATAGTGCACAGAGTGGTTCAGTAGGGTAGGTGGTTCTCCTAAAAACATATACTTCAAATGATTAGGGAGAATTTTCATCTCAAGTTCACAGGGTTTAAAGATAGATAAAATTAAACTGTTATCTCCATTTTCCATAGTATCCAATCTTTCAAATCTTTCTGGAACAAATTTTAACTTTTCATTCTTCATATCATCCAAATTATCTTCACTTTCACTTTCATCCTCACATTTCAAATTCTCTTCAAATACTTCTTTAAAATGATCTTCTCTCAAATAATTACAAATTTCCATTCGAAAGCACTCATCATCTTTTTCAGCTGAAGGGTATTTCATAGATTTCAGAATATTGAAAGTTACCTCTTGATCATTAACTCTCATAGTTAATTCTCCTTTTTGGACATTGATCATAGCTCTCCCAGTAGCAAGGAATGGTCTTCCCAAAATAATTGTAATTTCTTTATCTTCCTTCATCTCTAATACAATAAAGTCCACAAGAAAGATAAATTTATCCACCTTCACTAATACATCTTCCAGAACTTGTTTAGGATAAGTGATAGAATGATCAGCCAACTGAAGAGTCATAGATGCAGGTGAAATTTCTCCTACTCCCAATCTTTTGAAAGTTGAAAAAGGTATAAGATTAATACTAGCTCCCAGATCACATAAAGCTCTTACGAAAAATTTCTTACCTATAGCAGATGGGATAGTGAAACTACCAGGGACATTTAGTTTTTCAGGAAGCTTCTTCTGAATAATTGCACTACACTTTTCGCTAAGTTCAACATCTCATGGTCTTTGAACTTTCTTTTCTCATTAAGAATATCCTTCATAATCTTTACATAATTAGGCATTTGCTCTAATGCTTCAACAAAGGGAATATTTATCGTTAATTTCTTAAGGATTTCCAAAAAATTTACGAATCTATTATCCCTGCTCTATTTTTTTAGTCTTAGAGGAAATAGAGGAGGTGGTTTTTCAACAATTATCTTCATTTGTTCAATCGAATATTCAAAGTCTGGATATATCCTATTAGAACCTTTTCAAAGTTCACATTCTCTCTTTCAACTTCAACTTCTTTTGTACTCTTGTTTCCAATTCTTTTCCAATCCTTAATTGAATAGCCTTAATTTGCTCCGTGTTTTGATTTTTTTGGGTCGATCTCACCACTGCTAAGAAGATTTCCAGAAGGCTATTAATAAGCGCAAGAAATTATGTCCCAATTGATTCTCAATGTTTTTCATTGCAAGATTTTGAGCTTGAATTTTCTAACCCATATTCAGAATTATTTCTTCAGTAGACAACTTCTTTTTCTTACATTGTGAGTTACTATTAGAACTAGGAGGATAAGAAGGTCTATAATTGGTATTTCCTTAGTTGTTCGGATTTCCAACTCGATTCATAGAACTGTTTCCTCATTGCAGGTTAACAACAACATTGTTATTATTCCAATTGTAAGTTTGGGTGATTCCTCCAACTAGGATTATAATAATTTGAATAAGGATTGTTGACTTTGTTCTTTATGGCATTCAAGGTTTCATAAGGTGTTTGAGAGTTTATCATCTGTCCTGATGAATTTTCTTCTAACACAGAGGTTTTTTGAGAATAATTCATTCCATATTGATCTATTTTCTTTGAATGTGTAGCAATTTGAGAGATTATCATAGTTATCACATCAGAATCATGAATACTAGCTACTCTCTTAGGATTTACCCACTCAGAGGGCCATTGAAAATGATTAGTAGTTATCTCTTCAATTAACAAATATGCTTCATCAAAAGGTTTTGACATTAATGATTCACCAACAACAGCATCTATAATCGATCTCAAAGATCCCACTAATCCATTATAAAATATTTTAATTATTAACCAGTCTGGTAAAGCATGATGTGGATACTTTCTCAGAAGATCTTTAAATCTTTCCCAAGCTTCATATATATATTCTCCATCAAACTGACTAAAAGATGTGATATCATTTCTCAGCTTAACAGTTTTTGAAGGAGGGAAATATTTTGACAGTAACTTTTGTGAAAGTTCTCCCCAAGTTCTGATAGATTCAGGTGCTAACGAATTTAACCACGCCTTAGCCTTATCCCTTAATGAAAAGGAAAAAGTTTAAGACATACAACATCTTTCGACACTTCATCATATTTAAAGGTAGAACACAGTTCTAGAAAACTAGTGAGATGTAAGTTAGGATCTTCATTAGGTGTTCCTCTAAATTGATTATTCTGTACCATTTGGATAATAGCAAGTTTAAGCTCAAATGAATTAGCAACAACATCAAGGTTTTGAATAGTTAAGTGATTTCATCTATTGTTGGATTAGCATAATCTCTTAAAGGTCTTGGTATATTTTTGTTTTAATTGTTTGGATTGTTCAAATTGTTTGCCATTTTATGAGGATTTTTAGATTATTTGTATTATTTTTGAATTTTTCTAATAGTACGCTCTAATTCAGAATCATAAGGCACTAAACCTATAGATCTGATACTACGCATACAAATATAATAAGCACACTAAGCACACTAACAATAAACAAACACACACAATTATGACTTGTAATGCAAATATAAGCTTTCGAATACTACAAAATATATTTTAGCAGTTACCTCCCCAACAATGACGCCAAAAACTTGGTGCGACTATTTTTAATTGCCAAAATTTATGAACTCAGATTTATATATATATATATTTATTTAGTTTTCTATTGAGTCACAAAATTAAACGCAAGTATACTTATCGCTCAAGTAATACAGGGCTCTAGTGGATTCCTGGTTATCGATCCCACAGGGAGGTAGTAAATTCTATAATGTAGCATAAAAAGCACTTCACAAATCACATCACATTGCAAGTATTTACTAATATTAAAAAGTGAAACAATCAATTGCAGTTACTAATTTTACTAAAGTAAGTTCTAACTTTCTAACAAGTTTAACTAACACAAGACTAAATTTATAACAATGTTTAGTTGTAAGAAAAAATCTTCCACCTCTCCAATTATAATGTGATGATTTAGTGACATAGATCAATGATGCAAATGTATTGTGCTAAATAAGAGCTTTCATATTCTTTACCCTTTTCCAAGCGCATAAAGAACATTGGCTAATCCGAAGTTCAGTCCTTAAATCCATGGTTAAGCTGAGAGGATACTGGCTCTCACTCTAGAGCTCCCACTTCCCTTCCCCTGTAGGCTAACTCTCCCTTTGGTTTCCAAACCCTAGGACCAATTTGGGGATTTCAACCTCTCACTGTAAAATCTATAATTTTACGCCCATCAAAATATATTTCCCTATTTATTTGCACTCAATCCCCATGAACTATGTCACTCATTCATGGACATTGAATGTGACCTTCACTTTTGTTGTGGAACTCATAATCCTTTCACAACATATGTTTCCCAACGAATTTTAATAATTTAATTGGCCAGATCAAAAAGTAAATGAAGTATGAAGTGAAAATCTCATCACAAATTCTCCATAATAAATCGTCACATCATTTCCATATCACAACATCAACACATCACATGAAAAGGAGGAGGACAAAGAAATTTACTCAAGACTCATGAGGAAAGGATGACAAAGTATGGATTTTATATATAATAGCAACGTCATACAAACAGAGTAAGGAAAAGACAACTTATCCCAAACTCTTCCCTAAGCGAATCTCAAAGAATTCCTTTGACTCTTCTTTCTTCACAACAACACACAATTCTCTCTTTAGACAAGTAAGGAAGAAGAAATCTCTCACTTTTCCTCTCCTCCAACACTCCTTAGAAGAGAATACTCAAACCCTGGAATTCCTAAACAAAAGAAAAGACACAATCACTCTTCACTCCCTCACACTCTAGACTCTATCCCCCTCACTAAACTTGGCTCCAAAATTGTTTAAATTCGACCATAACTGATTTCGTAAGAGTTTCTTCAAGCATCCCTCCAAAATTCGGTCAAATACATTGAATCTAGTTTGAAATTGGGATAAGGTGTGGTGTGGTGCAGAATAAGGCGCCGTCTGACGCTATTTTCCGTTTTCTGGTCCAAAAGTCTCTGTAAATTGGCGCAGTCCGGCACTGGTGACAACATCGTTCAACGTTAGTTTATTAAAATCCATTTTGCTCTATTTTTCTCCAAACTTGTTCCTTTTTTTTCTAAAGGCCTAAAATCATTGCACCTGCATGAAATCATGAAAAATACCTTTCTTTAAAGTGTAATATCATAAAAAATATGTATGAAATGGACATTAAAAAGCTATCAAATTTTTAGTGGATCAACTGTCGAGATGTTTCTCTACCTTGATAGGTTCTAGACAAGTCTGTTGGGATTGAGTCATCAGAATATCGAGGTCATCTATTTTACTTTGTTTTGAGGGTCGATATGCCTTCTTTACAACAGTGTTTTAGGCGGGTTGTTCCCTTCTCTCTCCTACTCCTTGTCTCATATCTTTTGTTTCTTCTTGCTTCTTGGCTGAATCTTTTTGCACTTAATTATGAAGCATAAGTGTGCACATGTAGGATTTGGCTATATGTAGGCCATCAAGCAAGGTTGTAAGTAGGATGGTTAGGGACTAGGACGATGATGACAGTGCTTATGTGTACTTAAACGAGGGATTATTAGAATAATATTCTCTTGCTTTGAGTGGAGACCATCATTGAAGGTGAGGCTAGGGACCGACGATACCATTTGCCAGTTCTTGGTGGGATTGTTACCACCAACACTCTTAGGTTGTTAGTAATCCTAGTTTGATTAGAGCAGTTAGCCTGTGGATTGTACTACTTTATAAAAAAAAAGTATTTTGAAATAAAGTTTCCTTTACAACAAAAGAATTGCCTTTCACCCATAAGTTTTATATGCATGCAAACTAAATTGAAATGAATGAAAATTTATAAAGGTCCACAATGAATTACCCGAGTCAAAGTTAGGACTACCCTCTGTAGGGTGTTGGTCTGATAGCTCTTATCTGAATGAATGTATGATCAGATCAATCATTATATTCAAGCCATAACCCTAACCCCAATCTACCCTCGCCAGGTCGGGAGTTTGGAGGTTAAGGAAGTCCATAGTGCGAGTATGAAGCCGATCATGTTCCATAGTGCTTCCCCTTCTTCTAATTTGGATGTCCCTGTAAATTTGGATGAAAATGTTTCAAATGAGTTAATGGAATTACACTTTGATTACTTCTCGCCATGTGTACAAAAATTAACTCAACAAGAATATGTGTCGAAACAAATGCTAAAAGGTAAGTTGAAATCATTTGAAAAATTATGGAAGGTAAAAAGAAATAAACTTAACTCAAAATAAGGTATTAGGTTTGGTATGATAGGACCAGTCGATGATTCAGAATTTTGCATGGTTGTTACTATCGGATTGGAAGAGGAATGCTACAATACTGAGGATAATTGCGAAGATCCTCCGATAGAGGATGCTCCACCAGAATTTGAAGAAGAAATTAAGTTCACGGTCAATGAAGTGAAGGAAATCAATCTCGAGATTGAAGAACAGCTTCGTCCTACCTTTATAAGCTCTCTGCACAGCGAAGAGAAGTCTAAACATTTGGTTAAACTTTTATCAGAATTCAAGGATTGTTTTGCTTGGAGCTACGAGGAATTGCGAGGTTTGTCTCCAGAAGTTGCAGTCCACAGGCTTGGATTGAATTAAAGTATAACTCTAGTGAAACAAGCTCCTAGAAAAATGTGCCTCGACATAGAGAAACAAGTCATTGCTGAGGTGAATAAATTAATCGACGCTAACTTTGTGCAAGAGGAGCAATACCCCACGTGCTTAGCTAATGTTGTACATGTTAAGAAGAAGAATGGACAATTTCAAGTATGTGTCGACTTCAGAGACTTAAATAAAGCATGTCCAAAGGATGAGTTTCAGTTGCCAATAACAGAATTGATGGTGGACATCGCATCGTCACATGAGATTTTCTCCTTCATGGATGGATCATCAGGTTACAACCAAATCAAGATGGCCCCAGAAGATGCAACACTTACATCTTTCAGAACTGCAATTGGGATCTACTGCTACACGGTAATGTCGTTTGGTTTAAAGAATGCCGGAGCTACTTACCAGTGGGTGATGACCAATATCTTTGATGACCTCATCCATAACCAAGTTGAGTGTACGTGGACGATTTGGTCATCAAGAGTAAAGTAAAGAAGAATCACCTATATGATTTGAGGATTGTATTTGAACAATTACGATAATATAATCTCAAGATGAATCCCTTAAAGTGCGCCTTCGGCGTTACCTCTGGGAAATTTTTAGGATTCGATGTCCATCATCAGGGAATCAATATCAACCCAGAGAAGATTAAAGCAATATTATGAATGCCTCCACCCAAAGCATTGAAACAATTACGATCTTTTCAAGAAAAATTGACATATTTAAGACGCTTTATATCTAATCTGTTAGGGAGGTGTTTACCCTTTTCAAATTTACTTCGAAAGGATGTCAAATTTGTTTGGGGAGAAACGTGCTAACGGGCTTTTAAAGATATTAAGTGGTACTTAACGACACCTCATGTTTTAGCAGCCCTTATCCCAGGTAGACCGTTGATACTTTATACCGCGGCTTTAGACAAATCTCTCAGAGCCTTACTCGCTCAAGTCAACGATGAGGGTAAGGAGAACACACTTTATTACTTGATTCGGCATCTAATACCAGCGAAGGTGAAGTACCCTCCTATTGAGAAACATTGTCTAGCTTTAGTTTTTGCTGCTCAGAAGCTTAGACATTTTATGTTGTCTCATAAGATCAACCTGATTTCGAAAGGTAATCTGTTGCAATATTTGATGACTCAACTAACACTTTTCGGATGCTTAGCAAGGTGGTCGATGATTTTATTGCAATTTGATATAACTATTGTGCCCTTTCGAGTTATCAAGGGATAGATTCTCACAAAATTTCTTGCAGTGCACCCACTGCCAGTTGGCTCCCCTCTAAATGATGATCTACCAGACGAACAAATAATGTAAGTGGAAGACCCTAACGCTCAACGTTGGGAAATGCACTTCGATGGAGCGTCGTCAACCAAAAGAGTAAAGGATCATGGACAGTAATACCTGGAAAAGCAGGAATTAGTATGATTTTTGTTACACCAGATTGGTGAATGCTGTGATTCTCCTTTCACCTAACAGAGCCATGCATAAAAAATGAAGCTAAATAAGAAGCACTACTCACGAGATTAGAATTGGCGATATCAATGGACTTAACAGATATCACTATCTACGACAACTAGTAGCTCGTTATTTAGTAGGTGGCCAGATAGTATAAGATTCTAAAGCCAAGACCAGCAAAATATCACCAGTATGTAAAGTTCTTGGAACAGATTCCTAGTGTGGTGTTCTACAGAGTTCCCCGAGCAGTTAATGCCTATGCGGACGCTTTAGCTAAACATGCTAAAGAATTGGCATGTTCACCAGAGGATTTCATTGACATCACCGTACAATGACGTTAGGTTTTGTCTCAGATCAACCTTGAAAATTTGCATAAATTGGGAAAGGAGGAAATGGTGGCCTCAATTGTCGAGGATACAAAGGATTGGTGCCAATCTTTCGTTGAGTACCTACAGACAGGAGCATTGCGGAAGATAAGTCAGTAGCACATCAGATCTAGAAAAGGGCAATGTCATATGCTTTGTTCGACAACATTTTGTACAGAAGATCTTTCGATAAGATGTAGTTAAGATGTCTGAGCAGAACAGAAGCACAGAATAGTTTCAAAGAAGTACACGCCGGATTATGTGGTGCTCACCAGTCAGAGCCAAATATGAAGAAAATCAAGAGGCTCGGATATTATTGGCCATCAATGATGTTCGACTGCATGGAAATAACAAAGAGGTGTCATCATTGCCAGGTGCACGGGGTGGTCTTGCACTAACCTTCGAATGTGCTACATCCAATCCTCACGTCGTGGCCATTCGAGCATTGGGGCACGGATATGGTGAGTTCGATAGACCCTCCATCTTTGAAAGGACACCAGTTCATTCTCGTAGCTATGGGCTACTTCTCCAAGTGGGTAGAGGCAGTGCCGTTATGAGAGGTTATGACGTATCATGTTCTTCAGTTTTTCAGAAATCAGATTGTCTACCGTTTCTGTGTTCCACGCAGGATCATCTCCGATAACGGGTCCACCTTCAAAAGCACAAAGATTAATAATTTTGTCAGACGACACGAGATAGATTGGAGATACTCTACGATCTATTATCCCAGGGCAAATGTCTTAGTGGAAGCATTCAATAAGAAATTAGTACAGATTTTGAAGAAGACATTTGAAGATAACAAACAACAGTGGCATGAGAAACTATTAAAAGCTTTATGGACGTATCAGGACGCTGACATAGTCTACACCGTACGCTCTCGCGTATGGGTCCAAGGTCATTCTTCTGTTAGAAGTCCAGCTACCTTCGCTCAGAATCGCCATCGCCAACAAGATTACGACGAAAGACAACCCCAAGATTAGACTTGAAGAACTGAAAAATCTCGAAGGAAGAAGATTGCTCGTGCAGCAGAACCTGGAACTATATTAAGCAAAGATGATTCAAGCCCACAACAAATTGGTTCGCCCGAGGATGTTCAAAGTTGGTGTCCTTGTCCTTATTCTTAGAAGACATATCCTTGCACACTGCAAGATAGGTGGAAAGTTTAAATTGAACTGTAAAGGACCTTTTGTGGTGGAGAAAGTCTTCTATTGTGGATCGTACCTGTTGGTGGATTCCTAAGGCAAAAGGCCCAGGTTGATGATCAATGGATGATATCTGACGAAATCCTACGGGACGTGACGTGACATAGAATGAAGTCTGAGGACGATGCTGGTTCCTAGAAATAGTTTAATGGCCGATGTCTGTGACTGGGCCCGAAGGCAATAAAAACTTGTAATAAAGACAAGTGAAATAAAATGAACTTTTACGAAATAAAGTGCTCATATTGAAATCTTTAATTCTGAAATTTGTAAAATAATTTTAAATAAGATAATGGCATCACATAAAACTAAAATCCACTAAATAATAATAATTTTTTTGTTCTTGTTTGTCTCTGAATTTCAACACGCTGGCCATTTCCCCATTTTCTGTAGGAGGATGATGGGTCAGAAGCTGGTTCTAGCTTTCAAAGATGGCTTAAGTCTAGCACTAAATGAAGAAAAGGCCCGGGAAGGCGGTGTCAGCAAATTTGACTTGGATTACTCACAAGTCAATGTGGACTATGAGGGCACCCTCATGGATGTAGTCAGTCACAAAGAGCTTGCAAATTTGAGATCCATGGTCCATATCAGTCACAGGGAGATAAGAGAAATGTCAGGATATAAGGGTATCAGAGGTTTTGCAGACTCGCACCTCCTTACATGAAGAAACAGGAAAGTCCAATCAATGGTCACCACGTCAGAAGGCGACCTAATCATTACCACCACAGAGTGAGCTCCAAACCCGCCTCTGAGGCGTACTTAAAGAAGAAATTCCAATCGTCAAAAGTGTCGTCAATTTGAAATGTTTGAAAGGAGACAAGCTAAGAGGACATCCACAGAGCTTGCCCCAATTTCTGAAGAAGAGGATTATGATCCTAAGATGAAAGAAACTTCCGCCAGTTCACCTGCCACAGAGACAGAGCCTGAGTACACTTCAGAGCCAGTGCAATTAGTCAACCCACTCGAGGAGATTTTCATGGGATGTCCGACATGCAATACAGATTTTTCAGAGACAGTTAACGCCTGTAGGAGCTTTTTTAGAGTGCCCACAATGCCATGTGCTCCATTTGGAGGAATATGGGACATATGAGGCTTATGTAGCTGCTTCACTAAGGAGGAGAAATGGGGAGCACCCTGCAAAGCTTTATGTGCCTCAATTTATGAAGCCCCGATGACAACAAATAGTTCCAGACTACTTAATGGCCAAGATCAGAAGAGTCAGGAAAGAAAGATTCAGATACTACGAAGAAATCCAAGGCAAAGTTGTAACATTTTGGAAGGACTCGAGTTGTACATGAATGTCTTCTCTTGGAAGGATGAGGAAGAAATTCTTAGTTGCGTGTTCAACTTATGAAAGCTAGGCAAGGCACGCCGTCTGAAAGAGAAAACGTACTACGAGCCTACGAAGTGGAAGTATGGCAAGTGCAGGATCAAGATCCAGTGTGCTTGCTGCTATAATTTTGCCAGAGATAGACAGGGAAATCCGTCAGGGATTCTGCAACATGATTAAGTAGATGAAATGCCGCCATAAATCAAGAAAATTATCTAAAGGATGGTAGAGTGGCACATGCTGCCAGCTGATTGCATTCCTAACAGCTGCATCATAAATATCTATGAGGAAGGGTACTGCATCCCACTTCATATCTACCATCATGATTTGTCATACATCATGATTTGTCATACCCTTTTGTACAGTCTTGTTTCTGAGCGAGAGCGACATTCTCTTCAGGAGGGAAATACAAATTGTTGGACCAGAGGAGTTCAAAGGTCCTGTGAAGATTCCACTCCCATTTGAATCCTTCCTAGTCTTAAAAGGAAATGGAGCAGATCTAGCCAACCACTGCATCCCGGGATTCAGACGCCGGAGAGTTTCAGTTACCTTCCGAAGAATGGACATGGACAAAGCACCATACGTTTATGAGCCAGACCCAGAATTGGAGGGTCTCTTTCCACTGCTACTGTGACATGGTTGTACCTCTAGGCATACACGAGGGGACTTTTGTTCCGGAGCGTAGCATGGAAGGTTAGCTTGTTCGCAAGGCAACCTTAGAGGGAAGATGTCCACTGTTTCTTTTGTACCAGCATGCAGCACACATCATGATATTCAGTTTATCTGCGGATGTACACTCGATGTTTTGGATGTTTTTTAGCATAGGCCAGTTGTACTACTGTTTTGGCAAAATTAATGAAGAAAAGTCTGTTCTAGTTCAACATGTGTTCTTAGAATGTGTATTTAAATGTGCTACGAATGAAAAGCCACGAGACTATATGTTGGTCCAAAATTACAACGAATAAAGAACAAAACAAAAATATACTTGAAATGTGAAATAATGAAATAAAAATTGCAATGCCAAGAAAATTTAAAACCAAGAACAAAGAAAAAGAAAAATGATGAAATTTAAAGTGAAATCCAAATTCAATCAAATTCCCGTGAAGTCTGCGTCTTCTTCGCGAACTTCATAAGATTCCTTACTCTCTGCACAAATTCCATAAATTACACAAATTCCATAAATTCCCCAAATCCCACGAAGTTCCACAAAATTTTCAAATTTTCACAAATTTCACAAGCTCCCACAAATCTCACAAGTGGCACAAATCTTGTTAATTTCATAAATCTTACATAAATTCTGTAAATCTTACAAATTCCCACATATCTCTTAACTTTCATAAGTCTCCTGAAACTCCTAATTTCCATAAATCCTACAGAGTCCCACAAATTTATCAGATCTCCACAAATTTCACAAAGTCCCATAAATCCTTCAAATTTCTCATTTCCACAAGTTTTCACATTGCTTTCCACAAGTTTACTTCAAATTTCCATAAGTCTTCAGGATCAGTGCAGGGTCGTCTCATTCATTCTATTTTCACAAGTTTCTACAATCATTTCCACAAGTTTTTCATCTCCAAAAAATTCCAGGATCAGTGCAAGGTTGTTTGATTCCTTCTATTTCCACAAGTTTTCACAATCCTTTCTAAAAGTTTACCACAAATTTTTCATAAGTCTTCGAGATCGTTACAGGTTCATTTGATTCCTTCTATTTCCACAATATTTCACAATCATTTCCATAAGTTTACCACAAATTTCCATAATTCTTTAGGATCGATGCAGGGTGGTCCAATTCCTTTTATTTCCACAAGTTTCCACAATCATTTCCACAAGTTTTTCATCTCCATAAAATTTCAGGATCGGTGCAGAGTCATCCGATTTCTTCTATTTCCATAAGTTTCCATAATCATTTTCACAAGTTTTTCACCTCTATAAAATTCCATGATCTGTGTAGGGTTGTCCGATTCCTTCTATTTCCACAAGTTTTAACAATCCTTTCCACACGTTTACCACAAATTTCCTTAAGTCTTCAGGATCAGTGCAGGGTCGTCAAATTCCTTCTATTTCCATAAGTTTCCATAATCATTTCCACAAGTTTCCACAAATTGCCATAATACTTCAAGATTGGTGCAGGTTCGTCGGATTCCTTTTTCTAAACTGCATAAATTTCCCTAAGTTTCCACAAGTTTCTACAAGTTTTTTATCCACATGTTTCTACACTTTTTTCATATCTATATGACTTTAGGATCGGTGCAAGGTCGTGTGATTCCTTTAAATCAAGTCTCAGGGTCAGTACTTGAAATTCTGATTCCCTGTGCTACCTCATGGGTTGGATGTGAGTCCCTGAGCTTTCCTTCCCAATGTATTGAAATTTTCTCGATCAGCCTTCAAGTTGGATGTGAGTCATCGTGCTTTCCATCTCGACCAAGTTTTCTCATTTTCCCTAAATTTGAATTTCGAAATTGAAATCAAAATCGAAATCAAATTTAAATTTGAAATTTGAAAGTTGAAAATTAAAATTCACGGCTCCCAAGTTGAAGATTCAACTTTTTGTCTCCCCAATGGAAACGACTCTCACTCAACTCTACGCACTGTTCTAAGTATTTTACTTGGACAGTTTTGTGTTGGTTTGTTGATCTTTTTCTATCAACACCAATACGTGTGGTGTGCCTATCTGGTACATCACACCAATAGGGGGTCCATTTGTTGACCTCACTTTTATCGAGGTCTAGTTTTCCTCATAGAATTTAAGGTTATAACATTAGGAGCTTCCCCAACATTCTTAGATTCCTAGCAAAGGGGCCCACCTCATTTTAGAATTTTTGAAGCCACATCATTACTCTTTTGAACTCTCACACGAGATTCTATATCTCTAGCTCATAGACGGTTGGAATTGATGTCAGGAATTCAAATGGAGTCCCTATAGGACCACTGGACATTAAGACAACCTCATGCACATTTTGCAACATCGTGCACACAAAATCCTTGGTTTACGGCCTGGTCGCCTTCAATTACTCCACAATGGATCAAAGTTGAAGTCAGGATGCCAGGATGATCGGCATTAAAGTAAAAAATTCTGACAGAATCAGAATTGACGCACTTTCGGTCCGATAGACGATGAAGTCGCCCGAATGACTTTGGATCACAAAGTTGACTCCGCCAACACATCCAAAACGTCAAATTTTCCTCGAAAGGACATATATTTTGTCGGGGTTCAACACAAAATCAGACACATTTTGTTTAATTTATAAAAAAATACATATATTAAATTTGTTATAAAACCTAAATACCTAAATCCCCAAGCCTCACGCTCGATCCCATCCTGCGCATTTCTTCTCCTTCTTATCGCGAGTTCATGTGTCTCTACCCTAGCTTGGCTAGGCCGAGCTTATTTCCCTTCATGCGTCTGAGCCCTAGCTTGGCTCGAGCGGTCTTTCCCTCTCGTGTTGTCCCATCACGTGCATACTATGGTTTGCCCTCCTCACGCAAGAAGAGGTGACATTGCACGAGCTCTGCCCGAGCTCCTTCTTCTCGAGACTGTGGGCTTTCCTCTTCAGTGCTTGAGGGACTACAACACCTGTTGCTTGACACAAATATAGCAAGCTTCTTTCCTTCCCGAGTATCCTTTCTTCTTCTCCTCTCTATTATCTCCAAGCTGTGTCGTTCCTTGTGACAATGTGGCTTGACCACTGTGATGTTGACATTGGGTGAGTATGTGGGTGAGTTTTGATAGCCTTGGGTGAGTTTAGCTTGCCCCTTCTCCTCTCTTTTACTATTTAAGCTCCATTTTGGGGAGTTCTTAGGGTTGGATGCTCTTTGTGGTTGAGGGTCAGGTTTTGAGTGCTGCTGCTCCTCTCTCACTCGCCCCTTTTTCTCTGTTTCCTGCTTGATTCACTATTTGTGTAAGTGAAGATGTGGAAGGAGCTCTGTTTGCTCGCTTCTCTTGGGCTTACCTGAGTCCTCATTGCTCGGTTTGAGGCTGTCTTTCTTGTGGCCTCCCTGTTGGTTACTCAGTTTTAAGTGCTTGGTTGTTTGTGGTACCACTGAGGTATAAACTTCTCCCCTACCTTTTCGTTCTTGCAGTTTAGAGCCCTTGATCGGTGATACTTCATGCATGGTTTGACTTAGTTTAAGCTAAATACTTATTAAGCCCTTTTCTCCTTTCTTCTTGAGGGAGTTATATGTGAATGCTTATTAAGCTTTCTAGTTTTCTTTTGTTGCAACTTGAAAATAACATCACACACATGCTTTGCTCTTGGATTGAATTTTTTCTATGGCTTGAGATGGCATGCTTATTTTCTTATAGGTTCAAACTTCATATTTAGGCCTTATGAATGTGAATGTACTGGTCTTCTTTTTCATTCGATACTTGAATGTTTGAAATATGGTAACCTCCATAATTACAAAATCTGAGGTGTATGAGGTGTTTTGGGCTTTCGTTTTACAAAACGGGAAGTGTCGGGAGCCTTATTTTAAAAGCATGAGGTGAAAAGAAGTATTTCCTTTTTTTTTAAGAATATGGAGGTGAGGGTGGTTCTTCGTGATGCTTGGAGGGGTGTGCTTCCTCTCCTACCCATGCTATTAGTCTGTTATTAGTTGGTTATATTTAAAAGATTGGAAAGCATGTTTTAAAGCTTTATGTTTTTTTATCCCCAAGCAAGCATTAAATATGGTGGCTTGTTTTCAAGTGTATTCATTTGAGTTGGAAGTTTGAGGTTTAACAAGACATTTATGAAAGAAAACATTTGACATTAGTTAACTCATTGAAAAACTGGGCATTGTGATAATGTGTTGGCTACACTCCCCTTGTTATGTTATTGCATGTGTGCAAGAGCTCCCATTTTTAGCTTTCGGTTTGCCCCTCTACTTGGCTGTTTTTTGTTGCCTGTTGCCTCTCGGTTTGCCCCTCTGCTGGGCTATTTTTTTTTGGCCTATTGCCTCTTGGTTTGCCCCTCAGCTGGGCTATTTTTTGTGGCTTGTTGCCTCTCAGTTTGCCCTCTACTGAGCTATTTTTTGTGGTACATTGCCTCTCGGTTTGCCCCCCTGCTGAGCTATGTTTTTTTTTGTGTCTTGTTGCCTCTCAGCTTGGCCACCTACTGGGCTGGTTCCCCTTCTTGTTACCTCTCAGTTTCGCCCTATTGGTGGGCTCAGGTTCCCCGTTCTGGGCCCATACTTTGGTGGTGTTTGGACTTATATTTTTGGGGCTTTATGTAGCTTGGGTTTAGCTTTAATTTGATTTTATTTTTAAGTTTATTAACAGCTTGTTTTTTTCCTTAGAGCTGGTCCTGTTTTGAGCAGGTGATGGCTCAGCTTTAACCTTGCATAGAGCTTGGTTTCCTCTTAGATGTGCCTTTGTTCTGGACCTTTTTGTGCCTCGGTCTCACCTTGTGAGCTGGCCCTGATTTGAGCTTGTTAATTGCCTTATGACTGCCCTATTTGCATTCCTTATGTGGGCTTAGTTTTGTGATGTGAGGCTTCTATGGTTGCTCTTTCACGCTCATTCATGGGGCTTAATGTTGGGTTTGATGAGGGTTTGACTATGGTTTATATGAGTTAAATTGTAGTATTTATTTGAAATATTGTTGATGATATATTTGGCCTGGGTTTTAATATTTGTTTGGGCCCAATTCTGTGGCATTGAAGAGGTTACAATTCTAGTATGATGTGTCATAGATTTCCAGATTTGCAAAGAAATCGGGTCCTGGACATAAAGTGAAAATTTTTTGAAGATTAGTGTGATGATATTTTGGGCTCTGCAGAAATTTGAATTTAGCCTCATCGGAGTTTCGGGTTTGAAATGTGGTTAAAGGCATATTAGTAGTCTGATCTTAGGTCTACTTGTATTGATTTAAGAAATGTGCGGTCAGTCTAGATTGTGGTATAGTTTTCTAAGATTCTCCTTTTTTTTCTTCAGTTGCTCATTTGAAAGAGGGAGTAAGTTTCTTTTAATCATAGAACTTGTGTGTGTCTTCGAGATGTTTCTCTACCTTGATAGGTTCTAGAATGATGAGGTCATCTGTTTTACTCAATTTTGAGGGTCGATCTGCCTTCTTTACGATGGTGTTTAAGGCAGGTCATTCCCTGCTCTCTCCTATTCTTTGTCTCCTGTTTTTTTTTTCTTCTTGCTTCTTGGCTGAGTATTTTTGCACTTATGTATGAAGCATAAGTGTGCACGTATAGCCTTTTGCTATATGTGGGCCATCAAGCAAGACTGTAAGTAGGATGGTTAGGGGTTAGGATGGTGATGACAGTGCTTATGTGTGCTTAAACGAGGGATTATTAGAATAGTATCCCCTGCCTTTGAGTGGATACCCTCATTGAAGGTAAGGCTAGGGACCAACATCTTGGTGGGATTGTTGCCACCAACACTCTTAATTTGTTAGTAATCCTGATTTGATTAGGGTAGTTGTCCTGTGGACTGTACTACTTTATAAAAAAAATATTTTGAAATAAAGTTTCCTTTACAACAAAAGAATTGCCTTTCACCCATAAATTTATATGCATGCAAACTAAATTTAAATGAATGAAAATTTATAAAGGTCCACGGTGAATTACCCGAGTCAAAATTAGAACTACCCTTTGTAGGGTGTTGGTTTGCTAGCTCTTATCTAGGATTGGGACGCATACAGTTTAGCTCTGAGTCCTCCCCGCCATCATACATACGGTCCTCCTGGACTTGTAGTCTGTTCTTTATGGTTTTATACGGATTTTATACGGGTTTTATATGAATTTCCTACGGCTTTCCTACGATTTTTTTTTCTTTTTTGTTTTCTTCTGTCTTTTCAGTTCTTTTTCCTCTAGCTTTTTGGCGGTGTCCCGGTCCTAGTTCTTTCATATATGCAGTAACACCCCTGGTTGATTAGGTTTCCCTACTACGTTTACTCTTGCTTTCTCTCGGTGCTGATTCATCTATACAGGAAACAATAAAATTATAGCATTAACAGGTAGCGATGCATTACAGGTAACCAACATTTACAGTACCTCTGCAGTACTTCCTTTTTTATATACCACACTGCTTCCCTGTTACTACTATTTTACCCTTACTGTAGCATTCTTCTGCTTTCTTGCAACTATTATTTTACTTTCACTACAACATATTCCTGCTTGCTTGTTACCGTTTTCCTTTTACTGTTCCATACTGTTGTTACTTGTTTTACACTGAAAACTACCACTACTGCTCCTGTTATACTATAGCATGTTACCCTGTTTACTGTAGTATACAACCCTGTTTATCGTAAATCTCACCTCTAAAAATAAAATAAAACACTGACTCGACAATTTGCATGTCCACTCTAAACTATAAATCTAAACTACAACACTGCTACAACGTGGAATACTGAGCACGATTTTGAGGGCAACACAGCCATCTTCAACAACAAGACTTGTATACATCAGTAAAACCATTCTTTAGTTTAAAATAATAATCTATAAGATTTTGAGGTAGTCCGCTTAGTGCGACGCAAATCCTTACTTGTTCTTTTAGGCCTTTATGCAGCCACGTTGTGCAATATAAGCCCTAACTAGCTTTAGGATTCTGTGGTCGTCGTCCGGTACGACATAAATCCTCCCACCTCCCAGGTTATTTGCATAATTAGGATGTTATGCAAATGTAATTCCTATAATTAATTAGCAAGATTGAAATTTATTAAAATAATTTGCAAGATTTAAAGCCCAACATTAGGATAGTCTGGGATGTCATCGGGGTTTACGAGAATCCGTAACATCCCCTACTTTTCTTTCATTTGGATTCCTACAAAAAATTGTTCCAATCTTGAGTCGTTGACTTATTGGATTCCCTACTACCACACTACTTTGAAAACCCTACCCTTGGGATTCATGAAGATAGATACCTATGATCTAAAATGAGAGTTATCTCAGGTGACTTTGGTCATTTGAGGGGTAAGTGACTATAGGGGTTGCCTCTATAGGGAGCTTTATGAACCCAGGTAATAAAAACCCTATTTAATCCATTTGCATTAAATAGGGGAACTTGTCAGTCAATACAAAAGTTTCGCAGACCTAAACGGATGTCATAAATTCTGTAGTTTATTTGATCGAGTCATATCATCAAGTAGTGTGTCTATTCCTCGAGATAGATGCATCGCGTGTGATGTTGTGCTCATTCATTCATTCAAACTACTAAATGAATGAGATTCATCCATTCTCATTTTTCAAATCTAAGAAATTATTTTAAAATCAATATATACACATCTTCTTAAATCGAAGTCAAATTTTATACATTACCTATATAATATCTTTTTAAAATTTCAAACAACTTTTAACGACCGACAGGAGTATGATCCATGTGATATAAAAATAAAACGAAAATGAGGTCTTGAAACCATTGAAACCATCCTTTTGACCTCATTTTTGGTGAGGCCTTCTTTTCTTTTCTCTTAGTGCTTAGGATCTAGCCATAGAACTTCTCCTTGACCATCCTAGAAGACTAGAGATGGAACCCACCATTTAGAAATTCAAACCAAATCTTGATTCTCTTTGGAATCCTACATAAACAGTCTCTAATCTCTAAATCACTTGGAAGGTTAGGACCAATGTGCAGGAAGACATGGATGAACTCCTATAGGATGTCCAACCCTTAGGACTACCTTGGGTGACTTGAGCTTCTCTTGCACACACACACCCCAAGCCATTTCACTCTTTAACCTTGAACCTTGAACCTTGCCCCTTCTACCCTTTAAGAAACTCACATGATTAAACCAAAGCCACTAGTCTTTGATCAAGATAGCTAAGGTCAATATGTGAAGGATCATAATGTGGTTACCATTTGGCTAATTTTGGTCCCAAAGTGGTTAGACTTGTTTAAGGTCCATAAGCCTACCCCCTCAACCATCCAAAATTCTCCAAAATCCTCAAAATTCCTAAAAAATACCCAAAATTCCCAAAAGTCCTAATAATCAGTTTGAGACAATTCCCACCTCTTAAATCCACCAAAACACCCCAATATCCTCCAAATAACCTCCAAATACCCTAAAATACCCTTTTAGCCAAAAATTCCAAAAATTCCCAAAAAATCCAGAAAATCCCAAATATTCCTAATTTCATTTTGTTCGACTACACTATAGCCTAATTTTGCCAATTTGGCCCACTTTTACTAATTTCCCCCAATTTGACCCAATGTCAAACCAAATCAACCCAATTGATCCCAATTTTGATCAAATTCAATTCTAAACTTCAAATCAACACTCCCAATAGCAATTTCAATCAAAACCAAGCCCAATTTGGTTCACATTTGAGTTTAATTTCAACTTAAACCCAAAAGCCCAATTTTGGCCCATAAGCCCAATTCCCTTCAAATTGAACCCCATGACCCATGAAAATCCCCAAAACAATTTTAAACCAAATTTCAACATGTCCAAAATTAATTTCAATCAATTCTTAATCATTGATCAAGCCACAATCAATTCAAAAATGCAAATCATCATATGCATGTTAAAGGCCTATACCCTTATGCATTTCTAAAAGCCCACAAAATCAAATTGTAAAAGCCCAATTTTGAGTCCACATGCCATATATCCCTTCTATTAACATTCCATGGCATTTAATTTACCATCTTATGGCTTTACATCCAACTCATGCATACATACATGACATCATACCAAATTGGGCAGGTTGGCATAAAATCCCAAAAGTCATGAAAATTTTTAATTCCTTTTGCATGAAACATTCTCATAGCTCATGTGCATCATGGCATGACCCATGGACTCTTCCATGACCATCCAAAGTCAATTCTTGCCAAATTAGGCAAGGGGAGGTGACACTTCCCTTCTCCCCTCATATCAAATTCCCCCACTTCCAAACTATCAAATCTTTCCCCAAACTCCCAAACCAGCCACTAAACTTCACCTAAACTTTCTCATGGACCTTAAAACTTACCCTAATCACTTTGGGTAAGAGTTGAGCCTTTGGACCAAGGGCTAAACCCAAGTTAGCCTCACTTAACCCAAACTCCAATTATCCATCAAATCTCCACCCTAAGGCCTCCAAATATTCAAATTGATGCCACCACTCAACCTCTCTGGCACCACCTAACCATGGCCTGACTTGACCCTGGCCGGCCGGCCACCACAGTCACAGGAAAACACTAAGCTAAGATGTCTAAATCAATTCAAAAATTCAAAACTTCTTTGCTGAGCTGTCCCATTCCATTTGGACTTCACAGCTCTTCTTCTCCTCCCCTAAGCAGCTGATCCCAACCTCTAATTGGCCCTAGTGAGCCCCATAACCATGGCTATTTAAACAGCCATCTTCCACGGCCAAAGGGTTGGCTGAAATCAAGTCTCACAGAACTCCTCCAAACTCCTCACAGAGCTCCTCCTAGCTAAGAGAAGCTCATCCCCACTGTTCTCCTGCCCTAAGATCCTCTAACTGAGCCTAATTTTTTAGCTGAAAATTGGGTCAGAAATAAGACATCACGAGAACCTCCACCAAAACCAAATTAAACTCACCCACACCTTCACCAAACAAAGATAAGAAGTTCTCCAGTGGAAGCCCCCTCACCAGGCCACCCAATCTCTCTAGCCATCAAAGCTTGAAATCGGGCTTGGTCGAAGTCACACCTAGGCAACTCACCAGGACCAGAGACTTCATCCGGAGGCTCCAACGAACGTGCTGAGCATCTCTGATTGAGGCTTCACCTCTCAAGGCCAAGGTATTGACCTCTCCTCCCTCCCGAGCATCCAACAATTCTCCATTTTGTTCTGTGCAATTCCAATGCATGTTAGCCGTATGGATAGCTTCGTCTAGGCTAGACACGTCGAATGTGACCAAACATTCTTGATTTATTTGAGTCTGGAGCGAGATCTTAAGGTTTTAGGGTGAACGGCTCTCGGGGTAAACTAGACAGAGATGATGACCAGCGACTGTCTGGTCGCGCGTGTATCATACGGACGGTGTAGGTGCAATTGGATGGAACAACAGAACATAAAGCGCGGGCCGCATGGCATCTCAGTCAGATGGCGGTGTCAAATGGTAGAGTGACGTGTGTAACTTCGGAGTTGTCAAGGATGACGAGGCGCCGTGTGGATAAGTAGATAAATAGGGTATTTTCTGAATTATTTAAATACCTAAACCTTTAAAATGCATATCTTTGCATAGAAAAATCATAAAAATAAACTAAAAATACCTTCTTGCTCTGTGAATAGAGGAGATTAATGTGAAAAAGGAATTAAATTGTTTTGTTAAGTATTTTATTTTTAATTAATTTGATACAATTTTGAATGTTTTAATTCTCCATTCACATATAAAATTTACCATGGCATGAAACCAGAGGGCTTTTATAGCCCCTGAGCTTGGGAACATTCCTTGAATTTTCCAAGGCCAGAGACTACCACTGTGGCAAGTTATTTATTTTCCAAGTTTATGTGTCTGTTTTGGTATTTTAATTCCAATAATTAGCATGTTGATTAATAAAATCTAGAAAATTAGGGGAAGTATCTCTGGACTAGTGGATCCTAGGAAAATTATGGTTGGGCTTAAATCACTTAAATGAACCCTAATTTGGCCAAAACCCTAAAAATAAGATTAAATTATTTTGAAATAACCACTCATCAAAATAACTTGAAATCAATTCTCAACTGATCTTTAGGAACAAAGGAACCCCAATAAAAATTTTGAAGTCAATTGAAAATGGTTTAACCCACCAAATGAATTTTCTAAGTAACATAGCCAAAATTAAACTTAAAAAATTCATAAAATTTAAATTACATTTCAAAAATTCACCAAATTGGTTTTGTGGGCTCTCTGATATCAGGGGAGTCTAAGAAAATTAAAATTAGAATTTTCTAAAAATTTTCATTTTTAACCCTATTTTTAATATTTTAATAATTAAAAAAAATCACAAAAATATTAAAAATCACAAAAATGTCATATTTGATCCCCTTAACACTTAGGAACCAACCAAATACTTTTCCTAAGTCCCTAGGTTAAGATGTTGAATTTTAAAAGCTTAATGCATTTTTTTTAATAGTAAAAATGAATTTTTCAACCTTTCCCACTAAAATAGTTCTAAAAATTCAAAGAAAAAACAAAAAATTGTTAAATTTGTTTCTCGAAACTCCTTGGGGTCAGAGAGATTTAAGAAAAATATAAAACTCAATTTTCAACTTTAATTTTATTTTATAATTAATTAATACTTCAAAACTTAAAATAATTATAATAAATAAAATATGATTCAAACCAAAATTGGTCCAAGTGATCCTCTGGTCTGTAGGAACATCCCATAATTTTGCTAAGGACAGAAACTTTACCTAGGTCATGTTGTTGAATTTTCATTGAAAATCCTTATTTTTTATTAAAATAAATATATAAATTAAATAAAAAATGGAAAAATCACATTTTCTCCTCTAATGTCTTAATTGACATATCAGTGGGGTGACATAAAAATTTCAATTTCACTTGAGCTTAATTTAGTGAGTTATGAAGGGAATGTGCTTAAAAGGGCATAAAGGTAATTAAGGGATTTTAACCCTAATCAATATTTTAGGCCTAATCAAAGGGAGGGTAAAATATTTGATCTTAATTTTCTCTTAGATGATTGAAACTTAGGGAATTAAAGGTAGAAACCCATTAATCACTTTTAATACATTAAAATGGAACCTTAATTAAGTAAATTATTTAAATTTTGAGAGAATAATTAAATTTTGGATTATGAAGTTTAGGGATATGACCTAAGAAGATACTAATTCTTTAATTTAAAGTCCCTAATTGAATTAACTCAATGGTATTCAATCCTTAATTTAAATGATGATGATTGAAATTAATAATTAAAGGAGAAATAATCTCTAATTAAATTGAAGCTTAAAACATTAAATGATTTAATAAACAAATTAAAATAAATCTAAAACACTTAAAACAAATTTGAAAACACTTAAGAACAAACTTAAAACAAATTTGAAACACTAAGTAATCTTGAAACAATTCATAATTAAAATATGAAAATTAAACCAATTAAAGCCAACCTAAAGTACTATAATTAGTTCAAATTAAATTATCAAAATTTAATTAAAGGATTTAAACACGTCTTTCAACCTAAATGACTTCCAAATATTTAAGAATAAATTTGAAACCTTACTATTAAATTGGATATTTTTTTTAAATCATTAACTTAACTTTAACGGTTAAATTCTTTAATAAACTAATTTGCCCCTAAAGACTTTCACTATTATAACCCTTAAATGAAGCATCAAATGAAATGTCATTTTACTCATAGGATAATCAAACATCCTAATTCACTGAGCAAGGGTAACCCGGGTGATTGATTCGCCACCTCAATTAAACCAATTGAACTTAAAGTAATCCCTAAAATGTTTAAGAAGATGTTCAGAATTCAATTCCGAGCATTTCTCTAACTTGATGGGATGTCTCAAAGAACAGTGAAACTTCATTGTTCTTTGGTCAAGAAAATCATCCTTAATAAAACACAAGGACCTAGATGTCATACTAATTGACTAGCGATAGGATTAGGATTTTGGTAGACAACCAGAACCTTCCCTTAGCTTTTCCTAGGTGCTTTCCTTGAGATATATATAAATGCTCTGACATGTGTTTTAAGTACAGACGGGAATGATGAGAAGACCCACCAGGCACGCCTTTAATTTATTATGATTTATTTACCTGCACTGTACTTTACTTCTCTTGCATGATAAACAACAATGTCACCCTGCATGAAAACTGAAACTTTTAGGATTGCTACAAAACTGAAATCAAAACTAAAATAAAAACCAAATCAAGGTAAAATTCACCTCCAAAACATTCAAAAATATAAAATAATTCAACAAACAGAATAACAAAACTATAACTACAACTAAATTAAAACATCTCATTGGATGATCGGGAATCTCTTGGATGATGTAACCCACGTGTTGCTAACTAGATTTCCCACGGTCCAAATGAAAGTGTGGAACTCATTCAGTTGAGTTTAGCAAATTCATTTGGACTAAGTGAATCAGATTAAAATAACGGTGCCGAGATGATGGAACCGTGGGATCTTAATCGGTTCTGCTTAATCAACTTTAAGATTTGTTTTAATTAAAACGTTAAGACATCTGAACCTTAAGAATTTTCTAAACCAGAACACTTCTCTCATCCCTAGATTGCCACTTCTAAAACTAAACCTCTGCAAAAATAAGGAGCTTGGAGCACAGTGGGCAGCATGATCATCTTCATCAGAAAAACTTGTGTCTACTTCAGTAAAACCTTTCCTAGTTATAGATAACCAAGCCATAGGATTTCGAGGTAGTATGCCTAGTGCAACATAAATCCTCAACTTTTCGTTAGGCGTTTGCATAATCATGTTATGCAAATTAAGCCCTAACCGGTCTTAGGACTCCGAGGTAGTCGTTTGGTACGACATAAACCCTCACATCTTCGAGGCTATTTGTATGATTAAATTTGTTGACCTCATTTTTGATGAGGTCTTCTCTTTTCTCTTTAGTACTTAGGATCTAGCCTTAGGCTTTTCCTTTGACTATCTTAGATGACTAGGGATGGAACCTACCCCTTTAGAAGCTCAGCCACTTCTTAACTCCCTGCAAACCCCACAAGCTTGATTATAAACCCCTAATCATCTGCGAGGGTCGAGATCGAATGCGGAGGTTTAAAGGATGAGTTCCCTATAGGACTCTTTGGCCTTAGGATCACCCTGGGTGGCCTGGTCTGGTGAGGGCTGACCTGCACATACATTACACTTTCACAGACATTCCAAATCCTAAAACTATTTATGCCTAGCTTGACTTCTTGACTCATGTGGATAATTCATATGGATGGTCCTTAACCCCTAAGCCTCTAGCTAAGAGGGTTAGGAACAACATAGTGACTGCCTCAAATGAGTCCTCTCATGGCTCCTATGGGCTTAATATGGCTTCATGGCTAAACCAAAGTGATTTCACTTTACTCAAATTGATCAATCTTCATTTTTTCCAAAATTTCAATTTTTGACTCCTGGGGCCCCGAACCCACCAAACCTACTAAAAGCCCTTGACTCAAAACCACCAAAATTTTCAAATAACCCAGATCTTTTCCAAAATTAACCTTGAACACTTCCCCACCAATCAAATTGATCATTTACAGCCAAAAATACCAAAATTTCCAAAAATACCCCCAATTCCCTCCAAATTACCAAAATACCTCTATTGACCCAAAAATTCCAAAAATTCCCAAAAAATTCCAAAAAATCCCAAATATTCCCAATTTCATTTTGTTCAACTACACCATGGGCAAACTTTGTCAATTTACCCTACTTTTATCAAAACCACCAATTTAGCCCACTTTAAACCCAAATGAACCCAATGTCAAACCAAATCACCCCAATTGACCTCAATTTTGGTCCAATTCAATTCTAAACTACAATTTAATATCCCCAATATCAATCTAGACCAAATCCAAGCCTAATTTGATTGGAATTTGAATCCAATTTCATTTTTAAGCTTAAAGCCCAAATTCGACCCATGACCCAAACATAGCCCAAACCAACCCAATTCAATCCCAATTTAACCCAAATCTTTTCTAAAACCTTCCTAGCATCCCCACAAACAAAAAACTAACATGCTTTGCCTAAAATTTGGACCCAAACCCTATTCAAATTCAACCCAAACCCAAAATCCCTTAAATGGGCCTACACCCAAATCTAACCCAAATCAGCCCAAATCCCAAAATAAAAACCCAACCAAAGATGAAACCTCTTTGAAACACTCCCATAAACATTTCTCAACATTAATTTTACATAAATTTTAACATTAGCCCAACCTTAGCCCAAGTTAGTCCATTTTGACCTATTTTGACCCTATCACTAAAGAGACCCAAATTAGACTCAATTCAATTCCAAATCACTTCAAATTGATTCCAAATCACTCATGACACATCCCTAGACTAAACCCAACATTTCTTTAGCCCAATCCTTTAAAAAATTTCCACTTACCAATTTGTTTTTAAACTTAAAAGCCCATCCCCTTAAACCATTCTAAAAGCCCACCTTTACCAAATTTTAAAAGCCCAAACCCATCCTAAAGCCCACACTACAATTTCATCTCATCTTCACTCAATTAATATCACTCCCTAAGTGCTAAATCCATCATGAAAATCAAACCAAGATGGTATTATGCCAAATCCCATCAAATAACCCCAAAATTTTTAAAATTTCATAAACCCTTTTCCATGAAAGTTGACTTGACTTTTCCCAAGCCAAATGTGAGCCATGAACAAGCCATTATCAAGCCACATGAAGCCATTGGGGTTTTGACTTGTCATTAGTCCACTTATGGCAAGAAGAGGGGGTTCTTTCTTAAACCTCCCTTAAATCTTTTTAACCTTATTTATCCTACACACTAAACCTTGTTTAGCCACCTCACCATGGATAAGGACTTCACTACCCCAATTCAGCTGACCCAAATGATTCTCCCTCAGCCCAAGGTCAAGCCTTGGATGGTGAACCTAGCCCAAAACCAAGGGTTGACCCAAAACAAGCCAAAATCACACCTTGCCCATTCCATTTCAATTCACCACCTTTACACATGGCCAAATCCTATTGACTTCACCATTGCCAAGCCCTGCCCTCACTGGTCAAGATGGTGACCTGACCCTGGCCGGCCGGCCAGCCACCACAGCCACCGGAAAACCCCATGGCCGAGACCTTGGGAGGAGCCCAACATCGACATTCTCCCTTGTTGAGCTGCCCCATGCCCAATGGCTGCCATGGCTGTTCTTCCCTTGACCTAAGCAGCTGATCCAAACCATCAAACCCCCCTGGGAAGCCCTCCAGCCAGCCCTATTTAAACACCACCTCCTCTCGGCCAAGAGAGGCACTGAAACAAACAATACAGAAACTCTGCTAAAATCATTCCAGACTCTCCCCCAAACCTGGAGAACTTGATCCCCACTGAAATCCCCCTGTCATTTCCTCTCTGTGAGCTTAATTTCAGAGCTGAAATTCAAGCCCAAAACCAGGACACTTCAGCACAGTGAGCCAATCCTCAAATTGATTGACTCTACACCTTCACCAGACCAAGAGGAAAAGTTTCCCAGCAAAAGCCCCCTCACCAGGCCAGCCATTGCTTCCAGCCTCCAAGCTTTGTGATCGGTTGTGTTCACTTTTGTACCTAGGCAATTCACCAGGCTAAGGGACTTCATCTGGAGCTTGCTTGGACCCAATCAAAGTGACACAACTCTCAGATTGAAGCTTCACTTCTCTGAGAAAAGGTATGAGCTCTCTCTTCCTCCCGAGCTTCTGGAGATTCTCCATTTGATATGAATCGATTTCAATGCATGTTTACCATATGGATGTGTTCGTCTTCAAGACAAATCCATAGAGCATAAGAACACAAAAATCCGTTGAGAATCGAGTGAGTTCTTAGGGTTTTAGTGTGGACGGTCACGGATGCACACCAATCGTAGACGATGACCAGGAGCCGTTGGATCGCTCGTGTATCGGGTGGACGGCTCGGATCGTGTCGGACCAGAAGATGTTACGTGAAAGGCGGGCCCCGGGACGACTGACTCAGATGGCGGTGCCCAATCACAGCGCGAAACACACCTCTTCGGAGCCGCCGAGGTTGACACGGCGCCGCGTGGATAAGTAGAAAAATAGGGTTATTTTTCTATTTATTAAATACCCAGAACTTCAAAAATGCATAACTTTGTGTAGAAAAATCTTAAAAATAAAATAAAAATACTCTCTTGCTCAGTGAAGAGAGGAGAATAATGTGGAAAAGAAATCAAGTCATCTCATCAAGTATTTTATTTTTAATGATTTATTTACTCTCTGTGGTATTTTAATTTCCCATTTGCATAGACAATTCACCATGGCATGAGACCATAGGGCTTTTGAAGCCTCTGACCTAGGGAACATTCCCTGAATTTTCCAAGGTCAGAGGCCATCCCTATGAGAAGTTATTGATTTTCCAAGTTCATGTTACTTGTTTTGAGTATTTTAATTCCAATAATTAGCATGTTGAGAAATAAATTCTAGGAAAATTTGGCGATGTTTCTTATGACCAGAGGAACCTAGGAAAAATAGGTTTTGAGTTAATTCACTTGGAACAACCCTAATTGGCCTAAATACCCAAAATTAAACTTTAATTAATTAGGGTTAACCAAATATTAAATTGACTTGAAAATAATTCTTCACTGATCTTTAGGATCAGAGGAACATCACATAAAAAATTGAAATCAATTGGAAATGTTTAACCCCACTAAATGGATTAATTAAGTCACATAACCAAAGTTAAACTTTAAAAATTCATAACTCACAAAATACTTTTCAAAAATTCACAAAAATGGTTTTGAAGCTTCTCTGATATCAGAGGAACTTAGGAAAATTAAAATTGTAATTTTCTAAAAAATTTGATTTTATCATTATTTTAATATTTTTAATAATTAAAAAATAATAAAAATCATAAAAATATTAAAAATCACCAAAATGTCACATTTTGAATTCTAATCATTTAGGAACAAACCAAATATTTTTCCTAAGTCTCTAAGGCAAGATATTGAATTTTAAAGGCTTAATGTAATTTTTAATATTAAAAATTGTATTTTCCAACCTTTTCACTAAAATAATTCTAATAAATCAAACAAAAATTAGAAAAAATATAAAATTTATTTCTCTAGACTCCTTGAGGTCAGAGAGATTTAAGAAAAATATAAAATTAATTTTTTAACTTTAATTTTATTTTAAAATTAATTAATACTCCAAAACTCAAAATAATTCTTATAAATAAAATATAATTCAAAAAATCACCAAAATTGGGCAAAATGGTCCTCTGGTCATTAGGAACATCCCATAATTGTCTTAAGAATAGAAACATTTCCTTGGTCATGTTATTGGATTTTCCTTGAAAACCCATATTTTCCATTAAAAATAATTACATAAAAAAATTAAATACAGAAAAAAAACATTTTCTCCTCTAATGTCTTAATTGACATGTGAGTGAGGTTACATAAAAATTTCAAGTTCATTTGAGCTTAATTTATGAGTTATAGAATTATTAAGCTTGAAGGGCAAAAGGGTAATTAAAAATTTCAACCCTTAATTAAAATTTTAGGATTAATCAAAAGGTGAGGGTAAAATATTTGATTTTAAACTGATTTTGGATGATTGAAACTTAAATGATTGAGGGTAGAAACCTACTAACCATTTCAAATATAATTAAAATAAAACTTTAATTAATTAAGTAATTGAAATTTTGGAAGAATAATAGAAATTGAAATTATTAAAGTAGGGATATTATTAAGAGGACACTTATTCTTTAATTTAAAAATCCTTAAATAAATGACTTCAATAATACTTAATTTTTAATAAAAAAAAATTAAAAGAATAATCTCAATTAATAATTTAAAATAAAATAAAATAAAATAAAATTAAAATTAAATTAAAGTTAAAATTAAATTAAATTAAAATTAAAATTAAATTAAATTAAAATTAAAACTAAATTAAATTAAATTAAGATTAAAAATGAATTGAAATTAAAATAAAATTAAAATTAAATTATATTAAACCTAAAATTAAATAAAACTAAAATTAAAATTAAATTAAATTAAAATTAAATTAAAATTAAATTAAATTAAATTAAATTAAAATTAAATTAAATCAAATTAAATTAAATTAAATTAAATTAAATTAAAATCAAATCAAATTAAATTAAAATTAAATTAAAATTAAATTAAATTGAATTAAAATTAAATTGAATTAAATTAAATCAAAATCATTTAATAACAAACCTAAATGAAATCATTAAGAATTAAATCTAAAATAATTTGAACAATATTCCAAAGTTAAAATTATTAATTAAAACCTCATGGTTAAATTAAAATACTTTAAATCATTAACTCAAGCTTTAAATTAAAAATGATTAAAATTTTTCAACAAACCAACTTACCCTGAAAGCTCTTATTATTATAACTCCTAAATGAAGTATCAAGTGAAGTGTTACTTCACTTATAGGATATTCAAATGTCCTAGTTCATTGAGCAAGAGAACAAAACTTAAACTCCTGGATGATTAATTCACTTGTATAATTAAATTCTCTTGGACTTAAAATAATCCCAGAAGTATTGAAAAGATGTTTAGGACTCGTCGTAAACACTTCCTCAATATGACGAGATGTTTTAGTAGAACAACTGAATTTAATTGTTCTTTGATGAAGAAAATCATCCTTAAACCAAAACACAAGAACCTAGACGTCATAGGAGATGACTAGTTATAGGATTAGGAATTTGGTAGACAACCAAAACCCTTCCCTTAGCTTTACCTAGGTACTTGTTGAATCAATTAAATGTCTTAACATGTGTTTTAAGTGCAGCTTGGGATGACGGGAAGACCCTCCAGGTACGCTTTTATTTAATTGCAATTTACTTTATTGCAATTTACTTACATGCACCGTACTTTACTTTTTTTGCATGATAAACAAGACTGTTGCATGAAAACCAAAACCTTTAGGATAGTCCCTAAACTGAAACCAAAAATAAATTAAAAGTCATTGCAACATAAAATTCACCGCCACAACATTCCAAAATATAAAACAACTCAAAATTTAATCACAAACGTAACAACAAAACTACAATTGCAACTAAATTAAAATGTCTCGTTGAATGATCGGGAATACCTCGGATGATGTAACCCACGTGTTGCTAACGGAATTTCTCACGGTCTAAATGAAAGTGTGGAACTCATTCAGTTGAGTTTAGCAAATTCATCTAGACTAAGTGAATTCGATGAAAATAACGGTGCCGGGATGACGGAACCGTGGGATCTTAATCGGTTCTGTTTAACCAACTTTAAGATTTGTTTTAATTAAAACATTAAAAACACTTGAATTTTAAGATTTTCTCTAAACCAAAACACTTCTCTCATCCTTTGATTTATGACTTCTAAAACTAAACCTCTGCAACAACAAGGAGCTTGGAGCATAGTAGGCAACACGGCCATCGTCATCAGTAAAACCTGAGTCTATTTCAGCAAAACCTTTCTTAGTTTTAAACAACCAAGCCATAGGATTTCGAGGTAGTTTGCTTAGTGCAACATAAATCCTCAACCCTTTTGTTAGGCATTTCCTTAATCATGTTATGTAAGTTAAACCCTAACCGCTCTTAGGACTCTGAGGTAGTCATTCGGTACGACATAAACCCTCATATCTTCCAGGTTATTTGTATGATTATGTCATACAAATGTAAGACCTAAATAAATAAAATTGGCAGGATTGTAACATTAAGTAAATTCCCAAATCTAAGCCAAACCATAGGATAGTGTGAGAAGTTGCCAAGATTCTTCTTGGATCCTCAGCTTCTCCTACTTCTCTTCCTTTGGATTCATGAAAATAACTGTTCTAAATTTGATCCATTCCCTTTTGAAATTTCCAAAATCCAATCCTTTGAAAGCCTTGAACTTTGAAATTCTTGAGAGCAAGACCACTAATCATTATCGAGAGTTTTCTTAAATGATTCCAGTCATTTAAGATGTAATAAACTTTAGGGGCTTGCCCTTATAGGGAACTTTAAGAACCCAGGTAATATAAACCCTGCTTAATTTCTTTATATTATACAGGGGAACTTGTCAGCTTATAAAATTGGTTCGCAAAGCAAACGGATGTCACAAATCTTCTAGTTTATTTAACTGAGCCCCATCATCAAGCAGTGTGTCTTTTTTTGGGGATAGATACACGGTTTGTGGTGTGGTGCTCGTTTATATAAACTACTTGGGATGTGAGATCGGTTTGACTTCATATCTTAAAATTTTTAAACTTAAAATTACTTTAAAAATCAAATACTACTTTCTAAAATTTATATATATTTAAACTAAATTTAAGATTCGCCTACAATTTCTGTAGGCGACTCCTTTTCAAAAGTACAACACACAACATAAAAATAAGTCGTACAACTTCTAGCGACTCCGCTGGGGAAAAGTTCCTCTCTCCATTTTGATCAAATGGTTTTGCTTTCATAAATCGGTAGTGAGTCCATGCCCCTAGTGGACCAAAACTACCATTCTTCCGTTGGAATATACCGTTCATTTATGCCTTGAACGAGTATAGCCAACTCCTCTCAAATTTAGGAGCCACTGTTTAGACACCCCTAAACAGAGAGGTTACGAGATCCTTTTACCTCTTTTCTGAGGTGGGGTGGACCCCCAATAGGTGTTAGTTTAGGAAGCGATCCTTCGAGTCGAGAAGTCTTGCATAAGACTTTCTCTTCCTTTCTGATTCTAAATCGAATCCTTTACCTTTTCTATATCCTTCAACATTCAATTCCTAATAAACAAATCTGCTAATAAACAACTCTTTCGATGGATAAATCCTTTTAAAATTACAAATACACTAAGATAAACGAAAAATGTTTTCGGACTCTTTCTTTTTCATCCTAAACTTTACAGCGAAAAAAAGCATAATTCAGGACTGATATTCCAAATCGCCCTCGCGAAATGATCGCCCCAAAGCTAATTTTCTCCTTCACCAACGGACTGGACCTAGCTGTCTACAAGGAGGAGCTGCCTGACAATGGGGTTATCCGTTTCAGACAAGGATTTGAAAATATAGATGTCAAGATCACTGACGTCACTCTCTTCACACTTAATGACAAAGTGCCTGAAACTGAGAAACCTCTAATTGAATTCAACTTGAAGTCAACTCAGGAGTTCCCTCCCCTGCAAAGGGTCCTGATTGAAAGAAACACTGTCATTCGCAGGAAGTTAGCTGCTGCCCCCAGAACTGTTGTCTCTACCCCCACCGGTCTGGTCATTACTGCACCTACCCTTGTTCCCTCCAAACTGAAGGGAAAGGAAATCCAAGTTGGTTATGAGCCTATCACTGTGGAGGGTTCAGACTTTGCCGCAATACCGTCTGTTTTCGAGATATGGTCCAGCTCGAGGTATAGACCCTTAACCCGGACACAGAGAAGGAATAAGAATAGAAAGATTGCTAAGATCAGGAAAGTCAGAGAAGCTGAAGCCGCCTTTCTTGAAGGAATCCCTGAAGAAAAAGAAGAAGAACTGCCAGAATACTTACCACTTTTGCCAGAATACTCGTCGCTGTTAGAAGGAAGTAGATTCCACCTGCTCTCTGCCGCATCTGATGAGGAAGATGCCAGAAGGATTGCTGCTGCGTTACCTCAGCCCACATATTACAGTGATAACAGGAAGAAGAAGAGCAAGGCTACACCGCTTACCCGATTACGAGCGGTAGTCGAGAAATTGGCCAGGAAGGAAGGATGTCCTGTGTCAGAGATTCTGAGAAGGATGGGACGAGTACCAATTACATCCCGCCTCGGACCACGAGTGGAGCCTGTCAGTTCCATAGAAAGACCGAAGAAGAAAGTCCGAGCTAGTGAAAGAGGCTCACCTGTTATCGTATCAGGGCTGCAAATTAGGGAGGATACCACCTTACAGCACATAGCCGACAGACCATCCAGTCCTAGGCTTCCGGCTGCAAGAAGGATGGTTTGGCGACCTACTACTAGTGAGCTGAGGCCAAAATAATGTCCTGAGAAGAAAAGTCTCGTCAGGATGCTCGAGTCTGAAGAAAGTGATACTGAGATGAAGGAAACTCCCAAAAAGGAAGTTCAACAACCATAACAAGGCAACTGCGAGACCATGCGAAAAGGGCCACTGGAGGATGCCATGAATAAGTTAAGGACTGACATCCGGCGGTTAGCAAAAGAAACAGAAGAAGAACTAGGAGATGAAGTTGACTCATCAGAGTTCATGGATGAGGAATATGCTGAGATCAACATGGTTGAAACACGAGCATCGTCAGCTTCGCAAGGTGCTCCGGCCGCTACGGAAAGAGATGAACCAGATGTGTTAAGAGCACAGATTCGGAAAAGAGATGACACAATTTCCCAAATGGCAAAGAGGATGGAAGAGATGGCTGCTGCCTTAGCCACTCTCCAGAGTCAGGCCCAGCATCAGAAAGAGACACCCCCAGAGATCATCCATATTGCGGATGGAGGAAAAGAGATCACATCTGTCAATGGGGACTAGCAACCAAAGAAGGATTCTACACAAAGCATGATTCCAGAAAAGGATATTAAAAACATGGTAGAACAGCAGGTGCGAGAGGCCCTAGCACAATCCAAGAGTGGAGCATCTATTCAGATGGGTAGACCCTACCCCAAAGAGTTCGATGCAGTCCAATACCCAAAAGGCTTCCAAACACCTTTGTTTAAGACTTTTGATGGAACATGAAACCCCCAGCAACATGTTGCATATTTTCGTGCTAGTTGCTGCAATGCCGGTGGGAGCGACGCTTTACTCTTCTGCCAGTTCGTCAGCAGTTTGTCAGGGATCGCCTTCGACTGGTATGCAGAATTGCCGAACGGCTCAGTGAAGACTTTTTTAGAACTGCAGAATCTCTTCGTTAAATGATTTGCTGGAGCTCAACACCACATCACTATTGGTGATCTAGTAGTGGAGCAGCAAAAGCCGAACGAGACTTTAGTGGATTACATACTTCGATGGAGAAACTTAAGCATGAAGTGTGAACCACAGCTTCAAGAACAACATGTAGTCGGTATCTTACTTAAAAGTATCCATGGCCCGATAGCACTTCTCCTTAAAGGATTTACAATCAAGACTTTCGAGAAGTTGCTTAGAAAGGTCGGGAGCTTGCAAGAAGAGGCAAAACAGTTAAGTTTCGCGGATAAGAACGATAAGCAGAAACCTGTGAAAACATTCGAAAAGAAATCTAGAATCGTCGCGGCAGTAGATAAGGGAAAGCAGCCGGTTCAGATACAGTGAGAGCGGCCACAGCCTAGCTATCAACCACCACAACGGACTTATCAGCAACCTCAGCAAGGCTATCAGCAACCTTGTCTGAGCTATCAGTTGTCTCAGCATTATGAACAACCGCCTCGTTCATCGGTACCTTAAGAGAACTTCTAAATAAAGAATATCCATTCAAAACGGAAGCAGTAGCGAAGATGTTCCGCAGCTTAATGAAGACATCGAATATTCAGCTGCCAGAGCCCAAGAAGCTGGAAGAAGTCAATAAGAAAGATCATTCGAACTATTGCCTTTACCACCAGATGCTCGGACATAAGATAGAAGATTGCATCACTTTCAAGACTTGGCTTGATGACAATCTCCGAAAAGGGAACATAACGATCCCAAAGGAATACATGAAGGAACCCCAGAAGGGAGGTTCCGTCAATGTTATTTCAACGGATCTCATTGTTCCGATAGACCCTTACACGACTGATGATGGATGGAGTACTGTCTGGACAAAATCATCGAAGAAAATTTTGGATCACATCCAGGCCACTTCGATAAGTGCTTTAACTCAGAGTTTGAAACCTGTCGAGCCGAGACTATCACTTGCAATTGAAGAACCGCCCCAGAAGGAGGAGAAGATCGTGGAAGAAAAGAAGACCGAGGCTCCGAAGGGTAGACTAGGGGCTGCTTATCCTAGGATGGTTGTTTCCGATTTGAGGGAGAAATCCCTCGAACTCCTGACTCTGTATGATATCTACTCGTCCCGGTGAGATCTTATAATGATAAGGGTTATGGCGTTGGCTACGTTTTGACTGTTTCTACCGATTACGTAACTTGCGACAACCGACTTAATCCTGATCTCGATTCCAATACGGATAACAATTCTCAAATCATACACAACCTTGATGACCACGACGAAGAAGGTGTTCACAAAGGAGGCTACCAAAGCTCAATAAGCAACAAGTCCATTTGTGAATTCTGAGGGGCTCCGATCACGATAGAATTAGAACCATCAGATACTGAAGCAACTTCATAAGAGCCAATGGTTCCAATTCAGGAGGATACACCGGTAGATTCAACACCAAATTCAGAAGAAATAACTGAAGTAAGTTTAAGAAGTGGAAAAGTTCTGCCCCTGAGAATGGGTCCGAAGGATAAAGGTAAGCAGGTGGTTGCTCAGGAAGAGCCAACCCCAGCAGAGGAACTGCCCATTTGGGAAGAAACCGAGGAACATAGTAATAAAGTGGACTATAATGTGCTAGCCCATCTTAGGAAGCTACCAGCCAAACTAAGCATATACGATGCTCTGATCCTGTCAAAGGAGATGAGGGAGGCTCTAATCAAGGCTTTACTTGATCCAAAGATTTGTTTAGCTCAAATGGCCGGTAATTCCTTTGATGACGTTTGCTCGTTAAAAGAACAACGAGGTATTACCTTCACGGACAATGATCTATTACTGGGAACAGCAGATCACAACCGACCGTTATACATTACAGTCATTATTGGAAGGTTTACGCTCTCCAGAGTGTTGGTTGATTCGGGAGCATCAATCAACATAATGAATCTTCGGATGCTAGCATATTTAAAAATTGATGCTCGCGATCTCGAAGCAGACAAGGTGCTATTAAGAGGGTTCAATCAGAAAGGAGAAAGAGCTCTTGGATCGATTACACTATTAATGAAGACCAGTGATTTAGCAAAGACAACCGCAAAATTCCACATAATTGATTCTGAGACATCGTTCAACGCTCTACTGGGTCGACCGTGGATCCATGAAAACCGGATGGTACCGTCGTCTCTGCACCAATGCATAAAGTATTACGAAGGAGGGGAATAGTGTATCAAAGGTGATTTGTAACCATTATCCGTACACGAGATTGGAATTCATGAAGATGCGGCCTACTACGCGCCCCCGAAGAGAATAATATTTTCCAGAAATACCATACCAAATGAAGCAAAAGAAATCCGAGACAACGAAGAACCTGAAGTTCTAGTTCAACAGTTGCTCACCACTCCCTTACAGCGAGATGGTGAAAATTTCTCTAGAACTCGCATCCGAGGTCGAGGTCGGGGACGAGGACGTGGAAGAAATGTTAGAACAGTTGGACAGAAGAAACCGGTCATCGATGTTAATTGGGAGAACACTTCCGAAGAAGGATAGGAAATCAAGAAAGAAGCAGCGACAATAAGTCAAAAGAAACCCCAGTTCCAGATCTCTCTCGAAGATGAAAAGAATGAAGAATACAAATCAATGTACGAGAAGATTAACCATCATGTACATACTATGACCCTGACCCCGATCCATTCTAATAAGATCGAGGGTATGGTGGTCAAAGATGTGCATGGTGGTGGTACTAAGCCAATCAAGTTTTACCGTGGTGCTTCTTCTTCCAATAATGAAAAAGATGTACAATTTGAAGATGTCACTTCTTCCAAATTAATGGAATTACCTTTTGAGTCGTACTCTCCCTATGTTCAAAATTAAATTCAACATGGTGTTTTACCTCGACAATGGACAAAGGATCAATCACAACATTTTGAAAGATTATGGAATAATGCCGGTCGGCCTCCCAATTCAAAACATGTCTCGGATTCGGCACAGTAGGTTCAGTTGACGATACGGGATTTTGCTTGGTTGTCACTTGCGAACCTAATGAAGACTGCTTGGAAGCCTCAGGAGATCTCGAAGATCTACCAATCGGAGATGCTCAACTAGCATTCGAAGAAGAAATCAAATCTACAATAGACGAGTTAATGGAAGTTAACTTAGGTACTAGCGAAGAGCCTAGGCCAACCTTTGTTAGCTCCTTACTCAATAAAGAAGATTCCGAGGAAATAATCAAGCTACTAATGGAATTCAAAGATTGTTTTGCTTGGAGTTACGACGAAATGCCAGGATTAGCTCCAGAAGTCGCAGTTCACAAGTTAGGAGTAGATCCTACTTCTATGCCAGTCAAACAAGCTCCCAGTAGAATGCGTCTAGAAATTGAGCAGCAAGTAATAGCCGAAGTTAAGAAGCTAATTGACGCTAAATTTGTCCGTGAAGAACAATACCCTACTTGGTTAGCCAATGTGGTACCAGTCAGAAAGAAGAACGGTCAGATCAGAATCTGCGTAGACTTCAGAGATTAAAATAAAGCATGTGCAAAGGATGAATTTTCGCTTCTAATCCCAGAACTAATGATCGATATTTCTTCAACACATGAAATATTTTCATTCATGGATGGATCATCAGGATACAACCAGATGAAGATGGCACCAGAAGATGAAAAGCTCACGGCATTCAAAACGCCGATCGGAGTGTATTGCTACACAGTAATGCCATTCGGACTAAAGAACGCAGGAGCAACATACCAAAGAGCAATGACAAAGATTTTTGATGATCTCATTCATAACCAAGTCGAGTGCTACGTGGACGATGTGGTTATCAAAAGTAAACTGAAGGAAGATCACCTGTATGATTTGAGAATTGTTTTCGAGCGACTAAGGCAATATAACCTTAAGATGAATCCCTTAAAATGCGCCTTCGGCGTCACCTCCGGGAAATTCTTAGGATTTGTTGTCCGACATCACGGGATTGAAATCGATCAGAAAAAGATTAAGGCTATCTTAGAAATGCCACCTCCTAAAACCTTGAAACAACTACGATCCTTTCAAGGGAAGTTGGCATATCTTCGATGCTTTATATCAAATTTGTCAGGAAGGTGTCAGCCTTTTTCTGCTTTGGTTAAAAAGGATGCCACGTTTACTTGGGACTCCAAATGTCATCATGCCTTCGATGACATCAAATGATACTTAATGACACCTCCTGTCTTAGCAGCCCCAGTCTCAGGTAGACCGTTGATACTTTATACCTGGGCTTTAGACGACTCCCTTGGAGCCCTGCTAGCCCAGGTCAATGATGAGGGAAACGAAAATGCTCTCTACTACTTAAGCCGTCGTCTAATTCCGATGGAGGTGAAGTATCCTTCAATTGAGAAGCATTGTTTGGCCCTGATCTTCGCCGCACAGAAGCTCATGCATTACATGCTTTCTCATAAGGTCAACCTTATTTCGAGAGTTAATCCATTGCAATATTTGATGACCCGACCGACACTTTCTGGCAGACTTGCCAGGTGGTCGATGATATTATTGTAATTCGACATAACTTTCGTTACTCTTTGCGCTGTAAAGGGACAAGTACTAGCTGACTTCCTTGCAGCACACCCATTACCGACAGATTCGCATCTCGATGATGACTTACCTGACGAGCAGATAATGAACCTAGAAGACCCTGATATTCGACGGAGCATCCTCAGTACAGAAGAACAAAGAATGGCAAACGATAGTGCCCGGTAAGGCAGAAATCAAATTAATCTTTATAACACCGGAGTGGGGGATGTTAAGATACTCCTACCACTTAACAGAACCATGCACAAATAATGAGGCAGAATACGAAGCCCTCATAACAGGACTAGAACTAACCATTCAAATGGGAATAACGGACATCAACATGTACGGAGACTCTCAGTTGGTCATTCAACAGGTCGCCGGAAAATACAGAATTTTAAAGCCAAGACTCGAGCAGTACTTTCAGTATGCCATGAAACTGTTGGAACATATTCCGAATGTAACGATCTACAAGATCCCCAGAAAAGAAAATGCTCTCGCGGATGCGCTAGCTCACCATGCAAATGAATTTGCCTGCTTACAAGATGAGTCAGTTGAAGTGTCAGTTCAGGGACGACAGGTCCTATCACAGCTCGACATGGATGTGATACAGAAATCAGAAAAAGCAGAGGAATCAGTTGCAGCAATAACAGAAAACATAGAAGATTGGCGTCAACCGCTAATAGAGTACCTGCAAATAGGGAAATTACTAGACGATAAATTGTTAGCCCATCAAATCAAGAAAAGAACTCTGTCTTACGCATTAATAAACAATACATTATACAGAAGGTCTTTTGATCATATGTGGTTAAGATGTCTGAGCGGGTCCGAGGCTCGTGAAATTGTCAAAGAGGTACACTCAGGACTCTGTGGCGCTCATCAGTCGGGTCCGAAAATGAAAATTAAGTTTAAAAGACTAGGGTACTACTGGCCCTCAATGATGATCGACTGTATGAAGATCGCCAAGAGCTGTCATCAATGTCAAGTGCATGGAGTATTTCTACATCAACCTCTAAATGTGCTACATCCAACAATCGCGTCGTGGCCGTTTGAGTGTTGGGGCACAGATATAGTGGGTCCAATAGAACCACCTTCTTCAAGAGGACATCGATTCATCCTTGCAGCTACAGACTACTTTTCTAAATGGGCAGAAGCAGTTCCACTCAGAGAAATTAAAGGCACATCACGCGCTACAATTTTTCAAAAATCAAGTTGTCTACCTTTTTGGGGTACCGCGCAGAATCATTTCAGATAATGGGTCAGCATTCAAAAGTACAAAGGTCAACAATTTTGTCAGAAGACACGGGATAGATTGGCGATACTCAACGACCTACTACCCAAGAGCAAACGGCTTGGCCGAGGCTTTTAATAAAACTCTCATTCAAATCCTGAAGAAAAATTTGGACGACAACAAGAGAAATTGGCACGAGAGGTTGTTAGAAGCCTTATGGGCCTACAGGACAACTTTTAGGACTCCTACTCAGTCTACGCCCCACGCTTTAGTGTACGCGTCCGAGGCAGTGTTACCATTAGAAGTCCAGCTTCCATCACTCAGAATCGCAGTCGCAATCAAGATTACTATAGAAGAAAATGCCAGATTACGACTGGAAGAACTGGAAAGCTTGGAAGGGAAAAGACTTGCAGCGCAGCAAAATTTGGAACTGTACCAAGCTAAGATGATCCAGGCCCATGATAAATTGGTCCGCCCAAGAACTTTCAAAGTTGGTGACTTAGTTCTTGTCCTCAAGAGACCTATTCTTGCACACCGCAAGATAGGGGGTAAATTTGAACCGACTTGGGAAGGGCCGTTTGTGGTCGAGACAGTCTACTCAAGAGGCTCCTACCAACTTGTGAATTGCCAAGGAGAATGACAAATGCTTCCAATCAACGGACGATATTTGAAGAAATATTACGCAACCTGATGTTTCGAAGGAATGAATTCTCATCCCTAGAAACACGGGTGAAGTAACCACTTGTGACTGGGTCCGAACCCAAAAACATAAAAACGGATGACAAAATTAAATCTTGTTCCTGATCTTTCTTCATCTTTTCCTACTTTCCTTAAAAATTAAAATAAGAGAATAAGAATCTTCAGTGATAAATATTTTCTTAATGTTCTTGTTCTTAGTACAACCCCTGATCCTTTCTTTGTCTTTTTCGCAGGGAAATGTCGAACGGGTGGTTGGTCCTAAACTTTAAAAATGGCGTGAGTCTCACACTCGATGAAAAGAGGGTGAAGGATGGAGCAGTGATAGAAATTGATTCTGAGTTCACACCAGCCAGCCTACAGTACGAAGAAAATGATTAGGTCCCAGTTGACCGAGAAGAGCTTCACAGCCAGACAGTGATGAAGATGGGTGGCCCAAGCCACCAATCAAGCCACAAGAAAAGAAAGACAAAGACCGAGGAGAACAAGAAAATCAAGTCAGTAGTTACCACGGAAGAGGGCAGGCTCGTCAGCGCTGCGCCCGCAGAAATTCAAGGGGTAAGGAGAGCTACTCTCACTGCTACCCAAAGAAGGAATAAGAATCGCCGTATCCGCAAGATGTTGACTAAACTAACAGCAGATCAACACGAGGAAACAACCGCTTTTGCCGGCGCACACACTTCAAAGATACCGGTTCGTCAGGAACCAGAAAGAAGAAAGTCAATGCCAAGAAAATCAGAACAAATCAAATAAGTGCCAAGAAGAACAGGAATAGAGTCAGTGCCTTGATGCCGGATAGAGATACCAGATTGGTCGAGCAGGCCATCTGAGGGAAAAGACTTATTCAGAACCCCGGAGATGGATGCCAGGGAAAGGAAGAGTCACAATACAATGCGTATGTTGTTATAACTTCACAGAGGACAGAAAAGGAAATCCACCAGGGATACTCCGTCACAGTGAGGTGGATCCAATGCCGAGGATAATTAAAAGAATGGTGAAAAGAATGATAACATGGAGGGTACTTCCAGCAGACTGCATACCCAACAGTTGCATCATCAACATTTATCAGAAGGGCGACTGCTTACCTCCACACATAGACCACCATGACTTTTTCAGACCTTTCTGCACAATTTCGTTCGTCAACCAATGCAATATCATGTTCGGATCTGACCTCCGGATAGTAGGCCCGGGTAAGTTTCGAGGGCCGGTGTAAATACCACTTCTGATAGGTTCCGTCGTGATATTAAAAGGAAATGGAGCAGACATCGCAAAACATTTTATACCGGGAGTGCCAGTGGAGCAGATCTCTGTCACTTTTAGAAGGATGGACGACAGAAAGGCGCCTTACCACTTCCGACCAGATCCAGAATTGGAGAATCTCCGGCCCTACGAGTTGTGAGTTACACGGGAAATAGCACACCTCCAATGCACATCCATGCGGCATTCCTGCCAAGGGTGACTTGGAAGGTGATGTTATTACCCATGTTTCTTACTATTCAGACATTGATTTTTTGACATACGCTTTTGGATGGATCAACAAGAAACTCACACAATCCGTTTTGGTATTACATGGATTGTATGAGACATGAAATTTCTGAGGAAAATGTCATCATGACTAGACCAAGTTGTATGATGTACTCTCAGCAAGTTGGAATGAAAATGACAACGTCACCTCTTTTTTTGCAAATTAACTGGAAAATGCCATTAGAGTTAAATAAACTTTGAACGAAGAACAGAACAGAAAAGAAATAAATGAGAACTTTTCCTAAAAATCTAAATAGTAAAATGAACTTCAAATTCACATGAACACTAAATAAACAACAAATAAAAAAAATTGGGATCGTTAAAGGACAAACAAAACGAATCTAAATCTTAAATTGAATTCAAGTCTAAATCCATCTTTTCAAATCCTCCAATGCTTCTTCAAATCAAGATCAACTTCAGACCTCCTTTGAAACCCTCTCTCGGGATGATTTCAGAACCACGAAAAATTTTCGATTTGATTATGATGGCATGAATTCATACCTTTCACCAAATAATTAAACTTTGATTGATTCTCATGGGATATGGAACACTTTCACATCTCATTTCAATCTCCCGCTAAATCCAAATCTCCACAGTACATTTCAATTCAAAATTTCTGAGACTGGTACCTACATTCCAGTTTTCATTTCGAGATCGATACCTACATATCGATTCTCATTCGAATTGATACCTACATTTCAATTCAAAATTTCCGAGACTGGTACCTACATTCCAGTTCTCATTTCGAGATCGATACCTACATTTCGATTCTCATTCGAATTGATACCTACATTTCAATTCAAAATTTTCGAGATTGGTACCTACATTCCAGTTCTCATTTTGAGATCGATACCTACATTTTGATTCTCATTCGAATTCATACCTACATTTCAATTCAAAATTTTCGAGACTGGTACCTACATTCCAGTTCTGATTTCGAGATCGATACCTACATTTTGATTCTCATCCGAATTGATACCTACATTTCAATTCAAAATTTCCGAGACTGGTACCTACATTCCAGTTCTCATTTTGAGATCGATACCTACATTTCGATTCTCATTCGAATTGATACCTACATTTCAATTCAAAAATTTTGAAACTGGTACCTACATTCCAGTTTTCATTTCGAGATCGATACCTATATTTCGATTCTCATCTGAATTGATACCTGCATTTCAATTCAAAATTTCTGAGACTGGTACCTACATTCCAGTTCTCATTTCGAGATCGATGCCTACATTTTGATTCTCATCTGGATTGATACCTACATTTCAATTCAAAATTTTCGAGATTGCTACCTACATTCCAGTTCTCTTTCGAGATCAATACCTAAATTTTGATTCTCATCCTTTTCAATTGACATTTAAGCTTGGATGCTTACTCCGAGGCTGCTACCTAAAATCCAGTTTTCTTCGCAATCCCGAGGTTGAAATTGGGTTTCAATTCTCATTTCAAATCCAAATTTCCTCAAACTGATTTTAAATCAAACTTCAATCTAAATTAAAACTCAAAATCTAAACTTACACATCAAAACTTGAACATGAAATGAAACGAAATTTTAAATCGAAATTCTCTAAATCTTGTGATTTGGAATTCACCTCCTTTTTTCCTTTCCCCAGCGAGAGTTCAGGGATCTCCAGTCTTGGAAATGTACCTGATACTCCCTAGCGGAAATTTTTCTACTCTGTACTAAGTTTGTCACTTGGACATCTGTGTTGGTTTTGTTGATCTCTTCGTCCAATGCCAATACGCGCGGTGTGCTTGGTTAGCACACCACACCTATTGGGGGTCCATTTGTTGACCTCATTTTTGAGGAGGTCTTCTCTTTTCTCTTTAGTACTTAGGATCTAGCCTTATGCTTTTCCTTTGACTATCTTAGACGACTAGAGATGGAACCTACCCCTTTAGAAGCTCAGCCACTTCTTAACTCCCTGCAAACCCCACAAGCTTGATTATAAACCCTAAATCACCTAGAGGGTTGAGATCAAATGTGAAGGTTTAAAGGATGAGTTCCCTATAGGACTCTTTGGCCTTAGGATCACCCTGGGTGGCCTGGTCTGGTGAGGGCTGACCTGCACATACATTACACTTTTACACACATTCCAAATCCTAAAACTATTCATGCCTAGCTTGACTTCCTGACTCATGTGGATAATTCATATGGATGGTCCTTAACCCCTAAGCCCCTAGCTAAGAGGGTTAGGAACAACATAGTGAATGCCTTAAATGAGTCCCCTCACGACTCCTATGGGCTTAATATGGCTTCATGGCTCAACCAAAGTGATTCCACTTTACTCAAATTTGATCAATCTTCATTTTTCCAAAATTTCAATTTTTGACCCCCGGGGCCCCGAACCCACCAAACCCACTGAAAACTCTTGAAATTACTCAAAACCACCAAAATTTTCAAATAACCCAAAACTTTTCCAAAATTAACCTTGAACATTTCCCCACTAATCAAATTGATTATTTATAGCCAATAATACCAAAATTTCCAAAAATACCCCAAATACCCTCCAAATTACCAAAATTCCCCTCTTGACCCAAAAAGTCCAAAAATTCCAAAAATTCCCAGAAAATTTCAAAAATCCCAAATATTCCTAATTTCATTTTGTTCAACTACACCATGGGCCAATTTTGTCAATTTACCCAACTTTTACCAAAACCCCCAATTTAGCCCATTTTAAACCCAAATGAAACAAATGTCAAACCAAATCACCCCAATTGACCTCAATTTTGGTCCAATTCAATTCTAAACTTCAATTCAATATCCCCAATATAAATCTAGACCAAATCCAAGCCCAATTTGATTGGCATTTGAATCCAATTTCATTTTTAAGCTTAAAGCCCAATTTTGACCCATGACCCAAACATAGCCCAAACCAACCCAATTCAATCCCAATTTAACCCAAATCTTTTCTAAAACCTTTCTAGCTTCCCCACAAACAAAAAACTAACATGATTTGCCTAAAATTTGGACCCAAACCCTACTCAAATTCAACCCAAACCCAAAATCCCTTAAATGGGCCTACACCCAAATCTAACCCAAATAAGCCCAAATCCCAAAATTAAAACCCAACCAAAGATGAAACCTCTTTGAAACACTCCCATAAACATTTCTCAACATTAATTTTACATCAATTTCAACATTAGCCCAACGTTAGCCCAAGTTAGTCCATTTTGACCTATTTTGACCCTATCACTAAAGAGACCCAAATTAGACTCAATTCAATTCCAAATCACTTCAAATTGATTCCAAATCACTCATGACACATCCCTAGACTAAATCGAACATTTCTTTAGCCCAATCCTTTACAAAATTTTCACTTACCAATTTGTTTTTAAACTTAAAAGCCCATCCCCTTAAACTATTCTAAAAGCCCACCTTTACCAAATTTTAAAAGCCCAAACACATCCTAAAACCCACACTACAATTTCATCTCATATTCACTCAAATAATATCACTCCCTAAGTGCTAAATCCATCATGAAAATCAAACCAAGATGGTATTATGCAAAATCCCATAAAATAACCCCAAAATTTTTAAAATTTCATAAACCCTTTTCTATGAAAGTTGACTTGACTTTTCCCAAGCCAAATGTGAGCCATGAACAAGCCATTCTCAAGCCACATAAAGCCATGGGGGTTTTGACTTTTCATTTGTCCACTTATGGCAAGAAGAGGGGGTTCTTTCTTAAACCTCCCTTAAACCTTTTTAACCTTATTTATGCAACACACTAAACCATGTTTACCGACCTCACCATGGATAAGGACTTCACTACCCCAATTCAGCTGACCCAAATAATTCTCCCTCAGCCCAAGGTCAAGCCTTGGATGGTGAACCTAGCCCAAAACCAAGGGTTGACCCAAACCAAGCCAAAATCACCCCTTGCCCATTCCATTTCAATTCACCACCTTTACACATGGACAACTCCAATTGACTTCACCATTGCCAAGCCCTGCCCTCATTGGTCAAGATGGTGACCTGACCCTGGCCGGCCGGCCATCCACCACAGCCGCCGGAAAACCCCATGGCCGAGACCTTAGGAGGAGCCCAACATTGAAATTCTCCCTTGTTGAGCTGCCCCATGCCCAATGGCTGCCATGGCTGTTCTTCCCTTGACCTAAGCAGCTGATCCAAACCATCAAACCCCCCTGGGAAGCCCTTCAGCCAGCCTTATTTAAACACCACCTCCTCTCGGCAAGAGAGGCACTGAAACAAACAATACAGAAACTCTGCCAAAATCATTCCAGACTCTCCCCCACACCTAGAGAACTTAATCCCCACTGAAATCCCCCTGCCATTTCCTCTATGTGAGCTCAATTTCAGAGTTGAAATTCAAGCCTAAAACCAAGACACTTCACCACAGTGAGTCAATCCTCAAATTGATTGACTCTACACCTTCACCAGACCAAGAGGAGAAGTTTCCCAGCAAAAGCCCCCTTACCAGGCCAGCCATTGCTTCCAGCCTCCAAGCTTTGTGATCGGCTGTGGTCACTTTTGTACCTAGGCAATTCACCAGGCCAAGGGACTACATCTGGTGCTTGCTTGGACCCAATCAAATGTGACACAACTCTCAGATCAAAGCTTCACTTCTCTGAGCAAAGGTATGAGCTCTCTCTTCCTCCTGAGCTTATGGAGATTCTCCATTTGATATGAATTGATTTCAATGCATGTTTACCATATGGATGTGTTCGTCTCTTCAAGACGAATCCATAGAGCATAAGAACACAAAAATCTGTTGAGAATCGAGTAAGTTCTTAGGGTTTTAGTGTGGACAGTCACGGGTGCACACCAGTTGTAGAGGATGATCAGGAGCCGTTGGATCACGCGTGTATCGGGTGGACGGCTCGGATCGCGTCGGACCGGAAGATGTTACGTGATAGGCGAGCCCCGGGACGGCTGATTCAGATGGTGGCGCCCAATCACAGCGCGACACGCACCCCTTCGGAGCCGCCGAGGTTGACGCAGCGCCGCGTGGATAAGTAGAAAAATAGGGTTATTTTTCTATTTATTAAATACCCAGAACTTCAAAAATGCATAACTTTGTGTAGAAAAATCCTAAAAATAAAATAAAAATACCCTCTTGCTCAATGAGCAGAGGAGAATAATGTGGAAAAGAAATCAAGTCATCTCATCAAGTATTTTATTTTTAATGATTTATTTACTCTCTGTGGTATTTTAATTCTCCATTTGCATAGACAATTCACCATGGCATGAGACCATAGGGCTTTTGAAGCCTCTGACCTAGGGAACATTCCCTGAATTTTCCAAGGTTAGAGGCCATCCCTATGAGAAGTTATTGATTTTCCAAGTTCATGTTACTGTTTTGAGTATTTTAATTCCAATAATTAGCATGTTGAGAAATAAATTCTAAGAAAATTTGGTGATGTTTCTTATGACCAGAGGAACCTAGGTAAAATAGGTTTTGAGTTAATTCACTTGGAACAACCCTAATTGGCCTAAATACCCAAAATTGAACATTAATTAATTAGGGTTAACCACATATTAAATTAACTTGAAAACAATTCTCCACTGATCTTTAGGATCAGTGGGACATCACATAAACATTTGAAATCAATTGGAAATGTTTAACCCCACTAAATGGATTAATTAAGTCACATAACCAAAGTTAAACTTTAAAAATTCATAACTCACAAAATACTTTTCAAAAATTCACAAAAATAGTTTTGGAGCTTCTCTGATATCAGAGGAACTTAGGAAAATTAAAATTGTAATTTTCTAAAAAATTTGATTTTTATCATTATTTTAATATTTTTAATAATTTAAAAATAATAAAAATCATAAAAATATTAAAAATCACCAAAATGTCACATTTTGAATTCTAATCTTTTAGGAATAAACTAAATATTTTTCCTAAGTCTCTAGGGTAAGATATTGAATTTTAAAGGCTTAATGTAATTTTTAATATTAAAAAATGTATTTTCCAACATTTTCACTAAAATAATTCTAATAAATCAAAGAAAAATCAGAAAAATATAAAATTTATTTCTCTGGACTCATTGAGGTCAGAAAAATTTAGGAAAAATATAAATCCATTTTTCAACTTTAATTTTATTTTAAAATTAATTAATACTCCAAAATTTAAAATAATTCTAATAAATAAAATATAATTCAAAAAATCACCAAAATTGGTCCAACTGGTCCTTTTGTCATGAGGAACATCTCATAATTTTCTTAAGGATAGAAACATTTATTTGGTCATGTTATTGAATTTTCCTTGAAAACCCTTATTTTCCATTAAAAATAATTACATAAATAAATTAAATATAAAAAAATCACATTTTCTCCTCTAATGTCTTAATTGACATGTGAGTGAGGTTACATAAAAATTTCAAGTTCATTTGACCTTAATTTAGTGAGTTATAGGATTATTAAGCTTGAAGGGCAAAAGGGTAATTAAAAATTTCAACCCTTAATTAAAATTTTAGGATTAATCAAAAGGTGAGGGTAAAATATTTGATTTTAAACTGATTTTGGATGATTGAAACTTAAATGATTGAGGGTAGAAACCTACTAACCATTTCAAATATAATTAAAATAAAACTTTAATTAATTAAGTAATTGAAATTTTGGAAGAATAATAGAAATTGGAATTATTAAAGTAGGGATATTATTAAGAGGACATTTATTCTTTAATTTAAAAATCCCTAAATAAATCACTTCAATAATACTTAATTCTTAATTAAAAAAAATTAAAAGAATAATCTCAATTAATAATTAAAACTAAAATTAAATCAAATTAAATTAAAATTAAATAAAGTTAAAATTAAATTAAATTTAAATTTAAATTAAATTAAATTAAAATTAAAACTAAAGTAAATTAAATTAAGATTAAAAATAAATTGAAATTAAAATTAAATTAAAATTAAATTAAATTAAAACTAAAATTAAATCAAACTAAAATTAAAATTAAATTAAATTAAAATTAAATTAAAATTAAATAAAATTAAATTAATAATTAAAATTAAAATTAAATTAAAATTAAATTAAATTAAATTAAATTAAATTAAATTAAAATTAGATTAAATTGAATTAAATTAAATTAAATTATATTATATTAAAATCAAATCAAATTAAATTAAAATTAAATTAAATTGAATTGAAATTAAATTGAATTAAATTAAATTAAAATCATTTAATAACACACCTAAACGAAATAATTAAGAATTAAATCTAAAAAAATTTAAACACTATTCCAAACTTAAAATTGTTAATTAAAACCTCATGGTTAAATTAAAATACTTTAAATCATTAACTCAAGCTTTAAATTAAAAATGATTAAAATTTTTCAACAAACCAACTTACCCTGAAAGCTCTTATTATTATAACTCCTAAATGAAGTATCAAGTGAAGTGTTACTTCACTTATAGGATATTCAAATGTCCTAGTTCACTGAGCAAGAGAACAAAACTTAAACTCCTGGATGATTAATTCACTTGTATAATTAAATTCTCTTGGACTTAAAATAATCCCAGAAGTATTGAAAAGATGAAGAAAATCATCCTTAAACCAAAACACAAGAACCTAGACGTCATAGGAGATGACTAGTTATAGGATTAGAAATTTGATAGACAACCAAAACCCTTCCCTTAGCTTTACCTAGGTACTTGTTGAAACAATTAAATGTCTTAACAAGAGTTTTAAGTGCAGCTTGGGATGACGGGAAGACCCTCCAGGTAAGCTTTTATTTAATTGCAACTTACTTTATTGCAATTTACTTACATGCACCGTACTTTACTTTTTTTGCATGATAAATAAGACTGTTGCATGAAAACCAAAACCTTTAGGATAGTCCCTAAACTGAAACCAAAACTAAATTAAAACTCATTGCAAGATAAAATTCACCGCTACAACATTCCAAAATATAAAACAACTTAAAATTTAATCACAAACAGAACAACAAAACTACAATTGCAACTAAATTAAAACGTCTCGTTGAATGATCGGGAATACCTCCGATGATGTAACCCACGTGTTGCTAACGGGATTTCCCACGGTCTAAATGAAAGTGTGGAACTCATTCAGTTGAGTTTAGAAAATTCATCAGGACTAAGTGAATTCAATGAAAATAACGGTGCGGGATGACGCGAACCGCGAGATCTTAATCGGTTCGTTTAAACAACTTTAAGATTTGTTTTAATTAAAACATTAAAAACACTTGGATTTTAAGATTTTCTCTAAACCAAAACACTTCTCTCATCCTTTGATTTATGACTTCTAAAACTAAACCTTTGCAACAAAAAGGAGCTTGGAGCATAGTGGGCAGCACGGCCATCGTCATCAGTAAAACCTGAGTCTACTTCAGCAAAACCTTTCCTAGTTTTAAACAACCAAGCCATATGATTTCGAGGTAGTTTACTTAGTGCAACATAAATCCTCAACCCTTTTGTTAGGCATTTGCATAATCATGTTATGTAAATTAAACCCTAACCGGTCTTAGGACTCCGAGGTAGTCGTTTGGTACGACATAAACCCTCATATCTTCCAGGTTATTTGTATGATTATGTCATACAAATGTAAGACCTAAATAAATAAAATTGGCAGGATTGCAATATTAAGTAAATTCCCAAGTCTAAGCCAAACCATAGGATAGTGTGGGAAGTTTCCAAGATTCTTCTTGGATCCTCAGCATCTCCTACTTCTCTTTCTTTGGATTCATGAAAATAAATGTTCTAAATTTGATCCATTCCCTTTTGAAATTTCCAAAATCCAATCCTTTGAAAGCCTTGAACTTTGAAATTCTTGAGAGCAAAACCACTAATCCTTATCGAGAGTTTTCTTAAATGATTCCCGTCATTTAAGATTTAATTAACTATAGGAGCTTGCCCCTATAGGGAACTTTAAGAACCCAGGTAATATAAACCTTGCTTAATTTCTTTATATTAAACAGGGGAACTTGTCGGCTTATAAAATTGGTTCGCAAACCAAATGGACGTCACAAATCTTCTAGTTTATTTAACCGAGCCCCATCATCAAGCAGTGTGTCTATTTTTTGGGATAGATACGCGATTTGTAGTGTGGTGCTCGTTTATATAAACTACTTGGGATGTGAGATCGGTTTGACTTCATATCTTAAAATTTTCAAACTTAAAATTACTTTCAAAATCAAATACTACTTTCTAATATATATATATATATTTAAACTAAATTTAGGATTCGGCGATAATTTCTGTAGGCGACCCCTTTTCAAAAATACAACACACAACCTAAAAATAAGACGTACAATATCATACGAATATAAGTCCTAATTAAGTAAAACTGGCAGGATTGAAACATTAAACAAACTCTCAAATTGAAGCCAAATAATAGGATAGTTGGGAAGTCACCGAAGTTCACATCTGGTCCGTGATATCCCCTACTTCTCTTCCTTTGATTCCAAAAAATAAACTGTTCTAAACTTGAGCTATTACCTATTGAAAATTCCAAAATTCAATCCTTTCAAACCTCAAACTTTGAAATCCTTGAGAGCAAAACCACTGATCATTATCAAGAGTTTTCTTAAATGATTCCCGTCATTTAGGATGTAATTAACTTTAGGGGCTTGCCCTTATAGGGAACTTTAAGAACCCAGGTAATATAAACCCTGATTAATTCCTTCATATTAAGCAGGGGAACTTGTCGGCTTATAAAATTGGTTCGCAGACCAAACATATGTCTCAAATCTTCTAGTTTATTTTATCGAGCCCCATCATCAAGTCATGTGTCTATTCCTCGGGATAGATACACAGTTTGTGATGCGGTGCTCGTTTATATAAACTATTTGGGATGTGAGATCGGTTTGCTTTCATATCTTAAAATTTTAAAACTTAAAATTATTTTCAAAAATTAAATACTACCTTTCAAATTATATATATATATATACATACATATATATATATATATATATATATATATATATATATATATAAAATTTAAAATGTACAATTTGCCGACAACTTCTGTAAGCGACCCCTTTTCAAAACACTTAACCTAAAATTATGTCGACAACATCTGGCGACTCCGCTTTGGTTCATCTTTCCATTTTGATCACATGGTTTTGCTTTCATAAATTGGTAGTGAATCCATATCCCTAGTGGATCAAACTATCATTCTTTCCGTTGAAATACCACATTCATTTATGTCTTCAATAGATATAGTCAACTCTAGTGGATTTTGGAACTACTGTTTAGACACCCCTAAACAGAAAGATTCTGGAATCCTTTTACCTCTTTGAGTTGGGGTGGACACCCAGTAGGTGTTAGCTTAGGTGCGGTCCCTCGGGTCAAGAAATCTTACGAAATTTTCTCTCCCTTTCCAAATTCTGAATCGAATCCTTTACCTTCTCTACAACCTTCCTCCATTAATGGTTTTGTTCTTAAACAAATAAACATTCTAATAAACAAACTTTTTATAAACAAACTCTTTTAAAGCCACAAATACACGAATATAACGAAATCTGAAGATACCTTACAAATAAAACTTTGAAAACTAAGAAAATATAAATGAAAATGTGTTCGGACTCTTTTGGAGAAATTCATTCTTTTTCGTCCTAGAAAGTTTTGTGACGAAAGGAAGCATAATTTGGGACTGACAATCGGAATCCACTCTATAGAAGATGTCTGCACCGAAGCTGTTTTTCTCCTTCACCAACGGGATAGACATAGCTATCTACAAGGACGAACTGCCTAATGATGCGGTCATCCGCTTTGAATAAGGGTTCGACAATATAGACATTAAGTTTACCGATGTTACTCTGTTCGCGTTGATGAACAAAGTACCTGAAACTGAGAGCCCATAATTGAGTTCAACCTGAAATCAGCTCAAGAGTTCCCTCCCTTGCAAAGGGTCCCAGTTGAAAGGAACACTGCTGTTCGTAGGAGTTTTGTCGCTACCCCTAGAACTGTCATCTCTACCCCCACCGGTCTGGTCATCACTGCACCTACCCTGTCTCCCGCCAAACTGAAAGGGAAAGAAGTCCAAGTCAATAATGAGCCTGTTACCATGAAGGGTTCAGACTTTGCTGCAATACCGTCTGTTTTCGAGATAGGGTCCAGTTTGAAATTTGCACCCTTGACCCTGACGGAAAGAAGGAATAAGAACAGGAAGATCACCAAGATCAGAAAGACCCGAGCTCCCGAAGCTGCCTTCCTTGAGGAGATTCTTGAGGAAGGTAAAGAACTGCCTGAGATCTCACCACTACTGGAAGGGATCAGGTTCTATTCCCTCTCTACTGCATCTGACGAAGAAGATGCCCGAAGGATCATCGCTGCGCTACCCCGGCCTATGTACTACAGTGATTATAAAAGGATGAAGATGAAGGCTACGCCACTTACCCAATTGCGAGCTGTGGTGGAGAAGTTAGCTAGAAAGGAGGGCTGCCCCTTGTCAGAAATTTTGAGAAGGATGGAACAAATACCAGCTAGATCCCACCTTGGACCACGAGTAGACCCCGTCACTGTTATAGAAAGACCACGTAAGAAAGTGCAAGCTAGTAAAAGGAGCTCGCCTGTCGTTCTATCAGGTCACCATATTAGGGAGGACACCACCTACCGAAGTACAGCCGACAGACCATCTGGTCCTAGGCCACCTACTGCAAGAAGGATGGTGTGGCAACCTATTATTGCCGAACCAATACCAACAGAACGCTCTGGGAAGAGGAGTCTCGTCAGAGAGCCTGAATCTAAAGAAAGTGCTACTGCATTGAAAGAAACCCCTGAAGATAAAGTTCAACAGTCGTCACATGTCAACCGTGTGACCGTTTGGAAAAGACCACTTGAGGATGCTATAGGAAAGCTAAGAATAGACATCCGAAGGTTGGCAAGGGAAAGAAGAGAAGGATTGGGAAGTGAAGTGGATTCATCAGAATTCATGGATGAAGAATGTGCTGAGATCAACATGGTCGAGACCCGAGCATCGTCAGCTCTGTAGGGAGCTCCACCAACTTCAGAAAGATACGAACCGGAGGCGATGAGAGTATGTCTTCAGGAAAAGGATGACATGATTTCTCAGATGAAAAAGAAGATGGAAGAGATGACGGTCACCTTAACTACTCTCTAGAGTCAGCTTCAACCTCAGAAGGAAAAACCCCCAGAGATCATTCACATTGCAGATGGAGGAAAAGAAATTACATCTGTCAACGGAGATGAACAGTCGAAGAAGGACTCAGTCCAGAGTATGATTCCTGAAAAAGATATTAAGAACATGGTGGAACAACAGGTGCGAGAAGCCTTAGCCTAGTTTAAGAGTGGAGCATCTATTCAAAAGGGTAGACCTTACCCCGAGGAATTTGATGCAGTCCAATACCCGAAGGGCTTCGTACCACCTCTGTTTAAGACTTTCAACGATACAAGAAACCCCTGACAACATGTCGCACATTTTCGTGCTCGTTATTGCAATGCTGGTGGGAGTGACGCCTTACTCTTTCGCAAGTTCGTCTGCAGTTTGTCAGGGATTGCCTTCGATTGGTATGCAGAATTACCGAATGGTTCAGTTAAGACCTTTGCATAATTTTAGAACCTTTTTGTTAAGCGGTTTGTTGGGACTCAGCACCACATCACTATCGGTGATCTAGTGGTGGAGCAACAGAAACTAAACAAAACCTTGGTGGATTACATACTTCGATGGAGGAACTTAAGTATGAAGTGTGAACCATAGCTTCAGGAACAGCATGTGGTCGGTATCCTACTGAAGAGTATCCATGGCCTGATAGGAGTTCTTCTCAAAGGATTCACAATTAAGACTTCTGAGAAGTTGCTTAGCAAGGCTGGGAGCTTGCAAGAGGAAGCAAAATAGTTGAATTTCATCAATAAGACTGATAAGCAGAAACCAATGAAAGCATTTGAGAAGAAATCAGGAGTCGTCGCGACAGTGGATAAGGGTAAGCAGCCAGTGCAGATACAGCCAGAACTGCCGCAGCCAAGCTACCATCCATCGCAACGAACTTATCAACAACCTCAGCAGAGCTATCAATAGCCTCAACCAAGTTATCAGTCGATGCAGCATGATCAGCCGCCGCCTCGTCAATCGCGTGCTCTGAAGCAACTTCTAAATAAGGAATATCCCTTCAAGACTGAAGTAGTGACCAAGATGTTTCGCAGTTTGATGAAAACACCCGACTTTCAGCTACCAGAGCCCAGAAGGCCAGAGGAAGTCGATAAGAAGGATCACTCGAATTATTGTCCCTATCATAGGATGCTCGGACATAAGATAGAAGACTTCTTTACCTTCAAGAATTGGCTCGAGGATAATCTTCGGAGAGGGAACATAACAATCCCGAAGGAATACATTAAGGAGCCCCAAAAAGGAGGTTTCGTTAATGTTATTTCAACGAATCGCGTTGTTTCGATAGACCCGTACATGACTAACGATGGATGGAGTACTGTCTGGAAGAAGTCATCGAAGAAAATTTTGGATCACATCTAGACCGCTTCGATGCACGCTTCAACTCAAAGTTTGAAACCCGCTAAGCTGGCACTATTGCTTGCGATTGAGTAACCGCCCCAGAAGGAGGAGAAGGTCGTGGAAGAAAAGAAGACTGTGGCTCCGAAGGGTAGAGTAGGGGCTGCTTTTCCTAGGATGGTTATTTTTGATTCAAGGGAGAGATCCCTCAGACCTCTGACTCTGTATGATTATTTTCTCACCCCGGAGGGATCTTATAATGATAAGAGTTATGGTGTTGGCTATGTTTTGACTGTTTCTAATGATTACGTAACTAACGACAACCAACCTAATTTGAATTTCGATTTTGATATGAATAAAGATTCTTAAATGATACAAAACCTCGACAACCCTAACGAAAGAGGAGACATTCACAAGAATATCTACGAAAGCTCAAGAAGCGACGAGTCCGTTTGTGAATTCTAAGGAGCTCCAATCACGATAGAATTAGAGTTATCAGACACCGAAGCAACTTCAGAAGAGCCAGTGGTTCCTGTTCAAGAGGAGACACCGGCATACCTGACACTAGATTCAGAAGAAATAACAGAAGTCAATCTAAGAAGGGGAAAAGTTCTACCCCCGAGAATGGGTCCAAAGGATAAAGGAAAGCAGGTGGTTGCTCAGGAAGTGCCAACCCAGTAGAAGAATTGCCTATTCGGGAAGAAACTGAATAACCTGGTAATAAAGTGAATTATAATGTGCTAGCCCATCTAGGAATCTACCAGCCAAACTAAGCATCTACGACGCTCTGATCCTGTCAAAGGAGATGAGAGAAACTCTGATTAAGGCCTTACTTGATCTTGAAATTTGTTTAGCTAAAATGGCTGGAAATTCCTTAGACGAGGTTTACTCATTGAAAGAATAGTGCGGTATTACCTTCACGGACAATGATCTACTACTTGGAACAGTTGATCACAACCGACTGTTGTACATTTTAGTCTTCATTGGGAAGTTCACGCTCTCCAGAGTGTTAGTTGATCCAGGAGCATCGATCAACATAATGAATCTTCGGACGTTAGCATACTTAGAAATTGATGCTTGTGACCTCGAAACAGACAAAATGTTACTAAGAGAATTCAATCAGAAAGGAGAAAGAGCCCTTGGATCGATAACACTATTAATGAAAATTGGTGATTTGGCAAAGACAACCACAAAGTTCCACATAATTGATTCTGAGACTTCGTTCAACGCTCTACTGGGTCGGCCGTGGATTCATGAGAACCAAATGGTACCGTCGTCTCTGCACCAGTGCATAAAGTATTATGAAGGAGGAGAACAGTATATCAAAGGTGACTTGCAACCGTTCTCCGTGCATGAAATTGGAATTCACAAAGATGCAACCTACTACGCGCCTCCGAAGAAAACAATCTTTTCCAGAAATTTCATACCGAATGAATAAAAAAGAGTTCGAGAAGACGAAGAGCCGAAAATTCTTGTTCAACAGTTACTCACCACTCCCTTACAGCAAGATGGTGAAGGTTTCTCCAGAACTCGCACCCGAGGTCGAGGACGGGGACGAGGTCGAGGCTGGGGATGAGGTCGAGGAAGTAATGGTGGAACAGTTGAACAGAAGAAACTGTTCATCGACGTTGATTGGGAGAACAGTTCCAAAAAAGAAGAAATCAAGAGAGAAGCAACAACAATAAATCAGAAGAAACCCCGGTTCAAGATCTCTCTCGAAGATGAAAAGAATGATGAATACAAATCGATGTACGAGAAGATTAACCACTATGTACATACTGTGACCCTAACCCCGATCCACCCTAGTAAGGTCTAGGGTATGGTGGTCAAAGAAGTACATGGTGGTGATGCTAAGCCGATCAAGTTCTACCGTGGTACTTCTTCTTCCAAAATTGAAAATGATGTAAAATTTAAAGATTTTACTTCGTCTGAATTAATGGAATTGCCTTTTGAGTGGTATTCTCCCTGTGTTAAAAATTTGATGCAACGTGGTGTCTTACCTAAGCAATGGACGAAAGATCAATCACATCGCTTTGAAAAATTATGGAATAATGCTAGTCGACCTCCCAATTCAAAGCATAGTCTCTGATTTGGCACAGTAGCACCAGCCGATGAAACAAAATTTTGCTTGGTTGTCACTTGCAAGCCTAATGAAGATTGACTGGAAGCTTCAGATGATCTCGAAGATCTACCAATCAGAGACCCTTCGCCAGAAACTGAAGAAGAAATTATATCTACAATAGACGAGTTAATGGAAGTTAACTTAGGTACTAGCGAAGAGCCTAGGCCAACCTTTGTTAGCTCCTTACTCAATGAAGAAGACTCCAAAGAAATGATCAAGCTATTAATAGAATTCAAGGACTGTTTTGCTTGGAGTTACGATGAGATGTCAGGATTAGCTCCAGAGGTTGCAGTTCACAGGCTAGGAGTAGATCAAACTGTCGTTCCAGTCAGACAAGCTCCGGGAAGAATGCGTCTAGAAATCGAACAATAAGTTATAGCTGAAGTTAAGAAGTTAATAGAAGCTAAATTTGTCCTTGAAGAACAATACCCGACTTGGTTAGCCAATGTGGTACCAGTCAGAAAGAAGAATGGTCAATTCCAGAATTAATGATCGACATCGCTTCGACACACGAAGTCTTCTCATTCATGGATGGATAGTCAGGGTACAACCAGATAAAGATGGCACCGGAAGATGAAAAGCTCACAGCCTTCAAAACGCCAATCGGAATATACTACTACACAGTGATGCCTTTTAGATTGAAGAACGCAGGAGTGACTTACCAAAGAGCGATGACGAGAATCTTTGATGATCTCATTCACAACCAAGTTGAGTGCTACGTGGATGATGTGGTCATTAAGGGCAAACTGAAGGAAGACCACTTGTATGATTTGAGAATTGTTTTCGGGCGACTAAGACAATTTAACCTTAAGATGAATCCCCTGAAATGCGCCTTTGGTGTCGCCTCTGGGAAATTCTTAGGACTTGTTGTCCGACATCGTAGAATTGAAATCGATCCGGAGAAGATTAAAGCTATCTTAGAAATGCCGCCTCCCAAAACTTTGAAGCAATTATGATCCTTTCAAGGGAAGTTGGCATATCTTCGATGCTTTATCTCGAATTTGTTAGGAAGGTGTCAGCTTTTTTCTGCTTTGGTTAAGAAGGATGCCAAGTTTACTTAGGACTCCAAATTTCAACATGCCTTCGATCACATCAAATGATATTTAATGACACCTCCTGTCTTAGCAGCCCTAGTCTCGAGTAGACCGTTGATACTTTATACTGCGGCTTTAGACGACTCCCTCAAAGCCCTGCTAGCCCAGATCAATGACGAGGGTAAAGAAAACGCTCTCTACTACTTGAGTCGTCATCTAATTCTGACGGAGATAAAGTATCCTCCTATTGAGAAGCATTGTTTGGCCCTAGTCTTTACAGCCCAAAAACTCAGGTATTACATGCTTTCTCATAAGGTCAACCTTATTTCGAGAGTTAATCCATTGCAATACTTGATGACGCGACCGACGCTTTCCAGCTGGCTTGTCAGGTGATCAATGATACTATTACAATTCGATATAACTTTTGTTCCTCTTCGTGCCGTAAAGGGACAAGTCCTAGCAGACTTCCTTGCAGCGCACCCTTTGCCGGCAGAATCGCCTCTTAACGATGACTTGCCAAACGAATAGATAATGAGCCTAGAAGACCCTGGCGATCAACGTTGGGAATTGTACTTCGACGGAGCATCTTCAGCACAGAAAGATAAAGAATTGCAAATGATAGTGCTTGGTAAGGCAGGAATCAGACTAATCTTTATAACACCAGAGCGGGGGATGTTTAGGTACTCCTACCATCTAACAGAACCGTGTACGAACAATGAAACAGAATACAAAGCTCTCATAACTGGATTAGAGTTAACCATTCAGATGGAGATAACCAACATCAACATTTACGGTGATTCGCAGTTGATCGTACAATAGGTCGCAGGACAGTACAGAATTTTGAAACCAAGGTCGAGCAATACTTTCAGTATGCAATGAAGTTGTTGGAGTAGATTCTGAATGTAACGATCTACAAGATTCCCAGAAGAGAAAATGCCCTTGCTGACGCGCTAGCCCACCTTGCAAAATAGTTTGCCTGCTTACAGAACGAGTCAGTTGAAATGTCATTCCAGGGACGATAGGTCTTCTCACAGCTTGACATGGATGCAATACACTAATCAAAAGGAAAGGAAGAAGAAACAGTTGTGGCAGTGACAGAAACTACAGAAGATTGGCGGCAGCCATTAATAGACTACCTGCGAACAGGAAACCAATCGGACGATAAGTCATTAGCACATCAAATCAAGAAAAGAACTTTGTCTTACGCATTAATAATAATATGTTATTCAGAAGGTCTTTTTATCAGATGTGGCTAAGGTGCCTGGACGAGTCCGAGGCTCATGAAATTGTTAAAGAGGTGCACTCAGGACTTTGTGGCGCTCATCAGTCGGGTCTGAAAATGAAAATAAAGATTAAGAGCTAGGGTACTACTGGCCCTCGATAATGACCGATTGCATGAAAGTTGCCAAGAATTGTCACCAAGGACAAGTGCATGGAGTGGTTCTACATCAACCTCCAAATGTGCTACATCCGACAATAGCGTTGTGGTCATTTGAATGTTGGGGCACAAATATTGTGTGTCAGATAGAGAGGCCTTCTTCAAGAGGACATCGCTTCATCCTTGCAGCGACAGACTACTTTTCCAAATGGGCAGAAGCTATACCACTAAAAGAAGTGAAGGTACATCATGTGTTGCAATTATTCAAGAATCAAGTCATTTACCATTTCGGGATACCACGCAAAATCATCTCAGATAACGGGTTAGCATTCATAAGTACGAAGATCAATAGTTTTGTTAGAAGATAAGGGATTGATTGGCGCTATTCAACGATCTACTACCTAAGAGCAAATGACTTGACTGATGCTTTTAATAAAACTCTTGTCCAAATCTTAAAGAAAACTTTGGATGACAATAAGAGAAATTGACACGAGAAGTTGTTAGAAGCCTTATGGGCCTACAGAACGACGTTCAAAACTCCTACTCAGTCAACGCCTTATGCTCTAGTGTACGGGTCTGAGGTCGTCTTGCCTTTGGAGGTTCAACTTCTGTCACTCAGAATTGCAGTTGCAGAGAAGATTACTACATAAGAGAATGCTAAATTACAATTAGAAAAATTGGAAAGCTCGGAAGGGAAATGACTTTCAGCACAGCAGAATATGGAATTGTATCAAGCCAAGATGATCCAGGCCCAAGATAAACTAGTCTACCCAAGGACGTTCAAAGTCGGTGACTTGGTTCTAGTTCTCAAGAGACCTATTCTTGCACACCGCAAGATAGAAGGTAATTTGAACCAACTTGGGATGGGCCGTTCGTGGTCGAGACAGTCTACTCTGGAGGTTCCTACCAACTGGTGAATTGTCGTGGAGAACAATCTATGCTTCCAATCAATGGACAATATTTGAAGAAGTATTACCTAACCTGATGTTTCGAAGGTTGAACTTTAAAAATGAGGTCTCATTCCTAGAAGCATGGGTGGAGTAATCGTTTGTAACTGGGTCCGAACCCAAAATATATAAATGGATGATAAAAATCATTAAGAAAAAAATGCGTTTAAAAGAAAATATGTGAAATCATAATAATAAAATTTTGATCATTCCTTTCAAGTCAAGCTCATTCCTGATCTTTCCTCATCTTGTCCTACTCTTATTAAAATTTGAAAGAAATGAATAAGAATTTTCAATTAATAAGTAAATTTTCTTATTGTTCTCATCCTGAATACAGCCCCTAATCCTTTCCCTTGTTTTTTTCTTCTCGCAGGGAAATGTCGAATGGGCAGTTGTTTCTAAACTATAAGGATGGCGTAAGTCTTGCACTTAAAGATGAAGAGCTGAAAGCTGGTGCCGTGATCGAGGTTGACTCAGACTTTGCACAGCCAAAGCTAGAATACGAAGGAACTGCTTGGAATACAGTAGACATCAGAGAGTCCCATGGAAAGACAGTGATGAAACTCAGCGAGGAAGTTCCCCATATTGTAAACAAGAAAAGGAAGATCAACGCGATTGAAGAAAACAAAATGAAATCAGTGATAACTACCATAGGAGGAAAGCTTGTCAATGTTCTCCCTACCGAAATCCAGGGAGAGAGGAGAGCCACTTTGACCCTAACTCAAAGAAGAAACAATAACCGCTGTATCGCCAAGATGGTGATGAAATTAACAGAACAACAGAACAAGCAGGAAATTCCAACGACCACAGCAGTTGTCCCGAAGAGTCCAGTTGTCAGGAGCACGATAATAGAGGTTGTTCCAGAGGAGGTTACTACAGAGCCTGCACCTGAGACAGTGATGATTTCAGGAGAACGTGACGGTGTGGAGCTGTACATCCCACAGTACATCACTAGACCCCGACAGTTGCAGATAATTTTGGAGCAAGAGTTAGAGATGATCTAGAGGGTGCAGAAACAGAATTTTGAATACTTTCAAAAAATTCGAGGCAGATATGTTAACATCTTGGAAGGACTGGAGTTGCATACAGATGTCTTCTCTCACTATGAGCAGAGTGATATCGTGTACTGTGTCTCTGAGCTGAAGAAGCATGGTCGTGCAGGAGGACTACGTAGCAGGACATACTCCGAGCTAAGGAAATAGAAACGAGGCAAGGGGAGGATTACAATCCAGTTCAGATGCTGTTACAACTTTGCTGACGACAAGAATGAAAATCCGCCAGGGATACTTCGCAACGATGAAGTGGATCCAATTCCAGTTCTGATTAACAAAATGATAAAGAGAATGGTGGCTTGGCGAGTCTTACCCTCTGACTGCATATAAAACGGCTGTATAATCAACATCTATGCAGAAGGAGACTGCATTCCACCTCACGTGGACCACCACAATTTTGTGAGACCCTTTTGCACTGTTTCCTTCATCAACCAATGCAACATCATGTTCGGGACAAAACTACGGATAGTTGGCCCGAGAGAATTTCAAGGGCCAATAGAGATACCTCTACAGGTAGGCTCTGTCCTGGTACTACAAGGAAATGGTGCTGATGTGGCGAAGCACTGCATACCGGGAGTTCCCTACGAGCATGTCTCCATCACTTTCAGAAGGATGGATGAGAGCAAGATCCCGGTCTACTTCCAGCCAGATCCAAAACTAGAGAATTTGCAGCCCTACGAGCTGTAAGCTACATAGTAATAGCACACCTCTAAAACACCCTTACGTGGGATTCTCCTCTGGAAAGTGTCTTAGAAGGTGATGTTACTATCTATGCAGTTTACTTTTCATACATGGATGAATCGAACAGACAGTTTTGTTAGAATACATGAGGATATCAGTGCAGTCTGTATTCAGATATACATAGATTTTGTAAAAGTTTGTCTTCAGAAAGATGGCATCAGAAATATTTTGATGGAATCACCTGATGTACCTTTGACATTTTTAATGGAAACAACTATCGTATTTTGCCTTCATTTTTGTGAAATTGATTGCAAATGCCACTAAATCTGAGTTTGACTTGATTTAAAGAAATGTTGAATGAAGAATGATTTGAATAAAATAATAACAAGCAAAAAATGTAAATTCAAATTTAAAATCCGAATAAAACACAAAACGAAATTCAAAATAAACCTAAATCAAGATGAAATTTCAATCAAAACAAAATCAAATCACTAAAAGATAATGAAAATAAATTCCCGAATCTGAATTCCCTTGCCTCAGGCTATTTTCAAACCCTTTCGACTCCCTGCAATCTCTTTACTCTTTGAGAAGGTCGTTGAGTTGACTGACACAGAACCACGAATACTTCGACTTGGTTCTGATGGCATGGATTCATAATCTTCACCAAACAATCAAACTTTGATCAGCTCTCTCGGGATGTGAAACACTTTCATGTCTCATTCCAATCTTCCACTAAACTGAAATTCCCACAGAATCTTCACAAAATCCAAAAAACCAACTTCCGAGACTGGTACCTAACTTCCAGTTCTCACCCTTTTCGAGGTCGGTACCTAACTTCCGACTCTCTTCCGAGACTGGTACCTAACTTCCAGTTCTCACCTCTTTCGAGGTTGGTACCTAACTTCTGACTCTCTTCCGAGACCGGTACCTAACTTCCAGTTCTCACCCTTTTCGAGGTCGGTACCTAACTTCCGACTCTCTTCCGAGACTGGTACCTATCTTCCAGTTCTCACCCTTTTCAATGTCAGTACCTAACATCCAAATCTCTTTCAAAACTGGTACGTAACTTCCAGTTCTCACCCTCTTCGAGGTTGGTACCTAACTTCCGACTCTCTTCCGGGACTGGTACCTAACCTCCAGTTCTCACCCTCTCGAGGTCGGTACCTAACTTCCGACTCTCTTCCGAGACTGGTACCTAACTTCCAGTTCTCACCCTTTTCGAGGTTGGTACCTAACTTCCGACTCTCTTCCGGGACTGGTACCTAACCTCCAGTTCTCACCCTCTTGAGGTCGGTACCTAACTTCCGACTCTCTTCCGAGACTGGTACCTAACTTCCAGTTCTCACCCTTTTCGAGGTCGGTACCTAACTTCTGACTCTCTTCTGAGACTGGTACCTAACTTCCAGTTCTCACCCTTTTCTCGATCGGTACCTAATTTTTGATTCTCTCCTCGAGGCTGGTACCTAAATTTCAATCCTCTTTGCAATCCTGAGATTGGAACCTAGGTTCCAATTCTCATTGTAAATTCAGAATTTCCTTGAAATCAATCTTAAGTCAAATTTCAACTAAAATAGAAACTCAAATCAAATTAAAACTCAAACTTAAAACTTGAAATAAAAATGAAACGAATTTGAGATTGAATCTCTCCAGATCTTGTGATTTGAAATTCAACTCCTTTTTTCCTCAGTGAGAGTTCTGGAATCTTCAATCTTGGAGATTTACATGATACTCCCTAGCAAAAACTTTCTACGCTTTGTTCTAAGTGTGTTACTTGGACGTCTGTGTTGGTTTTGTTGATTTCTACGGTCAACGCCAATACGTGCGTTGTGCTTATTTAGCACACCACACGTATGGGGGGCCCATTTGTTGACCTCATTTTTGGTTAGGCTTTCTTTTCTTTCCTCTTAGTGCTTAGGATCTAGACATAGGACTTCTCCTTGAATATCCTAGAAGACTAGAGATGAAACCCACCATTTAGAAATTCAAACTAAATCTTAATTCTCTTTGGAATCCTACATAGAAGGTCACTAACCTCTAAATCACTTGGAAGGTTAGGACCAATGTCCAGGAAGACAAGGATGAACTCCTATAGGATGTCCAAGCCTTAGGACTACCTTGGGTGACTTGAGCTTCTCTTGCACATACACACCCCTAAGCCATTTCACCCTTTAACCCTGAACCATGAACTTGCCCCTTCTACCCTTTAAGAAACTCACATGATTAAACCAAAGCCACTAGTCTTTGATCAAGATGGCTAAGGTCAATATGTGAAGGATCATAATGTGGTTACCATTTGACTAAGTTTGGTCCAAAAGTGGTTAGACTTGTATAAGGTCCATAAGCCTAGCCCCATAACCATCCAAAATTCTCCAAAATCCTCAAAATTCCCAAAAAAATTACCCAAAATTCCCAAAAGTCTTAAAAATCTGTCTGAGACAATTCCAACCTCTTAAATCCACCAAAACACCATAATACCCTCCAAATAACATCCAAATACCCTAAAATACCCTTTTAGCCCAAAATTCCAAAAATTCCAAAAATTCCCAAAAAAATTTTAGAAAATCCCAAATATTTCTAATTTCATTTTGTTCAACTACACCATAGCCTAATTTTGCCAATTTGGCCCACTTTTACTAACTTCTCCCAATTTAACCCATTTTTAACCCATATGGACCCAATGTCAAACCAAATCAACCCAATTGATCCCAATTCTGATCAATTTCAATTCTAAACTTGAAATAAACACTCCAAATACCAATTTCAATAAAAAACAAGCCCAATTTGGTTTACATTTAAGTTCAATTTCAACTTAAACCCAGACACCCAATTTTGGCCCACAAGCCCAATTCCCTTCAGATTGAACCCCATGACCCATGAAACTCCCCAAAAACATTTTAAACCAAATTTCAACATGTCCAAAATCAATTTCAATCAATTCTTAATCATTTTGATCAAGCCACAATCAATTTAAAAATCCAAATCATCGTATGCATGTTAAAGGCCTATACCCTTATGCATTTCTAAAAGCCCACAAAATCAAATTTTAAAAGCCCAATTTTGAGCCCACATGCCATGTATCCCTTCTATTAACATTTTGATCCCTGATAGATATAAGTGCAACGGTTGCCAAAAACTTGGTCCCGTCTCGTAGCTATAACTGCGTTGATGATTTAAGATATGAAAAGTATGATTTTATGATATGGGATACTACGCAAGTATATGTATCATTTATCAAGTAATATAAGACTTTCTGATTAAGACCCGAGATATCGAACCCACAGGGAAAAGTTGAAAATCTTTAAAGGAATTTAGAAAATTATCTTTTTACTTTCTTTAATTGTTTTTGAAATAGTATGTCTTGATTTTGAAAAGTTTTAGAAAGTTGATTTGTCTTTTGAAATTTTCTTAATAAAATTCTAAGAAATGAAAGTAAAGGTTTCAATAAATAATAACACTGGATGTAAAAATACTATTAACTAAAATATCATTTTCTTTCCTTTCATAAAGAAGTAATAATTCTTAAAGTATTGTTATGGAAGTATTTAAATTTTGTTGTGATAGATAGAAGAAAATGTGTTCTTCACCCTTACTTGGTTCTATAAAGAACATAAGTTAATTTGAGATTTATATTATTTTGAACATGGTTAGGCAGGGAAGATACCAGTCTCTCACTCTAGAGTTCCCTCAATTCCCACCACCTGGGGGCTAACTTCTCATAACAAAACTCAAAACTTCAAACCAAATTAGGGGTTTTAGCCTGTCACTCTAAAATCCTCTAATTTTACTCCCTTCTATAAAAATATCTTCTAATATTACATTCACTTATATGGACTACAGTTCTCACCCATATAATTGCATGTGATTCCTACAAACTTTAATGAGATAATACCACATTAGATCTTACATAATCTCAAGAAATTTTACAACTTAACAGGCCAAATTAAGAAGTAAACAAAGTTCTCAAAATCAATCTTCACAATTTCTTCCAACTTTTGAACACTGATACTTTCCACAACAATTCTCTTTAAATTAATTACTTCTCCATTTTAAGAAAGAAAAAGATAAAGTAAACTACTCAGAATGCATTAGGAAAATATAAAAACACATTGATTTGAAATTAAAAACGATAAGGAAAATAATAAACGAAAGCATGTATTGATAAACAAAACAAAGTAAACACCAATCTGAAAATCCTTTCCATAAGACTAAGGAAGTTCCTCTGAAACTTTGACTCTTCACTAAACTACTCCTCAGAGCAAGTCTCCAAACTCCGATGACTAAGAATATAGACTTCAGACTTCAATAAAAACTAAACTAAAAGAAAGAAAAGAAGTGGGAGAAGAACTCTTAACTCCGACCCTTTTCTCCTTTCTACTCTCTACTCCTACTCTAAATAAAAACATAAAATGCAGTAGAAGAATCTTTTAAAATCTTCTCTTCGAAATACAGTGAAGAGCCTCTTCAATTCTTCACTTCTTCACTTCTAAGACTCTCTTTAAATAGTGAACCAAAATGTGCCTTGTTGTCTCTTAAAAATGTGTCCAGATTCGATGTATCTACCAAGGAACGCACCCCTTCATTCAAATTTGCCGCCAAAAGGAAGTTATGAACTTTACCATCAAGAGTTGCATTCATTCCCTTTTGAATTTGGTGCCAAATCTAATTAAAGTTCGATTTATAACTGTGGCGGCTAAGCGCCGGCCCAGCGCTTAGCCCCCAGTGCCAAAGTTTTGATTATTCATTTTTTTGCTCCAAATTTGATCCAATTTTGCTCCTTTCATCATGACCATCTATTTTCATCATACATGCAAGAAAAACATAAAATACCTTCCATTAAAGTGCAATATCATTAAAAATAGGTATAAAAATGTGCATAAAAATACTATATATTTTAGGTGTATCAAAATCCCCCAAACTTAAAATGTTACTTATCCTCAAGTAACAGTTAATATCATAAAACATTTTATCATGCAAATTATGTAATGAGTTTCGTAGGAAGATAACAAAATTTTATTTTATAAATGGAATAGTCCAATTTAGAAAAAATTTCAGTAATTAAAACCAACTTAAAGTTTAGAAAGTTCTTAAGTAAAAGAAAATGATAAATATAAGTCTCTACCTATTTCTGAAATATTTGTAGATTTTTCAAAATATAGAATTCAAACATTTATTTTTCTCACTTAAAAATATTTATTTGAAAAATAATTTTACTTAGTATATTACAACAGTAAGCTTTAGATTTTCTCTGATCTTATATCTTAAACTTTAGGTATGAAACTAATTTTTGATTAGGCCCTTAAATCCTTAAGCTTCTCCTCCCTTTTCATATACTATTTTTCACTTTTTCTCTTCTCTTTTTTTTTTTACAAGGTAAGGATTACTATATCTGGATAGGCCTTTAATGATTTTAAATTCCACCCTTCCATTTAAAATAAAGGTGAGATATACACCTTTCACTTAAAAATCATAATAATAGTATTTGAAAATTACTCTTCAATAAAATAAATTTAAGCTTTGAAGAATAAAAGTCAAATCTTCTATTTATCCAAAAATACAAAACTTCTTACTAAAGATAGTTTAACTTTATTTAACACCTCTTCATTAATAAAATTTTAACTTTAAGTTTTTCATGATTACTATAAATTTTAACTAAATTCTTTTATTCATTTCTATATTCAAAATTTTATTCCCCTAATATAACTTCATGTACATAATTGTTCTCAATAAAAAAAAAAGATTTATTTTAAGTATTCTTGAGAATCAAATAATATTTTAGGTTTTTAAAAATCTTTGTTTTTAAAATCCCCGCCCCCCCCCCCCCAAACTTTAAATTTTTAATTAAGATAAAACATTTAAGCATAATAAATGATATAGGGGTGAAAAATGAAAAACTGACATAACATGCTTGCAAAGAATTTTTTAATATCCTAATATGCAAGTATAACAATTTAAATAACAGGAGTAACATGAAATCAAATTTAGTTTTTCAAAACAATTTTCTTTTTATTTTTATAATAAGAAAAGTAAAAAAATTCAGAAGACTTCTACAGTAGTGGAGGTTTTCAAAGCAAATACACACCAACTAAAATAAAATACTGACACAGATAACAGATAATAGTGGAATTTGAAGAATTTTAAACATGTAGTTTTCCTAAGTAGAAGTTCCTAATTGTGGTTTATAATCTCCTAACAGTTTTTGAATTAAAGTACACACTATTAAAAACTCTGATATAACATACACATAAAAAACATTTACAATTACACACTACCACACATCAACATATAAATCAACAATAAAACAACAACAATACCTGAATATGCATAACAGATAAACAGTACAACTACAATCTGCATACTATCAAGGTTCACATCACAACACAATCATCAAACAAAATATTAGATAAAATACACAGTGACACAACTCATCAACACAATAACTAAAACAAACAACATACATATACTCTTCATCCTCATCATCATCATCATCTTGCTCGTTCCAATCTCTGGATGGCACATAAGGTATATAAAATGGATGTGGTGGCATCTCAGCACTCTGATCTCCTCTAATCAGTCTATCAAAATATTGTTGATTATTCTCCTCATATTCATCATGTTTTACAATATATCTCTCAACATTATACAGCTTACCATCCATATCTCTCACATGCTCTCGAGTAAGACTCACTTTTTTCAAAATCATTCTTAAAAACCAGTCTGTGAATCATTAGATGATGAAGCACGTGAAGTAGAAGCACAAGAAGTAGAAGCACAAGAAGTAGAAGCAGCAGAAGCAGAAGCAGTAGAAGCCCTACCAAATCCTCCTCTCCATCCAAACTCTGAATGTACAGTGTAAGCACCAACTTTTACACTAGTAATTGGTCTCAATGGCTGAAGTACCTCTTCCCAGGTTTCAAATTTCACTCCAGATCTTTCACAAAGTGAATGAATCAAAGAAGGAAATCCCATACCTGTAATCGTGGTTGATCTAGCACAGTTCAAAACATAATCATAAATTATCCCTCCAACATCAATCGACTTCCCATGCTGAATACAATGGTTCAACATCACTCTTTCTCTCATCACTTCACTAGTGTGACTTGAAGGTAACAACTTAGATGAGATAAAATAATGCCATGCCTTAGAAATGACATTCAATTTGGAAGCAGGAAAGTTCACTCTTCTATCATTTGTAATTTTCCATAATCCTCTTCCATCAGTCAGAAACTCCATAATCTCATCTAATTCTCCTTCCAAAGGATGATAGTTAGAATTAAAACAAAACATATCAGGAGGTAGTCCATAAAAGGTATTGATTGCACCTGAAGAAAAGTTTACTTCATGCCTCCTAACCATCACCCGATTTTCCTCTACGACGAGTAAATTTGCATAAAATTCTCTTACCACAGAAACAACAGCAACAACGGAGAAGCAACAGTAATTCTGCCAGTTTATTCTTGCAATCATATCTTTAATCACCTCTCCTGGATTACTAAACACTCGCTTAGGAATCAACTTACTTGATTGCAATGCATCGACGTATCGTTCCTCAGCCCTCAAACTAACAAATTTGTCAGAATCAAACTTCGTCTTATCTCGAGCGCGCTTTGACTTTGGAGCCATCTCTAAAAATTTACGAAAAATTCACCATAAATTCCAACATCAAACTAAACTTGCTAAATTAACTTCCAAAAGATATTTTCACTAAATCCAAGCAATTTATCAAGCTTTTCCTCAAATTTTCACCATGAATAGTGATTTTAAGATTTTTCATAATGTACTCAAAATACATGGTGAAAATAAAAAATTTTTGCTTAGGAGTAGTGCTCTTAGCTCAAGGAATCCAAATCTAACAATTTTTGTTGAGATCGGCTCTTAAATGATCCACAGTATGATACCCTAGGCTCCTCTTACGCGATAAAGAAAAGGTTGAAGACGATGGGGCGGTTAAAAATGGAAATTTTCAGGTTTTTAACTTTCGGGAATCAATTTTTGCGAACTTAAGCGCGAACTATTGCACTTGGCCACGAAATCTAGCGCTTAGTCGCCAGTACCCAAACTTTTATAATTAAGGTATAAGCACTAAATCACTTTGTTAAATACCCTTAATTAGTCCACAATAATTAATTCTCCCACATAAGTCTTCTAATACTCTAAATCAAAGTTTAATAACTATTGATTCGACACAAATTTCACAAAACACAAACTTATATTCAAAACAAACATAACATTTAATACAACACTAGAATTTCTATCCAAACATAAAGGATAAAAGTCTCAAAATACAATACACTATAATATTAAATTGATAAGTATACATCTCTAAGATGTACCCATCACATCATCAGGCATATATAAAAACACTAAACACATTAAACATGAACTCACAAGAACACTAACATAACACATTAAGACACTAAATAGATACAAACAAAACACATTTAATTCCACTCTCCATTAGGCACAATATATCCAGGACCACTATTATTCTCATTTGACCCTTCAGGAATGTAGATTTGATAGAACGGGTGATCATTGTTCATTCTTATATCATCTTCTTCAATTCATTTATTTTTCACAAACATCGCTTTATCTATTTCTTCCACGTAACTTGAATGATTGAATTGCATCTTAAGTTGCCATCCCATGTGATCCAGATGTAAGGTAATATCATTGATTTTTGCTTCCATTGAAGTCACTCGGGCTTCAATTTTTGCAATCATCTCTACTATACCTTGAATACTAACAGCCAGATATCCATTAAATAACTCCTTAGCACTATCACTAATGAACTTGCTTTTATCGGAATCTTGCTTCTTCTTCATCTCGTTCTCCCAGGAAGACATGGCGCTCTTCAAAATTTTCTTCTTAAACTTCAGAAGTGAAATTTGGATTTAGGGTAAGTGTTTCTATCAAGGCTAGTCCTTTTTATAGACTTGGGAGATGCTAGAATATTCCCCTAGACGTTTAGAATCTTCTAAATAATTCCCATAACTTCTCCCCCACGATCTAGGCTTCTAGATCCACATTTTTCACGTTTTTTATAACTGTGGCGCCTAAGCGCCAACTAGTCGGCGCTTAGCCGCCAGTGCACATTTTAACACAGGTCCACTAAGTGTCCAAATTTTCAATCTGACTTCATGATCACAGAAAAATACATTAAGAAATTCATATTTATTTTGATGAAATTGCACTTTAAAGAAAGGTATTTTCTTTATTTTATTGTAGGAATGAAGATTTATAAGTGATGGAAGCAAAAAAGCATGAAATGGAGCGAATTTAGATCAAAAAGAAAGAAATTCATGCAAATTGAACTAAGTCGCCCACGGCGAGATCGAGGCCGCCGACGGCGAGATCATAAGGAGAATTTCTGAAAGAATTATAACTACCTCACCGACAGCGAGCCCGAGCCCGCCGACAGCGAGATCGCGAGGTTTGAAGACCTTCTAGAAGCCCCGCTGACGGCGAGGTCGTTTCCCGCCGACGGCGAGACAGTTCAAAATGCAAATACATTGAACCTGGATGCTTTTTGAAGAGGTTTTTAAGCATCCCTTGGACCTTTGCCTACCTCTATAAATAGAGGATGAATTTTAGTCTTAAGTGTGTCTCTTTTTGGTGTCTTAAGTATGTCTGTTGTTTTTCATTAGTGAGATTCTTGAGTTTATTTGTATTTGAGTGCTATTTAGTTAGAAGTTTGCTGTACTAGAAGGAAATGTCAAAGGAACTTCAAAGAGTCTGCTTGGGGAAGAAATTAAGATAAGTATCTTTGTTTATTATTGTTGTTAACTTTAAATGAAATCCATGCTTTGTTTTATTCCCATGCATTCTGAGTAGTTTTCTTAGTCTTTCTCCTTGTTTATGAAAATTATGCGAATTGATGAAATTAAATAGAAGTACCTAATATATTAAAATAAATTGTGATAATTTTTACTTAAAATTTAATTTACTTTCAATCTGGCCAGTTGAGTTGTTAAAATATGTTGAATTATCAACTATAGTAAAAATTACATCTAATATTCAGGGAAGTCAAAAACCTTGGAAGGAGGGTGCAAATAAATAGGGAAATATTAATTATCGGACTTAGAATTGGACATTTTAGTGTGACGTGACTAAAATATTTAATTTGGTCCTATTGTTTGAGAGTCGAAGTGTAGATGTTAGCCCTCGAAGTGAGGGGAACGTGGGAGCTCTGAAGTGGCAGCCAGTATCCTCCCAGCCTAGCCGCAGATTCAATAATCAAACATAGGATTAGTCAATGTTCTTTACACCTGGACCAAAGGGTAAAGAGTAGGAATGCTCCTATTTGTCACAATACAATTCAAAGATTCTATTTAAATTCGTCATTCATTTAATTTTCTAAAAAAATAAGGAGAAGGATACTTTTTTCTAAATTATTTAAATCAACTTTATTTCAAGCATTAGTTTACTTTAGTTTGCTTTAGTTACTTTAAGATTCAACTTTAACAAAAAAGAGAAATTATAAATTTAATACAAATGACAAATATTCCTGAAAATGAAAATATCAATCAACCAAGACCATTACGAGATTATGCCAACCCTACATTAGATGAAATTCATTTAACTATTCAAAACCCTGATGTAGCTGCTAACTAATTTGAACTTAAACCTGTAATTATCCAAATGGTACAAAACAATCATTTTAGTGGTTCACCTACTGAAGATCCTAATTTACATCTTGCTAGTTTTTTAGAACTTTGTGCTACTTTCAAATATGAAAGAGTATCTAATGATGCTATTAGACTTGGACTTTTTCCTTTTTCTTTAAGGGATAAGGTTAAAAAGTGGTTAAATTCGTTAGCACCTGGATCTAATAAAACTTGGGGAGAGTTATCACAAAAATTTCTATCCAAATATTTTCCACCATCTAAAACTGCTAAGCTTAGAAATGATATAACTTCTTTTAGTCGAGTTTGATGGAGAATCAATATATGAAGCTTGGGAGAGATTTAAGGAACTTCTTAGGAAATGCCCACATCATGCGTTACAGATTGGTTAATTATTCAAACTTTCTATAATGGATTAGTAGGATCTTTAAGATCAATCATCGATGCTACTGCTGGAGGATCATTAATGTCAAAACCATTTGATGACGCCTATTCACTAATCGAAGAAATGACAACCAATAATTTTCAATGGACTGCTGATAGAATGAATCCAAAAAAGATAGCTAGTATTCATGAAAATGATGCAATATCTATGTTAGCTTCACAAATCGCTGTTGTATCTAAAAAATTAGATCATTTTGGAATGAATTACTCTCCAACTATATCAGAAGAAAATTCATCTGGACAATTTATAGAATCCCAATCTCAATATGAAACTATAAATGCAATTAATAACAGACCCAATAATCCGTATGCGAATTATTATAATCCTGGATGGAAAAATCATCCTAATTTTAATTGGAATAATAACACAACTAATCAACCATGGATGAATAACATAACACAACCATTAGGAATTCCTTCTAATCAAGGAAATTCTAATTATAAACCTAATTATCCACCTGGATTTAATAATAATAACCCACAATTTAAAGACAAAAAATTATCAATAGAAGAATTAATATTAAATATGGGTCAACATTTACAAAATCAAGGAAATCAATTACAAATACAAGGTAACCAATTACAAAATCAAGGAACAGCTATTAAAAATATTGAAACTCAACTTGGACATATATCTACCACACTTAATAATATAATACCTGGAACATTTCCTAGTAATGTGGAAATAAATCCCAAAGACAAAGGAAATGAACAAATTAAAGTAATACAATTACGAAGTGGAAAAGAATTAGAACCTCAAATTACAAAAGAACTTGAAAGTCAAAAAGAGGAAGTGGAAATTGAAAAGGAAAAGAATCAACAAGATCCAAACTTAGAAAATCCTTTAATACCAATGAAAATTTCTGTGGAAAAACCTCCAACAACATTTCCTCAACGACTAATTCAACATAAAAAAGATAAACAATTTGCTAAATTCCTTGAAATTTTGAAGAAATTAACGATAAATATTCCTTTCGTAGAAGCTTTAGAACAAATGCCAAACTATGTAAAATTCATGAAAGATATTCTAAATAAAAAAAGAAAATTTACCGATAATGAAATTGTCGCACTTAGTGAAGAGTGTAGTGCTATTATACAGAAAAAACTTCCTGAAAAATTAAAAGATCCTGGTAGTTTCACTATACCCTGCGCTATTGGAGAAAAATTCTATGGAAAAGCTTTGTGTGACTTAGGAGCTAGCATCAATCTAATGTCTCTATCAATTTTTAAGAGATTATGATTGGGAGAAATTTCACCTACTTTGGTAACTCTTCAGTTAGCTGATCGTTCTGTTACATATCCTAAGGGAGTTATTGAAGATGTATTAGTAAAAGTGGACAAATTTATCTTCCCTGTAGATTTTATTGTTTTAGATATGGAAGAAGATAAAGAAATTCCTATCATTTTAGGAAGACCATTTTTAGCCACTGGAAAAGCTATGATTGATGTTCAGAAAGGAGAATTAACTATGAGAGTAAATGATCAAAAAGTTACTTTTAATATTGCTAAATCAATGAAATATCCTGCACTAGAAAAAGATGATGAGTGTTTCGAATGGAAGTACTTGATCATTTACAAAAAGAACATTTTAAGGAATATTATGAAGAAAAATTAGAAAAAGAAAATACTAAATTAATTGAAAAAGCCGATATAAATGAAGAACTAGATTATATTTAAGAGAAATTTGAATTTTTGGATAACACAGAAAACACTGAAAAAAATATAGTTCCATCGATTATTAAACCTCCTGAACTTGAGTTAAAAATGTTACCTAATCATTTAAAATATGCTTACTTAGGTAATTCTTCAACTCTACCAGTTATTATTTCATCCAAATTAAATGAATCTCAAGAACAAAAACTTTTAGATACTTTAAAAAAATATAAGAAAATTTTTGTTGGACTTTAGCGAGATATTAAAGGAATTAGTCCTTCAATCCGTATGCACGGAATTATTTTAGATAATGAACATAAGCCTAAAGCGGATCCGAAAGCGCATTAAATTCGATAATAAAAGAAGTAGTTAAAAAGGAAATTTTAAAATGATTAGATAATGGTATTATATATCCTATTTCTGACAGTGCTTGGGTAAGCTCAATCCACTATGTACCTAAGAAAGGAGGAGTGACTGTCAAAGCTAATGAAAATAATGATCTTATCCGTATAAGACAAGTTACTGGATGGCGAATATGTATTGATTATAGAAAATTAAACACAGCCACCAGGAAAGATCACTTCCCTTTACCATTTCTAGACCAGATGTTAGATAGATTAGCCGGACATAAATATTTTTGTTTCTTAGATGGATATACCGGTTATCATCAAATATAAATTGCTCCTGAGGATCAAGAGAAAACTACATTTACTAGTCCTTATGGAACTTTCGCTTTTCGAAGGATGCCTTTTGGATTATGTAATGCACTCGCAACATTCCAGAGATGTATGATGTCTATAATTAGTAAATTAATTGATAATGGAATAGAAGTATTTATGGATGATTTCTCTATATTTGGAACAACATTTGACACATGCTTAAATCATCTTGAAAAAGTATTTGAAGTATGTCAATTTATGGTTACAGGTGGCATTGTATTAGGGCATAAAATTTTGGAAAAAGGCATGGAAGTAGACCCTGCAAAAATTCAACTTATAGCTAAATTACCACCTCCAACTACGGTAAAAGGGGTAAGAAGTTTTCTTGGACATGCTGGATTCTACAGACGTTATATTAAAGATTTTTCAAATATTACTAAACCTCTATGCCAACTTCTTGAAAAGGACAAGAAATTTGAGTTTACAACTGAATGCCTGAATGCTTTCGAATTATTAAAACATAAATTAATTACAGCACCTATAATAGTTTCACCTAAGTGGGAGAAACCATTTGAGCTTATGTGTGATGCTAGTGATTATGCTATAGGAGCAGTTCTCGGGCAAAGATATGATAAGATTTTCAAAGTTATATACTATGCTAGTAAAACATTAAATGATGCTGAAATAAATTATACAGTTACTGAAAGAGAATTATTAGCAGTTGTATAAGCTTTTAATAAATTTCAACATTATCTAATAGGAACTAAATGTATTGTACATACTGATCATTCTGCTATAAAATATTTAATGCAAAAGAAAGATTCTAAACCAAGATTAATTAGATGGATATTATTAATGCAAGAATTTGATTTTGAGATCATTAACAAAAAGGAACTGATAATCAAATTGCTGATCATTTATCAAGATTAGAAAATCATGAATTATCTGATATTGATAATGAAATTTTAGACAGTTTTCGTGATGAATAACTTTATAATATAAATGAGTGGAAAATACATTGGTATGCTGATATAGTAAATTATATAGTAAGTGACATTTTACCACCTATGTTAACTTTGCAACAACAGAAAAAATTCATTCATGATACTAAAACGTACTTTTGGGATGAACCATACTTATATAAGCAATGTAAGGATCTAATTATTAGAAGATGCGTGCCTTATGAAGAAACTGAAGCAATCATTCAAAAATGTCATGACTCTGATTTTGGAGGACATTTTGGGACAGATAAAACTGCATATAAAATTCTACAATCAGGATTCTACTGGCCTACTCTATTTAGGGATGTATATAGATATATAAAAACTTGCGATAAATGCCAAAGAGTAAGAAACATATCGAGAAAAAATGAAATGCCTCTGAATTTTATATTAGAAGTTGAAATTTTTGATGTTTGGGGATTAGATTTCATGGGACCTTTTATTCCTTCATTTGGAAACTCATACATATTAGTAGTTGTTGATTATGTCTTCAAATGGATCGAAGCATAAGCTTTACCTTGGTGTGATGCTAAAAGTGTTTCAAAATTTTTAATGAAAAATATTTTTACTAGATTTGGAAGCTTTACCTAGGTGTGATGCTAAAAGTGTTTCAAAATTTTTAATGAAAAATATTTTTACTAGATTTGGAATGCCGAGAGTGATTATCACTGATGGAAGAACTCATTTTAGAAACAAATATATTCACAAACTAGTAGAAAAATATAATATTATGCATAAGATATCAATTGCTTATCATCCACAAACTAGTGGATTAGCTGAAGTTTCTAATCGAGAAATTAAGCTTATATTAGAAAAATGTGTAAACCCTAATAGATTAAACTGATCTATAAGACTAGACACTGCATTATGGGTATACGGGACTGCTTATAAAACTCCAATTGGAATGACTCCCTATAGGGTTATATATGGAAAAACTTGCCACTTACCAGTTGAATTAGAACATAAAGCATATTGGGCGATTAAAGAATTTAATTATAATACGAAGGAAGCTGGTGAGAAGAGATTGTTGCAATTAAATGAATTGGAAGAATTAAGAAATCAATCATATAATAATGATAGAATTTATAAAGAAAGAATGAAATTATGGCATGATCGAAAGATTATTCAGAGAAATTTTAAACCAGGTCAAGAAGTTTTGCTATATAATACTAAATTGAAATTATTTCCTGGGAAATTGAAATCTTGATAGTTAGGACCTTTCATCATAACTCAAATATTTTCATATAGAACTATAGAAATTGAAGATCCAAAAATAGGAAATAGATTTAAGGTAAACGGACATAGATTAAAACCATATTTCGAAGGTAGAAGAACAAATTTTAAAGAGGTTTTAATGCTCAGTCAACCTGATTACTAACTGAAATTAGGTCGGGCTGACGATGTTAAACCAAGCACTTTATGGGAGGCAACCCATGTTAGTCTTTTATTTTAAATTATCTACAAATTAGTGAGTCTATATTATAAAAACTAATCTTACTACTCAAATTTTAATTAAAATCATCACAAATTTGAACCTATATGATGAGATCAGAAAATATTCGGACCAGAGCAAAATTGGGAGATTTTTACGAATCTCACCGACAGCGAGCCTGAGCCCGCTGACAGCGAGATCGTGTGCCATGATTTAATTCGGTTTTATAACTAGCTCGCTGACAGCGAGAAACTTCCCTCCGACGGCGAGGCAGTTGAAATTTTGGTTTCTTAAGAATTTTCGTGTGGTTTTGGACGGATCTAAGCCATTTCTTCGTAGGAAATTATCCCAAATCAAAATTTACATTGTTTTCTTCCTTAGAAATGACTAGAGACCAATCCTTTCGATCCGAAATGGCCACCAAACTCTTAGAAACCACAAAAACTAATGTTTTCAACCGAAGAAAATTCATCAGTTCGGAGGCGCATCGTATCTTCAACAAAGGCTTGATGAAGAAAAGACTTATTAAAGGAAGAGGATTTGTCAACAGAGGAGTAGAGAATTCCACCACAAAAATTGAAGGAATGATCGCACAGCAGCATTGGGAGGTATTTTGTTATACGACATCCGCTGTAGTTATTTCAGTAGTTAAAGAGTTTTACTCTAATTTACATGCGATCAACGATGGAAATGTCTACGTCAGAGGAAGATGGGTAACATTTACTTCTTCAAGGGTAAATGAATTATTTTCTATAGAGAATACCTCTGTCTGTCATTATTCCAACTTTGTGCCTTCAAGATACAATATGAACAAGATCTATAGATACCTGGCCGACGAACCTGATGATTGGGAGTTACGCGAAGACGGGTATGTCAGTTTTTATGCATCACTTCTTAACCCTATCTCGAAGCATTGGCATTTCTTTATATCATCAAAACTATTACCTACTATGAGGGTAAATAAGGTCTCAGTGGAATGCGTTATATAAAACTACTATATTCAAATTGGACTACCTATCGATGTTGGATCAATAATAGTAAAGTCTGCATTGGGATTGATTGTGCATGGGTCAGTTCATAGACTTGGACACCCGTCTACTATATTTGCTTTATGCAGTCAGTACCAAGTTTCTTATGAAGCTTGGGAGAAAGTTCTTTTACCATGGAAACCACTTGATCCTACGGATATGTTTCGAACTTTGGATAACAATGATGAGATTACCATTATTTCAGACAGAGCATCACAGAACAATCCTTTAGCAAGGCCCCTTACTGATAAAACTAATTTCATTCTGAAGAAGATTAAAGGATTGGAGAAAGAATTGCAATATGTGATGAATTCCATCAACAATATCTCTGATATGTTTGATCACTTTGACTGGAGGATGAAGGAGAACTTTGATTATATTGGACATCTGGAGGCCAGATTTATTCATTTACTAAGACAAAAAGGGTCGATTAATGAAGAATCTACTGCAGAATTCCCTTTCAGGCCTTTCTACAATTTATTTGTGCACCTGCGTCGCATCGGGAATATCAGAGAAGATGATAGTTCAGACACTGAGGAGTAGGAATGATTTCTATGTTTATTTCATATATTTGTGTATATATGTGTTGATTTGGATTTAGATTTTATTATGAGTCGAACTTTGATTTGATCATCTCAGATTTGATGAGATTATTTGTAATTGTTATGTCTCAGCATTTAGAGTGTTATGGTGTGGATTGCGATGCTCAGTATTATGGATTTGAACATTTAAGTTAAGTAAGTTGATAATGTGGAGTTTGTAAGTTTCATGGATATCATATATAAAGTTATATTGTTTGTGTTGTGTGAACTTTTTGTGAGTAGAAGTATCTAATCTTCTTACTATTATTAAATTAAGTGATCGAAAGATTGATTAAAGGCAAATCGAGGTTGAAAATAATTGACGAATTTTAAAAATTTAAAAATTTTGGGATCTCACCGACGGCGAGAATTGTCTCGCCGACAGCTAGAAAACGGCTAACAGTGAGACCGAGCTCGCCAACGGTGGATTTTTCCCGAAACTTTTGCCTTATAAAATTAATTAGCTCGCCGACGGAGAGAAAAATCTCGCCGACAGTGAGATCGTGAAAAGACTTATATTTGACCGGTCAACCGACACTATTCATCATCCCCTTCCTCAAAACTTCGAAAAAACTGACCTAGGGCTTGAGAGATCTCGGATTTTAGGCGATTTCAACACTTTTTGACACTGGATTTCATCTTCCCTTGGTAAGAGCTTCACTCCTATGCAAAAAATTTTGATTTTCATCATGGATTTCTTCTACATTGGGGAATTTTGAAAAAAATCTAAAATGTGGAGAAAATACTTGGAAGAATTTCATGAAAATTGATTTAAATGGATTTTAGATGTTGTAGGAAGCCTTCTTAGTAATATTTTGGAGTTTAGTTAAGATTTTTGCAAATTTCACAGAACGAGAAATGGCTCCAGGACAAAAGCGATGGATAGATTATGAAGAAACTCGATTCATAAATGCAAGAGCACAAAATTGATATTTTAAAAATATCCAATCCAGAAAATGCATTCAAGATCGAGTTTTCAAGAATCCAGGAGGAGAAGTTGAGCGAATCATTAGGGAGCGAGGATGGGAAAATTTTTGTTTCGTGACCAACAGAGCAGCTGTAGAAGTAGTAAAAGAATTTTATGTGAATTTAACACAGGCTGAAGATGCACCGGTTAAGGTTAGAGGATTTTTCGTAGAATTCAACACTGCTAGAATAAATGCTTATTATGAAGTACGAGACACCTACACTAGCGAGTATGAAACTTTTGGAACTATGGAAGGACCACTGGAAGAGGTGATCGACTTTCTCACTGATGGGAAAAGGAGTCTGGAAGATAAAGCAGCGGGAACGGGTAAACTTCCCTCTTTCTATGTTAAATGCAACATCTAAAGCCTGGCATTATTTTATTTGTTCTACTTTGTTACCTACCTACCACCATAGTGAGGTAATAAGAGATAGATCAGTTCTGAATTTCTGTATTCAGAACCAGAAGAGTATTAATGTGGGAAATGTTATTTATAAGAATATTTTAGCCACTGCTAGAAATGAAAGTGGAGGAGGACTAGGACATCCCTGGTCTTATCTATGCACTCGCCAACTATGCGGGGTAGTGGCAAGAGATAATGAGGAATGGGTTGAACTTATGAAACCCCTTACTCGAGCTAATATAAAGAAATATGAATCCCACGAAGGATGGAGATCCGAGACGAGGGATTATGTACCTTCTTCAAGTAGAGATATACCCTCTACTAGTTATGATCCACCCCCTCGGTACACCACTAAAGATCCGATGAATGAGTCGACTACGAGTAGAAAATGTTTTGAGTTATTTGGAGAAAATATGGAAAGAAGATTTGAGCATATAGACCAAAGGATCGGAGGCTTGGAAAGAAGACACGATTATGATAGTGAATATCTCCAGCGACATTCAGAGTACGAAATTGCATATTATGAGGCTGAACGTCGATATAGGAGTGGTGATTTAGATGTTGTCTTTCCTGAGTGCCCCCGTTATTCACAGTACCAGCTTGCTCAGCCTTCTCAGCCTGGAGATCAGGGAGATGACATAGCTTGGGATTTTGATGCATAAGTTTAGAGCCTTTGTTTGGTTTGTTTAGTTTGTTTAGATTTGTTGTTTTGGAAACATTATTATTTTGGATGTAATTATTCTGTACTTTTTAGAGACTATGGATATTGGTATATTTGCTTATGCTATGATATTAGACTTCTTATGTGTGATAAATTAGTTTGTAATTTTTTTTTATATATATAGGATGTTAGTTTAAGTTTTTATAAGTTATGAATGTTAACATTGTTTAGGTTGTTTTAATACGTTTTAAAGTAGATTAGTTGATTGTATGTGTAGTAATAGATTAAGTTTTCATTTGTTATGTGTGATACTTATTTTAAAATTTCATCCCTGCACTTTCTTTTAAATATTATATGTGGAAGAATACTAACGATACGGAGTTCTTTAAATAATGAAAAAACTTGCAAAAATTTCAAAGAAAAGAAATACCTAAAGCTCAAAGGTATGATGAATTTTACTATATACTTTCCCTTTTCACTATTTAATATAGATAGAAAAATTTAAGTTTGGGGGAAGGTAAAAATACAAATTTAATTATTAAAATTGTTCTCAATTTCTATTTTCAAAAATTATTATCAAATGACTTTCTATAGTAGTTTTTCAATTCAATAAACATGAATTACTTTATTTTATTATTATAGAAAGTTAAATAAATGTTTCTAGTAATTCAATTAATTAAATAGAATAAGATATTTGGTTAAAAGGAATAAGAATATAGTAAACTATTTAAAGTAAGGAAAAATATATTCTAAAAATTGAAAATTCTTAAGTATTTAAGTGAAAAAGAAAGGATTGAAACTCAATGAAGTAAAGACTATGATATATATATATAACAAGGAAATATTTTAAGTTTCAATTTTAGGAAGAGAAATTGAAATTCAAAATTATTAACAGGCTATCCAGATATAGTAATCCTCACTTGAAAAAGAAAAAGCGAAGGATTGAAAATCAATCAAAAAAAGAAAAAGAAAGAAGAAAAGAAGAGAATATATATATATATATATATATATATATATATATATATATATATATATATATATATAAGTGAGGAGAAGCTTGAGGAGATGCCTTATCGAAAATTGAGCTTGATGGATTCGACCTAAAGGGTAAAACTTAATTATATTTCTAAAACATATATTTATGAATTAGTATTTTACTAAATAGTGTTTTCTTGAATTTCCTATCATCTAAATATCTTAAATAATTTACTCTTTTTAAATATAGTCATTCTTGAAATAAATAGAAAGCTAGAAATCTTAGACCTGATAACTAGATAATCTTATGTCTATAAAGTTATTTTAATTACTTAGAAATATTTCTATTCAACTTTACTATAATGATATTTAAATTTAATTCATATTATCTGAATTAAAAAATTCTATTACAGAAATCATTATTTTTATTTAGTATTAAAATTACTTGAGGACAAGTAATAATTAAGTTTGGGGGATTTTGATTACAGAAAAATACATTAAGAAATTTATATCTATTTTTGATGAAATTACACTTTAAAGAAAGGTATTTTCTTTCTTTTATTGCAGGAATGAAGATTTATAAGTGATGGAAGTAAAAAACATGAAATAGAGCGAATTTGGATTAAAAAGGAAGAAATTCATGCAAATTGAACTAAGTCGCCGACGGCGAGATCGAGGCCACCGACGGCGAGATCATATGGAGAATTTATGAAGGAATTATAACTACCTCGCCGACAACGAGCCCGAGCCCGCCGACAGCGAGATCGCGCGATTTGAAGACCTTCTAGAAGCCCCGCTGACGGTGAGGTCTTTTCCCGCCGAGGGCGAGACAGTTCAAAATGCAAATACATTGAACCTGGACGCTTTTTGAAGAGGTGTTTAAGCATCCCTTGGACCTTTGCCTACCTCTATAGATAGAGGACGAATTTTAGTCTTAAGTGTGTCTCTTTTTGGTGTCTTAAGTGTGTCTGTTGTTTGTCATTAGTGAGATTCTTGAGTTTATTTGTATTTGAGTAATATTTAGTTAGAAGTTTGCTGTACTAGAAGGAAAAGTCAAAGGAACTTCAAGGAGTCTGCTTAGGGAAGAAATTAAGAAAAGTATCTTTTTTTATTGTTGTTGTTAACTTTAAATGAAATCCATGCTTTGTTTTATTCCCATGCAATCTGAGTAGTTCTCTTAGTCTTTCTCCTTGTTTATGAAAATTATGCGAATTGATGAAATTAAATAGAAGTACCTAATATATTAAAATAAATTGTGATAATTTTTACTTAAAACTTAATTTACATTCGATACGACGATTGAGTTGTTAAAATATTTTGAATTATCAACTATAATAAAAATTACATCCAATATTCGGGAAGTCAAAAACCTTGGAAGGAGGGTGCAAATAAATAGAGAAATATTAATTATCGGACGTAGAATTGGACATTTTAGTGTGACGGACTAAAATATTCAATTTAGTCCTATTGTTTGAGAGGTCGAAGTGTAGATGTTAGCCCTCGAGGTGAGGGGAACGTGGGAGCTACGAAGTGGCGGCAAGTATCCTCCCAGCTTGGCCGCGGATTCGGTAATCAAACATAGGATTAGTCAATGTTCTTTATACCTGGACCAAAGGGTAAAGAATAGGAATGCTCCTATTTGTCACAATACAATTCAAAGATTCTATTTAAATTCGTCATTCACTTAATTTTCTAAAAAAACTAGGAGAGGGATACTTTTTCTAAATTATTTAAATCAACTTTATTTCAAGCATTAGTTTACTTTAGTTTGCTTTAGTTACTTTAAAATTCTGTTTACTTTATTAGTAAGTAATTCTTTTAAATTTAGCTAATACAAATCTGTTAAAAACTTCCCTGTGAGATCGATAACCAGGACTCCACTAGAGCCCTGTATCACTTGATACGATACGTATACTTGCGTAGAATCCACATTATACATTCCATCATAAAATCATATATATATATATTAAAGCGGGATCAAGTTTTTGGTACCGTTACTATAAACTTAATTTGCAAACATATTAAAAGTGGGTCACTTCACTTAATCATCAATTAAGGTCGAATAAACTCTACTTAAGTTTAAAAAATCCAAATTACTACCAATAAAAACATAAAAACAAACCAAACAAAAAAAACAAAACACAAAAAACAAACATAAAGCAAAGCACACCGATAAATATGGGTTGCCTCCCACAAAGCGCTTGTTTTAACGTCTTCAGCCTGACATACCCAGAACTCATTCTGAGTGACCCAACATCAAATTCTCATCAGATTTAGATTTATTGACTGAAAAATATGGTTTAAGTCTATGTCCGTTAACTTTAAATATTTTTCCAGTCTTAAGATCCTGAATATCTACAGCTCCATAAGAATATACTTTTATCACAATGAATGGATTCATCCACTTGGACTTAAGTTTTCCATAAAATATTTTAATCTAGCATTATACAACAAAACTTGTTGTCCTGGTAGAAGATTTTTGGTAAGAATCTTCCGATCATGCCATAACTTCATCTTTTCCTTATAAATCCTAGCATTTTCATAAGATTCATTCCTTATTTCTTCAAGCTCATTCAATTGCAATAATATTTTTTTAGTAGCATCTTTCAAATTATAAATGAACTCATTAATAGCCCAATAAGCTTTATGCTCAAGTTCAAAAGGTAAATAACAAGCTTTTCCAAAAATCAACCTATATGGGGACATTCCTATAGATGTTCTGTCAGTAGTCCTATAGGCCCACAAAGCATAATCCAGTTTAATTAACCAATCCTTTCTATTCAGATTAATAATTTTTTTCAATATTCTTTTAACTTCACGATTGGATAATTCAACCAAACCACTTGTCTGCGGATGATAAGCAGTAGCAATGCGATGATTAATATGATATGTCTTTGCTAACTTCCCAATAATCACATTTCTAAAATGACTTCCCCCATCAGTTATGATTACTTTGGTATTCCAAATCTGCAAAATATAATCTTTTCTAAAAACTTTGCAACACTTTGAGGATCACATCGAGGTAAAGGAATAGCTTCAATCCATTTTGAAACATAATCTACTGCTATCAAAATATACACATTTCTGAAAGATGGTGTAAATGGTCCTATAAAATCTAATCCCCAAACATCAAATATTTCAACTTCCCACATATAATTGAGGGACATCTCATTTCTTCTAGAAATATTGCCTACATGCTGACATTTATCACAATTTTTAATATAATCATTCACATCCTTAAAAATTGTAGGCCAATAAAATCCTGATTGTAATATTTTATATGTAGTTTTATCACTTCCAAAATGTCCCCCATAATCAGAATCATGACATTTTTGAATAATTTCATAAGTCTCTTCCAAAGTTACACATCTTCAAATTATAAGATCCTTTCCTTGTTTATATACAAATGGGACATCCCAAAAATAAGTCTTAGCATCAGACATAAATTTCTTCTTTTCATGATATGTCAAACCATAGGGTATAATATTACTAACAATAAAGTTTACTATGTCTGCATACCACGGAACATTCCTTTCTTTAACAGTGAATAGTTTTTCATCAGGAAAATGTTCATTAATTTCTTCAATATCACAGAGAGATTTTTTAATTTCAAGCCTGGACAAAGGATCAGCAATTTGATTATGAGAACCCTTCCTATATACTATTTCAAAATCAAATTTTTGTAAAAGAAGGAATACATCTTATAAGTCTCGGTCTTGCATCATTTTTCTTCATTAAGTATTTGATAACAGAATGATCAATATGCACAACACATTTAGTTCAAATTAAATATGATCAAAATTTATCAAAGGAAAATACTATAGCTAATAACTCTTTCTCAGTAGTGGTATAATTAATTTGAGCTTCATTAATATTTTTATTAGCATAATAAATTATTTTAAAAATTTTATCATATTTCTGACCCAAAACAACACCAATAGCATAATCACTAGCATCACACATTAATTCAAAAGGTTTTTCCAATTTTGGTGAAATTATTACAGGTGCAGTGATTAATTTTTCTTTTAATGTTTCAAAGGCTTTACGACAGTTATCATCAAAATTAAAAATTGCATCCTTTTCCAGTAAACAGCATAAAGGTTTGTAATTTTTTAAAAGTCTTTAATGTAACGCTTGTAGAATCTAGCATGTCCTAAAAAACTTCTAATTCCCCTTACAATGGTTGGGCAAGGTAAATTAGATATAGCTTGAATTTTTGTAGGTTCTACCTTCAAACCTTTTTCTGAAATCTGATGTCCTAAAACAATTCCTCCTACTACCATAAATTGGCATTTTTCCCAGTTAAGGACAAAATTAGTTTCTTCACAGTGTTTTAGAACTTTAGATAGATGTTCTAAACATGATTCAAATGAAATTCCAAACACTGAAAAGTCATCCATAAAAATTTCAATCCATTTTTCAATTAAATCACAAAAAATAACCATCATACATCTCTGAAATGTAGCAGGGGCATTACATAAACCAAAGGGCATTCTTCTAAAAGCAAACGTACCATAAGGACTAGTAAACGTAGTTTTCTCTTAATCCTCAGGAGAAATTTGAATTTGGTGGTAACCAGTATATCCATCCAGAAAACAAAAATATTTATGCCCAGCCAGTCTATCCAACATTTGATCTAGAAAAGGAGTAGAAAATGATCTTTTCTTGTGGCAAGGTTTAATTTTCTATAATCAATGCATATTCACCACCCTGTAACTTGTCTTGTTGGTATCATTTCATTCTTTTCATTAACAGTCACAGTTACTCCTCCTTTCTTTGGAACACAGTGAATAAGACTAACCCATGCACTATCTAAAATAGGGTAGATAATTCCAGCATCCAACCACTTTAAAATTTCCTTTTTAACAACTTCTTTCATAATAGGATTTAATCGCCTTTGGGAATCAGCCCGCGATTTGCAATTATCTTTCATAAGAATTCTGTGCATACAAATTGAAGGACTGATTCCTTTAATATTAGCAATTGTCCATCCAAAGGCTTTCTTATACTTATTCAAAATTTCAAGTAAACTCTCTTCTTCTTTTTTAGTTAAGTGAGAGGAAATTATAACAGGCAAGTTTGAGGATTCACCTAGAAAAGCATACTTCAAATTTTCAGAAAGCATTTTTAGCTCAAGTTCAGGAGGTTTTTCAATTGATGGACTACAAGATTTATCTTTCTCAGTCATATCCAACAATTCAAAATTTTCTTGAACATACTTTAAATCTTCCTCTTGAAAATCTTCAGAATCAAGTAACTCCTCTTCTTGCTTATATTCAAATTCTTCTCTTTCAACATTCTCTTCATAAGTTGATTTGAAATGACATTCACTTAAATTATCAATAATATCCATCCTATAACACTCATCTTCTTTACCTCTTGCAGTTTATTTCATCGATTTTGAAATATTAAATGTAACAGTCTGATCATTAACCCTCATCGTTAATTCCCCTTTTTGAACATCTATCATGGCTCTGCCTGTAGCTAGAAAAGGTCTCCCCAAAATATGGGTATCTCTTTATCTTCCTCCATATCTAACATAATGAAGTCCACAGGAAAAATTAATTGATCCACTTTTACCAAAACATCTTCTATAACTCCTTTAGAATATGTGATCGAATGATCTGTTAATTGCAGAGTTACAGTAGTTGGGGTTATTTCTCCTAGTCCCAGTCTTTTGAATATTGATAGAGGCATAAGGTTAATGCTTGCACCCAAATCACATAAAGCTTTTCCACGGAATCTTTTTCGATTGAACATGGAATTGTGAAACTACCAGGGATCTTTAAGTTTTTACGGAAGCTTTTTCTGAATTATCGCACTGCACTCCTCACTAAGTGCAACAATCTCATTTTCTTCAAACTTCCTCTTCTTATTAAGAATATCCTTCATAAATTTTGCATAGCTTGGCATTTGTTCTAGAGCTTTAGCAAATGGAATATTAATGGTAAGCTTCTTTAATATCTCTAAGAATTTTGAAAATTGCTTATCCAACTTTTGTTGACGAAGTCTCTGAGGAAATGGAGGTGATGGTTTTTCTAAATCAACCTTAGGTGGAGAAATAAGTCTTTTAAAACCTTTTGGAGCGTCCTCTTTAGCTCTTTCAATCTCTTCTTTCTCTACTTCAGTCTCTTTTTGAACTCTACCTTCCAATTCTTTTCAACTTCTCAGTTGAATTGCTTTCACTTGTTATTTATTCTTTTCTCTTGGATTCACTTCAGTATTACTTGGAAGCATTCCTTGGTATCTATTACTTAAGGCATTTGCAATTTGTCCTAATTGATTTTCAATATTTCTGATGGTTTCTCCTTGAATTTGTAATTGATTTCCAATATGTGATACTACTTCTTCCATTAACAACTTCTTCTCCTTAAATTGTAAAGCATTGTTATAACCTGAAGGATAATTTACTCTATTATTATTATTACCTTGGTTGTTCCAATTCCCCAATGGGTTTACTTGGGTGCTCCCCCATTTTTGATTAACACCACCCTGATTATTGTTATTCCAGTTAAAATTTGGATGATTCTTCCAACCTGGGTTAAAATAATTGGAATATGGGTTGTTAGGTTTGATTATAGCATTTACAGTTTCTGGTGAAGAATAAGAATCAACCATTTGGCCTAATAAATTTTCATCAATCATGAGATTTGACTGAGAAAAATTCATCCCAAATTGGTCTATCTTCCTTGATACAACAGCAACTTGATTTGCTAACATTGTAAAAGCATCATTTTCATAAACACTGGCTACCTTTTGTAGGATTTAACCTTTCAGAAGGCCATTGAAAATTATTAGTAGCCATTTCTTCAATTAAAGCATAAGCATCAGTAAATGGTTTAGACAATAATGATCCACCTGCAGCAGCATCGATGATTGATCTAAGAGATCCAACTAATCCATTATAAAAAGTTTGAATTATTAACCAATCTGGTATCGCATGATGTGGACATTTCCTGAGATCTTTAAATCTTTCTCATTCTTCATATATTGATTCCCCTTCAAACTGACAAAAAGATGCTATATCATTTCTCAACTTAGCAGTCTTAGATGGCAAAAAATATTTAGCAAGGAATTTTTGTGACAGTTCACCCCAAGTTCTAATTGATCCAAAGTCTAACGAATGTAACCACATTTTAGCTTTATCCCTTAGTGAGAAAGAAAAAAGTCTAAGTATAATAGCATCATCCGAAACACCATCATATTTAAAAGTAGCACACAACTCTAGAAAATTAGCAAGATGTAAATTAGGATCTTCAGTTGTTGCTCCCCCAAACTGATTATTAGACACCATTTGGATAATAGAAGGTTTAAGCTCAAAAGAATTAGAAGCTACAGCAGGGTTTTGAATACTAGCACGAAGTTCATCTACTGTAGGATTAACATCATCTCTTAAAGGTCTTAATTCTTGATGGATGCCAACATTTTGATCTTGATGATTTGCCATTTCTTGAATATTTTTTTCTTTTTCTGTATTTTTAATTTTTTTTTATTTTTCTGATAGTTCTTTTTAATTCAGAATTGTAAGGCACAAGTCCTTCAGAACATGAACTACGCAACAATAATAAAACAAAACAAAACACAACACACTGACAAAAACAAAGAAAAGTAAAAAATTTTAAATTTCTTAATTCTCTTTAAAATACAATTTAATTAATTTTCCCTGGCAATGGCGCCAAAAACTTGATCCCTGATAGATATAAGTGCAACGGTTGCCAAAAACTTGGTCCCGTCTGGTAGATATAAGTGCGTTGATGATTTAAGATATGAAAATTATGATTTTATAATATGGGATACTACACAAGTATATGTATCGTTTATCAAGTAATATAGGACTTTCTGATTAAGCCCCGAGATATCGAACCAACAGGGAAAAGTTGAAAATCTTTAAAGGAAATTAGAAAATTATCTTTTTTACTTTCTTTAATTGTTTTTACAATAGTATGTCTTGATTTTGAAAAGTTTTAGAAAGTTGATTTGTCTTTTGAAATTTTCTTAATAAAATGCTAAGCAATGAAAGTAAAGGTTTCAATAACTAATAACACTGTATGTAAAAGTACTATTAACTAAAATATCTTTTTCTTTCCTTTCATGAAGTAGTAATAATTCTTAAAGTATTGTTGTGGAAGTTTTTAAATTTTTTTGTGACAGATAGAAGCAAATGTGTTCTTTACCCTTACTTGGTTCTATAAAGAACATAGGTTAATTTGAATTTTATATTATTTTGAACATGGTTAGGCAGGGAAGATACCAGTCTCTCACTCTGAAGTTCCCTCGATTCCCACCACCTGGGGGCTAACTTCTCATAACAAAACTCAAAACTTCAAACCAAATTAGTGGGTTTTATCCTGTCACTCAAAATCCTCTAATTTTACTCCCTTCTATAAAAATATCTTCTAATATTACATTCACTTATATGGACTACAGTTCTCACCCATATAATTACATGTGATTCCTACTAACTTTAATGAGATAATACCACATTGGATCTTCCATAATCTTAAGAAATTTTACAACTTAACAGGCCAAATTAAGAAGTAAACAAAGTTCTCAGAATCAATCTTTAGAATTTCTTCCAACTTCTAAACATTGATACTATCCACAACAATTCTCTTTAAATTAATTACTTCTTCATTTTAAGGAAAAAAAGATTAAGTAAACTACTCAGAATGCATTGGGAAAATATAAAAACACATTGATTTGAAATTAAAAACAATAAGAAAAATAATAAACGAAAGTAAGTATTGATAAACAAAATAAAAGTAAACATTTATCTGAAAACCCTTTCCACAAGACTAAGGAAGTTCCTCTGAAACTTTGACTCTTTGCTAAACTACTCCTCAGAGAAAGTCTCCAAACTTCGATGACTCAGAATACAGACTTCATACTTCAATAAAAACTAAACTAAAAGAAAGAAAAGAAGTGGGAGAAGAACTCTTAACTCCGACCCTTTTCTCCTTTCTACTCTCTACTCCTACTCTAAATAAAAACTTAAAATGCAGTGGAAGAATCTCCTAAATTTCTCTCTTCGAATTACAGTGAAAAGCCTCTTCAATTCTTCACTTCTTCACTTCTAAGACTCTCTTTAAATAGTGAACCAAAAGGTGCCTTGGTGTCTCTATAAAATGTGTCCAGATTCTATGTATCTACTAAGGAACGCACCCCTTCATTCAAATTTGCTGCCCAAAAGAAGTTATGGATGTTACCACCAAGAGTTGCATCCGTTCCCTTTTGAATTTGGCACCAAATCTAATTAAAGTTTGATTTATAACTGTGGCGGCTAAGCGCCGGCCCAGCGGTGCTTAGCCGCCAATGCCAAATTTTTTATTTTTCATTTTTTTGCTCCAAATTTGATCCAATTTTGCTCCTTTCATCATGACCATCTATTTTCATCATACATGCAAGAAAAACACAAAATACCTTCCATTAAAGTGCAATATCATTAAAAATAGGTATAAAAATGTGCATAAAAATATTATATATTTTAGGTGTATCACATTCCATAACATTTAATTTACCATCTTATGGCATTACATCCAAATCATGCATACATAGAAGACATCATACCAATTTGGGCATGTTGGCATAAAATCCCAAAAGTCAAGAAAATTTTTAATTCCTTTTACATGAAACATTCCCATAGCTCATGTGCATCATGGCATGACCCATGGACTCTTCCATGACCATCCAAAGTCAATTCTTGCCAAATTAGGCAAGGGGAGGTGACCCTTCCCTTCTCCCCTCATATCAAATTCCCCCCACTTCCAAATAATCAAATCTTTCCCAAAACTCCCAAACTAGCCACTAAACTTCACCTAAACTTCCCCATGAACCTTAAAACTTGCCCTAATCACTTTAGGTAAGAGTTGAGCCTTTGGACCATGGGCTAAACCCAAGTTAGCCTCACTTAACCCAAACTCCAATTATCCTCAAATCTCCACCTTAAGGCCTCCAAATATTCAAATTGATGCCACCACTCAACCTCTCTGGCACCACCTAACCATGGCCTGACTTGACCCTGGCCAGCAGGCCACCACAATCGCTGGAAAACACTAGGCCGAGAGGTCTAAATCAATTAAAAAATTCAAAACTTCTTTGCTGAGCTGTCCCATTCCAATTCAACTTCACAGCTCTTCTTCTCCTCCGCTAAGAAGTTGATCCCAATCTCTAATTGGCCCTGGTGAGCCCCATAACCATGGCTATTTAAACAACCATCTTCCATGAAGAAAGGGTTGGTTTAAATCAAGTCTCACAGAACTCCTCCAAACTCCTCACAAAACTCCTCCTAGCCAAGAAAAGCTCATCCCCACTATTCTGCTGCACTAAAATCCTCTAAATGAGCCAAATTTTTTAGCTGAAAATCAGGTTAGAAAGAGGACATCACGAGAACCTCCACCAAAACAAAATTAAACTCACCCACACCTTCACCAGACCAAGAGAAGAAGTTCTCCAGTGGAAGCCCCCTCACTATCACCCAATCTCTCCAGCCGTCAAAGCATGAAATCGAGCTTGGTCGAAGTCACACCTAGGCAGCTCACCAGGACCAGAGATTTCATCTGGAGGCTCCTCTCATCCTAACAAACGTGCCGAGCATCTCTGATTGAGGCTTCACCTCTCAGAGCTAAGGTATTGACCTCTCCTCCCTCCCGAGCTTCCAGCAATTCTCCATTTTGTTCTGTGCAATTCCAATGCATGTTAGTCGTATGGATAGCTTCGTCTAGGCTAGACGCGTCGAATGAGACCAACCACGCTTGATTTGGTTGAGTCTAGAGTGAGATCTTAAGGTTTTAGGGTGGATGGCTCTCGGGGTAAACCAAATGGAGACGATGACTAACGACCGTCCGATCACATGTGTATCAGACGGACGATGTAGATGCAGTTGGATGGAACCACAGAATGTAAAGCACGGGCTGTGTGGCATCCCAGTCAAATGGCGGCGTCAAATGGCGGAGCAACACATGTAACTTCGGAGCTGCCGAGGATGACGAGACGCCGCGTGGATAAGTAGATAAATAGGGTATTTTCTGAATTATTTAAATACCTGAACCTTTAAAAATGCATATCTTTGCATAGAAAAGTCATAAAAATAAACTAAAAGTACCCTCTTGCTCAGTGTACAGAGGAGATTAATGTGAAAAAAGAATTAAATTATCTTGTTAAGTATTTTATTTTTAATTAATTTAATACTGTTTTGAAAGTTTCAATTCTCCATTCATGTATACAATTCACCATGGCATAAGACCATAAGGCTTTTGTAGCCTCTGAGCTTAGAAACATTTCCTAAATTTTCTAAGGCCAGGGGCTACCTCTGTGGCAAGTTATTTATTTTCCAAGTTTATGTGCCTATTTTGGTATTTTAATTCCAATAATTAGCATGTTGATTAATAAAATCTAGAAAAATTAGAGAAAGTATCTCTAGACCAGAGGATGCTAGGAAAATTATGGTTGGGCTTAAATCACTCAAATGAACCCTAATTTGGCCAAAATCCTAAAACTAAGATTGAATTAATTTGAAATAACCACTCATCAAAATAACTTGAAATCAATTCTCCAGTGATCTTTGGGATCAGAGGAACCTTAATAAAAATTTTGAAGTCAATTGAAAATGGTTTAACCCACCAAATAGATTTTCTAAGTAACATAGCCAAAATTAAACTTTAAAAATTCATAAAATTTAAAATACATTTAAAAAATTCAGCAAATTGGATTTGTGGGCACTTTGATATCAGGGGAGTCTAAGAAAATTAAAATTGGAATTTTCTAAAAAATTTCATTTTAACCCTATTTTTAATATTTTAATAAATAAAAAAATTTTAAAAATCACAAAAATATTAAAAATCACAAAAATATCATATTTGGTCCCCTAATTACTTAGGAACTAACCAAATATTTTTCCTAAGTCCCTAGGTTAAAATGTTGAATTTTAGAAGCTTAATGCTTTTTTTTTAATATTAAAAACGGAATTTTCGACCTTTCCCACTAAAATAATTCAAAAAATTCAAATAAAAATAAAAAAACTATAAAATTTATTTCTCTAAACTCCTTGGTGTCAGTGAAATTTAACAAAAATATAAAAAATCAATTTTTAACTTTAATTTTTTTTAATAATTAATTAATACTTCAAAACTTAAAATAATTATAATAATAAAAATATGATTCAAAAAATCACCAAAATTGGTTCAAGTGATTCTCTGGTCAGTAGAAACATCTCATAATTTTTCTAGGGACAAAAACTTTACGTTGGTCATGTTATTGAATTTTCATTGAAAATCCTTATTTTTTTATTAAAATAAATATGTAAATTAAATAAAAAATGGAAAAATCATATTTTCTTCTCTAATGTCTTAATTGACATATGAGTGGGGTGACATAAAAATTTAAATTTCACTTGAGCTTAATTTAGTGAGTTATGAAGGTGAATGTGCTTAAAAGGGCATAAAGGTAATTAAGGGATTTTAACCCTAATTAATATTTTAGGCCTAATCAAAAGGAGGGTAAAATATTTGATCTTAATTTTCTCTTAGATGATTGAAACTTAGGGAATTAAAGGTAGAAACGCATTAATCACTTTTAATACCATAAAATGGAACCTTAATTAAGTAAATTATTTAAATTTTGGGAGAATAATTAAATTTTGGATTATGAAGATTAGGGATATGACATAAGAACATACCAATTCTTTAATTTAAAGTCCCTAATTGAATTAACTCAATAGTATTTAATCCTTAATTCAAATGATGATGATTGAAATTAATAATTAAAGGAGAAATAAGCTCTAATTAAATTGAAGCTTAAAACATTAAATGATTTAATAATCAAATTAAAATAAATCTATAACACTTAAAACTAATTTGAAAACACTTAAGAACAAACTTAAAACGAATTTAAAACACTAAGTAATCTTGAAACAATTCATAATTAAAAATGTGAAAATTAAACCAATTAAAGCCAACCTAAAGTACTATAATTAATTCAAATCAAATTATCAAAATTTAATTAAAGGATTTAAACACCTCTTTCAACCTAAATGATTTCAAAACATTTAAGAATCAATCTGAAACCTTACTATTAAATTGGATCATTTTTTTAAATCATTAACTCAACTTTAACGGTTAAATTCTTTAATAAACTAATTTTACCCTAAAGACTTTCACTATTATAACCCTTAAATTAAGCGTCAAATGAAATGTCATTTCACTCATAGGATAATCAAACATTCTAATTCACTGAGCAAGGGTAACCCGGGTGATTGATTCAACACCTCAATGAAACCAACTGAACTTAAAGTAATCCCTAAAATTTTTAAGAAGATGTTCAGAATTCAATTCCGAGCACTTCTCTAACTTGATGGGATGTCTCAAAGAACAGTGAAACTTCATTGTTCTTTGGTCAAGAAAATCATCCTTAATAAAACACAAGGACCTATACGTCATATGAATTGACTAGCGATAGGATTAGAATTTTGGCAGACAACAAGAACATTCCCTTAGCTTTTCCTAGGTGCTTTCCTTGAGATATATATAAATGCTCTGACACGTGTTTTAAGTGCAGCCGGGAATGACAAGAAGACCCACCAGGTACGCCTTTAATTTATTATGATTTATTTACCTGCACTGTACTTTACTTCTCTTGCATGATAAACAACAATGTCACCCTGCATGAAAACTGAAACTTTTAGGATTGCCACAAAACTGAAACCAAAACTAAAATAAAAACCAAATCAAGGTAAAATTCATCGCCACAACATTCAAAAATATAAAACAATTCAAAATTTAATCACAAACAGAACAACAAAACTATAACTACAACTAAATTAAAACGTCTCGTTGGATGATCGGGAATCCCTCGGATGATGTAACCCATGTGTTGCTAACGAGATTTCCCACAGTCTAAATGAAAGTGTGGAACTCATTCGGTTGAGTTTAGGAAATTCATTTTGACTAAGGGAATCCAATGAAAATAGCGGTGTTGCGATGACGGAATCGTGGGATCTTAATCAGTTTTGCTTAATCAGCTTTAAGATTATTTTAATTAAAACGTTAAGACATCTGAACCTTAAGATTTTTCTAAATCAGAACACTTCTCTCATCTCTTGATTACCACTTCTAAAACTAAACCTCTGCAACAACAAGGAGCTTAGAGCATAGTGGGCAGCACGACCACCTTCATCAGCAAAACTTGTGTCTACTTCAGCAAAACCTTTCCTAGTTATAGATAACCAAGCCATAGGATTTTGAGGTAGTCTTCCTAATGCAACATAAATCCTCAACTTTTCTTTAGGCATTTGCATAATCATGTTATGTAAATTAAGCCCTATCCAGTCTTAGGACTCCGAGGTAGTCGTTTGGTACGACATAAACCCTCACATCTTCGAGACTATTTGTATGATTATATCATACAAATATAAGTCCTAATTAATTAAAATTGGCAGGATTGAAACATTAAATAAACTCTCAAATTGAAGCCAAACAATAGGATAGTTAGGAAGTCACCAAAGTTCACTTCGGGTCCGTGACATCCCCTACTTCTCCTTTTATTTCCAAAAATAAACTGTTCCAAACTTGATCTATTCCCTATTAAAAATTCCAAAATTCAATCCTTTGAAACCTCAAACTTTAAAATCCTTGAGAGAAAAATTATTAATCATTATCGAGAGTTTTCTTAAATGATTCCCGTCATTTAAGATGTAATTAACTATAGGGGCTTGCCCTTATAGGGAACTTTAAGAACCCAGGTAAAATAAACCCTGCTTAATTCCTTCATATTAAGCAGGGGAACTTGTCGGCTTATAAAATTGGTTTGCAGACCAAACGGATGTCACAAATCTTCTTATTTATTTAATCGGGATAGATACACGGTTTGTGATGTGGTGCTCGTTTATATAAACTATTTGGGATGTGAGATCAGTTTGATTTCATATCTTAAAATTTTCAAACATAAAATTATTTTCAAAAATCAAATACTACCTTTCAAATTATATATATGTGTGTGTGTGTGTGTGTGTGTGTGTATAAGTTAAATTTAAAATCTAAAATTCGCCGACAATTTCTGTAGGCGTCCCTCTTTTCAAAACACATAACCTAAAAATATGTCGACACATCCTTAAGATACCGACGTCAACAGAAGACCCGATAAATTTTTACTAATAGGTGTTCATTTTGATTTAGGTTACAGGAACATGTTGATCCCAACTTAGTACAAGTATTGGGACATTTTTTTCTTGGATGAAAGCATAAATGCAGTGATACTAATTGATGTGGTGTGTTGTTGTCTGGGCATCAATCCATTAGCTCGGTCGGTATAGCAAAAAAAATTGATCGACAGTCAGAACATTAGTTGGGCCAATTTCATAGGAAGTGAGGAACCTAAGGGAGGCTAATTATGTTAGAGAAGTCCACTATCCAACTTGGATTTCAATTGTGCTGAGGGTGCCAAAATTAAAAGGTAAATGAAGAATGTGCATGGATTTCACAAACCACAACAATGCATGTCCAAAGGATAGCTATCTTTTACCGATGATAGATACACTAGTCAATGTGGTGGCTGGTTCTTTGGTAATGAACTTTATCAACTCATTCTAAGGATTCCACCATATTAAAATGCACTTGCTGGTAATGAAAAAAATCCTTTTATTACTAGAAAAGGTGTGTTTTGTTTTCATTTATTCCCTTTAGTCTTAAAGACACTGGGGCAAAGTATGAAAAGCTTATAGTTGTAATATTTTTTTATTATAAAGGGAAATATATTGAAGTGTATGCTGATGATGTGTTAGTAAAGTGTCGATCGACATAACAACACATTAACATCTTAAGAGAATCATTTTCACCCCATAAAAAACTACTAAAATGCACCATTGTGCTTCAACCAGAAAGTTCCTAAGTTATCTCTTAACCCTCGAAGGCATAAAAGGGAATAAAAAAAGTAAAATTTATGATGGATATGTCATCTCCTCAAAAGATGAGTAAGGTTTTGAAACCGACTGGCCAAATAGCTGAGCTTAGTCATTTTATCTTAAAATTACGTGACAAGTGTGCAGAATTCATAGATCACGAAGAAAAAAGAAATTTTATTGAATGGTCAAATAAATGGGATCAGGCGTTTCCAAGTCCAGTATGCCACAATTTCATTTTCTCTTTATATATCCTATCATTGTGATAAGATGCATTTCTAATCTTTTCCAATTCATTCAATTGCATAAATCTTTTTTCTCTAGCATTTTTCAAATTAAAATTCAACTCTTTTATTGCCCAATATGCTTTATGCTCCAATTCAACTGGTAAATGACAAGTCTTACCAAACACTAGTCTATAAGGAGACATTCCAATAGAGGTTTTAAAAGCAGTCCTATAAGCCCATAAAGTAGTATCTAATTTAGCAGACCAATCTATTTTATGATTATCCACTGTTTCTCCAGAATTCTTTTAATTTCACGATTAGACACTTCTTCTAAACCACTAGTCTGGGGATGATAAGCAATAGAGATTCTATGAATAATATTATTTTTCTAAATCAGTCACTTAATTTGATTATTCCTGAAATGGGATCCACCAGCAATTAAGATCACTCTCGGCATTCCATATCTTGTAAATATATTTTTCTTAAAAAATTTTGAAACACTCCGAGCATCACATCTAGGTAAAGCAATAACTTCATTCCATTTTGAGACATAATCAATGGCAACCAATATATATATAAATTTCCAAATGAAGGAGTAAATGGTCCCATAAAATCTAATCCCCATACATAAATAATTTCAACTTCAAAATTATAATTTTGAGGCATTTCATTTCTTCTAGAGATATTACCTACTCTCTGACATCAATCACATGATTTAATATATCTATAAACATCTCTAAAAAGAGTAGGCCAATAAAATCCAGATTGTAAAATCTTAAAAGCAATTTTATCAGTACCAAAATGACTTCCAAATTCAGAATCATGACATCGTTGAATAATCAAATTTGTTTTGTTCTTGTGGCACACATTTTCTAAAAATCAGATCCTTACACTGTTTATATAGATAGGGCTCATACCAAAAATAAAATTTTGCATCATATTTAAACTTCTTTTGTTGTTGCCTTATTAAATCAGGTGGTACAATATCACTTACAATATAATTCACAATATCAGCATACCAAGGCAAATTGCTTCCCATAATAGTATAAAGTTGCTCATTAGGTAAAATTTTTGTAATTTTCTTTTCAAAATCAGATAATTTATCATAGTCCAATCTTATCAGATGATCAGCTCTTTGATTATCAGCTCCCTTCCTATCAACTACCACAAAATCAAATTCTTGCAGAAGACGTATCCACCTAATTAGTCTAGGTTTCACATCCTACTTTTGGAATAAATATTTGATAGCTGAATGTCTGTATGCACAATAATTTTGGCTCCAATTAAATAAAGTCTAAACTTTTCAAAAGCAAATACTATTACAAATAAATCTCTTTCAGTAGTGGTATAATTAATTCGAGCCTCATTAAGAGTTTTACTAGCATAATAAATGACTTTGAAAACTTTATCATGCCTTTGCCCCAATGCTACTTTGATTGTATAATCACTCGCATCACACATAAGTTCAAATGGTTTCTCCCAATATGGTGAAACAATTATAGGTGTAGTGATTAATTTCTCTTTCAATAATTCAAAAGCACTCAAGCATTCATCATTAAAACCAAATTTTCTATCATTTTCTAAAATTCGGCACAAAGGTTTGGTAATTTTAGAAAAATCTTTAATATATTGCCTGTAAAATCTAACGTGTCCTAAGAAACTCCTCACCTCTCTCATAGTAGTGGGTGGCAGCAATCTCTCAATCACTCTAATTTTAGCAAGATCGACCTCCATACCAAGTTCAGAAATTTTTTGCCCAAACACAATTCCTCCTACAACTATAAATTGGCAGTTCTCCCAATTCAGAACTAGATTTGTTTTCTCACAGAGCTCCATAACTTTTGTTAAGTTTTCCAGGAAAATTTCAAATGAAGTCCCGAATACAAAGACATCATCCATAAAAAATTCTATTCCATTATCTATCATACTACTGAAGATAGAAGTCAAACATCTCTGAAATGTTGCAGGTGCATACACAGTCCAAAAGGCATTCTTCGAAAAGTAAAGGTTCCATAAGGGCTAGTAAATGTTGTTTTTTTCTTAATCCTCAGGAGCAATAGGTATTTGATGGTAACCAGTATATCCATCTAGAAAGCAGTAGTACTTGTGTCCAACAAGTCTATCTAGCATTTGATCGAGAAAAGGAAGAGGAAAGTGATCTTTTCTGGTGGCGGCATTTAATTTCCTATAGTCAATACAAATTCGCTATCCATTAATTTTTCTGGTAGGTATAATTTCATTACATTCATTCACTTCAACAGTTAGTCCTCTCCTTTTCAGTACACATTATATTGGACTCACCCAAGCACTATCCGAAATAGGATAAATAATTACAGTATCCAACCATTTTAAAATCTCTTTCTTAACTACTTCTTTCATTATAGGATTCAATCTCCTTTGCGGATCAACTCTCAGTTTATGTTCTTCATCTAATAAAATTCTGTGCATACAAATCAAAGGACTAACTCTTTTAATCTGCCAAAATCCATCCAAAAGTTTTCTTGTATCTTTTTAAAGTTTCCAACAACTTTTATTCTTGATATTCTTTTAATTCCGAAGATACAATAACTAGAAGGGTAGATGATTCTCCTAAAAACATATACTTTAAATGATTAGGGAGAATTTTCATCTCAAGTTCAGAAGGTTTTATTATAGATGGAATTAAGCTTTTATTTCCACCTTCCATAGTGTCTAATACTTCGAATCTCTCCTGAACATACTCCAAATCTTCATTCTTCTTACTATTTGAATTTTCTTCATAATCCACTTCTTTTTCAAATATATTCTCAAAATGATCGTTTCTCAAATGTTCACGACCTCTATCCTAAAACATTCATTATATTTTTACATTGAGGGATACTTTATAGATTTTAAAATATTAAAGGTCACTTTTTGATCATTAACTCTCATAGTTAATTCTCCTGTTTGAACATCAATCACTGCTCTTCTAGTAGCAAGGAATGGTCTTCCCAAAATGATTGAAATTTCTTTATCTTCCTCCATATCAAGTACAACAAAATCCATAGGAAAGATAAATTTATCCTCTTTTACTAACACATCTTCCACCACACCTTTAGGGTAAGTAATGGAACAATCGGACAGCTGATGAGTCACAGATGTAGGAGAATTTTATCCTATTCCCAACCTTTTGAAATTTGATAAAGGCATCAGATTAATGCTAGCACTCAGATCACATAAGGTTCTTCCGAAAAAATTTTCACCTATAGCACACGGAATAGTGAAACTACCAGGATCTTTAAGTTTTTCTGAATAATTACACTACTTCATAAACTTGGCGTAGTCAAGCATATGTTCTAATGCTTCAACAAAAGGAATATTTATCATTAATTTCTTAATGATCTCAAAAAAATTTCCAAATCTATTATCCCTGTTTTGTTTCTTCAATCTTTGAGGAAATGGAGGTGGTGGTTTTTCAACAATTATTTTCATTTGCTTAAGAGGATAATCTAAGTCTGGATAAATCTTGTTTGAACCTTTTTCGATTTCCACCTTCTCCTTTTCTATTTCAACTTCTTTTTTCACTCTAGTTTCCAATTCTTTTCCACTTTTTAATTGAATAGCCTTAAGTTGTTCATTGTTTTGATCTTTTGGATTGATCTCAACATTATTTGGAAGTGTTCTAGAAGGTCTATTATTAAGTGCAGTGAAAATAAATCCCAATTGATTTTCAATATTTTTTATAGCAACACCTTTAACTTGTAATTGATTTCCCATATTCAGAATCATTTCTTCAGTAGACAACTTCTTATCCTTAAATTGTGGGATACCATTGAATATAGGAGGACAATATGGTCTAAAATTGATATTTTCTTGATTGTTTGAATTTCCAATTGGATTTATAGAACTGTTAACCCAATGGGGGTTAACATTGGCATTGCTATTATTCCAATTGAAGTTTGGGTGATTCTTCGAACCAAGATTATAATAATTTGAATAGGGATTGTTAGGTCTATTAATAGCATTTAAAGTCTCATAAGGTGTTGGAGATTCTGTTAAATGTCCAAATGAATTTTCTTCTAACACTTGAGGTGGTTGAGAATAATGAATTTTATATTGGTCTATTTTCTTTGAAAGGACTGTAATTTGAGAAACTACCATAGTCATCATATCTGAATCATGAACACTAGATACTCCCTTAGGATTTAACCGTTCAGAGGGCCATTAAAAATTATTAGTAGCCATTTCTTCAATTAATTCATATGCTTCATCAAAATGTTTTGACATTAACTATCCACCAGCAGCAACATCTATAATAGATCTCAATGATCCCACTAATCCATTATAAAATGTTTGAATTATTAACCAATCTGGCAAAGCATGATGTGGGTACTTCCTAAGAAGATCTTTAAATCTCTCCCAAGGTTCGTATATTGACTTTCCTTTAAATTGACAAAAAGTTGTAATCTCGTTTCTTTTTTTAACAGTCGTTGATGGAGGGAAATATTTTGATAGAAACTTCTGAGATAATTCTCCCCAAGTTCTAATAGATCCAGGTGCTAACGAGTTTAACCACACCTTAGCTTTATCCCTTAATGAAAAAGGAAAAAGTCTAAGTCTAACAGCGTCACTAGACACTCCATCATATTTAAAAGTAGCACACAGTTCTAAAAAACTAGCGAGAAGTAAATTTGGATGCTCATTAGGTGTTCCTCTGAATTGATTATTTTGTACCATTTGGATAAAAGCAGGTTTAAGTTCAAATGAATTTGCAGCAACATCATAATTTTAAATAGTTATGTGAATTTCATTTGTTGTTGGGTTAGCATAATCTCTTGAAGGTCTTGGAAAATTTCCAATACCATTTCTCCTATTATCTTTATTATTTGCCATTTCACAAGGATTTTCAATTTGTTTTTGCTGTTTTCTAATTTTTCTGGCAGTACGCTCAAACTCCGAATCGTAAGGCACTAAACCTATAGATACACTATGACGCATATATAATCACACAAATACTTTTAAAAATTAAACAGACACACAATTACACACTACAAGGTAAAGGTTTTCTGTTACTATATTATCAATAAATACCATTTATACTTCTTTCCTTACTTAGTTACTTCGTTACCTTCCCCGGAAACAGTGTAAAAAACTTGACCGGCGGACTTTATATATGCAAGAATGTATGAACTCAAATTTATATTTGTTTATAATGATTTTTTAAAGTCTAGGCACTCAATGCAAGTATACGTATCGTATCAAGTAATACAGGGCTCTAATGGAGTCCTGGTTATCGATCCCACAGGGAAGTACGAAGTAGAAGAAAGTGTTTCACAAAAGATAATGTAGCACTGAAATCCGATACTCAAATTGCACTTAAAGTTTAATAATTTTTTTTAAGGCACAAAACATTTTATTAATCAAAAGGAAAGATTACATCTAAGATGGGGTATGTCCAACCAATCCCCATTAAGCAAAAAAGACAAAAAGTATGAGGGAATTTTTTGACATGTAAGTAGTTGAGGGGTAGAGGCCTCATAGGAAAGATGGTGTACTAGCTTGTTGCCTTTTGAAGGGATATGAGACCATATGACTTGCATACAGGATGCAAGCTTGAGAATCATTTTCAACCAATGGACTAGGTACCAGGGGGGAAAGGAAATCAGGAGAATTATATTTAATAGTTATAAGCAGTCCACTTCCACATGTAGATTGTACAGATTTTGTGCTAAAGCCTATTTCAGCCCCTAGAAAATAGCTGTTGTTTCAGCTTCAAAAGCATTGAAAGCATCAATAGGAGCAGCAAAATACCATAAACAATGGCATTTGATGTTTCTGCATATCCATCCAATACCTGCCATGTTAAATGAATAACTTCCATCAGTGTTTAGTTTCAGCCAAGGTTGAGAAGGGGCCCTCCATAGGACCAGCTGAATTGAAGGAGCTGCGCCCCTCCTGGTAGAAATCGTAGTAGATCCAATCAATTTTTTAATAAAGGACTGACAATTAATAATAATCTTGTGAGTACAGATTGGAAGGTTTTGGTGCCTGGAAGCATTTCTGGCTGCCTAGATGAACCAAAACATAATGAAAGGGATGTGCTTCTTAGATTGATGTTGCCAATTAGCCCGGCAGGAATTGAGGTTGGGCTAGTTAGACTGAAGACCTTAAAGCTGTTCACCTGCTAATACAGCAGACCACACTTGCCTGGATACCACACAATGCAAAAACAGATGGGGAAGGCTTTCTTCAGCTGAGTGGCAGAGCTGACATCTAGATGTGCCTCTAATACCTTTGAGCTTTAGAAAATCATCCGTAGGAAGGAATTTCCTGAATAACCTCCAGCAGAAGAAGGACATAGAAGGGGTAATTTTGGCATTCCAAACACTGTTACCCCAATTAGCAGGCTGCCAATTGAATTGTGATTGATAAATATATTTGGACAGGCTCTGATGGGAACCATTTTTGGTAACAATGGTATCAGGAATAGAAGGATTTATGGGGAGATCCTTAATACAATTGGCAATATGAGGAGAGTTGATTTCACTTAGTTTGGATGGATCCCATTTACCATCAACCCAACAATCTGCCACCATGTTTATATCAGAATTTGTTGGCTGGTAGTCTTTCAAAGAATAATTCCCCAACCAATTATCAATCCAAAAGTTGATATGGCCTTCACCCACATCCCAGATGAATAAAGTTTCAGCAGAATCTTTAACATGGAAGAGTGCTTTCCAATTTCTTGAATCTCCCAATTTAGGTGTCTGACCCTCGATCCGGAGCAATGCACAAACAACTTGGTTTGCAATCGCCAAACAATGCAGTAATATATGCTATAAAAATATGCTATAGTCAATACTTTGACTAAAATAATAATAGCGGCTAGTGTATATAAATATAATTTTATGGAAAATATTTTACACATTAGGGGTACTACGCAAGTATATGTATCACATCAAGTAATATAGGGCTTAGTATCGATCCCACGAGGAGGATTATAGATTTTTCTTTTAAATATTTTGATTTTATTTTTATGTATTTCTTTTAAAGTTAAAAAGTTGATATTTAATTTACTAGATACAGAAATAAAGCAGTAATAAAGCAATGATTGATGTAAATAAAATAAGCAAACAACTTTCTTCCTTTCAATAAATCTAAATTTTTTTAAGATAATGTAATATTTGTGGTGAATATAAATTTATGGTATTGTGCTAAATAGAAGCATTCCTATTCTTTACCTTCGCTCGATAATATAAAGAGCATTGGCTAATCTATAGATCAGGTCTGGATGTATTGTTAGTAGAATGGGTTAATCTAGGCTCACACTACTAGATGTCTAAGGGTGGCTATGGTCGGCCCTACTAGTGACCCTTTCCTTCTCTATAAACCAAATTATAAGAATTTAGCCTGTCACTCTAAAAACTTATTAATTCTACGCCATTAAATATTATCTTCCTATTTATTTGCACTTCACCTTGAATAACCCGCGCAAGGCCTTCGACTACCCAAGGATTCATGTGATATCTACTAGTTAAGAATTCATCTCCTTCTAGGTCTCAAAACTCTTCAACAGATTTTAACAATTTAAATGGCCAATTTAAATAGTAAATTAAGATCCGGTATTAATATCATCACAATGTTTAAAATATATATATAGTTTTTAAATCTCCAACGAATGTTATATTATCTTATTTATCTTTTCATAATTGAAAGGAGAAAGTAAAGTAACAACTCAGAACACATTGAATTTAAACAACAAAACATATAAATAAAACTTTGAATCAAAATACAAATACTTATCTCGAGTGTTTCTCCAGCCGAACCTCCGAATCCTTCGACTCCAAAGTAAATAGACTTCGATAGCAATGACTCTTCAAATACTCTCAATACAAACTCTAAATAAACTCACTAATTAATAAAAGAAACTATAAATATAGCCCTTAAAATATTTCTCTAATCTCTCTCTAAATGGAACTATAGGATCTTGTCGGCATATTTTTAGGTTGTGTTGTATTTTAGAAAAAGGGGTCACCTACAGAAATTGTCGGCGAAATTTAAATTTTAATTTTAATTTAAATATATATATAATTTAGAAAGTAGTATTTGATTTTGAAAATAATTTTAAATTTGAAAATTTTAAGATATGAAATCAAACTGATTTCACATCCCAAATAGTTTATATAAACGAGTACCGCACCACAAACCGTGTATTTATCCCTAAGGATAGACACACTGCTTGATGGTGGGGCTCGATTAAATAAACTAAAAGATTTGTGGCATCCGTTTGGCCTGCGAACCAATTTTATAAGCCGACAAGTTCCCCTGCTTAATATAAATGAATTAAGAAGGGTTTATATTACCTGGGTTCTTTAAAATTCCCTATAAGGGCAAGCCCCTATAGTTAATTACATCTTAAGTGACGGGAATCACCTAAGAAAACTCTCGATAATAATCAGTAGTTCTGCTCTCAATAATTTCAAAGTTTAAGGTTTTCAAAGGATTGAATTTTGGAATTTCAATAGGGAATGGATAAAATTTGGAACATTTTGTTTTGAGAATTCAAAGGGAGAAAGGTAGGAGAAATTACAGATTCGAAGAGAACTTCGGTAATTTCCCGATTATCCTATTGTTTGGCTTGAATTTAGTAAAGTCCTAATGTTTATTTAATGTTTTGATTTTGCCAATTTTAATTAATTTGGACTTATATTCGTATGATATGATCACACAAATAGCCTGGAAGATGTGAGGGTTTAAATCGTATCGAACGACTACCTCAGAGTCCTAAGACCGGTTAGGGCTTAATTTACATGACATGATCATGCAAATGCCTAACGAAGAGGTTGAGGATTTATGTTGCATTAGGCAAACTACCTCGAAGTCCTATGGCTTGGTTATTTAATTCTAAGAAAGTTTTGCTTGAAGTAGACTCGGGTTTCTTTGGTGACGATGGCCGTGCTTGCCCACCATGCTCCGAGCTCCTTGTTGTTGCGGAGGTTTAGTTATAGAAGTCATAAATCGGGGAGATGAGAAAAGTCTTTTGGTTTAGAGAAAATCTTAATTTCCAAGTGTTTTTTATATTTTATTTAAAACAAATCTTAAAGTTGATTATAACAACACCGGTTAAGATCCCGCGGTTCCATCCTTCGGCATCGTTATTTTTATCGGATTCACTTAGTCCGGATGAATTTGCTAAACTCAATCGAATGAGCTCCACACTTTCATTTAGACCGTGGGAAATCCCGTTAGCAACATGTAGGTTACATCATCCGAGGTATTCCCGATCATCCAACAAGACGTTTTAATTTTGTTGTAATTGTAGTTTTGTGTTCTGTTTGTGATTAACTTTTGAGTTGTTTTATATTTTGAAATGTTGTGGCGGTGAATTTTATCTTGCAATGACTTTTAATTTAGTTTTGGTTTCAGTTTTAGGGACTATCCTAAAAGTGTGGGATTTCATGCAACAGTTGTTTATCATGCAAGGAAAGTAAGTTCGATGCGATTAAATAAATTGCAATAAAGTAAATTCCAATAAAATAAAAGCGTACCTGGAGGGTCTTCCCGTCATCCCAAGCTGCACTTAAACACAATTTAGAATATTTAAGCAAGTTCCTAGGTAAAGGCTAAGGGAAGGGTTATGGTTTTCTACCAAATTCCTAATCCTATAGCTAGTCATTTCCTATGACGTCTAGGTTCTTGTGTTTTGGTTTGAGGACGATTTTCTTCATCGAAGAACAATTAAGTTCAATTGTTCTTATAAATATCCTATCATATTGAGGAAGTGCTTAAGAAAAATCTTAAACATCTTTTCAATATTGCTAGAATTATTTTAAGTCCAAATGAATTTAATTATACGAATGAATTAATCATCCAGGAATCCAAGTTTTGTTGTTATCTCACTCGGTGAACTAGGACATTTGAATATCCTATGAGGAAGTAACATTTCATTTAACGTTCTTTTTAGGAGTTATGACAACAAAAGCTTTCGAGGGCAAATTGATGTTCAAATGGTTTATGATTTAATTTAATTTCAGTTAACGGGTTTAAATTTGGAATAGTGTTCAAGTTGCTTTATATTTATTTTTAAATTTCTTTATGTCTTAGGTGATGTTATTTTTAATTCAATTTAATTTAATTTTAATTTAATTTAATTTGATTTTAATTTTAACTTGATTTTATTATTTAATTTAATTTAATTCAATTTAACTTGATTTGATATGATTTAATTTAATTTAATTTAATTTGATTTAATTTAATTTTAATTTGTTTTAATTTAATTTAATTTAATTTAATTTAATTTAATTTAATTTAATTTAATTTAATTTAATTTAATTTAATTTAATTTAATTTAATTTGATTTGATTTGATATGATTTAATTTAATTTAATTTAATTTAATTTAATTCAATTTAGTTTAATTTAATTTAATTTAATTTTATTTAATTTAATTTGATTTAATTTAATTTAATTTAATTTAATTTAATTTAAATTTAAATTTAATTTTATTTTTTAATTCTAATTTAATATTTTATTTTTTATGTTTTAAAGATGATTTAATCGTAATTGTTAAAGTATTAATTTAAGCTGAAATTTTAAAAGGGTTTAATTTAAATAATTTAACTTTAATTTAATTTAATGATTAAGTCTTTTAGCATTTTAAATCTTAAATTTGGATTATCATTTTAATTAGGAATTAAGTATTATTGAGATGATTAATTTAGGGATTCTTAAATTAAAGAACAAATCTCTTCCTAATAATATCCCTATTTTAATAATTTCAATTTTATTACTCTTCCAAATTTAATCAATTATTTAATTAAGGTTTATTTTAATTATTTTTAAATTGTTTAGTAGGTTTCTACCCTTTAATTATTTAAATTTCAATCGTCCAAATCAGATTAGGATCAAATATTTTACTCTTTAATTTTATTAAGCCTAAAGTTTTAATTAATGATTAAAATTTTAATTACCATTTTGCCCCCTTCAAGCTTAATAATTTCATGACTCACTAAACTGAGCTTAAATGAACATAAAATTTTTATGTGACTTCACTCATATGTCAATAAAAACATGAGAGGAGAAAATGTGATTTTCCTGTATTTAATTTATTTATGTAATTATTTTTGATGGAAAATAGGGATTTCCAAGGAAAATTTAATAATATGACCAAGGGAAAGTTTCTGTCCTTAAGAAAATTATGGGAAATTCCTAAGGACTAGAGGACCACTTGGACCAATTTTGATGATTTTTTGAATTATATTATTTTTATTATAATTATTTTGAGTTTTGGAGTATTAATTAATTTAAAAATAAAATAAAGGTTGAAAAATAAATTTTATATTTTTCAAAAATTTCTCTGATATCAAGGAAATCAGAGAATCAATTTTTACAATTTTCCTATTTTTTTTTTGATTTATTAGAATTATTTTAGTGGAAATACTAGAAATATACATTTTTTAATTTTAAAATTACCTTAGGGCTTTAAAATTTAATATCTCATTAAATAAAATTAAGAAAAATATGGAGTTTGTTCCTAAGTGATTAGAATTCAAAATGTGACATTTTAGTGAATTTTATTATTTTTGTGATTTTTATTATTTTTTATTTATTAAAATATTAAAATAATGCAAAAAATTAACTTTTTTAGAAAATTGCAAGTTTATTTTTTTTTTAAATTACCCTAACATCAGAGAGGCTCCAAAACCAATTTGGTGAATTTTTGAAAAGTATTTTGAAAGCTATGAATTTTTAAAGTTTAAAATGGCTAAATGGCTTAATCAACCCATTTAGTAGGGCTAACTAAGTCCAATTGACTTCAAATTTTTATGGTGGGTTCCTCTGATCCTAAAGGTCAGTGGAGAATTGATTTCAAATCAATTTAATGCATGATTAGATCTAATTAATTAAGGACCTATTTTGGGTGTTTAGGCCAATTAGGGTTATTCCAAGTGAATTAATTCAAAACCTATTTTTCCTAGGGTCCTCTGGTCATAAGAAACATCACTAAATTTTTCTAGAATTTATTTCACAACATGCTAATTATTGGATTTAAAATACTTAAAACAGAAACATGAATTTGAAAAATCAATAACTTCTCAAAGGGATGGCCTCTGACTTTGGAAAATTCAGGGAATGTTCCCAAATTCAGAGGCTTCAAAAGCCCTATGGTCTCATGCCATGGTGAATTTCCTATATGCATGGAGAATTAAAACAATGCAGAGGGTAAATAAATCATTAAAAATAAAATACTTGATGAAATTAAATGATTTCTTTTCCACATTATTCTCCTCTCGTTCATCGAGCAAGAGGGAATTTTTATTTTATTTTTCTGATTTTTCTACACAAAGTTATGCATTTTTGAAGTTTAGGGAATTAAATAAATCAGAAAATACCCTAATTTCCTACTTATCCACGCGGTGCCACGCCATCCTCGGCAGCTCCGAAACACCGCGTGTCGCGCTGCCATTCGACGCCGCCATCCAACTCAGCTCTCCTGGGGCCCGCTGTATCGTTCCATCTCCTCATCCGGCGCGATCCTGGCCGTCCGTCCGCGCATGTATGGAATGAACGACATCCGTTCATCGTCCCCAAGCGTCCTCACCCGAGAGCCGTCCACACTAAAACCCTAAGAACTCACTCATTTCTCAATGGATTTTCGTGTTCTTATGCTCTATGGATTCGTCTTGAAGAGACGAATACATCTATACGGTGATCATGCATTGAAATTAAGGAATTTGAAATAGAGAATCTCCAGAAGCTCGGGATAAAGAGTTAGCTCATACCTTTGCTCAGAGAAGTGTGGCTTCAATCTGAGGGCTGTGTCACCTTCGATTAGGTCCCAACAAGCTCCAGATGAAGTCTCCTGGTCTGGTGAATTATCTCGGTATGATTTCGACCAAGCCCGATCACAAAGCTTGGAGTCTGGAACAGATGGGTGGCCTCGGAGAGGGGGCTTTTGCTTTGGTGGACTCCTTCCTTGGTGCGGTGAAGGTGTAGGACCAATCAATTTGAGGATTGATCCACTGTGGAGAAGTGTCCTGGTTTTGGGTGGAATTTTGGCTGAGAAATTAGGCTCTGTTGGTGGGGATTAGGGAAATTGTCACTGGGGATCAACTGCTCTAAGTAAGGAGAGTGTTCTGAAGCAATTTTGGTAGGGTTTCAGTAAGGTCTGGTTCAGCACCTCTCATGGCCGAGAGGGGGTGGTGTTTAAATAGGAGAGGGTGGAGGGACTCCCAGGGGGAGTTAGGGCTTGCGATCAGCTGCTCTTGGCAAGAGAAGAACAGCTACAATGGCCACTGGGGATGGGGCGACTCGACGGGTGAGAATTCCAAGTTTGGGCTTACATGTGAGCTCTCGGCCCGGTGGTTTCCGACGGCCGTGGTGGCTGGCCGGCCAAGGTCGGGTCACCCTCGAGGTCGGGGAGGTCGGGGCGCGGGCTTAGTGCGATCGGTGGCATTGGCCATGTGTAAAGGGTTTGATTTAGATGGAATGGGGGAGGAGCTAATTTTGGGTCCAAATGGGTCCAAGTCATGGATTTAGGTTTGGTTCACCCTCCAAGGCCTAATTTTTGGGCTAAGGGAATCAGGTAAGTCAGCTAGCTTAGTGGGGAGAAGTCACCATCTAAGTAAATTTATGTTTAATCAAGGTTTAGAAGAGTCATGAAAAGGCTTAATCACCCTGTTGACCTCATTTTTGATGAGGTCTTCCCTTCTTCTTTTTAGTGCTTAGGATCTAGCCTTAGGCTTTTCCTTTGACTATCTTAGAAGACTAGAATTGGGACCCGCCTTTTAGAAATTCAAACCACTTCTAAACTCCCCGCAAACTCCACAAACTCGACTATAGACCCCTAATCACCTAGAGGGTTGAAATCGAATGTGGAAGTTTAAAGGATGAGTTCCTATAGGACTCTTTGGCCTTAGGGACCGCCACGGGTGGCTTAGTCCAGTGAAGGGGCCGACTTACACTACACTTACACACTACATTTCCACACACTTCCTAAAACCACACCCATACCCAACTTAACCTCCTGACTCATGTAGGTGATTCACATGGATGGTCCTTAACCCCTAAGCCCTTGGCTAAGAGGGTTAGGAACAACATAGTGAATGCCTCAAATGAGTCCTTTCACGGCTCATATGGGCTTGAAATGACTTCATGGCTCAACCAAAATGATTTCTTTCCACCTAGATTCACCCAATTTTTAATTTCTCAAATTTTCAATTTTTGACCCCCGGGACCCTACACCTACCAAACCTACCCAATTGACCCCAATTTTGGTCCAATTCAATTCTAAACTTCAATTCAACATCCCCAATACCAATCTAGACCAAATCCAAGTCCAATTTGGTTGACATTTGGATCCAATTCCACTTTTGGCCTTAAAGCCCAATTTGGACCCATGACCCAAACTTAACCCAAACTCACCCAATTCGACTCCAATTAACCTCAAATCTTTTCTAAATCTTCCTTAACATTCCCACAAACAAAACCCTAACATGATTTGCCCAAAATTTGAACCCAAACCCCACTCAAACTCAACCCAAGGTTAAAAGGCCCATTTTTGACCTAAGCCCAAACCTAACCCAAATTCAACCTAATTCAAATCCAAATTATCCCCAATTTGTTTCAAATCACTCATGACACATCCATGAGCTAAACCCAACAATTATTTGGCCCAACCTCTTTACAAAATTCCCATCCATAAATTCATTTTTAAACTTAAGGGCCCATTCCTTAAACCCTCCTAAAAGCCCATTTCCTTCAAAATTCAAAAGCCCAAATCATCCTAAAGCCCACATGACACTTCCCCTCATCATCCATTTGATCAAAATCACCCCTAAGTTGCAAAATCATCAATTAAACCATTCCAAATCAAGCCACATATCAAATTACCCCCTAAATGCCAAATATTTCTAAAACCCTTTTTCATGAAATAAGCCAACCTTTTCCCGAAGCCAAATGGAGCCATGAACAAGCCATTCTCAAGCCACATGAAGCCATGAGGGCTTTGACTTGTCATTAGTCCATTTATGGCAAGAAGAGGGGATCTTTCTTAAGCCTCCCTTAAGCTTTTTTTACCTTAAGCATGTCACACTCTAAACCATGCTTTGCCACCTAATCCTTGATGGAGACTCCACCACACATGGGAGGTTGACCCACCTGACCTCCTCAGCCCAAAACCAAGTCTTGGGGAGGTGCACCCAACCCATTTGCATGGGTTGACCAAAATAAGCTAAAATGGCCCCTTCCCTTTTCTACTTTGATTCAACCACTTTACACATGGCATTTGCCAATTGCCTACACTAAACCTCAGCCCTGACCCACCTGACCAAGATTGTGACCATTGCCTGGCCGGCCGGCCACCAGGCCGCCGGAAAACACCATGGCCGAGAGCTCACATGTGAGCCAACATTGAAATTCTCACTTGCTGAGCTGCCCCATGCCTAGTGGTCACCATGGCTGTTTTTCTCCTCACCGAAGCAGCTGATCCCAAGCCCTAACTCCCCACAGGAGGCCCCCGCACCAGCTCTATTTAAACTCCACCCCTCTCGGCCATGAGAAGAGGAGAAGCATAAACCTTGCCAAAACTGCGCCAAAATTGTTCCGGACCCTCCTCCACCCTTAGAGCACTTGATCCCCGGTGAAATTCCCCTGCCATTTCTCCTCTCGAAAGCTCGATTTCGAGTTGAAATTCCACCCAAAACCGGGACACTTCTCCACAGGTGAGCCAATTCCCAAATTGATTGGCTCTACACCTTCACCGGACCAAGAGAAGGTGTCCACCATCAAAAGCCCCATCTCCGGACCACCCAGGTTGCTCCGGCCTCCAAGATTTGTGATCGGGCTTGGTCAAAATCATATCCGGACAATTCACTGGACCGGGAGACTTCATCCGGAGCTTGCCGGGACCCAATCGAAGGTGCAACAACTCTCGGATTGAAGCCACACTTCTCTGAGCCAAGGTATGAGCTAACTCTTCATCCCGAGCTTCTGGAGATTCTCCTTTTTAAATGCTTTAGTTTCAATGCATGTTAACCGTATAGATGTGTTCGTCTCTTCAAGACGAATCCATAGAGTATAAGAACATAAAAATCCATTGAGAGTCGAGTGAGATCTTAGGGATTTAGTGTGGACGGCTCTCGGGTGAGAACGCTTGGGGACGATGAACGGATGTCGTCCATTCAATACACGTGCGGACGGACGGCTCAGATGGCGTCGGACCAGGAGACGGTACGAGAACCGCGGGGCCCGGGCTGCTGACTCAGGTGGCGGCTTCGAATGGGAGCGCGCCGCGTGGTCTTTCGGAGCTGTCGAGGATGCGCTGGCGCCGCGTGGATAAATAGAAAATTAGGGTATTTTTTGATTTATTTAATTCCCTAAACTTCAAAAATTCATATCTTTTTGTAGAAAAATCAGAAAAATAAAATAAAAATACCCTCTTGCTCAGTGAAGAGAGGAGAATAATGTGGAAAAGAAATCATATAATTTCATCAAATATTTTATTTTTTACAATTTATTTACTCTCTGCATTGTTTTAATTCTCCATGCATGCATACAATTCACCATGGCATGAGACCATAGGGCTTTTGAAGCCTACGAATTTGGGAACATTCCCTGAATTTTCCAAAGTCAGAGGCCATCCCTATGAAGAGTTCTTGATTTTTCAAGTTCGGGTCACTCGTTTTGAGTATTTTAATTCCAGTAAATAGCATGTTGTGAAATAAATTCTAGGAAAATTTGGTGATGTTCCTTATGACCAGAGAACCCTAGGAAACATAGATTTTGGCTTAGTTCATTCAAAACAACCCTAATTGGCTTAAACACCCAAAAAAGGTCTTTAATTAATTAGAGTTAACCAGGCATCAAATTGACTTGAAATCAATTCTCCACTGACCTTTAGGATCGGAGGAATCCACCATAAAAATTTGAGGTCAATTGGACTTGGTTAGCCCCACTAATTGGGTTGATTAAGTCACTTAGCCATTTTAAACTTTAAAAATTCATAACTTTTAAAATACTTTTTAAAATTCATCAAATTGGTTTTGGAGCCTCTCCGATATCGGGGAATCTAGGAAAATTAAAATTTCAATTTTCTAAAAAGTTGATCTTTAATAATATTTTAATATTTTTAATAATTAAAAAATAATAAAAATCACAAAAATAATAAAATTCACCAAAATGTCACATTTTGAATTTTAATCACTTAGGAACAAATCCCACATTTTTCTTAGGTCTATTTAGTGAGATATTGAATTTTAAAGCCCTAGGGTAATTTTAAAATTAAAAAAATGTATTTTCTAGCATTTTCACTAAAATAATTATAATAAATCATAGAAAAATCAGAAAATTGCAAAATTTGCTTCTTTGGTATCCTTGATATCAGAGAGATTTTTGAAAAATATAAAACCCATTTTTCAACATTTATTTTATTTTTAAATTAATTAACACTCCAAAACTCAAAATAATTATAATAAAAATAATATAATTCAAAAAATCACCAAAATTGGTCCAAGTGCTTCTCTAGTCATTAGGAATGTCCCCTAATTTTCTTAAGGACAGAAACTTTCCCTTGGTCATGTTATTAAATTTTCCTTGAAAATCTCTATTTTCCACCAAAAATAATTATATAAATAAATTAAATACAGAAAAATCACATTTTCTCCTCTCATGTCTTTATTGACATATGAGTGAAGTCACATAAAAATTTCAAGTTCATTTGGGTTCAATTTAGTGAGTTATGAAATTATTAAGCTTAAAGGGTAAAATGGTAATTAAAATCTTTAATCCTTAATTAAAACTTTAGGTTTAATAAATAATCAACAAGTAAAATATTTGATCTTAATCTGGTTTGGATGATTGAAATTTAAATAATTAAAGGGTAGAAACCCATTAAATAATTTTAAAATGATTAAACTTTAATTAAATAATAGATTAAATTTGGAGGAATAATAAAATTGGAATTATTAAAATAAGAGATATTTATTAGGAAGAGATTTATTCTTTAATTTAAAAATCCCTAAACTAATTATATCATTAATACTCAATTTTTAATTAAAATGATAACTCAAATTTAAAATATTAAAAGACTTAATTAAATTATTAAACTCTTTTGAAATTTCAATTAAAATTTAAAATAAAGTAAATTAAAGATAAATTAAAATTAAATTAAATTAAATTAAAATTAAATTAAATTAAAATTAAATTAAATTAAATTAAAACAAATTAAATTAAATTAAACTAAATTAAAATTAAATTAAATTAAATTAAATTAAATAATTAAATTAAATTAAATTAAATTAAATCAAATTAAATTAAAATTAAATCAAATCAAATTAATTAAACACCAAATCAAATTAAATTGAACTATGTTAAACTAAATTAAAACTCAATTAAATTAAGTTGAATTAAATATAACATCACCTAAGACATAAAGAATTCAAAATAAATGTAAAGCAACTTGAACACTATTCCAAATTTAAACCCTTTAACTTAAATCAAATCATTTGAATACTAATTTACCCTTGAAAGCTTTGATTATTATAACTCCTAAATGGAACATCAAATGAAGTGTTACCTCACTCATAGGATATTCAAATGTCCTAGTTCACCGAGCGAGTTAACAAGACTTGAAAACCTCGGACGATCGATTCATTTATATAATTAAATTCATTTGGACTTAAAACAATCCCGAAAATATTGAAAAGATGTTTAAGATTCTTCTTAAGCACTTCCTCGATATGATAGGATATTTATAAGAACAATTGGACTTAATTGTCCTTTGATGAAGAAAATCGTCCTCAAACAAAAACACAAAGAACCTAGACGTCATAGGAGTTGACTAAGCTATAGGATTAGGACTTTGGTAGAAAACCATAACCTTTCCCCTAGCTTTACCTAGGAACTTGCTTAAATATTCTAATTGTGTTTTAAGTGCAGCTTGGGATGACGGGAAGACCCTCCAGGGTACGCTTTTATTTTATTGCAATTTACTTTCTTGCAATTTACTTTCTTGCGATTTACTTTATTGCGAAATGCATTTTACTTTTCTTGCATGATAAAACAAGCTGTTGCATGAAAACCCACACCTTTAGGATAGTCCCTAAAAGCTGAAACCAAAACTAAGTTAAAAGTCATTGCAAGATAAAATTCACCGCCACAACATTTCAAAATATAAAACAACTCAAAATTTAATCACAAACGGAACACAAAACTACAATTGCAACTAAATTAAAACGCTCTCGTTGGATGATCGGGAATACCTCGGATGATGTAACCTACGTGTTGCTAACGGGATTTCCCACGGTCTAAATGAAAGTGTGAAACTCATTCGAGTTGAGTTTAGCAAATTCATCCGGACTAAGTGAATCCGATAAAAATAATGATGCGGAAGGATGGAACCGTGGGATCTTAATCGGTGTCGTTATAATCAACTTTAAGATTTGTTTTAATCAAAATAAAAAAAAACACTTGGAAATTAAGACTTCTCTAAACCAAAACACTTCTCTCATCCCCGATTTATGATTTCTAAAACTAAACCTCTGCAACAACCGGGAGCTTGGAGCATGGTGGGCAGCACGGCCATCGTCGTCGGCAGAAACTTAAACCTACTTCAGCAAAATCTTCTTAGAATTAAAACAACAAAGCCATAGGATTTCGAGGTAGCTTGCCTAGTGCGAGCATAAATCCTCGACTCTTCGTTAGGCATTTGCATTGCAAATTAAGCCCTAACCGGTCTTAGGATTCCGAGGTAGTCGTCCGATACGACATAAACCCTCACATCTTCTAGATGCTATTTGTTTGATTTTATCATACAAATATAAGCCCTAATTAATTAAAATTAGCAAGATTGAAATACTAAATAAACATTAGGACTTTCCTAAATTCAAGCGAAACAATAGGATAGTCGGGAAATTACCGAAGTTCACTTCGAATCAGTGATTTCTCCTACCTTTCTTCCTTTGGATTCACAAAACAAAATGTTCCAAATTTGATCCATACCCTATTGAAATTCCAAAATTCAATCTTTGAAAACCTTAAAGTTTGAAATTCTTGAGAGCAGAATTATTGGTTATTATCGAGAGTTTTCTTAGGTGATTCCCGTCACTTAAGATGTAATTAACTATAAGGGCTTGCCCTTATAGGAATTTTAAAGAACCTGAGTAATATAAACCCCGTTTAATACTTTCATATTAAGCGGGGAATTTGTCGGCTTATAAAATTGGTTCGCGAGACCAAACGGATGTCACAAAACTTCTAGTTTATTTGATCGAGCCCCACCCTCAGCGGTGTGTCTATCTTTAGGGATAGATACACGGTCTGTGGTGCGGTGCTCGTTTATATAAACTATTTGGGATGTGAGATCGGTTTAATCTCATATCTTAAAACTTTCAAATTTAAAATTATTTTCAAAGTCAAATACTACTTTCTAAATTATATATATATTTAAATCAAATTTAAAATTTAAATTCGCCAACAACTTCTGTTAGGCGACCCCTTTTAAAATTTCACACAACCTAAAAAATATGCCGACACACCCTTAAGGGAATCATTAAAGGACTCCCTCCCTTTGCCAAAAATGACATGGTGATGTGTAAAGTGGCTTCCATGGCTTGCATATGGCTTGTGCATGGCTTCATGACTCCATTTGGCTTTGGGCAAAGCTTAGTTAATTTGAGTGGGGTTTGGGTTGAATTTGAGTGGGGTTTGGGTCTAAATTTTGGGCAAATCATGTTAATTTTTTTTTTGTGGGAATGTTAAGGAAGGTTTAGAAAAGATTTGGGGTTAATTGGAGTTGAATTGGGTTAGTTTGGGTTAGGTTTGGGTCATGGGTCCAAATTGGGCTTTAAGGCCAAAAGTGAAATTGGATCAAAATGTCAATCAAATTGGACTTGGATTTGGTCTAGATTGGTGTTAGAAATGATAAATTGAATTTTAGAATTGAATTGGACCAGAATTTGGGTCAATTGGGTATGTTTGGTTTGACATTGGGTTCACTTTAGGTTAAAATGGGTCAAATTGGGGGTTTTGACAAAAGTGGGGTAAATTGACAAAATCGGCCCATGGTGTAGTTGAACAAAATGAAATTGGGAATATTTGGGATTTTTTGGAATTTTCTGGGAATTTTCTGAATTTTTGGATTTTTTGGGTCAAGAGGGGTATTTTGGGTATTTGGAGGGTATTGGGAGGTATTTTTGGAATTTTTGGTATTTTTGGGTATGGATGATCAATTTGAGTAATGTGGAAATTTTTGGGATTGATTTTGAGGAATTTTGGGTAATTTAGGTGATTTTGCAAATTTCTGGGTAGTTTCGAGGTTTTGGGTAGGCTAGGCGTGTGTAGGGTCCCTGGGGTCAAAAATCGAAAATTTGGAAAATTGAAGATTAGGTGAATGTAAGTGGAATGAAATCATTTTGGTTGAGCCATGAAGCCATATCAAGCCCACATGAGCCATGAAGGGACTCATTTGAGGCATCCACTATGTTGTTCCTAACCCTTGCCCAAGGGCTTAGGGGTTAAGGACCGTCCATGTGAATCACCTACATGAGTCAGGAGGTCAAGTCAGGTATGGGTGTGTTTTTTAGGAGGTGTGTGAAAGTGTAGTGTATAAGTGTAGTGTATATGTAAGTCAGCCCTTCACCAGACCAGGCCACCCAGGGTAGTCCTAAGGCCAAAGAGTCCTAAAGGAACTCATCCTTTAAACTTCCACATTTGATTTCAACCCTCTAGGTGATTAGGGGTCTACAGTCAAGTTTGTGGAGTTTGTAGGGAGTTAAGAAGTGGTTTTAATTTCTAGGTGGTGGGTCCCAATTCTAATACTCTAAGATAGTCAAAGGAAAAGCCTAAGGCTAGATCCTAAGTACTAAAAAGAAGAAGAGAAGACCTCATCAAAAATGAGATCAACAAATGGACCCCCAATAAGTGTGGTGAGCTGACAGAGCACACCGCGCGTATTGCTATTGACCGAAGTGATCAACAAAACCAACACAAAAGTCCAAGTAACAAACTTAGGACAGAGTAGAAGAGTTTTCGCTGGGGAGTGTCATGTATATCTCTGAGACTGGAGATTCCTGAACTCTCGCTGGGGAAAGGAAAAGGAGGTGAATCCCAAATCACATGATCTGGGGGAATTTCAATTTAGATTTTATTTTGTTTCAATTTATGTTTTGATGTGTGAACTTAGATTTTAGTTTGAGTTTCAATTTAGATTGAAGTTTGTCAAAATTAATTTGAAGGGATTTGAACTTGAAATGAAAATTAGAATTTTGTGGTTTTAGATGTAACACCTTTAACCTCAAAAGAAAATTGAATTGATTAGGTTGAATCATTACAATGAGGAGAGATCTCAGAGAAATGTGGTATTGGATGTAAAATCCTTAACCTCAAGAGTTTGATTTTGATGTATTTCATTGCGAGAGGGAATGAATCCTAAAGCAATGCAGTCTCGGATGTAAAATCCTCAACCCTAAGAATTTGATTTTGATGCATTTCATTGCGATAGGGAAAGAATCCTAAAGCAATGCAGTCTCGGATGTAAAATCCTCAACTCCAAAAGTTTGAATTTGGTGTATTTCATTGCAACAGGGAAAGAATCCTAAAGCAATGCAGTCTCGGATGTAAAATCCTCAACCGCAAAAGTTTGAATTTGATGTATTTCATTGCAACAGGGAAAGAATCCTAAAGTAATGCAGTCTCGGATGTAAAATCCTCAACTCCAAAAGTTTGAATTTGGTGTATTTCATTGCAACAGGGAAAGAATCCTAAAGCAATGCAGTCTCGGATGTAAAATCCTCAACTCCAAAAGTTTGAATTTGATGTATTTCATTGCAAGAGGGAAAGAATCCTAAAGCAATGCAGTCTCGGATGTAAAATCCTCAACCCCAAAAGTTGGATTTTGATGTATTTCATTGCAATAGGGAAAGAATCCTAAAGCAATGCAGTCTCGGATGTAAAGTCCTCAACCCCAAAAGTTTGAATTTTTGAAGGGTAATTGATTTTGCAAAGATTTGCAGTGTGGGATTTTGGTGTTTCGAGAATTTCATGAAAGTTGTAAAAGATTTTGTAGAAAGAAACAAATTAGGAGGGAATATGTAGATGCTACATATCCCATTCAAAAGAGTTGATTGAAAGTTGCTGGTTTGGATTGGATATAATTCCTTGCCATCAGATTCGATCTGTGTTAATGGAATCAACCGCTTTCATCCCAGATAAGGGAGAGAGTAGAACGGATTGGATTTTGGATTTGGAAGATTGAATTTGAAATTTGATTGAGATTTAATTTGAAATTTGGAAAGATTGAATTTGAATTTGATTGAAATTTGATTTGAGAACTGGAAGGTCGAATTTGAATTTGATTAAGATTTGATTTGAGATCTGGAAGATCGAATTTGAATTTGATTTAAAATTTGTGGTCATTTTGTTTGTCCTTTAACGATTCAAATTTTATTTTATCGTGATTTTGGAGTTCATCATTTTTTTATTTAGATTTTTAAGGAAAGTTTTCGTTTATTCTCTTTTTTTTGTTCTTTGTTCGAAGTTCATTTAACTTTAATGGCGTTTCTCAGTCAACTTGCACAAAAGAGGTGAAGGCCAAAAATGTGACACGGTCACTTTCATTCCAATCATGTTGAAGATACATCATACAACTCGATCTGGAATACATCTCATACAATCCATATAGACTCAAAACGGACTATGTATGATCTTTGCCGATCCATCCAAAAAGGTATCTGTCAAAAATTCATGTCTGAATAGTGAGGTACATGGTCAATAACATCACCTTCCAAGCCACCCTTGGCAAGGATGCCGTATGGATGTACGTTGGAGGTGTGATATTTTCCATGTAACTCACAGCTCGTAAGGCCGGAGGTTCTCTAGCCTCCGGGTCCGGCCGGAAGTGGTAAGGTGCTTTCCTGTCATCCATCCTTCCGAAAGTAATCGAGATCCGCTTCATTGGTACTCCCGGTATGCAATGTTTAGCGACATCCGCTCCGTTGCCCTTTAGTATCATGACGGAACCTACCGGTAATGGTATCTTTATCGGCCCTCGGAACTCACTCGGGCTCGCTATCCGGAGGTCGGATCCGAACATAATATTACATTTGTTCGAAAAGAAATCGTGCGTAAAGGTTCGACAAAGTCGTGGTGATCTATGTGCGGGGGTATGCGATCACCCTTCTTGTAAATGTTAATGATGCAAGCCGTTGGGTATGCAATCCGCGGCAGTATCCTCCATGTTATCATTCTTTTTACCATCATTTTGATGACTAATGGCATTGGATCCACCGGCCATGACGGAGTATTCCCGGTGAGTTTCTCTTCCCGTCTTCTGCGAAGTTAGTAGCGACATCCACATTGTATTGTAATTCTTCCTTTCCCCGGCATCCATCTCCGGGTTCCGAGTAAGTGTTTTCTCTTAGGCGGCCTGCTCGGCCCATTCTTTTTAAATCCCGGATGCAGTCCACGATTTATTGTTGTTCGTATTCTGAGAACACGTATGTATGTAGCTCGAGGCCTTCTAGTATATTGATCCTCCTTCCTCTGATTCTCTCGAAGTATTCAAAAGTTTTCTTTTCGACATTCTGCATTCTTTCCAGCTCGTATTCCGGAATAATCTGTAAATGGTGAGGCCTGGTGACGTATTGTGGGATATATGGCTCAATCCCTTCACGTTCTCCTGCATACCTCGGTTCCTCGGGGATGGTGTCCGTCGGGACATCCTCCGGGTTGCTTCGCAACGCAGTCATGCATTACCGGTGGCTTTATCCGGTGGCGTGGTAGCCTTCTTTCTTCTAATTTCCTCTAGATTTCCCCGGTCTCTTCGTTATCCTCGGAGCCGGCCTCCTTCCTTCGAGTACTGGTGAATTGACGTCCTCGAAGTATATGTACGCGGTAGCAAGCCGCCTCGTCGCGACTGTCCGCCGCTAGTTTAGTTAATATCTTGCGGATACGGCGATTTTTATTTCTTCGCCGAGTTGCTTCGTGAGAGTAGCTCTTCATACTTCCCGAATTTACGTGGCGCGCGGCGACAAGCTCGCCTCTCCTGCTATAGCAACCACGGACTTGATTTTCTTGTCTTCTTCGGTGCTTGTTTTCCTTTTCTTGCTTCGTCGGATTGGTGGCTTGGGCCACCCACTTTCATTATCGTCCGATCGGGGCCGTTCCTCTCGGTCAATCGGGACCCAGATCACTTTCCTCGTATCGCGTGCCCGCCGGTGCGAAGTCCGAGTCGATCTCTATTATCGCTCCATCTTTCACTCTCTTTTCGTCGAGTGCAAGGCTTACGCCATTTTGTAAAGTTCGAGACCAACCGCCCTTTCGACATTTCCCTGCGAAAAGACAAGGAAAAGGATCAGGGGCTACACTAAGAACAAGAACATTAAGAAAATGTTTATTAAAGAAAGTTTTTTTTTATTATTATTTTTTTTAATTTTTAAATTTAACAGGAATGAAGTGGGATAAGATCAGGAAAGAGATTTTGATATGGAAGAGAAAACCAGGAAAACTTTATTATCATGATTTTATTATTATATTTTTTTAGCATATTTTTTTTTATATTATTTTTGGGTTCGGACCCAATCACAAGTAATTACTTTGCTCGTGCTTCTAGGGATGAAGAATTCATTCCTTCGAAACATCAAGTAGCGTAATACTTTTTCAAGTATCGTCCGTTGATCGGAAGCATATGTCGTTCTCCTTGGCAGTTCACTAGCTGGTAGGAGCCTCCTGAGTAGACTGCCTCAACCACAAACGGTCCTTCCCAAGTGGGTTCAAATTTTCCTCCTATCTTGCGATGTGCAAGAATAAGTCTCTTGAGAACGAGAACAAAGTCACCAACTTTAAAGGTTCTTGGTCGGACCAGCCTGTCATAGGCTTGAACCATCTTAGCTTGGTATAATTCTAAATTTTGCTGCACTGCAAGTCTTTTTCCTTCCAGGCTTTCCAATTCTTCTAGTCGTAATTTGGCATTCTCTTATGTCGTGATTTTGTTTGCGACTGCGATTCTGAGTGAAGGAAGCTGGACCTCTAAGGGTAACACTGCTTCGGACCCATACACCAGAGCGTAAGGCGTAGCTTGAGTAGGAGTTCTGAAGGTTGTCCGGTAGGCCCATAAGGCTTCAAATAACTTCTCGTGCCAATTTCTCTTATTATCGTCCAAAGTTTTCTTTAAGATTTGAACGAGATTTTTATTAAAAGCCTCCGCTAGGCCGTTTGCTCTTGGGTAATAAATTGTTGAATACCGCCAGTCGCTGTGTCTCCTGATAAAATTATTGATTTGCGTGCTTTTGAATGCTGACCCATTATCTGAGATAATCCTGCGCGGCACTCCGAAAAGGTAGACAACTTGGTTCTTGAAAAACTGTAGCACGTGGTGTGCTTTCACTTCTCTGAGTGGAACTGCCTCCGCCCACTAGGAAAAGTAATGCTGTAGCCGCAAGAATGAAGCGATGTCCTTTTGAAGATGGTGGTTCTATTGGACCCACTATATCCGTGCCCCAACATTCGAATGGCCATGATGCAGTGTCGGATGTAGCACATTTGGAGGTTGGTGTAGAACCACTCCATGCACTTGGCATTGATGACAGCTCTTGGCGATTTTCATGCAGTCGGTCATCATCGAGGGCCAGTAGTACCCTAGTCTTTTAATTTTCATTTTCATCTTCAGACCCGATTGGTGAGCGCTACAGAGTCCTGAATGGACCTCTTTAACAATTTCACGGGCCTCGGACCTTCTTAGGCACCTTAGCCACATTTGATTGAAAGACCTTTTGTATAACATGTTGTTTATTAATGCGTAGGACTGAGTTCTTTTCATGATATGATGGGCTAGCGACCTATCGTCCGGTAGTTTTCCTGTTTGTAGGTAGTCATGTAATGGTCGTCGCCAATCTTCTGTGTTCTCTGTCACTGTTGCAACTGATTCTTCTCCTTTTTCTGATTTGTGTATTGTGTCTATGTTGAGCTGTGATAGGACCTAACGTCCGTGAACTGACACTTCTACTGACACATCTTGCAAACAAGCAAATTCTTTTGCGAGGCGAGCTAACGCATCTGCTAAAGCATTTTCTTTTCTGGGAATTTTGTAGATCGTCACATTTGGAATCCGTTCCAACAACCGTATGGCATACTTGGAAGTATTGCTCGAGTCTTGGTTTTAAAATTCAGTACTCGTCCGACGATCTGTTGAATGATTAACTGCGAATCCCCGTAGATGTTGATGTCCGTTATCCCCATTCGAATAGTTAATTCCAGCCCCGTTATGAGGGCTTCGTATTCCGCTTCGTTGTTTGTACACGGCTCCGTCAAGTGGTAGGAGTATCTTAACATCCCCCGCTCCGGTGTTATAAAGATTAATCTGATTCCTGCCTTACCGGGCACTATCACTTGCGATTCTTCGTCTTTGTGTGCTGAAGATGCTCCGTCGAAATATAATTCCCAACGTCGATCATCAGGGTTTTCTAGGCTCATTATTTGTTCATCTGGTAAGTCATCATTAAGAGGAGATTCTGCCGGCAAAGAGTGTGCTGCGAGTAAGTCTGCTAGGACTTATCCCTTTACGGCACGAAGAGGCACAAAAGTTATATCAAATTGCAATAATATCATTGACCATCTGGCAAGTCTGCCGGAAAGCGTTGGACGAGTCATCAAGTATTGCAATGGATTAAATTTCGAGATCGGGTTGACCTTATGAGAAAGCATGTAGTGCTCGAGCTTTTGAGCGGCAAAGATCGAGGCCAAACGATGCTTTTCAATTGCGGGATAACTTATTTCCGTTGGAAGTAAACGACGGCTTAGGTATTAAAGAGCATTTTCTTTACCCTCATCATTGACACAGGCTAACGAGGCTCCGAGAGAGTCGTCTAAAGCCGCGGTATAAAGTATCGGCGGTCTACCCGAGACCGGGGTCGCTAAGACAGGAGGTGTCATTAAATATTGCTTAATGTCCTCAAAGGTATTCTGGCATTTCTCTTCCCAAATAAATTTGGCGTCCTTTTTAACTAGTGCCGAGAAAGGCTGACACCTACCTGACAAGTTTGAGATAAAGCGTTGAAAATATGCCAACTTCCCTTGAAAAGATCGTAGTTCTTTTAAGGTTTTGGGAGGCGGCATTTCTAAGATAGCTTTAATCTTTTCCGGGTCGATTTCGATTCCACGATGTCGGACAACGAATCCTAAGAATTTCCCAGAGGTGACGCCGAAGGCGCATTTTAAGGGATTCATCTTAAGGTTAAATTGTCTTAATCGTTCGAAAACAATTCTCAAATCATACAGGTGGTTTTCCTTTACTTTGCTTTTGATGACCACATCGTCCACGTAACATTTGACTTGATTGTGGATGAGATCATCAAAAATTCTTGTCATCGCTCTCCGGTAGGTTCTTCGCTGCGTTCTTCGATCCGAATGGCATCACTCAGTAGCAATATACTCCGATCGGCGTTCGAATCGTCGTATGTTTTTCATCTTCTCGGAGCCATTTTTATCCGGTTGTATCCCGAAGATCCATCCATGAATGAGAATATTTCATGTGTCGAAGCAATGTCGATCATTAGTTCTGGGATCGGTAGAGGGAATTCATCTTTCGGACTTGCCTTGTTTAAATCTCTGAAATCCACACAAATTCTTATTTGACAATTCTTTTTTCTGACTGGCACCACATTGACTAACCAAGTTGGGTATTGTTCTTCACGGACAAATTTAGCGTCTATTAGCTTTTTAACTTCAGCTATGACTTGTTGTTCGATTTCTAGACGCATTCTTCTAGGACCTTGTCTGACTGGGACAGAAGTAGGATCCACTCCTAGCTTATGGACTGCGACCTCTTGAGCTAAACCTGGCATCTCATCGTAGCTCCAAGCAAAATAGTCTTTAAATTCCATTAATAACTTGATTATTTCTTTGGAGTCTTCTTTATTGAGTAAGGAGCTAACAAAGGTAGGTCTAGGCTCTTCGCTAGTACCTAAGTTAACTTCCGTTAACTCATCTATCGTAGATTTAATCTCTTCTTCGAATTCGGTGGAGCGTCTCTAATTTGTAAATCTTCAAATTCTTCCGTAGTTTCCATGCGGTTTTCATTAGACTCGCAAGTGACAACCAAGCAAAATTCGGCATCGTCAACCGATCCTACCGTGCCGAATCCGAGACCATGCTTTGAATTGGGTGGACGACCAGAGTTATTCCATAAATTTTCAAAACGTTGTGATTGACCTTTTGTCCATTGTCGAGGTAAGAAACAACGTTGAATTAAATTTTGAACACAGGGAGAGTACCACTCAAAAGGTAATTCCATTAATTCTGATGAAGTGACATCTTCAAATTGTACATTATTTTCAGCTTTGGAGGAAGGAGCACCACGATAGAATTTGATTGGCTTTAGCATCGCCGCTATGTACCTCTTTGACCACCATACCCTCGATCTTATTAGAATGGATCGGGGTCGGGGTCATAAGTATGTACATAGTGGTTAATCTTCTCGTACATCGATTTGTATTCTTCATTCTTTTCATCTTCGAGCGGGATCCCGAATTGCGGCTTCTTCGACTTATTGTCGCCGCTTCTTGCTTGATGTCTTTTTCTTCTTCGTAACTATCTTCCCAATCAACATTGATGGTCGGTTTCCTCTCGTCCAACTGTCCTAACGTCTCTGCCACGACCTCATCCCCGGCCTCGACCTCGGATGCGAGTTGGGGAGAAACCTTCACCATCTCGCCGTAAGGGAGTGGTGAGTGACTGTTGGTCTAGAACTTCAGGTTCTTCGTTGTCCCGAACTTCCTTTGCTTCATTCGTTATGGTATCTCTAGAGAAGATTGTTTTCTTCTGGGGTGCGTAATAAGCTGCATCTTCATGAATTCCAATTTCATGTACGGAGAATGGTTGTAAGTCACCTTTGATGCACTGTTCCCCTCCATCGTAGTATTTGATGCACTGGTGTAGGGATGATGGTACCATCCTGTTTTCATGTATCCATGGTCGGCCCAGTAGAGTGTTGAATGACGTTTCTGAATCAATTATGTGAAATTTCGCGGTTGTCTTTGCCAAGTCACCGATCTTCATTAGCAGTGTTATTGATCCGAGGGCTCTTTCTCCTTTCTGGTTGAATCCTCTTAATAGCATTTTGTCTGCTTCGAGCTCGCGAGCATCAATTTCCAAATATGCTAGCGTTCGAAGATTCATTATATTGATTGATGCTCCTGGATCCACCAATACTCTGGAGAGTGTAAACTTCCCAATTGTAATCGAAATGTACAACGGTCGGTTGTGGTCTACTGTCCCAAGTAGTAGATCATTGTCCGTGAAGGTGACACCTCACTGTTCCTTTAACGAACAAACCTCATCTAAGGAATCTCCGGCCATTTGAGCTAAGCAAATTTTCGGATCAAGTAAGGCCTTGATCAGAGCTTCTCTCATCTCCTTTGATAAGATGAGAGCGTCGTAGAGGCTCGGTTAGTCGGTAGTTTCCTAAGATGGGCTAGCACATTGTAGTCCACTTTATTTCCATGTGTCTCGGCTTCTTCTCGAATGGGTATTTCTTCTGCCGGGGTTGGTTCTTCCTGAACAACCACCTGCTTTCCTTTGTCCTTTGGACCCATTCTCGGAGGTAGAACTCTTCCACTTCTTAAGTTAACTTCTGTAATTTCTTCTGATTCTAGTATTGAGTTTGTTGGCGTCTCTTCTTGAATCGGAATGACAGGTTCTTCTAGATTAGCTTCAGAATCAGAAGGCTCTAACTCTATTGTGACTGGAGCTCCTCAAAACTCGCAAATAGATCCATTACTTGTTGAACTCTCGTAGCCTCCTTGATGAATGTCTTCTTTGTCGTTCTGACCGTCGAGATTGTGTATGATTTGAGAATTGTCATTTGTATCGAAATCGATGTCCGGATTGTCGCTAGTTACGTAATCGTTAGAAACAGTCAAAACGTAGCCAACGCCATAACCCTTATCATTATAAGATCCCACCGGAGTGAGCAAGATAATCATACGAGTCGGAGGTTCGAGGGATTTCTCCCCCGAATCGGAAACAACTATCCTAGGATAAGAAGCCCCTAGTCTAGCCTTAGGAGCCTCGGTCTTCTCTTGTTCGTCGATTTTCTTCTTCTCTTCAATTGTCTCTTGTTGAGGTGGTTCTTCCATCGCAAGTGATAGTGTCGACTTAACAGGTTTCGAACTCGAATCGAGGCTTCGCACCGAAGCGGTTTGGATGTGATCCAAAATCTTCTTCGAAGACCTTATCCAGGCGGTAGCCCATCCATCATCAGTCGCATAGGGATCTATCGGAACAATGAGATCAGTCGAGACAACATTGACGGAACCTCCTTTCTGAGGTTCCTTCATGTATTCCTTCGGGATCGTTATATTCCCTTTCTGAAGATTGTCATTGAGCCAACTTTTGAAGGTAATACAATCTTCTATCTTATGCCCAAGCATCCGGTGGTAAGTGCAAAAGTTGGGATCACCTTTCTTGTTGACTTCTTCTGGTCTCTTAGGTTCTGGCAGTTGGAAATCTGGAGTCTTCATCGGACTCGCGGAACATTTTCGGCATCGCCTCATTCTTGAACGGATACTCCCCGCTCGAAGCTCCCTTAATGTACGTTGCGGACGAGGTGGTTGTTCATACTCGTGGAGATGACCGATAGCCGGGTCGGGTTCGTCGGTAATTCCGTTGAGGTTGTTGCGGCTGTTCTGACGATATTTGTATCGGTTGCTTGCCTTTATCGACAGCTGCGACGATCCCGGACTTCTTTTCAAAAGTTTTCACGGGCTTCTGTTTGTCTATTTTGTTAGTGAAACTTAATTGCTTCGCCTCCTCTTGTAAGCTTCCGGCCTTGCTTAACAACTTCTCAAAAGTCTTAATAGTAAATCCCTTGAGGAGAAGTGCTATCGGGCCGTGAATGGTCTTAAGTAAAATGCCGATCGCATCGTCGTTCTTGTAGTTGTGGCTCACACTTCATACTTAGGTTCCTCCATCGACAGTATGTAGTCCACCAAAGTTTCGTTCGGCTTCGCTTCTCTACCACTAAATCACCTATAGTGATGTGGTGCCGAGCTCCGCAAATCGCTCGATGAAGAGGTTCTCTAGTTCCGAAAATGTGTTCACCGAACCGTTCGGTAATTCGCATACCAATCAAAGGCGATCCCCGACAGTGCCGCCGACAAATTATCCGAAGAGTAAGGCATCACTTCCGCCGGCATTGCAACAACTGGCACGAAAATGTGCAACATGCTGCCGAGGGTTTCCGATTCCATCAAAGGTCTTGAACAGAGGTGGTACAAAGCCTTTCGGATATTGGACAGCGTCGAATTCTTCGGGGTAAGGTCTACCCGTCCGAATGGATTTCCCGCTTTTTGATTGTGCCAAGGCTTCTCGCACCTTCTGTTCCACCAAACTCTTAATATCCTTTTCTGGAATCATGCTTTGTGTTGCATCCTTCTTTAACTGATCATCCCTGTTGACGGACGTAATCTCCTTTCCTCCGTCTACAATGTGAATGACTTACGGGGTGTTTCTCTTTGGGGTTGCACTCGACTCGGAGAGTGGCTAGGGCTACGCCCATCTCTTCCATCCTTTTTGCCATTCGGGCGATCGTATCATCTTTCTCTTGAAGCCGCCTCCTCATTACTTCTGGTTCCTCGCTTTCTGCGGCTGCAGGGGCACCTTGTGAAGCTGACGAAGCTCGCGTTTCAACCATGTTAATTTCTGCATACTCATCATCCATGAACTCTGACGAGTCAATCTCATCTCCGAATTTCTCTTCTCTTTCCCTTGCTAATCGCCGAATATCAGTTCTTAGCTTTTCTATAGCATCTTCTAGTGGTCTTTTCTGTACATCCTTGCAGTTGTCATGTGATAACTGTCAGGTTTCCTTCTCATTAGTCACCTTTACTGCAGTACACTTTCTTCGAATTCAAGTCTCCTGATGAGACTTTCCTTCTCAGGCTGTTGTTTCAATCTTAATTATCCAGTAGTGGGACGCCATACCATCCTTCTAGCAGTAGAAGGTCTAGGACCGGATGGTCTGTCAGCCAAATGCTGGAAGGTGGTATCCTCCCTCATCTGTAGTCCTGAAACAATGACAGGAGGACTAGCTTTCATCCTCTTATTTGGCTTTTCTGCAGCGATAGCAGGTTCTACTCGAGGCCCAAGACGGGACTTGGCTGGCACCCGCCCTATTCTTCTTAAAATTTCTGATACAGGGCATTTTTCCTTCTTTGCTAAATTTTCATCGTGGTCATAGCGGTCGAGCAAATGGCATAACTCTAGCCCTTTTCTTTCGACTATCATTGTAATATACGGGCTGAGGCAATGCGGCAGCAATCTTGCGAACATTTTCTTCATCCTCTGCAGCTGAGAGGGGATGGAACCTGCTCCCTCCCAAAAGTGGTATGTATTCAGGCAGCGGTGTATACTCGGGCAGTTCTGGGATTTCCTCCAGGAAAGCAATTTCAGCAGCAGCTCTGGCTTCTCTAGCGATCCTTCTACTTCTGTTCCTTCTCTGAGTCCGTGTCAGCGATGGAATTCTAGAGCTGGACCCGATTTTAAAAACAGAAGGTCTCACAGAAGGTCCGTACCCTCCACGGTAACAGAGTTCACCATAGTTCCGGATTTCCTTCCCTTTAGTTTGGCGGGAGCCGGGGTAGGTGCGGAGACAACTAGACCAGGTGGGGGTAGCAACAACAGTCCTTCATGGACAGCAGTACTCTCTCGACTGGAATCTTTTGCAGAGGAGGGAATTTGTGAGTTGACTTGAGGTTGAACTCAATCAACGGCTTCTCATTTTCTGGTACTTTGCTTGTGAGTGAAAATAGAGTGACGTCGGGGATTTTGATGTCGGTGTCCCTGAATCCTTGTTCGAATCGAATGATTCCATCATCAGGCAGTTCGTCCTTGAACACGGCCAGGTCGAGTCCTTTGACGAAGGAGAAGATCAGTTTTGGGGCTTCCATTTCTGCAGGGCAGATTCCAAGTGTTAGTCCCCGAATCAGGCTTCTTCTTGTCGTAACACTTATGACGAAAAAGAAAAAAAAGAGTCCGAACACATTTCTGTTTACCTTAGTGTATTTGTGGTATTAAAAGAAAATTATTTTTTTTCGAAAAGATTTGTTCGTTAGGAATGAGAATTATTAAAAGAAGGAGAGTTGTAGGGAGGGTAAAAGGAATTGATTAGGAACCGGAAAAGGAAGAGAAAGTCTTGTAGAAACTTCTCGACCCGCAAGACCACTCCTAAACTAATACCTATTGGGGGTCCACCCCACCTCAGAAATGAGGTAAAAGGATCTCGGAACCTCTCTGTTTAGGGGCGTCTAAACAGTAGCTCCTAAATCCGAGAGAATGTTGGCTATACTTGTTCAAGGTAGAAATGAACATAGTATTCCAACGGAAAGAAGGGTAGTTTTATCCACTAAGAACATGGATACACTACCGATTTTTGAAAGCAGAACTATCTGATTAAAAATGGAGAGAGGAACTTTCCCCAGCTGAGTCGCCAGAAATTGTCGGCATATTTTTAGGTTGTGTTGTTTTTTAGAAAAAGGGGTCGCCTACAGAAATTGTCGGTGAAATTTAAATTTAAATTTTAATTTAAATATATATATAATTTAGAAAGTAGTATTTGATTTTGAAAATAATTTTAAATTTGAAAATTTTAAGATATGAAATCAAATTGATTTCACATCTCAAATAGTTTATATAAACGAGCACCGCACCACAAACCGTGTATTTATCCCTAAGGATAGACACACTACTTGATGGTGGGGCTCGATTAAATAAACTAAAAGATTTGTGACATCCGTTTGGCCTGCGAACCAATTTTATAAGCCGACAAGTTCCCCTGCTTAATATAAATGAATTAAGTAGGGTTTATATTACCTGGGTTCTTTAAAATTTCCTATAAGGGCAAGCCCCTATAAATAATTTCATCTTAAGTGACGGGAATCACCTAAGATGACTTTTAATTTAGTTTTAATTTAGTTGTAATTGTAGTTTTGTGTTCTATTTGTGATTAAATTTTGAGTTGTTTTATATTTTGAAATGTTGTGGCAGTGAATTTCATCTTACAATGACTTTTAATTTAGTTTTGGTTTCAGTTTTAGGGACTATCCTAAAAGTGTGGGTTTTCATGCAACAGTTGTTTATCATGCAAGGAAAGTAAGTGCGATGCGATTAAATAAATTGCAATAAAGTAAATTGCAATAAAATAAAAGCGTACTGGAGGGTCTTCCCGTCATCCCAAGCTGCACTTAAACACAATTTAGAATATTTAAGCAAGTTCGTAGGTAAAGCTAAGGGAAGGGTTATGGTTTTTTACCAAATTTCTAATCCTATAGCTAGTCATTTCCTATGACGTCTAGGTTCTTGTGTTTTGGTTTGAGGATGATTTTCTTCATCAAAGAACAATTAAGTTCAATTGTTCTTATAAATATCCTATCATATCGAGGAAGTGCTTAAGAAGAATCTTAAACATCTTTTCAATATCATTAGAATTATTTTAAGTCCAAATGAATTTAATTATACAAATGAATTAATCATCCGGAATCCAAGTTTTGTTGTTATCTCACTCGAGTGAACTAGGACATTTGAATATCCTATGAGGGAAGTAACATTTCATTTAACGTTCGTTTAGGAGTTATGACAACAAAAGCTTTCGAGGCAAATTGATGTTCAAATGGTTTATGATTTAATTTAATTTCGATTAACTGGTTTAAATTTGGAATAGTGTTCAAGTTGCTTCATATTTATTTTTGAATTTCTTTATGTCTTTGGTGATGTTATTTTTAATTCAATTTAATTTAATTTTAATTTAATTTAATTTGATTTTAATTTTAACTTGATTTTATTATTTAATTTAATTTAATTCAATTTAACTTGATTAGATATGATTTAATTTAATTTAATTTAATTTAATTTAATTTAATTTTAATTTGTTTTAATTTAATTTAATTTAATTTAATTTAATTTAATTTAATTTAATTTAATTTAATTTAATTTAATTTAATTTAATTTGATTTGATTTAATTTAATTTAATTTAAATTTTAATTTAATTTTATTTTTAAATTTTAATTTAATATTTTATTTTTTATGTTTTAAAGATGATTTAATTGTAATTGTTAAAGTATTAATTTAATTGAAATTTTAAAAGGGTTTAATTTAAATAATTTAACTTTAATTTAATTTAATGATTAAGTCTTTTAGCATTTTAAATCTTAAATTTGGATTAACATTTTAATTAGGAATTAAGTATTATTGAGATGATTAATTTAGGGATTCTTAAATTAAAGAACAAATCTCTTCCTAATAATATCCCTATTTTAATAATTCCAATTTTATTACTCTTCCAAATTTAATCAATTATTTAATTAAGGTTTATTTTAATTATTTTTAAATTGTTTAGTAGGTTTCTACCCTTTAATTTTTTAAATTTCAATAATCCAAATCAGATTAGGATCAAATATTTTACTCTTTAATTTTATTAAGCCTAAAGTTTTAATTAATGGTTAAAATTTTAATTACCATTTTGCCCTTCAAGCTTAATAATTTCATAACTCACTAAATTGAGCTTAAATGAACTTGAAATTTTTATGTGACTTCACTCATATGTTAATAAAGACATGAGAGGAGAAAATGTGATTTTTCTCGTATTTAATTTATTTATGTAATTATTTTTGATGGAAAATAGGGATTTCCAAGGAAAATTTAATAATATGACCAAGGGAAAGTTTCTGTCCTTAAGAAAATTATGGGACATTCCTAATGACCAAAGGACCACTTGGACCAATTTTGGTGATTTCTTGAATTATATTTTTTTTATTATAATCTTTTTGAGTTTTGGAGTATTAATTAATTTTAAAATAAAATAAAGGTTGAAAAATAAATTTTATATTTTTCAAAAATCTCTCTGATATCAAGGAAATCAGAGAATCAATTTTTACAATTTTCTGATTTTTCTTTGATTTATTAGAATTATTTTAGTGGAAATACTAGAAATATACATTTTTTAATTTTAAAATTACCTTAGGGCTTTAAAATTTAATATCTCATTAAATAGACTTAAGAAAAATATGGGGTTTGTTCCTAAGTGATTAGAATTCAAAATGTGACATTTTAGTGAATTTAATTATTTTTGTAATTTTTATTATTTTTTATTTATTAAAATCTTAAAATAATGCAAAAAATTATCTTTTTTAGAAAATTGCAATATTATTTTTTTTTAAATTCCCCTGACATCAGAGAGGCTCCAAAACCAATTTGGTGAATTTTTGAAAAGTACTTTGAAAGTTATGAATTTTTAAAGTTTAAAATGGCTAAATGGTTTAATCAACCCATTTAGTATGGCTAACCAAGTCCAATTGACTTCAAATTTTTATAATGGGTTCCTCTGATCCTAAAGGTCAGTGGAGAATTGATTTCAAGTAAATTTGATGCATGATTAGCTCTAATTAATTAAGGACCTATTTTGGGTGTTTAGGCCAATTAGGGTTATTCCAAGTGAATTAATTCAAAACCTATTTTTCCTGAGGTCCTCTGGTCATAAGAAACATCACCAATTTTTCTAGAATTTATTTCACAACATGCTAATTATTGGATTTAAAATACTCAAAACAAGCAACATGAATTTGAAAAATCAATAACTTCTCATAGGGATGGCCTCTGACTTTGGAAAATTCAGGGAATGTTCCCAAATTCAGAGGCTTCAAAAGCCCTATGGTCTCATGCCATGATGAATTTCATATACGCATGGAGAATTAAAACAATGTAGAGGGTAGATAAATCATTAAAAATAAAATACTTGATGAAATTAAATGATTTCTTTTCCACATTATTCTCCTCTGTTCACTGAGTAAGAGGGTATTTTTATTTTATTTTTCAGATTTTTCTACACAAAGTTATGCATTTTTGAAGTTTAGGGAATTAAATAAATCAGAAAATACCCTAATTTCCTACTTATATACACGGCGCCACTCCATCCTCGGCAGCTCCAAAACGCCGCGTGTCGCGCTACCATTCGACGTCGCCATCTAACTCAGCGCTCCGGGGGCCCGCTGTATCGTTCCATCTCCTCATCCGGCGCGATCCTGGCCGTCCGTCCGCGCGTGTATGGAATGAACGGCATCCATTCATCGTCTCCAAGCGTCTTCACCCGAGAGCCGTCCACACTAAAACCCTAAGAACTCATTCATTTCTCAACGGATTTTCGTGTTCTTATGCTCTATGGATTCGTCTTGAAGAGACGAATACATCTATATGGTGATCATGCATTGAAATTAAGGCATTTGAAATAGAGAATCTCTAGAAGCTCGGGATAAAGAGTTAGCTCATACCTTTGCTCAGAGAAGTGTGGCTTCAATCTGAGGGCTGTGTCACCTTCGATTAGGTCCCAGCAAGCTCTAGATAAAGTCTCCTGGTCTGGTGAATTGCCTAGGTATGATTTCGACCAAGCCCGATCACAAAGCTCGGAGTCCGGAACGTATGGGTGGCTTGGAGAGGGGACTTTGCTCGCGGACTCCTTCCCTCGGTCTCGGTGAAGGTGTAGGACCAATCAATTTGAGGATTGATCCACCGTGGAGAAGTGTCCCGGTTTTGGGTGGAATTTCGGCCGAGAAATTGGGCTCGCTGGTGGGGATTAGTGGCAAATTGTCACCTGGGATCAACTCGCTCTAAGTATGGAGAGTGTTCTGGAGCAATTTTTGCGGTGGTTTCGTGAAGGTCCGAGTTCAGCACCTCTCATGGCCGAGAGGGGGTGGTGTTTAAATAGGAGAGGGTGGAGGGCCTCCGTGGGGAGTTAGGGCTTGGGATCAGCCTGCTCTCGGGCAAGAGAAGAACAGCCTACATCGGCACACTGGGGATGGGGCGACTCAGCAGGTGAGAATTCCAAGCTTGGGCTCACATGTTAGCTCTCGGCCCAGTGGTTTCCGGCGGCCGTGGTGGCCGGCCGGCCGTGGTCGGTTACCCTCAAGGTCGTGGAGGTCGGTCGGGCTTAGTGCGATCAATCGACATTGGCCATGTGTAAAGGGTTTGATTTAGATGGAATAGGGAGGAGCTAATTTTGGGTCCAAATGGGTCCAAGTCATGGATTTAGGTTTGGTTCACCCTCCAAGGCCTGATTTTCGGGCTAAGGGAATCGGTAAGTCAGCTAGCTTAGTGGGGAGAAGTCACCATCTAAGTACATTTATGTTTAATCAAGGTTTAGAGAGTCATGAAAAGGCTTAATCACCCTTAAGGGAATCATTAAAGGACTCCCTCCGTTTGCCAAAAATGACATGGTGATGTGTAAAGTGGCTCCCATGGCTTGCATATGGCTTGTGCATGGCTTCATGGCTCCATTTGGCTTTGGGCAAAGCTTAGTCAATTTCATGGAAGTAGATTTTAGGAATCTTGGCATTTTTGGTGGAAATTTGGATGAAGCTTGATTTGGAATGGTTTAATGATGATTTTGAAACTTAGGGGTGATATCAATTAAAGGTATGATGAAAAGAAATTGCCATGTGGGCTTTAGGGCCAATTTTGGGCTTTTGTATTTGGTGGAAACGGGCTTTTAGAATGGTATAGGAAAGTGGGCTTTTGGATTTTAAAATGGATTTTAGGATGATAATTTTGCAAAGGATTGGATCCAATGAGTGTTGAATTTAGTTTAGGAATGTTTCATGAATGATTTGGAATAAACTTGAAGTGTTTGGGCCAGTGTTCGGGTTGGATTTGGACCTCTTTGGTGAATGGGCCAATGTAGGTCAAATTGGGCTAACTTGGGCCAATGTTGGGCTAGGGTTGAAATTGATGTAAAATAAATGTTGGGAAATGTTTATGGGAGTGTTTCAAAGAGGTTTTGGCCTTGGTTTGGTTTTGATTTTGGGGTTTGGGCTTATTTGGGTTAGGTTTGGGTTTAGGTCAAAATTGGGCCTTTTAGCTTTGGGTTGAATTTGAGTGGGGTTTGGGTCTAAATTTTGGGCAAATCATGTTAATCTTTTATTTGTGGGAATGTTAAGGAAGGTTTAGAAAAGATTTGGGGTTAATTGGAGTTGAATTGGGTTAGTTTGGGTTAGGTTTGGGTCATGGGTCCAAATTGGGCTTTAAGGACAAAAGTGAAATTGGATACAAATGTCAATCAAATTGGACTTGGATTTGGTCTAGATTGGTGTTGGAAATGATAAATTGAAGTTTAGAATTGAATTGGACCAGAATTTGAGTCAATTGGGTAGGTTTGGTTTGACATTGGGTTCACTTTAGGTTAAAATGGGTCAAATTGGGGGTTTTGACAAAAGTGGGGTAAATGGACAAAATTGACCCATGGTGTAGTTGAACAAAATAAAATTGGGAATATTTGGGATTTTCTAGAATTTTTTTGGGAAGTTTCTGAATTTGTGGATTTTTTGGGTCAAGAGGGGTATTTTGGGTATTTGGAGGGTATTGGGAGGTATTTTTGGAATTTTTGGTATTTTTGGGTATGGATGATCAATTTGAGTAATGTGGGAATGTTTGGGATTGATTTTGAGGAATTTTGGGTAATTTAGGTGATTTTGCAAATTTTGGGTAGTTTCGAGGGTTTTGGGTAGTTAGGCGTGTGTAGGGTCCCGGGGTCAAAAATTGAAAATTTGGAAAATTGAAGATTAGGTGAATGTAAGTGGAATGAAATCATTTTGGTTGAGCCGTGAAGCCATATCAAGCCCACATGAGCCATGAAGGGACTCATTTGAGGCATCCACTATGTTGTTCCTAACCCTCTTAGCCAAGGGCTTAGGGGTTAAGGACCATCCATGTGAATCACCTACATGAGTCAGGAGGTCAAGTCAGGTATGGGTGTGTTTTTTAGGAGGTGTGTGAAAGTGTAGTGTATAAGTGTAGTGTGTATGTAAGTCAGCCCTTCACCAGACCAGACCACCCAGGGTAGTCCTAAGGCCAAAGAGTCCTAAAGGAACTCATCCTTTAAACTTCCACATTTGATTTCAACCCTCTAGGTGATTAGGGGTCTACAATCAAGTTTGTGGAGTTTGCAGGGAGTTAAGAAGTGGTTTGAATTTCTAGGTGGTGGGTCCCAATTCTAATCCTCTAAGATAGTGAAAGGAAAAGCCTAAGGCTAGATCCTAAGTACTAAAAAGAAGAAGAGAAGACCTCATCAAAAATGAGGTCAACAGATCTCTCTCTAATTTTAGACTATGGGGCGTGGGGCTAAGTTAGGTGTTTTTCTCTGAAGGAGTAGCCTCCTATTTATAGGCTTCAAAGGTTGCCTTGAGGCACCTCTTCAAAATGTGTCCAGATTCAATGAATCTTCTAGAAGGTGTGTCTGGCGCCTAGGCGCATGAATCTTGCGCCTAGTCGCAGGGCTCCGGGTCCAGTTCTTCACACCTCTTCGCGATGCTAACTGTTTCTAAGCTTCCAAATACAATGTATCACATGTCCTATAATCCAGGAGTAACTGCCAATCTTCTAGATGGTCCAATAACCGCTCACGCCTTCAAAATAACCATCCAAAAGTCGTCAAAAATCTTACAGATTTCTGTATCAAACTGGCGCTTAGGCGCCGGATTCTGGCGCCTAGGCGCCAGGCCAATTATTTTGGCAATTTTACATTTTAGCTCCATTTTTTCTCATTTTTACTCCATTTTCATCATTTTTTCTTTCTTGAACTTTTTTGTATCACCTATCCAAAACACAAAAATACCTTTCATTAAAGCATAATATTCTTAAGAATTTGATAAAAATCAAGTATAAAAATAGGTATTTTTTCATGGATCAAAACCCCCCAAACTTAAACGTTACTTGTCCTAAAGTAACCCTTTTTACTATATAAAATGTATAAAAATTGGAATAAAAGGTAAATATTTAAGATTTGTTATAATTTTTGATTTTATAAAGGCTTTAGTAAATCATTAACCAAATTTTACTAAGTTTAATTTTAAGAATTTAAAGAATATTTAACTACCAAATTATAACATTTCAAAAAATTTTCATTCACTTTGAAAATAATTGTAGTTTATTATATTAAGATCACATAAATTATTTACAAGAAAAAGATCTTCATAAAAATCTTTTCTAATAAAGATTAATGCATAAAAATTAAATAAAATATGTAATCAGTTTTTTTCTTATAAGCTAATTCAAGTGAAGCCAATTTTTTATTAGGCATCTCCTCAAGCTTCTCCTCTCTTTTTTTTCAGAGAGGATTACTATATCTGGATGGTCTGTTAATGGTTTTGAACTTCACTATCCTTAACTTATATTTTTAAACTTATACATTTTCACATAATTATTATAACATGAATAGATTTCAAAAAGAATTTCAATCTTTTCTTTTTCAAGTTATAATTTTTTATTTCTTAATACTTCTAAAATTCAATTATTTCTACTATGAATAGAAAATTTTCTTAATCTTACTCTGATTTAAGTTCAATAATTCTATTCTTAAAATCAATCAAAGTTATTAAAATTTTGGTTAGGTCTACTAAATTATTTATAATTTCAAAATTTTAAATGATCTTAAATAGATTCTTCATTCCTATGTTATGTTAATATTTTTTTTTAGAAAATATTAGTTCATTAAGGACAAATAAATATTAAATTTGCATGTATTATTCCTTTCTCCAAACATAAGTTTTAGTATATCATGAAAAAAAATTAAAGTATGAGAGAAAGAAAAGTATAATTTAAAAAGGAGTTTTTTTAAGTATGTAAAAACAGTCTAAAAAGAAATATTTACTTCTACACATGCTTTTTATGAGTATTACTAAAATAATGAAGCATATATAAAAGTAAGCGGGCTCATATATATATATATATATATATATATATATATATATATATAATAAAAAGTCTGTCTTATTAATACTAAGAAAGCTTATTACATCTTAAATGAGGAACAGAGAGAAGATCCCCATAAAGTAGAAGATTAAAAGCATAGAAAAATGATTTTTTTTGATTTGGAGAGAACATAAGGACAAGCACAAAGTCAACTTTGAGGAAGAAGCACTAACAAAGAAGCCGCTTAGCAGGTTGGTTGCCTTCTCCGTATACATGACTCCACCTAATGGTATGAGATGAAGCAAGTTGCGAGAATTTTGTGAACCCATATCAAAATGTACCGGGGGCAAAGCAGCTTTTTTCAATAAAATGTTAATTAGGAAGGCATAATCTGTTTCAATATAAATATATTGATGCTTATTCAATATTGCAGCTTTTAATCCCCAATAGAAGGCAATTGCTTCAGCTTCCAGTGCATTCTTTGCAATAATTGGAGCTGCCAAGATCCATAAACATTTACCTTTGTGATATGTTCCCAGCATACCCAAATATACTACTCAAAGTAACAGAAATAGAACAACATTACTAACTATTTAAGAATACTAAACAGTAGGCTGAAACAAAAATAAACATTAATTCATTTCAGTTTTCAACACAATACACTAAATGTCTAAAACAGTCTCAACATCAAACAATCTAAACAAAGTTTCATAAACAAATCTACACTAACAAACAACAAATAACAAACAACCAACATTACTAGCAAACATGAAATAAACTAACAACAGAATCAGCACGTCTCAGAGGTAAATCAAGCTACTAATCACTATCTGTAGCCTCGTCATCATCATCACCAAAAGAAAACTCCACATCCTTTGGATCAACATACGGTGTAAATCTAGGACAGGAAGGAAACTGAATATCATGCTCACCCTTCAAGAATCACACTAAAGACTCTGAATACTCAGCATCATAATCACTTTTCCTTTGGGTATAATTAGATAGATGATCAATCTTCTTATTTATAGTATTTACTCTGCAGTAAGTTAGAAATAACACATTCTGCTGCTCCAGAAATCGGTCATGCATCGATTCCCAAAAACTAGATAATGGCTTAGCAGTAGAAGTAGAAGGTCTAAAAGTAAAAACTCTACCTGGAGTAGGTACAGAAGTAGATGGACCAGTAGATATCTTCCCTTGAAGATGATCATAAATGCTCACACTCTCCTTCCCAATTGGCTTTGTAGTCTTCAACTTCTCCTCTGATATATCAGCAGAAACTCCATTGCTCATGCATAAAGAATGAATCAAGGATGGGAATCCTAATCCCACGAAGTGCTTGGATCTAGCAATCGATTCCACCGACTCATAAATAATACCGCCAACATCTATCGGTTTCCTCTCCTGAATGCAGTAGTTCAGGATAGCTCGATCTCTGGTAACTTCGCTCAGGTGGTTGGAAGGTAGAAGTCTAGCAGAAATAAAATAATGTCATGCCATTGAAATACCATTTAACTTAGAAGATTTGAAGTTTACCCGTTTGTCATTCCGGATCTTCCAAGTTCCAGTGCTATCAGTCAGATATGCAATAATCATTTCAAGATCTCCCTCAGATGGAGATGAACCAGAATAGTAGCACTCGATGGTAGGTGGCAGGTCGTAGAAAATATTGATCTATTCTGGAGTAAATCCTACTCTGACACCTCTAACGAAGACTTCGTAGTCTTCCGCATCCAAAAAGTTAGCATAAAACTTGCGTACAATAGGAATAACGACAACATCAGTGAAATAACAGAATCGTTGCTAGTTGCGTGCAACGATCATGTTCTCGATCATTTCACCAGGATTGTAAAAACTACGTTCTGAGATAAACTATCTTGACATCACAAATTCGTGATAACGAAAATGCGCTGCCGCAGTCGAAAACTTGTTGCTGTCGAAATTTTCTCGTGCCTTTCCTCGCTTAGATTTTGGTGCCATCTAAACATGAAATAAAACACAAATAAATTAAGGAATCAAAGATTTAAACTCTTTTTAAGCTTGAGAAACTTAAAATGAGTTTAAGAATCCATGGAGAAACTCTAAAAATCAAAATTTTTCTCAAAATTTCGGTTTTTAGCAAAAAAATAGGAAAAACTATGGTAAGAATAAAAAATAAATGGATTAGAAGGTAGATCTGACCTCAAGATGAAGAAATCAAGTGATTTCGGGCTCAAAAGCTTGATGTTTTGACCTCAAAATGGATCTAGAGGGTGGGTTTTCGCGAAAAAGAGGAAGGGGATGAAACTTAGGCGTCAACCATGGCTAATGGGGTTTAATTGTTAATTTTCGGTAAGTAGGCCGAACCGGCACCTAGGCGGCAAATTCTGGCGCCTAGGCGCCAGACTCGCCTTTCACAAAAATCACTTTAAAAATTTTATTTTCTGCCAAAACTCATAAATTCAACTTCCAATTACTCATATTAGAGTAGTGCTTTGTCGGCGTATTATTTTCTTTTTCTTTTTTTTAGGTTTTAATTTAAATATATACATAATTTAGAAAATAGCATTTTATTTTAAAAATAAATTTGTTTTTTAATTTTGAAAAATTTTAAGATACGAAATCAAACCGATCTCACATCCCAAATAGCTTATATAAACGAGCACCGCATCACAAACCGTGTATTTATCCCGAAGAATAGACACACTGCTTGATGATAGGGCTCGGTTAAATAAACTAGAAGATTTGTGACATCCATTTGGTATGCGAACTAATTTTATAAGCCAACAAGTTCCCCTGCTTAATATAAAGGAATTAAGCAGGGTTTATATTACCTGGGTTCTTAAAGTTCCCTATAAGGGCAAGCCCTTGTAGTTAATTACATCTTAAATGACGAGAATCATTTAAGAAAACTCTTGATAATGATCAGTAGTTTTGCTCTCAAGAATTTCAAAGTTTAAGGTTTTCAAACAATTGGATTTTGGAAAATTCAATTTGGAATGGATTAAATTAGGAACAGTTCCAAAAGAAGAGAAGTAGGAGAAGTTGAGGATCCAAGAAGAATCTTTGCAACTTCCCAAACTATCCTATTATTTTGGCTTTGATTTTGAGAAGAATTTATTTGATGTTTCATCCTGCCAGTTTTAGTTAATTAGGACTTATATTTGTATGATAAAATCACACAAACAGCCACGCAGATGTGAGGGTTTATATCGTACCAAACGACTACCTCGGAATCCTAAGACCGGTTAGGGCTTAATTTACATGACATGATTATGCAAATGCCTAACAAAAAGTTGAGGATTTATGTTGCACTAGGCAAACTACCTCGAAGTCCTACGGCTTGGTTATTTAATTCTAAGGAAAGTTTTGCTGAGGTAGACCCGAGTTTTGCTGATGACGATGGTCGTGCTGCCCACTATGCTCCAAGTCCTTGTTGCTGCAGAGGTTTGGTTTTAGAAGATGAAAATCATGAGATGAGAGAAGTGTTATAGTTTAGAAATCTTAAAGTCCAAATGTCTTTTAGTATTTTAATTAAAAAAAAATCTTAAAGTTGTTTAAACAGAACCGATTAAGATCCCACGGTTCTGTCATCCCGGCACCGTTATTTTCATCGAATTCACTTAGTCCAGATGAATTTGCTAAACTCAACTGAATGAGTTCCACACTTTCATTTAGACCGTAGGAAATCCCGTTAGCAACATGTGGGTTACATCATGCGAGGTACTCCCGATCATTCAACGAGACGTTTTAATTTAGTTAAAGTTGTGGTTTTGTTGTTCTGTTTGTGATTAAATCTTGAGTTATTTTATATTTTGAAATGTTTTGGGGGTGGATTTTATCTTGTAGTGACTTATAATTTAGTTTTGGGTTTCAGTTTTGTGGCTATCCTAAAAGTTTTGGTTTTCATGCAACAGTATTGTTTAACATGCAATAAAAGTAAAGCGCAATGCAATAAAGTAAATTGCAATAACATAAAAGCGTACCTGGAGAGTCTTCCCGTCATTCCAAGCTACACTTTAAAACACATGTTAAGGCATTTAAATGTTTCAACAAGTACCTAGGTAAAGACAAAGGGAAGGGTTTTGGTTATCTACCAGAATCCTAATCCTATAGCTAGTCATTTCCTATGACGTATAGGTTCTTGATTTTTAGTTAAGGATGATTTTCTTCATCAAAGAATAATTAAGTTCAATTTTTCTTTAAAACATCTCACAGTATCGAGGAAGTGCTTAGAACTAATTCTAAACATCTTTTCAATACTTCTGAGATTTTTTTGAGTCCAAATGAATTTCATTGTACTGGTGGATTGATCATCCGAGGGTTTAGTTAAGTTTTGTTCCTTTGCTTAGTGAACTAGGATGTTTGATTATCCCATGAGTGAGGTGACATTTCACTTAACGCTTCATTTATTAGTTATAATAATTTAAAGCTTTTGGGGGCAAGTTAATTTGTTCAAGATTTTTAGTGATTTGAAGTTAAAGTTGAAGATTTATTTTAATGTGATTTAATTATGAAATTTTAATCAATGATTTTAAGTTCGTAATGGTGTTTAAATTATTTATTAAATTTTGATGATTTAATTTTGATTAATTATATTAATTTATTTAATTTTTACATTATGTTTTAAGGTAAATTATCTTAAAAATTATTTAAAATTTGCAAATTTGATTTAAGTTTGTTTTGAAAAGATTAGTTTCAAGTATTTTCAATTTACTTTTTAATTATTTAACATTTTAGGTTTTAATTGATTGTTAGATTATTTAATGATGTAGGTTTTAATCAAATTAAGAATTATTTACTTTTAATCATTTAATTATTAATTCCACTTATCCTCTTAAATTTTTAGAATTTAAATATCAATAAGTGACTTATTTAAGGATTTTTAAATTAAGTAATTAATATCCTCCTAAGTTATATCCCTATTTTAATAATCAAATTTTAGTTAATCTTCCAAAATTTGAATTACTCACTTAATTAAAGTTTCATTTTTTATTAAGGTGATTAATGGGTTCCTACCCTTTAATTTCCCAAAGTTTCAATCATCTAAAAGAAGGTTAAAATCAGATATTTTACCCCCATGTTGATTAAACATAAAATTTTAGTTAGGGGGTTAAAATCTTTTATTACCTTTATGCCCCTTTAAGCTTATTTATTTTATAACTCATTAAATTAAGCTTAAATGAACTCAAAATTTTTATACCACTTCACTCACATGTCAATTAAGACATTATAGGAAAAATGTGATTTTTTCTGAATTTAATTTATTTATATAATTATTTTTAATGAAAAATAGTGATTTTCAAAGAAAATTCATCAACATGACCAAGCTAAAGTTTCTGTCTTTAAGAAAATTATGGGATATTTCTAATGACCAGAGGACCACTTGGACCAATTTTGGTGATTTTTTTAATTATATTTTATTTATTATAATTATTTTACGTTTTAGAGTGTTAATTAATTATAAAATAAAATTAAAGTTTAAAAATGGATTTTATATTTTTCTTAAATCTCTTTAACCTAAAGAAAGTCAGAGAAACAAATTTTACAATTTTTTGATTTTTTTTGATTTATTAGAATTAATTTAGTGAAAAGGTTGGAAAATACATTTTTTAATATTAAAAATTGTTTTAAGCATTTAAAATTCAATATCTTTATTTTGAGATTTGGGAAAAATATTTGGTTTGTTCATAAGTGGTTAGGGGACCAAATATGACATTTTATGATTTTTATTATTTTTATTATTTTTATTATTTTTTAATTATTAAAAATATCAAAATATACTTAAAAATGAAAATTTTTAGAAAATTCCAATTTTATTTTTCTTAGACTCCTCTAATATCAGGGAAGTACCAAAATAAATTTGGTAAATTTTTGAAATGTATTTTTAAAGTTATGAATTTTTAAAGTTTAATTTTTATTATGTGGCTTAATTAATCCATTTAGTGGGGTTAAACATTTCCAATTGACTTCAAATTTTTATGTGAGGTTCCCCTAATCCTAGAGATCAGTGGAGAATTGATTTCAAGTTATTTTCATGTGTGATTAACTCTAACTATTTAAATTTAGTTTTGAGTGATTAGATCAATTAAGATTATTTTTAATGAATTGACTCAAACCATAATTATCCTAGGGTCCTCTAGACTTAAGGGACTTCATCAAATTTTTCTGGAATTTTCTGAACAACATGCTAATTTTTGGAATTAAAATGTCAAAAATAGTGACATAAACTTGAAAAATACATAACTTACCACAGGGATAGCCTCTGACCTTTAAAAATTCAGATAATGTTCCCAAGATCAGAGGCTTCAAAAGCCCTATGGTCTCATGCCATGGTGAAATGTATACATGCATGGAGAATTAAAATGCTCAAAACAGTAAATAATTAATTAAAAATAAAATATTCATCAAAACAACTTGATTTCTTTTCCACATTATTCTCCTCTATTCACTGAGCAAGAGGGTATTTTTTTTATTTTTATGATTTTTCTATGCAAAGATATGAATTTTTGAAGTTTCAAGTATTTAAATAAATAAGAAAAATCAGATTTTCCTACTTAAACCAGTCAGCGCCGCGTCAACCTCGGCGGCTCCGAAGCTCTACGTGTCGCGCTCCCATTCGATGCCGCCACCTGAGTCAGCTGCCACGCGGCCCGTGGTTCCGCTTCATCTTTTGGTCCGACTTAATCTTCGTCGTTCAACCGATTCACAATCGATCGGACGGCGCCTGGTCATCGTCTACGACTGGTGCGCCCCGTGAGCCGTCGACCTTCTAACCCTAATATCTCCCTCGATTCTCAACGGATTTTCAAGTTCTTATGCTCTATGGATTCGTCTTGAGAAGACGAACACATCCATATGGTAAACAGGCATTGAAATTGACTTAAATAAAATGAAGAATCCCTGGAAGCTCGGGAAGAAGAAGGCAATACCTTGGCTCTGAGAAGTGAAGCTTCTATTAGAGGGGCTCGGCACGTTCGCTGGAGTCCAAAGAGGCTAGGGATGAAGCCTGGACCTATGGTGAAATGTCTAGGCTTGACTTCCACCAGGCCCGATCACAAAGCTTGGAGGCTGGAACAACTGGGTGGTCTGGAGAGGGGGCTTTCACTGTGGAACTCCTTCTCTACCTCTGGTGAAGGCGTGGGAAGAGTTAATTTGGATTTAGTGAAGTTTCATAGAGTGTCTTATTTCTGGACTGATTTTCAGCTGAGAAATTGAGCTCAGCTACGGGGATTCAAGGCAGGAGAACAGTGAGGTTCTTCTTCTCTAAGCTGGGAGAAGCTCTGGGAGTGATTTGGTGAGGTTTTGTTGATAAAAATTTTAACACCCTTCAGCACCTTTCTCATGGCCGAGAAGAGGTGTTTAAATGGCCAGGGCCATTGAGCTGAGATAGGGCTCAATTAGTGGGTGGATTCCACTGCATAGGTGGAGGGCAGTGGAGCTCCAAAGTTTAATTTAGCTGAGGTGGCCAATTGGGTAAGTTTGAGTTTGTTTCACTTGGTGGTGGCTCTTTATTTTGACTCCCTCCGGCAGCTAGGCCGGCCGGCAAGGACAAGGGAGCTGGCCATGGGTCAAGTCAACCAAGGAGTAGGATTTAATGGTGATAAACCAGGCAAGGGGGGATTTGGGGTGAGGCAAACGGTGGATCTATCCACTTAAGGGAAGAGATCCCTTAAAATGGGGACCCCTTGGTCCATGGCTCACTTAGCTTTGGCTGGGTGGATCTAGGGTGGTTCTTAGGGCTCACTTAGTAGCTGTGGATAGGTTGGTTTAGCCACATTTGGTTCAATTTGGTTTGGTTTGGTCATGGGTTCAAATTAGCTTATTTGGGTTTGGGCTGGGCTAACTTGAGTTAGGTCTTGATTTGGGTCCAAATGTCTTGAGTAATTTTGAAGAGGTGATTTCCATGAAGAATTTTCATGAAAACATGGGGAGGTTCTGAGTTCAATTGGAAGGTCAATTTGGTGGATTTTGGTATTTTGGTTTATTTGGGGAGGGTTGAATCAACTTGGGTCCAAGTTGGGTTAAAGTGGGGTTTAGACCCAATTAAAAGTTTTAAAAGGTCTAGGGGAATGTATTGAAGAGTTCCCAACATCAATTGGGAAGAAATTTTATGGTTTGGCTAATCAATTTGGTAGGTTTAGGGCATGGGTTCACTTTGGGCTAAACTGGGGGTATTGGATTTCAAATGGAATTGAACTCAAATGTGAATCAATTTGGACTTGGATTTGGTTTATATTTCTATTAATGATGTTGAATTAAAGTGTAGAATTGAAATTGGGCAAAGTTGAGGTCAAATGGGTTGGTTTAGTGTGACATTGGGTCCATTTAGGTTAAAAAATGGGTCAATTTGGGGATTTTAATAAAAGTGGGTTATTTTGGAAAAATTGGGCTATGGTGTAGTTGAACAAAATAAAATTAAGAATATTTGGGATTTTTTTGAATTTTTTGGGAATTTTGATAATTTTTTGGAATCTTGTGCCAAAAGGGTGTTTTAGGGTATCAAGAGGTTATTTGGAGAGTATTAGGGTATTTTGGTGGATTTAAAAGGTGGGAATTGTTTCAAAATGATCTCTAGGATTTTTGGGAATTTTGGGTAATTTTTGGGGAATTTTGGAAATTTTGGGGCAATTAGGTAATTTTGGGTAGGTTTGAAGGACCCAATGTCACAACTAGGCATGCTGGCAAAAGTTGAATTTTGATCATGATAAAGCTTAAAGTGAGCCATGGACCAAGAAATCTCCACCCTAAACATCTCATGGGCTGTACCTAACCCTCTTAGCCAAAGATCTAGGGGTTTGGACTTAGCCACATGAGTGTTCCAATGAACCAGGGGGAAAAATGGGTAATGATGGTGTATGTGAGAGTACAGTGTGTGTAAGACAGACCTCACCAGGATCAGACCACCCAGGGTAGTCCTAAGGCTTGAACAACCTTATAGGAGCTCACTATTGGTTTTCCACATGGTGGTCTTAACCTTCTAAGGTGATTTAGTGGTTTGCAACCATCCAAGTGGGATCCCAAGAGGAGTCAAGAAGTAGTTGAATTGCTAAAGGGTGGGTCCCAATTCTAGTCCTCTAGGATAGTCAAGGAGAAAACCTATGGCTAGATCCCAAGAAGCACTAAGGAGAGAAAAGACCTCACCAAAAACAAGGTCAACATGCTTCAGTTTCCAACTTCCAAAATATTTTTCCAAAAATTTTAAAAATTAAAAATTAAATCCACTAATTAAACACAAGGTTTAAATCAAACTCTTCTAATTCCATTCATAATCTTCAATTTTGGCTCAATACAAAACAGATAAGTATAGTAAATATGATTTAAGTCCTAACAAACAATCAAACTACACAATTTCAAAGCAAATACAACACACATTGAACAATAAATCAAACACACCAACAGTACCATCGATTTACTAAATCGATACAACGACACACTAATAAAAGTCTAGATCACACCAAAATAACTTTTTAATCTTCAAATTATAAATTTCCATTCTCTTTGCAATTAAGATTACTCGGCCAACTTGGGAAGAATACTAACGCTCTCGAAAAATTCGTAGCTGTTTTCTCGTCGATCCATTTGTTCTTCGCATATATCTGCACTTGAGTATCTTGATAAGCTTCTAGATGATCAAGTTGAAGCTTCGCCTGCCATTCCAGATGTTCAATTTGATGATACATGTCATGGATGCGATCTCCAATACGTTTGAATTCTACTTCAAATCTATCTAGACGACTTGAAATTTTCTCCAAACTTACAACAATAAAAAAATTGAAGTAGGGTTGAGGATCCTTTGAATCTTTGTCTCTAGCCTCTTCTCCAAGATTTCTTTTCTCCATTTCTTCAAAAATCCTCTCTAATCTCTCAAGAATGAAGTGTCTAGGTTGTAATTTTGGTTGCTTAGGGATTGGGGACGAAGATGGGGTGTTTAAAAGAGAAAATCGTGTGAAAAACTGAAAATTTTTGGTTTTTACACGACCTAGTAACTGTGGCGCTTAGGCTCCAAATCTGGCGCCTAGACACCGGACCCATCGATACTTAGTTTATTCTAGCGCTTAGGCGCCAAATTCTGGCGCCTAGGCGCCGGAACCATGTTTGACTCCATTTTGCCTATCGTCAAATTTCAAAGTTTCGTTCTCCAAAATAGGTAAGTTAGAATGGTAAGATCAATATAGACTTAGTAACACAAATTATAAACAATCATAATGAAGGTTAATTTGATCTCCTTTTTACTCACATATGAAATGGAGTGATCCAACGTCCAAACTTTATATACTTCGAGATAATTTTTAGCTTAAGTCAATGAAGACTTGTTAGCATCCAATTTTCTAAAGTTATATAAAATTAGTCAAGACCGAGACATAACCTTACATTGAAAATGTAAAAACACACAAAAAATAATTATGGGTTGCCTCTCACAAAGTGCTTGGTTTAACGTCGTCAGCCCGACCTAACTAAGTCTTTAATCAGATTGACGTAACTCGTAAGCCTCTTTATAAATCATTTTAATGTCTTCCAAATAAGGCTTCAGTCTTAATCTGTTAACTTTAAATATTTTTCCTGTTTTGGGGTTTTTAATATCCACAGCTCCATAATGGTATACTTTCTCAATTATATATAGTCTTAACCATTTAGATCTTAATTTTCCAGGAAAAAGTCTTAAATGAGTATTAAATAATAATACTTCTTGTCCAGGCTCGAATATTTTTCCTGAAATCTTTTTATCATGTAATATCTCCATTTTCTCTTTATAAATTTTTGCATTTTCATATGATTCATTTCTTATTTCATCCATCTCATTTAATTGTAATAATCGTTTTTCTCGTGCAGTGTTCAAATCAAAATTAAACTCCTTTATTGTCCAATAAGCTTTATGATCAAGTTCAACAGGTAAGTGACAATGTTTACCATAAATTAACCGGTAAGGTGACATTCCAATTGGTGTCTTATAAGCTGTTTTATGAGCCCATAATGCAGAATCAAGTCTATCAACCCAATCAGTTCTTTTAGGATTAACAGTCTTCTCTAAAAATCTTTTAATTTCTATATTTGATACTTCAGCCATTCCACTTGTTTGAGGGTGATACGCAGTTGCAATTCTGTGTTTGATTCCAAATTTTTTCAGTAATGATTGAATTCTTATATTTCTAAAATGACTTTCTCCATCTGTGATAATTACCTTAGGCATTCCAAATCTTGAAAAAATCATTTTCTTTAAAAATTTTGAAACATTTTTGGAATCACAGTTAGGTAATGCTACAGCTTCAATCCACTTCAAAACATAATCAACTACTAATAAAATATAAATCTTTCCAGATGATGGTAGAAATGGTCCCATAAAGTCTAAACCCCATATATCAAAAATTTCAACTTCCAATATATATTTTAAAGGCATTTCATCTCTTCTAGATATATTTCCCATCATTTGACATCGATCACATATTTTTACATAAAGTCTCACATCTTTGAACAAGGTAGGCCAATAAAATTCTGAATTTAAAATTTTAAATACAGTTTTATCTACTTCAAAGTGTCCTCCAAAATCGGAATCATGACATTTCTGAGTAATAGAAAAAGTTTCTTCATAAAGTACACATCTTCGAATTACAGAATCTCTTCCTAATTTAAATAAATGAGGATCTTCCCAAATATAAGATTTAACATCATTTTTAAATTTTTTAATATATTTTTTATTCAATCCATAAATAGTTAACTATATCTGCATACCAAGGTGTTTGACATCCTTGAATAACATATAAATGTTCATCAGGAAATTTCTCATTTATATTTTCCTCATTAATAACATCATTCATAACTCTAGATAAATGATCAGCAATTTGATTATCAGTTCCTTTTCTCTCCACTATTTAAAAATCAAATTCTTGTAGAAGTAAAACCCATCTTATCAGTCTAGTCTTAGCATCTTTTTTGACATTAAATATTTAATAGCAGAATGATCATTATGAACTATGCATTTGGTACCAAGAAGATAAGGTCAAAATTTATCAAAGGCATAGACTATAGCTAAAAGCTCTTTCTCCGTAGTAGTGTAATTTCTTTGAGTTTCAGTTAGAGTTTTACTAGAATAATATATAACTTTGAAAACTTTCTCATATTTTTGTCCCAATACAGCTCTAAGTACAAAATCACTTGCATCAAACATTAATTCAAAGGGTTTATTCCAATTCGGTGCAATAATTATACTTGCAGTTATTAATTTTTCTTTTAAAATATTAAAATCATTAATACAGTCTTCATTAAATTCAAATTTAGCTTCTTTTTCCAATAAATGACAAAGACGTTTAGCAATTTTAGGAAAATCCTTTATATATCTTCTATAAAATTCAGCATGTCTTAGAAAACTTCTCACATCAGTAACAGTAGTAGGTGGTTGCAGTTCATCAATAATTTTCACTTTTGCTTGATCAACTTCCATCCCTTTTTATGAAATTTTATGACCCAGTACAATGCCTTCTGTGACCATAAATTGACATTTTTTTCAATTCAGAACTAAATTTGTTTCTTCACATCATTTCAGAACTTTGGAAATATTTTCCAAACAAGATTCAAAAGAAGTTCCAAAGACTGAAAAATCGTCCATAAATATTTTAATTCCTTTGTCAATCAAATAACAAAATATTGACACATACATCTTTGAAAAGTTGCAGGTGCATTACATAAACTGAAAGTTATTCTTCTAAAAGTAAATGTTCCATAAGGACTTGTAAATGTTGTTTTCTCTTGGTCCTTTGAAGTGACAGGTAATTGATGATAACCAGAATATCCATTCAGAAAACAAAAATATGAGTGTCCAGCTAATTTATCAAGCATTTGATCCAGGAAAGGTAAAGGAAAATGATCCTTTCTAGTGGCGTCATTTAATTTTCGATAATCAATGCAAATTTGCCATCCAGTAACTTGTCTTGTAGGAATTAGTTCATTTTTATTATTGACAATGACAGTTACTCTTCCTTTCTTCGAAACACAATGAATAGGACTTACCCATTAGCTATCTGAAATAAGATAAATAATTCCAGCATCTAACCATTTTAAAATTTCGTTTTTAACAACCTCTTTCATGATAGGATTTAATCTTCATTGAGGTTCAATAGTAGGTTTAAAATCTTCTTCCATTAAAATTCTATGCATATAGATGGAAGGGCTTATTCCTCTTATATCAGCAATAGTCCAACCAAAAGCTTTCTTATAATTCTTTAACACTCCTATTAATTTTTCTTCTTATTCTTTACTTAGTTTAGAAGAAATAATAACTAGTAAAATTAATGAATTTCCAAGAACAGAATACTTTAAATGTGCAGGTAACATTTTTAATTCCAGTTCAGGGGCTATTTTAATTGAGTGTAAAAGTATATCATTTTGTTTTATGTCTAAAATTTCCCAGTTATCTTTAATATAATGAGTTTCTTTAGATAATTCTTCTTCTTTTAGTTCTTCATTTTCATCAATTAATAATTCAATGTTTTCTTTAGAAATGGCTTTACATCTTTCTTGATAATGTTTTTCAATTATATAATCAATAATATCCATTCGATAGCATTTTTCTTTATCAGGGTACTTTATTGATTTAAGAACATAAAATTTAATCTTTTGATCATTAACTCTCATGGTTAATTCTCCTTTTTGCACGTCAATCATAGCTCGTCCAGTAGCTAGAAAAGCTCTCCCTAAAATAAATGGTATTTCTTTATCTTTTTCCATATCAAGTACAATGAAATCCATAGGGAAAATAAATTTATCCACTTTAACAAGAACATCCTCTATAACTCCTTTAGGGTAGGTGATAGATCTATCAGCTAACTGAAGGGTTAAAGTGGTGGGAGTAATCTCTCTTAAATTCAACCTTCAAAAAATAGAAAATGGCATGAGATTAATACTTGCTCCTAAATCATATAAAGCTTTTCCACAAAATTTTTCTCCAATAGCACAAGGTATAGTAAAACTTCCAGGATCTTTAAGATTATGAGGTAATTTCTTTTGAATTATTGCACTACATTCTTCACTTAATGCAACAGTTTCAAACGCTTCAAATTTTCATTTCTTACTTAAAATATCCTTCATAAATTTTGCATAAGCTAGCATTTGTTCCAAGCTTCAGCAAAAGGTAGGTTAATGGTAAGTTTCTTAAAAATTTCAAAGAACTTAGAAAATTGATGATCAAGCTTCTACTGTTTTAGTCTTTGAGGAAAAGGTGGTGGTGGTTTTTCAACTTCCACATTAATGGGAATAACGATCGATCTTGACTAGGAGAAGGAGTTTCTTTAGATTTTTCAATCTCTTCAACCTCAATCTCATTTTCAATTTCATTTTGCATTCATTCTTTTAATTCCTTTACACTTCTAAGTTGCACAGCTTTAACATGTTCATGTTCTTTTCTAGTTTCTTTTGAATTAATTTCAACATTACTAGGAAGTGTTCCTGGAGGTCTGTGATTAATTAATTTAGCGATTTGTCCCATTTTATTCTCAATATTACGAATAACAGTGTTTTTATTTTGTAATTGATTACTCATTTGTAAAATTAATTCTTCTACAAATAACTTTTTCTGTTGATTATTAAATTCAGGTGGTTTATAGTTTGAATTTACTTGATTGTTCCAATTTTCAGTTGGATGGGATTGATTATTACCCCATTGTTGTTGTGCATTATTCCAGTTAAAATTAGGGTGATTTTTCCATCCAGGATTATAATTATTTGAATAAGTGTTATTTTTACTAGCAATAGCTTGTAAAGTTTCAATAGTTTGAGAATCTTCATTATTAGCAGAGTTGTTATGTGATATATTGATAGCAAGATTATCTAATTTCTTAGATATTGTAGCTACTTGTGAATCTAAGATAGAAAAGGCTTCATTATCATGAATACTTGTCATTCTTTTAGGAGTAATCCTTTCAGAAAGCCATTGAAAATTATTGTTAACCATTTCTTCAATTAAAGCATAAGCTTCTTCAAATGATTTAGCCATTAAAGAACCTGCAGCAGTAGCATCAATTATTAATTTAAGTGATCCAATAAGTCCGTTATAAAATGTTTGAATAATTAACCAATCAGGTAAAGCATGATGAGGACATTTTCTTAATAGTTCTTTAAATCTTTCCCAAGTTTCATAAATTGTCTCCCTGTCAAATTGACTACATGAAGCAATATCATTTCTTAATTTAGCTGTTTTAGTAGGAGGAAAATATTTAGCAAGGAATTTTTGTGCCATTTCAGCCCATGTTTTAATAGAACCTATTGCTAATGAGTTCAACCACACCTTTGTTTTATCTCTTAAAGAAAAAAAAAGAGTCTAAGTCTAATAGCATCATCAGAAACATTGTTATATTTAAAGGTAGCGCAAAGTTCTAAAAAACTAGCAAGGTGTAAATTTGGATCCTCATTTGGTGTTCCCCCAAATTGATTATTTTGAACCATTTGAATAATAGACGGTTTAAGCTCAAAAGAATTAGCATCTACAGTAGGTATTTGAATACTACTATGAAGTTCATCAACTATAGGGTTAGCATAATCCCTTAATGGTTTGTAAACATTTTGTTCATTAATTTCAATTGGATTTTGTAAATTATTATGTAAATTAGCCATCTCTTGATATCGTTGAATTTGTTTTCCTTTTTTAATTCTTCTATCAGTTCTTTCTAATTCAGAATATAAAGTAATAATCCTTCAGATCCAGAACTACGCATAAAAAGTAAATAAAAAGTAAAATAGCAAGAAATAAAATTATATATATTATTTTTTTTATTTTTTTTGTTTTTTTTTTTTATATTTTAGACAATAAAAGAAATAAATAAAATAAAATATTTAAAATAAAAATCTTTGCCTCCCCGGCAACGGTGCTAAAAACTTGACCCTCGATCCGCAGCAATGCACCAAAAACTTGGTTTGCAATCGCCAAACAATGCAGTAATATATGCTATCAAAAATATATTATAGTCAATACTTTGAATTAAATAATAATAGCGGCTAGTGTATATAAAATAATTTTATGGAAAATATTTTACACACTAGGGGTACTACGCAAGTCTACGTATCGCTTCAAGTAATATATGGCTTTAAATAAAGACCCTAGTATCGATCCCACGAGGAGGATTATAGATTTTTATTTCAAATATTTTGATTTTATTTTTATGTATTTCTTTTAAAGTTAAAAATTTGATATTTAATTTACTAGATGCAGAAATAAAACAGTAATAAAGTAATGATTGATGTAAATAAAATAAGCAAACAACATTCTTCCTTTCAATTAATCCAAGATTTTTTAAGATAATGTAATGATCGTAGAGAATATAAATTTATGGTATTGTGCAAAATAGAAGCATTCCTATTCTTTACCTTCGCTCGATATTATAAAGAACATTGGCTAATCTATAGATCAGGCTGGATGTATTGTTAGTAGATTGGGTTAATCTAAGCTCACACTACTAGATATCTAAGGGTGGCTATGGTCAGCCCTACTAGTGACCCTTTCCTTCTCTATAAACCAAATTACAAGAATTTAGCCTGTCACTCTAAAAACTTATTAATTCTACGCACATTAAATATTATCTTCCTATTTATTTTCACTTCACCTTGAATAACTCGCGCAAGGCCTTCGACTACCCAAGGATTCATGTGATATCTACTAGTTAAGAATTCATCTCCTTTTAGGTCTCAAAACTCTTCAACAGATTTTAACAATTTAAATGGCCAATTTAAATAGTAAATTAAGATCCGGTATTAATATAATCACAATGTTTAAAATATATATATAGTTTTTAAATCTCCAACGGATGTTATATTATCTTATTTATCTTTTCATAATTGAAAGGAGAAAGTAAAGTAACTACTCAGAACACATTGAATCTAAACAAAAAAATATATAAATAAAAATTTGAATCAAAATATAAATACTTATCTCAAGTGTTTCTCCAACTGAAACTCTGAATCCTTCTGAATCCAAAGTAAATAGACTTTAAAAGCAATGACTCTTCAAAAACTCTCAATACAAACTCTAAATAAACTCACTAATTAATAAAATAAACTATAAATATGGCCCTTAAAATATTTCTTTAATCTCTCTCTAAATGGAACTATAGGATCTCTCTCTAATTTTAGGCTATATGGGGCGTGGGGCTAAGTTGGGAGTTTTTCTCTGAAGGAGTAGCCTCCTATTTATAGGCTTCAAGGGTTGCCTTGAGGCACCTCTTCAAAATGTGTCCAGGTTCAATGAATCTTCTAGAAGGTGTGTCTGGCGCCTAGGCGCCGGGCTCCGCGTCCAGTTCTTCGCACCTCTTCACTTTGGATCGCATCTCTTCGCGATCCTAACCATTTCAAAGCGTCTAAATACAATATATCACATGTCCTATAATCCAGGAGTAACTGCCAATCTTCTAGATTGTCCAATAACCATTCACACCATCAAAATAACTGTCCAAAAGTCATCAAAAATATTACAGAATTCTGTATCGAACTAACGCTTAGGCGTCGGATTCTGGCGCCTAGGCGCCAGGCCAATTATTTTGACAATTTTTCATTTTTGCTCCATTTTTGCTCCTTTTTCATCTTTTTTTATTTCTTGAACATTTTTGCATCACCTTCATCCAAAACACAAAAATACCTTTCATTAAAGCATAATATCCTTAAGAATTTGATAAAAATCAAGGCATAAAAATATGTATTTTTTCATGGATCAGTGTCGCAAGAGAAGGATGGGAGTGGGGACAGTATTTGCCTTTCATAAACCAAACCCATAAAGAACTTTGTTGTCTGAATCTAACCCATTATTTACAATAAAATATATGGCTCATATGAGATAAATTTTTGAAGCCTAGTCCACGACTAGCAGGAGGGTGACAGATTTTGTTCCAAGAAGTCCAGTAATGTTGTTTGTGTTGACCAACCCATAGAAACTTGTTGAAAGAGACTTCTAGCATTCTTTGGGAACTCTTTTTTAATTTAATCATTTGTTGGATATATAGGGGGTAAGTAGAGAGAGCAGATTTTAAGAGGGTCAATCTACCACCATTAGACAGAAAGGAAGGGTCCAGCATTGGATCTTGGTTGTCACCTTCTTCACCACCTAATCATAGTGAACTTGCTTTCTCCTACCCTTGATTAGGGAGACTCCTAAATACTTGAGAGGGTATGAAGATGTAGAGAAGCCATTAAAATCTTTAATCCAATTTATCTGAGTAGAGGGTAGTTTGATGAAAGGAAGGAACTGACATTTGGATCTATTGAAGGATAGACCTGAAGCTTGTTGGAAATAATCAAGGGTAGCCATAACCTTCTTAACTGCAGCTTTGCTCCCATTGGTAAACAAAATGACATCATCTGCATATGCCAGGTGAGAAACAACACAATTGAATTTGTGCAGGTATCTCAGTTATGGTAACTTCTGTTGGGATTGGGGACAAATAATCAAAAGCTAATATAAATATATAAGGGGAAAGTGGATCACCTTGCTTTATACCTCTAGATGCAGTGAAAAACACATGACTTTCACCATTAACAAGGATGTTATAGTGAGAATTATGGAGCCATCTCTTAATTAAATAACAGAAATCATCAGGGAAGTTCCTAGCTTTTAGGATCTGAAGAACAAAATCCCAATTGATGATATCATAAGCTTTGGAAATATCTAACTTGATAATAAGATTAGTCCCTCTGCAAGGTCTATCATTCTCCAACAACAATTCCTGTGCCAAAAAGACATTATCTGTTATGCTTCTTCCTTGCATAAATGCAGATTGGTTAACTAAGATTAAGGCTTCCAACAGAGTTTGCAATCTGGAAACCAATATTTTCCTGATAATTTTGTAAAAAAGAGTAGTTAAGCTGATTGGTCTGAAATCATTCCAAGTAGCTTTTGTATTCTCCTTAGAGATAAGTATTATAGTGGTAGCTTTAAAGTATTTTGGTAATTCAATGCCTAGGAAGAAGCTTTGGATAGCCGAGGAGAGATCTTTCTTGTTAAACACCCAATAATTTCGATAGAAGCTAGCAGTGTAGCCATCTGGTGAGCAGTTTTTGTTGGATCCAGTGAAAAAATAGCCTATTTAACTTCATCTTCCTCAGGGGGAGCAGATAGAGTAGAACTATCAAAATTGGAATTCAATTTGGGAAGAATCTCAGAGTGCTTCAATTGACAGATTGAAGGCCCATGATTAAAAAGCTGATGGAAAAACTGAACAACAGAGTTGATAATGGCCTGGTTTTCTCTCAACCAACCTCCCCCTTCCTCTCTGATTCTTGTGAATGCATTTAATTTCCTCTTAAAGTTTATAATAACATGGTAATACTTAGAATTTCTATCCCCTTGAAGAAAACACTGACAAGCAGCTTTTTGCTTCAAAAATTGTTCTTCTATCTCAATTGCATTTAAGAGCTGTTGGTTTGCCTCCACTAACTCATTACCATCAATTCTTCCCTCAATATTCTCCTGCTCTAATTGATTCACTAAATCCTCAGCTAATTTAACTTTAAAATGAAGGTTACCAAATACCTGCTAATTCCATTCCTGCAGCTTCTTGGCAAGTCTCGTCTGTAACATTTTCAGCTGAATAATAGGATTATCTACTTGATTGGGCAGTGGTTCTTGCCAAGAAGATTGAGCAATTTAGGTATCTAAATTTATTTTTGCAATTAGTGCCATGAAGAGAAAACTTAATCAGTAGGGGGAGTGATCTAAACCTGCCCTGGGAAGATGGGTAATAGTGGTGGTGGTAAAGAAATTAATCCAAGCTTGGTTAGCCAGAAATCTATCTAGTCTTTCCCAGATCTTGCCTCTCTTCCAAGTGTAATCAGAGCCTTAATAACCCAAATAAAAAAGATTAGCACATATATATTATTAGAAAAAGTTTCCATTTTACTAATGTTTGGTACCCTCCCTCCTTTCTTTTTACTAGGATTGGCTATACTGTTGAAATCCTCACCTACCAACCACATATTAGACATGTTACCACTGATTTGATGTAGTGTAATCCATAGTTCCTCTCTATCAGCTTGATTGCAACCAACTGTTGACCTCATTTTTGATGAGGTCTTCTCTTCTTCTCTTTAGTACTTAGGATCTAGCCTTAGGCTTTTCCTTTGACTATCTTAAAGGACTAGAATTGGGACCCACCTTTTAGAAATTCAAACCACTTCTTAACTCCCCGCAAACTCTACAAACTTGACCGTAGACCCCTAATCACCTAGAGGGTTGAAATCAAATGTGGAAGTTTAAAGGATGAGTTCCTATGGGACTCTTTGGCCTTAGGATCGCCTCGCAGGTGGCCCGGTCCAGTTAAGGGGCCGGCTTACACACACACTACACTTATACACTACACCTATACACTACACTTTCACACACTCATACTTAACTTGACCTCCCGACTCATGTGGGTGATTCACATGGATGGTCCTTAACCCCTAAGCCCTTGGCCAAGAGGGTTAGGAACAACATAGTGAATGCCTCAAATGAGTCCCTTCATGGCTCATATGGGCTTGATATGGCTTCATGGCTCAACCAAAATGACTTCTTTCCACTTACATCCACCCAATCTTCAATTTTCCAAATTTTCAATTTTTGACCCCCGGACCCTACACCCGCTTAGCTCTACCCAAAACCCCCGAAATTACCCAAATTTCTCAAAATTTCCAAATTATCCAAAATTCTCCAAAATCATTCCCAAACATTTCCACATCACTTAAATTGATCATCCATACCCAAAAATACCAAAAATTCCAAGAAAACTTCCCAATACCCTCCAAATACCCAAAATACCCCTCTTGGCCAAAAAATCCAAAAATTCAGAAAATTCCCAGAAAATTCCAGAAAATCCCAAATATTCCCAATTTCATTTTGTCCAACTACACCATGGGCCAATTTTGTCAATTTACCCTACTTTTGTCAAAACCCCCAATTTGGCCCATTTTAACCCAAAGTGAACCCAATGTCAAACCAAACCTACCCAATTGACCCCGATTTTGGTCCAATTCAATTCTAAACTTCAATTCAATATCCTCAATACCAATCTAGACCAAATCCAAGTCCAATTTGATTGACATTTGGATCCAATCTCACTTTTGGCCTTAAAGCCCAATTTGGACCCATGACCCAAACCTAACCCAAACTCACCCAACTCAATTCCAATTAACCCCAAATCTTTTCTAAATCTTCCTTAACATTCCCACAAACAAAATACTAACATGATTTGCCCAAAATTTGGACCCAAACCCCACTCAAACTCAACCCAAAGCTAAAAGGCCAATTTTTGACCTAAACCCAAACCTAACCTAAATGAGCCCAAACCCCAAAATCAAAGCCCAACCAAAGTCAAAACCTTTTTGAAACACTCCCATAAACATTTCTCAACATTGATTTTATATCAATTTCAACCCTAGCCCAACATTAGCCCAAGTTAGCCCAATTTGACCTACATAGGCCCACTTACCAAATAAATTTAAATTCAAACCAATTCAACTCCAAATCACACCAAATTGATTCCAAGCCCTTCATAGAACATCCCTAAACCAATTATGACATTTATTTAACAAAGTTCTTCACAAAATCTTTACCCAAATGCCCATCCTAAAATCGAAAAGCCCATTCCCCTTAAACTTTCCTAAAAGCCCACTTCACCACATCCAAAGGCCCAAAATCTACCCTAAAGCCCACATGACATCTCCATTTGTCATCCACTTAATTAAAGCCATTACCTAAGTCCTAAATTCACCATCAAATTATTCCAAATCAAGCTTCATGCAAATTTTCACCAAAATATCCAAAATTCTTAAAACCCATTTCCATGAAATTGACCAAACCTTTTCCCAAGCCAAAGGTGAGCCATTCACAAGCCATATGAAGCCATGAAAATTTGGCATGTGACCATGCCATTAATGGCAAAAGGAGGAGGTCCTTTAACCATCTTCTAAAATTCATTAGCCTTAAGCATGTTTCCCCTTAACCAAGATTTAATCCAAATATTCTTGGATAAGGACATCACCACCTCTTGACCAGCTAGCCTAACTGATCTTCTCAGCCCAAGACCAGCCATGGGGTGGTGAACCCAACCCAAACCAATGGATTGACCAATTTCAAGCCAAAGTGCCTCTCCCCCATTCCATTTTAATCCAAACACTTTACACATGTCCAAGCCCAATTGACTTCACCATTGCCAAGCCCTGACCTCCCTGGTCAAGATGGTGACCCATGCCTGCCGGCCAGCCGCCTAGATCGCCGGAAAACACCACACCCGAGAGCTCACATGTGAGCCAACTTTGAAATTCCACCTTGCTGAGCTGCCCCATGCCCAATGGCCACCATGGCTGTTCTTTCAATGACCAGAGCAGCTGATCCCAACCCTTGGCCATCCCTGGGAGGCTCTCCAGCCACCTCTATTTAAACCCGACCCCCTCACGGCCATGAGAGGAGAGTTGCACAAACCTTGCCGAAACTACGCCAAAATTGTTCCAAACCCTTCTCCACCCTTAGAGCGGTTGATCCCCAGTGTCAATTTGCCCTAATCCCCACCGATAAAATCCAATTTCCCAACCGAAATTCCACCCAAAACCAGGACACTTCTCCACAGTGAGCCAATTCCCAAATTGATTGGTTCTACACCTTCACCAGACCAAGGGAAGGTGTCCACCAGTAAAAGCCCCATCTCCAGGCCACCCAGTTGCTCCAGCCTCTAAGCTTTGTGATCGGGCTTGGTCGAAATCACACCCAGAGAATTCACCAGACCAGGAGAGTTATATTAATTAAAGCCTTTAGGGGTAAGTTGGTTTATTGAGAATTTTAATCATTCTTAATTTGAAGTTTGAGTTAATGGTTTAAAGTGATTTAGTTTAATTATGAGGTTTTAATTAACAATTTTAAGTTTGGAATAGTGTTCAAATTATTTTTGGTTTAAATCTTTATAATTTAAGTGATCTTAATATTTTAAATTAATCTTTGGTGTTTCAGGTTCACTTAGATTATTCATATATCTTAATGATTTGGTTTAGGTTAATTATGATATTTTAGGTTATCTTGATTAGTTTGATTTTTTATATTCTAAATTATGAATTGTCTTAATATTTCAAATTTGTTTTACTTTTATTATTGAGTGATGTTAATTTAATATAATTTAAATTTAATTTAATTGAATTTAACTTAATTTAATTTAAATTAATTTCAATATTTTAAATTTAATTTAATTTAATTGTTAAAATGTTAATTTAATTTAATTTTAATTTTAATTTAATTTTTACTTAATTTAATTTAATTTAATTTAATTTTAATTTAATTTAATTTAATTGTTAAACCACTTAATATTTTGAGCTTTCCTTTAATTTTAAGGGTTATTTTTTTTATTTTTAATTTACTTAGTTTGGATTATCATTTTAATCTTAATTAAGAGTTAAATATTATTGAAGTGATTTATTTAGGGATTTTTTTATTAAAGAATTAATATCCTCTCAAGTTATATCCCTATTTTTAATAATTCAAATTTTCATTAATCTTCCAAAATTTAAATTGTTTAAATAATTAAAGTTTCATTTTTGGCTTTTTAAAAGTGATTAATGGGTTCCTACCCTTTTAATTTCCCAATGTCTCAATCATCCAAGAAAGATAAAATCAAATATTTTACCCTCCATTTTAATTAAACCTAAAATTTTAATAAAGGGGTTTAAATTCTTTAATTACCTTTATGCCCTTTTAGGCTTACTTTTTTCATAACTCACTAAATTGAGTTCAAATGAACTTAAAATTGTTATGTCACCTCACTCACATGTCAATTAAGACATTAGAGGAGAAAATATGATTTTTTTAATTTAATTTATTTATATAATTATTTTTAGTGAAAAATAAGGGATTTCAAGGAAAATTCAACAACATGACCAAAGTAAGGTTTCTGTCCTTAAGAAAATTATGGTATGTTCATAATGAACAGAGGACCACTTGGACCAATTTTGGTGATATTCTGAATTACATTTTATTTATTATAATTATTTTGAGTTTTGGAGTGTTAATTAATTATAAAATAAAATTAAAGTTAAAAAATGGATTTTATATTTTTCATAAATCTCTCTGACCTCATGGAGTTCGGAGAAATAAATTTAATAATTTTCTGATTTTTCTTTGATTTATTGGAATTAATTTAGTGAAAGGGTTAGAAAATACATTTTTTAATATTAAAAATAGTTTTGAGCATTTAAAATTCAATATCTTAACTTAGAGACTTAGGAAAAATATTTGGTTGGTTTCTAAGTGATTAAAAGTTAAAATGTAACATTTTTATGATTTTTTATATTTTTATGATTTTTATTATTTTATAATTATTTAAATATAAAAAATATCATTAAAAATGAAAAATTTTAGAAAATTCCAATTTTAATTTTTATAGACTCCTCCGATATCAAAGAGCCCACAAAACTAATTTGGTAAATTTTTTAAATGTATTTTTGGAGTTATGAACTTTTAAAGTTTAATTTTGATCTTGTGGCTTAATTAATTCATTTAGTGGGGCTAATCATTTCTAATTGACTTCAAATTTTTATGCATGGTTCTTTGTATCCTAAAGATCAATAGAAATTTGATTTCAAGTTATTTTAATGTGTGGTTAACCCTAATTAATTAAAGTTTAGTTTTGAGTAATTAGGCCAATTAGGGTTATTCATAATGAACTAACTCAATATATAATTATCCTAGGGTCCTCTGGTCCTAAGAAACTTCCCCAAAATTTTCTAGAGTTTATTAAGCAATATGCTAATTAATGGAATTAAAATACCAAAAATAGTGACATAAACTTGAAAAATATTTAACTTTCCATAGAGATGGCCTCTGACCTTAAAAAATTCAGGGAATGTTCCAAGATCAGAGGCTTCAAAAGCCCTACGGTCTCATGCCATGGTGAATTGTCTATGCAAAATACTGAAATGAGTAAATAATTAATTAAAATAAAATACTTATCAAAATAATTTGATTTCTTTTCCAAATTATTCTCCTCTGTTCACTGAGCAAGAGGGTATTTTTACTTTATTTTTATGATTTTTCAACACAAAGATATGGATTTTCTATGTTCTGGGCATTTAAACAAATAGAAAAAATCCTATTTATGTACTTATCCGACTCAGCGCCGCGTCAATCTATGGCGGATCGAAAGACCACGTGGCGCGCTCCTATTTGACACTGCCATCTGAGTCAGCCACCACGCGTCCGGTTGTTCCGCTCCTTCCTCTGATCCGATGCAATCTGAGTCGTTCAACCGATACACGCGCAATTAGATGGTGCCTGGTCATCGTCTACGACTGGTGTGCACCCGTGACCATCCACACTAAAACCCTAAGAACTCTCTCATTTCTCAACAGATTTTTGTGTTCTTATGCTCTATGGATTCATCTTGAGGATACAAACACATCCATATGGTTTACATGCCATGAAATTAACTGAAATGAAAAGGAGAATTGCTGGAAGCTCGGGAGGAAGGAATGATCCATACCTTTGCTCTGAGTAGCGTAGCTTCAATCAGAGAGTTGTGTCACCTTCGATTGCACCCAAGGAAGCTCCAGATGAAGTCTCTGGAACTGGGGAATTGTCTAGGTATGAAAGTGTCCCCAGCCGATTTCAAAGATTGGAGGCTAGAGCAAGTGGGTGGCCTGGAGAGGGGGCTTTCACTGGGGAACTCCTTCTCTTGGTCCTGTGTAGGTGTGGGTGAGTTTAATTTAGATTTGGTGGAGGTTTGGGAGATGTCCTGGTTTTGGGCTTGAATTTGAACTCAAAAATTGAGCTCAGCTGGGGGAAATTGGGGCTGGAATCCAATGGGGATCAAGTGCTCTATGTGTGGCGAGTGGTCTGGAGAAATTTTAACAGAGTTTCAGTAGGAATTTGTTCAGCACCCTCTTTGGCCGAGAGGTGGCTGGAGAGCTTCCCAAGGGGTTTAATGGCTTGGATCAACTGCTCTGGTAAGAACAGCCATGGTGGCCATTAGGCATGGGACAAGTCAGCAAGGAATAATTCAAAAATTGGCTCACATGGGTGCTCTCGGCCTGGTGGTTTCCAGCGGCTGTGGTGGCTGGCCGGCCAGGGTCAGGCCTCCCTCAAGGACAGGGAAGTCAGAGCTGGGGTTTAGTGTAGCCAATTGGCCAAGGACATGTGTAAAGGAGTTGAATTGAAATGGAATGGGGGGAAGGGTATTTTGGGTCCAAATGTGTCAACCCATGGTTTTGGGTTAGGTTAACCACCCAAGGCCTGGTTTTGGGCTGAAAAGAATCACTTGGGTCAGCTAAGAGAAAATGGTGTGGTCTCCATCCATGGTGAGGTGGCTAAACTTGGTTTAGTGTGTAGCATGAATGGGGTTAAAAGTGCTTAAGGAAGGCTTAATAAAGGGGCCCCTCTTCTAGCCATTAATGGTTTGGTGAGGTGGAAAGGGTCTCCCAAGGCTTGTATATGGCTTATGCATGGCTCCATGGCTCCATATGGCTTAGGGATGGCTTGGCTTGGTTTCATGAAAGTGGGTTTTAAGGATTTAGGATATTTAGAGGTAATTTGGCACATGGCTTAGTTTAGAAAAGTTTAATGATGAGTTTGAAACTTAGGGGGTGATTTAAATCAAAGGGGATGATGAGGGAAAATTTCATGTGGGCCTTAGGATAGAATTTGGGCTTTTTAGATTTGTTTTAGATGGGCGTTTAGAAAGGTTTAAGGAGGTGGGATTTTAGGTTTGAAATCAAATTGGTAAATGGAAGTTTTGTAAAAGATTGGGCCAAAAAAATGTTGGGTTTAGTTTATGGATGTGCCATGAGTGATTTGGAACAAATTTGAAGTGATTTTGAATTAAATTGGGTTTAATTTGGGTCTTTTACTAAAGGGGCCAAAGTGGGTCAAATTGGGCTAACTTGGTTTAAGTTTGGGCTAGTGTTGGATTTGATGTAAAATTAATGTTGAGAAATGTTTATGGGGGTGCTATAAAGAGTTTACAACTTTGGTTGGGCTTTGATTTTGGGATTTGGGCCCATTTGGGTTAGGTTTGGGTTTAGGCCAATTTAGGGAATTTTGGTTTTAAGTTAGGTTTAGATGGAGTTTAGGTTCAAATTTGGGGCAAATCTTGTTAGTGTTTTGTTTGTGGGGATATTGGGAAGGTTTAGGAAAAGATTTGGGGCTAATTGGAGTTGAATTGGGTTGGTTTGGGCTAGGTTTAGGTCATGGGCCAAAATTGGGCCTTAAGCTTCAAATTGGAGTTGGATCCAAATGTTAATCAAATTTGGCTTGGATTTGGTCTAAATTAATATTAGGGATATTGAATTGAAGTTTAGAATTGGATTGGATCAAAATTGAGGTCAATTGGGTTGATTTGGTTTGAAATTGGGTCCATTTGGGTTAAGAATGGGTCAAATTGGGGGTTTGGTAAAGGTGGGTTAAATTGATAAAATTAGCCTATGGTGTAGTTAAACAAAATGAAATTGGGAATATTTGGGATTTTCTAGAATTTTCTGGGAATTTTGGGAATTTACGGATTTTTTGGTTAAAAAGGGCATTTTGGGTGTTTTGAGGGTATTGGGGGGTATTTTTGGAAATTTTGGTATATTTGGCTAAGGATGATCAAATTGAATGGTGGGAAATATTTAGGATTTGTTTTGAGAAATTTTGGATAATTTAGGCAATTTTACAAATTTTGGGTAGTTTCAAGGACATTTGGTAGGTTTGGTGGGTAGGGCCCCGGGGGTCAAAATTTGAAATTTTGAAAAAAATGAAGATTGATCAAGTTCGAGTAGAATGGAATCACTTTGGTTAAGCCATGGAGCCATATCAAGCCCATAAGAGCCATGAGAGGACTCATTTGAGGCATTCACTATGTTGTTCCTAACCCTCTTAGCCAAGGGCTTAGGGGTTGAGGACCATCCATATGAATTACCTACATGAGTCAAGAAGTCAAGCTGGGTATGAATGGTTTTAGGATTTGGAATGTGTGTGAAAGTGTGATGTGTGCAGGTCAACCCTCACCAGACCAGGCCACCCAGGGTAATCCTAAGGCCAAGGAGTCCTATAGGGAACTCATTCTTTAAACCTCCACATTTGATCTTAACCCTCCAAGTGACATAGGGGTTTACAATCAAACTTGTGGGATTTGAAGGGAGTTTAAGAGGTGTTTAAATTTCTAAGTGGTGGGTTCCATTTCTAGTCCTCTAATATAGTCAAAGGGAAAGCCTAAGGCTAGATCCTAAGTACTAAGGAGAGAGAAGAGAAAAGACCTCATCAAAAATGAGGTCAACAAATGGACCCCCAATAGGTGTGGTGTGCTAACCAAGCACAACGTGGGTGTTGGCGTTGACTGAAGAGATCAATTGAACCAACACAGACATCTAAGCGACACACTTAGAATAGAGTAGAAATAAAATTTCCGCTGGGGAGTATCGAGTATATCTTCAAGACTTGAGATCCCTGAACTCTCGCTGGGGAAAAGAGAAGGAGGTGAATTCCAGATCATAAGATATGGGGAAATTTGATTTAGATTTCATTTCATTTTATATTTTATGTTTTAATGTGTGTGTTTAGATTTTGATTTGTTCTGAGTTTCAATTTTGATTAAGGTTTAATTCAAAATCAATTTTAAGGAAATCTGGATTTGAAATGAAAATTGGAACTTAGGTTCCAACCTCGGGATTACAAAGAGATCTAGAATTTAAGTACCAGTCCCGAAGTGAGAATCAGAGTTTAAGTATCGATTGAAAAATATGAGAATCAGAATTTAGGTGCTAATATCGAAGGTTTAAAGAGAACTGGAATCAGGTTCCAGTCTCGAAGGTCTAAAGAGAAATGGAAACTGGCTCCAATCTCGAAGGTCTAAAGAGAAATGGAAACTGGCTCCAATCTCGAAGGTCTAAAGAGAAATGGAAACTGGTTCCAATCTCAAAGGTTTAAAGAGAAATGGAAACTAGTTCTAATCTCGAAGGTCTAAAGAGAAATGGAATCTGGTTCCAATCTCGAAGGTTTAAAGAGAATTGAAAACTGGTTCCAATCTCAAAGGTTTAAAGGGTTCAAATTTGCTGTGGAGATTTGGAATGAGACGTGAAAGTGTTTCACGTCCCACGAGGATCGATCAAAGTCTGATTATTTGGCAAAGGATATGAATCCATGCCATCAGAACCAAATCGAAAATTTTCGTGGTTCTGTGTAAGTAGACTCAGTCGACCTTCTCAAAAGAGGGAAGGAAATATGGAGAGTCAAAAATAGATTTGAGAATAGCCGAAGGCCAGGGTTTTCAAATTCAGGAATTTGCTTTTAGATTGTTTATTGTGATTTGATTTTAGCTTGATTTTTCAATTTAGGTTTCACCTTTATTTGGAGTTCGTATTTATTTGTAGTTTATTTTGACATTCAGATTTTTAAAAGAGTTCTTAATTATTTTTATTTTCCCTTTCTTCTTTGCTCGAAGTTCTTTTAATTTAATGGCGTTTCCCAGTCAATTTGCACAAAAAGAGGTGAAGGCAAAACATGACATGGTCACTTTCATTCCAATCTTGTTGAAAATACATCATAAAACTTGATCCAAAACATGTTGATATTTTCTTTGAGAATTCAATATCTCATACAATCCATATAAATCCAAAACGGATTATGTAAGATTCTTCAAGTTTCTTTTAAAAGCAGCTGTCAAAATCCATGTCTGAATAGTGAGATACATGGACAATAACATCACCTTCCAAGTTATCCTTGGCAGGAATGTCGTATGGATGTGCATTGGAGGTACGCTATCTCCCATGTAACTCGCAGCTTGTAAGGCCGGAGGCTCTCTAACTCTGGGTCTGGCTGGAAGTGGAAAGGCATTTTTTTGTCATCCATCCTCCTGAAAGTAACAAAGATTCGCGGAGTGCAATGCTTTGCGATGTCCGCTCCATTCCCTTTTAACACCATGACGGAACCTACCGGTAGTGGTATCTCCACTAGCCCTCGGAACTCACCGGGGCCTGCTATTCGGAGGTCAGATCCGAACATGATATTTCACTGGTTGACAAAAGACACTGTGTAGAAAGGTCTAACGAAATCATGATGGTCTATGTGTGGAGGTATGTAGTCGCCCTCCTTGTAGATGTTAATAATGCAGCTGTTGGGTAAGAAATCTGCAGGCAATACCCTCCATGTTATCATCATCTTTACCATTCTTTTAATAATATTCAGCATCGGATCCATCTCACTTCGACGGAGTATCCCTGGTGGATTTCCTTTTCTGTCTACCACGAAGTTGTAGCAACATCCGCACTGGATTGTAACTTTTCCTTTCCCTGGCATCCATCTTCGGGGTTCTGGATAGGTCTTTTCCCTAAGACGACCAGCTCAGCCCATTTTCTGGAGTTCAACAATGCAGTCTTCAATTTGCTGTTACTCATAATCTGAGAATAAATCTGTATGCAGCTCGAGGCCTTCTAAGATATTGATCCTCTTTCCTCCAATTCTCTCAAAGTATTCAAAAGTATTCTTTTCGACATTCTGCATTCTTTCCAACTCATTTTCTGGAATTATCTGCAACTAGCGAGGTCTAGTAACGTACTAAGGAATGTATGGTTCAACCCCGACAAGCTCTCCTGCGTGTCTTGGCTCCTCGGGGGTAGTCTCTGTCGGGACGTCCTCCGGGGTTACTTTCACAACAAGACTCTTTAAAACTGGTGCATTTATCTAGCGTCGAGGCGCTGATTCTATTTCTACTCTTCTTGGAATTTCCTTTATCAGTTATGCTTTCCTTGGAATTGATCTCCTCCTTTCTGGTTCCTGACAAACCAATTTATTCAGAGTATTTGAATTGACGGTAGCAACTGTCTCTTCATGTTGATCTGATGCTAACTTGGTTAACAACTTGCGAATGCGGTGATTCTTGTTCCTCCGCTGAGTGGAAATGAGAGTAGCTCTCCTTACCCCTTGGATTTCTGCGGGCATGGCGCTGACAAGCCTGCCCTCTGCTGTAGCAACCATGGACTTAACTTTCTTGTCCTCTCCCATTGCATGAACAATATTTACTTTTCTCTTCTTGCTGGCGGATGGTTTATGTGAGCCACCCAATTTCATAACTGTATGGCTGCGGAGCTCTTCCCGATCAATCAGGGTCCAATCATATTCTTCATATTGTAGCCTGGCTGGTGTGATGTCAGAGTCAATCTCGATCACGGCTCCATCCCTCACCCTCTTTTCATCAAGTGCTAGACTCACGCCATTCTTAAAGTTTAGAACCAACCGCCCGTTCGACATTTCCCTGCGAAAAACAAGGAAAGGATCAGGGGTTGTACTAAGAACAAGAACAGTAGAAAAATATATGTTTATTAATGAAGAGCTTTTATTCGTTTATTTTAAATTTAAGTAGGAGTAGGAAAAGACGAAAAAAGATCAAGAGTGAGACTCGATTTGAAAGGAAGGATAAAGACTTTATTATCATGATTTCACATGTTTTCTTTTAACATTTTTTTTAAACGATTTTCTTTATCATCCACTTTTTTTATTTATATCTTTGGGTTCAGACCCAGTCATAAGTAATTACTGTGCTCGTGCTTTTAGGAATGAGGATTCAACCTTGAAACATTAGGTTGCGTAATACTTCTTTAGATATCGTCCATTAATTGGAAGCATAGGTCGTTCTCCACGGCAATTTACAAGCTGGTAGGAACCTCCTGAGTAAACTGTCTCGACCACGAATGGCCCTTCCCAAGTCAGTTCAGATTTACCACCTATCTTGTGATGTGCAAGATTAGGTGTTCTGAGAACCAAAACTAAGTCACCGACTTTGAATGTCCTGGGACAGACTAAATTATCATGGGCCTGGATCATCTTGGCTTGATACAGTTCCAGATTCTGCTGTGCTGAAAGTCTTTTCCCTTCTAAGCTTTCTAACTCTTCTAGTCATATTTTGGCAATTTCTTCTGTAGTGATTTTGTTTGCAACTGCAATTTTGAGAGACGGAAGCTGGACCTCTAAGGGTAGAATGGCCTCGGACCCGTACACTAAGGCGTAAGGCGTAGACTGGGTGGGAGTTATGAAAGTCATCCTGTAGATCCATAAGGTTTCTAACAACTTCTCGTGCCAATTTCTCTTGTTGTCGTCCAAAGTTTTCTTTAGGATTTAAACAAGAGTTTTATTAAAAGCCTCGGCCAAGCCGTTCGCTCTTGGGTAGTAGATTGTTGAATAGCGTCAGTCGATCCCGTGTCTTCTGACAAAATTGTTGATTTTTGTACTCTTGAACGCTGACCCATTATCCGAAATGATTCTGTGCGGTACCCCAAAATGGTAGACTTCTTGATTCTTGAAGAATTGTAGCACGTGATGTGCTTTCACTTCTCTGAGCGGTACTGCTTCTGCCCACTTAGAAAAGTAATTTGTAGCTGCAAGAATAAAGCGATGTCCTCTTGAAGAAGGAAGCTCTATCGGACCCACAATATCTATGCCCCAACACTCAAACGGCCACGACGCGATTGTCGGATGTAGCACATTTGGAGGCTGATGTAGAACCACTCCATGTACTTGGCACTGGTGAAAACTCTTGGCGACCTTCATGCAATCGGTCATCATTGAGGGCCAGTAGTACCCTAGTCTTTTAATCTTCATTTTCATTTTCGGACCCGATTGATGAGCGCCACAAAGTCATGAGTGTACTTCTTTGACAATTTCACGAGCCTCGGACCCGCTCAGGCATCTTAACCACATCTGATCAAAAGACCTTTTGTATAACGTGTTGTTTATTAATGCGTAAGATTGAGTTCTTTTCTTGATTTGATGGGCTATCGACTTATCGTCTGGTAGGTTTCCTGATTGCAACTAGTCTATTAGTGGCTGACGCTAGTCTTCTGTATTTTCTGTCATTGCTGCAATTGTTTCTTCTGCTTTTTCTGATGATTTGTGTATTGTATCCATGTCGAGCTGTGATAGGACCTGTCGTCCTTGAACTGACATTTCAACTGACTCATCCTGCAAGCAAGAAAATTCTTTTGTAAGGCGGGCTAACGCATCTGCAAGAGCATTTTCTCTTCTGGGAATCTTGTAGATTATTACAATCGAAATTTGCTCTAACAATTTCATGGCATACTGGAAGTACTGCTTGAGTCTTGGCTTTAGAATTATTTATTGTCCTGCGACCTGTTGAATTATCAACTGAGAATCCACATAGATGTTGATATCTGTTATCCCCATCTGAATGGTTAATTCCAGTCTAGTTATAAGAGCTTCGTATTCTGCCTCGTTGTTTGTACATGGTTCTGTTAAGTGGTAGGAATACCTTAACATCCCCCACTCCGGTGTTATAAAGATTAGTCTGATTCCTGTCTTACCGAGCACTATCATTTGCGATTCTTTATTTTTCTGTGCTGAAGATGCTCCGTCGAAGTACAGTTCCCAATGCTGATCATCAGGGTCTTCTAGGCTCATTATCTGCTCATCTGGGAAGTCGTCGTAGGGTGTGCTACAAGGAAGTCTGCCAGGACTTGTCCCTTTACGCCATGAAGAGGAACGAAAGTTATATCAAATTTCAATAGTATCATTGACCACCTGGCAAGTCTGCCGGAAAGTGTCGGACGGCTCATCAAATATTGCAACGAATTAAACTTCGAAATTAGGTTGACCTTATGAGAAAACATGTAGTGCCTGAGCTTTTGTAAGGCGAAGATCAGGGCCAAACAGTGCTTCTCAATAGGAGGATACTTTACTTCCGTCGGAATTAGACTACGGCTTAAGTAGTAGAGAGCATTTTCTTTTCCCTCATCATGGACCTGGGCTAACAGGGCTCCGAGAGAGTCTTTTAGAGCTGCGGTATAAAGTATCAACGGTCTACCCGAGACTAGGGCTGCTAAAACAGGAGGTGTCATTAAATACTGTTTGATGTCATCGAAGGCATGTTGACATTTGGGGTCCCAAGTAAACTTGACTCCTTCTTGACCAAAGCAGAAAAAGGCTGACACCTTCCTAACAAATTCGAGATAAAGCGTCGAAGATATGCCAATTTCTCTTAAAAGGACAGTAGTTGTTTCACGGTTTTGGGAGGTGGCATTTCTAAGATAGCTTTAATCTTCTCTGGATCGATTTCAATTCCACAATGTCGAACAATAAATCCTAAGAATTTCCCAGAGGTGACGCCGAAGGCGCATTTCAAGGGATTCATCTTAAGGTTAAATTGTCTTAATCGCTTGAAAAAAATTCTCAAATCATACAAGTGATCCTGTTTTAGTTTACTTTTAATGACCACATCATCCACGTAACACTCGAATTATTTGTGAATGAGATCATCAAAAATCCTTATCATTGCTCTTTGATAAGTTGCTCCTAAGTTCTTTAATCCAAATGGCATCACTGTGTAGCAGTATAACCCAATCAGCGTTCTGAAGGCCGTAAGATTTTCATCTTCTGGTGCCATCTTTATCTGGTTGTATCCTGAAGATCCATCAATGAATGAGAAGACTTCATGTGTTGAAGCGATGTCGATCATCAATTCTGGAATTGGTAGGGGAATTCGTCCTTTGAACATGCTTTGTTCAAATCTCTGAAATCCACGTAGATTTTGATCTGACCATTCTTCTTTTTTACTAGTACCACATTGGCTAACCAGGTTGGATATTGTTCCTCACGGACAAATTTAGCATCTATTAGCTTCTTAACTTCAGCTATAACTTGTTGTTCAATCTCTAGAAGCATTCTTCTCGGAGCTTGTCTAACTGAAACCACAGTGGGATCCACTCCTAACTTGCGAACTGCGACTTCTGGAGCTAATCCTAGCATTTCATCGTAACTCCAAGTAAAACAGTCTTTAAACTCCATTAATAGCTTGATTATGTTTTCGGAGATTTCTTTATCGAGTAAGGAGCTAACAAAGGTCGGCCTAGGCTTATCGCTAGTACCTAAGTTAACTTCCATTAACTTGTCTATTGTAGGTTTAATTTCTTCTTCAAATTCTGGTGGAGCATCTCTGATTGACAGATCTTCGAGATCTTCTAAGGTTTCCAAGCAGTCTTCATTAGGCTCGCAAGTGACAACCAAGCAAAATCCCGAATCATCAACAAACCCTACTGTGCTGAATCTGAGACCATGTTTTGATATGGGAGGTCGGCTGGCATTATCCCATAATTTTTCAAAGTGTTGTGATTGACCTTTTGTCCATCGTCGAGGTAAGACACCATGTTGAATTAAATTTTAAACACAGGGAGAGTACCACTTAAAAGGCAGTTCCATTAATTCAGATGAAGCAACATCTTCAAATTGTACATAAGCACCACGGTAGAATTTGAGTGGTTTAGTACCACCACCAAGCACTTCCATGACCACCATACCCTCGATCTTATTAGAATGGATCGGGGTTAGGGTCATAGTATGTACATAATGGTTAATCTTCTCATACATTGATCTATATTCTTCATTCTTTTCATCTTCGAGAGAGATCTTGAACTAGGGTTTCTTTAGATTTAGTGTTACTACTTCTTTCTGGATTTCTTCTTCTTTGGAACTATTCTCCCATTCAACATCAATGACTGGTTTCTTCTGTCCAACTGTTCTAACGTCTCTTCCACAACCTCGTCCCCGGCCTCGACCTCGGGTGCGAATGCTGGAGAAACCTTCACAATCTCGCCGTAATGGAGTGGTGAGTAACTGTTGGACTAGAACTTCAGGCTCTTTATCATCTTGTACTTCTTCTGCTTCATTTGGTATGACATTTCTGGAGAAGATTGTTTTCTTCGGAGGCGCGTAATAGGCTGCATCTTCGTGAATTCTGATTTCATGCACGGAGAATGGTTGCAACTCACCTTTAATAAACTGTTCTCCTCATTCGTAATATTTTATGCACTGGTGCAGAGACGACGGTACCATCCGGTTTTCATGGATCCATGGTCGACCCAGTAGAGCGTTGAATGATGTTTTAGAATCAATTATGTGGAATTTTGCAGTTGTCTTTGCTAAGTCACTGGTCTTCATTAACAGTGTGATCGATCCAAGAGCTCTTTCTCCTTTCTGATTGAACCCTCTTAAAAACATCTTGTCTGCTTTGAGGTCGTGAGCATCAATTTCCAAATATGCTAACGTTCAAAGGCTCATTATGTTGATTAATGCTCCTGGATCAACCAACACTCTGGAGAGTGTAAACTTTCTGATAGTGACTGAAATGTACAACGGTCGATTGTGATCAGCCGTTCTGAGTAGTAGATCATTGTCCGTGAAGATAACACCTCACTATTTTTTTAACGAGCAAACCTCGTCTAACGAGTTACTGGCCATTTGAGCTAAATAGATTTCTGGATCAAGTAAAGCCTTGATCAGAGTTTCCCTCATCTCCTTTGACAGGATCAGAGCATCATATATGCTTAGTTTGGCTGGTAGCTTCCTAAGATGGGCTTGCACGTTGTAGTCTACTTTATTACCATGTTCCTCGGTTTCTTCCCGAATGGGCAATTCCTCTGCTGGGGTTGGCTCTTCCTGAGCAACCACCTGCTTTCCTTTATCCTTTGGACCCATTCTTGGGGGTAGAAATTTCCCGCTTCTTAGATTTACTTCAGTTATTTCTTCTAAATTTAGTGTTGAATCTACCGGTGTCTCCTCTTGAATTGGAATGATTGGCTCTTCTGGCGTTGCTTCGAAATCTGATGACTCTAATTCTATCGCAATCGGAGCTCCTCGAAATTCACAAATAGACTCGCCGCTTGTTGAGCTTTCATAGCCATCTTTATGAACTTCTTCTCCTTCGTCGTGGTCATTGAGGTTTAGTATGATTTGAGAATCGTTATTTATATCGGAATTGAGATCTGGATTAGCTTGGTTTTTGTTAGTTACGTAATCAATAGAAACAGTCAAAACGTAGACAACGCCATAAATCTTATCATTATAAGATCCTGTCGGGGTGAGCAAATAATCATACAGAGTCAAGGTTCGAGGGACTTCTCCCACGAATTAGAAATAACCATCCTAGGATAAGCAGCCCATAGTCTACTCTTTGGAGCCTCGATTTTCTTCTCTTCTACGGTCTTCTCTTCCTTCTGGGGCGGTTCTTCAATCACAAGCGATAGTGCCATCTTGGCAGGTTTCAAACTCTAAGTTGAAGCGCCTACCGAAGCTGTCTGGATATGATCTAAAATTTTCTTTGAAGACTTTGTCCAGACGGTACTCCATCCATCATGGGTTGTGTAAGGGTCTATCAGAACAATGGGATCCGTTGAAATAACATTCACGGAACCTCCCTTTTGGGGTTCCTTCATGTATTCCTTCGGGATCGTTATGTTCCCTTTCCAGAGATTGTCATCAAGCCAAATCTTGAAAGTGGTGCAATCCTCTATCTTATGCCCGAGCATTCAGTGTTAAGGGCAATAGTTTGGATGATCTTTCTTATTGACTTCTTCCGGCCTCTTGGGCTCTGGTAGCTGAAAATCTGGTGTTTTCATTAAACTGCAGAACATCTTCGCCACTGCTTCAGTTTTGAATAGATATTCCTTGTTCAAAAAATCTTTCAGGGTATGCTGTGGATGAGGAGGTTGTTCATAATGCTGAGGTGACTGATAGCTCGTTCGAGGCTGCTGATAACCCTGCTAAGGTTGTTGGTAAGTACGTTGTGGTGGTTGATAGCTAGGTTGTGGCAGCTCTTGCTGTATTTGTACTGGCTGCTTGCCCTTATCGACTGCAACGATGATTCTGGACTTCTTTTCGAATGTTTTCACCGGTTTCTATTTATCGGTCTTGTCCACAAAACTTAGCTTCTTTGCTTCCTCTTGTAAGCTCCCAGCCTTGCTAAGCAGCTTCTCAAAAGTCTTGATTGTAAATCCTTTAAGGAGAAGTGCTATCGGGCCGTGGATGCTCTTCAACAAAATACAGATCGCATGCTGCTCCTGAAGTTGTGGTTCACACTTCATGCTTAAATTTCTCCACCGAAGTATGTAATCCACTAAAGTCTCATTCTGTTTCTGGTACTCCACCACTAGATCACCGATAGTGATGTGGTGCCGAGCCCCAGCAAACTGCTTAACGAAGAGATTTTCTAGCTCTGTAAAGGTCTTAACTGAACCATTTGGCAATTCTACATACCAGTCGAAGGTGATCCCTGACAGGCTACTGACAAACTGTCAGAAGAGTAAAGCGTCACTCCCACTGGCATTGCAGCAATTAGCACAAAAATGTGCGACATGCTGCTGGGGGTTTCCCGTTCCATCAAAAGTCTTAAACAGAGGTGGAACGAAGCCTTTTTTGTATTGGACAGCATCAAATTCTTCAAGGTAAGGTCTACCCGTCTGAATAGATGCTCCACTCTTGGACTGTGCTAAAGCTTCTCGCACCTGTTGTTCTACCATGTTTTTAATGTCCTTTTTAGGGATCATGCTCTGTGCAGAATCCTTCTTTGGTGGCTCATCTCCGTTGAAGGATGTGATCTCTTTTCCTCCATCTGCAATATGGATGATTTGTGGGGGTGTTTCTTTCCAAGGTTGCACCTGAATCTGGAGAGTGGCTAAAGCAGCAGCCATCTTTTCCATCCTCCTTGCCATCTGGGAAATTATGTCATCTCTTTCCCAAAGCTATGCTCTCATCATTTCTGGTTCATCTCTTTCCGTAGCTGCCGGAGCACCCTGCGAGGCTGACGATACTCGTGTTTCAACAATGTTGATCTCGGCATACTCTTCATCCATGAACTCAGATGAATCAACTTCATTTTTTAACTTTTCTCCTCTTTCTTTTGCCAACCGTCGGATATCCGTCCTTAGCTTTCCTATAGCATCCTCGAGGGGTCTCTTCCACACGGTCTCGCGGTTGTCATGTGATGGTTGTTGAACTTCTTTTTTGGGAATTTCTTTTATTGCAGTAGCACTTCCTTCAGATTTAGGCTCTTTGATGAGGCTTTCCTTCTCAAGACGTTGTGTTGGTCTCGGCTTAGTAATAATAGGTCGCCACACCATCCTTCTTGGAGCAAAAGGCCTAGGACCGGACGGTCTATCGGCTATATGCTGGTAGGTGGTGTCCTCCCTAATATGATGGCCCGATACAACAATAGGTGAACTAGCTCTCATTTTCTTCCTTGGTTTCTCTATGACAGTGATAGGCTCTACTCGTGGTCCGAGGCAGGATCTAACTGGCACTCGTCCCATTCTTCTTAGGATTTCTGACACAGGGCATCTTTCTTTCTTCGCCATTTTTTCTATCACAGCTTGTAGTCGAGCAAATGACATAGTCTTAACCCTTTTTCTTTTGTAGTTACTATAGTATGCAGGTGATCCATAAAAAAAATACCTATTTTTATGCCTTGATTTTTATCAATTTTTAAGGATATTATGCTTTAATGAAAGGTATTTTTGTGTTTTTGGATGTAGGTGATGTAAAAAGGTCCAAAAAAGGAAAAAGGGTGAAAAAGGAGCAAAAAGGAGCAAAAATGGAGTAAAATACAAGAATTATAAAAAATTATGGCCTGGCGCCTAAGCGCCATAAGTTGGCGCCTAAGCGCCAGACTCAATATAGAAACTGTCAAGTTTTTGACGACTTTTGGATGGTTATTTTGACGGAGTGAGCGGTTATTGGACATTCTAGAAGACCGGCAGTTGTTCTTTGATAATATGACATGTGATACATTGCATTTGGACGCTCCAAAACGGTTTTAATCGCGAAGAGGTGTGAGCCAAAGTGAAGAGGTGCGAAGAACTGGACGCGGTGTCCGGTGCCTAGGCGTCAGATTCCGGCGTCTAGGTGCCAGACGGACCTTCTGGAAGATTCATTGAATTTTGACATGTTTTGAAGAGGTGCCTCAAGGTAACCCTTGAAGCCTATAAATAGGAGTCCACTCCTTCAGAAAAGAGAGCCCCCATTGTATCCCCTATCTCTTAGCCACTTTAGGATCTCTCATCCTTAGAGAGAGAAATAGAGAGAGAAATTTAGGGCCACTTTTATTTAGTTTAGAGAGTTTATTTTCAAATTGTTGCATCTGGAGTTCATTACACTGTGGAGTCAGTAGGAATCAGAAGATCTGTATAAGGAATATTTGAAATAAGTATTTTATTTTTTATTCAAAGTTTATTTATTATGTTTTGCTGTTTATATTCAATGTGTTCTGAGTAATAAGTTTACTTTCTTCCTTCAATTATGAAAAGATAAATAAGATAATATAAAATTCGATGGAGAATTGAAAATCAAAATATTTTCAAAACATTGTGATGATATTAATACATGATCATACTTTACTTTTTATATTGGCCATTTAAATTGTTAAAACTTGTTGAAGAGTTTTGAGACCTAGAAGGAGAAGAACTCTTAACTTGTAGATGTCATATGAATCCTTCGGTAGTCGAAGGCCATGCGCGGGCTATTCAAGGTGAAGTGCAAATAAATAGGAAGATAAGATTTAAAGGGCGTAGAATTGATAAGTTTTTAGAGTGACATACTAAATTCTTATAATTTGATTTATAGATAAGGAAAGGGTCACTAGTAGGGCTGACCATAGCCACCCTTGGACATCTAAGTAGTGTGAGCCTAGATTAACCCATTCTACTAACAATACATCCGGACTCGATCCGTAGATCAGCCAATGTTCTTTGCGCCTGGATCAAAGGGTAAAGAATAGGAATGCTTCTATTTGACACAATACCATAAAATAGATTCTCCAACGAATATTAAATTATCTTAAAAATCTTAGATTAATTGAAAGGAAGAAAGTTGTTTGATTTATATTGTTTTCACAAAATCATTTTCTTATTATTGTTTTCTTTATCTGCATCTAGTAAATTAAAAGTAATTTATAATTAGATTAAAATACAAAAATATTTTGAAATACAATATTTAAAAATTTATTACCCTTTTTCCTCGTGGGATCGATACTGGGGTCTTTGTTTCAAAGCCCTTTATTACTTGAAACGATACATATACTTGCGTAATACCCAAAAAGTATATAAAATATTTTCCTTTAAAATTATATTTTGCGATACATATACTTGCGTAGTACCCAAAAAGTATATAAAATATTTTCCTTTAAAATTATATTTTGCTATATAAACATATATTTAAAAATTATTAATTACTAATGGCCTAGCATTCAGTAGCAATCAAGTTTTATTTAATGTTATTGTCGTAAATTAAAATTTGGTACACATCTATATAGCAAGTTCTTCCGGGTCAAGTGTTTCACGCCTTTGCCAGAAATTAAATTTTCTAGCAGTGGTAACAAATTCTTGTATTTGGAAATACAAAAATTGGGTCAAGTTTTTGGCGCCGTTGCCGGGGAGATAAGAGGTACAATTTATAGATTTTTAAATATTATATATTTCCAAAAACATAAAAAAATATTTATAATAATATAAAAATAAAATAAAATAAAAAAATTAATTCCTTACTTTATTTTACTTTTTTATGCATAGTTTTGGTTCTGAAGGATTAATACCTTTAGATTGTGAACTAGAAAGAACAAATAGAAAAATTAAAAAGGAAAACAAATTCAAAAATTTCAATAAATGGCTACTTTACAAAATCTAACTGAACTTAATGATCAAAATGTTTATAAACCATTAAGGGATTATGCTGACCCTACAGTTGATGAACTTCATAGTAGTATTCAAATACCCACTGTAGATGCTAATTCTTTTGAACTTAAACCTTCTATTATTCAAATGGTGCAAAACAATCAATTTGGTGGAACACCAAATGAGGATCCAAATTTACACCTTGTTAGTTTTTTAGAACTTTGTGCTACCTTTAAATATAACAATGTTTCTGATGATGCGATTAGACTTAGACTCTTTCCTTTTTCCTTAAGAGATAAAGCAAAGATGTGGTTAAACTCATTAGTAACTGGTTCTATTAAAACATGGGCTGAAATGGCACAAAAATTCATTACTAAATATTTTCCTCCTAAAACTGCTAAATTAAGAAATGACATTACTTCATTTAGTCAATTTGACGGGGAGACAATATATGAAACTTGGGAAAGAATTAAAGAACTATTAAGAAAATGTCCTCATCATGCTTTACCTGATTGGTTAATTATTCAAGCATTTTACAATGGATTAATTGGATCTTTAAAATTAATTATTGATGCTGCTGCTGGAGGTTCTTTAATGTCTAAATCATTTGAAGAAGCTTACACTTTAATTAAAGAAATGGCTAATAACAATTTTCAATGGCCTTCAGAAAGGATTAATCCTAAAAAGATGGCAAGTATTCACGATAATGAAGTCTTTTCTATCCTAGCTTCACAAGTAGCAGCAATGTCTAAAAAATTAGATAATTTTGCAATTACCATTTCACATAATAACTCTGCTAATATTGAAGATTCTCAAACTATTGAAACTTTACAAGCTATTGCAAGTAAAAATAATCCTTATTCAAATTATTATAATCCTGGGTGGAAAAATCATCCTAATTTTAACTGGAATAATTCACAACAACAATGGGGTAATAATCAATCTCATCCCACTGGAAATTAGAATAATCAAGTTAATCCAAATTATAAACCTCCTGGATTTAATAATCAACAGAAAAAGTTATAAATAGAAGAATTAATTTTACAAATGAATAATCAATTACAAAATCAAAATACAGCTATTCGTAATATCGAAAATCAAATGGGGCAAATTGCTACTTTAATTAATAACGGACACCGTAGGAACACTTCCTAGTAATGTTGAAATTAATCCAAAGGAAACTGGAAAAGAACATGAACATGTTGAGGCTGTGCAACTTAGAAGTGGAAAGGAATTAAAAGAAAGAATGCAGAATGAAATTGAAAAAGAGATTGAGGTTGAAGAGATCGAAAAACCTAAAGAAACTCTCTCTCCTAGTCAAGATCAGACTGTTATACCTATTAATGTGGAAGTTGAAAAACCACCACCGACTTTTCCTCAAGGACTTAAACAGCAGAAACTTGATCATCAATTTTCTAAGTTCTTTGAAATTTTTAAGAAACTTACTATTAACATACCTTTTGCTGAAGCTTTGGAACAAATGCCAACTTATGCAAAATTTATGAAGGATATTTTAAGCAAGAAACGAAAATTTGAAGCTTTTGAAACTGTTGCATTAAGTGAAGAATGCAGTGCAATAATTCAAAAGAAATTACATGAAAAGCTTAAGGATCCTGGAAGTTTCACTATACCCTGTGTTATTGGAGAAAAATTTTGTGAAAAAGCTTTATGTGATTTAGGAGAAAGTATTCATCTCATGCCATTTTCTATTTTTTGAAGATTGAATTTTGGAGAAATTACTCCCACCACCGTAACCCTTCAGTTAGCCGATAGATCTATCACTTATCCTAAAGGAGTTATAGAGGATGTCCTTGTTAAAGTGGATAAATTTATCTTCCCTGTAGATTTCATCGTACTTGATATGGAAGAAGATAAAGAGATACCTATTATTTTTGAGAGACCTTTTCTAGCTACCGGACGAGATATGATTGATGTGCAAAAGGAAGAATTAACCATGAGAGTTAATGATCAAGAGATTAAATTCAATGTTCTTAAATCAATGAAGTACCCTAATAAAGAGAAATGTTATCGAATGGATATAATTGATTATTTAATTGAGAAATATTATCAAGAAAAATGTAAAGTCATTTCTGAAGAAAATTTTGAATTTTTAATTGATGAAAATGAAGAAGTAAAAGAAGAAGAGACTCATTTTATTAAAGATAACTGGGAAACTTTAGACATAACTCAAAATGATATACTTTTACCATCAATTAAAAAAGCCCCTAAACTGGAATTAAAAATGTTACCTTTACATTTAAAATATGCGTTTCTTGGAAATTCATTAACTTTACCTGTTATTGTTTCTTCTGAACTGAGTAAAGATCAAGAATAAAAATTACTAGGTGTGTTAAAAAATTATAAGAAAGCTTTTGGTTGGACTATTGCTGATATAAGAGGAATAAGCCCTTCCATTTGTATGCATAGAATTTTAATGGAAGAAAATTTTAAACATACTATTGAACCGCAAAGAAGATTAAATCCTATCATGAAAGAGGTTGTTAAAAAGAAATTGTTAAGTGGTTAGATGCTGGTATTATTTATCCTATTTCGGATAGTCAATAAGTAAGTCCTATTCATTGTGTTTCGAAGAAAGGAGGTGTAACTGTCATTATCAATGATAAAAATGAACTAATTCCTACAAGACAAGTTACTGGATGACGAATTTGTATTGATTATAGGAAACTAAATGACGCCACTAGAAAGGATCATTTTCCTTTACCTTTATTGAATCAAATGCTCGATAAACTAGCTGGACACCCATATTACTGTTTTCTGGATGGATATTCTGGTTATCATCAATTACTTATTGCTCCTGAGGACCAAGAGAAAACAACATTTATAAGTCCTTATGGAACCTTTTCTTTTAGAAGAATTCCTTTTGATTTATGTAATGCACCTGCAACTTTTCAAAGATGTATGATGTCAATATTTTGTGATTTGATTAACAAAGGAATCGAAATATTCATGGAAGATTTTTTTAGTTTTTGGAACTTCTTTTGAATCTTGTTTGGAAAACATTTCTAAAGTTCTGAAAAGATGTGAAGAAACTAACTTAGTTCTTAACTGGGAAAATGTCAATTCATGGTCACAGAAGGCATTGTACTTGGTCACAAAGTTTCACAAAAAGGGATGGAAGTAGATCAACCGAAAGTGAAAATTATTACTGAATTGCAACCACCTACTACTGTTACTGATGTGAGAAGTTTTCTAGGTCATGCTAGATTTTATAGAAGATAAATAAAGGATTTTTCTAAAATTGCTAAACCTCTTTATCATTTATTGGAAAAAGATGCAAAATTTGAATTTAACAAAGAATGTACTGCACCTATGATTGTTGCACCTAATTGGAATAAATCTTTTGAATTAATGTGTGATTCAAGTGATTTTGCAATTGGAGCTGTATTAGGACAAAAATATGAGAAGGTTTTCGAAGTTGTATATTATGCTAGTAAAACTCTCACTGAAACACAAAGAAATTACACTACCACTGAGAAGGAGCTTCTAGCTATAGTATATTCCTTTGATAAATTTAGACCTTATCTTCTTAGTACTAAATGCTTAGTTCATACTGATCATTCTGCCATTAAATATCTAATATCTAAGAAGGATTCTCAACCTAGACTGATAAGATGGGTTTTACTTCGACAAGAATTTGATTTTCAAATAGTAGATAGAAAAGGAACTGAAAACCAAATTGCTGATCATTTGTCAAAATCTAAAAATGATATTATTTCGGAAGAAAATATAAATGAGAAATTTCCTGATGAATCTTAATAAGTTATTCAAGGATGCAAAACACCTTGGTATGTTGATATTGTTAACTATTTAGTTAGCAATATTTTACCTTATGAATTGGATAACAAATTTACTAAGAAATTTAAATATGATGTTAAATCTTATATTTGGGAAGATCTTCATTTATTTAAAATTGGAAGAGATTCTATAATTCGAAGATGTGTACCTTATGAGGAAACTTTTGCTATTATTCAAAAATTTCATGATTCCGATTTTGGAGGACACTTTGGCATAGATAAAACTGCATTTAAAATTTTAAATTCTGGATTTTATTGGCCTACCTTATTTAAAGATGTGAGACATTATGTAAAAACATGTGATCAATGTCAAAGGATGGGAAATATATCTAGGAAGGATGAAATGCCTTTAAACTATATATTGGAAGTTAAAATTTTTTATATATGGGGTTTAGACTTTATGGGACCATTTGTTCCATCATCTGGAAAAACTTATATTTTATTAGCAGTTGATTATGTTTTAAAGTGGATTGAAGCTGTTGCTTTACTAAACTGTGATTCCAAAAGTGTTTCTAAATTCTTAAAGAAAATGACATTTTCAAGATTTGGAATGCCTAACGTAATTATCACTGATGGTGGAAGTCATTTCAGGAATGTAAGAATTCAATCATTACTATAAAAATTTGGAATCAAACATAAAATTGTAACAGCTTATCACCCACAAATAAGTGGAATGGCTGAAGTATCAAACAGAGAAATTAAAAGAATTTTAGAGAAGACTGTTAATCCTAAAAGAACTGATTGGGTCGATAGATTAGATTCTGAATTATGGGCTTATAGAACAGCTTATAAGACACCAATCGGAATGTCACCTTACCGGTTAATTTATGGTAAACATTGTCACTTACACTGTTGAACTTGAACATAAAGCTTATTGGGCGATAAAGGAGTTTAATTTTAATTTGAATGATGCAGGAGAAAAGCGATTATTGTAATTGAATGAGATGGAAGAAATAAGAAATGAATCATATGAAAATGCAAGGATTTATAAAGAGAAAATGAAGATGTTACATGATAAGAAAATTTCAGGAAAAATTTTTGAGCCTGGACAAGAAGTATTACTGTTTAATTCTCGTTTAAAACTTTTTCCTGGAAAATTAAGATCTAAATGAATTGGACCCTATATAATTGAGAAAGTATACCATTATGGAGCTGTGGATATTAAAGACCCCAAAATATGAAAATTTTTTAAAGTAAATGGATTAAGATTGAAGCCTTATTTGGGAGATATTAAAATGATTTATAAAAAGCTTATGAATTGAGTCAACCTGATTAAAGATTTACTTATGTCGGGGTGACGACGTTAAACCAAACGCTTTGTGGGAGGCAACCCTTAATTATCTTTTGTTTTGAGTATTTTTATTTTTTTAATATAAGGTTATGCATCAATCTTAACTAATTTTATATTACTTTAGAAAAATTTGATGCTTATAAGTCTTTGTTGACTTAAGCTGAAGATTATTTTGAAGTATGTAAGATTTAGAAATTGGATCACTCTATTATAAATATGAGTAAAAAGGAGATCAAGTTAACCTTCATTATGATTGCTTATAATTTGTGTTATTGAGTCTAGATTACTCTTACCAGTATAATTTACCTATCTTGGAGAACGAAACCTTGAAATTTGACGGTTAGGCGAAACGGAGTTGAACATAGTTCCGGCGCCTAAGCGCCCGAGTTAAACTATGTATCATTAAGTCCGGTGCCTAGGCACCAGATTTGGCGCCTAAGCACCACGGTTACTGGATCGTGCAAAAACCGAAAATTTTCAGTTTTTCACACGATTTTCACCTTTAAATCAACCCATCTTCATCCCAAACCATCAAGCAATCAAAGTTACATCCATTACACTTCATTCTTGAAAGATTTGAGAAATGTTTGAAGAAAGGGAAGGAAGAAATCTTGGAGAAGAGGCTAGGGACAAGGTCTCGAAAGGATCCTCGACCCTACTTCGATGGTTTCATCGCGGTAAGTTTAGAGAAAATTTCTAATCGCTTGGATAAGTTTGAAGCGGAGTTTAAAAGCATTGGAGATCACCTTCATGAGATGTTTCGTCAGATTGAACATCTAGAATGGAAGATGAAACTTCAATTTGATCATTTTGTGGCTTATCAAGATGCTCAAGTTGAAATGTATGTGAAGAACAAGTGGATTGACGAAAAGACGGCTGCTGATTTCCCGAGAGTGTTAGTGTTCTTTCCAAGCGGAATACACAATTTCTCTTGTGAAGATTAGAGTATTCTGGTAAAGAGATCGTTATTATCTAGTTTGCTGAGTCGTTGTATCGAAGTAGTGAATCGATTGTATTTGTGTATTTACTTTCATGTTCAATGTGTGTTGTTTTTGCTTAGAAATTGTTTTGTTTGATTGTGTATTAGGAACTTGAATCAAGTATTATACTTATCTGGAATATATTGAGCCAATATTGAAGATTATAAATAGAATTTAGTGAAGTTTGATTTAAACTTTATGTTTGATTGGTGGATTTAATATTTAATTTTTAAAATTTTTGGAAAATGTTTTGGAAGTTAGAAACTGAAACCCTACTCTAATGTGAGTAATTAGAAGTTGAATTTATGAATTTTAGTGTAAAATTAAATTTAAAAATAATTTTTTGTGAAAGGCGAGTCTGGCGCCTAGGTGCCAGAATTCGGCGCCTAAGCACCGGTTCGGCCTATACCGGAAAAATTCCATAAATACCCCCAAAAGCCATTATCGACGCCTAAGCCTTCTTCGTCCTCCACTTTTCGTGGAAATCAGCTTTTAGAATCCATTTTGAGGTCAAAACATCAAGTATTTGGGCGCAAAACCACTCGATTTCTTTGTCTCAAGGTCAGATCTACACTTTAAACCATTTATTTTAAATTTTCACCTTAGATTTGCCTAGGTTTTGCTAAGAACCAAAATTTTGATTTTTAGTGATTTCTTTGGATTTTAAAACTTATTTTAAGTTTTCTAAACTTAAAAAGAGTTTAAATTTTTTATTCCTAAATTTGTTCTTATTTTCTTTCACGTTTAGATGGTGCCGAATCTAAAAGCGGGAAGGCACGAAACAACTTCGATAGCAGCAAATTTTCTGCTGCGGCTGCGCATTTTCTATTCCACAAATTTGCGACGTCGAGGAAGTTCATTTCAGAACATAGTTTTTATCATCCGGGGGAGATGATTGAAAACACTATCATTGCGCACAACTGACAACGATTATGTTATTTCACTGTTGTTGCTGGTATCCCTATAGTTCGAGAGTTTTATGCTAATTTTCTGGATGCCGAAGATTATGAAGTTTTTGTCAGAGGTGTCGGAGTAGGATTTACTCCTGAAAGAATCAATGTATTTTATGGCCTGCCACCGACTATAGAGTGCCACTATTCTGGATTATCTCCATCTGAGGGAGATTTGGATATGATCATTGCTTATTTGACTGACGGTACTGGATCTTGGAAGATCAGGAATGGAAAAAGGGTAAACTTCAAATCCTCCAAGTTAAATGGTATTTCTAAAGCATGACACTATTTTATTTCTGTAAGATTGTTACCTTCCAACCACCTGAGTGAAGTGACTAGAGATCGAGCGATCTTAAACTACTGCATTTAGGAAAGGAAGCCTATTGATGTCGGCAGTATTATTTATGATTCTGTGGATTCTACTGCGAGATCCAACACTTCTGTTGGACTGGGATTCCCATCTCTGATTTATTCATTATGTATTAGCAATGGAGTCATGCAGATATTTCAGAGGAAAGGTTGAAGACTACTAAGCTGATTGGACAAGAGAGCATTAGCATATATGATCGTCTTCGAGGGAAGAGATCGACTGCTCCTTCTTCTTTTGCACCCACTCCAGGTAGACCTTCTACTTCCCGACCTTCTACTTCTGCTGAGCCACCATCGAGTTTATGGGAGTCAATGTATGATCAGTTTATAAAGCAGCAGCAAGAGTTATTTCAAACTCACTGCAGGGTTGATACTATTAATAGGAAACTTGATCATTTATCTGACTATACCTAGAGGAAGAGTAGTTATGATGTTGAGTATGATGAAGCCCTTGTCAGATTTCTGAAGGGTGAGCATGATGTTAGTTTCCCTACTTTTCCTAGTTCACACCATTTGTTGATCCTAAGGATGTTGAGTTTTCCTTTGGTGACGATGAAGATGATGAGGCTACAGCCAGTGACAAGTAGTTGATAGATCTCTATGTTGTGCTACTTTGTTGTTAGTTTGTTTTGTTTGATTTGTTTATTTAGTTTGATGTTTGATGTATGTTGATTTTTTATGTACCTGTGTGGATTGATTAGTGTTAAGATTCTGTTGTTAGAATATTCTTAGTATATTGTGTTTGAGACTGAGATTAGAGTTAATTTATGATATATTTGTTTCAATCTACTCGTTTAGTAATTAGTAATTTTGCTCGCTTTTATTTTATTTTAAATTTAGTATAATCATAAAAATTAGCCTCGCTTACTTTTTATACCTGCTTCAATTTTATCTTTATTATTCATAAAAGCATGAGTAGAAGTAAATTTTTCTTTTTAAGATCGTTTTTACATACTTATAAAAATTTCCTTTTTAAAATTATGATTTTCTTTCTCTCATACTTTCAAATTTTCATAGTATATCAAAACTTAAGTTTGGGGGAAGGGAAAATACATTCAAATTTAAATTTTATTTGTCCTTAAAGAGCTAATATTTTCATAAAATAAAAACTTTTTAACATAACTTAAGGAATGAAGAATCTATTTAAGATCACTTTTATTTTTGAAATTATAAAAAATTTAGTGAACTTAACCAAAATTTTAATAACTTTGATTGATTTTAAGAATAGAATTATTTAACTTAAAGAAGAATAAGATTAAGGAATTTTTCTATTCATGGTAGAAATAATGGAATTTTAGAAGTATTAAGTAATAAAAAATTATCACTTGAAAAAAGAAAAGATTGAAAATCTTTTTGAATTTTTATTCATGTTATAATAATTAAGTGGAAATGTATAAGTTTTGAAAATATAAGTTAAGGATAGTGAAGTTCAAAATCATTAACAGGCTATCCAGATATAATAATCTTCTCTATATGAAAAAAAAAAGAGGAGAAGCTTGAGGAAATGCCTAATAAAAAATTTGGCTTCACTTGAATTATCTTATAGAAGGAAAACTAGTTACATATTTTACTTTATTTTTATGCATGAATCTTTATTTAGGAAAGGTTTTTCAAGAAGATCTTTTTCTTGTAAATAATCTATGAGATCTTAATATAATAAACTTCTATTATTTTTAAAATAGATGAAAATTTTGAAATCTTATGATTTGGTAGTTGAATATTCTTTAAATTCTTAAAATTAAACCTAGTTAGTGAAATTGGGTTAATAATTTACTAAAGATTTTATAAAATCAAAAATTATAAGGAATCTTATATATTTATCTTTTGTTCCAAAGGTTATACATTTTATATAGTAAAAAGGGTTACTTAAGCAAAAGTAACATTTAAGTTTGGGGGATTTTGATCCATGAAGAAAATACCTAATTTTATGCCTTGATTTTTATCAATTTCTAAGGATATTATGCTTTAATGAAAAGTATTTTTGTGTTTTTGGATGTAGGTGATGTAAAAAAGGTCCAAAAAAGGAAAACAGGTGAAAAGGAGCAAAAAGGAGCAAAAATGGAGCAAAATACAAGAATTAAAAAAATTATAGCCTGGCGCCTAGGTGCCAGAAGTTGGCGCCTAAGCGCCAGACTCAATACAGAAACTATCAAGTTTTTGACGACTTTTGGACGGTTATTTTGACGGAGTGAGCAGTTATTGGACATTCTAGAAGACTTGCAATTGTTCCTTGATAATAGGACATGTGATACATTGCATTTGGACGCTCCAAAAAGGTTTTAATCATGAAGAGGTGCGAGCCAAAGTGAAGAGGTGCGAAGAACTGGATGCGGTGTAGATTCCGGCACCTAGGCGCCAGACAAACCTTCTAGAAGATTCAATGAATTTGGACATGTTTTGAAGAGGTGCCTCAAGGCAACCCTTGAAGCCTATAAATAGGAGTCCACTCCTTCAGAAAAGAGAGCCCCCATTGTATCCCCTATCTCTTAGCCACTTTAGGATCTCTCATCCTTAGAGAGAGAAATAAAGAGAGAAATTTAGGGCCACTTTTATTTAGTTTAGTGAGTTTATTTTCAAATTGTTGCATCTAGAGTTCATTACTGTGGAGTCAGTAGGAATCAGAAGATCTGTAGAAGGAATATTTGAGATAAGTATTTTATTTTTGATTCAAAGTTTAGTTATTATGTTTTGCTGTTTATATTCAATGTGTTCTGAGTAGTTAGTTTACTTTCTTCCTTCAATTGTGAAAAGATAAATAAGATAATATAAAATTCGATGAAGAATTGAAAATCAAAATATTTTCAAAACATTGTGATGATATTAATACCTGATCTTACTTTACTTTTTAAATTGGCCATTTAAATTGTTAAAACCTGTTGAAGAGTTTTGAGACCTAGAAGGAGATGAACTCTTAACTTGTAGATGTCACGTGAATCCTTAAGTAGTCGAAGGCAATGCACCAGCTATTCTAGGTGAAGTGCAAATAAATAGGAAGATAAGATTTAAAGGGTGTAGAATTGATAAGTTTTTAGAGTGACAGACTAAATTCTTATAAATTGATTTATAGATAAGGAAAGGGTCACTAGTAGAGCCGACAATAGCCACCCTTGCACATCTAGTAGTGTGAGCCAAGATTAACCCATTCTACTAACAATACATCCAGACTTGATCTGTAGATTAACCAATGTTCTTTGCGCTTGGATCAAAGGGTAAAGAATAGGAATGCTTCTATTTGGCACAATACCGTAAAATAGATTCTCTAATGAATATTAAATTATCTTAAAAATCTTGGATTAAGTGAAAGGAAGAAAGTTGTTTGTTTTATATTGTTTTCATAAAATCATTTTCTTATTATTGTTTTCTTTATCTGCATCTAGTAAATTAAAAATAATTTATAGTTAGATTAAAATACAAAAATATTTTGAAATACAATATTTAAAAATTTATTACCATTTTTCCCCGTGGCATCGATACTGGGGTCTTTGTTTCAAAGCTCTTTATTATTTGAAACGATACATATACTTGCGTAGTACCCAAAAAGTATATAAAATATTTTCCTTTAAAATTATATTCTGCTATATAAACATATATTTAAAAAGTATTAATCACGAATGGCCTAGCATTCAGTAGCAATCAAGTTTTATTTAATGCTAGTGCCGTAAATTATAATTTGGTACACATCTATATAGCAAGTTATTCCGGGTCAAGTGTTTCGCGCCTTTGCCAGAAATTAAATTTTCTAGCAGTGGTAACAAATTATTGTATTTGGAAATACAAAAATCGGGTCAGCAGGTCGGGGTAATGTAGCGGCAATCCTTCGGACATCTTCTTCATCTAATGTAGCAGAGAAGGGGGTGAAACCTACTCCATTCCAACAGAGGTATACACTCAGGCATTTCTTCTCTTTCCTCAAGAATTTCTTCTAGAAAAGCAACTTCAGCAGCTTTGGCTTTCTCGATCCTAGCAATCTTTCTGCTTCTATTTCTCCTTTGAGTCCGAGTTAGGGGTGCAACTCTTAAACTGGACTCAATCTTGAAAACAGATGGTATTGTAGCAAAATCTATACCCTCCACGGTGACAGGCTTATCACAGACTTGGATTTCCTTCCCCTTTAGTTTGGCAGAAGCCGGGGTAGGTGCAGAGATGACTAGACCGGAGGGGGTAGAGACAACAGTCCTCCTATGAATAGCAGTACTTCTTTCAGCTGGAACCCTTTGCAGGGGAGGGAATTCTTGAGTCGACTTTAGGTTGAACTCAATTACGGGCTTCTCAGTTTCTGGCACTTTGTCCATTAGTATGAAGAGAGTGACGTCAGCAAACTTGATATCTGTATTGTTGAATCTTTGTCCAAAATGAATGATACCATTGTCGGGCAGTTCATCCTTATAGACGACGAAGTCCATTCCATTGGTGAAGGAGAAAATTAACTTTAGTGCAGTCATTTTCTGCAGTGTAGATTCCGAATGTCAGTCTCGAATTATGCTTCCTTTTGTCGCAAAACTTAGGACGAAAAAGAAAGAGTCCGAACACATTTTCATTTATCTTAGTGTATTTATGATTTTTAAGTGAATTCGTTTATTAGAAGGTTGTTTATTAGAGGATTTGTTTATTAGGAACAAAATGATTAAAGTATAGAACAGGTAAAGGACCCGATTCAAAATTGGAAAGGGAGAGAAAGTCTCGTAAGACTTCTCAACCTGAGGGACCGCTCCTAAGCTAACACCTATTTGGGGTCCACCCCACCTAAGAAAAGAGGTAAAAGGATTTCAGAACCTCTCTGTTGAGCGGTGTTTAACAGTGGCTGCTAAATTTGAGAGAAGTTGACTATACTTGTTCAAGATAGAAATGAACGTGGTATGTCAATGGAAGAATGATAGTTTTGGTCCACTAGGGATATAGACTCACTATCGATTTATAAAAGCAAAACCATCTAATCAAAATGGAGAGAGGAACTATTCCCCAGCGGAGTCGCCAGAAGCTGCCGACATATTTTTAGGTTATGTGTTTTGAAAAGGGGTCGCCTACAGAAGTTGTCGGCGAATTTTTTAGATTTTAAATTTAATTTAAATATATATATAATTTGGAAAGTAGTATTTGATTTTGAAAATAATTTTGAGTTTGAAAATTTTAAGATATGAAATCAAACCGATCTCACATCCCAAATAGTTTATATAAACGAGCACCGCACCACAAACTGTATATCTATCCCGAAGAATAGACACACTGCTTGATGATGGGGCTCGATTAAATAAACTAGAAGATTTATGACATCCATTTGGTCTGCAAACCAACTTTATAAGCCGACAAGTTCCCCTGCTTAATATAAAGGAATTAAGCGGGGTTTATATTACTCGGGTTCTTAAAGTTCCCTATAAAGGCAAGCCCCTATAGTTAATTACATCTTAAATGACATGAATCATTTAAGAAAACTCTCGATAGTGATCAGTGATTTTGCTCTCAAGAATTTCAAAGTTTAAGATTTTCAAATGATTGGATTTTGGAAATTTCAATAGGGATTAGCTCAAATTTGGAACAATTAATTTTAAGAGTCCAAAGAAAGAGAAGTAGGAGAAGCTGAGGATCCAAGAAGAACTTGGCAACTTCCCAAACTATCCTATTGTTTGGTTTCAATTTGAGAATTTATTTAATTTTGCAATCCTGCCAATTTTAATTAATTATGACTTATATTTATATGATATAATCACACAAATAGCCTCGAAGATGTGAGGGTTTATGTTGTACCAAACGACTACCTCAGAGTCCTAAGATCTGTTAGGGCTTAATTTACATGACATGATCATGCAAATGCCTAACAAAAAGTTGAGGATTTATGTTGCACTAGGCAAACTACCTCGAAATCCTATGGTTTGGTTGTTTAATTCTTAGAAATGTTTAGCAGGTGTAGATCCGAGTTTTGCTGAAGTAAATGGTCGTGCTGCCCACTATGCTCCGAGCTCCTTGTTGCTGCTGAGGTTTAGTTTTAGAAGGTGAAAATCAGGAGATGAGAGAAGTGTTTTGATTTAGAAATGTTAAGTCCAAATATTTTTAAAATTTTAATTAAAACAAATCTTAAAGTTGTTTAAATAGAACTGATTAAGATCCCACGGTTTAGTCATCCCGGCACCGTTATTTTCATCGAATTCACTTAGTCCATATGAATTTGCTAAACTCAACTGAATGAGTTCCACACTTTCATTTAGACCACGGGAAATCCCATTAGCAATACATGGGTTACATCATCCAAGGTATTACCGATCATTCAACGAGACGTTTTAATTTTGTTGCAATTGTACTTTTGTTGTTCTGTTTATGATTAAATTTTGAGTTGTTTTATATTTTGGAATGTTGTGGCGGTGAATTTTATCTTGTTGTGACTTTTAATTTAGTTTTGGGTTTTATTTTTGTGGCTATCCTAAAGGTTTTAGTTTTCATGCAACAATCTTGTTTAACATGCAAGAAAAAGTAAAGTGCAGTGCATGTAAGTAAATTGCAATAAAATAAAAGCATACCTGGAGGGTCTTCCCGTCATCCCAATCTGCACTTAAAACACATGTTAAGGCATTTAAATGTTTATAACAAGTACCTAGGTAAAGCTAAGGGAAGGTTCTGGTTGTCTACCAAGATCATAATCCTATAACTAGTCATTTCCTATGACGTCTAGGTTCTTGTGTTTTGTTTGTGGATGATTTTCTTCACCAAAAAACAATTAAGTTCAATTGTTTTTCTAAAACATCTCATCATATTGAGAAAGTGCTTAGGACGAGTCCTAAACATCTTTTCAATACTTCTGAGGTTATTTTGAGTCCAAGTAAATTTAGTTGCACAGGTTAATTAATCATCCAGGAGTTTAGTTAAGCTTTGTCTCTTGCTCGGTGAACTCGGGCATTTGATTACCTGATGAATGAAGTGACATCTCACTTAATACTCCATTTAAGAGTTATAATAATTAAAACCTTTAGGGGGAAGTTGGTTTGTTGAGAATTTTAATCATTCTTAATTTGAAGTTTGAGTTAATGGTTTAAAGTGATTTAGTTTAATTATGAGGTTTTAATTAATAATTTTATGTTCGGAATAGTGTTCAAATTATTTTTTGTTTAAATCTTTATACTTTAAGTGATCTTATTATTTTAAGTTAATCTTTGGTGTTTCAAATTCGCTTAGATTATTCATATATATTAATGATTTGGTTTAGGTTAATTATGATATTTTAGGTTAATCTTGATTAGTTTGATTTTTTATATTCTTAATTATGGATTGTCTTAATATTTCAAATTTGTTTTACTTTTATTATTGAGTGATGTTAATTTAATATAATTTAAATTTAATTTAATTGAATTTAACTTAATTTAATTTAATTTAATTTCAATATTTTTTAATTTAATTTAAATATTAAAATGTTAATTTAATTTAGTTTTAATTTTAATTTAATTTTTACTTAATTAATTTAATTTAATTTAAATTTATTTAATTTTTAAACCACTTAATATTTTGAGCTTTCCTTTAATTTTAAGGGTTATTTTTTTATTTTTAATTTACTTAGTTTGGATTATCATTTTAATCTTAATTAAGAGTTAAATATTATTGAAGTGATTTATTTAGTTATTTTTTTATTAAATAATTAATATCCTCTCAAGTTATATCCCTATTTTTATTAATTCAAATTTTCATTAATCTTCCAAAATTTAAATTGTTTAAATAATTAAAGTTTCATTTTGGTTTATTAAAACTGATTAATGGGTTCCTACCCTTTTAATTTCCCAAAGTTTCAATCATCCAAGAAAGATAAAATCAAATATTTTACACTCCATTTTAATTAAACCTAAAATTTAATAAAGGGGTTTAAATTCTTTAATTACCTTTATGCCCTTTTAAGCTTATTTATTTCATAACTCACTAAATTGAGTTCAAATGAACTTAAAATTTTTATGTCACCTCACTCACATGTCAATTAAGACATTAGAGGAGAAAATGTCATTTTTCTGAATTTAATTTATTTATATAATTATTTTTAGTGAAAAATAAGTGATTTCAAGGAAAATTCAACAACATGACCAAAGTAAGGTTTCTGTCCTCGAGAACATTATGGAATGTTTCTAATGACCAGAGGACCACTTAGGACTAATTTTGGTGATTTTTTGAATTATATTTTATTTATTATAATTATTTTGATTTTTGGAGTGTTAATTAATTATAAAATAAAATTAAAGTTGAAAAATGGATTTTATATTTTTCTAAAATCTCTATGGCCTCAAGGAGTTCAAAGAAACAAATTTATAATTTCTGAATTTTACTTTGATTTATTGGAATTAATTTAGTGAAAAGGTTGGAAAATACATTTTTTAATATTAAAAATTGTTTTGAGCATTTAAAATTCAATATTTTAACGTAAAGACTTAGGAAAAATATTTGGTTGATTTCTAAGTGATTAGGAGTCAAAATATGATATTTTTATGATTTTTAATATTTTTATGATTTTTATTATTTTTTAATTATTTAAATATCAAAAATATCATTAAAAATGAAAAATTTTAGAAAATTTCAATTTTAATTTTTATAGACTCCCATAATATCAGAGAGCCCACAATACCAATTTGGTGAATTTTTGAAATGAATTTTTGGAGTTATGAATTTTTAAAGTTTAATTTTGATCATGTGGCTTAATTAATTTATTTAGTAGGGCTAATCATTTCTAATTGACTTCAAAATTTTATGCAAGGTTCTCTGTATCCTAAGGATCAATGGAGAATTGATTTCAAGTTATTTTAATATGTGGTTAACCCTAATTAATTAAAGTTCAGTTTTGAGTAATTAGGCCAATTAGGGTTATTCTTAATGAATTAACTCAAAATATAATTATCCTAAGGTCCTCTAGTTCTAAGAAACTTCCCTAAATTTTTCTAGAATTTATTGAGTAATATGCTAATTATTGGAATTAAAATACCAAAAATAGTGACATAAACTTCAAAAATACATAAGTTTTCATAGATATGGCCTCTGACCTTGAAAAATTCAGGGAATGTTCCCAAGATCAAAGGATTCAAAAGCCCTATGGTCTCATGTCATGTTGAATTGTCTATGCAAATGGAGAATCAAAATACTAAAATGAGTAAATAATTAATTAAAAATAAAATACTCATCAAATTAAATTGATTTCTTTTCTAGATTATTCTCCTCTATTCACTGAGCAAGAGAGTATTTTTAGTTTATTTTTATGATTTTTCTACACAAAGATATGGATTTTCTAAGTTATGGGTATTTAAATAAATAGAAAAAATCCTATTTATTTACTTATCTCGCTCAGCGCCGCGTCAACCTACGGTGGATCGAAAGACCACGCGCCGCGCTCTTTGAGGCTGCCATCTGAGTCAGCCGCCACGCGTCCCGTTGTTCCGTTCCTTCCTATGATCCGACGCAACTTGAGCCGTTCAACCAATACATGTGCGGTCAGACGTCGCCTGGTCATCGTCTAGGACTGGTGTGCACCCGTGACCGTCCACAATAAAACCCTAAGAACTCTCTCATTTCTCAACAATTTTCGTGTTCTTATGCTTTATGGATTCATCTTGAGGAGACAAACACATCGATACGGTTTACATGCCATGAAATTAACTGAAATTAAATGAAGAATTGATGGAAGCTCGGGAGGAAGGAATGATCCATACCTTTGCTTTGAGAAGTGTAGTTTCAATCAAAGAGTTGTGTCACCTTCGATTGCACCCAAGGAAGCTCCAGATGAAGTCTCTGGCACTGGGGAATTGTCTAGGGATGAAAGTGTCCACAACCGATTTCAAAGCATGGAGGCTAGAAGCAGCTCGGGTGGCACTGGAGAGGGGGCTTTCACTGGGGAACTCCTTCTCTTGGTCCTGTGCAGGTGTGGGTGAGTTTAATTTGGATTTGGTGGAGGTTTGGGAGATGTCCTGGTTTTGGGCTTATCAGAAATTGAGCTTGGCTAGGGGAAATTGGGGTTGGAATCCAATGGGGATCAAGTGCTCTATGTGTGGAGAGTGATCTGGAGCAATTTTGACAGAGTTTCAGTAGGATTTAGTTCAGTACCCTCTTTGGTCTAGAGGTGGTGTGGTTTAAATAGAGGTGGCTGGAGAGCTTCCCAGGGGGTTTAATGGCTTGGATCAACTGCTCTGGTGAGGAGAAGAACAACCATGGTGGCCATTAGGCATGGGACAAGTCAGCAAGGAAGAATTCAAAAATTGGCTCACATGGGTGCTCTCGACTTGGTGGTTTCTGGCGGCTGTGGTGGCTGGCTGGCCAGGGTCAGGTCACCCTCAAGGTCAGGGAGGTTAGGCCTTGGTTTAGTGCAGTCAATTGCCATGGACATGTGTAAAGGAGTTGAATTGAAATGGAATGGGGGAAGGCTATTTTGGGTCCAAATGGGTCAACCCATGGTTTTGGGTTAGGTTCACCACCCAAGGCCTAGTTTTGGGATGAAAAGAATCACTTAGGTCAGCCAAAAGAAAATGGTGTGGTCTCCATCCATGGTGAGGTGGCTAAACTTGGTTTAGTGTGTAGCATGAATGGGGTTAAAAGTGCTTAAGGAAGGCTTAAGAAAGGGGCCCCTCTTCTTGCCATTAATGGCTTGGTGAGGTGGAAAGGGGCTACCAAGGTTTGCATATGGCTTATGCATGGCTCCATGGCTCCATATGGCTTAGGGATGGCTTGGCTTGGTTTCATGAAAGTGAGTTTTAAGGATTTAGGATATTTAGGGGTAATTTGGCACATGGCTTAGTTTAGAAAAGTTTAATGATGAATTTGAAACTTAGGGAGTGATTTAAATCAAAGGGGATGATGAGGGGAAATTTCATGTGGGCTTTAGGATAGAATTTGGGCTTTTTGGATTTATTTTAGATGGGCCTTTAGAAAGGTTTAAGGAGGAGGGCTTTTAGGTTTGAAAACAAACTGGTAAATGGAAGTTTTGTAAAATATTGTGCGAAACAAATGTTGGGTTTAGTTTAGGGATGTGTCATGAGTGATTTGGAACAAATTTGAAGTGATTTTGAATTGAATTGGGTTTAATTTGGGTCTTTTAGTAAAGGGGCCAAAGTGGGTCAAATTGGGCTAAATTGGTTTAAGGTTGGGCTAGTATTGGATTTGATGTAAAATTAATGTTGAGAAATGTTTATGGGGGTGCTATAAAGAGTTTTCAACTTTGGTTGGGCTTTGATTTTGGCATTTGCGCCCATTTGGGTTAGGTTTGGGTTTAGGCTAATTTAGGGGATTTTGGTTTTGGGTTAGGTTTGGGTGGAGTTTAGGTTCAAATTTGGGAAAAATATTGTTAGTTTTTTTTGTTTTTGGGGATATTAGGAAGGTTTAGGAAAAGATTTGGGGCTAATTGGAGTTGAATTGGGTTGGTTTGGGCAAGCTTTAGGTCATGGGCCAAAATTGGGCCTTAAGCTTCAAACTGGTATTGGATCCAAATGTTAATCAAATTGGGCTTGTATTTGGTCTAAATTGATATTGGGGATATTGAATTGAAATTTAGAATTGGATTGGATCAAAATTGAGGTCAATTGGGTTGATTTGGTTTGACATTGGGTCCATTTGAGTTAAGCTTGGGTCAAATTGGGGGTTTTAGTAAAGGTGGGTTAAATTGAAAAAATTAGCTTATGGTGTAGTTGAACAAAATGAAATTGGAAATATTTGGGATTTGCTGGAATTTTCTGGGAATTTTTGGAATTTATGGATTTTTTGGTTAAAAAGGGCATTTTGGGTATTTGGAGGGTATTGGGGGGTATTTTTAGAAATTTTGGTATATTTTGCTAAGGAAGATCAATTTGAATGGTGAGAAATGTTTAGAATTGGTTTTGAGGAATTTTGGATAATTTAGGCAATTTTGCAAATTTTGGGTAGTTTCAAGGGCATTTGGTAGGTTTGGTGGGTGTAGGGCCCCGGGGGTCAAAAATTAAAATTTTGAAAAAAATGAAGATTGATCAAGTTCGAGTAGAATGGAATCACTTTGGTTAAGCCATGAAGCTATATCAAGCCCATAAGAGCCATGAGAGGACTCATTTGAGGCATTCACTATGTTGTTCCTAACCCTCTTAGCCAAGGGCTTAGGGGTTGAGGACCATCCCTGTGAATTACCAACATGAGTCAGGAAGTCAAGCTGGGTATGAATGGTTTTAGGATTTGGAATGTGTGTGAAAGTGTAATGTGTGCAGGTCAACCCACACCAGACCAGGCCACCCAGGGTAGTCCTAAGGCCAAAGAGTCCTATAGGGAACTCATCCTTTAAACCTCCACATTTGATCTTAACCCTCCAAGTGACTTAGGGGTTTACAATCAAACTTGTGGGATTTGAAGGGAGTTTAAGAGGTGTTTAAATTTCTAAGTGGTGGGTTCCATTTCTAGTCCTCTAAGATAGTCAAAGGGAAAGCCTAAGGCTAGATCCTACGTACTAATGAGAGAGAAGAGAAAAGACCTCATCAAAAATGAGGTCAACAGCAATTACTTCTCTCATATTCTCCCCTCGAGTATCAAAATTTTCATATTCACAAACAAATGGTTCCTGAGTCTGATAGAAGGCATTAATTCGCTGAGGAGTAACCATTTTTCCTCTAACTAGCACATATTCAGTCTCAATCCAGGGCACATTAGCATAAAACTCTCTAACCACTCCCATAACAGCATTCACAGTAAAATAACAGAATCGTTCCCAGCTCCGCTCTCCAATTAACTATTCTACAGATCCACCAAGACTATCAAAAGCTCGATTCTGGATACACTTCTTATTTTAAAGTTAAGAGTTAAAGTGAAATTGTGCTTTAATATTAAAGAACTTTTCCTCATCAAAATCCAATTTCCTCTTCCCTTTACTCATCCTTGGAGCCATATGAATTTATAAAATTAGCAAGAAAATTCTAATAAATCTCAAATTCACAATGTAACAAACTCCAAATACTATTCTAAATAAGTAAGAGCAAATTTCATCATGGAAATCTCAAAATTTCTTTAAAACTCAAAAAATTCCAACCTAAGCAATGTGAGAGATTTCCATGGTGAAAATAAAAATTTTTTAACTTGAAGTGAAGCTCTTACCAAGAGAAGTGTAGATCTGGCCTCGAAAATCTTTGAAATCACCTTAAATCCGAGATATAGCAAGCCCTAGATCTTCAAAATCGTAAAAATGGAGAAGGAAGACGAAATCAATGGAAAAATCTGCGGGTCCCAGGGTAAAAATTGCAAAAACAAGGGTTTTTGGCCTTTTACTGGGTTTGTGCATCGGCGGAGCTCGATAGGGCGCCGACGGCTCTCTGATTTACAAAAAAATGCCAAATTCTCTGGATTTGGGCGCCGGCGTCGCCAGTCCAAAATTTTTTCTGGGTCCGAAATTTTTTTTGTAATTTCGATTGTTTAGACTTCCACAACGGTGTTTAACACTTCAATAAGCATTTACATCATCTCACAAGCAATAATTAACACAATTCTTTACACAAACAATACACAAAAAATTTATATATATATAATCCAAGTTATAATATGAACACCAAATATGTTCATTCAAACTAACAACTCTTAGATGTTTAGTGTTGCAAGTACACTACGATAGGCAAATACTGAAATCTAAGCACACAATGAAAGTAAGCATATCCAAATCAAAATTTTAATTACAAAGCAAAGTAAATACTACACACACCAAGCATAATCAAGCAAAGCAATTTAAACACACAACAAACATAAGTAGAATCCTAAAATTACTCCACATCAGTTTCAGAACTATTCTCTCCTCTAATGTCTTCAATTGATTGCTGATGCACGAACAAATTATAAAATGGAATAAATGGAAATTTGTCAGATGATTTCTCAGCAATCACCGCATTCTTCTTCATCAAGTTAATCAAGCCCATCTCAATTCGACTAGTGTGATCGAATTGTTCCTTCATTCTCCAATCTATATGATCGAATAAATCAGAAATATTATAGATTGCACTCATAACATTCTATACCTCCTTCTCCAACTATTTTATCCATTCTAGAACCTTCATGAAGATAGGGTTGAATCGGTTGTGAAGTCTGTGTTGGTTGATCAACAATCAAATTCATGTCATCTTCATCTCCCACTGTCTGGTAGTCGTAAAGATTAGTTTGATCAATAGGCCTCCATGGAAGAAGAACCTTTTCCCAACTCTCATAAGGAACTTGCGATTGACTACATAACGTAAATATGGTAGACGGGTGTCCAAGCTCATATTTAGATCCATGAACAATTAATCCCAAAACTGATTTCACAATGATATTAACAATGTCAATCAACCTTCCAGTTTGAATACAAAAATTCAAAATAACACTTTCCTTGGTTACCTTGCTAATCTTCAATGTTGGAAATAATTTTGCCAAGATAAAGTAGTGCCACTGCTTTGACACTGGATTCAAGAATGAAGATGAGAAACTAATGTATCCATTCTCTCTAATTTCTCAATCCTCATTCTCATCCTTCAAATATCGATACACATCATTCATATTATCTCGTTGGCATTGAAATTAGAATAATGACAAATAAGTACATTATCGATCATGAAAAGATCGTTAATTCTTGCAGGAGTGAATTGAACAAACCTAACTTGCACAAATACGAACCTTTGGTTGATCCCGTGAAGGTTTGCATTGAATTCTTTCACGACAGAAACAACTATGACGGTGGTGGTGTAGCAAAGAACTTCCCAACGTCTCTCCTTAATTATCTCTTCAATTCTAGTAGTAGGATTATCCATACCTCGATTTATGAAGCCTCTTTCCTGGATAATCCTTCTCTTCATCACTTTGTTGAACAATCACTGCACTGCACCTCGAAACTTACAAACTTCCTTCGGTTAAAAATGCGAGATCGAGGGGTTTCTATTGAGTAGGAATCCATGGGATGCGAATTAGGAATGGTAGTTTTGGTTTTTCTGGAGTTAGGAAGTCAAAAATGGAGTTTAGGGAGTTATAAGGATGAAAATCCCGCCCAAAACTGCCAAAACTCACATTTTAAAACTTCAAAAACCGTCAATAGGTTTTTGGCTCCGGTGGTGCTCGATAGGGCACCGACGACACTCAAACCTATAGGTTCAGTATTACATCTATGATAGGGCGCCGACAGCGCCCATTTTGGGGCTAGCGGCGCCAGTGGTAAAACATTCTCATCGAACTTCGTTTGGCCCAAAATATTTTGATTTCTCAATTCGATTCAATATTTATCCATTTTAAAAGTATTTAGGAGTAATTAGGATTCAAAAATAACTATCTAAAAAGCATAACTACAACAAACAAGCAAACACACTGCAAAGATATATATGGGTTGCCTCCCGTAAAGCGCTTGGTTTAACGTCATCAGCTGAAAAAATATTTAGTTAATCGAGATGACTTGGCATTAAAACCACTTTGAAGTCAGGTTGAAACTTGTCAAAGTAAGGCTTTAATCAATGCCCATTAACTTTGAAAATCTTTCCAATATCAGGATCTTTAATATCAACAGCTCAAAAAGAATGAACTTTTACAACTGTAAAAGGTCCTAACCATCTAGACTTGAGCTTTCCAGAAATAACTTCAATCTTGTGTTGTATAACAAAATTATTTGTCCAAATTCCAATTTCTTTTTCAATATCTTCCGATCATGCGACAATTTCATTTTCTCTTTATAGATCCTATCATTGTGATAAGATGCATTTCTAATATCTTCCAATTCATTCAATTGCATAAATCTTTTTTCTCTAACATTTTTCAAATTAAAATTCAACTCTTTTATCGCCCAATATGCTTTATGCTCCAATTCAACCGGTAAATGACAAGTCTTACCAAACACTAGTCTATAAGGAGACATTCCAATAGAGGTTTTAAAAGCGGTCCTATAAGCTCATAAAGCAGTATCTAATTGAGCAGACCAAACTAATTTATGATTATCCATTATTTTCTCTAAAATTCTTTTAATTTCACGATTAGACACTTCTGCTGAACCACTTGTCTGCGGATGATAAGCAGTAGAGATTCTATGAATAATATTATATTTCTCAATCAATCTCTTAATTCGATTATTCCTAAAATGGGATCCACCATCAGTTATGATCACTCTCGGCATTCCATATCTTGTAAATATATTTTTCTTTAAAAAGTTTGAAACACTCCGAGCATCACATCTTGGTAAAGCAATAGCTTCAATACATTTCGAGACATAATCAACGACAACCAATATAAATAAATTTCCAAATGAAGTAGTAAATGGTCCCATAAAATCTAATCCCCATACATCAAAAATTTCAACTTCCAAATTATAATTTAGAGGCATTTCATTTCTTCAAGAGATATTACCTACTCTCTGACATCAATCACATGATTTAATATATTTATAAAAATATCTAAAAAAGCAGGCCAATAAAATCCAGATTGTAAAATCTTAAAAGCAGTTTTATCAACACTAAAATGACCTCCAAATTCAGAATCATGACATCGTTGAATAATCAAATTCGTTTCTTCTTGTGGCACAGATTTCCTAATAATCAAATCCTTACACTATATATAGATAGATAGGGCTAATCCCAAAAATACAATTTTGCATCATATTTAAACTTCTTTAATTTTTTCCTTATTAAATCATGTGGTATAATATCACTTACAATATAATTCACAATATCAGAATACCAAGGCAAATTGCTTCCCATAATAGTATAAAGTTGCTCATCAGGGAAAATTTTTGTAATTTCCTTTTCAAAATCAGATAATTTATCATAGTTTAATCTTGACAGATGATCAGCTATTTGATTATCAACTCCCTTTCTATCAATTATCATAAAATCAAATTCTTGCAAAAGAAGAATCCATCTAATTAGTCTAGGTTTCGCATCCTTCTTTTGCATTAAATTTTTGATGGCCTTATGGTCTTTATGCACAATACTAGCTCCAATTAATTAAAGTCTAAATTTTTTAAAAGAAAATACTATAGCTAATAACTCTCTTTCAGTAGTGGTATAATTAATCTGAGCCTCATTAAGAGTTTTACTAGCATAATAAATGACTTTGAGAACTTTATCATGCCTTTGCCCCAATGCTACTTTGATCGCATAATCATTCGCATCACACATAAGTTCAAATGGTTTCTCACAATCTAGTGAAACAATTATAGGTGCAATGATTAATTTCTCTTTCAATAATTTGAAAACACTCAAGCATTCATCATTAAAATTAAATTTTATATCATTTTCTAAAAGTTGGCACAAAGGTTTGGTAATTTTAGAAAAATCTTTAATATATTTCCTGTAAAATCCAGCGTGTCCTAAGAAAATCCTCACCTCTCTCATAGTAGTGGGTGGCGGCAATCTCTCAATCACTCTAATTTTAGCAGGATAGACCTCCATACCATGTTCAGAAATTTTATGCCCAAGCACAATTCCTCCTGCAAACATAAATTGACACTTCTCCCAATTCAAAGCTGGATTTGTTTTCTCATAGAGCTCCAAAAATTTTGTTAAGTTTTCTAGGAAAATTTCAAATGAAGTCCCAAATACAAAGAAATCATCAATAAAAACTTCTATTCCATTATCTATCATACTCCTGAAGATAGACATCATATATCTCTGAAATGTTGCAGGTGCATTACACAGTCTAAAAGGCATTCTTCGAAAAGCAAAGGATCCATAAGGGCTAGTAAATGTTATATTTTCTTGATCCTCAGGAGCAATAGGTATTTGATGGTCACCAGTATATCCATCTAGAAAGCAATAGTACTTGTGTCCAGCAAGTCTATCTAGCAATTGATTGAGAAAAGGAAGAGGAAAGTGATCTTTTCTGGTGGCGGCATTTAATTTTCTATAGTAAATAAAAATTTGTCATCCATTAATTTGTCTGGTGGGTATAATTTCAATACATTCATTCACTTCAATAGTCACTCCTCCCTTTTTTGGTACACAATGTATTGGACTCACCCAAGCACTATCCGAAATAGGATAAATAATTCCAGCATCCAGCCATTTTAAAATCTCTTACTTAACTACTTCTTTCATAATAGGATTCAATCTTTTTTGTGGATCAACTCTCGGTTTATGTTCTTTACCTAATAAAATTCTGTGCATACAAATCGAAGGACTACTCCTTTAATATCTGCCAAAGTCCATCCAAAAGCTTTCTTGTATCTTTTTAAAGTTTCCAACAACTTTTGTTCTTGATATTCATTTAATTCTAAAGATTCAATAACTAGTAGAGTAGATGATTCTGCTAAAAACATATACTTTAAATGATTAGGGAGAATTTTCATCTCAAGTTCAGGAGGTTTTATTATAGATGGAATTAAGCTTTTATTTCCACCTTTCATAGTGTCTAATACTTTTAATCTCTTCTGAACATACTCCAAATCTTAATTCTTCTTACTATTTGAATTTTCTTGATAATCCACTTTTTATTCAAATATATTCTCAAAATGATCATTTATCAAATGTTCACAGACCTCCATCCTAAAACATTCATTATCTTTTTCCATTGAGGGATACTTCATTGATTTTAAAATATGAAAGGTCACCTCTTGATCATTAACTCTCATAGTTAATTCTCCTTTTTGAACATCAATCACTGCTCTTCCAGTAGCAAGGAATGGTCTTCCAAAAATGATTGGAATTTTTTTTATCTTCCTCCATATCAAGTACAATAAAATTCACAGGAAAGATAAATTTATCCACTTTCACTAACTTATCTTCCACCACTCCTTTAGGGTAAGTAATAGAACGATCGGCCAACTGAAGAGTCACAGATGTAGGAAAAATTTCTCCTCTTCCCAACCTTTTGAAAGTTGATGAAGGCATCAGATTAATACTAGCTCTCAGATCACATAAGGCTTTTCCTAAAAATTCTTCACCTATAGCACACGGAATAGTGAAACTACCAGGACCTTTAAGGTTTTCAGGAAGCTTCTTAGGAATAATTGCACTATACTCTCTGCTAAGTGCAACAGTTTCATGATCTATAAACTTTCTTTTTTTTCTCATGATATCCTTCATAAACTTGGCGTAGTCTGGCATATTATCTAATGCTTCAACAAAAGGAATATTTATCATTAATTTCTTAAGGATCTCCAAAAAATTTTCAAATCTGTTATCCCTGTTTTGTTTCTTCAATCTTTGAGGAAATGGATGTGGTGGTTTTTCAACAGTTATCTTCATTGGCTCAAGAGGATAATCCAAGTCTGGATAAATCTTGTTTGAACCTTTTTCAATTTCCACCTTCTCCTTTTCTACTTCACCTTCTTTTTGCACTCTAGTTTCCAATTATTTTCCACTTCTTAATTGAATAGCCTTAAGTTGTTCCTTGCTTTTATCTTTTGGATTGATCTCAACATTACTTAGATGTATTCTAGAAGGTCTATTATTAAGTGCAGTGAAAATATGTCCCAATTGATTTTCAATATTTTTCATAGCAACACCTTAAGCTTGTAATTTATTTCCCGTATTCAGAATCATTTCTTCAGTAGACAACTTCTTATCCTTAAATTGCGGGTTACTATTGAATCAGGAGGATAAGATGGTCTAAAATTTGTATTTCCTTGATTGTTCGAATTTCTAATTAGATTTATAGAACTATTACCCCAATGTGGGTTAACATTGGCATTGCTATTATTCCATTTGAAGTTTGGGTGATTCTTCCAACCAGGATTATAATAATTTGAATAAGGATTGTTAGGTCTATTAATAGCATTTAAAGTCTCATAAGGTGTTTGAGATTCTGCTATCTGTCCAAATGAATTTTCCACTAACACGAGGTGGTTGAGAATAATTCATTCCATATTGATCTCTTTTCTTTGAAAGGGCTGTCATTTGAAAAACTACCATAGTAATCATATCTGAATCATGAACACTAGCTACTCTCTTAAGATTTACCCGTTCAGAGGGCCATTGAAAATTATTAGTAGTCATTTCTTCAATTAAATTGTATGCTTCATCAAAAGATTTCGACATTAACGATTCACCAGCAGTAGCATCAATAATAGATCTCAATGATCCCACTAATCCATTATAAAACGTTTGAATTATTAACCAATCTGACAAAGCATGATGTGGGCACTTCCTAAGAAGATCTTTAAATCTCTCTCAAGCTTCATATATTGACTCTCCTTCAAACTGACAAAAAGATGTAATGTCATTTCTTAGTTTAGCAGTCTTTGATGGAGGAAAATATTTTGATAGAAACTTTTGAGATAATTCTCCCCAAGTTCTAATAGATCCATGTGCTAACAAGTTTAACCATGCCTTAGCTTTATCCCTTAACGAAAAAGGAAAAAGTTCTCCATCATATTTAAAAGTAGCACACAGTTCTAAAAGCTAGCGAGATGTAAATTTGGATCCTCATTAGGTGTTGAATTGATTATTTTATACCATTTTTATAATAGCAGGTTTAAGTTCAAATGAATTAGCAGCAACATCAGGATTTTGAATATTTATGTAAATTTTATCTACTGTTGGGTTAGCATAATCTCTTAAAGGTATTGGCAAATTTCCATTATCATTTCTCTGATTATCTTGATTATTTGCCATTTCATAAGGATTTTCAATTTATTTTTGTTGTTTTCTATTTTTTCTGACAGTACGCTCTAACTCCGAATCGTAAGGCACTAAACCTATAGATCCACTACGATGCATATACAATCACACAAATACTTTTAAAAAGTAAAAAAACACACAATTACACACTACAAAGTAAAGGTTTTTTGTTACTATATTATCAATAAATACCGTTTATACTTCCTTCCTTACTTAATTACTTCGTTACCTTCCTCGACAACGGTGCCAAAAACTTGATCGGTGGACTTTATACATGCAAGAATGTATGAACTCAAATTTATATATGCTTATAATTATTTTATAAAGTCCAGGCACTCAATGCAAGTATACGTATCATATCAAGTAATACATGGCTCTAATGGAGTCATGGTAATCGATCCCACAGGGAAGTACGAAGTAGAAGAAATTGTTTCATAATAGATAATGTAGCACTGAAATCTGATACTCAAATTACACCTAAAATTTAATACTTCTACTACCACTATGCATAAAAAGGTAACAATTAATCAAACTACAATTACTTCTAATAACTTTGAAAATAAAACTTACTGGAAGACACACTAAATTATGTATTTGAAGGATTTTTGATATATGAGAAAAGTATCTTTCCTCTTGCAATGAGAATATGATGTGTGGGTTGATATGGAACAAATATTTATGTTATTGTGACAAATAGGAGCATAAATGTTTCTTTACCCTTAGAAAATTACCCCCTCTTCCAAGCATGAAAAGAACTTTGATATCCTAAGCTTAGTCACTAAATCTAAAGCTAGGCTGGGAGGATACCAGCTCTCACTACAGAGCTCCCACTCACCCTTCACCTGAAGTCTAAGCTTCGATGTTTAGTTACTAATCTTAGAACCAGCTTGGGGATCTCAGCTTGTCACCTTGAAACCTCTAAATTGAAGTCCATCAAAATACATTTCTCTATTTATTTGCACTCAATTTCCATTAACTACGCAATTCATCCATGGAAATTGAATGGATTCTTCATTATTATTGTAGGACACTAAATCCTTTCAGAATTAATGTTCAACAACATATTTTAAAATTTCAATTGGCCAAATTGAAAAGTAAATTAAGTTCAAAATGAAAAACCATCACAATTTCTTCAATACATTAATAGCACATCATGTTCACATCAATCCATCATCGCATCTCTGTGCAAGAAGAAAGACAAAGGAGACTACTCTGAATTCATGAAGAAGATACAATAAAAGATAGATTTTATATATAAAAGAAAAGTCATACAAACCACAAAAGAAAATACAACTTATCTCTTTCTCTTCCCTAATGCAATTCCCTTGAAGTTCCTTTAAATCCTTTTCTCTCTTCATTACAACTCTCTTTACATTGGAAAGGAAGAAGCAATCTCTCACTTTACTCCTTCTCTTTCACTCCTTAAAGAAGAATTCCTCTCAAACTCTAACTTCTACGCACTCTTCTCCTAAACCCTAACACTTAACACACACTAAAACCACACTAGAACCACTGAACTTCTCCTAGAACCTCACCATTTTAGTTAAAAAACAGTTACTTATAAGTTAGAAACAAAATCTCAAGAATTTCCATAGGCATCCCTTCAAAAAGTCGCCAAAACTCCTTAAATTTGAATTCCACCGACATTGGGGCCGGCGGCGCTCTATCGTCAAAATATTGCTAAAGTCTCTGGAAAATGGTGTAGGCGGCGCCCATTCTGGTACCGACGGCGCCATAACATGTTTTCCACCTTTTAGCTCCTTTTTGCTCCTTTTTGCTCCAAATTTGTTCATTTTTGCTTCTTTTCACTTCAATCACCTAAAATCATCATAGCTATAACAAATCATGAAAAATACCTTTCTTTAAAGTGAAATATCACCAAAATTGGGTAAATTATATAGCAAAAACCATATATATTTTTGGTGCATTAGCAGGCTTTGGCTGTATTTCCAAGTGCACCTAATCTGAGTCCTCACAAATCATCCGCTGAATTCCATTCTAACATGACCAGAACATTTAGTTGACTTCTTAACTTGCACATAGAACTTAGTAAGTTCTACATTTCCTTAAATGATATCAAAGAAAAAGCGCTTGCAGATTTCTTGGAGTATTTTTTCAAGGCAGTCAAATTAAGCAACAAAAAAAAAGATGATAACCATGTACAAACCTTACACATTCATGGAGCTTCTAAAAAATTAATTTGTAGGGCTAGGTTTGGCATTCAACAGCCTGATCCATGAACACCCTATTTCTTGAGAACGGTGGAGTTCGAGGTTACTTAGAACTAAGTAAAGTTTGAAGATCTGATTGTAGAACTGCGCCTAGCATATGAGAATGCTTTTGAGGTCTTCTTGTGAAGTCGATTCACTATTGGTTGTGAACCAACTAAATGAGATAATTTGAAACTAGAGATGAGATTATGGTTAATTTTCTCGGTAAAGTCCAACAAGAAACAGGAAGTTTACTAGCTTCAAGATTCATCACATCAGTTGAGAAGAAAACCATGTCACCGATATTCTGTCTATGTGCATTAGTAAAGGAGGAGTGCTACGACAGCTTATCCAATTGATAATTAAATAATTTAAGATAATGGAGGTGTCACTTGAAAGCAACAAAAGTTGGATGGATCCTTAAAGAGAATAATTTCAAAATGAATTATAAATCTAAGGGTTGTAAAATTAAAGCTATCTTTTATGTGATGATCAATTTAAAACTCTTCAAATGATTGGTCACTTCCATATAATTGAGGTGTCCAAAGGAAGATGAAGCAAAATAAGGCCTTCGAGAAGTACATTCCAAAGAGTGTGGAAATCATTCAGTAGGCAAGGCCTTGGAATATCAGGTTCAATGATAAGGATATTTTTGACGTTCTCTTCAAAGTTATTGAAGAATTTTCAAGAAAATGTGATGCCAAAAGTATGCACCTTTACATAACTAGCCTGCTCTCAAGCTTCAGCCTATCGCCAGTCCCTGGATATTTGCCATCTGGGGATTGGATATTCTTTGGCCATTTTTGTCATTAAAAGGCCAAATTAAATTTCTTCTAGTGTTTGTGAATTACTTTTCAAAGTAGATGAAGCAAATACACTTGCTTGAATCACTACAAAATAGATTCAATTTTTTTTTTTGGATGGATATCATATGTCGGTATGGTTTGCCACTCTTTATTATTACCTACAATGAGACATAGTTCACTGACCAAAGATTGAAAGATTTATTTAGCAATCATGGAATTGGTCTGAATTTGACGTCAGTTCATCACTTGCATACAAATGGGCAACCGAAAGCAGCCAACAAGATCATTATGAATTTATTAAAAAAAATATTTGAAGGAGCCAAAATAATTTTTGACTTGTTACAATCTGTCCTCAGGGTTACCTGAATGACACCTTCGATGGTGGCCAATTAAACTCCATTTATGTTAACACATGGGATGGAGGTAGTGTTACCATTCAAATACAATCATCATAGCCAGAGAGTTGTCACCGCCTCTGCATTTGATGAAGAAAAATTCACTAATGGTGAGAATTCACAACATAAGAGCCTTGCTTGCCCTCGATTTGGCAGACGAAAATTAAAAAAATTCAGTCCTTCGACAATTAAGTGATGTACTACATGTAATTCTACAAGCATATCCGAGGAATAGTCTCCAATCCAGAGGATTTTGTTTTCATGAAGGCTAGCCTAGATACTCGTGGATAGGCTGTAGACAAAATGGACTAAAATTGGTGTGGGCCATACTTCGTTAGTCAGTGAATATCTCATGGAGCTTACAAATAAAACTTAAACAAAGAAAAAACTTACATGAACATGGAGTGGAGATGATATGAAGAAATTCCATAGAGGGTGTTTGAGCTGACCCTCGAAGAAAGGCCAAAGTGAGAGTTTGCGCTGTCCCTCATCAAAAGGCCAAAGATAGAGTTTGAACTGACCCTTAAAAAATTTCATGTAATGCTTCTTCTTGTTTATCTAATTTTCTATAGTTGCTACATTTTCCTTATCCTTCACTAAAGATCACTTGTATTTAGCAAAACCAAAAGGTTGGAGGTGTGTGGCTTCCATCACCATCAAATGTTATTGGGTTGAATGTTGTTAAAGCTCCTTCCAGTCTAGCATCTTCTAGGAGTATTCAAGCTTGTTCAACCACATAACCTAAGAAAGCAATGTCTGAACATTATCAATCTCAGAAGTATTGGGAAACCAATACTCATATGAATCCACCATAAAGAAATGATAATTAGAACAGTTCAATATTTTTCCAAACCCACCCAGTATCAGACGCCGCTCAAAATGCTAACCTTTCCTTTTCAAAAGCGGGGAAGGTGAAGAATTAGAAACTTCCATTAAAGCCATTTCTTTTCTGTCTACATCAGGGAAAATTTTTACATCAAGACTCCACACGTAGAGCTACGTGTGAAGTCCAGTAACATCGTGCCACGTGGTGCATGACGGAAAAAAAAGAATAACACAAGGAATATTTCCCCTGTGTTATTCATGTGTTATTCTTGTGTTATTGTGTGTTATTCATGTGTTATTGTGTTATTATAACACCGAGAATATTCTAGGAGCATAATAACATCTGAATAACACTTGAATAACACACAATAACATATGAATAACACTGAGGGAATTTCCCTGTGTTATTCTGGCTGAATGCTATTTTTTTTTGCCACGCGCGCCACGTTGCATGATTTTACAGACCTCCGCACCAGAGGGAAGTGATTCTTTAACAATAGGTGACACAGGGATTGACTCAAGAGCAAGCTCATTCACCTTCCTGGATGAAGACTTGGATAGATCAATAAAAGAATGGCTGATGGCATTAACAATCACATACAGATCCAAATAAGAGGGATTAGTATGGTGAGAATCGGATAGTTGGAAGGAGGATGGATATGCATCGATCAGTGGTAGAATGTTTGACGCTCATGCTTCATCCTCAAAAGACTTACCATAAGAAGCATATGATCTTAGCACAAATGTCGTTCAAATTGTTTCGCCTACATGTAGTGGAAAATTTTCAGGGTTTCGTTCAAAATTAGTGAATTCCTTAGTTGAAAATTTTTGAATCATGATAATTGTTTAAAATTTAAAAAGAATAAAATATGCACTTGTGGTATACATACTGGTAGGAAAAATCTTTCGAGGTTCCCCATGGTTTTGCCTAATTGTTGAAAGGGCAAGTGTACCTTTTGGTTTTCTCTTAGAGGCTCACTCCTCAACTTCCTTCATGCAAATATCCCCATTAACATCTAAGGCTTTGCTTTGGTCCGCTGTCATACGACCAAAATTATTTGGTTGGATGACCTAATTGATAACTTTCTGATCAATGTATTGAGGAATATATAATGGTTGCCTATCAATTTTCTCCCCATCAGGAACTAGATGTTTCAAAAGCATTTTAGTTCTACTCACCAAAATGTACTTAGGGGTGATGTTGATTTCCCAACTAGCAGAGTAAGAACCGACCAGAAATTGCTTTCACCAATCCTTTAATATTTATTCTCCAACCACAATAATCAGAGTCTTAAACTGACAGAAAATTGAGCAAGACTATCATTGTCCATCTTGAATGAGAAGTACTATTTAAAAAGTTCAGTCGATCAAGTTATGCCCAGGATGTGAAAAAGAAGATGAACCTCATAATCGAAGTGATCGAATTCAGGATGACATGTGCAGGAATTCATCTTTATTGGTTGAAAGCACCTTTCAGCTTGGGAAACAACTGGAGCCTTAGATTACATCAAAATTGATCTTAGTCGAACACTCGATTGTCTCCAAATCTACTTTTGGCTCCATCAAAACTTTGAATGGTTGGAAGCTTCTATATTATCAAATACATACTCTGTTAACCTCTGCAAATCATACTTAGTTAAAGTAGAAGAGTCGATCATTGAGTAAGTGCCAAAAATTTTTGGAGAATACTAACGAGCCATATTGGGGAAGGAAAGGCGAAAAAGGATTAGAGAGAATTAAAAAAAGTCTCAAGCATGACATGAGGTTATGCACTTTAACCTATCTATAAGAAGGACACGAAAGTCGAAATGTCTTAAGGTCATTATTTCAAATACTTCAATTTCGAACAAGGAGTCACAACACATCATATAAAAAAAGTAATAATATTTACTTTTTGCATTGAAAATAAATGTTTAAATGAAGTTATTCATAAGGGAACTATTTAATGGAAGAGTCTTTGGAAACTCAAGTCGAGGCATTCCCTCAGCTAAACAACCCCTTATATAATAAACCTCTAACTAAAAATAATACTCTAGTTCAATCTCTTATTGTGCCCGACCGACCTGTAGCTTATCCGAAGACTTATCACCTTAGCAGGAAGAGAGTTCCTTCCCCCTTTTATCCTCTCAACATGAGCATGCAGATCTCGAACGATGTCATCATTCGATCCTTTTGTTGTACGATTAAAATAATCCACCACTTCCTTCACCCTTTGATCAAATGATCCCCAATACTACAATTGTCTGCCCTCCGATCCTTGTGAAGTAGTAAATTGATTGGCTTACCGATTAAGAGCATCACTGTTTAGTTATTCTCCCTCCAATCTGATGATGATGCACCGTCGTTATAATTGAAGGAAGATCCGTGACGGTATCAGTCGATCAAATACCCGTACCAGTCAAAACCACAACATCCGGCCAACATCATGGTACGATGTGAAAAGGAAAAAATTTAGACTAAAAGCTAACAACCTACCAATTTTGCAGGGAGTTCTTGGGAGATGTTTAATGGGAGTATTGTTTTTCTATACTTCGGGCAGAAGAACGTCAGTGATTATCGCCATCCCGAGTCATTTCAGAGCCCTAGGCGCCTCCTAGGTGAGTAGACCAACTTGAAGAATCTCTTCCTCAACGATCAGAATAAAAATCAAGAAAAAAGTCAAAGTCTCTTGACCTTTCTTCACTCTCTATACTTTTTCTAGCCAATAAGCTCCAGGTCCAGCAGAAGATGTTACTTGGTCATTTAAATCAATTGCATGTTCCTTGTGTTTCTTCTTCGTCACAACTACTATATTCTTCGTCTTTTTGCTCATAGTAAAAGGAAGAGGCTGAGGGGAAGAGCCATTCGAAGTGTGCCTTGGTCGAAATGATCCAGAGCTCTCACATCAGACATGATGACATCTGAGATTCAATATCTCAGTGAGGAGGGAATACAACACTGACCCTACTTATAGAGATTTTTTGGGCAAGAAAAACTAGGTCGTAATATAGAGATTTTTGGGCATAAAAAACTAGGTCGTAATCATTGCATTGTGATGAAATTTATTATTCAATCATTTTCTTGTTCTTATTGTAGCTAACAATGAGCAATAAATTTAGGGAAATAAAATTTATACAAGAAATATGTCAGCATGAATCTTAACGTGATCAAATAGCTCAATGGAGTACCATTCTCGTCGATTGGAATCTCACACAAAAGATCATTAATCAAGTCTAAACAATGGACTAACTGCGTCTGCCTAATTGATCAGTAAATCCATCAAACATAAATGATCGGTAGAATCAGTCGGCCTAATGAATCAGCAAAGGCAAAAGCGACCGTCAGCTAGAAATAATAATTAGTTTTATTTTGCCAAGTGTTAGAGTCGACGATCACAAATATTCATGATAATTCATGATAGTTGCATCCATACAGTTTTTTTTATTAGCGAGGTAGTAAGATTTACCCTCAATGATTAGAAAAAGGTCAGGTTGCATACTTAAGAATTGATTTGATCATAAAAAAATTGTTCATGTTCAAGTTGCCTACTTAACAAATGATTTGAACACAAGCTACAAAACAGTCCAATTTAGCTTTTTGTGAACACTCTTTTTGACAGACCTTATTGTAACCCATATTCCCTTTAATGTTTCGTTAGAAATGTGTTGTCTTAGCCCTTCCCTTGTTCGTTTTAGTATTGCTTATTATCATGTTTACTCTTTGGTTGATTTTATATTGTGGGACTTAAAGTTTTTAATCGATGAAAACATTTTATTTAAAGTTTATAATCGATTAAATTATTTTATTTGTTATTTTTTATTTTTTATTTTTTATTTTTTATTTTTTGTATTGTCTTATGGTAGTTCATTCATTTAATAGTTGAGCACGAATAAACTATAATATAGTTCCAATGAAAATTATTTTAATTTTTCATTCGTCGTCTCACCAGTGACCTTATTAACAAGCCGAAATGTCGCCCTCCTTTAGAAACAGGGAATGCAATCCCCATTAAGATTCCCCAGTGTGCCTCACCCTGGAGAGAGAGTGAAGCACCGTCCATCAAACAGAGCTTCAGGATCACATTTTCCTATAAAAACAAAGCATTCTTTAATTTAGCAGACCCAATTAGTTCCTTGACGTGCATTACTCACCAACCATAGCCGCGTATTCTCGCATTCAGGAAGAGCAAGTCAATTTAAGTTACCCTAACGTAGCACTCCACACATTTGTCCATTTTTCCGCAAATTATAAACATTTCTCAACACTTCATATTCAACCTTTGACTCGGCCGTCAGAATATTTGTTGGCTCAGGAGTTTGCCGAAACGAAGATGACAGAGATTACGCAATTACTGTATATATATATATATATATATATATAATTTTATTTCTCAGCAAACTTAACATTGTTAAAATAAAAGAGAGTTATAAGGAATTTTTGTAGGGGCCTCACACAAGAAAGGCCATCCCCGTCAACCAAAAACTGTAAAGGTGTAGTATTAGAAAGAAAAACTTGATGAAAAGCAGCAAATCTTATAAGGCGATTAGCAGGAGCATTTTCTTCTTTAGGAATGTAAGACCATTGTATATTGATATACTTTGAAAGCTGAGCTATCTATTTGACGAGAATAGAGATAGCCAATTTGAAGTGATAAGATTACAACTTTTCCATAGAATTTGGGAAACCATCTCCAAGACCACATTAGACCAGAAGAGAAACTCAGCCACTTTAAGAGCCATGAGGACAACAAATAAAGAGAGGTGGGATAGTTTGCATCTTAATGAGCCGGGATATAATAATAGGCTAGTATTTAATGAATGGATTGTTATTCATCTGAAAATCCAACCAGCAGCTTGTAACTGAATTACAACTATAAGTGGGCAAATCAGCATGGAGCACAAATCCAAAAAGGTCCTAGACTTCCCTAGTATACCTGTAATATAGCAACAAATGGGATATATTTTCTCTTTCAACCAAAAAAAGATGACAGATACAACAAAGTAATAAGTCTTTTGATTTAAGGAATTCATTAGTTGGAAGAATGGAGTGAAGACTTCTCAAAGCCAAAAAGAAATAGAAGGCTTCATTTACGAACACCACAGCCATCAGCAATCAGTAGAGGTAATTAGTTGTTGCGACTTGATAGCCTTAGAAATATGCTTGGTCATTGAGATACCAGGCAGTCCTTTGAATATCAATTTGTCTTGGGAGTCAGCATTAATTGGAATATTAATAATGGGTAAAGCATCATGAGAGGGAATAAGCTGCTTAGGTTTACTAATATCCCAGGAGTTAGTACTCCAATTGTCCTTCACCAAAAGTTTAACATGAAATTGACCAGAATACAATTTTGCAAGGGGTCTAAGTAAGGACCAATCATCACATCAAAAACTAATAGTCCCATTCCCCAAATCTTAGGAAATGAAATCTTCAGCATCAGCTCTTATTTATATCATTTCTTTTCAAATAATAGAGTCAACAGTCATAGGACGGGCATGATGACAATGTTCATCATATTAGCCCATAAGGTGTCCCCAGACCTGATTATGATTCACAACTTTATAAAATTAATTTTCATAGATTCCTATAAGGACTTAAAGCCAAGTTCACTATTCTTAATAGGTCTGCATGACTTTATCCAGGTAACCTGGCCCACAATTTTATATTATGATATTTTTAATTTAATTGCAACGACGTCAAAAACTTGACCCCGCTATATTATATGTATAGAATTGTAATTATTTATGTTGTGGATGCTACGCAAGTATACGTATCGTATCAAGTAATACAGTGCTCTAGTGGAGTCCTCGATTATCGATCCCACGAGGAAAGAGAAAATTAAATAACAACTAATTTTAAAATAAAATAATAATAATAATTTTAAAATAGTATACGAAAATTTGGAATTCTAAATTTAAACGCAATAAAGTAAACTAAGTATTTTAATTAGGTAACTTAACTAAGTAGAAGATTAATACGTATTGAAAGTGCAGGAAATTAACTAATTGCTAAATAAGTCTTAACTATTCAGAAAAAGTATCTTTCCCCTTGTTTAGAAATTTAAGTGATCGATGAATTTAAATAGATAATGTTAAGCGTATCGTGACAAATAGGAGCATTCCTATTCTTTACCCTTTGGTCCGAGTGTAAAGAATATTGACTAATCCTATGTTTGATTACCGAATCGTGGCTAGGCCGGGAGGATACCGACCGCCACTTCGTAGCTCCCACGTTCCCTCGCCCGAGGGCTAACATCTACACTTCGACTCTCAAACAATAGGACCAAATTGAATATTTTAGTCTGTCACACTAAAATGCTCAATTCTACGCCCAGTGATATTATTTCCCTATTTATTTGCACATTCCTTCCAAGGCTTTTGAATTCCCCGAATATCATATGTAATTTTTACTATAGTTGTAAATCAACACATTTTAACAAATCAAATGGTCAGTTTGAAAAGTAAATTAAGTTTTAAGTAAAAATTATCACAATTTATTAATATATAAAAGTACCTCTATTTTAATTTCATCAAGTCACTTAATTTCATAAACAGGGAGAAAGACTAAATCAACTACTTAGAATGCATGGGAACTAAACTAAGCATGGATTTCATTTAAAGTTAAAAACAATAAATACAAATACTTATCTTGATTTATCCCCAAGCAGACTCCTCGTAGTTCCTTTGACTCTTCCTTCCAGTACAACACGACTCACTAATTACTCACTAAACTCACTAAAAGACTCACTAATTACACTAATTAAGATTCTAAAGATCGCTCACTCACTTATAACACACTTAGAACACACAAAAGACACAAAAGACCGCACACAACCGGACATTAAAGACTTAATTTCGGCTTCTATATATAGAGGTGAGCAGAGGACCAAGAGGTGCGTAAGCATCCCTTCAAAGGTGTCCGGGTTCAATGTATCGGAGCCATTTGAACTAGCTCGCCGTCGGCGACGAACTACCTCGCTTGCTCGGCGAGGCTTCTGAAAGTCTTTGAACCTCGCTTATCTCGCTGTCGGCGGGCTCGGGCTCGTTGTCGGCGAGACGGTTATAAATCCTTCGAATTTCTTCCTCGTACTGTCGCTGTCGGCGGGCTCGATCTCGCAGTCGGCGGCTCAACACAAATTGTATTATTTTCTTCCTTTTTGCTCCAAATCCGCTCCTTTTTATGATTTTTGCTTTTATCACCTAAATTCTCCATTCCTGCAATAAAATAAAGAAAATACCCTTCTTTAAAGTGCAATTTTATAAAAAATAGGTATGAATTTCTTAATAAATTTTTCAGTGATCAAAATCCCCCAAACTTACTTATTACTTGTCCTCAAGTAATTTTAGTACTACATAAAAAAATGATTTCTATAGTAAGATTTTTCAATTTAAATAAACTATGAATTAGATTAATTAATATCATAATGAAGTTAAATAAAATAATTCATGTAATTTAATTAATCTTATATAAATAAATTATTTAGTTATCAGGTCTAAGATTTCTAGCTTACTATTCATTTCAGGAATGACTATATTTAAAAGAATAACTACTTAAGATATTCATATGATAAGAAATTCAAGAAAACGCTATTAGGTAAAAATTCTAATCCATAAACATAAGTTTGGAAATATTTAAGTTTTTCCCTTTAGGTTAAATCAAATGAAGCCAATTTTTGATAAGGCATCTCCTTAAGCTTCTCCTCATTTTTCTTTTTTTTTTCTTTTTCTTTTTCTTTTGTTTTTCTTCTTCTTTTTTTCTTTTTCTTTTTTCTAATGAGGATTACAGTATCTGGAGAGCCTGTTAATAATTTTGAACTTCATTTTCATCTTCCTAAATTTGAAACTTAGAAATATTTCTTAACTTATATATACTTCATAGTTTTTACTTCATTGATTTTCAATCTTTTCTTTTTCACTTGAATACTTAAGAATTTTAATTTTAGAATATAGTTTTCCTTACTAAAATTAGTTTACTATATTCTTATTCCCTTTAACCAAATATTTTATTCTATTTAATCAATTAAAGCACTAGAAGTATTTCATTTAACCTTTTATAATAATTAAATAAAATAATTCATATTAATTAAATTGAAAAAAATTTGCTATAAAAATCATTTTATAATAATTTGAAAAATAGAAATTGAGAACAAGTTAATAACTAAATTTGTATTTTACTCCCCTCCCAAACTTAAATTTTTATATCTACTCTAAATAATGAAAAAGGGAAAGTAAATAAATCATACCTTTGAAGTTTAGGTATTTCTTTTTTTTTTTGAAATTTTTTGCAGGTTTTTTCATTTTTCGTTGAACATGTACTGTTAGTATTTTCCATATATATATAACAATTTAAAGAAAATACAGGGATAAAATCTGAGATAAGTATTAAATACAACAATTAAAATTAACTCTACACTACACATATGAATTACTAACATATTAAAACAATTTAACTAACACATTAACAATTTTACAACTTAAAACAATACAGAATAAAATAAAAAAAAACATACTAAAAAAAATTAACATCCTATTTAACATAAAAACAAATGCAATTAACTAACACAAAAAAAAACAATAACTAAACTATTATCACAATTCAAGCAAATTAATCTAACTAACATCCAATGTCTCAAAATATAAAGTACTGAATATTACAAACATATAAAGTCCTCAAAATAACTTAACATCAAACAAACAAAACAAATAAAGTCCTAATCTTATTCATCAATGTCCCAGGCTATATCATCTCCTCCCTGAGCTGTAGGTTGAGAAGACTGAGCAGGATGATACTGAGTGTACCTGGGGCATTCTGGAAAGACAACATCTAAATCTCCACTTCTATAACGAAGTTCAGCTTCATAGTATGCAATTTCGTATTCCGAATGTCGCTAGAGGTATTCACTATCATAATCATGTCTCCTCTCCAGATTATCAATCCTTTGATTAAAATGATCAAATCTTCTCCCCATTGTTTGTCCAAACAGCTCAAAACTCCTCATATGCAGGGTCAATTCATTCATCAGATCTTGTAGGGTAGGGGTGGTAGGCTCAGGAGGTTCATGGCTAGTAGAGGGTATATCTCTACTGGACTGAGTGAAATAACTTCTCACTACTGATCTCCATCCTTCATGAGATTCATACTTCTTAATGTTGGCAGTTGTGAGTGGTTTCATAGGTTCCACCCATTCTTCATCATCTCTAGCTTCAACTCCAGAGAGTTGGCGAGTGCAAAAATTAATCCAGGGTGTCCCAATCCAGCTCCACTCTCATTTCGAGGAGTGGCCGGGATATTTTGAAAAATAACTCTCCCGATGTCGATGCTTCGTTATTCGAATACGAAATTCAGAATTGCTCTATCACGTGTTACCTCACTATGGTGATATGTGGGTAACGAGTAGAACAAATAAAGTAATGCCGAGCTTTGGAGACTACATTTAATTTAGAAAGAGGAAAATTCACTCTTTCTTGTCGCTTAATTTTCCAAACTCCGGTCCCATCGCGAGAAAGTTAATGACTTCCTCAGGTGGTCCTTCCATCGTTCCAAAAGTTTCATACTCGCCGAAGTGCAAGTCATGAACTTCATAGAACGCGTTAATTCTTGCAGCATTGAAATCTACAAAAACCCTCGTACCTTTATCGGTGCATCTTCGGCAGCAGTCAATTGGCATAAAATTCTTTAACCACTTCTACAATACTGCTTCAGTATTGAACGTAACGTAAATTCTCCCAACCTCGTTCCTTAATAATCCGCTCTACTTCTCCTCCCGGATTTTTGAAAACCCGATCTCGCAATGCACTTTCTTCCTCGTATGTTTTCAAAATATTTAGCTTCGTGCTCGTGCATTGATGAATCGGTCTTCGTCGAATTCTACTCGACGTTTTTGTCGTGGAACCATACGATCGATCTGTGAAAATCATGAAAATTTTCACTAAACTTAAAAATAATCCTAAGAAGGCTTCCTACAACACTTATAAGCAATTTAAATCAAATTCCATGGATTTCCACCGAATATTTCTTCCATATTTTGATTTTTCCCAAAATTTGCAATGTGGTGAAAATACATGGTGAAAATAAAAAATTTTTGTATAGGAGTGAAGAACTTACCAAGAGAAGATGAAATCCGGTGTTTTTGAGTGATGAAATCGCTTCAAATCCAAGATCTCTCAAGCCCTAGGTTGGTTTTTGCCAAAATGAGAGGTTGGGGATGATGAATAGTGTTTTTGACCGGTCAAAATATATGTTTTTCCCGACCTAGTTGTCAGCGAGATTTTTCTCGCCGTCGGCGAGCTAATATTTTTCGGAACCAAAAACTCTCGAGAAAAATCCGCTGTCGGCGAGGAATTCTTCGCTGTCAGCGAGATCGATCTCGCTGTCGGCGGGATTTTTCTCGCCGTCGGCGAGATTCCAAAAATTTTAAATTTTTGAAATTCGTCACTCATTTTCGTCCTTGATTTGCCTTATATTATATTTCCGGTCACATCATTTATTAATTTAATATGAAGATTAGCTACTTATACACAAACAAATTCACACAACACAACAAATTAACTTTAATATTGAAATTCATGAGATGTACAAACTAACATAATTTAAAACTCTATAATCAAACTTCAAACTTCAATTCTTACTACTAATCATCATCGCAAACCAATCCACGACATACTAAATGCTGATACAAAACTATGACGCATATCTCAATTAGGTTTGAGATATTCAAATCATCACTCCACACATAATAAAATCTAGATCAAATCAAATAACATAAACATAAACATACTATGGAAATCTTTACTACTACTCTTCAACGTCGAATCTTCATCTTCTCGATATTTCCGATATGACGATGATGCACAAATAAGTTATAGAAAGGTCCGAAGGGAAATTCCTAAGCGTATTCTTCGGTGATCCAACCCTTCGTCTCGCAAATGAAGAAAGCTAGCTTCCGTGTGTCCTGAATGATCAAAGTGTTCCTTCATCCTCCAACTAATGTGATCAAATAAATCAGTATATATTGTCGATTGAATCTCTCACTTTCTGCAGCTTCTTTCTCCATTCCTTTAATTTTCTTCATAAGTAACTCCGTTTTATCCGAAATAGGCCTTGCTATAGGATTATTCTCGTGAAGCTCTATCGGAGATAAATGTAATGTCTTCATTATTGTCCAAAGTAGGGAACATATCCGTAGGATCAAGTTGCTTCCAAGGTAACGAACCTTTTCCCAAGCTTCATAAGAAACTCAGTACTGACCGCATAATGCAAAAATAGTAGATGGGTGTCCTAGTCCGTGAACCGACCCATGCACAATTAAACCCAATGCGTACTTAACAATTATTGATCCCACATCAATAAGCAATCCAATTTGAATACAATAATTCAATATAGCGCATTCTTTCGAAACCTTGTTTACCCTCATAGTAGGTAACAATTTAGATGAGATGAAAAAGTGCCGGTGCTTTGAGACGAGGATTCGAAGTGATGCGGAGAAACTAACATACCCGTCTTCACGCATTTCCCAATCTTCCGGTTCATCGGTTAGATATCAAAATATCTCATTCATATTATATCGAGAAGGCACAAAATTTAAATAGTGACATACCGAGGTGTTTTCTATGAGAATAATTCATTTACTCTTGATGGAGTAAACGTCACCCATCTTCCCTGGACGTAGACATTCCCATTGTTGATCGCATGTAAGTTAGAGTAGAACTCTTTCACAACTCGGAATAACAACAACGTACGTAGTGTAACAAAATACCTCCCAGAAGTGGCTGCGCGATCGTTTCTTCTATCTTCGTAGTGGAATTCTCTAATCCTCTATTGACAAATCCCCGTTCCTTGATAACTCTTTTCTTTATCAAAACCTTGTTGAAGATTCACTGCGCTTCCGCACTCACAAATTTCCTCCAGTTAAACACTCCAAAATTAGAGGAATCTAAGAATTTGGAGGCCATTATGGTGAATGGAATGAATTCTAGTGAAGAAGGCAGATCTAGAATGATTTAAGAATGGGTTTTCACGAAGGAATTGGTGTTGAAACCATCCAAATTGGCATTCAAATTATAAATATCTCATCTTTATAACTTCCTCGCTGTCGGCGAGAAGTTTCTCGCTGTCGGCGACTCAGTTATAAAAACTGCCTCCCATGTTCTCGCTGTCGGCGGGGACGTTTCTCGCTGTCAGCGAGCTCGATAAATAAACTGAATCTAATTTAGGCGCGAACCTCGCTGTCGGCGAGTATCGACCTCGCCGTCGGCGAGATTCCAAAATAATGTCCAATTTCGCTCTAAATCGAATAATTTCTTTTCTCATCATAATGGTTCGAATATGTGATGATTCTTAATAATAATTGAGTAGTAAAGTTTCAATAATATAGACTAACTATTAAGATACAATAAAAATAGATGACTAATATGGGTTGCCTCCCATAAAGCGCTTGGTTTAACGTCGTCAGCCCGACCTAATTTTAATTATTAATCAGGTCGACTAAGCATTAAAACCTCTTTATAGTTAGGTCTTATACCTTCAAAATATGGTTTTAATCTATGTCCATTAACTTTAAATTTATGTCCAAGCTTTTGGATCTTCGATTTCTATAGTTCCGTATGAAAATATTTGAGTTATGGTGAAAGGTCCTAACCATCGAGACTTCAATTTTCCAGGAAATAATTTCAATCTAGTATTATATAACAAAACTTATTGTCCTGGTTCAAAATTTCTCGGATTAATCTTCCGATCATGCCATAATTTCATCTTTTCTTTATAAATCCGATCATTATCATATGATTCATTTTTTAATTCTTCCAATTCATTTAATTTGCAGCAATCTTTTCTCACCAGCTTTCCTTCATATTATAATTAAATTCTTTAATCGCCCAATATGCTTTATGTTCTAATTCAACTGGTAAGTGGCATGCTTTTCCATATATAAGCCTGTAAGGTGTCATTCCAATCGGAGTTTTATAAGCAGTCCTATAAGCCCATAATGTAGTGTCTAATCTAATAGACCAATCTAACCTATTTGGGTTTACAAATTTTTCTAAAATACGTTTAATCTCACGATTAGATACTTCAGCTAATCCGCTAGTCTGTGGAGTATGAATCAGAAAGTAAAAATGAGGAAACTGATGCACCTAAAATATATCGGGTTTTTATGAATATTTTTATACCTATTTTTTATGATATTGCACTTTAATGGAAGGTATTTTATGTTTTTCTTGCAGGTATGATGAAAATAATTAATTATGATGAAACGAGCGAAAAATGATCAAATTTGGGGAAAAATTATGAAGTTTGAGAAATTTGGCCTCTGGCGCCTAAGCGCCAAAGTGCCGGCGCTTAAGCACCACAGATATAAATCTAATTTAAATCATTTTTGGGACCATTTTCAAGAGGTGTTTGAAGCAACTTTTGGTGGTGACTTCCTTAACTTTCTTTGGGCAGCAAATATGATTGAAGAGATGCATCTTTAAGTGGATATATTGAATCTGGACATGATATGAAGAGACACTAAGGCACCTTTTGGAAAATTATAAAAATGAAGCCTCATAATTTATGAAGTGTGTTTTTATTAGTGAGTGATTGTTATTAGTGTGTGAGGTGTGAGTTGAAGAGAGTAGTAGTTAGTAATTTAGAGTTCTTCTTTTCTGTAGTAGAGAGTACAAAGTAAGAAAGGAAAAAGGGTTGGTGTGAAGCCTTCTTCTCACCAATTTTCTTTTATCCTTATATATAGTTTTCATTGAAGTTTAAAGTCTTTATTAGAGTCATCAGAGTTGGGCACCAACCTCTATAGAGTTGTATTGTGGAAAGCAAATTCCAAAAGAACTTCCAGAGTCTGGTGGAGAGGATTTTCAGATAAGTATTTATCTTTGTTTTTACACTGTGTTTTTAAGTAAGATTTTTGTGTTTTCATTATGGTTTATGCTTTGATATCAAGTTTTGTTTGTGTTTTCTTCATGAAATCTGAGTAGTTTAGTTTTCTTTTTCTTTCTTAGATGATGAAGTAATTAAATTATGGAAGTATGTTGTGGAAAGTATAAGTGTTTAATGTTGGAATAAATTGTGATGATTAAATTCCTCGAACTTAATTTACTTCTTGATTTAGTTAATTAAGATGTTAAAATTTGTTGTGAGATTATGTAAGATCCAATGCGGTATTGTCTCAAACAACAATTGGAAAGAATCACATGCAATTATATGGGTGAAAATTGTAGTCCATATGATTGAATGCAAACATATAAAGAGATATGCTTTATTGGGGAGTAAAATTAGAGGACTTTAGAGTGACATGCTAATGCCCCCTAATTTGGTTTGTTATTTTAAATTTTGTTATGAGATTTTAGCCCCCATGTGGAGGGAATATAAGGAACTCTAGAGTGAGAGCTAATATCTTCCCTGCCTAACCCATCTACAAAATTTCAAAATTTCAATTTAACCAATTTTCTTTATAGAACCAAGTAAGGGTAAAGATTATAATTGCTCCTATTTGGCACAATACATTTAAATAATTCCACAACATAAATATCCATAATTATTACTGATTCATCAAAGAAGGAAAAAGATATTTGATTCTTATAACTTTTATATCATGTTGAGAGTATTTATAATTTTATTTCCTGCTGAACTTGTTATTAAAAATATCAAAATCAACTTTTTGAAATTAACACCTTAAAACATACTTACAAAGATTAATTAAAAGACTAAAAAGTTATTTTTCTTATTTCTTTAAATTTTTACACATTCCCAGTGAGTTCGATATCTCGGGGCTTAATCAGAAAGTCCTATATTACTTGATAAATGATACGTATACTTGCATAGAATGCCATATTATAAATCATAAATTTCATATCTAAATCGTAAGCATAAATATTCGAGCATCAAGTTTTTGGCACCATTGCCGGGGAAATTGATTAAAATTTCATTTAAAGAAAATGAAGAGAAATTAATTTTTTTTTACTTTTCTTTATTTTTGTTAGTGTGTTTTGTTTTATTTTATTTAACTTTGTATGCGTAGTTCAGGGTCTGAGGGACTTGTGCCTTATGATTATGTATTAGAAAAAACAATCACAAAAATAAAAAAAATTTAAAATTATGAAAAAGATAAAAATATTCAAGAAATGATAAATCATCAAAATCAAAATGTTGACATTCATCAAGAATTTAGAACTTTAAGAGAATATGCTAATCCTACAGTGGATAAACTTCTTGGTGGTATTGAACACCCTGATGTAGCTACTAATTCCTTTGAGCTTAAAGCTACTATTATCCAAATGATGTCTAATAATCAGTTTGGGGGAGCATCAACTGAAGATCATAATTTACATCTTGCCAACATTCTAGAGTTGTGTGCTACTTTTAAATATGATGGTGTTTTGGATGATGTTATTAGACTTAGACTTTTTCCTTTCTCACTAAGGGATAGAGCTAATATATGGTTAAATTCGTTAGCGCCTGGATCTATCAGAAATTAGGGTGATTTAGCACAAAAATTCCTTGCTAAATATTTTCCACCATCGAAGACTGCAAAACATAGAAATGATATCACATATTTTTGTCAGTTTGAAGGTGAATCAGTACATGAGGCATGAGAACGATTTAAAGATCTCCTAAAGAAATATCCACATCATTCGATACCAGATTGATTAATAATTCAAAATTTTTATAATGGATTAGTTGGATCTCTTAGATCTGTTATTGATGCTGCTGCAGGAGGATCACTGATGTCTAAAAAGTTTACTGATGCTTATGCTTTGATAGAAGAAATGTCTACTAATAATTTTCAATGGCCTTCTGAAAGGTTAAATCCTAAAAAGGTAGCCAATATTCATGAAAATGATGCTTTTGTAATGTTAGCAAATCACGTTGGTACAATTTTAAGAAAGATAGACCAATTTGGGATGAATTTTTCTCAGTTAATTGCTATGATTGAAGAAAATTAATTAAGTGAAATGGTTGATTCTCATACTTCACCAGAAACTTTGCATGCTATAAGTAAGTCTAATAACCCTTATTCTAATTATTATAACCCAGGTTGGAAGAATCGTCCAAACTTTAATTGGAATACCAACAATCAGAGTGGTATTAATCAATAATGGGGGAACAACCAAGTAAACCCATTGAGGAACTGAAACAACTAAGGGAATAATAATTATAGACCAACATATCCTCCAGGTTTTAACAATGCTTCATAATTTAATGAGAAGAAGTTGTCTATTGAAGAAGTGGTGTTACAAATGGGAAATCAATTACAAAGTCAAAGAGCTACAATAAAAAATATTGAAAATCAATTGGGACAAATTGCCAATACATTAAGTAATAGATCCCAAGGTATGCTGCCAAGTAATACTAAAGTAAATCTAAGAGATAAGAATAAAGAGCATGCAAAAGCAATTCACCTGAGAAGTGGAAGAGAGTTGAAAGGTAGAGTGCAAAAAGAAATTGAAGTAGAGAAAGGAGAGATTGAAGAACCAAAAGAGGACGCTCTGAAAGGTTTGGAAAGACCTATTTCTCCACTTAAGGAAGATTTAGAAAAACCACCACCTCCATTTCCTCAAAGACTTCGTTAGAAAAAATTGGATAAGTAATTTTCAAAATTCTTGGAGACATTTAAGAAGTTACAGTCAACATTCCATTTGCTGAAGCTTTAGAACAGATGCCAAACTATGTGAAATTTATGAAGGATATTCTCAACAAAAAAAGAAGTTTGAAGATAATGAGACAGTTGTACTTAGTGAGGAGTGTAGTGTAATAATTCAGAAGAAGCTTCCTATAAAGCTTAAAGATTCTGTTAGTTTAACAATTCCATGTGCAATCAGAGATAAATTTTATGGAAAAGCTTTATGTGACTTGGGTGCAAGCATTAACCTTATGTCTCTATCAATATTTAAAAGACTGAGATTAGGAGAAATAACTCCAACTACTGTAACTCTGCAATTAGCAGATCATTCAATCACATATCCCAAAGGAGTTATAGAAGATGTTTTGGTAAAAGTGGATCAATTTATCTTTCCTGTTGATTTCATTGTGCTGGATATGGTGGAAGATAAAGAGATACCCATAATTTTAGGAAGACCTTTCCTAGCCATAGGCAGAGCAATGATAGATGTCCAAAAAGGGGAATTAACAATGAGAGTTAACAACCAGACTGTTACATTCAACATTTCAAAATCCATGAAATATCCTGCAAGAGGTAAAGATGATGAATGTTATAGAATGGATGCTATCAAGTATTTCAGTGAATGTCATTTCAAATCAGCTTATGAAAAGAACTCTGAAAGAGAAGAATTGGAACATGAGAAAGAAGAGGAGTTACATCATTCTGAATATTTTCATGAGATAGATCTAAATTATATTCATGAAAATTTTGAACTGTTGGGCATGACTGAAAAAGATGAATCTTTTGGTCCATCAATTGAAAAACCTCCCGAACTTAAGTTAAAGATGCATCCTGATCATTTGAAGTATATTTTCTAGGTGAGTCCTCATCATAGACTTAAAACCTTATTTTTTAGTTGATCAGTTTAAACTTGATGAGAGTCTGATGTTGGGTCAATCAAAATAAGTTTTGGGAATTTCAGGCTGAAGACATTAAACCAAGTGCTTTGAGGAGGCAACCCATATTTATCAGTGTGCTTTGTTTCATATTTATCAGTGTGCTTTGCTTTAGTTTGTTTTGTGTGATTTGCTTTAGTTTGTTTTTTGTGCTTTATTTAGTTTGTTTTTATGATTATGTGGTAGTATTTTAAAGAGATTAGTTATAGTGATGTTTATTTGACATTAAAGGACGACTTAAAAGAGTCAGAATGAAAATTTTGGGCATTTGGTAGACCTGTACAGAAATGTGCACTGGCGGCTAAGCGCCGCCTGGTTGGCGCTTAAGCACCGCAGTTAAGAAAAATGTAATAAATGAATTTCTAGAAGCCAAAATCGTGGGGAGGAGGTTTTAGAAGTTATTTTGGAGTTTTAAAACGTCTAGGGTCGGTTTTAGCACTTCCCATGTCTATAAAAAGGCCCTAGATTAAGAGAAACACTTGCCCTAGTCTATATTCTCATTCCTGACTCTTAAGAAGAGTGTTTTGAGTGCAAAAATGTCTTCTTGGGAGAGTGAAATTAAGAAGAAGGAGGAAGCCAACAAGAAGAAATTTATTAGTAAAGTGCGCAAGAGTTATACAACAGATTCCTAGCAGTTAGTATTCAAGGTATTACAGAAAGGATTGTGAAGATTGAAGCCAACGTGGAGTCAATTGAAGCAAAGGTAACACTCATTTAGGTAATATGGCATGACAACTTAAAATGCAATTCAATCATACAAGTCATGTGGAAGAAGTAGATAAGGCGATGTTTCTGAAAAAAAATGGTTAGAAGAAGAAGATATAAGAGTTTTCAACCATCGCCCCTTTTATCAGATCTATATTCCAGATGGTTCAAGTGGAACTAATGGTGGTTCTGGATACATTCTACCTAATCGAGATTGGAATTAATTTGAGCTTATGCTAGTGTTATGGTTTTATGTGTTAAGTGTTTTGTGTCTAATGTTATGTTTGTGTTTTATTGAACTTTTAAGTGTGTTTGTTACATCTTAATGATGTAAAATTATCTTTGTTTTCATATATTAATTATTGTGTGTTGGGAAATTTCATCCAAAATGTTTGGATAGAAATTTTTAGTTTATATTAAGTGTGATTGTTTTAATTAAATGAAAGTTTGTGTTTGTGTGAAATTTGTTTGGAATTGATGGAAATTTAACTTTCTTTGGAGAGTTAGAAAAGTTTAGAGGAGAGAAATTATTATTTAAAGTGATTTAGGGTGATTACCAAGGGGTTTAGTACATTTTTTTAATTAATTGTGAAAATCAGGGCACTGGCGGCTAAGCGCCAGAACTTGGGCGCAGCGCGAGATTTCGCGGCTAAGCTTTGAAGCCTCGCGCTTAAGCGCGGTTCGCGAAAATTGACTTTCTGCAGTTGAAAACTCAAAAAATTGACATTTTTAATACCACCCATTGCCCTCAAATTCTCGAAGTCATGAAATAGGATTTAGGGCATCCTTACGTTGGATCAATTAAGAGTCGATTTCAACAAAATTTTTTAGATTTGAATTCCTTGAGGTATGAACACTACTCCTAAGTAAAAAGTTTTGATTTAACCATATATTTTGAGTATATGATTGAAAAATCTTAAGATCATTATTTATGGTGAAATTTGAGGAAAAGCATGAGAAATTGCTTGGATTTAGTGGAAATTACCTTTGGAAGTTAAATTAGCAAATTTAGTTTAATTTTGGAAATTATGGTGAATTTTTTACCATTTTTTTAGAGATGGCTCCAAAGTTAAAGCGCTCAAAAGATAAAGAAAAATTTGATTCCAACAAATTTTTTAGTGCAAGAGCAGAGGATCGATATGTCGACGCACTATCGTCACGTAAATTGATTCCGTAACGAGTATTTAGTAAGCTAGGAGAAGTTATTCAAGAAATGATTACTAGAAGGAATTAGGAGAATTACTGTTACTTCTCTGCTGTCGCTGTTGTTTCTTTGGTTAGAGAGTTTTATGCAAACTCAAAAGAAAATTTGGTGATGGTTAGAGGTAAACAAGTACATTGTTCACCTGCGGTAATCAATATCTTTTACCACTTGCCTCTCCTACGTTGTTTTGTTTTTATGCTAGTTATCATCCTACTAAAGGAGAATTATATGAGATCATATCATTTCTGACTAATGGAAGAGGTTTATGGAAGATAACAAATGAAAGAAGAGTAAATTTTCAGGCCTCAAAGTTGAATGCCATTTTAAAGGCATGACATTACTTTATCTCATCTAAGCTGTTGCCTTTAAATCATACTAGTAAAGTTACAAGGGAGAGAGCAATTTTGAATCATTGTATTCAGTTCGGAAAGCCTATTGATGTAGGGGCTATTTTTTTGACTATGTGATGAACTGTGTTAGATCTGTTACTACTTCAGGTATGGGATTTTGATCTAGATCCGTGGACAATACAGTAATTTATGCTTTCAAAAATATGTTATAGCCAGTACTTTGACCCAAATAATAATAGTGGCTAGTGTATATAAATATAATTTTATGGAAAATATTTTACACACTCGAGGTACTACGCAAGTATACGTTTCGTTTCAAGTAATATAGGGCTTTAAATAAAGACCCCAGTATCAATCCCATGAGGAGGTTTATACATTTTTAAATATTTTAATTTTATTTTTATGTATTTCTTTTAAAGTCATAAATTTAATATTTAATTTACTAAATGCAGAATTAAAGCAATAATAAAATAATGAGTGATGTAAATAATAATAAGCAAACAACTTTCTTCCTTTCAATTAATCCAAGACTTTTTAGATAATATAATATTCGTGGAGAATATAAATTTATAGTATTGTGCCAAATAGAAGCATTCCTATTCTTTACCTTCGCTCGATAGTATAAAGAACAATGTCTAATCTATAGATCAGGTCTAGATGTATTGTTAGTAGAATGGGTTAATCTAGGCTCACACTACTAGATGTCCAAGGGTGGCTATGGTCGGCCCTACTAGTGACCCATTCCCTCTCTATAAACTAAATTACAAGAATTTAATCTGTCACTCTAAAAAATTATCAATTCTACGCCCATTGAATAATATTTTCCTATTTATTTGCACTTCACCTTGAATAACCCGCACAAGGCCTTCGACTACCCAATAATTCATGTGATATCTACTAGTTAAGAATTCATCTCCTTCTAGGTCTCAAAATTCTTCAACAGATTTTAACAATTTAAATGACCAATTTAAATAGTAAATTAAGATCCTGTATTAATATCATCACAATATTTAAACATATTTAGTTTTTAATTCTCCAATGAATTTAATATTATCTTATTTATCTTTTCATAATTGAAAGGAGAAAGTAAAGTAACTACTCAGAACACATTGAATTTAAATAACAAAACATATAAACAAAACTTTGAATCAAAATACTTATCTCAAGTGTTTCTCCAACTGAACCTTTGATTCCTTCTGACTCCAAAGCGTAATAGACTTCAAAAGCACCAATTCTTTCAAACTCTCAATACAAACTATAAATAAAATAAACTCACTAATTTATGAAGAAAATAAACTACAATTGTGGCCCTTAAAATTATCTCTCTAATTCTCTCTCTTTGATTGAAGCAGACTAGGGCGGGCTTCTTATTGGGTGTTTTTCTCCGTAGAAATGGCCTCCTATTTATAGGCTTCAAGGGTTGTCTAAAGCATCTCTTCCAATTTGTGTCCAAGTTTAATGAATCTTCTAGAAAGTGTGTCTGGCGCCTAGGCGCCGGCATTTGGCGCCTAGGCGCCGGACTCCGCATCCTGTTCTTTGCACCTCTTCATTTTGGATCATACCTCTTTGCGATCTAAACAATTTCTAAGCGTCTAGATACAATGTATCACATGTCCTATAATCCAGGAATAACTGCCAATCTTCTAGATGGTCCAATAACCGCTCTAACCGTCAAAATAACTGCCCAAAGTAGTTACAAAAACCGTCACAGATTTGGTATCGAGCTGGTGCTTAGGCGCTGGATTCTGGCACCTAGGCGCCGGATTCATTATTTTGGAAATTTTCCAATTTTTCTCCATTTTTTGCTCCTTTTTACTCCTTTTTGCTCCTTTTTCCTTTTTGAACATTTTTGCATCACCTACATCCAAAAACACAAAAATACCTTTCATTATATTTTAATAAAAATCAAGGCATAAAAATAGGTATTTTTTCATGGATCAAAATCCCCCAAAATTAAACGTTACTTGTCCTCAAGTAACCTTTTTTACTATATAAAATGTATAACATTTGGAATAAAAGGTAAATATTCCAGATTCCTTATAATTTTTTATTTTATATAGGCTTTAGTAAATCATTAACCAAATTTCACTAACTAAGTTTAATTTTAAGAATTTAAAGAATATTTAACTACCAAATTGTAAGACTTCAAAAATTTTTCATTCATTTCGAAAATAATTGTAGTTTATTATATTAAGATCACATAAATTATTTACAAGAAAAATATCTTCATGAAAATCTTTTCTAATAAAGATGCATGTATAAAACTTAAGTAAAATGTGTAATTAGTTTTCTTCATATAAGATAATTCAAGTGAAGACAACTTTTGATTAGGCATTTCCTCAAGCTTCTCCTCTCTTCTTTCTTTCTTTTTTTTTCATTGTGAGGATTACTGTATCTGGATAGCCTGTTAATGGTTTTAAACTTCACTATCCTTAACTTATATTTTCAAACTGATATATTTTCAAACTTATTACCAGTGTAAATGTTGGTGCTTACACTGTACATTCAGAGTTTAAGTGGATAGGAGGATTTAGAACTTCCATCGCTTGCTATACGCTGTCGCATTCTACTTCACGTGCTACTACTTCTAGAGCATCATAATGTAGTGATTCACAAACTGGGCTATTGAAGAATATTTTGAAGAAATTGAGTCTTACTAGAGAGCATGTTAGAGATATGGTTGGTAAGATTAAAATTATTGAAAGGTACATTGTTAAGCATGATGAATATAAGGAAAATTATCAGCAGTACTTGGATAGAGTGATTGGAGGTGATTACAGTGCTGAGATGCCCCCTCATTTGTTCTATATACCGTAAGTGCCATCCAGAGATTGGGCTGAAGAAGAAGATGATGAGGATGATGAGTAAATTTGTTGTGTTTAGATTGTTTTGTTCTGTGATTTCTTATGTGTAGTTATGTTTTTATTTTGATTTTTTTTATATTTGATGTGATGTTTAAATGTTATGTGATGTATTTATGATATGAACTCTAATTTTGTAAAAGAGCATAGTTGGACTATTTCTTTTTATATACACATTCGGATGTTTATGTGATAAAGTAATATTTTATGTTGTAATTTGTTATATGTGTGTGGTAGTAAATGTTTTAAATGTGTACTTAGTGTTATTTAGTGTTTAAATTTCTAATAGAGTATAAATTAATTCCAAATACGTAGAAATTTAGAACACTATTAAAAACCACTATTTGAAAATTGCATGTTTAAAAACTTTTCAAAATCTACTACCAGTTTTTATCTAATATTGTTGTGATCTTAATTATATTAAGATGGTGTGTATTTGCTTTGAAACCCTCCACTACTGTAGAAGTCTTTTGAAAATTTTCTTTTGTGAAAAACTGAATTCAATTTCTTTTTACTCCTGTTTTTCTTTAAAAATGTTGTACTTGCATATTTAGGATATTGAAATTCCTGCAAGCATGTTATTTTAGTTTTTAATTCTCACTCATGTATCATTCCTTATGCTTAAATGTTTTTATTGCTAACTAAAAATTAAAGTTTGTGGGGGGGGGGGGGGAATTTAAAAAACTAAAATTTTCAAAAAACCTAAAATTTTATTTGTTCTCAAGAATACTTAAATAAATTTGGTTTTCAATTGAAAATAATTATGTATATAAAGTTATAGTAGGGAAATAAAATTTTGAATATTGAAATGAATAAAAGAATTTAGTTAAAATTTATAGTAATAATGAAAAATTTAAAGTTAAAATGTTCTTAATAAAGAAATGTTAAAAAGAGTTAAACTATCTTTAGTGAGAAATGTTGTATTTTTGGATGAATAGAAGATTTGACTTTTATTTTTCAAAGCTTAAAATTCTTTTATAGAAAAATAATTTTCAACACTATTATTATAAATTTTAAGTGAAAGATACATATGAGATCTTTTATTTTAAATGGAAGGGTGGAATTCAAAATCATTAAAGGCCCATCTAGATATACTAATCCTTACCTTATAAAAAAAAGAAAAAGAAAAGAAAAAGAAAAAAAATAAAAAAATGAAAAATAGTATGTGAAAAGGAAGGAGAAGCTTGAGGATTTAAGGGCATAATCAAAAATTGGTTCCATGTCTAAAGTTTGAAATATATGTTTTGAGAAAATCTAAAACTTAAGGTTATAATATAGTAAGTAAAATTATTCTCAATTAAAATTTTTAAGTGAGAAAAATAAAATGTTTGAATCCTATATTTTGAAAAATCTACAAGTATTTCTGAATTAGATAGAAACTTATATTTTCATTATCCTTTACTTCAAAAATTTCTAAACTTTAAATTGGTCTTATTTAATAAAATTTTTTCTAAATTAGATTATTTCATTTCTAGAACAAAATTTTGAAACCTTCCTAAAGAAACTCATTTACATAATTTGCATGTTAAAATTCTTTTCTATATGGTTAAGAGTCACTTGAGGACAAGTAACATTTTAAGTTTGGGGAATTTTGATGCACCTAAAATATATAGTGTTTTTATGCATATTTTTATACCTATTTTTGATGATATTGCACTTTAATGGAAGGTATTTTGTGTTTTTCTTGCAGGTATGATGAAAGTAATTAATTATGATGAAAGGAACGAAAAAGAACCAAATTTGGAGCTAAATTATGAAGTTTGAGAAATTTGGCCTCTGGCGCCTAAGCGCTAAAGTGTCGGCGCCTAAGCGCCACAGTTAAAAATTGAATTTAAATCATTTTTGGAGCCATTTTCAAGGGGTGTTTGAAGCAACTTTTGGTGCTGACTTCCTTAACTTCCTTTGGGTAGCAAATATGATTGAAGAGATGTATTTTTTGGTGGATACATTGAAACTGGACATGATTTAATAAAACACCAAGGCACCTTTAGAAAATTATAAATATGAAGCTTCATAATTTATGAAGTGTGTTGTTATTAGTGGGTGATTGTTATTAGTGTGTGAGGTGTGAGTTTAAGAGAGTAGTAGTTAGTTATTTAGAGTTATTCTTTTCTGTAGTAGAGAGTAGAGAGTAAGAAAGGAAAAGGGTTGGTGTGAAGCCTTCTTCTCACCAATTTTATTTTATCCTTATATCTAGTTTTCATTGAAGTTTAAAGTCTTTATTAGAGTCATCAGAGTTGGGCTCCAACCTCTGTAGAGTTGTATTGTGGAAAGCAAAATTCCAAAGGAACTTTCAGAGTCTGGTGGAGAGGATTTTCAGATCACTATTTATCTTTATTTTTAAACTTTTTTAAGTAAGATTGTTGTATTTTAATTAAGTTTAGTTTGTGTTTTTTTTCATGAAATCTGAGTAGTTTAGTTTATCTTTTTCTTTTATAGATGATGAAGTAATTAAATTATGGAAGTATGTTGTGGAAAGTATAAGTGTTTAATGCTGGAATAAATTGTGATGATTCAATTCCTTGAACTTAATTTACTTCTTGATTTGGTCAATTAAGATATTAAAATTTATTGTGATATTATGTAAAATCCAATGTGGTATTGTCTCAAACAACAATTGGAAAGAATCACATGCAATTATATGGGTTAGAATTGTAGTCCATATAATTGAATGCAAATATATAGGGAGATATGCTCTATTGGGGAGTAAAATTAGAGGAATTTAGAGTGACAGGCTAAAGCCCCCTAATTTGGTTTGTTATTTTAAATTTTTTTATGAAATGTTAGCCCCCAGGTGGAGGGAATAGAGGGAACTCTAGAGTGAGAGCTGGTATCTTCCCTGCTTAACTCATCTACAAAATTTCAAAATTTCAAATTAACCAATCTTCTTTATAGAACCAATTAAGGGTAACGATTATAATTGCTCCTATTTGGCACAATACATTTAAATACTTCAACAACATAAATATCCATAATTATTACTGATTCATTGAATAAAGAAAAAGATATTTCATTCTTATAACCTCCATATTGTGTTTAGAGTATTGATAATTTTATTTCCTGCTGAACTTGTTATTAAAAATATCAAAATCAACTTTTCAAAATTAAAACCTTAAAACATACTTACAAAGATCAATTAAAAAAGGAAAAAGTTATATTTCTTATTTCTTTAAATTTTTACACATTTCCCAGTGGGTTCAATATCTTGGGACTTAATCAGAAAGTCGTATATTACTTGATAAATGATACATATACTTGTATAGAATGCCATACTATAAATCATAAATTTAATATCTAAATCGTAAGCATAAATATTCGGGCATCAGAAACACACAGAGGAGAACCAGACAAAAAAATAATGTAACAGTAAATACACTATCCAATGGAATAGTAGAAAAGCCACAATACAGCAAGAACACCAAAAACACAGCCCCGACAGTGGAAGGCAAAACTAAAAATGGAAAACCACCAACTAAAGAGATCAAGTAACGAAGAGAAGAAGAAAAATTGCCTCCTTTTCAAACCCTACCTCCATGAAGGAGGGAACCAACCAACACAATTGTTATATATATATGTATATATATATAAATTCCTGATCTTTTGAGGACACACCCTCTTGTGCAACTAAAGTGGCTAGAAATTGCTTATCATGCATTGTTAAATAGAGTTATTATTGACAATTTATAATGACAAAATAAGACAATACAAAAAGATAAATTCCCAGTTTATAAATGAGTCCGTAAAATTTTATTTTCTTTGAATTTTCAGAAAAGTTGCATTGGAATCCCCAAATCCGGTCTTTTCTTACTTTCAAGATCTCAATGCACAAATTACTTACTTTTATTAGAATGACTTCAGATTATTTAATGAAACTAAATTTGCACTAAATAATCCACAATATGGAGCCTTATGAAGATTTTCTTCATTTTACAGAAGACTTTCCTCAAGTCATTCCCATAAAATAATATAATTTTGAGGAAATGGAAGAACAAATTGACAGAAAAGGAAAGAAAATTTATGTTGAACAAGATAGTGATATTCTACCACCATCCATATATGAAGTTGGATCTTGTTCCAAAAATGTTCCAAAAACTCATTCCTAACGGAGTAATAAAACTTATTCTCTTAAAAGAAAGAAAAAATGGAACGAAAATGTTGATTTTTAGACATCTGAATTTGAATAAAGTGTTTTCGGGAACCCTTATTTCTCAAAAGAAAATAGATATTTTCCAATACCTGTCGAATATGAAGATAATACTTTCCAACCTAAAAATTCTTCGTTAATTCACACCATATATTATGTGTTTAAAAGATTCGCATGGGAAGATAAATGTTAAATTTTTTTACTATTAGATAAAATGGGATGTGCAGTCTCCATGACAATGAAAACAAAAATACTTGCAATTGAAAATTCTACCTATCAAGAAATGGATCACCAATTCCCATTAGATAGTCAGTGTACTAGGGTACCAGTAAAACTCAGTTTGGGGCCAAGTGTAAAAGATGTAACCGTCACAAAAGATAGAACTGAACATAACAAATTAAAATCAGAAGCAGAGGACACATCTGCTAAAATGAAGGCTCTAGTCCAAATGTTACAAAATGGTGATTGTTCTTACTCACAACATGATGATATAATTCCTAGGATATCTCATCTTATACTTAAAAATAATATATGGAAACGAGAATCATTGGAAGGAATCTCGGATATTGTGAGTACCCTACGGATTATTCTTAGGAAAGAACTTGTGAATAACGTCCTATAAAGTCGTTTGAGGAAAGGTTTAAAAAGATGAAAAAAGATATTAAACAATTCTCAAAATGTAGAAAGAAAGATACTTTAAATAGTTCAAATGAGTAGGTCGCTGAAATAAACATGGTAGAAATGCGATCTAACTCCTTAGCACCAGAATTAAATAAAGCATGTACGATAGAAGAATTACGAGCAGTTATCTGATAATAGGATAAACAAATTAATCGTCTCAAACAAAAATGGAAGAATTGGCAACAACTTTACAAAATCCACCAACAAATTCATTGCCTGCAATTGAAATTATTAGGCCAGAGGCAATACACATTCTAGAGGACAAAAGATAGCCAATAGAAATTGAAGAAAGCACTCAAAAGAAAAAAATGATTCCTCCCAAAGTGGAATTCCAGAAAAGGAAATCACACGATTGTTAAAGATAAAATAAATAATGGCTCAGGCAAAGGCTTGATCATTAAATCCAAAGGGTAGACCTTATCCAAAGGAATTTGATTCTGTCTAATACCCCAAAGTTTTTGTTCCTCCTCTCTTCAAAATTTTTGATGGGACTGGTAATCCTCGTCAGCATCTTGCACACTTCAGAGTGAGTTGCTGGAAAGTAGGAGGAAGTGATGCTCTTATATTTCGTCAATTTGTTGACATCTCACAGGAGTTGCCTTTGGATGGTATGCGGAACTTCCTAACAAGTCCGTTAAAACTTTTGTACAGTTTGAAAGCCTCTTCATTCAATAGTTCAGTGAGCATAACACCATACAATAGTTGGTGATGCGGTGAGTAGAAAAAAAAACCAGGAGAAATTCTGGTGGATTGCATTTTACGGTGGATAAATCTTAACATGAAATGTGAACCATAACTCTAGGAGCAACAAGCTGTCAAAATCCTACTGAAGAATATCCATGGTCCTATAATATTCATGCTTAAAGGATTCACAATAAAGACGTTCGAAAAACTGCTCAGTAAAACTGCCCATCTTCAGGAAGAAGCTAAGCAGATGAGTGTAGTAGAAAAGGCAAAAAAGATAAAGTCTATCAAAATATTTGAGAAGAAACATGGAAACGTTGCAGAAAAGGGTAAACAAGTGATGCAAGTTCAACCCGAACAAAAGAAGCAGTGATAAAACCAACCTCCACAACAGACATCTTCTCAATTACAATTTCAACAACCAATTCCAGTACCGACAGAAAAGAGAATGATGATTGAAGAATGAATATGGAATACACATTCAAGACAGAAGCTATTAGCAAAATATTCCATAGTCTGCTGAAGATACCAGAGTTTCTGCCTGAGGCTAAAAGGCTAGGAGAGGTTGACATGAAGGATAACCCCAATTACTGTCCTTTTCACAAGATGCTTAGACATAAAATTGAAGAATTTTTTGTCTTTAAAGATTGGTTAGAGCGTAACTTTAAGGAATGAAATATAGTAATCCCGAAAGAGTATTTGAAAGAACCTGAAAATGGTTCAGTAAATATGATTTCAGACGATAAAATTATTCCTAAAATTGACGACAAAGACAAAGGCGACATTGCTCAAGGTAAATCTTCTGAGGAGATCCTTAAGGACATAAAAATTACAAAACCTTTCAAGAAAGAAAAGAAAAAGAAAAATAGAGAACCGAAAAGGGTTAGAGGTCTTCTAGACATAGGGACTACTATTCCCTTTGTATCTTCTAGTTCTCATATTCCTTTACTTTCCACTAGAATTGTTGTCTCGGATAAATGGAGGAAATCCCTTGAATCGATAACTTTGTATGTCTTCATTTTTACCACTACCGTGAATAATAATACTTCCAGTTCTTCTTACATTCCAATTTTGATCATGTAGACAATACTCAAATCATACATGATCCGGACAAGTCTAACGACAATCAAAACGACTATAACATTAGTGACAATTCCAATAACGACAAAGACGAAAACAAAATTGTCACACTCTAACTACAAGGAACACCAATTTCCATAGACTTGAAACTTTCAGACTTAGAGACAAAAGAGTCGGACAGTAAACTAGAAGAAATTGTCGAAATTATTTTGTGAAGTGCAAAAAGTTTTGTCTCCCAGAATTACTTCCCTAGAGAAAGAAAAACAAACAGTCACATCAAAACAATTGTTCCTCCGATACACTCATAATTATCTAAAAGAAATGAAGATAGTCCTCACAACAAAGTAGATAATGTTTTCTCTCATCTGAGAAAATTACCAGCAAAATTGAGCATTTATGACGCCTTTATGCTTTTTAAAAATATGAGAGTCCTTGATAAATGACCTTTTAGACCCAGACATTTGCTTAGCTCGACTGTCTAGTATCACGCAGAGTGAAGCTTATCCATATAAAGAACAGACAAAGATTACCTTCTCTGACAATGACATGTTACTTGGAACAACCGAACACAATCATCCAGTATACATCACGGTAAATATAAACGACACGACACTTTCATGGGTGCTTATTGATCCAATTGCCTCGATTAACATAATGAATTTAAGGATTCTTGCATATTTGGATATCGACACATCACAACTAAAAGATGTTACAAGGATTTAACCAACAAGGAGAACGAGCTCTATGGTCAATAACATTGCTATTGAGAATGGATGATTTGGTGATGACAGCAAAATTCCATATCATCAACTCCAATACCTCTTTTAATGCTTTACTTGGCTAACCATGGTTTCATGAACATAAAATGGTTCCTTAATCATTGCATCAATGCATAAAATATTTACAAAAAGGACAATAATGTTGTGTCATAGGAGATCTGCAACCATTTTTAGTCCATGAAATTGGAGTACATGAAGACGCTTCATATTATGTTCTAATAAAACAAACATTATTCTCCAGAGAAGTAGTGACGAATACAAAATAAAAAGATAAAGAAAAGAAAATAAATGAAAAAGATTTTTCTTCTTAAGCACATGTGAAGGGTGATAATTCTCATCAGACTCGCACTCGAGGTCGAGGCTGGGGACGAGGACGAGGGAATGAAAAGACAATTGTCAAAACGAAGAAATCTTTGAAATTCAAAATTCTCCTGTATTCTGAAGAATATGCAAAAGAAGAAAATGCAACATCAGTGGTTCTAAAAGAACCTCAGATCAAAATACCTCTTGAAGAAGAAGAAAAAGAAAAATGATTTGAGTTTGTATGAGAAAATTAATCATTATATACACGTTATGACCCTAACTCCAATCTCTACTTCTAAGGTCGAGGATTTAGTGGTCAAAGAAGTATATGGTGATGTTAAAAAGCCAATCAAGTTTAAAATTGGATCTTCTTCTTCTAGTACTGAAACCGATGTAAAATTAGAAGATGAAAATCTTGTAAAATCAATGAAAATACCTTTTGAGTTGTATTTTCCTTGGGCACAAAAATTTATTCAAAATATTTTAATTCTCAAACAATGGTCTTTAAAACAACCACACTTTATTAAAAATATGTGGGATAACAAGAAATGAAACTCCAACTCTAATGATGGTATTGGATTTGGCACTCTAGAACGCCTAGATGATACCGAATTTTTCCTAGTCATCACCGAAGAACTTAATTCTAAAAAAACATCTGATCTCCCAATCAAAGATGTTCCTCTAGAATTAGAAGTAGAAATTAAATCAACAGTTGATGAATTAAAAGAAATAAATTTAGGGACTAATGAAAATCCAAAACCAACTTTCATTAGTTCATCCCTTAATGATATGGAAGCAAAAGAAATAATTCAACTGTTGAAAGAATACAAAGACTGCTTTGCTTGGACTTTAGATGTCAATATAATCTCAAAATGAATCCCTTAAAGTGAACTTTCGATGTCATTTCAGGGAAATTTTTAGGATTTAATGTTTGACATTGTGGGATCGAAATTGATCCCCTCAATATCAAAGCCATCCTAAATATGGCTTCTTCTAAATATCTAACTTAATTGCTAACCTTTCATGGAAAACTAGCATATATATGACGTTTTATTTCCAATTTGTCAGGTAGGTGTCAGCCTCTCACTGCCCTAACCAGAAAAATTACCAAATTCATGTGTGATGAAAAATGCGAACTCGCCTTTGAAAACATCAAACAACATTTAACAACACCTCCTGGTTTAGTAGCCTCTATGTTAGGAAGACCTCTAATCCTTTAGACTGCGGCATTGGATAATTCCCTTGGAGCGTTACTAGCCCAAGTAAACGACAAGGGAAATGAAAATGCATTATATTATTTAAGCCATTGTTTGGTTCTGATTGAAATAAAATATCCAGCAATTGAAAAGTAATGCATAGCTTTGGTTTTCACAGTTCAAAAGCTAAGGCACTATATGCTTTATCATAAAGTAACTTTTATTTCAAGAGTTAACTCATTACAATACTTGATAACACGATTGACATTTTCTGGAAGATTGGCAAGATGGGAAATGATACAGCTCCAATTCGACATAACATTTGTGCCATTACGTGCTATTAAAGGATAAATCTTGGCAGATTTCTTAGCAACATACCCAATTCTGACTGGATCATCTCTTAATGATAATTTACCTGATGACTGGATATTAGAAAAAAAAATTTAAACATACAATGATGGAAATTATACTTTGTTGGAGTGTCATCTACTCTAAAAGACAAAAACAAGCAGACAATCATACCAGGCAAAGTTGGGGTAGGATTAATTTTCATTACTCCAGACAGATAAATGATGCCATTTTCGTATCATTTGATTGAACTGTGAATGAATAATGAAGCTGAATATGAAACGCTCATAACAAGTTTGGAATTGACAATACTAATGGAAATAAAAAAAAAATATCGACATCTATGGAGACTCTCAACAAGTTCTCCATTTCTTCAAGACTCATATTGTCTATAGATTTGGAATTCCTTGAAAGGTTATATTAGACAATGGATTGGTTTTTAAAATATGAAAATGAATAACTTTATTCAGAGACATGGGATAGATTGGAGATATTCCACAATATATTATCCTAGTGCCAATGGTTTAGCTGAAGCCTTCAATAAAACATTGGTACAAATTTAAAAAAAGACATTAATTAACAATCCAAGATAGTGGTGTGAGCGATTGATAGAAGATTTATTGGTCTATAGGACTATAGATCGAACACCAAAACAATCAACACTCTGAAGTTATCTTTCCACTTGAAGTGCAAATTCCTTCTCTCAGAGTTGCAATCGCAAGAAAAATAACTGAAGAAGAAAATGCCAAATTACGACTTGAAGAGCTTAAGATTTTAGAAGGCAAGCATCTGCAAGCTCAACAAAATCTTAAGAATTATACGGGCCCACAACAAATTGGTCCTCTCTAGAACATTTTAAATTAGTGAATTAGTTTTAGTTCTCCAAAGACCTATCCTCGCTTTTCGAAGAATAGGTGGAAAGTTTGAAAAAATATGGGAGGGCCCCCATGTCATTGAAAAGACATATTTGGGAGGATCTTACCAATTGGTATACTATCAAGGGGAAAAAGTATTGACCTCAATCAATGAGCATTTCTTGAAAAATAATACGCAACATGAAAATGATGTCTTGTTTGTAAACTGGGAAAATAATGAGTAAAATAACAAATGAAATTTCTGACAATAAATGACTTTCTTTAAACATTTCCTTTTGTTCATATAACATGTGTTTATGAACATCATTTCTCGACAATAATGAATTTCATATTAACAAACTAAATTAAAACTTGGTCTGATATATTTCCATTAACTAGTTGCTTTAGGAAAATGTTGAACAAGAAACTCTTATTCACTTTTCGAAGTGGTGTGTTTTTGGCATTGGACCGCCGATGTATTGAGAAATGATCAATGATCTACTTTGACTTTAACATGACACATATCAAACTGTTATATAATGGACCATTGTTGTCTATTATTGACAAAGGGGAAGCTAAAAGGAAATTTCCTGTGCTGGAGTTCAGGACCCGACGACCAGACATTATAGAAGAAAATGTTAAACCAATAGGTCAGAAAAGAAAACTTGACTTTGGGAGATTAAAGTTAATGGTAGTCACTACAACTTAGGGGATCATAAAAGCATCTGTTGCAGGGGTCAATAAATTAACAGTGAGATTGACTCGGACCCAAAAGATGAAATAAAAACAAAAGACCAAAACAGATTGAAGAAAAAGAACAAAGAATGTGAAACTTATGGTGGAAAACACTTCTGGATTTGAATTTCCAATCTCTGAAGATATGCCTGGAGATGTATATCCTATTATAAGAGTAGAGAATCTAGATCCTGAAGAAGAGGAAGAAATAGAAAGGACAGTTTTTACACAGACTCCATATGTGTCTATACTTGATCTCACGACACCTGATAAATCTACTGACAGACAAATTATTTTTGAAGAAGAATTGAGGCACATTCAAGCTCTCAGATGACATTCTTTTGAACAATTAAAACATATCGATGGTCGGACTATCAACATACTGGAAGGTATTAAATTAGTCAAAGAGTCTTTGATGAAGATGTGTAGGCTACCATTGTTGAAAATATAATGGAAGCTCGAGATTTTTGACGAGCTGGAAGCTTGAAGAAGAGGACATTTTTGAGCCTAACAAATGGATACACGGTAAAGGGCAGGTAACTATCTGTTGACCTTATTTTTGATGAGGTTTTTTCTCTTCTCTCTCCTTAGTACTTAGGATCTAGCCATAGGGCTTCTCCTTGACTATCTTAGAGGACTAGAAATGGGACCCATCACTTAGAAATTCAAACACTTCTTGGCTCCCTTTAAATCCCACTAGTTTGATTGTAAACCCCTAAGTCACTTGGAGGGTTAAAATCAAATGTGGAGGTTTAAAGGATGAGTTTCCTATAGGACTCTTTGGCCTTAGGATTACCCTGGGTGGCCTGGTTTGGTGAGGGTAGGCTTGCACACACCACACACACACATTCCAAATCCAAACTACCTTTAACCAATTTGACTCCCTGACTCATGTAGGTAACTCATATGGATAGACCTTAACCCCTAGGCCTTTGGCTAAGAGGGTTAGGAATAACATATTGAGTGCCTCAAATGAGTCCTCTCATCGCTCTTATGGGCTTAATAAGGCTTCAAGGATCAACCAAAATGAAACATTTCATTCACACTTGATCAATCTTCATTTTTTCCAAAATTTCAATTTTTTGACCTCCGGGACCCTAAACCCACCAAGCCTACCAAATGCCCTTGAAATTGCCCAAAATTTGCAAAATTGCCTAAATTACGAAAAATTCCTCAAAATTAATCCTAAACATTTTTCTCCACTCAAATTGATCATCCATAGCCAAATATACCAAAATTTCCCAAAATACCTCCCAATACCCTCGAAATACCCAAAATACCCTTTTAACCCAAAATTTCCAAAAATTCAGAAAATTCCCAAAAAAGTTCCAGAAAATCCTAAATATTCCCAATTTCATTTTGTTCAACTATACCATAGGCCAATTTTGCCAATTTGGCCCACGTTTGCGAAAAACCCCAATTTGACCTATTTTTTTTAACCTAAGTGGACCCAATGTCCCACCAAACCAACCCAAGTGACCTCAATTTTGATCCAATTCAATTCTAAACTTCAATTCAATATCCCTAATACCAATTTAGACCAAATCCAAGCCCAATTTGATGAACATTTGAATCCAATTTCAATTTGAAGCCAAAGGCCCAATTTTGGCCCATGAACTAAACCTAGCCCAAACCAACCCAACTCAACCCCAATTGGCCCTAAATGTTTTGTAAAACCTTCCTAACATCCCTATAGACAAAAAACTAACTTGATTGGCTCTCAATTTGAACCCAAACCCAACTCAAAATTCATTTGAAATCAAAACCCCCAAATTTACCCTAAAGTTGTCACCTACCCCTAAATCTCCAAATTGAATCCCCTAAGCCTAAAATTTCCACCCAATTTCTATCCTAAACCCTTCCTAAAAATCATTTGAAACATTTTGGACCATCAATTGGCCTTGAACCAAACTCTAGCCAAACCTAAACCTAACCTAACCCATGGTGACTAAAATTGACCAAGACCCCAAAATCCTCCAAATTGAAACCCTAAATGAACTTAAATCTACTTCATGTCTTCATGAAAAATCTTCCTTACAATCATCTAAATAATGTTGACCAATCCATTTGATCCAATTCAAACCAAAACTCAATTAATCCCAACTCAAACCCATGTGAACCAATGTGTACACATGAACCAAATTGAACCAAACCAAACCGAAATTAACCAAACCAACTTCTTAGCTACTGACCCTAGGCCTTCTAGGGTGGGTTTGACCTGACCTGACCCTAGACCTTCTAAGGCCATGTCCCATCTTTAAAATCTCCTTAAGCAACATCCCTGCCTCAATTAATTGAGCTAAACTCCTCCTCCACTCCTCCTCAGCCTGCCTATCCGCCTGACCGTCCTTGCCAGCCACCCAACCGTTGGAACAGTCACGCCCGAGCAGCCCATGTGTCCTTGAAACCCAAAATTTGGCCTTAGCAGTGGGCAATCCTTTCACCAGCTACCCTGCCTGCTTAGCCCTCACCTGAAGCGGCCTAAACCACTCATTGCCTGGCCCTGAGCTCCCCTCTCCGGCCGTGGCTATAAAATCCCCTCCTTTCAGCCTCGCCAAGGGTGCTGAAATTTCTTTCACCAAACTCCCTTAAATTACTCCCAGAGCTCCTCCTAGCCAAGAGAAGCTCATCCCCACTGTTTTCTTGCCCCAATTCCCACTGGTTGAGCTCAATTTCAAAGCTCAATCTCAGGCAGGAAAACATGACAACCCCAGAAACTCCACCAAAACCAAATTAAACTCATCTACACCTTCACGGCACCAAGAGAAGGAGTTCCCCAGTGAAAGCCCCCTTTATTAGCCACCCAATTGCTCTATCGGCCAGAGCTTGAAATCGTGTCTAGTCACTTTCATAGCCAGACATTTCACTAACGCTCGAGGCTCAATCTGAAGGTTCCTTAGACTCCAATGAATGTGTCGAGCACATCCAATCGAGGCTTCACCTCTTGGACCAAGGTATGGAAACACTTCTTCCTCCCGAGCTTCCAACGATTCTCCATTTTGTTTAATGCAATTGCAATGCATGTTAGCCATATGGATAGACTCCCTTAGGCTAGACGAGCATGTGGAAACAAACCACACTCAATTTGGTTGACTGTAGCTTGAGATGTTAAGACTTCAGAGTGGACGGCTCTCGGGTTGAACCAGATGGGGACGATGAACGGATACCGTTGGATCGCACGTGTATCGGACGAAAGGCTAGGATCGCACCGGATGGATCAATGGGACATGAACCGCGGGCCGTGTGGCTGCCGAGTCAGATGGTAGCGCCGAATCAGGGAGCGATGCGTGGAGCTTCGGAGCTGCCAAGGATGAGTTGGCGCTGACTGGTATAAGTAGGAAAATCTGGATTTTTTAAATTATTTAATTACCTGAAACTTTAAAAAATCACATCTTTGCATAGAAAAATCCTAAAAATAAACTAAAAATACCCTCTTACTCGGTGAACATAGGAGAATAATGTGGAAAAGAAATCAAGTTATTTTAATGAGAATTTTATTTTTAATTAATTATTCACTGATTTCAGTATTTTATTTCTCCATATACATAGACAATTCACCATGGCATGAAACTATAGGGCTTTTGTAGTCTCTGTTCTTGGGGACATTCTCTAAATTTTCCAAGGCCAGAGGCCATCTATATGGAAAGTTATGTATTTTTTAAGTTTAAGTGTCTGTTTTGGCATTTTAATTCCATTAATTAGCATGATGATCAATAAATCCTAGAAAAATTAGCGGAAGTATCTTAGGACTAGAAGACCCTAGGAAAAATGTATTTTGAGTTAATTCAATAAGAATAACCCTAATTGGCCTAAATACTCAAAACTAAATTTTAATTAATTAGGGTTAACCACACATCAAAATAACTTGAAAATCATTCTCCACTGGTTTCTAGGATCAGAGGAACCTCACATAAAAATTTAAGATTAATTGGAATTGATTAGCCCCACTAAATGGATTAATTAAGTCACATGATCAAAATTAAACTTTAAAAATTCATAACTCCAAAAATACATTTTTAAATTCACCAAATTATTTTTGGGACTTCTCTGATAGTAGAGAAGTCTAAGAAAATTAAAATTGTAATTTTTCAAAAAATTTTATTTTCCACCTTATTTTAATATTTTAATAAATAAAAATTTATAAAAATCATAAGAATATTAAAAATCACAAAAATGTCATATTTAGTCTCCTAATAACTTAGGAACCTTTCCCATAATTTTCCTAAGTCTCTAAGTCAAGATATTAATTTTTAAAGGCTTAAGACATTTTTTTTTAATATTAAAAAATGAATTTTCCAACCTTTTCACTAAATTAATTGCAATAAATCAAATAAAAATCAGAAAAATATAAAACTTGCTTCTCTGGACTCCTTGGGGTCAGAGAGACTTAAGAAAAATATAAAATTCATTTTTCAACTTTATTTTATCTTACAATTAATTAATACTCTAAAAATCAAAATAATTATAATAAATAAAATATAATTAAAAAAATCACCAAAGTTGGAAAACCCTTATTTTTCACAAAAATAAATATATAAATTAAATTAAATTTAGAAAAATCACATTTTCTCCTCTATTGTCTTAATTGACATGTGAGTGAGGTGACATAAAAATTTTAAGTTCATTTGAGCTTAATTTAGTGAGTTATGAAATAGATAAGCCTAAAGGGGCATAAAGGTAATTAAACAACTTTAACCCTAATTAATACCTTAGGTCTAATCAAGGGGAGTTAAAATATCTAATATTAATCTTCTTTTGGATGATTGAAACTTAGAGAATAGAAGGGTAGAAACCCATTAAACACTTTGAAAACATCAAAATGGAACATTAATTAATTAAATCATTTGAATCTCGGAAGAATAACCAAAATTTGGATTATTACAAAATAGGGATATGATTTAAGAAGATATTACTTCTTTAATTTAAAATTCCCTAAATGAATCACTTTGATAATATTTAGTTTTTTAATTAAATTTAATGTGATAATTGAAACTAATAAATTAAATAATTGAAAGAAAAGGAGTAACCCTTATTAAATTAAAATTTAAAACATTGAATAATTTGATAATCAAATTGAAATAAATTTAAAACATTAAAAATTAATCTCAAAGATCACTTGAAAGCAAAGCTAAAACAAACTTAAAACATCAAAATCAAACCAATTAAAAATTAATCTAAGATATTTTAATTAAATTAAAATTAAATCATTAAAATCTAAATTGAATAATCTAAACATCTCTTTTAACCCAAATTAATCTAATATATTGAGATCATTTAAAATGTAAAGATTTAATTAAATTAAAACAACTTGAACACTATTCCAAACTTAAAATTATTAAAATTTCATAACTAAATTAAACCACTTTAAATCATCAATTCTAATTTTAAATCATTAAAATCTTAAATAAATCAATCTGCCCTTAAAGGCTTTCGTTATCATAACTCTAAATGGAATATCAAGTGGAATGTCACTTCACTCATAGGATAATCAAACATCCTAATTCACTGAGCAAGAGTTAAAACTTAACTAAAATTTCTGGATGATTGATTCACCTCTATGATAAAATTCATTCAGACTCGAAATAATCTCAGAAGTATTGAAAAGATGTTTAGTACCCGTCCTAAGCACTTTCTCAATACGATGAGATGTTTTAGAAGAACAATTGAACTTAATTGTTCTTTAGTGAAGAAAATCATCCTTAACAAAACACAAGAACCTAGACGTCATAGGAATTAACTAGCAACAGGATTAGGATTTTGTTAGACAACCAGAACCTTCCCTTAGCTTTACCTAGGTATTTCTTGTAAATATATAAATGCTTTAACATGTGTTTTAAAAGTAGCTTGGAATGACGGGAAGACCCTCCTGGTACGCTTTTATTTTATTGCAATTTATTTACCTGCATTGTATTTTACTTCTCTTGCATGTTAAACAAGAATGTGACCCTGCATGAAAACTGAAAACTTTAGGATAGCCTCAAAACTGAAACCCAAAACTAAATTAAAAGTCACAACAAGATAAAATTCATCGCCACAACATTCAAAATATAAAACAACTCAAAACTTAATCACAAACAGAACAACAAAATCGCAATTATAACTAAATTAAAATGACTCATTGGATGATCGAGAATACCTCGGATGATGTAACCTACGTGTTGCTAACCGGATTTCCCATTGTCTAAATGAAAGTGTGGAACTCATTTAGTTGAGTTTAGCAAATTCATCTGGACTAAGTGAATCCGATAAAAATGATGGTGCCGGAATGATGGAACCGTGGGATCTTAACCGGTGTTGTTATAATCAACTTTAATATTCCCCTAACAAAATATTAAAAACACCTGGAATTTAAGACTTCTAAACCAAAACACTCCTCTCAGCCCCTGATTTTCACCTTCTAAAACTAAAACTCTGCAACAACAAGGAGCTCGGAGCACGGTGGGCAGCACGACCATCTACATCAGCAAAACCTTTCTTAGAATTAAACAACAAGCCATAGGACTTTCGAGGTAGTTTGCCTAGAGCAACATAAATCCTCAACATTGTCGTTAGGCATTTGCATGATCATATTTTGCAAATTAAGCCCTAACCGGTCTTAGGACTCCGAGGTAGTCGTTTGGTATGACATAAACCCTCACATCTTCCAGGCTATTTGTATGATCATGTCATACAAATATAAGTCCTAAATAACTAAAATTGGCATGATTACAACACTAAATAAACTCTTAGATTGAAGACAAACAATAGGATAGTTTGGGAAGTTTCCAAGATTCCTCTTGGATCCTTAAATTCTCCTACTTCTCCTCCACTGGATTCCTAAAATAGCTGTTCCAAATTTGAATCCATTCCCTATTAAAATTTCCAAAATCCAATTGTTTGAAAACCTTAAACTTTGAAATTTCTGTAGAGCAAAACCACTGATCATTATCGAGAGTTTTCTTAAGTGATTCCCGTCACTTAAGATGTAATCAACTATGGGGGCTTGCCCTTATAGGGAACTTTAAGAACCCAGGTAATATAAAACCTGCTTCATTCTTTTATATTAAACAGGGGAACTTGTTGGCTTATAAAATTGGTTTGCAGACCAAACGGGTGTCACAAATCTTCTAGTTTATTTAATCGAGCCCCATCGTCAAGCAGTGTCTCTATTCTCCGAGATAGATACACGGTTTGTGGTGCGGTGCTCGTTTATATAAACTATTTGGGATGTGAGATCGGTTTGATTTCATATCTTAAAATTTTCAAACTTAAAATTATTTTAAAAAAAAAATGTTACTTTTAAAGTTAAACTATATATATAATTAAATTAAATTTAAAATCTAAAATTCGCCGACAATTTCTGTAGGCGACCCCCTTTTCAAAATACAACACACAACCTAAAAATATGCCGACACTATCCAGTATGGGTGTTGTTACAACTATGCTAAAGATAAATATGGGAATTCTCCCAGAATTCTGTGATATGAACAGGTAGACCCGATGCCTACAATCATTATTCAATCCATCAGACGATTGTAGTTTGGAATATAATACCACATAGTTGCATTCCAGACAGCTGCATTATCAACATTTATGAAGAAGGTGATTGAATCCCATCACATATTGATTATCATGACTTTGAGAGACCTTTCTGCACGTTGTCTCTAGTAAATTGCTGTTCCATCATGTTTGGGACAGAGATACAATTTATAGGACATGGAGAATTCTGTGGGTCTTACCAAATTACCCTTCCCCGTGGATCAGTGTTGGTCTTACAAGGAAATGGAGCTAATGTTGCTAAACAATACATACCTAATGTGAGTAGACAACAGATCTTGATTACATTATGAAGGATGCATCCTGACAAATGGCCGATCAGTTATAAACCTGTGCCAGAGCTCAAGGGATTAAAACCTTTGAAAATAACATGACCCTATGAATATCCAAACTCCTGAGACATACTTAACAGATAATTTAAATATTTGTGGTAGGTCTAACAGTATCCAGGTTTACAAGGATGACAGAAGGACAAACTCACAACTTTTGATATGACAACTATATCGACAGTTTGTAATATGTGCTGTATGAAATATGATGTATTGCTGACTTTTATCATTAATGCACATTATCTTTGGTAGTGGAAAAAATTTTGAAGGATATTCCTCAGTTTCAATAATACATCGGCAGGTCCAAAAATGCCAAAATGAACACTTTAAATTAAAAATGACATAATAAAAAAATCATGACAATTAAAAAGAGATTTATCCTTCGACCTATAAAGGTCAAATCCCCAGCAAATACGTTCTTCTTCATGTGTTTTTCACTCCTAACTTCTACTATTGGATATAAGACCCTTCCTGACATGAAAATGTGACATTCCTTTAGCTCTCTCTTTGAGGAAGGATATAAGCCACATGAAATTCCTTCTCAAAATTGAAAATACCGACATTTGACATCTACGAGAAATATTATAAGATCTGCTTAAATGGAATACAACATCTACTTTCTCTCTTTAAGAAAGGATATAATTCGTATATCAATCCTTCTCAAAACTTACATATCAACATTTGACATTTCTGAGAGATGGTGTGGTATCCACTCTCTCTCCAGTTATCGGATATAAGACCCTTCCTAACATGGAAAAATTTCATTCTTTTAACTCTTTCTTTGAGAAAGGATATAAGTCACGTAACATTCCTTCTCAAAATTATCATATTAACATTTGACATTATTGAGAGATGGTATAGGATCCACACTCTCTCAAGTTATTGGATATAAGACCCTTCCTGACATGGAAACATGTCATTTCTTTAGCTCCTTGTTTGAGAAAAGAAATAAGTCGCGTAGCATTCCTTCTCAAAATCGACATATGGACATTTGACATTTCTGAGAGATGGTATGACATCCTCTCTATCTCCAGCTATTGGATATAAGAACCTTCCTGACAAGGAAACATGGCATTCCTTTAGCTCTTTCTTTGAGAAAGGATATAAGTCTCATAACATTCCTTCTCAAAATCGACATATTGAAAGTTGACATTTCTGAGAGATGGTATGACATCCACACTCTCTCCAGTTATTGGATATAAGACTTTTTTTGACACAAAAACATGGTGTACCTTTAACTCTTTCTTTGAGAAAGGATATAAGTCGTATATCAGTCCTTCTCAAAATCGACATACAGACATTTAATATCTACGAAAAATTGTGTAAGACCTCCTTAAATGGAATACAACATCTACTTTCTCTCTTTGAGAAATGATATAAGTCGTATATCATTCCTTCTTAAAACTGACATATCAACATTTGACATTTCTGAGAGATGGTTTGGTATCCACTCTCTCTCCAGTTATCGGATAAGACCCTTCCTGACACACGGAAACATGCATTCCTTTAATTCTTTCTTTGAGAAAGGATATAAGTCGCATAACATTCCTTATCAAAATTGACATATCGACATTTGACATTTTTGAGAGATGGTATAACATCCACTCTTTCTCCAGTTATTGGAAGTAAGACCCTTCCTGACACGACAACATGACATTCCTTAGCTCTTTCTTTGAGAAATGACACTAGTCATATAACATTCCTTCTCAAAATCAACATATCGACACTTGACATTTCTGAGAGATGGTATGACATCCACTCTCTCACCAGCTATTGGATATAAGACCATTCCTGACATGGAAACATGGCGTTCCTTTAACTCTTTCTTTGAGAAAGAATATAAGTCGTATAACATTCCTTCTCAAAATCGACACATCAACATTTGAAATTTCTGAGAGATAGTATGACATCCACTCTCTCCCCAGCTATTAGATATAAGACCTTTCCTGACACGGAAACATGACGTTCCTTTAACTCTTTCTCTGAGAAATGATATAAGTCGAATAGCAGTCCTTCTTGAAATCGACATATCGACATTTGATATCTTTGAGAAATGGTGTAAGACCTCTTTTAATGGAATATGACATCCACTTTCTTTTTAATCATTGGAAATGAAATTTCTCTGATAATATAGTGACAACTCTGTTAGGTTATCATGATCATTTCGGTCAACTCCAATATGTGCGACTTACTTATTTAGTATTCTACACATATCGGGGGCTCATTTGTTGACTTCACTTTTGTGAGGAAATCATCTTGAGAGAGGAAGTCTACTAATATTGACCTCCTGAATCTTACCAATAACCACTAAACCATAATATCCAGGATAAAACTCTAATGAAGCCTTTATAACCAAAATCTTAGCGACATCCTAAAATGATCAAATCAGCAACGACAAACACTAATTTGTTCAACCCTTTACCAAAACAGTCAAATTTGGTCAAAATGGTTAATCCTTAGACCAATGACCACCATATTGACCAAACTGGTCAACCCTTGACCCAAATGGTCTAACTAGATCAAAATGGGCAACTCTTGACCATCATATTGACCAAACTGAGCAACTCTTATCCCAAATGGTCAAACTAGGACAAAATGGTCAATCCTCGAACTAATGACAACCATATTGACAAAACTGGTCAACCCTTGACCCAAATGGTAAAAGTGGGTCAAAATGGTCAATCCATGACCCAATGACCACCGCAATGACCAAACTGGTCACCCATGACCCAAATGGTCAAATTAGGTCAAAATGGTCAATCCTTGACCCAATGACCTCCACATCAATCAAACTGGTAAACCCTTAACCCGAATGGTCAAATTAGGTCAAAATGGTAAATCCTTGACCTAATTACCATCACATTGACCAAACTGGTCAACCCTTGACCCAAATTATCAGATTACCGATGACCCAATGACAACCACATTAACCAAAAAGGTAAACCCTTGACCCAATTGTTCAAATTAGGTCAAAATGGTCAACCCTTAAACAAAATGTTCAAATTAGGTCAAAATGATCATTCCACGACGCAATGACCATCACATTGACCAATCTAGTAAACCCTTGACCCAAATGGTCAAATTAGGTCAAAATAATCAATTTACGACCCAATGACCACCACATTGACCTAATGCCAACTCTATTGACCATCAAGTCAACCTAAACACCAAATTGGTCAAATCTGACTCATTTGATCAATTTAAGACATTAAAATGATCAAACTTGATCATTTAGTTAACCCTAGTCAAACCTAGGTGGACCATTATCTAAACTAATGACCCCATGATTAAATTAACCATGACAAGGTTAAGAAAGTCAACCCTGGATCTAGACTGGTCAACCACGGTCAATCCTAGTCAATTATGGTCATCATTAATCAAATTTGGTCAAAATACTCAATTTTGAACCAAATTAATAAAATTAATCAAATGATTAGCCTTCAAAATCATTTTGATTAATTTAAGTGTTAATATTATAATTTTCTACATTTTTAATTAATTACATAATTAATAAAAGATAGAAGTATGATTAAATAACCCTAAATTAAATTTGAAATTATGACATCACCCATGACATCAAAAATACATAATTAATTTTTAAAATTAAATTCAATCTATGAAGACTCACACATGGGTCACCCATGACTCATTAGACTCAGCATGACATAAATAACGCCTTACCTAATCCATTAATCTTGACCTGTAACCAAGGTTAAAGCTCATCATGACACCATCATGAAGGGGTAAAAGAGGTGTCACCCCTTATGAATTGCTCAAGGGACAACATGGTTAAATCATCACTCACCTTACAAGCCATCCAAAGGAAAAGAATCTTGTTTTAAGTCATACCTACATCATGGAATGAACTCATTATTACCAAATTTTGAAAATAATGAGAAAGGGAGATTAAGTTTCATTCTTTCCCAAAGCCATGGATGATATGTTAACCTATGTGGATGAAGGTTAACTTACTCAATTTTAAGTCACCATACACAATATCCCCACCCAATCAACATGAACCAAATCCATTTCATTAAATGGAGATCTCATCATTATGGAAACAATTCAAGGATGAGCCTATGTGTCATTCTCTCTTCACTTTATTGAATGGGTTGGAGAGATTACATGGGGGAGGTAAATTCAGCTCAAACATAAAGATGCAAAGCACCTCAGGAATTATTCAATAAGGGCAAGCCAAGACATGGAACTAAACTTTCATCATGTGTAAACCCACCATGTATTAGCCTCGGAGAGCTCAGCCATGATCATCTCCTAGCTAAAATCTTTTCTTAAAGTCATCATGGTACAGTTACCTTCACTCCCAAGTGAGCCAAGCCTATCCAAGCTCAGCTATGGCCTCTCCATGACTATAAATAAGCCTAACCAAAGAGCTCCCCATAAGAGAAGAGACACACATACAATCCCCAAACCCTGAAACACTCAAGACCAAAATTTCTCCCCATGCCATGAGTAATTGATTCCCCATAGAATAAAACTCTGAAATCCATCACCCTTCTCCACTTTCACTACCCAAAACACGACAATTTTCAGGTTCAAAATGAAGTTTCTCAAAACTTCAAACTAATTCCTTTAAAAGCTTCCCAGAGCCCTAACTCCTTTAAAAGCTTCCTAGAGCCCTACGAAGATAAGCCCAATTGAAATTGACCCCATAGGCTCTAACCCACTGTCCTACTTTAAATTTCTAAAATGTGGCTCACTTCGATCCAATTCATATCTACACATAATTTCATATCAAATTGAGTTAGGAACAAGCTCTCTGAGGTCAAGATGAAGCTATAGAACTAATCCAATTAAAGTTTCATCCACTCAGGCTAAGTTATGGTTCTTTGGACTCAAGTCGGGCTCGGGATTGGTACTTTGTGAAACAAATCAATTCACAACCCTAACATCACCATATGGATTGGTTCTTCATCTCTAAATGAAGCTATAGGAACAAAAATTACTCAAATCCATCAAGAATCGAGTGAGGTTTTGTACCTAAACCATGAACGGCTTGTGGATTTTGAACCACAGAAAGGAGATGAATAGATGCCATCCATTTCCATGTTTTGGAAATGGACGACTCTGATTTAATCACAACTGATCCGTTGTTCTGAATCTCACTGCTCATGAACCGCGTTTCAACAAATTTGAGGAAACACGGCCTCCTCTGATTATTTTGGGTTAATAAGGATTTAATTAAATCTAGATTAACCTTAAACTAATAAAAAATCCATAACTTGATTAATAAAAATCATAAAAATATAATAAAAATATCCTTGAACTCAAGACAGTAGGAGGAATAATGTGGAAATGAAATCATGAATTAAGGAGATATATTTGATTTTTAAATAATTAAATACTATATGGAGTAATTTAATTATTAAAAATTATTTATAAATTAGGAAAATATGAAAATTATAGGGATCAACCTTTAAGTCCTTATGAACATCTCCTGATTTTTTTAAGGCTATGAAAATTCCGTAGTGTAAGATTTTTTTAACTTCTAATAACAAATGTAATTATTCTTTTAAAAATAATTATGAAAATTAGAAAATAAAATTGGCTAAGGAATTTGGAGAGGGAGACATAAACCCTAAAATGACAAAACTTTAGCCCCTTGCAAATTTAAAAAATGACATTATGTCTTTTAGGGTTAGAAAAAAATTATTACAAATATTTAAAAACTCTTAAATCCTTTAAAACTCATATCTTTACCATACTTGGCCTATTCCATACTGGACTAACTTAATTTTGTGTCTAACTTCAAATAGACTCAAACCAAACCCTAATTAGATCTAGTACACCAATTAGACTTAATTAAACCATATTAAACCTTAAATAAAATAGGTTAATACAAATAAAATCCAAATTAGGTTTAAGAGACCAATTAGACCTTATTAAATAAAGTTAAGTCTTAATCACATTAGGTTTTACTTAATAAACCCCAATTAGGTCTAAGTCTTTAGTTAGACCTAATTCAATCAAGTAAAGCCTTAATCACATTAGGTATAACTTAATAAACCCTAATTAGGTCTAAAACATCAATTAGACCTAATTAAATCAAGTCAAGACTTAATCACATAATGTTTAAGTTAATAAACCCTAACTAGTTCTAAGACATTAATTTGACTTAATTATGTCATGTTAAGCCTTATTCATATTAGGTTTAACTTAATAAGACCTAAATAGGTCTAAGACACCAATTAGACTTAATTATAAGTTTAGCCTTAATCGCATTAGGTTTAACTTAATAAACCCTAATTAGGTCCAATCCATCATTGGGCCTAATTAAACCTTAATCAAATTAGGTTTAATACAAACTAAACCTAATTAAGTCTAACCCAAAATTAGATTTAATTAACCTCAATTAAACCTTACCCAATTAACCTTAACCTAATTAGACATAACCACAATTATGTCTAACTAGTCAATTAAACCTTATCTAATTAAGGTTTAATTAACCTTAACATAATTAAACTTAACCACAATTAAGTCTAATTGATCAATTAAACCTTACCCAAATTAGGTTTAATTTAGCTTAACCTAATTAGACTTAACCTCAATTAAGTCTAATTAATCAATTAAACCTTACCCAAATTAGGTTTAATTTACATTAATCTAATTAGACTCATCCGTAATTAAGCCTAATTAATCAATTAAATTTTACCCAAATTAGGTTTAATTAACCTTAACTTAATTAGACTCAACCACAATTAAGTCTAATTAATCATTTAAACCTTATCCAAATTAGGTTTAATTAACCTTAACCTCAATTAAGTCTAATTAATCATTTAAACCTTACCCAAATTTGGTTTAATTATCCTTAACCTGATTAGAATTAACCTCAATTAAGTCTAATTAATTAATTAAAACTCACCCAAATTAGGTTTAATTAACCGTAACCTAATTAGACTTAACCAAAAGTATGTCTTATTAATCAATTAAAGCTCACCTAAATTAGGTTTAATTAGCCTTAACCTAATTAGACTTAACCTAAATTAAGTCTTATTAATCAATTAAACATTACCCAAATTAGTTTTAATTATCCTTAACCTAATTAGACTCAACCACAATTAAGTCTAACTAATCATTTAAATCATACCCAAATTAGGTTTAATCAACATTAACCTAATTAGACTTAAACATAATTAAGTCAAATTAATCAATTAAAACCTCACCCAAATTAGATTTAAATAACATTAAAGTAATTAGACTTAATCATAATTAAGTCTAATTAATTAACTAAACAATACTAAAATTAGGTTTAATTAACTGTAAACCTTTTAGGTTAAAAATACATTAAACCTAACCTAAACTTATATTTAAGTTCAACCCAACTTGAACCTAAGTCAAACTTTAACTTTAGGTTCAAAATACATTGAACCTAACCTAAACCTACACTTAGGTCCAACTTGAACCTGAGTCAAACTTAAACTTTCTAGGTTCAACATACATTGAACCTAACCTAAACCTACACTTAGGTTCAACCCAACTTGAATCTAAGTCAAACATAAACTTTTTAGGTTCAACATACATTGAACCTAACCTAAACCTATATTTAGGTTCAACCCAACTTGAATCCAAGTCAAACTTAAACATTCTAGGTTCAACATACATTGAACCTAACCTAAACATATACTTAGGTTCAACCGAAATTGAATCTAAGTTAAAGTTAAAATTTCTAGGTTCAACATACATTGAACTTAACCAACCTAATCCTTAGGTTCAACCCAACTTGAATTAAAGCCAAACTTAAACTATCTAGGTTCAACATACATTGAACCTAGCCTAAAACTCTATTTAGGTTCAACCCAACTTTAATCTAAGTTAAAATTAATCATTCTAGGTTCAACATACATTGAACCTAACCTTAAATTATACTTAGGTTCAACCCGACTTGAATCTAAGTCAAACTTAAACCATTTAGGTACAATACACATTGAACCTAAACTTAACCCATACTTAGGTTCAACCTAACTTGAACCTAAGACAAAATTAAATCTATTAGGTTCTACATACATTAAACCCAACCTTAACCTAACTTGAACTTAAAACTTTCAGATTCAACCCACATTGAATCTAACTTAAACTTAGGTTCAATCTACATTGAACTTAACTTAAAACAAAATTAGATTCAACCTAACTTTAACTAACACAAATGTAACATTGGACCTAACTTTAAGTTAACTTAGGTTCAGATCACATTGAACCTACACCAAACCTTTAACTTAAGATCAAATAAAATATTAAACTTAGTCAAACATCAACCTTAGGTTCAACCTACATTGAACTTAAACTCAACATTAAATTAAAATTGAATCAACTCAACCAAATCCTTAGGTCCATTTGACATCAGGACCTAAAACCCTAAGTCTAACTTACATTAGACTTAACAAAATTTCTTGAGGTTCTACCAACATTAGGACTTAAATATTAAGTCTATTTTACATTTAGACTTAATCAAATAACTTAAAACTTGTAGATTCAATAGACATTGAATCTAAATTTCTAAATCTAATTCATATTAGATTTAATTCAAAAACTATTAGTTCAAACGACACTAAATATAAATTCCCAAGTCTAATTTATATTAGATTTAATTCAAGAACCTTTAAATTCAAAAGTCATTAAATCTAAATTCCTAAATCTAATGCATATTATATTTAACTCGAAATCAATAGATTCAAACGACACTGAATCTAAAATTCTCAAGTCTAATTAGATATTACAGACATTAGTTCTAAATAAACTTGACTCCTTTCTTTAAATCTAATTTTCATTAGACTTAAATAAACAAATCAAAACTAACATATTAAAAATCAGTCAAAATAACGCATGGAAAATTTTGGTTGGTTAATAAATCATAAACAACTTAAAATTTTCCAACCTAAAATAAAAAAGTCATTAAAACTTAAATGAAACCTTAATGAAAAAAGGTCACCAAATGAAAATTGAACCCCAACGTTCTTTATTTACAAAGGTTTCTTGGATGATGCAGTTCTGGTTGTTGACAGGAGTCTTCCGGTTGTGGTTTAAACACCTTTCGGACTAGTAGATCAAGCCATCCAACGACTCTGGAACGATAGAGCCATGGAAATCTTGACCGAGTTGTCTAAAAAATAAAAATTCAACCAAAAAAATTAGTAATTCAAGAAATAAATTGACATTATTTCTTTTGTAATATTAAGTCTGCCAATATTTTTCTTTCATGTTGAAGATAAGTTCCATCTTAGATTTACTTTGCATATTACTAGGGTGTGCTAACTTCGTTTTGCAAGACGACATTCTAAAGATAGGACAAACAAGAAAACAAAATAAAAATGACATAAATGACATTAGAAACAGAACTAAAATGACATAATCAAGACAAGCAACAAAACAAAACTTTCAGGATAGTCACGAAACCTAAACATTTAAGATAGCCAAAAATAAATGACAAACTACAAGATAAAACGACAATAAAATGAAAACAACAAAACAAAATTGACATAATAAATGAGATGGACAAAATCAAACCTTTAGGGTAGTACATAACACTTAGAAACATATTACCCTTAAAATTAGACATTAACGTTTCTTTCCTCATTCTTGAAATTTCTTAGAAAACAAGTGTTCACATTAATTAGAAGTTTTCTTAGACAATCCTAATTGTCTAAGATGTAATTAAGTATAGGAGCTTTCTCTTATAAGAGATTTAAGGACTTAGGATATGTGTCATACCTAAAAATCTATAGTTATCAAAATTTTACATGTGAACCTCTTTATATAAAAATTTCTAGAATAAGACATTCTAAAATCCCCTTTTGTAAGTATTATCACTCATATTTCTTATTCTACTTTTTCCTACTTTATCGACCCTTATCTTCTTTAAATTTCTTAGCATCTGAGTATCCTTTACATGATCCGAAGAAATAAGATTTCTTGACGGCTAGGGCGATATGATTGATAAACAGAATGGCGACTCCCCCAAACAACGACATTGACATTTCACACCTCACATCGAAATGAGAGAATCTCGGCGGCGATGGGCCGAGATCCCACAACTCTGGTTTCCACCAGCCATATCAACCTCAATTTTTGCAATCTTCTCTGCTATTCCTTCAATATTAACGACTAGGAATCCATTATATAACTCTTGTACACTTTGAGTTACAAACTCTTGATGGCCTCATCCTTCTTCTTCAACTCATTCTACCAAGAAGACATCATTGCTAACTTAACATCTCTTAAAACTTAAATCACTCTTCACTTAAACTTTAGAATGAAAATTTTGAAAGAGGCAAATATTCTCTTCATTTCCAAGCTATTTATGGACTTTAGTAGAGCCTACACCCACTTCTCAAGTTTAAAAACCAACAAATAACATTTAAGGCCACTTTACAACATTTAATTCTTCTATAGCATCATTTAGGCACATTTTTATAACTGGCACTTAAGCGCCAAGTTTGGGCGTTGAGGCGTTAGTGCTCATTTTAGTACAGGTCAGCTTAACGTCCAAATACTCATTCTAACATATCTAAGAAATTAAATAAATTCTTAAAATTATCACCACAAGTTCAAAATACTACCGCAATTCTCTAAAACAAAAAAATAACAGAACATTCAAAACAAAAACACACTCATAACTATGGGTTGCTTCCCATAGAGTGCTTGGTTCTTTATCCTCAGCATGTGGTACCCAGTGTTTACTCTAGGTGACTCAACATGAAAAAATCATTCACTTTAGTCTAATCCCCTAAGAAATAGGGTTTCAGTCTATGAACATTCACTTTGAAAATTTTTAGGGTTTTAGAATCTTTGTATCCACAGCTCCACGGGGATAAACTTTTATCACAATAAATAAGCCCATCTACCTGGACTTAAGTTTTCCTGAAAATAACCTCAATATTACATTATAAAGCAAAACTTATTGCCCTGGCTTAAAATTTTTAGTAAGAATATTTCGATCTTGCCATTTTTTATCTTATCTTTATAAATCTTAGCATTCTCATAAGACTCACTCCTTATCTCTTCCAGCTCATTTAATTACAATAATATCATTTTACCAGCATCCTACAAATTATAATTAAATTCCTTAATAGCCCAATAAGCTTTATGCTCAAGTTCCACTGGTAAATGACAAGCTTTCCCATAAATTAACCTGAATGGTGACATTCCTATAGGAGTTATGTATGCAGTCTTATAAGCCCACAAAACATAATCAAGTTTGACTAACCAATCCATTTTTGTTGGATTTATAGATTTTTTTAAAATTCTTTTGATTTCTCGATTAGAAACTTCAGCTAAATCGCTTGTATGAGGATGATAAGTAGTGGAAATTTTATGATTGATACAATATTTATTCAATAATTATTCGATGATCAATTTTTGAAATGCCTTACCCCATCAATTATGATAACTCTTGGCATTCCAAATCTACAAAATATATTCATTTTTAAGAACATTGCAATACTTTAAGCATCACATCGAGTTAGAGCAACAGCTTCTATCCATTTAGACACATAATCTACTGCTAACAGTATATATAAATTTTTAAAAGATGATTTAAATGGTCCCATGAAATCTAATCCCCAAGCGTCAATTATTTTAAGTTCCAAAATATAATTGAGGGCATCTCATTTCTTCTAGAATTATTACTTACACATTGAAATTAATCACAATTTTTAATATAAGCATTAACATCTTTAAAGATAGTTGACCAATAAAATCCAGATTGCAAGATTTTATATGTTGTTTTATCAACACTAAAATGTCCCCCAAAATCAGAAGCATAACAGTTTTGGATAATTTCAAAAGTCTCTTTTAAAGGTACACATCTTTGAATAATTAGATCCTTCCCCCATTTATATAAAACTGGTCGTCCCAAAAATAAGTCCTAGCTTCAGATAAAAATCTCCTCTTTTTGTTGGTGTGTTAGACCATAAGGTAAAATGTTACTAATAATAAAGTTCACAATGTCTGCTTACCACGAAACATGCCATTCAATAATATTGAACAATTTTTCATCTGAAAAATGTTCACTAATTTTTTCTTCAAAATAAGGTTATTTGTCAGATTCAAGCCTGAATAGATGATCAACAATTTAATTATCAGCCCCCTTTTCATCCACTATTTTGAAGTCAAATTGTTGCTAAAGAAGAATTCATCTTAACAGTCTTGGTTTTGCATCCTTTTTTTTCGTTAACAACTTAATAGTAGAATGATTTGTATACACCACACATTTATTTCCAATTAAATGTGATCTGAATTTATTAAAGGAAATACTATTGCTAATAACTCTTTTTCAATTGTGGTATAATTAATTTGAGCTTCATTAAGAGTTTTACTAGCATAATAAATTACTTTGAAATTTTTATCATATTTCTGTCCCAAAACAGCTCTAATAGCATAATCACTCACATCACACATTAATTAAAATGGTTTTTTTCCAATATGGTGAAACATTAACTGGTGCAGTGATTAATTTTTTTTTAAAGCTCAAAAACTTTTTGGTAATCCTTATTAAAATTAAAAATCACATCTTTCTCAAGCAAATGGCATAGTGGCTTAGCAAGTTTTGAAAAGTCTTTAATATATCACTTGTAGAATCCAACATGTCCTTAAAAACTCCTAATTTCACTCACATATGTTGGGTAAGGTAAATTAGAGATCACTTGAATTTTAGCAGGATCTACCTCCACACCTTCCTCTGAAATGTAATGTCCCAAAACAATTCCTCCTGCTACCATAAACTGTCATTTTTCCAAATTAAGGTCAACATTTTTTTCTTCACAGAGTTTAAGAACTCGTGATAAATGTTCTAAACATGATTCAAATGAAGTTTCAAACAATGAAAAATCCTCCATAAAATCTTCAATTCCTTTTTCAAATAAATCACAAAAAATAGCCATCATACATCTTTAAAATGTAGCAGGGGCATTACATAAACTAAAGGGAATTCTTCTAAAAGAAAAAGTACAATAAGGACTGGTAAACATTGTTTTCTCTTAGTCCTCTGGAGCAATTTGTATTTGGTGTTATCTAGTATATCCATCCAAAAAATAAAAGTATTTATGCCCAGCTAGTCTGTCCAGGAGTTGATCTAGAAAGAGTAACGGAAAAAGATCTTTTCTCGAGACAAGGTTTAATTTTCTATAATCAATGCATATTCTCCATTATGTAACTGGCCATGTCAATATTAATTCATTATGCTCATTAACAGTTATAGTCACTCCTCCTTTCTTAGTAACATAGTGTATTGGACTAACCCATGCACTATCAGAAATAAGATATCTAAACCCATCTTCTAACCACTTTAAAATTTAATTCTCTTAACAACTTCTTTTATGATGGGATTTAATCTCCTTTGAGGATCAGCCCTGGGTTTGCAATTTTCTTCCATCAAAATTCTATGCATACAAATTAAAGGACTAATTCCTTTAATATCAGCAGTTGTCTATTTAAAGGCTTTCGTGTATTTCTTCAAAAATTTCAATAAAAACTCTTCTTCTGAAGTTAAGTTCAAGGAAATTATAACCGACAAAGTTAAGGAATTACTTAAAAAGATATATTTTATGTGTTTCGAAAGTAATTTCAATTCAAGTTCAGAAGGTTTCTGAATTAATGGACAAAAATATTAATATTTTTCTGTCATATCCAAAACTTCAAAACTTTCTTGAACAAAATTTGAATCTTCTTAAAAAATATATTACATTGTTCTAATTCCACTTCTTGCTCGTACTCTAATTCTTTCATTTCTGAATTCTCTTCATAAGTTGTTTTGAAATGGCATTCACTAAGATATGTCATTACATCCATCCTCAAATATTGATCATCTATACCTTTTGCAGGGTATTTCATTGATTTTGAAATATTAAAAATAACCATTTGATCATTAACACACATAGTTAATTCCCCTTTTTGCACATCTTCATTGCTCTTTGTATAGTTAGAAAAGGTCTCCCCATATTGATAAGTATCTCTTTATCTTCCTCCATATCTAGCACACAGAAATCAAAAGGAAAGATAAACCGATCCACCTTCAACAGTACATCCTCTACAAATATCTTAGGATACGTTATAGAATGATCTGCTAATTACGAGGTTACAGTTGTAGGAGATATTTCTCTAAATCTCAGTCTTTCACATATAGATAATGACATTAGGTTAATGCTTGCACCAAATCACATAAAGCTTTCCAAAAAAATATGTCTCCAACTGCACATGGAATTCTGAAGCTTCTATGATCTTTAAGCTTTTCAAGAAGTTTTTTTGAATTATAGCACTCCACTCCTCACTAAGTGCAACGGTCTCATTATCTTCAAACTTCCTTTTCTGTTAAAATATCCATCATAAACTTCACATAGCTTGACATTTGTTCTAAAGTTTCAGTAAAAGGAATAGTAATTTTAATCTATTTAAAGATTTTCAAAAATTTTTAAAATTGTTTTTCCAACTTTTGTTGATGAAGTCTCTGAGGAAATGGAGGTGGTGGCAGTTTTTGTAAATCAATTTTATGTGAAGAAATAGGTCTCTCAAAACCTTTTGGAGCATCCTCTTTAGGTTCTTCAAATTTTTTTCTCTACTTCAATCTCTTTTTGAATTCTACCTTCCAACTCTATTCCACTTCTAAGTTGAACATGCTTTACTTTCTCTTTATTCTGGTCTTTTGAATTTACTACTGTATTACTAGGAAGTGTTCCTTGGGTTCTATTACTCAATGAATTTGGAATTTGTCCCAACTGATTCTCAATATTTTATAGCAGCTCCTTGACTTTGTAACTGATTTCCCATTTGTAACACCACTTCTTCTATAGATAGCTTCTTAACCTTAAATTGTGGATTATTATTAAAACCTGGAGGATAGTAGGTCTATAATTACTATTACCTTGGTTTTTCCAGTTCTCTAATGTGTTTACTTGGTTGCTTTCCCATTGCTGATTAGTACCACCCGAATTGTTATTCTAGTTAAAGTTAGGATGGTTTTTCCAACCTAAGTTATAGTAGTTCAAATATGAGTTTTTTGACTTGTTATTTATAGCATTTAAAGTCTCAATTGTTGTTTTAGAATCTACCATTTTGCCTAATGAATTCTCTTTAATCATTGGAATTAGTTAAAAAAATCATTTTAAATTGGTCTATCATATTTGAAATTATAGCAACTTGATTTGCTAACATTGCAAAAACTTCATATTCATAAATATTGGCTACCTATTTAAGATATACCCTGTCAGAAGGCCATTGGAAAATATTAGTTGCAATTTCTTCAAGAAATGGTTTTGGCATCAATGAACCACTAGTAGTGACATTGATAATAGATCTAGTTAATCCATTATAAAATGTTTGAATAATTAACCAATGTATCATAGCATGGTGTCGACACTTTCTTAAGAGTTCTTTAAATCATGCCCAAGCTTCATAAAGAGAATCCCCTTCAAACAAACTAAAAGATGTAATATCATTTCTAGGCTTTGCAGTTTTTGATGGTGAAAAATATTTAGCAAGGAATTGGTGGCGTTTGGACCTGTCGTCGTAGTCGCTACCAGAGGTACTGACACTTTTTTGTGATGTGAAGGATGTACTGTTGGTTTGAGGATTCACCACTCTGTTTACCTGTCTTATCGCCCTGATTCTCAAGTAACTTGTTTTATTTGGATTATGTCAAGAATCCTTAGAAACTAATATAATCAGAAAATGAAGGGGAAGGGATAAGAATGATAGAAAATAGAGAAAAGAGATATCAAATGATAAACCTATAGAGGAAATCTTTAGAATATGTCATTCCTAAAGTTTTCATATAGGGAGAATGTTGACCTCATTTTTGATGAGGTCTTCCCTTCTTCTTTTTAGTGCTTAGGATCTAGCCTTAGGCTTTTCCTTTGACTATCTTAGAAGACTAGAATTGGGACCCGCCTTTTAGAAATTCAAAGCACTTCTAAACTCCCTGCAAACTCCACAAACTCGACTATAGACCCCTAATCACCTAGAGGGTTGAAATCAAATGTGGAAGTTTAAAGGATGAGTTCCTATAGGACTCTTTGGCCTTAGAACTGCCCTGGGTGGCTTGGTCTGGTGAAGGGGCTGACTTACACTACACTTACACACTACATTTCCACACACTTCCTAAAACCACACCCATACCCAACTTAACCTCCTGACTCATGTAGGTGATTCACATGGATGGTCCTTAACCCCTAAGCCCTCAGCTAAGAGGGTTAGGAACAACATAGTGAATGCCTCAAATGAGTCTTTTCATGGCTCATATGGGCTTGAAATGGCTTCATGGCTCAACCAAAATGATTTCTTTCCACCTAGATTCACCCAATCTTCAATTTCCCAAATTTTCAATTTTTGACCCCGGGACCCTACACCTACTAAACCTACCCAAAACCCTTAAAATTACCCAAATTTTTGCAAAATTTCCAAATTACCCAAAATTTTCCAAAATCAATCCCAAACATCTCCACATCACTCAAATTGATCATCCATACCCAAAAATACCAAAGATTCCAAAAATACCTCCCAATACCCTCCAAATACCCAAAATACCCTTCTTGGCCTAAAAATCCAAAAATTCAGAAAATTCCCAGAAAATTCCAGAAAATCCCAAATATTCCCAATTTCATTTTGTCCAACTACACCATGGGCCAATTTTGTCAATTTACCCTACTTTTGTCAAAACCCCCAATTTCACCCATTTTAACCCAAAGTGAACCCAATGTCAAACCAAACCTATCCAATTGACCCAAATTCTGGTCCAATTCAATTCTAAACTTCAATTCAACATTCCCAATACCAATATAAACCAAATCCAAGTCCAATTTGATTGACATTTGGATCCAATCTCACTTTTGGCCTTAAGGCCCATTTTTGACCTAAGCCCAAACCTAACCCAAATTCAACCCAATTCAAATCCAAATCACTCCCAATTTGCCTCAAATCACTCATGACACATCCATGAGCTACAAACAACAATTATTTGGCCCAACCTTTTACAAAAAATTCTCATCCATGAACACATTCATAAACTTAAAAGCCACTTCCCTTAAACCCTCCTAAAAGCCCATTTCCTTCAAAATTCAAAAGCCCAAATCATCCTAAAGCCCACATGACACTTCCCCTCATCATCCATTTGATCAAAATCACCCCTAAGTTGCAAAATCATCAATTAAACCATTCCAAATCAAGCCACATGTCAAATTACCCCCTAAATGCCAAATATTTCTAAAACCCTTTTTCATGAAATAAGCCAACCTTTTCCCAAGCCAAATGGAGCCATGAACAAGCCATTCTCAAGCCACATGAAGCCATGAGGGCTTTGACTTGTCATTAGTCCATTTATGGCAAGAAGAGTGGGATCTTTCTTAAGCCTCCCTTAAGCCTTTTTTACCTTAAGCATGTCACACTCTAAACCATGCTTTGCCACCTAATCCTTGATGGAGACTCCACCACACATGGGAGGTTGACCCACCGACCTCCTCGGCCCAAAACCAGGTCTTGGGGAGGTGCACCCAACCCATTTGCATGGGTTGACCAAAATAAGCTAAAATGGCCCCTTCCCCTTTCTACTTTGATTCAACCACTTTACACATGGCATTTGCCAATCGCCTACACTAAACCCCAGCCTTGACCCACCGACCAAGATGGTGACCATTGCACAGCCGGCCGGCCACCAGGCCGCCGGAAAACACCATGGCCGAGAGCTCACATGTGAGCCAACATTGAAATTCTCACTTGTCGAGCTGCCCCATGCCTAGTGGTCACCATGGCTTTTTTCCTCACCGGAGCAGTCGATCCCAAGCCCTAACTCCCCCAGGAGGCCCTCAACCAGCTCTATTTAAACTCCACCCCTCTCGGCCATGAGAAGGAGAGAAGCATAAACCTTGCCAAAACTCCGCCAAAATTGTTCCGGACCCTCCTCCACCCTTAGAGCACTTGATCCCCGGTGAAATTCCCTGCCATTTCTCCTCCGAAAGCTCGATTTCGGAGTTGAAATTCCACCCAAAACCGGGACACTTCTCCACGGTGAGCCAATTCCCAAATTGATTGGCTCTACACCTTCACCGGACCAAGAGAAGGTGTCCACCATCAAAAACCCCATCTCCGGACCACCCGATTGCTCAGGCCTCCAAGCTTTGTGATCGGGCTTGGTCGAAATCATATCCAAACAATTCACTGGACCGGAGACTTCATCCGGAGCTTGCTGAGACCCAATCGAAGGTGCAACAACTCTCGGATTGAAGCCACACTTCTCCGAGCCAAGGTATGAGCTAACTCTTCATCCCGAGCTTCCGGAGATTCTCCATTTTAAATGCTTTAGTTTCAATGCATGTTAACCGTATAGATGTGTTCGTCTCTTGAAGACGAATCCATAGAGTATAAGAACATAAAAATCCATTGAGAGTCGAGTGAGATCTTAGGGATTTAGTGTGGACTGGCTCTCGGGTGAGAACGCTTGGGGACGATGAACGGATGCGCGTCCATTCGATACACGCGCGGACGGACGACTCGGATGGCGTCGGACCGGGAGACGCGTACGAGAACCGCGGGGCCCGGGCCGCCGACTCAGGTGGCGGCGTCGAATGGGAGCGCGCCGCGTGGTCTTTCGGAGCTGCCGAGGATGCGCTGGCGCCGCGTGGATAAATAGAAAAATAGGGTATTTTTTGATTTATTTAATTCCCTAAACTTCAAAAATTCATATCTTTGTGTAGAAAAATCAGAAAAATAAAATAAAAATACCCTCTTGCTCAGTGAAGAGAGGAGAATAATGTGGAAAAGAAATCACTTAATTTCATCAAATATTTTATTTTTTACAATTTATTTACTCTCTGCATTGTTTTAATTCTCCATGCATGCATACAATTCATCATGGCATGAGACCATAGGAGCTTTTGAAGCCTACGAATTTGGGAACATTCCTTGAATTTTCCAAAGTCGGAGGCCATCCCTATGAGGAGTTCTTGATTTTTCAAGTTCGAGTCACTCGTTTTGAGTATTTTAATTCCAGTAAATAGCATGTTGTGAAATAAATTCTAGGAAAATTTGGTGATGTTCCTTATGACCATAGAACCCTAGGAAAAATAGATTTTGGCTTAGTTCATTCAAAACAACCCTAATTGGCTTAAACACCCAAAATAGGTCTTTAATTAATTAGAGTTAACCAAGAATCAAATTGACTTGAAATCAATTCTCCACTGACCTTTAGGATCAGAGGAATCCACCATAAAAATTTGAGGTCAATTGGATTTGGTTAGCCCCACTAATTGGGTTGATTAAGTCACTTAGCCATTTTAAACTTTAAAAATTCATAACTTTTAAAATACTTTTTAAAAATCCATCAAATTGGTTTTGGAGCCTCTCTAATATCAGGGGAATCTAAGAAAATTAAAATTTTAATTTTCTAAAAAAGTTGATTTTTAATAATATTTTAATATTTTTAATAATTAAAAAATAATAAAAATCATAAAAATAATAAAATTCACCAAAATGTCACATTTTGAATTTTAATCACTTAGGAACAAATCCCACATTTTTCTTAGGTCTATTTAGTGAGATATTGAATTTTAAAGCCCTAGGGTAATTTTAAAATTAAAAAAATGTATTTTCTAGCATTTTCACTAAAATAATTATAATAAATCATAGAAAAATCAGAAAATTGCAAAATTTGCTTCTCTAGTTTCCTTGATATCAGAGAGATTTTTTAAAAATATAAAACCCATTTTTCAACATTTATTTTATTTTTAAATTAATTAACACTCCAAAACTCAAAATAATTATAATAAAAATAATATAATTCAAAAAATCACCAAAATTGGTCCAAGTGCTTCTCTGGTCATTAGAAATGTCCCCTAATTTGTTTAAGGATAGAAACTTTCCCTTGGTCATGTTATTAAATTTTCCTTGAAAATCTCTATTTTCCACCAAAAATAATTATATAAATAAATTAAATACGAGAAAAATCACATTTTCTCCTCTCATGTCTTTATTGACATATGAGTGAAGTCACATAAAAATTTCAAGTTCATTTGGGTTCAATTTAGTGAGTTATGAAATTATTAAGCTTAAAGGGTAAAATGGTAATTAAAATCTTTAATCCTTAATTAAAACTTTAGGTTTAATAAAAAATCAACAAGTAAAATATTTGATCTTAATCTGGTTTTGATGATTGAAATTTAAATAATTAAAGGGTAGAAACCCATTAAATAATTTTAAAATGATTAAACTTTAATTAAATAATAGATTAAATTTGGAGGAATAATAAAATTGGAATTATTAAAATAAGGGATATTTATTAGGAAGAGATTTATTCTTTAATTTAAAAATCCCTAAACTAATTATATCATTAATACTCAATTTTTAATTAAAATGATAACTTAAATTTAAAATATTAAAAAACTTAATTAAATTATTAAACTCTTTTGAAATTTCAATTAAAATTAAAAATAAAGTAAATTAAAGATAAATTTAAATTAAATTAAATTAAATTAAATTAAATTAAAATTAAATTAAATTAAAATTAACTTAAATTAAATTAAAACAAATTAAATTAAATTAAACTAAATTAAAATTAAATTAAATTAAATTAAATTAAATAATTAAATTAAATTAAATTAAATTAAATCAAATTAAACAATCAAATTAAATTAAATTAAATTAAATTAAATTAAATTAAATTAAATAATTAAATTAAATTAAATTAAATTAAAAAAAAATTAAATCAAATTAAATTAAATTAAATCAAATTAAACTAAATTGAATTAAATTAAATTAAATTAAATTAAAATTAAAATTAAATTAAGTTAAATTTAAAATTAAATTGGATTAAATAACATCACCTAAGACATAAAGAATTCAAAATAAATGTAAAGCAACTTGAACACTATTCCAAATTTAAACCCTTTAACTTAAATCAAATCATTTGAATACTAATTTACCCTTGAAAGCTTTGATTATTATAACTCCTAAATGGAACATCAAATGAAGTGTTACCTCACTCATAGGATATTCAAATGTCCTAGTTCATCGAGCAAGTTAACAAGACTTGAAAACCTCGGACGATCGATTCATTTATATAATTAAATTCACTTGGACTTAAAACAATCCTGGAAATATTGAAAAGATGTTTAAGATTCTTCTTAAGCACTTCCTCAATATGATAGGATATTTATAAGAACAATTGGACTTAATTGTCCTTTGATGAAGAAAATCGTCTTCAAACAAAAACACAAAGAACCTAGACGTCATAGGAGTTGACTAGTTATAGGATTAGGACTTTGGTAGAAAACCATAACCTTTCCCCAGCTTTACCTAGGAACTTGCTTAAATATTCTAATTGTGTTTTAAGTGTAGCTTGGGATGACGGGAAGACCCTCCGGTACGCTTTTATTTTATTGCGATTTACTTTCTTGCAATTAACTTTCTTGCAATTTACTTTATTGCGAAATGCATTTTACTTTTCTTGCATGATAAAACAATCATTGCATGAAAACCCACACCTTTAGGATAGTCCCTAAAACTGAAACCAAAACTAAGTTAAAAGTCATTGCAAGATAAAATTCACCGCCACAACATTTCAAAATATAAAACAACTCAAAATTTAATCACAAACGGAACACAAAACTACAATTGCAACTAAATTAAAATGCCTCGTTGGATGATCGGGAATACCTCGGATGATGTAACCTACGTGTTGCTTAACGGGATTTCCCACGGTCTAAATGAAAGTGTGGAACTCATTCGGTTGAGTTTAGCAAATTCATCTGGACTAAGTGAATCCGATAAAAATAATGATGCCGGAAGGATGGAACCGTGGGATCTTAACCGGTGTCGTTATAATCAACTTTAAGATTTGTTTTAATCAAAATAAAAAACACTTGGAAATTAAGATTTCTCTAAACTAAAACACTTCTCTCATCCCCTGATTTATGATTTCTAAAACTAAACCTCTGCAACAACCAGGAGCTTGGAGCATGGTGGGCGAGCACGGCCATCGTCGTCGCAAAAACTCGAACCTACTTCAACGAAAACCTTCTTAGAATTAAACAACAAAGCCATAGGACTTCGAGGTAGCTTGCCTAGTGCAACATAAATCCTCAACCTCTTCGTTAGGCATTTGCATTGCAAATTAAGCCCTAACCGGTCTTAGGATTCCGAGGTAGTCGTCCGATACGACATAAACCCTCACATCTTCTAGGCTATTTGTTTGATTTTATCATACAAATATAAGCCCTAATTAATTAAAATTGGCAAGATTGAAATACTAAATAAACATTAGGACTTTCCTAAATTCAAGCCAAACAATAGGATAGTCGGGAAATTACCGAAGTTCACTTCGAATCAGTGATTTCTCCTACCTTTCTTCCTTTGGATTCACAAAACAAAATGTTCCAAATTTGATCCATTCCCTATTGAAATTCCAAAATTCAATCTTGGAAAACCTTAAAAGCAGAATTATTGGTTATTATCGAGTGTTTTCTTAGGTGATTCCCGTCACTTAAGATGTAATTAACTATAGGGGCTTGCCCTTATAGGGAATTTTAAAGAACCCAGGTAATATAAACCTCGTTTAATACTTTCATATTAAGCGAGGGAATTTGTCGGCTTATAAAATTGGTTCGCGAGACCAAACGGATGTCACAAAACTTCTAGTTTATTTGATCGAGCCCCACCCTCGAGCAAGTGTGTCTATCTTTAGGGATAGATACACGGTTTGTGGTGCGGTGCTCGTTTATATAAACTTATTTGGGATGTGAGATCGGTTTAATCTCATATCTTAAAACTTTCAAATTTAAAATTATTTTCAAAGTCAAATACTACTTTCTAAATTATATATATATTTAAATCAAATTTAAAATTTAAATTCGCCGACAACTTCGTTAGGCGACCCCTTTAAAAAACATCACACAACCTAAAAAAATATGCCGACATGATTTCTGGCGACTCCGCTGGGGATGATTCCTCTCTCCTTTATAATCAAATAATTCTGCTTTCAAAAATCGGTAGTGCATCCATGTCCTTAATGGATCAAACTACCCTTCTTTCCGTTGGAATACTATGTTCATTTCTATCTTGAACAAGTATAGCCAACATTCTCTCGGATTTAGGAGCCACTTGTTTAGACACCCCTAAACAGAGAGGTTCCGAGATCCTTTTACCTCATTTCCGAGGTGGGGTGGACCCCGATCAGGTGTTAGTTTAGGAATGATCCTTCGAGTCGAGAAGTCTTGCTTAAGACTTTCTTTCCCTTTCCAACTCTGAATCGGATTCCTTACCTTCTCTATACCTTTGAACATTCGGTTCTAAATAAACAAACCCTCTAATAAGTGATTCTTTTAACAAATGATTCCTTCTTATAAATACATGAACAAAGATGAGTTCGGACTCTTTTCAATTCCTTTCTTTTCGTCCTAAAGAAAAGAAGCATAACTTGGGACTGACAACCAGAATCTACCCTGCAGAAATGGAAGCCCTGAAGCTGATTTTCTCCTTCACCAACGGACTCGGACTTCGCCGTCTATAAGGATGAGCCGCCCGACAATGGGGTCATCCGATTTGGACAAGGATTTGAAAACACGAACGTCAAGGTCACCGACGTCTCCCTCTTTGCACTGACAAATAAGGTATCTGAAGCTGAGGAGCCACTGCTTGAGTTCAACCTTAGTTCGACCCAAGAGTTTCCTCTCCTGCAAAGGGTCCCGACTAGGAGGAGTACTGTCGTCCGTAGGAGGACTGTTCTTACTACCCCCACTGGTCTAGTTGTCTCTGCACCTACCCCGACTTCTGCCAAACCAAAGGGGAAAGAAATCCAGAACTATGGTAAACTCCGTTACCGTGGAGGGTACGGATCTTCCCGTAAGACCTTACGTTTTCGAAATCGGGTCCGAGTTCAAATATTCCGTCGCCGACAAAGACCCAAAGAAGAAATAGAAATAGAAGGATCGCCGGGGAAGCCGGAGCTGCCGAGATTGCCTTCCGGAGGAAATTCCGGAGTTGCCGGAATATACACCGCTACCGAATATACACCACCGCTCGACTACATACCACTTTTGGGAGGAAGCGGGTTCCATCCCCTCTCCGCCGCGGAGGATGAGGAGAATGTTCGCAAGATTGTCGCCACATTACCTCGGCCCGCATACTACAACAATAGCCGCAAGAAAAGAACTAGAACTACGCCGTTTGCTCGACCGCAAACTTTGGTAGAAAAGCTAGCAAAGAAGGAAAACCGCCCGTGTCGGAAATTCTACGAAGGATAGGGCGGGTGCCAGTCAAATCCCGTCTTGGGCCCCGAATAGAGCCCGCCGTCATGATAGAAAAGCCAAGCAAGAAAATGAAGGCTAGCCCGCCTGTCGTAGTATTAGGATTACAGATTAGGGAGGATACCACCTTCCAGCATTTGGCCAACAGACCATCTGGTCCTAGACCTTCGCCGTCAGAAGGATGGTGTGGCGTCCCACTACGGGGCGGTTGAGATCGAAACGACGGCCGAGAGAGAAAGTCTCGCCGGGAGGGCGGAATCGAAGAAAGTGCTACTGCGATGAAGGGGACTCGTGAAAAAAGGACCCGACAACCATCGCATGACAACCACAAAGATACACGAAAGCTCCGCTAGAAGATGCCATGGAAAAGTTGAGAACCGACATCCGACGGTTGGCAAAAGAAAGAGAAGAAAAGTTCGGAGATGAGATCGACTCATCGGAATTCATGGACAACGAATATGCGGAAATCAACATGGTTGAGACACGAGCTTCATCGGCTTCTCAAGGTGCTCCCGCGGTCGCAGAAGAGAGGAGCCGGAACCGATGAAGAGACAGCCTTCGGGAAAAGGACGACACGATCGCTCAAATGGCGAAGAGGATGGAAGAGATGGCCGTAGCTGCGGCCACTCTCCGGAGTCAAGTACGACCACATAGAGAGACACCCCCGAAGTCATTCACATCGTAGACGGAGGAAAGGAGATTACATCCGTCAATGGGGATGACCAGTGAAAAGGATACAAGACAAAGTATGATCCCCGAAAAGGATATCAAGAACTTGGTAGAGCAGACAGGTGTGAGAAGCCTTAGCACAATCGAAGAACGGGACATCTATTCGGACGGTAGACCTTACCCGTAAGAATTCGACGCTGTCCAATACCCGAAAGGCTTCGTACCACCTCTCGTTTAAGACCTTCGACGGAACCAGGAACCCCCGACGAGCATGTTGCACACTTTCGTGCCGGTTGTTGCAATGCCGGCGGTAGCGATGCGCTACTCTTCCGACGGTTGTTAGCGATCGTCGGGAATCGCCTTCGACCGGTATGCGGAATTACCCAACGGTTCGTGAAGACATTCTCGAGCTAGAGAGCCTCTTCATTAAGCGATTTGCCGGAGCTCGGCACCACATCACTATAGGTGATTTAGTGGTAGAGAAACAAAGGCCGAATGTAACTCTAGTGGATTACATACTTCGATGGAGAAATTTAAGCATGAAGTGTGAACCACAACCGCAAGAATAACATGCGATCGGCATCTTGCTTAAAAGCATTCACGGCCCGATAGCACTTCTCTTAAGGGATTCACTTATTAAGACTTTTGAGAAGTTGTTAAGCAAGGCCGGAAGCTTGCAAGAAGAGGCGAAGCAATTAAGTTTTGTCGACAAGACGGACAAGCGAGAAGCCGGTGAAGACCTTCGAAAAGAAATCCGGGATCGTTGTAGCGATTGACAAAGGCAAACAACCGATGCAAATACCACCGTAACGGCCGCAACGAACCACAACAAAATTACCGGCAACCCCGGTCCAGCTATCGATCGTCTCCGCAAGTATGAACAACCGTCTCGTCCGTAACGTACATTGAGGGAGCTTCGAGCGAGAGAATATCCGTTCAAGAATGAAGCAAGATTCAAAGATGTTCCTTAGCTTAATGAAAACTCCGGATTTCCGACTGTCGAGCCTAAAAGGCCAGAGGAAGTCAACAAGAAAGGTGATCCCAACTTTTGCCCTTACCATCGGATGCTTGGGCACAAGATAAAAGATTGTATTACCTTCAAAAGTTGGCTCAATGACAACCTTCGGAAAGGAAATATAACAATCCCGAAGGAGTACATGAAGGAACCCCAGAAAGGAGGTTCCGTCAATGTTATCTCAACCGATCCCGTCATTCCGTTAGATCCCTATGCAACCAACGATGGATGGACTACCGCTCGGACAAGGTCTTCGAAGAAGATTTTAGATAACATCCGAACCGCTTCGGTGCGAGCTTCAATTCGAGTTCGAGACCCGTTAGCCGGTACTATCACTTGCGATAGAAGAACCACCTCGACGAGGAGACAATCGAAGAGAAGAAGAAAATTGACGAAGAAGAGGGGACCGAGACTCCTAAGGCTAGACTAGGAGCTGCTTATCCTAGGATAGTTGTTTCGATTCGGGGAGAAATCCCTCGAACCTCCGATTTTATATGATTATCTCGCTCACTTCGGTGGGATCATATAATGATAAGGGTGATGGCGTTGGCTACGTTTTGACCGTTTCTAACGATTACGTAACTAGCGACAATCCGGGCGTCGATTTCGATACCAACAACAATTCTCAAATCATACAAGATCTCGACGATCAAAATGACGAAGAAGGCATCCATCAAGGAGGCTACGAGAGTTCAACAAGCAACGGATCTATCTGTGAGTTTCGAGGAGCTCCAGTTACGATAGAGTTAGAGCCTTCAGATTTGGAAGATAATCCGGAAGAGCCAGTCATTCCGATTCAGGAGGAGACACCGACAAACTCAACACTAGATTCAGAAGAAATTACAGAAGTCAACTTAAGAAGTGGAAGAGTTCTACCTCCGAGAATGGGTCCAAAAGACAAAGGAAAGCAGGTGGTTGTTCAAGAAGAACCAACCCCAGCGGAAGACATACCCGTTCGAGAAGAAGCCGAGACGCATGGAAACAAAGTGGACTACAACGTGCTAGCCCATCTTAGGAAACTACCAGCCAACCGAGCATTTACGATGCTCTCATCTTGTCAAAGGAGATGAGGGAAGCTCTGATCAAGGCCTTACTTGATCCGGAAATTTGCTTAGCTCAAATGGCCGGAGATTCCTTAGATGAGGTTTGCTCGTTAAGGGAACAACGAGGTGTTACCTTCACGGACAATGACCTACTACTCGGGACGACAGATCACAACCGACCGTTGTACATTTCGATTACAATCGGGAAGTTTACGCTCTCCGGAGTATTGGTGGATCCAGGAGCATCAATCAATATAATGAGTCTTCGAACACTAGCATACTTGGAAATTGATGCTCGTGAGCTCGAGGCCGACAAAATGTTATTAAGAGGATTCAACCGTAAAGGAGAAAGAGCCCTCGGGTCAATAATGCTACCGATGAAGACCGGTGATTTAGCAAAGACAACCGCAAAATTTCATATAATCGATTCGAACCGTCGTTCAACGCTCTACTCGGGCCGACCATGGATACATGAAAACGGGATGGTACCATCATCTCGCATCGGTGCATCAAATATTACGATGGAGGGGAACGAGTGCATCAAAGGTGACTTACAACCATTCTCCGTACATGAGATTGGAGTCCATGAAGATGCAGCTTATTATGCACCGCCAAAGAAAACAATCTTCTCCAGAGATACCATAACAAATGAAGCAAAGAAAGTTCGAGACAACGAAGAACCTGAAGTTCTAGTCCAACGAGTCACTCACCACTCCCTTCCGGCGAGATGGTGAAGGTTTCTCCACAACTCGCATCCGAGGTCGAGGCCGGGGACGAGGCCGTGGTAGAGACACTAGGACAATTGGACGGAGGAAACCAGCCATCAATGTTGATTGGGAAGATAGTTCTGAAGAAGAAAAAGAAACCAAGCAAGAAGCAGCAACAATAAGTCGAAAGAAGCCGCAATACAAGATCTCCCTCGAAGATGAAAAGAACTAAGAATACAAATCAATGTATGAGAAGATTAACCACTACGTACATACTATGACCCTAACTCCGATCCATTCTAATAAGATCGAGGGTATGGAGGTCAAAGAGGTAAGTAGTGACGGTGCAAAGCCGATCAAATTCTACCGTGGTGCTTCTTCCTCCAAAACTGAAAATAATGTACAATTCGAAGATGTCACTTCATCAGAATTAATGGAATTACCTTTTGAGTGGTACTCTCCCTGTGTTCAAAATTTAATTCAACGTGGTTTCTTACCTCGACAATGGACAAGAGGCCAATCACAACATTTTGAAAAGTTATGGAATAACTCCGGTCGTCCTCCCAATTCAAAGTATGGACTCGGATTCGACACGATAGGGTCAGTTGACGATACTGAATTTTGCTTGGTTGTCACTTGCAAGTCCAATGAAAACTGCATGGAAACTACAGACGAACTCGAAGATTTACAAATTGGAGACGCTCCACCTGAATTCGAAGAAGAAATTAAATCCACAATAGATGAGTTAATGGAAGTTAACTTAGGTACTAGCGAAGAGCCTAGACCTACCTTTGTTAGCTCCTTACTCAACAAAGAAGACTCCAAAGAAATAATCAAGTTATTAATGGAATTTAAAGATCGTTTTGCTTGGAGCTACGATGAAATGCCGAGATTAGCTCCGGAGGTTGTAGTCCATAAGCTAGGAGTGGATCCTACTCGTTCCGATCGGACAAGGTCCCGAAGAGTGCGTTTAGAAATCGAACAACAAGTTATAGCCGAAGTTAAAAAGCTAATAGACGCTAAATTTGTCCGTGAAGAACAATACCCGACTTGGCTAGCCAATGTGGTGCCGATCGAAAGAAGAATGGTCGGATCGGAATTTGTGTGGACTTCAGAGATTTAAACAAGGCATGTCCAAAAGATGAATTCCCTCTACCGATTCCGGAACCGATGATCGATATTGCTTCGACACATGAAATATTTTCGTTCATGGATGGATCTTCGGGATACAACCGGATAAAAATGGCTCCGGAAGATGAAAAGCTTACGCATTCGTAACGCCGATCGGAGTATTTTGCTTATACAGATGATGCCATTCGGATCGAAGAACGCAGGAGCAACCTACCAAAGAGCAATGACAAGAATTTTTGATGATCTCATCCACAATCAAGTCGAATGCTACGTGGACGATGTCGTCATCAAAAGCAAAGTAAAGGAAAACCACCTGTATGATTCGAGAATTGTTTTCGAACGATTAAGACAATTTAACCTTAAGATGAATCCCTTAAAATGCGCCTTCGGCGTCACCTCCGGGAAATTCTTAGGATTCGTTGTCCGACATCGTGGAATTGAAATCGATCCGGAGAAGATTAAAGCTATCTTAGAAATGCCGCCTCCCAAAACCTTAAAACAATTACGATCTTTTCAAGGGAAGCTGGCATATCTTTGACGCTTTATCTCAAACCTGACGGTAGGTGTCGACCTTTCTCGGCACTAGTTAAAAAGGACGCCAAATTTATTTGGGAAGAGAAATGCCGAAGGCCTTCGAAGACATTAAACAATATTTAATGACACCTCCCGTCTTAGCAGACCCTGAGCCTCGGTGTAGACCGCTGATACTTTACACCGCGGCTTTAGATGACTCTCTCGGAGCCCTGTTAGCCCAAGTCAATGATGAGGGTAAAGAAAATGCTCTTTACTACTTAAGCCGTCGTTTACTTCCGACGGAAGTAAGGTATCCCGCAATTGGAAAGCATTGTTTGGCCACGATCTTCGCCGCTCAAAAGCTCGGGCACTACATGCTTTCTCATAAGGTCAACCTAATCTCGAAGTTTAATCCATTGCAATACTTGATGACTCGTCCAACACTTTCCGTGCAGACTTGCTAGATGGTCAATGATATTATTGCAATTCGATATAACTTTCGTGCCTCTGCGTGCCGTAAAGGGACAAGTCTTAGCAGACTTCCTCGCAGCACACCCTTTGCCGGCCGAATCTCCTCTCAATGATAATTTGCCAGATGAACAAATAATGAACCTAGAAGACCTTGACGATCGACGTTGGGAATTATATTTTGACGGAGCATCTTCAGCACACAAAGACGAAGAATCGCAAGTGATAGTGCCTGGTAAGGCAGGAATCGGGCTAATCTTTATAACACCGGAGCGGGGGATGTTAAGATACTCCTACCACTTGACAGAACCATGTACAAACAACGAAGCAGAATATGAAGCCCTCATAACGGGATTGGAATTAACTATTCAAATGGGGATAACAGACATCAACATTTACGGGGATTCACGATTAATCATTCAACAGATTGTCGGACGATACGAGAATTTTAAAGCCAAGACTCGAACAATACTTCCAGGTATGCTATACAATTGTTGGAACGATTCCAAATGTGACAATCTACGAAATTCCTAGAAAAGAGAATGCTTTAGCGAGATGCTTTAGCCCGTCTCGCAAAAGAATTTTCCTGTTTGCAAGATGAATCGATGGAAGTGTCGGTTCACGGACGTCGGGTCCTATCACGACTTGACATAGACATGATACACAAATCGAAAAAGAAAAAGAATCGAGTTGCGAGCGGTGACGGATAACACGGAAGATTGGCGACGGCCATTAATAGCACTACACGCAACGAGAAAGCTACCGGACGATAGGTCCACTAGCCCATCGGATCAAGAAAAGAACTCGTCCTACGCATTAATAAACAACACATTATACGGAAGGTCTTTTGATCAAATGTGGCTAAGATGCCTAAGCGGGTCCGAGGCCCGTGAAATTGTTAAAGAGGTGCATTCGGGACTCGTGGCGCTCACCGATCGGGTCCAAAGATGAAAATGAAAATTAAAAGACTAGAGTACTACTCGGCCCTCGATGATGACCGACCGCATGAAAATCGCCAAGAGTTGTCATCGATGCGAAGTGCGCGAGTGGTTCTACACCAACCTCTAAATGTGCTACACCCGACAATTGCGTCGTGGCCATTTGAATGTTGGGGCACGGACATAGTGGGTCCGATAGAACCACCATCTTCGAAAGGACATCGCTTCATTCTTGCGGCTACGGATTACTTTTCCAAGTGGGCGAGCGGTTCCACTTAGAGAAGTGAAAGCACACCACGTGCTACAGCTTTTCAAGAACCAAGATGTCTACCGTTTCGGAGTGTCGTGCGGGATCATCTCGGATAATGGGTCGGCATTCGAAGCACACAAATCAACAATTTTGTCGGGAGACACGGAATCGGCCGGCGATACTCGACGATTTACTACCCAAGAGCAAACGGCCTCGGCGGGAGCTTTTAATAAAACTCTCGTTCAAATCTTAAAGAAAACCCCGGACGATAATAAGAGAAATTGGCACGAGAAATTGTTAGAAGCCTTATGGGCCTACCGGACAACCTTCGAACTCCTACTCGAAGCTACACCTTACGCTCCGGTGTATGGGTCCGAGGCAGTGTTACCTTTAGAGGTTCGGCTTCCTTCACTCGAATTGCGAGTTGCAAACAAGATCACGACGGAAGAAAACGCCGGATTAGGACTCGAAGAATTAGAAAGCTTGGAAGGGAAAAGACTTGCAGCGCAACGTAATTTAGAACTATACCAAGCTAAGATGGTTCGAACCCATGACAACCGGTCCGCCCGAGAACCCTCAAAGTTGGTGACTTAGTTCTCGTTCTCAAGAGACCTATTCTTGCACACCACAAGATAGGAGGAAAATTTGAACCCACTTGGGAAGGACCATTTGTGGTTGAAGCGATATACTCGGGAGGTTCCTACCGGTTAGTGAATTGCCGGGGAGAACGACATATGCTTCCGATCAACGGACGATACTTGAAAAGTATTACGCTACTCGATGTTTCGAAGGAATGAATTCTTCATCCCTAAGAAACACGGGCGAAGTAATTACTTATGATTGGGTCCGAACCCAAAAAAAAAAAATATATATATATATATATATATATATATATATATATATATATATATATATATATATATATAATAAAATGTGCTTAAGATAAATAAAATCATGATAATTAAGTTTTCCTTGTTTTCTTTTTCAAATCAAAATCTCTTCCCTCATCTTATCCTACTCCATTCTCGTTAAATTTCAAAATATAAGAATAATAAAAAAAATGTATCTTTAATAAACATTTTCTTAATGTTCTTGTTCTTAGTACAACCCCGATCCTTTTCCTTGTCTTTTCGCAGGGAAATGTCGAACGGGCGGTTGGTCTTGAACTTTAAGAATGGCGTAAGCCTTGCACTCGATGAAAAGAGGGTGAAAGATGGAGCGATAATCGAGATTGACTCGGATTTCGCACCGGCGAGCCTACGATACGAGGAAAGTGACTCGGGTCCCGATTAACCGAGAAGAACTGCCCGGACGGACGGTGATGAAAGTGGGTGGCCCAAGTCACCAATCCAACAACAAGAAAAGAAGAGCAAACACCGAAGAAGATAAGAAAATGAAGTCCGTAGTTGCTACAGCGGAGGGCAGGCTTGTCAGCGCCGCGCCCACAGAGATTCAAGAAGTGCGGAGAGCCACTCTCGCGGCCCACGCAACGAAGAAATAACAATCGCCGCATCCGTAAGATGTTAACAAAACTAGCCGCGGACCGGCGCGACGAGACAATTGCCGATGCCGGCACATACACTTCAAGGACACCGGTTCACCGGGAACTCGAAGAAAGGAGGCCAGCTCCTAGAATAACGAGAAGAACCGTGGAAATCTCCGGAAGATCGGAAGAAAGAAGGCTACCACGCCACCGGATAGAACCACCAAGCAGGTGCATGACCTTGTTGCGAAACAACCCCGGGGATGTACCGACGGGCATCATCCCTGAGGAGCCGAGGTATGCAGGGGAACGTGAAGGGATTGAACCATATATCCCACAATATGTCACAAGGCCTCGCCATCTGTAGATCATTCCGGAATACGAGCTGGAGAGGATGCAAAATGTTGAAAAGAAAACTTTCGAATACTTCGAGAGAATTAAAGGAAGAAGAATCAACATACTAGAAGGCCTCGAGCTACACACCGACGTATTCTCGGAGTGTGAACAACGACAAATCGTGGATCGTATCTAGGATCCGAAGAGAATGGGCCGAGCGAGCCGCCCGAGGGAAAACACATACTCGGAACCCCGGAGATGGATGCCGGGGAAAGGAAGAATCACAATACAATGCGGATGCTTGCTACAACTTTCGTTGAAGATAGAAAGGGAAACCCACCGGGATACTCGTCATGGGCAAGTGGATCCGATGCCATTAGTTATCAAGAGAATGGTAAAAAGATTGATAACATGGAGGGTACTGCCAGCGCAGTTGCATACCCAATAGCTGCATTATCAACATCTACAAACAAGGTGATCGCATACCCCCACATATTGATCACCACGACTTCGTCGGACCTTTCGCACGGTCTCTTTCTTGAATGAGTGTAACATCATGTTCGGATCCGACCTCCGGATAGCGAGCCCGGGTGAGTTCCGAGGGCCGGTAAAGATACCTTTACCGGTGGGTTCCGTCTTGATACTGCAAGGTAACGGAGCGAGATATCGCAAAGCATTGCATACCGGGAGTGCCGAGTGGAGCGAATCTCAGTTACCTTCAGGAGAATGGACGACAGTAAAATACCTTACCATTTCCAACCAGACCCAGAGCTGGAGAACCTCCGGCCTTACGAGCTGTGAGTTACATGGGAAATATCACACCTCCAACATACATCCAGCCAGCATCCTTGCCAAGGATGGCTTGGAAGGTGATGTTATTGACCATGTACCCCACTATTCAGACATGGATTTTTGACAGGTGCTTCTTTGGATGAATCAACAAAGATCATACACAGTCCGTTTTGAGTCTACATGGATTGTATGAAATATATTCCAGATCGAGTTGTACGATGTATTTTCAACATGATTGGAATGAAAGTGACCATGTCACGTTTTTGGCCTTCACCTCTTTTGTGCAAATTGATTGGGAAACGCCATTAAAGTTAAATGAACTTCGAACAAAGAACAGAAAAGAAATAAAAAAAAAGAGAATAAAAGAAAACTTTCTAAAAAAAAAAAAAAATCTGAAAAATGACAAATACCAAATTCACATGAACGTTAAATAAACGATAAAATAAAATAAATCATTAAAAGATAAACGAAATCAACACAAATCTCAAATTCAATCTTTCCAGATCCTAAATCTCTATCAAATCTCAAATCCGATCTTCTAGATCTCAAATCAAATCCTTAATCAAATTTCAAATCCACTCTCGATCAAATTTCAAATTTGATCTTTCCAAATTCCAAGTCAAATCCTCAATCAAATTTCAAATCCACTCTCGATCAAATTTCAAATTTGATCTTTCCAAATTTCGAATCAAATTCTCAATCAAATTCAAAAAAAATTCAATTTTTTGGGTCGAGGATTTTACATCCAAGACTGCACTGCTTTAGGATTCTTTCCCTATTGCACTGAAGTACATCAAAAATTAAATTTTTTGGGTCGAGGATTTTGCATCCAAGACTGCACTGCTTTAGGATTCTTTCCCTATTGCACTGAAATACATCAAATTCAACTTTTTGGGTCGAGAATTTTACATCCAAGACTGCACTGCTTTAGGATTCTTTTCCTATTGCACTGAAATACATCAAGTTCAAATTTTTGGGTCGAGGATTTTACATCCAAGACTGCACTGCTTTAGGATTCTTTCCCTATTGCACTGAAATACATCAAATTCAAACTTTTGGGTCGAGGATTTTACATCCAAGACTGCACTGCTTTAGGATCCTTTTCCTATTGCACTGAAATACATCAAGTTCAAATTTTTGGGTCGAGGATTTTACATCCAAGACTGCACTGCTTTAGGATTCTTTCCCTATTGCACTGAAATACATCAAATTCAAACCTTTTGGGTCGAGGATTTTACATCCAAGACTGCACCGCTTTAGGATTCTTTCCCTATTGCACTCGAAATACATCAAAATCAAACTCTTTTGGGTCGAGGATTTTACATCCAAGACCGCATCGCTTTAGGATTCTTTCCCTATTGCACTTGAAATACATCAAAATCAAACTCTTTTGGGTCGAGGATTTTACATCCAAGACTGCACTCGCTTTAGGATTCTTTTCCTATTGCACTCGAAATACATTAAATTCAACCTTTTGGGTCGAGGATTTTACATCCAAGACCGCATCGCTTTAGGATTCTTTTCTATTGCACTTCGAAATACATTAAATTCAACCTTTTGGGTCGAGGATTTTACATCCAAGACCGCACTCGCTTTAGGATTCTTTTCCTATTGCACTCGAAATACATTAAATTCAACCTTTTGGGTCGAGGATTTTACATCCAAGATCGCACTCGCTTTAGGATTCTTTTCCTATTGCACTGAAATACATCAAAATCGAACTCTTGAGGTTAAGGATTTTACATCCAACACCGCATTACTCTGAGATATCTTCTCATTGCAACGATTCAATCTAATCAATTCAATTTTCTTTCGAGGTTGAAGATATTACATCTAAAACCCCGTAATTCCAATTTTCATTTCAAATCAAATCCTTCAAATTAATTTTGACAAACTTCAATCTAAATTGAAACTCCAAATTGAAATCTAAGCTCACACATCAAAACTTAAACTAAAACAAAATAAAATCGAAATCCCCCGCGATCATGTGATTTGGGATTCACCTCCTTTTCCTTTCCCGGCGAGAGTTCGAGAATCTCCGGTTCCGCAGATATACTTGAAACTCCCCAGCGAAACTCTTCTACTTCGTCCTAAGTTCGTCACTTGGACATCCGTGTTGGTTTTGTTGATCGCTTCGGTCAACACCAATACGCGCGGTGTGCTCCGTCAGCTCACCACACCTATTGGGGGTCCATTTGTTGACCTCATTTTTGATGAGGTCTTCCCTTCTTCTTTTTAGTACTTAGGATCTAGCCTTAGGCTTTTCCTTTAACTATCTTAGAAGAATAGAATTGGGACCCGCCTTTTAGAAATTCAAACCACTTCTAAACTCCCTGCAAACTCCACAAACTTGACTATAGACCCCTAATCACCTAGAGGGTTGAAATCAAATGTAGAAGTTTAAAGGATGAGTTCCTATAGGACTCTTTGGCCTTAGGATCGCCCAGGTGGCTTGGTCCAGTGAAGGGGCCGACTTACACTACACTTACACACTACATTTCCACACACTTCCTAAAACCACACCCATACCCAACTTAACCTCCCGACTCATGTAGGTGATTCACATGGATGGTCCTTAACCCCTAAGCCCTTGGCTAAGAGGGTTAGGAACAACATAGTGAATGCCTCAAATGAGTCTTTTCATGGCTCATATGGGCTTGAAATGGCTTCATGGCTCAACCAAAATGATTTCTTTCCACCTAGATTCACCCAATCTTCAATTTCCCAAATTTTCAATTTTTGACCCCGGGACCCTACACCTACTAAACCTACCCAAAACCCTTAAAATTACCCAAATTTTTGCAAAATTTCCAAATTACCCAAAATTTTCCAAAATCAATCCCAAACATCTCCACATCACTCAAATTAATCATCCATACCCAAAAATACCAAAGATTCCAAAAATACCTCCCAATATCCTCCAAATACCCAAAATACCCTTCTTGGCCTAAAAATCCAAAAATTCAGAAAATTCCCAGAAAATTCCAGAAAATCCCAAATATTCCCAATTTCATTTTGTCCAACTACACCATGAGCCAATTTTGTCAATTTACCCTACTTTTGTCAAAACCCCCAATTTCACCCATTTTAACCCAAAGTGAACCCGATGTCAAACCAAACCTATCCAATTGACCCAAATTCTGGTCCAATTCAATTCTAAACTTCAATTCAACATTCCCAATACCAATATAAACCAAATCCAAGTCCAATTTGATTGACATTTGGATCCAATCTCACTTTTGGCCTTAAGGCCCATTTTCGACCTAAGCCCAAACCTAACCCAAATTCAACCCAATTCAAATCCAAATCACTCCCAATTTGCCTCAAATCACTCATGACACATCCATGAGCTACAAACAACAATTATTTGGCCCAACCTTTTACAAAAAATTCTCATCCATGAACACATTCATAAACTTAAAAGCCCACTTCCCTTAAACCCTCCTAAAAGCCCATTTCCTTCAAAATTCAAAAGCCCAAATCATCCTAAAGCCCACATGACACTTCCCCTCATCATCCATTTGATCAAAATCACCCCTAAGTTGCAAAATCATCAATTAAACCATTCCAAATCAAGCCACATGTCAAATTACCCCCTAAATGCAAAATATTTCTAAAACCCTTTTTCATGAAATAAGCCAACCTTTTCCCAAGCCAAATGGAGCCATGAACAAGCCATTCTCAAGCCACATGAAGCCATGAGGGCTTTGACTTGTCATTAGTCCATTTATGGCAAGAAGAGGGGGATCTTTCTTAAGCCTCCCTTAAGCCTTTTTTACCTTAAGCATGTCACACTCTAAACCATGCTTTGCCACCTAATCCTTGATGGAGACTCCACCACACATGGGAGGTTGACCCACCTGACCTCCTCAGCCCAAAACCGGGTCTTGGGGAGGTGCACCCAACCCATTTGCATGGGTTGACCAAAATAAGCTAAAATGGCCCCTTCCCCTTTCTACTTTGATTCAACCACTTTACACATGGAATTTGCCAATTGCCTACACTAAACCCCGACCACGACCCACCGACCAAGATGGTGACCATTGCCTGGCCGGCCGGCCACCAGGCCGCCGGAAAACACCATGGCCGAGAGTTCACATGTGAGCCAACATTGAAATTCTCACTTACTGAGCTGCCCCACGCCTAGTGGTCACCATGGCTGTTTTTCTCCTCACCAGAGCAGCTGATCCCAAGCCCTAACTCCCCCAGGAGGCCCCCGACCAGCTCTATTTAAACTCCACCCCTCTCGGCCATGAGAAGGAGAGAAGCATAAACCTTGCCAAAACTCCGCCAAAATTGTTCCGGACCCTCCTCCACCCTTAGAGCACTTGATCCCAGGTGAAATTCCCCTGCCATTTCTCCTCCGAAAGCTCGATTTCGGAGTTGAAATTCCACCCAAAACCGGGACACTTCTCCACGGTGAGCCAATTCCCAAATTGATTGGCTCTACACCTTCACCGGACCAAGAGAAGGTGTCCACCATCAAAAGCCCCATCTCCGGACCACCCGGTTGCTCCGACCTCCAAGCTTTGTGATCGGGCTTGGTCGAAATCATATCCAAACAATTCACCAGACCAGGAGACTTCATCTGGAGCTTGCTAGGACCCAATCGAAGGTGCAACAACTCTCAGATTGAAGCCACACTTCTCTGAGCCAAGGTATGAGCTAACTCTTCATCCCGAGCTTCTGGAGATTCTCCATTTTAAATGCTTTAGTTTCAATGCATGTTAACCGTATAGATGTGTTCGTCTCTTCAAGACGAATCCATAGAAGTATAAGAACATAAAAATCCATTGAGAGTCGAGTGAGATCTTAGGGATTTAGTGTGGACGGCTCTCGGGTGAGAACGCTTGGGGACGATGAACGGATGTCGTCCATTCAATACACGCGCGGACGGACGGCTCAGATGGTGTCGGACCAGGAGACGGTACGAGAACCGCGGGGCCCGGGCTGGCGACTCGGGTGGCGGCGTCGAATGGGAGCGCGCCGCGTGGTCTTTCGGAGCCGCCGAGGATGCGGCGGCGCCGCGTGGATAAATAGAAAAATAGGGTATTTTTTGATTTATTTAATTCCCTAAACTTCAAAAATTCATATCTTTGTGTAGAAAAATCGAGAAAAATAAAATAAAAATACCCTCTTGCTCAGTGAAGAGAAGAGAATAATGTGGAAAAGAAATCACTTAATTTCATCAAATATTTTATTTTTTACAATTTATTTACTCTCTGCATTGTTTTAATTCTCCATGCATGCATACAATTCATCATGGCATGAGACCATAGGGCTTTTGAAGCCTCTGAATTTGGGAACATTCCCTGAATTTTCCAAAGTCAGAGGCCATCCCTATGAGGAGTTCTTGATTTTTCAAGTTCAAGTCATCTGTTTTGAGTATTTTAATTCCAGATAAATAGCATGTTGTGAAATAAATTCTAGGAAAATTTGGTGATGTTCCTTATGACCAGAGAACCCTAGGAAAAATAGATTTTGGCTTAGTTCATTCAAAACAACCCTAATTGGCTTAAACACCCAAAATAGGTCTTTAATTAATTAGAGTTAACCAGGCATCAAATTGACTTGAAATCAATTCTCCACTGACCTTTAGGATCAGAGGAATCCACCATAAAAATTTGAGGTCAATTGGATTTGGTTAGCCCCACTAATTGGGTTGATTAAGTCACTTAGCCATTTTAAACTTTAAAAATTCATAACTTTTAAAATACTTTTTAAAAATCCATCAAATTGGTTTTGGAGCCTCTCTGATATCAGGGGAATCTAAGAAAATTAAAATTTCAATTTTCTAAAAAAGTTGATTTTTAATAATATTTTAATATTTTTAATAATTAAAAAATAATAAAAATCACAAAAATAATAAAATTCACCAAAATGTCACATTTTGAATTTTAATCACCAAATCCCACATTTTTCTTAGGTCTATTTAGTGAGATATTGAATTTTAAAGCCCTAGGGTAATTTTAAAATTAAAAAAATGTATTTTCTAGCATTTTCACTAAAATAATTATAATAAATCATAGAAAAATTAGAAAATTGCAAAATTTGCTTCTCTGGTTTCCTTGATATCAGAGAGATTTTTTAAAAATATAAAACCCATTTTTCAACATTTATTTTATTTTTAAATTAATTAACACTCCAAAACTCAAAATAATTATAATAAAAATAATATAATTCAAAAAATCACCAAAATTGGTCCAAGTGTTTCTCTGGTCATTAGGAATGTCCCCTAATTTTCTTAAGGACAGAAACTTTCCCTTGGTCATTTTATTAAATTTTCCTTGAAAATCTCTATTTTCCACCAAAAATAATTATATAAATAAATTAAATACAGAAAAATCACATTTTCTCCTCTCATGTCTTTATTGACATATGAGTGAAGTCACATAAAAATTTCAAGTTCATTTGGGTTCAATTTAGTGAGTTATGAAATTATTAAGCTTAAAGGGTAAAATGGTAATTAAAATCTTTAATCCTTAATTAAAACTTTAGGTTTAATAAAAAATCAACAAGTAAAATATTTGATCTTAATCTGGTTTGGATGATTGAAATTTAAATAATTAAAGGGTAGAAACCCATTAAATAATTTTAAAATGATTAAACTTTAATTAAATAATAGATTAAATTTGGAGGAATAATAAAATTGGAATTATTAAAATAAGGGATATTTATTAGGAAGAAATTTATTCTTTAATTTAAAAATCCCTAAACTAATTATATCATTAATACTCAATTTTTAATTAAAATGATAACTTAAATTTAAAATATTAAAAAACTTAATTAAATTATTAAACTCTTTTGAAATTTCAATTAAAATTAAAAATAAAGTAAATTAAAGATAAATTTAAATTAAATTAAATTAAATTAAATTAAATTAAAATTAAATTAAATTAAAATTAACTTAAATTAAATTAAAACAAATTAAATTAAATTAAACTAAATTAAAATTAAATTAAATTAAATTAAATTAAATAATTAAATTAAATTAAATTAAATTAAATCAAATTAAACAATCAAATTAAATTAAATTAAATTAAATTAAATTAAATTAAATTAAATAATTAAATTAAATCAAATTAAATTAAAATCAAATCAAATCAAATTAATTTAAAGGAGATTAAATCAAATTAAACTAAATTGAATTAAATTAAATTAAATTAAAATTAAAATTAAAATTAAATTAAGTTAAATTTAAAATTAAATTGGATTAAATAACATCACCTAAGACATAAATAATTCAAAATAAATGTAAAGCAACTTGAACACTATTCCAAATTTAAACCCTTTAACTTAAATCAAATCATTTGAATACTAATTTACCCTTGAAAGCTTTGATTATTATAACTCCTAAATGGAACATCAAATGAAGTGTTACCTCACTCATAGGATATTCAAATGTCCTAGTTCACTGAGCAAGTTAACAAGACTTGAAAACCTCGGACGATCGATTCATTTATATAATTAAATTCACTTGGACTTAAAACAATCCTTGGAAATATTGAAAAGATGTTTAAGATTCTTCTTAAGCACTTCCTCAATATGATAGGATATTTATAAGAACAATTGGACTTAATTGTCCTTTGATGAAGAAAATCGTCTTCAAACAAAAACACAAAGAACCTAGACGTCATAGGAGTTGACTAGCTATAGGATTAGGACTTTGGTAGAAAACCATAACCTTTCCCCTAGCTTTACCTAGGAACTTGCTTAAATATTCTAATTGTGTTTTAAGTGCAGCTTGGGATGACGGGAAGACCCTCCAGGGCACGCTTTTATTTTATTGCAATTTACTTTCTTGCAATTTACTTTCTTGCAATTTACTTTATTGCGAAATGCATTTTACTTTTCTTGCATGATAAAACAAGCTGTTGCATGAAAACCCACACCTTTAGGATAGTCCCTAAAACTGAAACCAAAACTAAGTTAAAAGTCATTGCAAGATAAAATTCACCGCCACAACATTTCAAAATATAAAACAACTCAAAATTTAATCACAAACAAAACACAAAACTACAATTGCAACTAAATTAAAACGCCTTGTTGGATGATCGGGAATACCTCGGATGATGTAACCTACGTGTTGCTTAACGGGATTTCCCACGGTCTAAATGAAAGTGTGGAACTCATTCGAGTTGAGTTTAGCAAATTCATACGGACTAAGTGAATCCGATAAAAATAATGATGCCGGAAGGATGGAACCGTGGGATCTTAACCGGTGTCGTTATAATCAACTTTAAGATTTGTTTTAATCAAAATAAAAAACACTTGGAAATTAAGATTTCTCTAAACTAAAACACTTCTCTCATCCCCTGATTTATGATTTCTAAAACTAAACCTCTGCAACAACCAGGAGCTTAGAGCATGGTGGGCAGCACGGCCATCGTCGTCAGCAAAACCTGAACCTACTTCAGCAAAACCTTCTTAGAATTAAACAACAAAGCCATAGGACTTCGAGGTAGCTTGCCTAGTGCAACATAAATCCTCAACCTCTTCGTTAGGCATTTGCATTGCAAATTAAGCCCTAACCGGTCTTAGGATTACGAGGTAGTCGTCCGATACGACATAAACCCTCACATCTTCTAGAGCTATTTGTTTGATTTTATCATACAAATATAAGCCCTAATTAATTAAAATTGGCAAGATTGAAATACTAAATAAACATTAGGACTTTCCTAAATTCAAGCCAAACAATAGGATAGTCGGGAAATTACCGAAGTTCACTTCGAATCAGTGATTTTTCCTACCTTTCTTCCTTTGGATTCACAAAACAAAATGTTCCAAATTTGATCCATTCCCTATTGAAATTCCAAAATTCAATCTTGGAAAACCTTAAAAGCAGAATTATTGGTTATTATCGAGAGTTTTCTTAGGTGATTCCCGTCACTTAAGATGTAATTAACTATAGGGGCTTGCCCTTATAGGGAATTTTAAAGAACCTGAGTAATATAAACCCTGTTTAATACTTTCATATTAAGCGGGGAATTTGTCGGCTTATAAAATTGGTTCGCGGACCAAACGGATGTCACAAAACTTTTAGTTTATTTGATCGAGCCCCACCCTCAGCGGTGTGTCTATCTTTAGGGATAGATACACGGTTTGTGGTGCGGTGCTCGTTTATATAAACTATTTGGGATGTGAGATCGGTTTAATCTCATATCTTAAAACTTTCAAATTTAAAATTATTTTCAAAGTCAAATACTAATTTCTAAATTATATATATATTTAAATCAAATTTAAAATTTAAATTCGCCGACAACTTCTGTTAGGCGACCCCTTTTAAAAACATCACACAACCTAAAAAAATATGCCGACAGAGAATCATGTAGAAAATTTTATAACTAGAGATTCTATTTTGAGTCCTTTAATTCTCGTATAGGAGCAAGCTCCTATAGTTAATTGTATCTTAGATAATTAAAATTACATAAGCAAATGTCTAATTAACGTCCACCATTCATTTTATGTGAAATTCTATGATTAAGGAAAGAATCATCAATGTTTAATCATAGGGGTAACATGTTTCTAAGTGTTACATACTACCCTAAAGGTCTGATTTTGTCAATTTTGTTATTGTTATGTCAGTTTTATTTTGTTTTAGTTTTGTTATTCTTTTAATTTTGTCCTATAATTTGTCATTTTGGTTTTGTTTTGTTTTTTTTTGTAGCTATCCTAAAATTTTAGGTTTTGTGGCTATCCTAAAAGTTTTGATTTTATGTTATTTTGGTTTTTCATTTTATCGTTATTTTATTTTAATGTCATTTTAGTTTTGTTGTTTGCCCCGTTTTCAGAATGTCGTCCTGCAAAACAGAGTTGGCACACCCTAATAACATGCAAAGTAAATGTAAAACAGAACTTGTCTTCAACCTGTAAGAAAAAGAGTATCAGAGTTATTCTTACAAAAGAAATAATGTTGATTTTATTTCTTAAATAGTTAATTTAGTTGGTTAAGTTTTAGTTATTAGACAATCCGGTCAAGATGTCCATAGTTTCGTCATCCCAGGGTCATTGAAGGCCTTGATCTACTTAGTCAAAAGGTGTTTAAACTAGGACCGGAAGACTACTGTCAACAACCAGGATTGTATCATCCAAGAAATCTTTATAGATCAAGAACACTGGGGTTCAAGTTGCATTCGGTGATCTTTATTGATTAATGTTTCATTTAAGTTTAAATGTATTTTGTCGATTTTTAAAGGTTGAAACATTTTAGGTTGTTTATGATTTCTTAACCGATTAATTATTAGGTCTGTGGTTTATATCTAACTAAAGTTAGACTTTAAAATTTTAGATTCGATGTCTTTTGAATCCAAGAGGTATTAAGCCTAATGTAAAATCTAACATAAGTTAGACTTTAGGATTTTTAGATTCGATGTCATTTGAATCTAAAAGTGTTTAGCCTAATGTAGAATAGACTTAATATTGAATAAAATCTAACATAATTTAGACTTTAGAATTGTTTAGATTCGATGTTATTTGAATCTAAAAGGTATTAAGCCTAATGTAGGTTAAGTAAAATCTAACATAAGTTAGACTTTTTAGATTCAATGTCATTTAGGTCTAATTTAAATTAGACTTAAATTAAACTTTAGGATTTTTAGATTCAATGTCATTCGAATCTAAATGTTAAGTTTACTATAGATCAGACTTAAATTAAGTAAAATCTAACATAAGTTAGACTTTGGGATTTTTAGATTAAATGTCATTTGAATCTAAAAGTTAAGTCTAGTATATATTAGACTTATATTGAGTAAAATCTAACATAAGTTAGACTTTGGGATTTTTAGATTCAATTTCATTTAAATCTAAAAGTTAAGTCTAATATAGATTTAACTTAGATTTTAGTCTAAGGTTTAGAATGAATTTAATTTACATTGATTCAAAGTCCAGGTCAACTTAATTTTAATTGAAACTTAAGTTCAATTTGAGTTGAAATTAAAGTCTAAATTTGATGTAGGTTCAGTTTAGGTTGAACCTAGAGTTTAGTTTAAGTTGAACTTAAGTTTAGGTTTATTTAGATCCAATGTAGGTTGAATCTGAAGTTCGGTTAACTTGGGTTCAATTTAGGTTGGAGCTAAGTTATGGGTTTGACTTAAGTTGAATATGGGTTAAACTTAAGTTTGGGTTGAATTATGTTCAATATACATTGAACCTAAGGTTTGAGTTTAATTTTAACATTTAAATTGGTTGTATGAACTTTCTTTTATAAATAGAATCCATGTTTTCTCTTTGCAATGAGATATGGTGAAATGAAGAGATAGATTGGATATGCAATTTAAATGTTAAATAATTGTGATGGTTTTACACTTTGTTCTTCATTTACTTTTTGATATGGCCAATTAAAATGTTAATATTTGTTGTGAAAGATAAGATCTGAAAGGGCTATGAGTTCTAATAAGAAGTGGGAATCACATTCAATTCTATGGATGAGAATGCAGTCCATAGGGTTGAGTGTAAATAAATATGGAAATATAATTTGTTGGGCGTAGAATTGGAGATTTTAAGGGTGATAGACTAAAATACCTAATTTAGTCCTACTGTTTGGATACTAAAGTGAGAGTTAACCCTCAAGCAAGAGGGAAGTGGGAGCTTTGGAGTGGGAGCCAGTATCCTCTCAGCCTAAGGCCAAACATAAGATTAGCAAATGTTCTTGATGCACTCGGATGAGGGTAAATAATAGGAATGCTCCTATTTGGCACAATACAATTTCCAACAATCTAAAATCATTCACTAACCTTTAACTCATTGCAAGAAGAAGGATACTTTTCAAATTTGAACCTTCATTATAAAATAGTTATACTTTGTTTAGTATTAGTAAATTTACTCTGAAGTTTAGGTAGTATTGTGGTAAACTAGTTCTATTAGCATAATTAAACATTGTCAACTTGTGATTTTCACTTGTAAGTTTTATATATTTGAACATTGTGTTTTAGTGCTACTTTCATAAATTTACACTTCCCCGTGGGATCAATAACCAGGGCACCATTAGAGCCCTGTATTACTTGTGTGATACGTTACTTGCATTTGTATTCCGGTGTCTATAAGAAAAAATATTGAAATACAAAAACACAACATTAATCTCTTGGACGACGCAATTTGTGGTTGCTGACAAGAATCTTTCGGTCTTGATTTGACAAACTTTCAGAGTCAGTAGATTTGGATACTTTGATGACCTAGGATGATGGGGCCATATACATCTTGTCTGAGCTATCTAAAAATAGAATAATAAAAAAGAATACTCAAGGAAATGAATCATCAAATCTAAAACAAAGTTATGTACTAACTTTGTTTTGCAGAACTGCTGAAGAAAAAAGGTGAGTCATGTTTTAGAATTACTTTACATGTCTTTAGGGTGTACTAAGTTTGTTTTTAGGATAACACTTTATAGCTTGAAATGGTGAATATGAAAAATTTTGACAAAAAAATAGGAGAAGACAACATAAAGAGAAAACAACAAAACAAAGACACAAATCAACAACAAAACAAAACATACAAACAACGAACTAAACATCTTGCTAGCATTAAATTTCTAGGAATTCTGTACCATTAGGATTGAACATTGAAGCGTCTTTCCGTGAAAATGATTAAAATTTTTTAGAGCAAGCGATAACCTTAATTAGGAGTTTTCCCAGGTAGTCTCAGCTATTTAGAATGTAAATAACTATAAGAGCTTTCTCTTATAGGAGAAAGAGAAAATCAGATTAGGTATTTTAACTAATATTCTAGGTAGAGATTTTCACGTGTCCTTTGTTGTATGAGTACCTTAGTAGTCAAACACTCCAGAGTTCTCTCTACCAAGTTTACCATGAAATTCTTCTTATAATTTTCTTTTGTCTATTTTCTATTCTTACCTGTCCTTTCCTTATTTCTCTGAGTTTCTTGGTATCTTAAGGTCACTTACATGATCTAAGGAAAGGAGGTTATTCAGAGAAAAGGGCAATGTAATAGATAATAGAATGGTGACTCCTCGACAACAATGACACCGACACCACGACCCGATGACACGCCGGGAATCGGATGGGTGGGGTTGACATGTGGCCAACATATATATATATATATATATATATATATATATATATATATATATATATATATATATAATCATAAAATTATAACTTCACTAAACATTTCCAAATACAATTAGAATTAGGGTGGGGAGGGGAATTTTGTACCCTCTAACATAAGGTAGACTAATCAAGTCCCCATTCAAAAAAAAAAATAAAAGAAATCAAACACGGTGGAGGAAGAGTATAAAAAAATCCATTCTTAGCCAACCAATAAACACATCTATTACCCTCCAAACAAACATGTGTCCAAACCAAATTAATTTGATTTAAAAACTTAGCTATTATTTGCATAATGATAGTGATAGACTAAGGAATAGGTGTATCACAATTCAATATATTCACTAGTATTAGAGAATTCATTTCACGAATGATGAAGTTCCACTACAATTTACATGCAATCATCAGGGCAAACATTATAGCCCATGCTTCAGCCTCCATATAATCCACAACAATACAAGGAACTCGAAAGAAAAATTTACACCTCTCCTCATGATCTTTGAAGACACATCCCACACTTACCACATTACTACTCCAACTGACATCTGTGTTACTTTAGTCAACAAAAATGCTAGTTATTTCCACATAATCAATTTCACCTTCCTACTTATAGGAGATATAACCGGTAGATTCATATTTTGGAGAATATTATTAAGGTCACTAAATAAATGAGCTTTCTACTTCCCATACAAAGTCATCTTTGCTACAAAAGCATTCGAACTGTGACAATACACTTAGCATCTATGAGGTTGTTATCATGTTTTGCCTCATATCGAGCCAATCAAATAAATCAGAATACAATGAGAGGAATCAAGTTAAGTAAATATAAGTCATTAATATTAATATGAGCCCAAATTTCTCTACATTTCTCCATATTAGCAAATCCACCCTCATAACAACACCTATAATAAGGAACCCCCACATCTTCCACACATTCATTATAATAAGACACTTGAAAAACTTATGATTAATGTTTTCTTCCTCCAACTTGCAAAATTAACACCTTGAGGGGAATTTTAAACCTTTCAATTTAATGATTTCATCAAGTGGTAATAATTTATGAAACAACCTTTAAGCAAAGAAAAACATAGGAGGCACCCACCATTCCAACTTAGATTACACCACTCCACCTCAAGATATACATAGAGCTTCTTGGAGAAATTTTTAGCAATGGAAGAACTTTGGACACCTTTAAGAATGACTTATCCTTTACTAAATCAATCATAGTAATATTACAAATACAACTAGTAAATTGACCAAGAATCTCAATGTTCAGTTTATCCTGCAGCCAAGAATTACCCTTATGAAATTCATGAAATAAGATAGCAATGGGGCCTTCAAGACAAAAATTATCCCACAGGAAGTTAACATTACCCTGACCCAACACCCATACAAACATATCTTTAATATTTCTCCTTGGTTTGAGCAAACCATTCCTAATAGTAGAGTCCAACCACTTTAGAGTAACCTGGATTGGATGAGTGGAAGGACATTACTTCTCAAACATGAAAATAGCTAATGGGATCCCTGAGAGCTAAAATTAAACCATAGTTTCATGTAATTAATATAAGAAAATTACTAAGATCTTTGTGACCCAAACCCTAGCATCAATAGGCTTCACAGCTTCTTTCAGAGGTTTAATGAATACTCTTTGATTTACTTGACCACAAAAACCAGTTGAAAATATTGTCTAACTAAACTAGGATTGAATTCATCAACTTCAAAACTTGAAGTATGTATATAGGAATGAAGTTAAGAGAGCTTTTAATAAAAATATTCTTACCCTCCAATGAAATAAAGGAATTAGCCTAACAATTAATGTGATCATGGATTTTTTTCACTACCTTTAAAAAATGATTAAATTTCTTATTCCCTTTAAGCAATTTGATGCCAAGATATTATATAGGTTACTAAGCAAAATTAAAATTAGTATCCCATAATCTAGCTCATTAAGCTCAAGGATATTTTCTTGCCCACATAGAAGCTACATTTAGCTTTATTAAACTCCATACCCGAACTACATTAAATGTTCAAAAAAGAGTCTAATTTTCATAATTTATTGGTTGCTAGCATTGGAGAAGAAAATGATTTCATCTGCATAGGCTAGGTATGAAATAATTGTTCTAGCTTTGTGTGTATGTATGGTGGAAGGTAACAATGATTGTATCCAATTAATGAGTCTTTATACCCTAGCCAAAATAAAGATTGTTGGCGACAAAGGATCCCCTTGCCAATATGCCTCTGAGTTTTAAAATAGCCACATAAACTCCCATTTATATGATCGGTTCAATAGTAATATCTCAACCATCTACTTATGATAAAATAGAAATATTTATTGAAACATTTTGCTTTGAACACACAAAAAAGGCTGCCACTCAATGGTATCATATGCCTTCTTGGTATCAAGTTTGATTATCATATTGCCTCTCCTATAATTTCTATCTAGTTTTGTAATGAGTTATTGACATAAAAGAATATTTCTAATGATGTTTCTCCCTTTGGTAATGCTTGGCTGATTTAGAGTAATTGGATGGGGTAGATAGGGTTGGAGCTTATTCACAGCAATCTTACTCACTACCTCTGTTATAGCAGAAGTTAGGCTTGTGGGAAAAAATTGATTCCACATATCTTTGTTTTGTGATTTGGGGATAAGAGTAATAAATTAAGTGTGGAAATATTTATGTGGGTCAACACCTTTAAAAAAATCCTATATAGCAGCAATTACAATATCTTTAACCAAATGGGAGCACTTTTTATAAAATTCTTTAGAATAATCTACAAATCCTGTAACATTATAATTTTCAATGGAATTCATGACATGCCAGACCTCTTTATCATCATAACACTAGTCAAGCACAGTCCCTAAGTATAGTTCATGTTGGTATAATATAAAGATACTTCGATATTAGGCTCAATTCTACCATTGTTGGAAAACAGTTGTTGAAAATATTACAACCCAAATTTTCTGGATTCCATGTTATTGATCTATTCATTCATAATTCAAATTTTAAACTTTTACTATTGCATTTTTGGATCTTCTTTCTCTCATACATGCATGATAATACTATTTATTCCTTTCCATAGCAATGAAGTGAAAAGCTAAAGCTTTTTGCCTTAGAAAATCTTCCCATTTGATAAATTGTAGTAATTCCACCCATGCTTTTGTGAATTCCCTTTCATTCAACTCAGAAACATCCTCCCAATCTAGTTTGATAACCAAACTTCTAACCTTTCTTTTGCATTGGCAACTAATCCACTAAAAATTTGATAGTTTTTTACTATCTATTTCATACATATTTTGATAATATTACACTATAAAGAAATATATTTTGTATGTTTTCTAGTTTTTGGTACAAGAAATGGCTTTTGGAGAAAAAGAAAAAAAATGGTGCAATTTAGAGCAAAAACGAGCAGAAACGTAAATTTTGGCCTGACACATTTTGATAAGTCTTTCTTTGCTTAATCTCTTTTACACTTATTGCATATTTTTAAATGAGATTACACTTTAAAAAAATGTTATTTTTATGTTTATTTTGCAGGGCTATCCGTTACAAACGCAACGCAACTGAAACAGGGCGAATCAGAGTTGAAACGGAGCCAAACGTAGCGAAATAGTGGAGCTGCGCAAACTAGCGTAGGACAGTACTAGACATCGCTAGAAGACAGAGAACTGAGCGGAAAATAGCACCAAACAGCGCCTACCTGATGGGGCGCCTTTTGGCGCCCGATCAGGTGCAGTCCGGCCCCCAAACATGTTGGGCACGATTTTTGATGGTTTGGATGCGTTTTTGGACGGTTATTGACTATATACGTTGAATCTGGACGCTTTTTGGGAAGTTTCTTCAAGCACCTCTTGGGAAATTTTTCCCTACACTTTAAAAGAACATTTTTTGGTCAGAAAAAGGTGGTTTTTGAGAAAGGAATAATAGGAAAAATGTGGGGAATATTGAGAGAAATTAGAATAGGAGTAGAAATGTAGATTTTTACCTTTTTGGAGAGATTGGTAAGGGGATTTTGAGAGAAATTGTAAGGGTGTTTTAGCATTGCATGGATCAGTAGGAGACTTTATGAGAGAGATCTTCTTCTTTCTTTGAAGGGGAAAAAGCTAAGTATTTTGTTCTTCATTATCTTATGATTTTTTAAACACTTATTATGTGAATTTGCTATGAAATAAAGTTTTCCGTTATGTTATCTTCATGCTTTGTGATGTCTTTCTCCTACTCTTTCTTGTTCTTTGGAAATAGTGGCATAAGAAGATTATGACATTGTTTTCTTTCTACTTTTCTTTTGCAATGAGTAGGATTCATGTTTAGAATATTGGGATGCATGATAAAAGAAGTTTTAATTATAAATGTGATGGTTTTTACTTCTTTTACATCACAATAAGGGCCCGTTGCATTGTTAAAATTTATTGTAATTCCATTGACCTGAGAAGGTGGTGTAGTTCTCAACAAAGTGGAACCACATTAAAATTCCATGAATGGTGAAGTTCATGGAGGTTGAGTGTAAAAAAAAAAGAAAATATACTTTGATGAGCATAGAATTGGAGATTTCAGAGTGACAGGATGAAATCCTCAATTCAATCTTAGTGTTTGGAAACTAAAGCGAGAGTTAGCTTTCAAGCGAAGGGAGGTGAGAACTCTGGAGTGAGAGCCAGTATCCTCCCTGCCTAACCAAGATTTGAGGACTAAACTTAGGATTAACCAAAGTTCTTTATACACTGAAAAATAGGTAAAGAATATGATTGCTCCTATTTGGCACATACAATATTTAATGCATCTCATTCCTTTACATTATCAAATTCATTACATAAGAATTGTAGATTTTATTATCTCAAAATTCACCGAACCAACTCATCTATGAAGGTTATCTTTAGAAATAATATTTTCATTTAAAAATAGTTATTATCCTTACATATAATCATCTGCATTAAGAGTAGTTGCTAGATAAAACACCATTTATATCGACCATCCAATCTAAAGTCTGATAATAGTAGATTAGAATTTGACTAACAACCTCCTACCTCGCTTCCCTGTGGGATCGATAAATGGGACACCACTAGAGCCCTGTATTACTTGAGCGATATGTATACTTGCATTTTAAATTGTGACTTTACAAAATTATTATAAATATATAAATCCAGGTTCTTAAATTCTTGCATAAAAAAAAAAGTCGCACCAAGTTTTTGTCTCCATTGCTGGGGAAGCTTCGATAAGAATTTTAGGATAATTTTAATTGAATTAATTACGCTTAGAAATGGAAAACTTTAGTGTCATAAAATTAATTTTGTGTGAAAAGTATTTTTTTGTATGAAAAATTGTTGTGAAAAAACTATTTGTGTGAAAAATAAGGTGTTTGTGAAAATATTTTGTTGTGTTGAATATATTTTTCATTTTATTTGTTTTATTGTTAATGTTTTGTTTGTTGTATTACATAAGCAAAGTAAAGGATCTGTAGGACTTGTGTCTTATGGTCTTGAGTTGCAAAAATGGAAGAAAATAAAAAAACAGGAAGGACTTGAAAAACTAGAAATGGAAAACATTCAAAATCATAACTTGGAAAATCATCATAAATCATTAAGGGATTATGTAAATAAAATTTACGAAACCCTGTCGTAGAAGTTGACTCGTTTGAACTAAATCCAACAATTATCCAGTTGGTTCAAAACAACCAATTTGGAGGAACTCCTTCGTAAGATATCTATTTACACTTATCTAGTTTTCTAGAACTTTGTGCTACATTTCTTTATAATGGCATGTCATACAATGTTGTTAGGCTAAGGCTTTTTGCTTTCTCACTAAGGGATACGGCTAAAATGCAGTTATACTCAGTAACACCTGGTTCTATTAAAAATTGGGAGGAGTTAAATCAAAAATTCCTAGCAAAGTATTTTTCACCTTCAAGGACTACTAAACTTGGAAACAATATTATCTCATTTTATCAGTTTGAAGGGGAATCAATATACGAAGCCTGGGAAAGATTTAGGAAACTCCTCAGAAAGTGTCCACATCATTCACTACCTGATTGGTTAATCATTCAAACTTTTTATAATGGGTTAGTAGGATCCCATAGGATCATTATTGATGCTGCCACTGGTAGTTCAGTAATGTCAAAATCATTTAATGAAGCATATGCATTATTTGAAGAAATGACTACAAATGAATTTCAATGGCCCTCTACAAGGGTAAATCCTAAAAATGTAGCTAGTGCTCATGATACATATGCGTTTGTAAATCTTGCATCTCAGGTTGCTGCAATATCAAGGAAGTTTGACCAATTTGGAATGAATCAGCCTCAATTTACTCCTGTAAGTGAGGAAAGTTCATTAGGGAATATGATTGATTCCAACTTATTATATCAGACTTTAAATACCATAAACAACCCGTATTCTAACTTTTACAACCCAAGTTAGAAGAACCATCTTACTTTTAACTGGAATCATACTACTGAGGGTGGAAACCAACAATGGGAAAATAATCATGCAAATCCTAATGGAAGTTAGAATAGTCAGGGTAACACAAGCTATAGACCTTCATATCCACTGAACTCTAATAATGATCAATAGTTTGAGGATAAGAACAAGTCTATAAATGAAGTGATATTGCAAATGGGAAACCAGTTGCAAAGTCAAAATGCTGCGATTAGAAACATAGAGAATCAACTGGGACAAATTGCTAATTTACTTAGCAATAGACCCCAAGGAACACTTCTTGGAAACACTGAGTTCAAACTTAAATAGAACAATAATGATCTAGTTGAGAGAAAAGATGATGATTGTTTTTGGATGGATGAAATTGATTATTTAAGTAAAGACCATTTCCAAAAAAATGTTTTGAGAGTAAGTTAACAGATGAGATCGAAATGGACTTTTATGATGAGTTGAAAACGTTGTTTAAAGAAGACTGAATGTATGTTCAAGAAAGGTGTGAAATGATGGATGCTACCAAAAATAGTGAACTTTTAATTCCATTTGTTGAAAAATCTCATGAAATTTAGATGGATGTATCCCATACAATTTTAAAGTCTACCTATTTAGGGAATTCATTTACACCACCAGTCTTTATATCTTTAGATTCGACTCAATCACAAGAAAAACATGAACTGAATGATGAACAAGATAAAGATATCGAACTAAGACTTGAAAGAGAATTTAAGGATATATTTCAAAAGAACTTTGAGTTGAGAAAAGAGGATAAGGATATTGGAAGACCATTGGAAGAAATTCCTGGAATTAGAAAAGCCTATTTCCTCAACTAAGATAGATAAAGAAAGACCACCTCCTACATTTACTCATTACCAAGGGGAAGAATTGGAAGATAACTTGAAAAAGAAGAGTAACATAGAAGAATTTGATCCATAATCTGAATTATCTTTTAGAGATCCATTTCTTATAAATTTCAAGGATGATCTAATATCAAAATTCAGAAAATCAAAAGAAGAATATCGGATCTAGAAATAAATATGAGGAATAATGATATGAATCACTCTGAAAAAGAAGAGCTGAATGAAAAATTAAAAGTTGAGGATTTTGTAGGAATCGCTAGATCTAAAAATGGTTGGGTGATTGATTGAGGATTACCGAAATGGAATTAGGATCCAGGAGGAATCATTTGTCGGGCCTACAACGTTAAAACTAAGTGCTTTCTGGGAGGAAACCTATAGTTATCAGTGTTCTTTGATTTAGTATGCTTGAGAGTCATAATTATCAGTGTTGTATTGTGTTTGCCTTAGTGTGGATTGTTTAGTTTCATTGAAGATTTGTGGATGTTTGTATTGTTAGTGGTTTGATTTGATCTTTGTGTGTCATGAGGGAGGTGATTACTTAACTTCTTATTATGGATAAACTTGTATGTTCTCTTGTAGTAGCTGGAATGACGAGTCCACTACAACTTGGGTCTTACCCTAACTTGAGTTTTACATGAGACATCAAGAATTTAAACAGTGACAGATCCATCTCAATTTTGTTGATTCTTTTCTCTGACTTTGATTTCATTTGATAGGAATCACGAACATATTTGATGAATAACTTGTGGATGATCTTACACTACGATGTATAGTTGTTAGAGGTGCTTAATTAAAGGGATTAGATGATGCCTGAAATTGGTGTTTGGAAGCTAATATATCAGGGATGATCTTATCTTTGGGATTATAATCAATAAAATCATTTAAAAGTACCTAATTTATTAGTGTAGTGATTCTGTTAGAAATTATAGGTAAATTGTGAGATGTGATGAGTTAGAGGATAAATTGATCTCATTCATTATGTGTGTTTGTGTTATAATTTTATATAAGACTTTAAGAAGATTTTTATATTCCCATGCTGATACTTGTTATGCTAATTAAACTTTTATTTAGTGAATATCATTCTGGCATGATTAGTTTAGATTTACTTTCTGCTGCATATTGTTCTGTCCTAATAATTAATTAAAGATGTTTTTGATAGACATTTGTTGTAAATAGATTTTCTAAACTATTTTTCTTCTTGCTTATATTTTCCATACTAAATGCTATATATGTTAAAAATTACATTTGGGGGTAGGAAGAAAAATAAAATTTTAAAGTGAGAATACTTCCTTTTAGTGTAACATTATTGCAAGCATGTTTTAGGCTAGATTTACTTTCTCCTACAGTCATTCTATCTTGATTATACATGTATATGAATTTGATAGGATGTTGTAGTAGTAAGTAGATTCAACATTTACTTTTTCTTCCTACTACATTTTATGGAATTAATTGCAAAATATTTTAAAATTTAAGTTTGGGGGGAGATAAAGAATTAACTATTAGTTGTTCTCATTTAAAAGCATTTTCAAAGTTATTAACATGATTTCTTGTGATAGAGCTCAATTTCAGATAACTGTATTTTGATTTTATTTGAGTACTTTAGTGGACTTGAATGAAAATTTTTGGTAATAAAATGTAATTTGTAGGATAGGATATTTGGTATAAGAGAATAAGACTATAGTCAGCTATTCAAAGTGAGAAAAACTGTATGTTTGAAATATTAAGAATCTTAAAACTTTATGTGAAAGGAATGGATTGGGACTCTATGATGAATTAATAATAATCTAGAGAAACGCCTATAAGGTAAGAGATCGTGGTAAGTTTCAAATTTAGGATGAGAAGGGTGAAGTTCAAAATTATTAAAGGCTATCCAAATATAGTAATCCTCACATAAAAAAAAAGAAAAGAAGAAAAATAAAGTGAAAAAAAGGGGATTGAAAATGATCCCTAAAAAAGATAAAAGAGAATAAGAAGAAAAAGAAAAGAAAAAGTGAGGAGAAGCTTGAGGAGATGGCTAATCAAAAATTGGCTTAACTTGTATCTACCTAAAGTGAAGAACTTAATTACTTTCCTGAACTTATATGTATGCATTAGCATCTTTACTAGTAGTGTTCTCATAAACTCCTTTTCATATAATTCTTTTAAGTGCCTTAATAAGACAATCTGCAGTCACTTTTGAAATAAATAGAAGGCTAGAACTCTTAGACTTGATCACTAGATAGCCTTATACTTACATAATTTCCTTGAATTATTCAAAGATCTTTCTGAAAATTTTACTACTGTATTTATCTAAGTCAAAATCATAGTATTCTAGAAAGAAATTTCATTGCAGTGAATCATTATTTTATGTATAATCTAAATTACTTGAGGACAAGTAATAGTTAAGTTTCGGGGATCTTGATCCACTGAAAATTTGATAGCTTTTTATTGTCTATTTCATATCTATTTTTAATAATATTGCACTATAAAGGAAGGTATTTTGTATGTTTTCTGTTTTTTAGTACAAGAAATGAATTTTGGAGAAAAAGAAGCAAAAATGGTGCAATTTAGAGCTAAAATAAACCAAAACACAAATTTTGGCTTGACACATTTTGATAAGTCTTTCTTCGCTTAATCTCTTTTACACTTCTTGCATATTTTGAATAATATTACACTTAAAAGAAATGTTATTTTTTATATTTATTTTGTAGGCCTATCCATTACGAACGCAACACAACTGAAAGGAGGCAAATCAGAGTTGAAACGGAGCCAAACGGAGCAAAATGGTGGAGCTGCGCAGAGTAGTGCTGGACAGCGCTAGGGAGAGCGTCGGACAACGCTAGACGACAGAGAACTGAGTGGAAAATAGCACCGAATGGTGTCTGATAGGGCACCGGACGATGCCCAAATATGTTGGGCGCGATTTTTGACGGCTTGGATGCGTTTTTGGGCGGTTATTGGCTATATACGTCGAATCTGGACGCTTTTTGGAAGGTTTCTTTAAGCACCTCTTAGGAAATTCGTTCCTACACTTTAAAAGAATGATTTTTGGTCAGAAAAAGGTGGTTTTTGAGAGAGGAATGTTAGGAAAAACATGGATAATATTGAGAGATCTTAGAATAGGAGTATAAATGTAAATTTATACCTTTTTGGAGAGATTGGCAAGGGGGTTTTGAGAGAAATTGTAACGGTTTGTTTAAGTATTGCATGGAACAACGGGAGACTATATGAGAGAAATCTTCTTCTTTCTTTCAAGGGAAAAAAGCTAAATATTGTGTTCTTCATTATCTTATGATTTTGTAAACATTTATTATGTGAATTTGCTTTGAAATGAAGTTTTCCGTTGTGTTTTCTTCATGCTTTGTGATGTCTTTCTCTTACTCTTTCTTCGTCTTTGGAAATAAAGGCATAAGAAGATTATGCCATTATTTTCTTTCTACTTTTATTTTGCAATGAATATGATTCTTGTTTATGATATTAGGATGCATGCTAGAAGAAGTTTTAATTATAAATGTGCTGGTTTTTACTTGCACTTTATTTACATTACAATAAGGGCCCATTGTATTGTTAAAATTCTTTGTAATTTCATTGAATTGAGAAGGTGGTGTAATTCTCAACAAAGTGGAATCACATTCAAATTCCATGGATGGTGAAGTTCATGGGGCTTGAGTACAAATAAATAGAAAAATATACTTTGATGGGCGTAGAATTGGAGATTTTAGAGTGACAGGCTGAAATTCTCAATTCGGTCATAGTGTTTGGAAACTAAAGCGATAGTTAACATTCAGGAGTAATGAAGTGGGAGCTCTGGAGTGAGAGTCAGTATCCTTCAGCCTAACAACAGATTTGGGAACTAAACTTAGGATTAGCCAATGTTCTTTATACGCTGAAAAATGGGTAAAGAATATGATTGCTCCTATTTGGCACATACAATATTTAAAGCATCTCATTCCTTTACATTATCTAAATCATAACATAAGAATAGTAGATTTTGTTATCTCAAAATTTTCCAAACTAACTCATCCAGAATGTTTATCTTTAGACGTAATATTTGCATTTAGGAATAGTTATTATCCTTACATATAATAATCTGCATTTAGGAGTAGTTGCTGGATAAAACACCACTTATATTGATCCTCTAATCTAAAGTCTGATAATAATAGACTAAAATTTGAATGAGAACCTCCTACTTCGCTTCCCTGTGGGATCGATAATCGGGACTCCACTAGAGCCCTGTATTACTTGATCGATACGTATACTTGTTTTTGAAATTGTGACTTTACAAAATTATTATAAATATATAAATCTGGATTCATAAATTCTTGCATATAAAAAAGTCGCACCAGCAACCAAAAGATGAACATCACCAAATACATTTCTTTTCCACTTTTTGAATTCCCTTATAGTGTTCTTTAGAGCAGCCAATGATTTACCCACTTATTATCAGAATGTTCCTGAAAATCAAATTTCTCTAACGCATCCCACAAAATTATCATGATTGGTCCTACTATTCAGAACCAAAAGGACGACTATTGTTAGGTAGGGAGAAGTGATAAAGTTAATAATAGGGGTTATAATTAGACCCTAATATGGCCAAATGAGTAACTTATGATAACACAAATGTCTCCATCCAATTATGACTAGGAAGGACTATATCAAATCACTCCTGAAATCTGTCCCTCTTCTTAATGAAATGGGACTCACTGAATCCTATATCTATTAAACTAGCTTCCATAATTTTGTCGATCAATTCATTGATTAAAATTTGTTGTATGGGTCTGCCACCTTTCTTCTCAGTTTGGTTACAAACATAATTAAAGTATCCCAAAATACAACAAAATGAATAAGCAAGCTTACTAATTTCAATCATGAAATTCCAAAGATCTCTTTTGGCTTCCATATTACAACTTGCATTAACAAAAGTAAAGGAAACCTTAGCACCATTCAAGTCAACTCCAGATGTATGTTTTGTTCATTATCTGCCGTCAATTTTAAACTAATGCATTTCCTCCAGATTTATTGTTAACATTTGCTAGCCCTTTAAGCTTGAGGATATCATCATTGGACAACATGTTCATGAATAGTCTCCAACTTAAAGAAGATATGGAAGGTGTGATAAATTTGCTCCCATCTTTCTCCCCCTAGCTAACATACCTGTAGCTGTTATAGGAATTGTATATATAATGTGATAGATGTTGGCTCTTAGCATTTGTGGTAATAATTTTGTCCTTTTTAGATCTTTTAAAGGGAATATGTACTATATATTTAAACTGATCCTGATTTAGTAAGGAAGTCAAAGTATTGTAGCACCACTGATTCTCTACCCAACAATCAGCTACTTTCTAATGATGTGTGTCTTCTCCCTTTTGATGTTGTACTAATTTCACAGGCAAAGTGCAATTGTCTAGACATAAGTTGATTTGACCATTACCTAGTTCCCAGGTAAAGAGTTCTTTCGCTTGATTTCTGATAATTAAAAGTTTAATCCAGATTTTTGAGTCCCCCATTTTCCTTCCAACAACAGTGGGATGCTTCTCTTTATAATACTTAACCATCAAAAAGTTGTCCCAAATGGATTCTTGTTTCATGAATATGATCCATAATTTACAAAAGTTAATTTGACTCAAATGTTTAAGGCCTTTAAAACCCATACCTGTTGCATATAGGGGTTTACAGACCTTTTGACAACTAGCCCAGTGCATCTGCTTCCTTTCTCTAGGCCATAAAAACTGTTGAAACTTCTCTCAAGTACTATATGTGTAATCTTTTTCAAGCTTACCATTTTCATAATATAAGAGGGGAGTGTTGTAAGGATACTTTTCAACACTGTAATTCTACCACCATTGGGCAAGAAGGAAGATGTCTAGCAGTTGAGTGAACTATTGATCATCTCTATGACCTCATCAAATTGGGTCTGCCTATTTCTTCCCTTCAAAAACTACACACCTAAATACTTCAAAGGAAGAGCACATGAGCTGAAGCAACTTGTATTTATATTCTAGTATTCGTAATGAGTCTCTACCCCCTCACTAAAAATGTTGTTACATTTCTATTTGTTCCAGCACATCTTTGAGCAATTATAAAATTACATAAGACTTTTATACATTTTCCTCATACATAGCTTGGAAGCACTGGAGAACATTATCACATAATTTGCATAAGCAGGATGTGTGACCAAAATATTAGATTTATGATTGTATTTAATGCTAGCAAATTTAGCAAGAATATGGTTCAGAAGCTTTGAAAGGTAATCCAATGCTAATATGAAGATGGTTGATGACAATGGGTCACTCTGTTTGATCCCCTTACTTGATTTAGAGAACCCATAAATTTATTCATTGATCAAGATGGACTACACATTATTTTCCATCCATTATCAAATTAGACTGCAGCACTTGCATGGAATCACCTAGCCTTGAGTAAATCCAAAATAAAATCTCAATAGATGTTGTCATAAGCTTTGCTCAGATCATGCTTATAGGTTAAGTTCCCCCCCCCCCCACATGGCTTGTACAGATTTGTTATCGTCTCTTGAGCCAATATAACATTGTCAACTATGCTTCTACCTTTAACAAAAGTAGATTGTTTGGCACTAATCATATGTGTGAGGTGAGGTTGGAGTCTATTAAAAGTTGTTTTGTTGATGATCTTAGACATAACATTAGTCAAACTGATTGGTTTGAACTGATCCCAGCTTCTTCTCTCTTTTGATTTAGGGACATGTCTAATGTTAAAGGTGCGAAAGTAGTTGGGGAGGTCTTCACCAAGTGAGAAACTCTGAATTGCAATTATTACCTTATTTTTAACTATTCTCTATATCTTTTGAGAAAAATAAGAGGGGAACCAATCCAAGCCAGCTTTCTTACCACAATCAATGGACTTTAAGGCCATTTAGATTTCCTCTACTTAAGGAATAAAGACAATATTTATGTTTTTTTATTTTTTCTTTCTTATCTAAACATATCCTAGTTAATTTTCTCGCATTCCACCATGGGTTGAGTTAAAAAGTTCTTAAAGTAATGCACAACATTCTTAGCAATAGCAACTGAGTTGGAAATCTAATGACCATCTTTACCCTAGATTTTATGTATGGCATTGCATTTCCTTTGGAATTTAATTCCAGGCAAAGTAAATTTAAAGTTTCTATCTCCATCCATAATTTTTGCAATTGATACCTTTTTCTTGAGAAAATTTTCTTTCTATGAGATAGATATGAGTAGTTATTCATTAGCTTCGAAGAGTACAGATTCTATAATTTGATCATTCTCAAGCTCCTTTTCTAGCCTCTTCACTTCCACTTTTGCTTACTCAACTCTAGTTAAAAATTTACCAAATCAATCTCATTTCTACTATTTTAAGTTTCTTCATATTTTTTCTCTAGAAGCCCAATTTTATGCCAAGGATTATGTTGTTGAACTCCCAACCAAGCGCTAGATACCAAATTCTGAAATCTAGGGTGTGTTACATACCTAAAAACATTCAAATTTTGTATATACATTTAAATCACATATTTAGCGATATTGCACTTTAATATAAGGTATATTCATGTTTTTGATGCATGTATACTATGTTTAGGCATTTGGAGATTCATGTTAGCAAAAAATAGAATGTGAAGGTAAAAGGCAGCTTTTGTAAAAGTTGAACTAGCGCCCAAGCGCTAGTTTACAGAGAAGACAAAGCTTAGGTGCCTAATATGGTGCCTAAGTGGCAAAATACAGAGAAGATGGCGGCTAAGCGCCAAAAATGGTTATTCCTCCAAATGACTTGAATTTGGATGAATTTTGAAAGGATGCCTAAGGAAAATCTAGGAAATTCGGCCCTACATCATATAATAGTGATTTATGATAGAAAAAAAGGGTGAAACAAGGTGTTAAGGTGTGAAAGAGTTAGGTAAAATTTTCTCTAAGAGTTGTAAGAGGAGAGGGAAAGCGAGAGATTTCTTTTTCATTACATTTAAAAAAGAGAGAATTTAGTGATATTGTAAGGAGAGAAAGTGATTCATTGGAACTTCAAAAGATTTGCTTGAGGAGGAGATTAAGATAAGTTTTTCTACTTCATTTTAAGTTGTTGTGTATACTGGTTTCTACATATATATATAAATCCATGTTTTGTTATATCTTCCTCATGAATTCTGACTAGTTTTCTTTGTCCTTCTCCCAACAATGAGATATAGTTATGTGAAGAATCAAAATTGTTTGGAAGTGTTTGAATTTGTTAATTGTGATGATTTAAACTTTAAACTTCATTTACCTATTTGGCCAATTGATTCGTTACAATTTATTATGAAAACATACAATCCAAGAGGTGTTATGCTTTATAGAACTAAGTAAGAATCACATTTAATTTCTTTGATGAGAATGTAGTCAATAGGGTTAAGTGCAAATAAACAGCAAAAAATACTTTGATGGACGTAAAATTGGAGACTTTATGGTGACAAACTAAAATCCATTATTTGGTCTAGCTGTTTGGAAACTAAAGCGAGATGTTAGCCCTCAGGTGAGGGAAACATGAGAACTTAATGATGAGAGCTTAGTATATTCCCAGCCTAACCAAAGATTTAGGGACTAAAATCTGGATTTATCAATGTTCTTTGTCACTCGTAAAGAGAATAAATAATATAGTTGCTCATATTTAGTACAATACAATTTATAAAAATTTGGATAATTCAATGACTATAACCTCATTATAAGGGGAAGGATATTTTCTAAAATTTGAACCCTTATTTATAAAACTTAGATTAGTCACATTAGATTTAACTTTGAAGTTTAGAGATTAGTACATTAAACATAGTTTCTTTAGCTGCTTAATACAAACAACAAAGTGTATTCTTAAATAAGTTTTTTATAGTTTTGATATTGTGTCTTTGTGTTATTATTATATGAATTTCCACCTCTCTATGGGAACGATACTTGGGACTCCATTAGAGCTCTTTATTACTTGTGCAATACGTATACTTACGTTTTCTACATAGTTATTTTTTAAAATTAAAAATATTCCTTAATTCACTAGGAGTGGCAGCTTAAAAGATTTAAAAGAGAAACATATTATACTGAAGTAAGCTTTAGTTGAGATTGTCTAGCATATTTCTTAGTTTACCTGTCACGTGTGTTAGGGTGTCAAAAAATATTAGTAGCACAACCCGCACTAAGTTTTTTGCGCCATTACTGGGGAGGTAACTGTTGACCTCACTTTTGGTTGAGGTCTAGTCTTTCTTTAGAATAGCCTAGGGTCTAGCCATAGGACTCTCCTGGTGACTTTCTTAGAAGACTAGTCAACCCTCTCCATAGATATTCAAACTTTTCACACTTCACTGGGAGTTTTCATATGCTTAAGGCATAACCTCCAGTTTTGGGAGGAAGAGACCAAGCATAAGGAAGCCCAAGGGAAGCCTCCTATAGGTGGTCAGGCCATAGGATCTACCCTGGGAGGTCTGTAGCTTACACCAAAATCACACTACACACTTACAACCCTAAACAAAACACATCACCTTTTAATCCGCTAACTCTTTGGAAACTCATATAAGTGGTTTTCCCAAGCTTTTAGCTTCATGCTACAGTTTGGCTAGTACCAACACATAGAGGACCAAATGAGGGTGACCCTTGGTCCATGATTCCACCTAAGCAATTCCATACTGCTCACCTTTAACCAACTTCAATTTTCCCAGAGATTTCAAATTTCTAACCCAAAATACCCAAAATACCCAAAATACCTAAAATGCCCCCAAAACCCTAAAATCCTCCAAATTTCCAAAATCACCTAAATTAACCATAATTATTCAAAAATTATTCCAAAATATTCCATACCACTCAAATTAACCAAAATTACCCAAAATTACCAAATTTCCCAAAAAATCCCCAAAATGACCAAAATGCCCCTCTTAGCCCAAAATCCCAAAAATTCAAAAAATTATTATAAATTTCCAAGACCTCCCAAATATTCTTAATTTTATTTCTCTCAATTACCACATGACATAATTTGGCCAATTTAGCCCAATTTAGCCAAATTTAACCAAAACCCCTAATTTGACCCATTTAACCTAAAAATACCCAAATTAAACCCAATGTCTACCCAATTGACCCCAATCTTGCCCAATTTCAATTAAAAATTTTAAATGAACATCCCCAATATCAATATAAACAAAATGCAAACCCATTTTGACCCATATTTGATTTTAATTTCACTTAAAACCCAAAATCCCCTATTTTGCCTAAGTGGCCCAAATCCCCCAAATTATCCTAACCTTAATCAATTTTCTCCAATTTGAAGTCTAAACCCTTCATAACATTCCTACAAATTGAATTGAACTATCAATTGCCCCCCAATTTAAGCCCAAGTCTCACCCAAATCCACTTGGAATCCAAAACCCTAATTTTGAACCCAAACATGTCATATGCCCAAAATCTCCTAAATTGATTGGACTAACCCTAAACTTTCCGCCCAATTGATATTGGGAACTCTTTATGACATCCTCCTAGACCATTTGGAACCTCAATTGGGCCTAAACCCCAATCTAGCCTAACCTAAACTGAAGCTTAACCAAACTTGCCCCAAATTGGCCATAACACCAAACCAAGCCAAATTAACCCCCCAATTGAACTCAAAACCACTCCAAATCTTCATGAAAAATATTCATTACAATCATCTACACCAAGTTGCTCAATCATTTGGGTCTAATCCAAGTTCAAACCCAAGTTAGCCTAATGTGAACCCAAGGTGACCCAAATGGACCCATGACCCAATCTAATCAAATTGAACGAAATGTTACCAAACCAACTCCTCCACAACCACCAAGTGACCCTTAAGAACCACCCTAGACCCACCTAGCCCACCCTAATGGAGCCATGGACCAAAGGTACTTTGAATTAGGGGATTTCACCCCATATTTGGCCTTAATTAAAATATCTCCACCACCATCACTTGCCATTGAGGGTAAAACATCATTAAACCTCCTCTGGCTCACATGAACCCTCTGGCCAGCCCTGGCCTTGCTGGACAACCTAGTAGCAAGAAAATGGCAAAACAGAGAACCACTCCCTCTCCATTTGAACTCAAACTCCACCTTATGGCCAAGTCAGCTCTGATTTTCCTTTAGAGCTCATCTGCCCTCCACCTAGGCAGTTGAATCCACCCATCACTAGCCCCTAAGCTCAGCTCAATGGCCATGGCCATAAATAAACCTCTTCACGGCTAAAACTAGGTGTTGAAAGATTTCCTAACCAAAATCCACCAAAGTGCTTCCAGAGGTCCCTTGAGAGGTCCTAAGAGTGATCCCACTATCTTCAGCCACTGATTCCCGCTGTCTGAGAGCAATTTCACCACTGAAATTTCATCCAGAACTAGGACATATTTCTCGACAGCTCTGTAGTGTACCAAACCCAAATTAACTGCGCCCACACCTTCATAGCAGTGAAAGGAGTTCCCCCATCAAAGCCCCATCATGGAAGGCCTCTCCACCAGACTTCCATCAACATCTGAAATCGGGTCTGGTCGGGTTTGGGTCTAGTTAATTTACCAGGACAAAAGGCTCCATCTGTAGGTTTGTTGAGACCAATCAAAGCTGCCACAACCATTTGATTGGGGCCTCCCCTCTCAGACAAATGTATTGAACTCACTTTTCCACCCAACTTCTCTTCATCCTCTATAATTGTGCATTGTATTTCATACCGTATAAACCATATGGATAGGTTCGTCTAGGCTAGATGAAGCTCTAGGAACAAACCCCATGTTAATTTGTTGAGTCTAGCTCGAGATCTTAGGTCTAAAAGGTGGATGGCTCTCGGGATGAACCAGTCGAAGACGATGAAGGAGCGTTGTTGGATCATGCGTGTAATGTTTGGATGGTTAAGATTGCGCCGGACGAGCTCTTGATACATAAATGGTGGAGAGATGCATGGAGGCTTCAGAGCTGCCGAGGATGACACGACGCCGCGTGTTTAAGTTGGAAATTAAGGGCATTTTTGAATTATTTAAATCAGTTAACTTTGAAAATTCATATCTTGGTGTAGAAAAATCATAAAAATAAAAGAAAATACTCTCTTGGTCAGTGAACAATGGAGAATAATGTGGAAATGGTTTAAAATATTTTTGGTGCATACTTTATTTTTAATAATTTAAATACTTTTTTAAATCTTTTAATTCTCCATGCATGTAGGAGTTTCACCATAGCTTAAAATTTTTGTATGTTATAGCCTCTATTATGGGGGATCTTTCCTGATTTTTCTAAAGTCAGAGGAGACCTCTATGAAGAGTTCTATATTTTTCAAGTTTAGGCATATATTTTAATAAATTAATTCTAATAATTAGCATAGTAATTATAAAAATTTAGAAAAATCATGGTAGGTTCCTTATGACCAGAGGACCCTAGAATAAACATTTCATGGGTTAAATAATTAAGAAATAACCTAATTATCAACTTGGCTTAAAACTGAATTTAAATTAATTTGTGTTCATTAAATATAAAAATCACTTGAAAAAAATTCTCCACTGTATTTTAAATGTTAAAAAACTCCTCATAAAAATTTCATGGCATTTGGAATTTATTTGGTTACTTAAATGAATTTTCAAAGTGAAATGGTAATTTTCAACATTAAACTAATTTTAATAATTAAAATATAACTCAAAAAGTTGTAAAATTAGTTTTAGAATTCTTTGAGATCAGTGGATTCTTTTAAAAATAAAATTGTGATTTTTCACAAAATTTTGATTTTTAATCATATTTTTAACATTTAAATAATTAAATAATAATAAAAATTACAAAAATATTAAAAATCACAAAATTATTACGTTTGGTCGCCTAATCACTTAGGAACCATCCTCATAATTTTTCTAAGTTTCAAAATTAAAATATCAATTTTTAAAGGCTTAAATCAATTTTTAAGAGACTAAAAATTAATTTTAATAATTTTTATACTAAAATAATTCTAATAATTTAAAGAAAAATCAGAAAAATATGAAGTTTATTTCTCTGGGCTCTCTGACCTCAGAGAGATTTAAAAAAAAATTGAATTTTCAAATTTAAAAATATTTTATAATTAATTAAAATTCTAGAACATAAAATAATTTTAATAATTAATTTAAAACTTAATAAATCATGAAATTTGGTCCAAGTGATTCTCTGATCTAGGGCTACCTCCAGTAAAATTTCAAAGGATTAGGATTTGTCTCGGTCAAGTTATTGATTTTTCTTTGAAAATCCTAATTTTGCATGAAAATAAATATAAAAATTCAATTAAAATTTTGAAAAGTCACATTTTCTCCTCTTATGTTTTAATCAATTTGTTAGTGAGGTAGGATAAAAATTCCAAAGTCATTTGAAATAAATTTGATGAATAATGAGGTGATAGGACCTTAAGGAAAAAAAGGTAATTTTGGATACTTTGCGTTAATTAATATTTAGGTTTAAATTTAAGAGGGAAAAATGGGTAAATTTTGATTTTAATGAGTTCATCTTAATGGTTGAAATATTGAGGGATAAGTGGTAGAAGTGCACTGTAATTTTTTCACATCAAAATTAAACATCTAAATTTCCTTAATTATTGTAATTTGGAAGAAAAATTCAATTAAAAAAAATCTTAAGGTTAGGGGCATGATCTTGGAAATTAATAAACCACCAGCCTGACCCCTTTACTTGGTGTTCAAAGTAATACTAGGATCTTTTGACAAAAATTGTCACCACCTAAAATTCAATTTTCCTTAAAGCCATAAAATATACTCACCTAAAATCTTAAGGAGCTTAGTAGTGAACTAGGCTTGATCAAATTTAATTAAAAAGATATTTAGAAAAGTTAATATAATCAAAACTAGAGTATTTTGAGACACTACGAGCACTGAATCAAAATTTGACTAAGTACCCTAATAGTCTTAATTAGTCCTTTGGGGTCTTCACCCACATAATTCTTAAATTAAAAAATAAATGATTAATTACCCTGATTAAAAAATTGGTTCACTGAGCATAAGGGTATGAAAGGGATAAATCGTCTAATAACTATAATAAGTCCAAAAGGACCTCAAGGAAGATCAAAAGTATTGTGAAATATCCAAGTTTCTCTTGGACAACTTCACAAGTCTTCAGGACACCTTGTAGGACCATTGCATTCATTATATTTATTAAATGGAAATGTCTCACAAATGAATAGGAGTTCACCGGGTTATGACCTAGGACTTGGTAGGCCTGTGATGAACATATCCATAAGGTTTTATTTCCCTGCAAATAAAAAATGTTTATTACAAAGAATACTAAAGTTTCAGGTGGAGGAACGAGAAGACTCACCATGTACACTTTTATAAGTTTATAGCACTTTCTTTTCTTGTGTTTTCTTTACCGTACTTTCCTTTTTTTGCAATTTTGCATGATAAACAACAATGTCACCCTGCATGAAAACTGAAACCTTTCAGGATAGCCATAAAAATGAGACTAAATTAAAATTAAGAAATCACAACAAGATAAAATCCACCGCCACAATATTCAAAATATAAAACAACTCAAAATTTAATCACAAACAAAACAAAAAAAACTACTACAATAGTAACTAAATTAAACGTCTCACTGGATGATCGAGAATTCCTTGGAGGAGGTAACCCATGTGTTGATAACATGGTTTTCCCATGGTCTAAATGAAAGTATGGAACTCATTAAGTGGAGTTTAGTAAATTCATTTGGACTAAGTGAATCTAATGAAAATAGCAGTTTCGGGATGATGGAACCATATGATCTTAACCGGCTTTCCTATAATCAACTTTAATATTCCCCTAATAAAACATTAAGACACCTCATTTAAACATTTCCAATAACATGAAACTTTTCTCTTCTCCTCAATTGACACTTCTTTAAACTAAACCTGCTGCGACGAGGAGCTTGGGGCATGCATAGTGGGCAGCACGACCATCTTCAACAACAAAACTTGTCTACATCAGCAAAACCATTCCTTAGAAATTGGAACAACAGGCCATAGGATATCGAGGTAGCTTGCCTAGTGTAGTATAAATCCTCACCTTTTCTTTAGGCCTTTGCACAGCTCTGTTGTGTAATATAAGCCCTAATTTGCTTTAGGATCTCGAGGTTGTCGTCCAATATGACATATCCTCCCATCTTCCATGTTATTTACATAATCAGGTATTATGCAAATGTAATTCCTATAATTAATTGGTAAGATTGAAATTTAAATAAATTCATTTTCAAGATTTAAAGTCATACCATAGGATAGTTTGGGAAGACATCAAGATTTTTCTTGAATCTATGTTCTTCCCATAGCCTTCTCTCCTTTGGATACTGATAAAAATAAAATGTTCCAAAACTTGATCCATTCACCTATTGGATTTCTGACTATCACATTTTCTTTGAAAACCTTACCCTTGGAAGTCATGAATATAAACATTTCCTGATCTATATCAAGATTTTGCTTAGGTGACTTCGGTTATCTACGATGTAATTAACTATAGGGGCTTGCCCTTATAGGAAACTTAAAGACCCCATATTAATATAAACCCTATCTAATTTCTTCATGTTACATAGGGGAAATTGTCGGTCAAAATGATTTGCAGATCAAATGGATATTATAAACTCTTTAGTTTATTTGACCAAGCTTCACCTCAAGCCATATATTCATTCTTCAGGATAAATATATGTCTAGTGGTGAAATGCTTGATTATTTAAACTATTGTTTATATGAGATCAGATGATTTCATATTATTTGAAATTAAAATGTTACTTTAAAAAATCCATATATATATATATATATATATATATTTTTTACCAAAAGATGATTTATTGAAAAAGCAGTTAATTACATCTAACATGAGGATAATCTAAAGTATCCCCATGGAGCAACACCTTGAAAAAACCAAAAATAGAAGAAGAACAAGAAACTAAAGAAGACTCCAAGGCCTTTTTAGCTAAATAATTAGCCGGTTGATTCCCTTCCCTTAGAATATGACTCCAAGTAACATTTAAATTAGAAGCTAGGATTTTGATTTTGTTGATCCAATGAAGTAAGAACCAAGGAGATTCGAAACATTCGTAAATATATTGACCAGTTGAAGACAATCCATCTCCACATGAATACCATAGTAATTCATTTGAACGAGCAATTTTTAAGCTCCAATAAACAAGCAATTGCTTCAATCTCCGGAATATTTGTAGAAGCCATAGGAGAAGAGAAATACCACAAACAATCACCTTTATGATCTCTACACACTCCCCCAATACCTGCTGAAAGACCCTTAAGACTTCCATCAGTATTGATTTTAAACCAACCATTAATAGGTTTCCTCCAATATACCAGCTGAATTTTCCTTCCTTGATTAAAACTAGAATCTCTGATATACTTATGAATCTTAAAAACATATGCCAAACAATGAGCAATAGTAATATTAACAGATGGGAATTTTTTATCATGAATCCAATTGCTCCTTGTAACCCAAATAAACCAAAAAATTATCAAAGGGATGTAAAACTCCCTTTGTAATTTCCAATCATTCCAGCAAGCAGAAATATTAATCCAATTGTGAAAAAGATGACCTGAATTTAGATATCCAAGAACCCCCTTCCAAATATTTTGAGAGAAATAGCAATGCATAAATATATGATTTAAACTTTCCTCCTCATTATGGCAAAGATGACACATAGAAGGGCCTCTTAACCCTTTCAATTTCAGAATATCATCCGTAGGCAATAATTTTTTAAACAATCTCCAACAAAAGAAAGAAATAGAAGATGATAAGAATTTGTTCCAAATAAGACCCCCCCATTCATTCTTAGACCAGCAAAAATATTTATTGTAAATGAATTTGGACAAAGAATGGCTAGAAGCATTCTTAGTTACCAATCTGTCATTTTTGGAAGGCATAAAAGGAGTATTAAAAATTATTCTAGCATCATCATTATTTACCAACCTCTGGACCATATCATAATTCCATTTACTGTTAGACCAACAATCAGCAACCCTCAAGTATTTTGAATTTAATCCTCTTTGTTCTTTCAGACAGCCATTTAGTAGCCAATTATCATACCAGAAATTTATATTCCCCTCTCCTACTTCCCAAACAAACAGATCTTCAGCTTTATCCCTTACTTTCAGCAACTCTTTCCAGTTCTTTGAATCCCCAATTTTAGGCTGAACCTGTGAAGGATGGACTCCTCTATGACAATACTTCCCAAATAAAAATCTAGCCCATAAAGATTTCCGCATTCTGAATCTAATCCATTGTTTACAATGGAAGATAAAACTCATATGTTGAAAATTTCTAAAGCCCAATCCACCACGAGTCATAAGGTTTACAAATTTTGTCCCAATTAGACCAATGAATTTGCTTATGACTTCCTTCCCATAAAAATTTGTTAAACATAGTAGAGAGGAGCCTTTGAGTGCTTTTCTTTAATTTTACCATTTGTAGAATGTATAATGGAAAAGATGAGAGAACATGCTTTAATAAAACTATCCTTCCACCATTAGAAAGAAAAGAAGTAGTCCAGTTATTAATATGAGCCGATACTTTATCAATAATAGCATCAAAGTGTGCCAATTTTCTTTTTCCTTTAATGAGAGGAAAGCCCAAATATTTAAGAGGATAATTAGCTTCTTTAAAACCCGTGTAATCCATAATCCAATTTTTCATAACAGCTATCATTTCATCTAGCTAGGGAGAAAGTAACACTTGGATTTATTGAAATGCATTCCGAAATGCCTTCAAATAGTTGTAGAACCTTCATAAAGCTGTTTGATAGCATTTTTTCTACCATTAGAGAAAACCATTATATCATCTCGCATAGGCTAAATGGCTTATTACACGGTCCGATCCGTGTTGAAATCCGAGATAAGGATGAACTCGATGCAAATTATTAAGCAATCTGGATAAAGTGTCAAAAGCCAATATAAATAAAGTAGGCGAAAGAGAATCTCCTTGTTTAAGGCCTCTACCGGATTGGAAAAAACCATGAGACTCACCATTGATAAAAATGCTTGTAGAAATTATTACTCATCCATCTTTGAATTAACTTACAGAAATCCTGAGAGAATCCCCTTGCAGCTAGCATTTTCAAAATATATATATATATATATATATATAATTTTTACTTTATTAAATTATATTCTAACCCTTTTTTCAAAAATACCAACCTCCAACAAAATTTTAATAGCCGATAGTAACGAAAAATTACTTTCTAACTTAAAAGACCTTATTAGAACTATAAGACTTATTTTGTCGAGTAATAAATATATATAAATTCTTGTACGAGTTTTTTTTTATATTTGTTATTTGTATTTTGTATGTGTAGTTTAGGATCTAAATGATTAATAACTAATGATTCTGAATTAGAAAGAACTATAAGAAAATTTGAAAACAACAAATAAGTTTAACAATTTGAATAAAATGACAAACAACTTAAATAATCAATGTATTGAAAATGAACATCAACGGAGACCTTTAATAGATTATGCTTATCCTACAGCAGATGAAATACATCTGAGTATACAAAATTTTTTTGTAGCTGCTGATTCATTTGAACTTAAATCTGCTATTATCCAAATGTTACAAAATATTTAGTTTAGGAGAACACCATCTGAAGATCCTAACTTACATCTTGCTAGTTTCTATAATTGTGTGCTACATTTAATTATGACTGAGTGTTAGATGATACCATCAAACTTAGAATTTTTCCTTTTTCATTAAGGGATAAAGCTAAGATGTTGTTAAAATCATTAGCACTTGGATCTATTAGAACATGGGGAGATTTATCTCTAAAATTTTTGGCTAAATATTTCCTACCATAAAAAAATGCTAAGTTGAGAAATGATATCATTTCTTTTTGTTAGTTTGAAGGGGAATCAATATACAAAGCTTGGGAACGATTTAAAGATCTCCTTAGGAAGTGTCCACATCATGCTTTACCTGATTGGTTAATAACTCAAACATTTTATTATGGATTAGTGAGATCTCTTAGATCTATAATTAACACTGTTGTTGGTGTTTCATTAAACTATTCGATGAAGCAAATTCATTAATTGAAGATATAGATATTATCAATTTTAATGGTCCCCTGAAATGTTAAATCCCAATAGAGTAGCAAGTGTTGATGATTCTAATGCAATGTCCATTTTGGCTTCTCAAATTGTTGTAATTTCAAAAAAAAGATTAATTTGGAATGAATTTATCTTAAACACCTCTTGCAATTAAGGAAAATTCCTTGTGACAAATTATAGATTCTCAATTATCATATTAGACATTGAAAGCAATAAATAATCGACCTAATAACACCTATTCTAATTATTAGAATCCTGGATGGATAAATCACCCTAACTTAAGTTGGAATAATAATAATCCTAATGATGTAAATCTGCAATGGGGGAATAATTAAGTGAACCGTTTGGGAAATTTAAATAATCAGGGAAGTACTAATTATAGACCCTATTATCCTCAAGGTTTTAATAAAAATCCATAATTTTAGGAGAAGAATTTTTTATGGAGGAAGTAGTGTTACAAATGGGTAATCAGTTTAAAGTCTAGGATCTACAATGAGAAATATGAGAATCAATTAAGAAAAAAAGCTACCGCTGTTAGCGACAGGCCTAAAAAATCTCCTCCAAGTAATGTTGAGATTAAACCTAAAGACCAGATTAAAGAGCAAATTAAGGCTATTCAAATAAGAAGTAGAAGAGAAGTGAATATAAAGTTCAAAAAGTGATTGAAGTTGAGAAAGAAGGGATGGAAATTGAAAAGCCTGAGGAAGATATTTCTCACAACTTAGAGTACCTAGTTACAGCAATGAAGATTAAAGTAGAAAAACCACCACCTCTATTTCCTCAAAGACTGAGACAGCAAAAATTGGATAAAGAATTTTCAAATTTGTTGGAAATATTTAGGAAATTAACCATAAACATTTCATTTGCTGAAGCTCTGGAACAAATGTCAAGCTATGTAAAGTTTATGAAAGGTAATTAGACTGTTACACTTAATGACTAGTGTAGTGCCATGATTTAGAAAAAGCTTCCTGAAAAACTTAATAATATCGGTAGCCTTCCTATTCCATATACTATAGTAGAGATATATGGAAAAGCTTAATGTAATTTGGGAGCCAGTATTAACCTTATGCCTCTATCTATTTTTAGAATGTTAGGTTTAGGAGAGATTTCCACTACTACTATAATCTTTCAGTTAGGTGATCATCCGATCACCTATTCTGAAGGTGTTGTAGAAGATGTATTGGTAATGGTTGATAAATTTAGCCTCCCAGTGGATTTTATTGTGTTAGATATGGATGAAGATGAAGAAATTCCAATCATTTTAGAGAGAAATTTTATTGTACTAGAGGAGATATGATAGACATACGAAAGTGTGAGTTAACCATGAGAGTCAATGATCAACAAGTTATATTTAATATATTAAAATCAATAAAATACCCAGGTAAAGGAAGAGATGATGAATGCTTCAGAATGGAGATTAGTGTTATTTAAGTAATGAATATTTCTCAAATAATTTTGAAGAGAAAATTGGAGAAGAACATTTGAAGCATAAGAACGAGGATCAGAGCCATGAAAAATCCATTGAAGTAAGTAATGTGGATTTAGTTTATGTTCAGAAAAGATTAGAGCTGTTGGGAACAATGGAAAGTAGTAAGAATCTTATTCATTCGATAGAAACACCTCCTGAACTAGAGATGAAGATACTTCCTACACATTTAAAGTATCCTATCTTAAAAAATTTGTCTACATTACCTGTTATAGTATCCTCAGATTTAACTGAATTACAAGAACAAAAATTACTAGAAACTTTAACAAAATATAAGAAAGCCTTTGGTTGAACATTAGCTGATATTAAAGAAAAGCCTTTGTATGCATAAAATATTATTGGAAGAACATCATGAATCAAGAGCTGAGCGTCAAAGAAGGTTAAATCATAACATGAATTAAGTAGTTAAGAATGAAATTATAAAATGATAGATGCCAGAATTATTTATCCTATTTCTTGTAATGCTTGGGTTAATACAATTCACTGTGTTCCTATGAAAGGGGGTGTGATTAAAGCTGTAAATGAGAAAGATGAACTGATACCAACAAGACAAGTCGCTGGTTTACGAATCTATATTGACAATAGAAAATTAATTTCTACCACTAGGAAAGATCACTTTCCTTTACCTTTTTTTGACCAAATTTTGAATAGACTAGCTGGGCAAAGATATTTCTGCTTATTCGATGGATATACTGGTTATCACCCAATTCCTATTTTTACTAAGGATTAAGAAAAGAATACATTCACTAGTTCTTATAATACTTTTGCTTCTAGATGAATGCCCTTTGGTTTGTTTAATGCACCTGCAACATTTCAAAGATGTATGATGTTTATTTTCTGTTATTTAATTGAAAAAGAGATGGAAGTTTTTTATGGATGCATTCTTAATGTTCGAACTTCATTTGAATCATGTTTAAATAATTTAGAAAAAGTTTTAGAACGATGTAAAGAGACAAATGTAGTATTAAATTGGGTGAAATGTTAATTTATGGTTGCGGGAGAAATTGTACTTGGGCATATTTTTTTGAAAACGGTATGGAAGTAGATTCCACCAAAAATCAAGGTATAGCTAAACTGCCTCCTCCTTCTATAGTGAGAGGGGTAAGATTTTTTTTAGGACATGCTGGTTTCTACAAGCGATACATTAAAGATTTTTCTAAAATCACTATCTATGCCAACTTTAGAAAAAGACACAAAATTTGATTTTAACCAAGAGTGCATAGATACTTCAAATTAATAAAAGAAAAAATAATCACTGCTCCTATAATTGTTTCACCTGATTGGGGGAGACCATTTGAACTAATGTACGATGCTATTGATTATGCAATTGGAGCAGTTTTAGGGCAAATATATAAAAATTTATTTAAAATTATAGATTATGATATTAAAACTCTTAATGAAGCTCAAATTAATTATTCCACTATAGAAAAGGAGTTATTAGCAATTGTCTATGCTTTTGAGAAGTTCAGGTCATATCTAATTGGAGGTAAATTTATAGTGCATACAGATCACTGCTATAAGATATATGATGCAAAATAAGGAAACGAAACCATGATTAATTAGATGGATCCTTCTAACATATGAACTTAACTTTGTTGTAGTAGATAGAAATGGGATTCATAATCAAATATCTAATTAGTTATCTTGGCTAGAGTAGAAAGAATCATGCAAACTTGAAACTGAAATTTACAAAAATTTTTCTGATTGAAAATTATACACCATTAGAAAAGAAAATACCATGGTATGTGGACATAGTTAACTTTATTGTTAGTAATCTTTTACCATATGGATTAACAACAAAAAAATAGAAGAAATTTATTCATGATGCAAGGTTTTATTTCTGGGATGATCCATATCTATACAAGCAATATAAAGATCAAGTTTTTCAGAGATGTGTACCATATGAAGAAACCCAACAATTTATTCAAAAATGTCATGATTCTAAATTTGGAGAACATTTTTGAATTGTTGGAACTGCACACAAAATATTGAAATCTGCATTTTATTAGCCTACTCTATTTAGGGATGTTAATACTTATAAAAACTTGTGATCGCTGTCAGCGAGTAGGAAATAGTTTAAAAAGAAATGAAATGCCTCTAAATTTTACATTGGAAGTTGAAATTTTTAATGTATGAGGATTGTATTTTATAGGACCATTTGTACCCTCTTTAGGAAACTTATATATATTATTTGCAGTAGACTACGTTTCAAAATGGAATAAAGCCGTTGCCTTACGTCACAATGATGCTTGGAGTGTTTCAATATTTTTACTAAAAAAAATATTTTTACTAGATATGTAATGCCAAGTGTAATCATTACAAATGGGGGATCTCATTTTAGGAATAAAAGAAATGATAAAATAGTTGAAAAATATGATATTAAACATCATATCTCTCATACTCAGACCATTGGTTTAGCAGAATTATCTAACTGTGAAATTAAAAGAATTTTTGAAAAAACTATAAATCATAACAAATTGGATTGGTCTGCTAGATTAGATATTGCATTATGGGCATACATAATAGCATACAAAACTTCTACAGAAATGTCCCCATATTTTATTTTTTGAAAGACTTGTCACTTACCAGTAGAACTGGAGCATAGAGCTTATTAGGCAATTAAGGAATTTAATTTTAATTTTAAGAGATGCTGATGCTGGTGAGAAAAGATTATTAAAATGAGCTTGATGAGATCAGAAATGAATTATATAAAAATGCTAAGATTTATAAAGAAAAAATGAAAAACTGGCATGATCGAAAGTTAATAAAAAATTAATTCAAACCTAGACAAGAAGTTTTATTGTACAATAAAAGATTCAAGTTATTTCTAGGAAAATTTAAATTCAAATGAATGGGACCATATACTGTGATGAAAGTTTACCCATATGGAGTAGTGCATATTGAAGATCCAAAAACTAAAAAAAAATGTTTAAGGTTAAGGGACATAGGTTAAAACCTTACTTTAATGGACAAAAATATACTTTTAAAGAGGTTTTAATGTTGGGTTACCTGGAGTAAAGATTTGAAATGTTAGGCTGACGACGTTAAAACAAGCACTCTGTAAGAGGAAACCCATAGCTATTGTTGTAGTTAATTTAAGTTTGTTTTTTAAGTCCTTTCAATGTATTCTTTATGCTTTAGAGACTTACATTTTAAGAAAATGCATTAAATATTTTAATTACTGATCCTAAGATTAGTTATAGAGTTATTTCGACTTTAGGCATGGCGGTGAAAAATTTGGACATAAATGATGCACTAGTGCCTAGGCACCGAAAACAAGCTCTTAAGCACCATCTTATAGAAAGTCAGGCGCCTAAGCGCCTAGATCTGGCACTTAGGCGCTGTAGTTGAAAAAACCACCCGGAAGCTTTTAATGACAGTTTTTTGGCTGAAATTTTTTCTATATGACTCCTAGAACTTGTCCGCTGGGGTAATAAAAATCAGTAGAGGGGGTGAAAATCCACCAATTCTTGATATTATGGTTTCCAACTCAAATATAAACTTCAAATATGAGATCTTCAATCAAAAGAAGTTCATCAGTTTTGATGCACCAAAATTATATGGTAAGAATCTTGTGAACATGAAATTGATTAAGGAAATAGTTTTACTAATCAAGGTTTTAGTGCTCCTGGTACTCTTTTAAAAGAGTTAATTGTGGATTGGCAATGGGACGTACTATGCTACTCAACTGCTGCCATAGTCATTCCTGTTGTGAAAGAATATTATGTTAACCTTCATGGGATTAACTAGGGAGTTTTTTATGTTCGAGGCAGGTGAGTACCTTTTACTCCTTCAAGAATCAATGAATTGTTCTTGATAGAGAATGTTCCAATTTGTCGCTATGCCAACTTCTCTCCAACGAGAGACAATTTAAATGAAGTTTTTAAATTTCTTATGGATGAAGATGGAACTTGAGAAGCAACATAAGATTGTAATGTAAGTTTTCCTTCTTCAATATTAAATTCTTCCTCAAAGCCTTGGCATAACTTCATTTCTGAAATATTACTTCCTACTACAAAATTCTGTAAAGTGACAAAGGAAAGTGTTAACGTCAATTATTGTATTCAAACTAGAAGAAAAAATGATGTTGAGGCTTTAATTGCTCGATCTATTCTTGGCTTCATATTAAATAGTTCTTCTTATGGACTGGGATATCCTTCTATTATATTCTTGCTTTGCAGCCGAGCACAAGTTCCTTATGAAAATTGGGAAAAGGTGCTTCTGCCTTCGAAACCAATGGACCCAACTTTAAGTTTTGAATGTGTGGAAAATGAAGAAGTGGATGATAGAAATGTTTCTATGGATCATTCATCTCAAAATTCAGCACCATCTTTACAACCTCAACTTCTGGATAATCTAGATATTATTTTAAATAGGATTAAGAAGTTGGAGAAGGAGATGATTAATATTATAAATGAGATTAAAAACATTTTTGATCGGTTTGGCCATCTAGATTGATGAAGCAAACATCAATTTGATCATACGACGCTTTTTGAAGATGGAAAGTTACAGTTGTATAAGAAAAATATTTGGATCGAGGATGAATCAACAAATGATTTTCCTAACAATTCTTTCTATAACTTATATGTGCATCACCAATCCATGGAAGATCTTATAGAGGAAGAAATTAATGAGAATGAAGGCATTTAGTGGCTTTAAAGTACTGAATTTGGATTTAAAAGAGCATTTCTGTTGTGTGTGTATAATGAAGTTTATTAGTTATTGATGTTAGAATTTCTTATGTTTGATGTTGGTATTTAATTTTATTTTTCAGCACCAAGTTGTTGGTGTGATTATGATGTTGATTTATATGTCAAGATTTCAATATGTATGTTTTTAATTGTTTGGATTTACATATATAAGTGAGTTATGTGTTGTTTGTGAAAAATTGGGAGTTGAAAGATTACTTAATTGTGATAATTAATGTAAAATTAGGCTAATTAAAGTTTGGATTGCCTTGGTGTTCAATGCTTTTCTTAGAATTAAAAAAGTAAAAATTTTTAGCGTTGCGCCTTAGCGTCGAATTTGGCACCTACCCGTCGGATCGGCTGAACCGTGAAACCGGTCTAAAAATCAGAAAAATGGGTCAAAATTCCACCATTTCTTGCTTGTTTCTTCTTCTTCTTTATGAAGCTCACCGAGCCACACCCTAGGGCTTCCATACATTCATTTATTTAGGCGATTTCGATACTTAAAAATCTTGGATTTCTTCTTCTCCTAGTAAGAACTTCACTATGGCTTAGAAATTTTTTATTTTCACCATGGATTTCTTCTACATTGGGAAAACACTGAAAATTTGAAAATTTTGGAGAAATATAGCGATGAATCATTGTGTGAAGTTTCTTAGTATTGATTTTAATTTCAAGAGTTCATAAACCTTAATTGCAAATTTATTTGGATTTATTGTGAATTTTTTTTGAAATTTTCATGGCTCCTAAATTAAAGAGGGGGAAAGGAATAGTTGATTTGATTCAATGGGATTTGCCAGCATTAAAGTGCAATATCAATATGATACACAAATTGATACGAAGAAGTTGATTCAAGAGTGAGCTTTCTTTAAGCCTCGAAGTGCGATCAAAAATTTGATTATGATGCGACATTGGGAAAACTTCTATTATTTTAGTGGCCGTTATCTCGAATGCACGAGAATTTTATGCAAACCTTCATGAAGCCTCTGATGATTAAGTATTCATTCATGGGAAAAGTGTAGAATTTACTCCTAAAATAATTAATGCTTTTTATCAGTTAAAAATGTCATTGATTGTGAATACTCTTCATTTGAGACATCTGAATCAAAGTTAGATGAGATTATTGCATTTTTGGGTAATGGAAGGAGAGTTTGGAAAATGAAGAACAACCGCAAGGTAAACTTCTCAACCTCAATGTTAAATGCACACTCCAATGCATGACACTTTTTTATTTCTACAGGACTTTGTCCTTCCAATCATCTTAGTGAAGTTACTAAAGGGAGAGCCACATTGAACATTTGTATTCAACAAAGGAAATGTATAAATATTGGCTTTCTTATTTACCAAAATACCATCATTTCTTCAAAATGGGGAACTACTGGAGGTTTAGGGTATCCTGCTTTGATTTTTACTTTATCTGAGCAATCTGATGTTAGATATGAGAGATTGGGAGAACTTTTGCATGCCCTTATACCCACCAGCAGGACGAATGTGCATACCTATGAATTACAAGCTAAGTTAAGAACTAGAGGTCAAAGCAATGATATTCCTTCGACCTCAACTTCTAGACCCTCAACATCCACCTTGAGACCTTCCACTTCTGGTACTTCTTCATTGGATTCAGTAATGGATCAACAACTTATACATTAAGGAGATATCGTGACATTACAAAATCAGGTTAAAAAGCATAGAAGGTCAAATGTATTATAATGATGAGTATATGCAAAGGTGAGTGGAGTTTGATGTTGTTTTTTATAAGGCTGTGGTGAAATTCATGAGGAGTGATCACACAGTGGAAGTTCCTACAAGCCATAGCTTTACACCTTATGATAGTGGAGATATATTGAGAACAATGTTGATCGCAGGAGGAAGAAGAACATGATGATAGTGATGACGAGGAGTAGTAAGATTGATAATATTTTGAATGGAGTTTAGTTCTGTTTTGCGTTTATCATGATTAGTTGTTTTTGTTTACATTTTATGTTATACTGTGGTACTAAAACTTGTTACCAGCGATATTAGTTTTTTCTTTTATGGTGTACTATTGATTGTTTTTACATTTAATGTTTATGTTTAAAACTCTCCATTACTTATTAAATATTTTGGATATAACATGTTTCAGGAAACTTTATACATTGTTTTATATTTTTGTATTACTACCTGCATAAAATCATGTTCAAAACCCTATACAGAAGGTCAGCCCTATTAATCATATTTATTGCTTTCTTTCTTCCTACATTTATGCACTATATGTTTTATCTATTAATAATTTAATTTGGGGGAAGGGAAAAAAAATTCTTAGAAGAGACTAAAATTTATTTTTCTTCAAAAAACTTTATTTAAAAATTATTTTAACATGACTTTGGTATCAAAGGTCAACTTTAGATAACTATATTTTTGGTTTTATAAATATCATAATAAACAAGTAAAAGTCTTTAATAATAAAGGTTAGTGTTAAAAGTTAATATATTTAGTATAAGAGTATAAGGTTATGCGTTTACTATTTAAAGTAAAGGAAATTGTATTTTAGAAATATTAAAGATCTTTTAGTTACATTTAAAATGAAAGAATTTAGACTTTATGAAAAAAAATTTTCGAAGCTAATATGCATTTATAAGTAAAGGATATGATAAGTTTTTAACTTGAAGAAGAGGATAGTGAAGTTTAAAATCATTAATGGCTATCCAGACATAGTAATCCATACATGAAGAAGAAAATAAAAAAAATTGGATTGAAATGATCTTGAAAGAAAAAGAAAATCAAAATCAGAAGAAAAAGAAAAGCAAAAAGAAAAATATATTTGAGGAAAAGCTTGGGGTATTGCATTTGAAGAGATCCTAATGTTGTGTCAAACCTAAATAAAACATTGGTTATGCCAGGCTGACGACATTAAATTAAGCAATTTGTGGATGGCAACCCATAATTATTGGTGTGGATTGATTTAAATTTGAGATTGATGTTGTGACGAAATTATGAAGTGATTGAGAGTCTTATATGATTATGATGGCACAAAACATTATTACATTGATGAATCCAAGGAGTGGAAGAAATGAATTCCATAATTGAAGTTGTTTGTTTGGCGCTATAGTGCCAAAATATAGTGCGAGATCTGGCGCTATAGCGCAACAGATCTAATAACTCATTTAAATCACCCAAAATTTAGTTTCCTGCCTTCTTCTTCTCTATAAATATGCCTAAGATAGGATTGGAGGCATCCCTATGACATTTTTAAGGAATTTGGAGAGATTTAAGAGTAGAAAATTCATTCCTATTTAAAGATCATGGAGAGTAATGACAATGAGAGATTTAAATATAAGAAGATGATGCATTAGGATGCTCAGACCTACTTCAACGGATTCCTTACATTAAGTTTGGAGCGACTTATTGACAAACTTGGGAAGATTGAAGGTGAGATATATCGACTACATACCAAGTATGAGGACTTCTTCCATTTGTTTCTGAATTTGGATTGGCAATTAAAAGTCCAATTCAATAATTTGGCAAGTTTTCAAGATTGTCAAGTGACTATGTACAACACCAACAAATCGATTGATGACAAGTTTGTTTCAGACTTTACTCATGCTCCTTTCTACAATGCTTTTGATCGTAATTATTTTGAGTAAGAAAAGGTGGGTGGTACTGGTAATCACACTTGTCCTAAATGATTTCATAGATAGATATATATGTCAGAAATATGTGCTTTTAATGAAGCGTGCTGATTGTATTTTTATTAATGCTTAACATTGCTTTTAATGTATCTTTGTTTGTATTGAAATCAAATTAAATATATTTTATGTCATTTATATTAAAATTATTATTAATATAAGAAAAAAAGTTATGTTTTGTTGTGAGAAATTGACCTTATGTCTTCAAAATGATTGAAATGATAATTGCAAACTTTTTTTTAGAATGAAGATGAATTCAATAACTTTCAAAATGGCCATTAAAGCTGGAATATTAGCTTTTCAACATTATAGATTTTCTATTTCCATTCAAAATATAATTTTTTTTTTAAAATCTGGATGGGATTGAATGGCGCTGCAATGTCATTATTGGACACTATAGCGCACTCATGAGGCTGTGCATGGCGCTATATTGCCATGGCTCGGCGCTATAGCGCAGAACCAACCAGAGAGTTATTTTAGGAGACTGGACCCATGTTTTCCACCATTTATGCCTCTAGCTCATCTCCTTCCTCCTATTTTTTGCATTTTACTCCCATAGGGCTCAGATTTGTGCTTGGTTGGCTTGGAGTTAGGGCTTCATACTCTAGATTTCATCACTTTTGGGCAAGATCTTCATATTGGCTTAGAAAAATTTTGATTTCACCATGGATTTCTTCCACATTGTGGATTAGGTCAAAAATCATAAAATTTGATGAAAATAGTGTGAAATCCATGGTTGAATGATTATTTTGTTTAGATTGTATTTGTTGGAGCCTAAAAATGTTGCATTTAGAATCTATTGGAATTTTTTTTAAAATTTAGATTCATCATGGCTCCTAAAATGAAGAGAGGCAAAGAAAAGGCCACATTTTATTTTGATAAATTGGCCCGTACGAAGGCACATGTTAGATATGCAAATCTGCAGTCAAAAAAATTGATTGTAAAACATAATTTTTTTCTTTCTAGTGGAATGATCATGTTGACCTCACTTTTGTGAAGATCATTTCCTAAGTCATGTTAAGACAAGGAAGTCTATCAACATTGACTCCCTAAATCTTATTGATAGACACTAAATCCTAATGTCTAGAGTAAGACCTACAAAACCTTTTTAATCTGAATCTCAATGACATCCTAAAATGATCAAATCAGTAATGACATACTCTGATTTAGTCAACTTTTGACCCAAAAGGTCAACTTAGGTCAAATTAGTAATCCCATGACCCAATGACCAACCCATTTACCTAGCAGGTCAACATTTTACCAAAAAATTCAACTTTGGTCAAACCGGTCAATTCTTGACCCAATGACCACCACATTAACACAATAGGTCAACCTTTGACCCAACAGTCAACTCTAGTAAAACTGGTCAATTATTGACCCAATGACCACCACATTGACCCAACATGTCAACCTTTGACCCAAAAAGTCAACTTTAGTTAAACTGGTCAATTCTTGACCCAATGACCAACCTATTGACCCAACATTTCAATCTTTGACCCAAAAAGTCAATTTTAGTCAAACTAGTCAATTCTTGACCAAATGACCATCACATTGACCCAACAGGTCAACCTTTAACCTGAAAAGTCAACTATGGTCAAACTGCTCAATCCTAACCCCATGATCACCATATTGACCCAACAGGTCAACCTTTGACCCAACAGGTCAACCTTTGACCCAACAGGTTAACCTTTGACCCAACAGGTCAACCTTTGACCCAACAGGTCAACCTTTGACCCAAAAAGTCAACGTTGGTCAAACATATCAACTCTTAACTCAATGACCACCACATTGACCAAACAGGTCAACCATTGACTCAAAAAGTCAACTTTGGTAAAACTGGTCATATCTAGACCCAATGACCACTACTTGACTAAACTAGTCAAACTTTGACCCAAAAAAGTTAACTTTTGTCAAACTGGTCAATTTTGGCCCAATAACCACCTTATTGACCAAACTGGTCAACCTTTGACCTAAATAGGTCAAATTTGGTCAAAATGGTCAACCCATGACCTAAACACTTTCACATTGACCTCATTGGTCAAACATTGACCTAATTAACCTAATATTGGTCAAGGTGACCAATGTAGAACCCAAAAGTCACTATATTGATCATTGGTTTGATATAAACCCTAAAAATGATCATCATAACCAAACCAACACAAAATTCAAACCCTTTGGACCTTATGAACTAACCAAACAATGACATGGTTAGAAAAGTCATATTGGTCATCTTTGGACTGGAATTGGCCAACCTAGGTAAACCTAGGTTAATATTGGTCAAAACCCTAGTCAATATTAATCAAATTTGGTCAAAATACCCAATTTTGAATCAAAATTGATTAAGTTAATCAAATAATTAATTCCAAAAATTTGTTTGATTAATATAATTTCTAATATTTTTAATTAACTACATAATTAATTAAAAATGGAATTATAATTAAAAAGCCTTAAAATAAATTTGGACATTTGACATCATTTATGACATAATAAATGATTTTCAAAATTTGAAGCTCAATAAAGACATAGAGGATGACCTCATGTGGGTTCCATATAACCCATAAGACCCATTACAAATGAGTCAAACTTTTGGATAACCCATGACACATCATATTAACCATGATTAAACTTCATCATAGTAAGGAATTAAAGGTGGCAAGACCTCCTCATTTCAAAGCATGACTCACCCTCCTCCCTAAGATGATGTGGCCGGCTAATTTAAAGACAATCTTGCCCACATCCTAGTGCATCCAATTAATGAAAAACATGGCTTAAATCAATCCATTACCATGGCAAGATGCAATTATAACCAATCCATGCATGAGGTGAGTAATGAGCTTATGTGTCATACCATCATTAGGTCCATTAAATAGAGTAGTGAGAATATATAAGGGAGGTGAATTCAGCAAGGTTAATCAAGCCTTATCCACCGCAAACAAAAACCAATGGAAGCAAGCCAAGCCTTGGGTTAAATCTTTACCATACTTAGAAATGCACATGGGTTAAACTTAGAAAATGCAATTCTCTTATCCACAACCTACAATCTTATCTCTGGAATTTAATAGCAAGGTTAGTAACTCCCCTAGGAGAATCCAAGCTCACCCAAAGCCTTCCATGGCTATAAAAAAAGCCCAAACCCGAGAGGCCTGGGTCAATATTGGTCAACCCTAGTCAATATTAATCAAATTATGTCAAAATACCCAATTTTTAAATAAAATTGATTAAGTTAATCAAATAATTAATTCCAAAAATTATTTTGATTAATTTATTAGCTAATATAATTTCTAATATTTTTTATTAAATAAATAATTAATTAAAAATGGAATTATAATTAAAAAGCCTTAAAATAAATTTGGACACATGACATCATTTATGATATAATAAATGGTTTTCAAATTTTGAAACTCAATAAAGACATAATGGATGACCTCATATGGGTTCCATATAACACATAAAACCCATTACAAATGAGTCAAACCAGTGGATAACCCATGACACGTCATATTAACCATGATTAAACTTCATCATGGTAAGGAATTTGAGGTGGCAAGACCTCCTCATTTCAAAGCATGACTCACCATCCTCCCAAAGATGATGTGTCCGGCTAATTCAAAGACAATCTTGCCCACCTCCTAGGCCATCCAATGAAGGGGAAACATTGCTTAAACTAATCCTTTACCATGGCTAGATGCATTCATAACCAATCCATGCATGAGGTGAGTAATGAGCTTATGTGTCATACCATACCTAAGTCCATTAAATTGAATAAAAATCAAGCTCACTCAAATGGGTTAAACTTAGAAAACGCAATTCTCTTATCCACAACCTAAAATCTTATCTCTGGACATTAATAGCAAGCTTAGAAACTCCTCTAAGTGAATTCAAGCTCACTCAAAGCCTTCCATGGTTATAAAAGAAGCCCAAACCCAAGAGCCTAGAGAGGGGAGACCAAGAATAGAAGACACCTATACACTGCTCAATTCCTCTAACCTTGAACATAAAAGTTCTCTCTTAGGACCTAAGAAGTTGATCCACCATAGATTTGAGCCAAGAAATCCACTTAATCTCTCTAATTTACCCAACCTGAAAACCTTAAAAACAGGACAAAATGGAGTTTAAAATGAAATTATCCAAAACTTCAAATTGACCTTCCCTGAAGCTTCCTAAGACCCTATGAAGATGAGCCCAATCAAAATATGGCATCCTCATAGGTTCTAACCCACTGTTCAATCTCCTCCTCTCAAGCTGAGCAAATTTGAAAATAAAGTCATATAGATACTCAATTTAACTTCAAATTGAGTTGAGGACAAGTCTTCTGAGGATTGAGTGAAGCTTCCAAGCCATTCAATTTGAGTCTACATCCACTGTGGCCAATGTGTGGTTCTTCACACCCAACTCGAGCTCGAGTTTGTTCTAGAGTAGGTCAAGCTAATTCAGAACTCATACAAATTCGTATGGATGTCTTCGTCTCTTCGAGATGAACCTCTAGAAATAAACTTCACTTGAATCCATGAAGAAATGAGCGAGATCTTGTGCTTTGAAAACAAACGGTGTTCACGATGAGACAGAATGAAGGGGATGAACAGATGTTGTCCATTTTCTTGTTTTGGAAATGGACGGCTCTGATTAAATACCATTCGCTCCGCTATTCATACCTCTACAGGGGATCAAGCGAGTCTTCGACCTGTTAGAGGACACGGGGCACCCCTAGAAATTTCTGTTTAGATTAAGGATTAATTTAAATCAGATTAACCTTAATCTAATAAAAAATATATATATCTTGACATAAAAAAATTACAAAAAATGACAAGAATACCCCTGAACTCAGGACATAGAGGACAACATTGTCGAATTAAAATTTTGAATTTAGGGGTTATATTTGATTTTTAATTAATTAAATACTCTCTGGAGTATTTAATTATTAAAAATTATTTATAAGTCAGAAAAATATGAAACTTTTAGGGAAGAACCTTAATGCCCTTTGACACAACTCCTGATTATTCTAAGGCTAGGAAAATTCTCTGGCATAGGATTTCCTAATTTTCATGAGATTTTATAATTATTTCTAATAATAATTAGAAAATTAATAATTAAGGAAATAAAAATTTGAAATTGGTTAAGTGACTTAGGGAGACAGGCACAAACCCTAAAATTACAAGAGTTAACCTTTTAAAAATTTAAAATGACACTTTAAGTTAGGGTTAAAATTAAAATTTATTAATTATAAATTAATATTTTAAAACCCTAAAATGCTTCTCCTCATCATACTTAGCTCATTTCAGAATGGACTAGGCCAATGTTGGGTCTAACTCCAAATAGACTCAAGACAAACCTCTAATTTGGTCTAAGACATCATTAGGCATAATTAAACATCATTAAACCTGAACAAAATTAGGTTTAATACAAATCAAACACTAATTAGGTTTAACCCATATTAAACCTAATTAATCAACTTTAACCTGACTTACATTAACTTTTAGTAATTATTAAACCCTAATTAGGTTTAATTCATATTAAATCTAATTAATCAACTTAAATCTTACTTACATAGGTTTAAGTAAATATTAAACCCCAATTAGGTTTAACCCGTATTAAACTTAATTAATCAACTTAATCCTTACTTACATTAGGTTTAAGTAACTACTAAACCCTGATTATGTTTAACCGAAATTAAACCTAATTAATCAACTTAAACCTTACTTACATTAGGTTTAAGTAACTGCTAAACCCTAATTAAGTTTAACCCATATTAAACCAAATTAATCAACTTAAACCTTACTTACATGAGACCCTAATTAGGTTTAATCCATATTATACCTTATTAATCTACTTAAACCATCCTTACATTAGGTTTAAGTATTTATTAAATCCGTAATTAGGATTAACCCATATTAAACCTAATTAATCAACTTGAACCTTACTTACAATAGGTTTAAGTAACTATTAAATCCTAATTAGGTTTAACACATATTAAACCTAATTAATCAACTTAAACCTAACTTACATTAGGTTTAAGGAACTACTAAAAAATAATTAGGTATAACCCATTAGACCTAATTAAATCATTAAACCTTCTCTAACAAATGTTTAATCATACCTAAACCATAATTAGGTTTATCCTATTAGACCTAATTAAATCATTAAACCCTAACTAACTAAGGTTTAATCATACCCAAACCATAATTAGGTCTAACCCATTAGACTTATTTAAATCAATAAACCTTAACAAACTAAGGTTTAATCATACCTAAACTCTTAACTTACTAAGGTTAAATCATACCTAAAACCTAATTAGGTCTAACCCATTAGTCCTGATTAAATCATTAAACCTTAACTACCTTAACCCTAATTAGGTCTAACCCATTAGACCTGATTAAATCATTAAACCTTAACTAGCCAAGGTTCATTCATACCTAAACCCTAATTAGGTTTAACCCATTAGACCTTATTAAATCATTAATCCTTAACTAACTAAGGTTTAATCATACCTAAACCTTAATTTGGTCTAACCCATTAAAACCTTAACTAACTAAGGTTTAATCATACCTAAAGCCTAATTAGGTATAACCCATTAGACCTATTTAAATCATTAAACCTTAACTAACTAAGGTTTAATCATACTTAAACCCTAATTAGGTATACCCATTAGACCAAATTAAATCATTAAACCTTAACTAAATAAGTTTAATCATACCTAAACCTTAATTAGGTCTAACCTATTAGAATTAATTAAATCATTAAACCTTAACTAACTAAGGTTTAACATATGTAAACTATAATTAGGTCTAACCCATGAGACCTAATTAAATCATTAAACCTTAACTAACTAAGGTTTAATCATACCTAAGTTATAATTATGTCTAGCTTATTAAACTTGGTTATGTCAAACCCAAACTTCAGTTCAACCCGTATTGAACTTAAGTCAAACCTAAACTATAGGTTCGACCTAACTTGAACCTACGTCAAACCCAAACTTAAGTTCAACCCATATTGAACTAAAGCTTAGGTTCAAACTAACTTGAATCTAAGTCAAACCCTAACTCAACTTAAACCTTAGGTTCAACCTAAATTGAACCTAACTTAACTTAAACATTAGGTTCAACCCATATTAAACCTAACTCAACCAAAATCTAACTTAAGTTCAACCTAATTTGAATCCAAGTTAACTCAAACATTAAATTCAACCCATATTTAACCTAAGTCAACACTTCTAACTTAGGTTCAACTCAAATTAAATCTAACTCAACTTAAACTTTAGGTTCAACCTAAATTAAACCTAACCCAACATAAAACTTAGGTTCAATCTATATTCAACCTAACTCAACCAAAATCTAACTTGAGTTCAACCTAATTTGAACCCAAGTTAACTCCAACATCAGGTTCAACCCATATTGAACCTAACTCAATCAAAACTTAACTTGAATTCAACCTAAATTAAACCCAAGGCAACCAATGTTAAGTTCAAACCACATTAAACTGAAAAGAATAAATCAAACGTATTAGATTTAAAGTACGTTGAATCCATTTATCAAAGTTGAATTTACATTAGACTTAAGACCATTTAGATTTAAATGACATCGAATCTAATTTTCTAAAGTCTAACTCATGTTAGATTTCACTTAATTTAAGTCCAATATACATTAGACTTAGCACCTTTTAGATTCAAACGACATCAAATCTAAAATTCTAATGTCTAACTCATGTTAGATTTTACTTAATTTAAGTCTAATATACATTAGACTTAACACCTTTTAGTTTCAATTGACATCAAATCTAAAATTTTAAAGTCTAACTCGTGTTAGATTTTACTTAATTCAAGTCTAACATACATTATACTTAACACATTATTTTAAGATTCAAATGAAATAGAATGTAAAATTCTAAAGTCTAACTTATGTTAGATTTCATTCAATTATAGTCTTATCTACATCTTTTAAATGACATTGAATCTAAAGTCTAACTTATGTTAGATTTTACAATTTATAGAGTCAAACGACATTGAATCGAAAAAATCTCAAGTTTAGTTAGATCTTACAGATCTAAATAAACTTAACCTCTTCGTTATGTCTAAATTACAATAAATAAATCAAATCCAACATATGAAAATCAATCAAAATAACATTTGCAAATTTTTAAAATGGTTAATAAATCATAAATAACTTAAAATTTTCCAACCTAAAAATTTGAAAAGACATTAAGAATTAAATGAAACCTTAATGAATAAAGATCACCAACTGTAACTTGAACCCCAATGTTCTTAATCTACCAAGATTTCTTGGACAATGCAATCCTGGTTGTTGACAGAAGTCTTCCGGTCCTGGTTGTTGACAGAAGTCTTCCGGTCCTGGTTTAAACACTTTTCAGACGGAGCCAGTGACATCTTGAATGGATTATCTAAAACTTAATCAACTAAAATAAAAGATTTAAGAAATAAAATTGACATTATTTCTTTTAAATCTGACATTGTTTTTGTTGACCTCATTTTTGATGAGGTCTTCTCTTCTTCTTTTTTAGTGCTTAGGATCTAGCCTTAGGCTTTTCCTTTGACTATCTTAGAGGACTAGAATTGGGACCCACCTTTTAGAAACTCAAACCACTTCTTAACTCCCTGCAAACTCCACAAACTTGACTGTAGACCCCTAATCACCTAGAGGGTTGAAATCAAATATGGAAGTTTAAGGATGAGTTCCTATAGGACTCTTTGGCCTTAGGACTGCCACTGCAGGTGGCACAGTGCAGTGAAGGGGCTGACTTACACACACACAACACTTATACACTACACTTTCACACACTTCCTAAAAACACACCCATACCCAACTTGACCTCTCGACTCATGTAGGTGATTCGCATGGATGGTCCTTAACCCTAAGCCCTTGGCTAAGAGGTTAGGAACAACATAGTGAATGCCTCGAATGAGTCCCTTCATGGCTCATGTGGGCTTGATATGGCTTCATGGCTCAACCAAAATGATTTCACTCCACTTACATCCACCCAATCTTCAATTTCCCAAATTTTCGATTTTTGACCCCGGGACCCTACACCCGCTTAACTGCCCAAAACCCTCGAAATTACCCAAATTTCTCAAAAATTTCCAAATCACCCAAAATTCTCCAAAATCATTCCCAAACATTTCCACATCACTCAAATTGATCATCCATACCCAAAAATACCAAAAATTCCAAAAATACCTCCCAATACCCTCCAAATACCCAAAATACCCTTCTTGACCCAAAAATCCAAAAATTCAGAAAATTCCCAGAAAATTCCAGAAAATCCCAAATATTTCCAATTTCATTTTGTTCAACTACACCTTGGGCCAATTTTGTCAATTTACCCCACTTTTATAAAAAACCCCAATTTGACCCATTTTAACCCAAAGTGAACTCAATGTCAAACCAAACCTACCCAATTGACCCAAATTCTGGTCCAATTCAATTCTAAACTTCAATTCAACATTCCCAATACCAATCTAGACCAAATCCAAGTCCAATTTGACTGACATTTGGATCCAATTTCACTTTTGGCCTTAAAGCCCAATTTGGACCCATGACCCAAACCTAACCCAAACTCACCCAATTCAAATTTCAATTAACCTAAAATCTTTTTTAAACCTTCCTTAACATTCCCACAAATAAAACACTAACATGATTTGCCCAAAATTTAGACCCAAACCCCACTCAAATTCAACCCAAAGCTAAAAGGCCCTTTTTTTGACCTAAACTCAAATCTAACCCAAATGAGCCCAAACCCCAAAATCAAAGCCCAACCAAAGTCAAAACCTCTTTGAAACACTCCCATAAATATTTCTCAACATTAATTTTACATCAATTTTAACCCTAGCCCAACATTGGCCCAAGTTAGCCCAATTTGACCTACATAGGCCCACTTACCAAATAAATCCAAATTCAAACCAATTCAACCCCAAATCACACAAAATTGACTCCAAGCCCTTCATAGAACATCCCTAAACCAATTATAACACTTATTTGACAATGTCCTTCACAAAATCTTCACCCAAATGCCCATCCTAAAATCAAAAAGCCCATTCCCCTTAAACTTTCCTAAAAGCCCACTTCCTTCAAATTCAAAAGCCCAAATTCATCTAAAGCCCACATGGCACTTCCACTCATCATCCATTTAATCAAAATTGCCCCTAAGTTTCAAAGTCATCAATTAAACAATTCCAAATCAAGCCCCATACAAATTCCCATCAAAATATCAAAATTTTCTTAAATCCCTTTTTATGAAATTGACCCAAGATTTTCCCAAGCCAAATGGAGCTAAGGGTGAGCCATTCACAAGCCATATGGAGCCATGAAAGTTTAGCATGTGACCATGCCATTAATGGTAAAAGGAGGGGCTCCTTTCCTAATCTTTCATTAAGCTTTTTAACCTTATCCATGACACACTCTAAACCATGTTTAGCCACCTCATCATGGATAGAGACCACACCATTCTCTCTTGGCTGACCCAATCGATTCTCTCGGCCCAAAATCGAGGCCATGGGGAGGTGCACCCAACCCAAACCAATGGGTTGACCAAATTGAAGCCTAAATGACCCCTTCTCCATTCCATTTTAATTCAAAGCCTTTACACATGTCAAACTCCAATTGACTTCACCAACTTCAAGCCCTTGACTCCACGACCACCGAAGGTGACCCATGCTGCCAGGCCGGCCGCCCGGATCGCCGGAAAACACCATGGCCGAGACCTTGGGAGGAGCCAACTTTGGAATTCCACCTTGCTGAGCTGCCCCATGCCCAATGGCCACCATGGCTGTTCTTCCCATGACCAGAGCAGCTGAACCCTTGGCCATCCCTGGGAGGCTCTCCAGCCACCTCTATTTAAACCCGACCCCCTCACGGCCATGAGAGGAGAGTTGCACAAACCTTGCCGAAAATGCGCCAAAATTGTTCCAAACCTTCTCCACCCTTAGAGCGAGTTGATCCCAGGTGTCAATTTGCCACGATCCCCAGCGACAAAACCCGATTTCTCAGCCGAAATTCCACCCAAAACCGGGACACTTCTCCACGAGTGAGCCAATCCCCAAATTGATTGGTTCTACACCTTCACCGGACCGAGGGAAGGTGTCCACCGAGCAAAGCCCCATCTCCGGGCCTCCCAGTTGCTCCAGCCTCCAAGCTTTGTGATCGGGCTTGGTCGAAATCCAACCTAGACGATTCACCAGACCAGGAGACTTCATCTGGAGCTTGCTAGGATCCAATCGAAGGTGCAACAACTCTCAGATTGAAGCCACACTTCTCTGAGCAAAGGTATGAGCTAATTCTTCATCCCAAGCTTCTAGAGATTCTCCATTTCAAATGCTTTAATTTCAAATGCATGATAACCGTATAGATGTGTTCGTCTCTTCAAGACGAATCCATAGAGCATAAGAACATGAAAATCCATTGAGTATCGAGTGAGATATTAGGGATTTAGTGTGGACGGCTCTCGGGTGAGGACACTTGGGGACGATGAACGGATGCCGTTCATTTAATACACGCACGGACGGACGGCCAGGATCGCGTCGGATCAGAAGACGGAATGATACGGCGGGCCCGGGAGCGGCCGAGTCGGATGGCGGCGTCGAATGGGAGCGCGCCACGCGGCGTTTCGGAGGCTGCCGAGGTTGACGCGGCGCCGCGTGGATAAATAGAAAATTAGGGTTTTTTTCGATTTATTTAATTCCCTAAACTTCAAAAATTCATAACTTTGTGTAGAAAAATCGGAAAAATAAAATAAAAATACCCTCTTGCTCGATGAACAGAGGAGAATAATGTGGAAAAGAAATCATTTAATTTCATCAAGTATTTTATTTTTAATAATTTATTTACTCTCTGCATATTTTTAATTCTCCATGCATTTATACAATTCACCATGACATGAGACCATAGGGCTTTTGAAGCCTCTGAATTTGGGAACATTCCTGAATTTTTCAAAGTCGGAGGCCATCCCTATGAAAAGTTATTGATTTTTCAAATTCATGTTACTTGTTTTGAGTATTTAAATTCCAATAAATAGCATGTTGTGAAATAAATTCTAGGAAAATTTGGTGATGTTCCTTATGACCGGAGGACCCTAGGAAAAATAGGTTTTGAGTTAGTTCATTTAAAACAACCCTAATTGGCTTAAACACTCAAAATAGGTCTCTAATTAATTAGAGCTAACCATACATTAAATTGACTTCAAATCAATTCTCTACTGACCTTTAGGATCAGAGGAACCCACTATAAAAATTTGAGGTCAATTGGACTTGGTTAGCCCCACTAATTGGGTTGATTAAGCCACTTAGTCATTTTAAACTTTAAAAATTCATAACTTTCAAAATACCTTTCAAAAATTCACCAAATTGGTTTTGGAGCCTCTCTGATATTAGGGGAATCTAAGAAAATTAAAATTTCAATTTTCTAAAAAAGTTGATTTTTAATATTATTTTAATATTTTTAATAATTAAAAAATAATAAAAATCACAAAAATAATAAAATTCAACAAAATGTCACATTTTGAATTTTAATCACTTAGGAACAAACCCCATATTTTGCTTAGGTCTATTTAGTGAGATATTAAATTTTAAAGCTTTAGGGTAATTTTAAAATTAAAAAAATGTATTTTCTAGCATTTTCACTAAAATAATTATGATAAATCATAGAAAAATCAGAAAATTGCAAAATTTAATTCTCTGATTTCCTTGATATCAGAGAGATTTTTGAAAAATATAAAATTCATTTTTCAATATTTATTTTATTTTTAAATTAATTAACACTTCAAAACATAAAATAATTATAATAAAAATAATATAATTCAAAAAATCACCAAAATTGGTCCAAGTGGTCCTCTGGTCATTAGGAATGTCCCCTAATTTGTTTAAGGACAGAAACTTTCCCTTGGTCATGTTATTAAATTTTCCTTGGAAATCTCTATTTTCTACCAAAAATAATTATATAAACAAATTAAATACAGAAAAATCACATTTTCTCATCTCATGTCTTTATTGACATATGAGTGAAGTTACATAAAAATTTCAAGTTCATTTGAGTTCAATTTAGTGAGTTATGAAATTATTAAGCTTAAAGGGTAAAGTGGTAATTAAAATTTTAATCCTTAATTAAAACTTTAGGTTTAAAAAAATTAATAAGTAAAATATTTGATCCTAATCTGATTTGGATGATTGAAATTTAAATAATTAAAGGGTAGAAACCTATTAAGCAATTTAAAATGATTAAACTTTAATTAAATAATTGATTAAATTTGAAAGAATAATAAAATTGGAATTATTAAAATAGGGATATTATTAGGAAGAGATTTATTCTTTAATTTAAAAATCCCTAAATTAATCATCTCATTAATATTCAATTCTTAATTAAAATGATAACTCAAATTCAGAACATTAAAAGACTTAATCATTAAACTAAAATTAAATTATTAAACTCTTTTAAAATTTTAATTAAAATTAAAAAAAATAAAATTAAATTAAAAAATTAAATTAAATTAAGTAAATTGAATTGAATTAACTTAAATTAAAATAAATTAAATAAACAAATTAAATTAAATCAAATTAAATTAAATTAAATTAAATAAATCAAATTAAAATAAATTAAATAAACAAATTAAATTAAATTAAATTAAATTAAAATTTAAATTAAATTAAATCAAATCAAATTAATTTAATGTAACATCAAATCAAACTAAATTGAATTAAATTGAATTAAAATTAAATTAAAACTCAATTAAATTAAATTAAATTAAATTAAGTTGAATTAAATATAACATCACCAAAGACATAAAGAATTCAAAATAAATCTAAAATAACTTGAACACTATTCCAAATTTAAACCCATTAATGGAAATTAAACTGAATCACAAACCATTTGAACACTAATTTACCCTCAAAAGCTTTAGTTATCATAACTCCTAAACGAGAATATTAAATGAAATGTTACTTCATTTATAGGATATTCAAATGTCCTAGTTCATCGAGCGAGTTAACAAAACTTGAATCCTCGGACGATTAATTCATTTATATAATTAAATTCATTTGGACTTAAAACAATCCTAGAAATATTGAAAAGATGTTTAAGATTATTCTTAAGCACTTCCTCAATATGATAGGACATTTATAAGAACAATTGGACTTAATTGTTCTTTGATGAAGAAAATCGTCCTCAAACCAAAACACAAAGACACTAGACGTCATAGGAAATGACTAGCTATAGGATTAGGAATTTGGTAGAAAACCATAACCCTTCCCTTAGCTTTACCTAGGAACTTGCTTAAATATTCTAATTGTGCTTTAAGTGCGGCTTGGGATGACGGGAAGACCCTCAGAGCACGCTTTTATTTTATTGCAGATTTACTTTCTTGCAATTTACATTATTGCAATTTATTTAACCGCATTGCACTTACTTTTCTTGCATGATAAACAATCGTTGCATGAAAACTCACACCTTTAGGATAGCCCCTAAAACTGAAACCAAAACTAAATTAAAAGTCATTGCAAGATAAAATTCACCACCACAACATTTCAAAATATAAAACAACTCAAAATTTAATCACAAACGGAACACAAAACTACAATTACAACTAAATTAAAACGTCTCGTTGGATGATCGGGAATACCTCGGATGATGTAACCTACGTGTTGCTAACGGGATTTCCCACGGTCTAAATGAAAGTGTGGAACTCATCCAGTTGAGTTTAGCAAATTCATCTGGACTAAGTGAATTCGATAAAAATAATGATGCCGGAAGGATGGAACGGTGGGATCTTAACCGGTGTCGTTATAATCAACTTTAAGATTTGTTTTAATTAAAATATTGAAAACACTTGGAAATTAAGATTTTCTCTAAACCAAAACACTTTTCTCATCCCCGATTTATGACTTCTAAAACTAAAACCTCTGCAACAACAAGGAGCTCGGAGCATGGTGGGCGGCACGGCCATCGTCATCAGCAAGAACACGAGTCTACTTCAGCAAAAAAAAACTTTCTTAGAATTAAACAACCAAGCCATAGGATTTCGAGGTAGTTTGCACTAGTGCAACATAAATCCTCAACCTTTTGTTAGGCATTTGCACTGCAAATTAAGCCCTAACCGGTTTTAGGATTCTGAGGTAGTCGTCCGATACGACATAAACCCTTACATCTTCGAGGCTATTTGTGTGATTTTATCATACAAATATAAGTCCTAATTAATTAAAATTGACAAAATCAAAACATTTAAATAAATATTAGGACTTTCCTAAACTCAAGCCAAACAATAGGATATTCGGGAAATTACCGAAGTTCGCTTCGAATACGTGATTTCTCCTACTTTTCTTCCTTTGGATTCCCAAAACAAAATGTTCCAAATTTGATCCATTCCCTATTGAAATTCCAAACTTCGATCCGTTGAGAACTTAAACTTTGAAATTCTTGAGAGCGAATTATTGATTATTATCGAGAGTTTTCTTAGGTGATTCCCGTCACTTAAGATGTAATTAACTATAGGGGCTTGCCCTTATAGGGAATTTTAAAGAACCCGGGTAATATAAACCTCGCTTAATGCTTTCATATTAAGCGAGGGAATTTGTCGGCTTATAAAATTGGTTCGCGAGACCAAACGGATGTCACAAATCTTCTAGTTTATTTAATCGAGCCCCATCGTCAATCGGTGTGTCTATTCTTCGGGATAGATACACGGTTTGTGATGTGGTGCTCGTTTATATAAACTATTCGGGATGTGAGATCGGTTTGATTTCATATCTTAAAATTTTCAAATTTAAAATTATTTTCAAAATCAAATACTACTTTCTAAATTATAAATATATTTAAATTAAATTTAAAATTTAAATTCGCCGACAACTTCTGTTAGGCGACCCCTTTTCAAAATAAAACATACGACCTAAAAAAAATAAGCCGCACAGTTTTCCTTGCAGGATAAACACAAGTTTTGTTTTAGATTTTCTTTGCATGTTATAGGGTGTGATAACTTTGTTTTACAGGATGATCAAGAAGAAACGACAACATTAGTTTTCTTTTATATTTTGTTTGCATGTTAGAGGATGTGCTAACTCTATTTTACAAGGAGACATTCTAAAGACAGGACAAACGACAATAAAAAAAATCAAAACGACATTAAAAAAACAACATTAACGAAACAGAAAAAAATATATATATAAAAACGACATTAAAATGACAAAACCAAAAAAATAAAGCCTAAACTTTTAGGATAGTCACCAAACAAATAATAAATTACAAGATTAAAAAAACAAAATGACAAACAGCAAAACAAAAACAAAATCGACATAACAAATTACATCGATAAAAATCAAACTCTTAGGGTAGTATGACATATTACCCCTAGGATTGAACGTTGTTGTTTCTTTCTTTGTTTTTGAAACTTCTTTGAAAACAAGTGTTAACATTAATTAGAAGTTTTCTTAGAAAAATTTAATTGTCTAAGATGTAATTAGATATAGGAGCTTGTTCCTATAAGAGAATGAAGAACTCATAATAGGTACTTTACTTAAAATCTCTAGTTATCAAAACCTCCTTATGTTTATCTGATACAAAAAACTTCAGCAATTATACATTCTAAAGATTGCTTCTATAAGATTACCATATGATATCTTCTTTTCTCTATGATTATCATTATTTGCCCATCTTCCTTCATTCTCTATGTTTCTTAATTTCTAATAAGGATTTCTGACACTAAATTCAAAAAGAATAAGTTACTTAAGAGTTAGGGCAATAGATAGATATAGAGTGGCGAATCCTCAACAAAAATCGACATCCACAAGGAAATGACAGCGACAGACATGACTGACATCCAAAACATGGGTCGAGCTGTCCATGTCCATATCCGTCGCCGACAAGAGAATGAAGACTCTGCTGGGGATCATCTTTCTTCTCATCTTTTGTTAAATCACTTATTTTCAAAGGATGATTCATTCTTCACAAATAGGATCACATATTCTCGAAATCTAACTATTGAAGAATTATTCTTGACATTCCATAACAACAATATGATAAAATAAATTCCCAGTTTATAAAGAAAAGTTCACGACATTTTATTCTTCTTGAATTTTAAGAAAAGTTGCAATGGAATCTCCGAATTCATTATTTTCTTATTATCAAAGTCTCCATACGCCGATTGATGAAGACGTTTAGCTTTATCAGAATGATTTTGGATTATTTGGTGAAAATGAATCTGCATTAGAAAATACATATTAAACTGATTTACAATCCTTTGAGGTATTCAATCTACAACCTTATGAAGATTTTCTTAACTTTACAGAAGACTTACCTCAATACATTCCTGTAGAACGACATACTTTTGAAGAAATGGAAGAGCAAGTTGATAGAAAAGAAAATAAAATTTGTGTTGAACAAGAAAGTGACATTCCACCTCCATCCATATTTGAAGTTAGATATTGTTCCAAAATTTTTTCAAAATGTCAGGGAAGAAATAATACTCGTTCTCTTATATGAAGGAAAAAGTGGAACCAAGATGAAAATTATGAGACATCTGAATTTGAATAAAGTGTTTTTGGGAACCTTTCTTTCTCAAAAGAAAACTGATATATTCCAGTATCTATTGAATATAAGGAAAATACTTTCCAACCTAAAAATTCTCCATCAATTCATGCCGTATATTCTGTGTTTTAAAGAATAACACGGAATGACATGTGTTCAATTTCTCTACTATTAAATAAATGCGATGTTCGGTCTCTACGACAATGAAAAGAAGAATTCTCTCAATTGAAGATCCTACTTACTTAGAAAAGGATCAGCAATTCCCATTAGACAGTTAATGTACTCGGGTACCAGTGAAATTTCGTCTAGGGCCAAGAGTAGAAGATGTGATTGTCATGAGAAATGGAACTAAGCATAACAAATTAATATCAGAAGTAGAAGACACATCTGATAAAATGACTGCTTTGGTCCAGATGTTACAATGTGGAGATCATACTTACTCACAAAACAATGATACGCTTCCCACGATATCTCATTCCACACTAAAAAAATAATGTAAGGAAACTAGAATCATCAGGAGGAATCTCGGATACCATGAGTGCCCCTGCAGACAGTTCTCAGGAACAAACTTGTGAAAAATATCCTATAAAATCATTTGAGGAAAGATTGAAGAAGCTGAAAAATGACATCAAATAATTCTCAATATGAAGGAAGGATAATTCTTCAAATAGTTCAAATGAGGAAATCACCAAGATAAACATGGTGAAAAGACGATCTACCTCCTTAGCACGAGAATTAAGCGAAGAAGATACGGTAGAAGAGTTACAAGCAGTTATTCGTCAAAGGGATGAACAATTCAATTGTCTTGGACAAAAAATGGAAGAATTGATGGCAGTTTTACAAAACCCAACATTAAATCCATTTCCTGCCCTTGAAATCATTAGACCAGAGTCAATACACATTTTGAAGGAAAAAAGAGACCCTATAGTAATTGAAGAAAGTATACAAAATAAAAAGGATTCCTCCTAAAGTGGAATTCCAGAAAAAGAAATAACACAATTGTTAGAACAAAAGATAAAAGAAATAATGGCTCAGGTAAAGACTGGATCATTAATTCTAAAGGGTAGACCTTATCCAGTGGAATTTGATTTTATCCAATACCACGGGGTTTGTTTCTCCTCTCTTCAAAATGTTTGACGGGACAAGTAATCCTTATCAGCATCATGCACACTTTTGAGCGAGTTGCTGCAATATAGGAGGAAGTGAGGCTCTCTTATTCTGTCAATTTGTTAACAGTCTCACAGGTGTTGCCTTTGACTGGTATGTGGAACTTCCTAACGGGACCATTAAAACTTTTGTAGAACTTGAAAGCCTCTTCATCCAACGTTCCACTGGAGCACAACACCATACTACTGTTGGTGACCTGGAAGTTGAAAAATAAAAACCAGGAGAGAGTTTGGTGGATTACATTTTCACTAAAGAAATCTTAGCATGAAATGTGAATCACAACTCTAGGAACAACATGCTGTCGAGATTATACTTAAAAATATACATGGTCCTATAGCATTCATGCTAAAAGGATTCACGATAAAGACATTTGAAAAATTATTTAGTAAAGCTGCCAATCTTCAAGAAAAAGCCAAGTAGATGAGTGTAATGGACAAGAAAGAAAGATAAAGTCTGTCAAAACATTTGAGAAGAAACCAGGAAATGTTGCAGAAAAGGGAAAGCCTGTAATGCAAATCCAGCCTGAACAAAAGAAATAATGACAGAATATAAATCTACCGCTACAACAGGTATCTTCTCAATTACAATTTCAACAATCTCTTTCAATACCGACAGACAAGAGGAAAATGATTAAAAGAATAAATAAAGAATATTCGTTCAAAACGGAAGCCGTCGGTAAAATATTTCGTAGCCTACTGAAAAAGATAGAAGCTGTCTGAGGCTAAAAGGCAGAGAGAGGTTGAAATGAAAGACAATCCCAATTATTATCCTTATCACAGGATGCTTGGTCAAAAAATTGAAGAATGTTTTGTCTTCAAATACTGGTTAGAGCGCAACATTAAAGAAGGGAATATAGTAATCACAAAAGAGTATTTGAAAGAATCTTCAAAAGGTTTAGTCAATATGATTTTGGTTGATAAACTTATCTCTAATTTTGACAAAAAAGACAGAGGTAACATCGTTCAAAGTAAATCTTCTAAGGAGATCCTTTCAGACTATCAAATTACAAAATCTTCTAAGAAAGGAAAGAAAAAGAAAAATAAAGAACCGAAAAGGATTAGAAGTCTTTTAGACATAGGAACTGTTGTTCCTTTTGTATCTTTTAGTTCTCATCTTCCTTTATCTTCTACTAGGATAGTTGTCTCCGATGAAGGAAAAAATCCCTCAAACTGTTGACCTCGTATGACTTCCTCTTTACCACTATACTTCTAGTTCTACTTACATTTTTTCTATTTTGGATGGTAGTTCTAAAAATGATAGTACCAATTTCAATCATGTAGACAATCCTCAAATCGTACATGATATCGACCAATCTAGCGACAACCAAAATTACAATAACATTAATGATAACTTTGATAACGACAAAGACACTGTCACATTCCAATTGCAAGGAACCCAAATTTCTATAGAATTAAAATCTTCAGACTCAGAGACAAAAGTGTAGGACAGTGAACTAGAAGAAATAGTTGAAATCAATTTGCGAAGTGGAAAAGTTCTACCTCCTAGAATGGCTCCCCAAGAAAAAAAACAAATTATCACATCGAAAAGATTATTCCTCTGATACGTACATAATTATCTGAAAGAAATGAAGACAATACTGTCAAACTGGATTACAATATATTAGCTCATCTAAGGAAATTATAGGCAAAATTGAGCATTTATGATGCCCTTATGCTTTCTAAAGAAACGAGGGAGTCAATGATAAAAGCCCTTTTGAACCCTGACATTTGCTTAGCTCAACTTGCTAGCATTACCCAAAATGAAGCCTGTCCTTTAGAAGAGCAGAAGACAAAAATCACCTTTTCTGACAATGACTTGTTACTTGGGATGACTGATCATAATCATCTACTATACATCAAAGTAAATATAAATGACAAGACACTTTCAAGGGTACTTATTTATCCAGGTTCCTCGATTAACATAATGAATTTAACGACTCTTACGTATTTGAATATTAACGCATCCTAATTATCAAGAGATACAATGATGTTATGGGGGTTTAACCAACAAGGAGAACAGGCTCTGGGATCAATAACATAACTCTTAAAGATAAATGACTTGGTAATAACGGCAAAATTCCATATCAACAATTCTGATACCTCTTTTAATGCTCTACTTGGTAGACCATGGCTTCATGAACATAAGTTCCTTCTTCACTGCATCAATGCATAAAATATCTACAAAAAGGACATTGTATCATAGGAGATCTGCAACCATTTTAAGTCAATGAAATTGGAATACATGAAGATACTGCATATTATGCTCCAATAAAACAGACAATATTCTCCAGAGAAGCAGTGTTGAATACAAAAGGGAAAGAAAAAGAAAATAAAATAAATGAAAAACCCTATTCTTCTTCTATGCAGACAAAAGGTGATAATTCTCATCAGACTTGCACTCGAGGTCGAGGCCGGGGATGAGGCCGAGCAACAAAAGACCCAATTGCCAAAATGAAGAAACCATTGAAGTTCAAAATTCACCTGGACTATCAAAAAGATGTAATAGAAGAAAATACAACATCGGAGATTCTAAAAGAACGTCAGTTCAAAATACCTCTTGAAGAAGAAGACAAACTAAAACAATTTGAATCTGTGTATGAAAAGATTAATCATTATATACACGCTATAACCCTAGCCCCAATCTCTACTTCTAAAATTGAGGATTTAGTGCTCTAAGAAGTATATGGTAATGATAAAAAAGCAATTAAGTTTAGACTTGGCTCTGCTTCTTCTAGTACTGAAATCGATGTAAAATTAGAAGACAAATATCTTCCAGAATCAATGACAATCCCTTTTGAGTTGTATTCTCCTTGGGCACAAAAATTTATTCAAAATAGTTTAATGCTCAAATAATGGTCGCTAAAACAACCACATTTTATTGAACAAATATGGGATAACAATAAACGAAACCCTAACTCTAAATATGGAATTGGATTTGGCACACCAGAACCTCTAGATGATATGAAATTTTGCCTAGTCATCACCGAAGAACTTGATTCTGAACAAATGTCTGATCTTCCAATCAAAGATGCCCCTCAAGAATTGGAAGAAGAAATTAAATCAACAGTTGATGAATTAAAATAAATAAATCTAGGTACTAATGAAAACCTAAAACAACCTTTCATTAGTTCATTCCTTAATGACATAGAAGCAAAAGAAATAATTCAACTGTTAAATGAATACAAAGACTGTTTTGCCTGAACTTATGATGAAATGCCTGGACTAGCTCTAGAAGCTGCAATCCACAAACTTGGGATAAATCAAATTGTAATCTCTGTTAAACAAGCTCCAAGTAGGACGCATGTTGAAATAGAACAACAAGTCATTGTTGAAGTTAAAAAATTAATTGAGTTTGGTTTCATACGAGAAGAAAATTATCAAACATGGACGGTGAATGTAGTGCCAGTTAAACAGAAAAATGGTTAAATAAGGGTCTGTATAAACTTCAAGGATTTGAATAAAGCATGTACAAATGATGAATTTCCTTTACCATTCTTGGAATTGATGGTTGATATAGCATCCAAACATTCAATATTTTCCTTTATGGATGGATCATCAGGATTTAATCAAATAAAAATATTTTCAAAATATGAAGCGATTACAGCTTTCAGGACACCCATAGGGATATACTGCTACAATGTTATGCCATCTGGATTGAAAAATGCTGGTGCAACCTATCAAAAAGCCTTGACACTGATTTTTGACGAACTCATACACAGACAAGTCAAATTTTATGTAGATGATTTGGTTCTCAATAGTATACAAAAAGATGATCACGTGTACGATTTAAGAATTATCTTCGAATGATTACGTCAATAGAATCTTAAAATGTATCCCTTAAAATGCGCTTTCGGTGTTACTTAAGGGAAATTTTTAGGATTTATTGTTTGACATCGTGGGATTGAAATTGATCCACTCAAAATTGAAGCTATCCTAAACATGCCTCAACCTAAGAATTTAACTCATTTGCGATCCTATCAATGAAAACTAGGATGTTTCATTTCCAATTTGTCAGGCAGGTGTCAGTCTCTTAATGCCCTAATAAAAAAAGATACCAAATTTGTGTGGGATGAAAAAACCAACATGCCTTTGAAAATATCAAACAATACTTGACAGCACCTCCTATCTTAGCAGCCCCTGTGTTAGGAAGACCTTTAATCCTTTACACTGCGACATTAGATAATTCTCTTAGAGCAATACTAGCTCAAGTAAATGACAAGGGAAAAGAAAATTCATTATATTATTTAAGTCGCTGCTTGGTTCTAATTGAAATAAAATATCCAACAATTGAGAAGCATTGTTTAGCTTTGATTTTCACAGTTCAAAAGCTAAGACATTATATGCTTTCTCATAAAGTAACTTCTATTTCAATAGTTTACCAATTACAATATTTGATGACACGACCAACACTTTCTGGAAGATTGGCAAGATGAGCAATGATATCGCTCCAATTTGACATAACATTAGTGCCACTACACACTGTTAAAGGACAAATCTTGGCAGATTTCTTAGCAGCACATCCAATTCTAACCGGATCACCTCTTAATAATGATTTACCTGATGAACAAATTTTAGAAATAAAAAATTCAAATAAACAATGGGAATAATATTTTGATGGAGCGTCATCTGCTAGAAAAGACAAAGATAAGAATATAATCATACCAGGAAAAGCTGAGTTAGGATTAATTTTCATTACCCGAGACAAAGCAATGATGCCATTTTCCTATCATTTGTCTGAACCATGCACGAATAATGAAACTGAATATGAAGTGCTCATAACCGGTCGAATGGACAATAATAATGGAAATAAAAAACATCGACATCTATGGAGATTCTCAATTGATCATTAATCAAATTGCAGACAAATACAAGACATTGAAACCTCGACTTGAACAATACTCCCTTTACACTGTAAAATCACTTCAGCAGATTTCTGATGTAGCTTTCTTCTTAATTCTGAGATGAGTCAATTCTTTGGCAGATGCCTTGGAAAAACTTGCAAAAGAATTCGTTTGTCCAAAAGAAGATGATATTCTAATCTCTATAAAAAGACGACAAGTTCTTTCCCAAGTTGACATGGACAATCTACACAAAATTGGTGAAAACACGACAACAACAATAATGAATGAAGAAAAGGACGATTTGTGACAACCAATTATTCAATATTTACAGAACGGAAGGTTACCCAAAAATAACTCCATCGCAACCTAAATCAAACAAAGAGCATTATCTTATGCTCTAGTAAATGATATTCTTTATAAATGATCTTTTAACGAAATGTGGTTATGATGTCTAAACCAATCTGAAGCTCACGAGATTGTTAAAGAAGTTCATTCGGTTCTATGGGGTGCACACCAATCTGAACCTAAAATGAAGATGAAAATAAAAAGAATGAGATACTATTGGCTGACAATGATGACCGATTGTCTTGAAACTGCAAAGAAATGTCATCAATTTCAGATACATGGAGTGGTTTTACATCAACCTCCAAATGCATTACATCCAACCATTGCATCTTTGTCATTTTAATGTTGGGGCACATACATAGTGGGCCTTATAGACCCTCCATCATCTGAAGGCCAACGATTTATTTTGGCAGTCACTGATTACTTCTCCAAATGGGCAGTAGTGATACCGCTCAGAAAATTTAAGGTAGAACAAGTTTTCCATTTCTTCAAAACTCATATTGCCTATATATTTAGTTTCCTCGAAGAATCATATCAGACAATGGACTAGCATTTAAAAATACAAAAATAAACAATTTTATTCAAAGAAATGAGATAGAATGGAGATATTCTACAATCTATTATCCTAAAGCCAATTGTTTAGTAGAAGCCTTCAACAAAACATTGGTACATAATTTGAAAAATACATTAATTAATAATCCAAGTCAATGGCATGAGCGATTGATAGAAGCTCTATGGGCCTATAGGACTACATACTGAACACCAATACATTCAATACCGTTTGCTTTGGTATATGGTTCTGAGGCTATTTTACCACTTGAAGTACAAATTCCTTCTCTCAGAGGTATTGTTTCAAATAAAATAACTGAAGAAGAAAATACCAAATTACGACTTGAGTAACTTGAGAGTTTAGAAGGCAAACGTCTACAAGCTCAGCAAAACCTTGAACTGTATCAAGTGAAAATGATACGGGCCCACGAAAATTCATGACTTGTTTGTAAACTGAGATAACAATGAATAAAATTACAAATAAAAATTTGACAATCACTGTCTCTCTTTGAACATCACCTTTTTGTTCACATAACATATGTTTATTAATATTCTTTCTCAGTAATAATAAATTTCATATTGATAATTTAAATTGAAACTTGGTCTGATACATTTCCGTTAACCTGTTGCTTGCAGAGAAATGCCGAATAACAGACTCTTGTTCACTTTTCGAAGTGGTGAGTATTTGGCACTGAACCGACGATGTGTTGAGAAAGTATCAAGAATCTACTTTGATTTTGACTTGTCTCAAGTTGAATTACTTTAAAATGGACCTTTGTTATCTATTGCCAATCAAGAATAAACAAAAGGAAAACCTTCTGTATTAGAATTCAAACTTCAACAACAAAATAGCAAGATAGAAGAAATCATTTCTATAGACAAAAATGAGAAATTGACACTAGAAAACAAAAATCAGTAGTGGTAACTACAACTCATGGATCTGAAAAAAACATCCATTAGCAGAGTAAAGAAGTCAGCCTCCTGACTAACTAGAGCTCAAAGAAGAATTGAAATAAACGATGTAAAAGACTCAAAGAAAAGGAACGATAATATATGAAATCTTTGGAGGAAAATGATGATTTTGATTTTCCAGTTCTTCAAGATATTCTTGAAAAAACATATTTTGTCTTAGGAGAAGAAAAACTAGATCAAGAACAAGAAAGGATTGAAAGAACAACATTCACTCTGACTCCTTATGTATCAGTGTTGGATGTCACATTATCAGAAATGTCAACTGATAAATGCATTACTTCTGAAGAAGAATTAAGACGTATCGATGCTATTAAACTACAGAAATTTGAACAATTTAAATATATTAATGGCCGAACTGTCAATATATTGGAAGGCATTCAACTATTCACTAGAGTCTTTGATGAAGAAGAGCAGGCTACCATTATCGAATATGTAATTGAAGCACGCGACCTCGGAGGTGCTAGACGCTTAAGAACAAGAACATATTCTGAGACCAACAGGTGGATACGTGGCAAAGGTCGAATGACTATCCAATATGGATGTTGTTATAATTATGTTGTAGACAAGGATGACAATCCTCCCTGATTTTTACAACACGAACAAGTGGATCTGTTACCCACAGTAATTATTCAAATTATTAGACGATTGATAACATGGAATATAATGCCCACTGATTGTGTTCTAGATAGTTGCATCATAAATAAATATGAGGAATGAGATTGTATACCACCTCATATTGATAGTCATGACTTTTAGAGACCCTTTTGCACTTTGTCACTCATGAACAGATGTTCTATTTTATTTGGGCGAGAAATAAAAATTCTGGTACCGGGAGAAACTCGTGGATGTTACTAGATTCTTCAACCATGGTGATCAATCCTTATTTTGCAAGATAACAGAGCTGATGCTCTAAGCATTGTATATCGAGTGTAAGTCTGCAACGTATTTCAATAACGTTACGAAGGATGCATTCTGAACAGCGTCCTGACGGATATTAGCCAATATTAGAACTTGAAGGACTATAACCTTTGGAACTATCTTGACCCTATAAAGATACAAACACCTATGATATAATCGACAGACAATGTCTTGGAGTATTAGATATTTATGGTAGGTCTAGCAGTATCCAGTGTTATGAGAATGACAAAAAAATAATCTGATAGCTTCTTATATGATGATATGTAAACAGTTTGCAGTGTGTGTTGTATAATATACGATGTACTGTTGAATTCTATCATCTATGTTCATTATTTTTGAGAGTAATAAAATCTTGTAAGATATTTCTCAGGTGTCAATAATAAATCGATTGGTCCAGAAATGCCAAAATTAACACTTTGAATTAAAAGAATGACATGATAAACAACCTGTGATAATTAAGATGAAATTTATCCTTTGACTTGTAAAGATCAAATCCCCAGCGGCTACGCTTTTCCTTATGTGTTCTTGACACATAACCTTCAGCTATTGCATATAAGTCCCTTTCTAACACAAAACCATGACATTCCTATAGCTCTTTCTTTGAGAAAGGAAATAAGTCGTATACCGACATATCGACATATGAAATTTCTAAGAGATGGTATGCCATCATCTCTCTCTCTCCAGTTATTGGATAAAAGATCCTCCCTGAGACGAAAACATGGCATTCCTTTAACTCTTTCTTTGAGAAAGGGTATAAGTCGCATAACATTCCTTCTCAAAATTGACATATCGACATTTGACATTTTTGAGAGATGATATGACATCCTCTCTCTTCTGCTATTAGATATAAGTCTCTTCCTGACACGGAAACATGACATTCCGATAGCTCTTTCTTTGAGAAGGGATATAAGTCGCATAACATTCCTTCTCAAAATTAAAATAAAAATGGTTCATCAGGATATAATCAAATAAAAATATGAAATCTTTGGCGAAAAATGATGATTTCAAATTTCTAGTTCTTGAAGATATTCCTAAAGAAATCTATTTTGTTTTAGGAGAAGAAAAACTAGATCAAGAAGAAGAAAAATTGAAAGAACAACATTCACTACAACTCCTTATATACCAGTGTTGGATCTCACATCATGAGAAATGTCAACTGATAAACACATTGCTTCCGAAGAAGAATTAAGATGTATCCACGCTATTAAACGACAAACATTTGAACAATTTAAATATATTAATAGCCGAACGGTCAATATATTAGAAGGCATTTAGCTATTCACCAGATTCTTTGATGAAAACGAGCGGGCTGCCATTATCGAACATTTAATGGAAGCACGCGACCTCAGATGAAATGGACGCTTAAGAACAAGAACATATTCTGAACCCAACAGGTGGATACGTGGAAAAGGCCGAATCGCTATCCAATATGGATGTTTCTATAATTATGTTGTAGACAAGGACGACAATCCTCCCGGAATTTTACAACATGAACAAGTGGATCTATTACCCACAGTAATTATTTAAATTATCAAACGATTGATAACATGGAATATAATGCCCATTGATTGTGTTCTAGACAGTTGCATCATAAATATATAAGGAAGGAGACTGTATACCATCTCATATTGATAGTCATGATTTTGAGAGACCTTTTTTCACTTGGTCACTCATGAACAAATGTTCTATTTTATTTTGGAGAGAAATACAAATTATGGGACCGGGAGAATTTTGTGGATCTTACCAAATTATTCTACCACGGAGATCAATACTTATTTTGCAAGATAACGGATTTGATGTCTCTAAGTATTGTATACTGTGTGTAAGTTGATAACATATTTTGATAACCTTCTTGACGGATATCAGCTAATACTAGAACTTGATAGACTACAACCTTTGGAACTACCTTGACCCTATAAAGATCCAAACACCTATGATATACTCGACAAACAATGTCTAGGAGTATTAGATATTTATGGTAAGTCTAACAGTATCCAGGGTTATGAGAATGATAGAAAAATAATCTGACAGCTTCTGATAAGATGATAAGTAAATAGTTTGCACTGTGTGTTGTATAATACACGATGTACTGTTGACTTCTATCATCTATGTAAATTATCTTTGAGAGTGGAATAAAATCTTGTAAGATATTTTTCAGGTGTCAATAATACATCGATTGGCCCATAAATGCCAAAATGAACACTTTAAATTAAAATAATGTCATAATAAACAACTTGTGATAATTAACATGAAATTCATCCTTTGACTTGTAAAGATCAAATCCCCAGTGGCTACACTTTTCTTTATTTGTTCTTGACACATAACCTTCAGCTATTGGATATAAGTCCCTTCCTGACACAGAAATATAGCATTCCTATAGCTCTGTCTTTGAGAAAGGAAATAAGTCGTATAGCATTCATTCTCAAAACTGACATATCGACATTTGACATTTATGAGAGATGATATGACATCTTCTCTTTCCAGTTATTGGATATAAGACCCTTCCTGGCATGGAAACATGGCATTTCTTTAACTCTTACTTTGAGAAAGGATATAAGTCGCATAAAATTCCTTCTCAAAATTGACATATCAACATCTGATATTTCTGAGAGATCATATGACATCCTTTCTCTTCTACTATTGGATATAAGTCCTTTCCTGACACAGAAACATGGCATTTATATTGCTCTTTCTTTAAGGAAGGATGTAAGTCGCATAGCATTCCTCTCAAAATTAACATATCGAAATTTGATATTACTGAGAGATGATATGGCATCCTTTCTCTTCTGCTATTGGATATAAGTCCCTTACTGACACAGAACATGACATTCCTATAGCTCTTTCTTTGAGAAAGGATATAAGTCGCATAACAATCCTTCCCAAAATTAACACATCAACATTTAACATTTCTTTGATATGACATTTGCTTTCACTCACTGTTTCGGTCAACGCTAATATGTGTGGCATACTTGTGCAGTATTCCACGCGTATTGGCCCCTCTTTGTTGACCTCACTTTTGTGAAGATCATTTCTAAATCATGTTAAGGCAAAGAAGTCTACCAATATTGACTCCCTAAATCTTACTGATATACACTAAACCCTAATGTCTAGGGTACGACCTATAAAACCTTTTTAACCCAAATCTCAATGATATTCTAAAATGATCAAATTAGTAATGACACATTCTGATTTAGTCAATTTTTAACCCAAAAGGTCAACTTAGGTCAAAATAGTCAACCCATGACCCAATGACCAACCCATTGACCCAATAGGTCAACCTTTGACCCAAAGAGTCAACTTTGGTTAAACAGGTCAATTCTTGACCTAATGACCACCACATTGACCCAACAGGTCAACCTTTGACCAAAAAAGTCAACTTTGGTTAAACTGGTCAATTCTTGACCCAATGACGACCAGATTGACCCAACATGTCAACCTTTGACCCAAAAAGTCAAATTTGGTCAAACTGGTCAATTCTTGACCCAATGACCAACCCATTGACCCAATAAGTCAATCTTTGACCAAAAAAATCAACTTTGGTCAAACTGGTCAATTCTTGACCCAACGAACACCACATTGACCCAACAGGTCAACCTTTGACCCAAAAAGTCAACTCTGGTAAAACTAGTCAATTGTTGACCCAATGACCACCACATTGACTCGACAGGTCAACCTTTGACCCAAAAGTCAACTTTGGTCAAACTGGTCAGTTCTTAACCCAATGACCACCATTGACCCAACAGGTCAACCTTTGGCCCAAAAAGTCAACTTTGGTCAAACTGGTCAATTCTAGATCCATGACTACTACATTGACCGAACTAGTCAAACTTTGATCCAAAAAAGTCAACTTTGGTCAAACTGGTCAATTCTTGACCCAATAACCGCCTTATTGACCAAAATGGTCAACCTTTGACCTACATAGGTCAAATTTGGTCAAAATGGTCAACCCATGACCTAAAGAATTTCACATTGACCTCATTGGTCAAACATTGACCTAGTTAACCCAACATCGGTCAAGGTGACCAATGTAGAACCCAAAAGTCATTATATTGATCATTGGTTTGATATAAACCCTAAAAATGATCATCATAACCAAACCAACCCAAAATTCAAAACCCTTAGACCTTATGATTTAACTAAATCAGACAAGGTTAGAAAAGTCATATTGGTCATCATTGGAATAGAATTAGTCAACTTGGGTCAACCTGGGTCAATATTGGTCAACCCTAGTTAATATTAACCAAATTTGGTCAAAATACCTAATTTTTAATCAAAATTGATTATATTAATCAATTAATTAATTCCAAAAAATATTTTGATTAATTTATTGTCTAATAATATAATTTTCAATATTTTTGATTAATTACATAATTAATTAAAAATGGAATTATAATTAAAAAGCCATAAAATAAATTTGGACACATGGCATCATTTATGAAATAATAAATGATTTTCAAATTTTGAAACTCAATAAAGACATCATGGATGACCTCATATCGGTTCCACATAACCCATAAGACTCATTACAAATGAGTCAAACCATTGGATAACCCATGACACATCATATTAACCATGATTAAACTTCATCATGGTAAGGAATTTGAGGTGGCAAAACCTCCTCATTTTAAAGCATGACTCACCCTCCTCCCTAAGATGATGTGGCCGGCTAATTCAAAGAAAATCTTGCCTACCTACTAGACCATTCAATGGAGGAGAAACATGTCTTAAACCAATCCTTTACCATGGTTAGATGCAATCGTAACCAATCCATGAATGAGGTAAGTAATGAGCTTATGTGTCATACCATCCTTAAGTCCATTAAATTGAATAGTGAGAATATATGGTAGAGGTGAATTTAGCAGGGTTAATCAAGCCTTATCCACCTTAAACAAAAACCAATGGAAGCAAACGAAGCCTTGGGTTAAATCTTTACAATACATGGAAATCCACGTGGGTTGAACTTGGGAAATGCAATTCCCTTATCCACAGCCTACAATCTTATCTCTGGACATTAATAGCAAGGTTAGCAACTCCCATAGGTGAATCCATGCTCACCCAAAGCCTTCCATGGCTATAAAAAAAGCCCAAACCCGAGAACTTAGAGAGGAAAGACCAAAAATAGAAGACACCTATACACTGCCCAATCCCCCTATCCTTGAACATCAAAGTTCTCTCTTAAGACCTAAGCAGTTGATCCACCATAGATTTGAGCCTTGAAATCCACTCAATCCCCCCAATTTACCCAAACCAAAAACCTTAAGAAGAGGAAAACAAATGGATTTTGAAATGTAGTTATCCAAAACCTCAAATTGACCTTCCCTGAAGCTTCTTAGGACCCTATGAAGATGAGCCCAATCAAAATTGGCCATCCTCATAGGTTCTAACTCACTGTTCAATCTCCTCCTCTCAAGCTGAGACACCCTAATAACAAAGTCATATACAGACTTAATTTAACTTCAAATTGAGTTGGGGATAAGTCTTCTAAGGACAGAGTGGAGCTTCCAAGCCATTCATTTTGAGTCTACATTCACTGTGGCCAAGGTATGGTTCTTCACACCCAACTTGAGCTCGGTTTTTGTCTAGAGTAGGTCAAGCCAATTCAAAACCCAAACAAATCCATATGGATTTCTTCATCTCTTCGAGATGAACCTCTAGAAACAAACTTCACTGAAATCCATGGAGAAATGAGTGAGATTTTGTGTCTAGAAAATGAACTGTGTTCGGGTTGAGATGGAATGAAGGGGATGAATAGATGACATCCATTTTCATGTTTTAGAAATGGACTGCTCTGATTAAATACCATTCACTCCGCTATTCGGACCCCCGCAGGGGATCAAGTGCATATTCGACCCGTCTGAGGGTACGCGATGCCCCTGGAAATTTCTGTTTAGATTAAGGGTTAATTTAAATCAGATTAACCTTAATCTAATAAAAAATACATATCTTGACAGAAAAATCACAAAAATATGACAAAAATATCCCTGAACTCAGGATAGAGAGGACAATAATGTGGAATTGAAATTTTGAATTTAGAAGTTATATTTGATTTTTAATTAATTAAATACTCTTTGGAGTATTTTAATTATTAAAAATTATTTATAAGTCAAAAAAATATGAAAATTTTAGGGAATAATCTTTATGCTTTTAGACACATCTCCTGATTTTTCTATGTCTAGGAAAACTCTCTAGCATAGGATTTTCTAATTTTAATGAGATTTTATAATTATTTTTAATAATAATTATAAAATTAAAAATTATGGAAATAAAAATTTGAAATTGGTTAAGTGACTAAGGGAGATAGACACAAACCCTAAAATGACAAGAATTAACCTTTTAAAAATTTACAATGACACTTTAAGTTAGGTTAAAATTCTTAATTATAAATTAATATTTTATAACCCTAAAATCCTTCTCCTCTACAAACATAGCCCATTTCATAATGGACTTGGCCAATGTTGAGTCTAACTCCAAATACTCAAGACAAATCCCTAATGTGGTCTAAGACAACATTAGGCTTAATTAAACATCATTAAAACGTAACAAATTAGGTTTAATACAAATCAAACTCTAATTAGGTTTAACCCCTAATAAACCTAATTAATCAACTTAAACCTTACTTACATTAGATTTAAGTAATTATTAAACCCTAATTAAGTTTAATTCATATTAAACCTAATTAATCAACTAAAATCTTCCTTACATTATGTTTAAGTAATTATTAAACCATAATTTGGTTTAACCCATATTAAACCTAATTAATCAACTTAAACCTTACTTACATTAGGTTTAAGTAACTACTAAACCCTAATTAGGTTTAACTTATATTAAACATAATTAATCAACTTAAACCTTACTTACATTATGTTTAAGTAACTACTAAACCCTAATTAGGTTTAACCATTATTAAACCTAATTAATCAACTTAAACCTTTTTTATATTAGACACTAATTAGGTTTAATCCATATTAAACCTAATTAATCAACTTGAACCCTACTTACATTAGGTTTAAGTAATTATTAAATCCCTAATTAGGATTAACCCATATTAAACCTAGTTAATCAACTTGAACCTTACTTACATTAGGTTTAAGTAATTATTAAATCCTTATTAGGTTTAACCAATTTTAAAACCTAATTAATCAACTTAAACCTTACTTACATTAGGTTTAAGTAACCACTAAAGCATAATTAGTTCTAACCCATTAGTCCTAATTAAATCATTAAACCTTAACTAACTAAGGTTTAATTATACCTAAACCATAATTAGGTCTAACCCATTAGAATAATTAAATCATTATACCTTAACTAACGAAGGATTAATCATAGTTAAGGTTTAATCATACTTAAACCCTAATTAGGTCTAAGCCATTAGATCTAATTAAATCATTAGACCTTAACTAACCAAGGTTTAATTATACCTAAAAACTAAATAGGTCTAACCCATTGGACCTAATTAAATCATTAAACCTTAACTAACTAAGGTTCAATCATACCTGAACCCTTATTAGGTCTAACCCTTTAGATCTAATTAAATCATTAATTAGGTCTAACCCATTAGACCTAATTAAATCATTAAACCTTAACTAAGGTTTAATTGTACCTAAACCCTAATTAAATCTAACTCATTATACCTAATTAAATCATTAAACCTTAACTAACTAAGGTATAATCATACCTAATCCTTAATTAGAAGGTTTGGGTAAACCTTTGGTTCAAATTGGGGTCAAATTAACAAAAAAATTTGGTTTGTGGGAGTGTTATGAAGGTTTAAAATTTTATTTGGAGAAAATTGGAATCCATTTGGTTGACATTGAGTTCAATTGGGTTAAGTTTAGGTTTGAAGGGTAAATTTGGAATTTTTGTTCAAATTGGGTTAAATTGACAAAATTGGTGTATGTGGTAGTTGAAGAAAATGATTTAGAGAATATTTTGGAAGTTTTGAAATTTTTTTGGGATTTTTAAAATTTTTGGCTATGAAGGGCATATTGATAATTTTGGGGGTATTTTGAGAATTTTGAAAATTTTGTCAGATTTGGGTATTTTGGTTAAATTGGATAGTGGGTAACAACTTGGAATGATTTTGGTGAATTTTGGGATTTCTTTAGTAATTTATGGAATTTTGGCATTTTAAAGGGGTAATTGGGTAATTTGGTTTTAAGGGGTAATTGGGTAATTTATGGAATTTTTTTAGTAATTTATCCACCTTTACTAATACATCTTTCACAACTCCTTTAAGATAAGTGATAGAATGATTAGCCAGTTGAAGAGTCACAGATGTAGGTGAAATTTCTCTTATTCCCAATCTATTGAAAGTTGATAAAGGCATAAGATTAATACTAGCTCCAACATCACATAAAGCTCTTCCAAAAAAATTTTTACCTATAGCGCACGGGATAGTGAAACTACTTGGGTCTTTAAGTTTTTCAGCAATCTTTTTCTAAATAATTGCACTACACTCTCTGCTAAGTGCAACAGTCTCATGGTCTTTAAAATTTCTTTTCTTATTAAGTATATCCTTCGTAAACTTTGCATAATCAGGTATTTGCTCTAATGCTTCAACAAAAGAAATATTAATCGTTAATTTCTTAAGAATTTCCAAAATTTTTGCAAATTTGTTATCCCCGTTCTATTTCTTTAGTCTTTGAGGAAAAGGGGGAGGTGGTTTTTCAACAGTTATCTTCATTGGTTCTAGCGGATATTCATCAAGATATATCTTATTAGAACCTTTCTCAATGTTCACATCCTCTCTTTCAACTTTGACTTCTTTTTGAACTTTTGGTTCCAATTCTTTTCCGCCTCTTAATTGAATAGCCTTAATTTGCTCTTTGTTTTGATCTTTTGGGTTGATCTCAACATTGCTAGGAAGATTCCGAGAAGGTTTACTATTAAGCAAAGTAAAGATATGTCCTAATTGATTTTCAATGTTCTTCATAGCAACTTTTTGAGCTTGAATTTGATTACCCATATTCAGAATAATTTCTTCAGTTGACAACTTTGTTTCCTTAAACTGTTGATTACTATTAAAACCGGAAGGATAAGAAGGTCTATAATTGGTATTTCCTTGGTTGTTTGGATTTCCAATTGGATTCATAGGATTGTTTCCCCATTGTGGATTAACAACAGCGTTGGTGTTATTCCAGTTGAAGTTTGGATGATTCCTCCAACTAGGATTATAATAATTCAAATAAGGATTATTAACTTTATTATGTATAGCATTCAAGGTTTCATAAGACATTTGAGAGTTTATCATCTATCCTGATGAATTTTCATCTAAAGCTGGGGGTGTTGGAGAATAATTCATTCTATAATGATCTATTTTCTTAGAAAGTGCAGTAATTTGAGAGACTATCATAGTTATCGCATCAAAATCATGAATACTAGCTACTCTCTTAGGATTTACCTGCTCAGAGCGCCATTGAAAATTATTAGTAGTCATCTCTTCTATTAATGAATATGCTTCATCAAAAGGTTTTGACATTAATGATTCACCAGCAGCAACATCGATAATTGATCTCAAAGATCCCACTAATCCATTATAAAATGTTTGAATTATTAACCAATCTTGTAAAGCATGGTGTGGACACTTTCTCAGAAGATCTTTAAATCTTTCCCAAGCTTCATATATGAATTCTCCATCAAATTGACTAAAAGATGTGATATCATTCCTCAGCTTAGTAGTTTTGGAAGGAGGAAAATATTTCAATAGAAACTTTTGTGAAAGCTCTCCCATGATCTAATAGATCCAGGTGCTAACAAATTTAACCACGCCTTAGCCTTATCCCTTAATGAAAAAGGAAAAACTCTAATCCTAGCAGCATCATTCGACACTCCATCGTACTTAAAGTAGCACATAGTTCTAGAACACTAGCGAGATGTAAGTTAGGATCTTCATTAGGTGTTCCTCCAAATTGATTATTCTGTACTATTTGGATAATAGCAAGTTTTGCTCAAATAAATTAGCAGCAACATCAGGATTTTAAATAGTTAAGTGAATTTCATCTGCTTTTGGATTAGCATAATCTCTTAAAGGTCTTGGTATATTTTCGTTTTGATTGTTTAAGTTATTCGCCATTTTGTGAGGATTGCATATTGTTTTGTTGTTTTCAAATTTTTCTAATAGTATGCTCTAATTCAAAATCGCAAAGCACTAAACCTATAGATCTGATACTATGCATGCAAACACAACAAACACACTAACAATAAACACGCACACACACACAATTATGACTTGTAATTCAAATATAATATTTCAAATACTACAAAATTAAATTTTAACAGTTACCTTTTTTAACTTGCCTCCCCAGCAACGGCGCCAAAAACTTGGTGCGACTTTTTTAATTTGCAAAAATTAATGAACTCATAATTATATATATATTGATTTAGTTTAATAATGAGTCACACATTTAATGCAAGTATACGCATCGCTCAAGTAATACAGGGATCTAGTGGAGTCATGGTTATCGATCCCACAGGAAGGCTTTAATTTTATAGCGTAGCATAAAAATCACTAATTGAATCACAACACAATTATAAGTAGTTTAATTCTTAAAGTATAAATAAAAAGATTTAATTACTATTTCTACCAAAGCACGTTCTAAACTCTAACAAGTTAATCTAACACAATACTAAATTTATAACAAAGTAAAGTTACAAGAGAGAGTCTTCCTTCTTTCCAATCATAATGTGATGATTGTTGTGACATAAATCAGTGATACAAATTTATTGTGCCAAATAGGAGCATTCATATTCTTTACCCATATTTCAACGTATAAAGAACATTGACTAATCCTAAGTTTAGTCCCCAAATCTATGGTTGGCTTAGAGGATACTGGATCTCACTCCAGAGCTCCCACTTCCCTTCACCTGAAGGCTAACTCTCACTTCAGTTTCTAAACATTAGGACCAAGTTAAGGATTTCAGCCTGTCACTCTAAAATCTCCAATTCTTCGTCCATCAAAGTATATTTCCCTATTTATTTACACTCAATCCCCATGAACTACGTCTCTTATTCATGGACATTGAATGTGACCTTCACTTTTGTTGTGGAACTCATAATCCTCTCGAAACATATGTTTCCCAACAAGTTTTAACAATTCAATTGGCCAGATAAAAAAGTAAATGATGTTCTAAGTGAAAAGGTCATCACAAATTCTTCATAATAAATATGCACATCATTTCCATTTCACAATATCAACACATTACATAAAAAGGAGTAAGACAAAGAAATCTACTCAAGACTCATGCGGAAAAGATGATAAAACATGGATTTTATATATAAGAACAACGTCATACAAACAGAGTAAGGTAAAGACAACTTATCTCAAACTCTTCCGCAAGCGATTCTCAAGGAATTCCTTTGACTCCTCTTCTTTCTTCACAACAACACATAATTCTCTCTTTAGATGAATAAGGAAGAAGAAATCTCACTTTCCCTCTTCTCTCACACTCCTTAGAAGAGAAAACACAAAAACTAACTTCCTACACAAAATAGAAAGAAAATCTCTCTAAACTCTTCTCTACCTTTCTTCCCCCCCTTCAAACTTAGCTCCATAAGTGTTTAAATTTGTCCAAAACTGAATTCCCAAGAGTTTCCTCAAGCAGCCTTTTAAAAATCAGCCAAATACATTGAATCTAGTTTGAATTCAGGATAGGGCATCCGACGTTGGCAGGAGTGCTTTTCCGTGCATTATTCTACCAAAACATCGTAACTCTCTATAAATAGCACTGTTCGGCACTATTGACAGTGTCATTCGGTGCTAGTTCAATAATATGCACTTTTGTCCATTTTCGCTCCAAGTATGCTCCTTTTTGCTTCCTTTGCTCCAAAGGCCTAAAAGCATTGTACCTGCATGAAATCATGAATAATACATTTCTTTAAAGTGTAATATCATCAAAAATAGGTATGAAATGAATAGTAAAAAGCTATCAAATTTTCAATGGATCAGCTAGCCACCTTACTAATTAATTTTTCAAATGTCTTCAAAGTGAAACCTTTCAAAAATAATTTGATTGGACCGTGAATGTTCTTTAAGAGGATTTCTATGGTGTGTTGTTCTTATAATGGAGGTTCATACTTTAAGCTTAAGATTCTCCATCTTAAGATGTAGTCAACAAAGGTTTCATCATAATTCTATTTCTTAATAACAAAATCACCTACTGCGACATGAAGTTGAGCTCCATTAAGTCTCTTTATGAATAATTTTTATAGTTCTAAAAAATTCTTGACTAAGTCATTCAGCAATTTTGCATACCAATCAAATTCCATGTCATATATATTGTTGACAAATTATAGAAAGAGTAAGGTGTTGCTTCCCCTAGAATTACAACAACAAGTTAAAAAAGGGCTAATTTTTTTATTGGATTGTCGCTTCCATCAAACACATTAAAGGTTGGTGGTAAAAAAACTTTTGGATAATATATTGAAACAGATTCAGGATATTATGTTCCTTTAAGTACATATTAGATTTCCTGAGCTCGAAACAAGACATCTTTTACTTGTTGCTCGATTAAGTTTTTCAAACCTTGACCAACTGAAAATATGTTGAGATTTTCATGCCTATTTTTTATTGATTTTGATGATATTGCACTTTAAAGAAAGGTATTTTTTATGTTTTGTTGCAGGTATGTTGATTTATGAACATTGGAGTAAAAAGATGCAAAAAGGAGCAAATTCAGAGCAAAAATGACCAAAATATGAAGATTTGACCTTTGGCGCCGACAACGAGATTGACGGCGCCGACGGCAGGTATTTCCCGAGTGTCAGGAAAATAAATTGCAAAGAAGGCCACCGACGGCAAGCTTGATGCCGCCGATAGCAAGCCTTAACAAAGAAGGTCCAAAACCTAGTATTCTAGAAGGCCACTGACGGCGAGATCAAGGCTGCCGACGGTGAGTATGTCGGTTCTCTCACGAGGTACATTGAATGTGGACGATTTTTGAAGGGATGCTTGGGCAACTCTTGGAAACTCTTCTACAACTTTAAAAGAGAGAATTTGAGGCCGAAAAGGGGGGGTCCAAGTGGTGTCCGGTGTGTGTTCAGGCGTTCGTGAGTGTCTGTTAGTGTTTTGGGTTCCCAAATAATTATAGAGAGTGAGTTAAATTAGTGTTAATTGTGAGGAATTCTTCAAGAGATTGTAGGAGTGGAAAGAAAGTGAGAGATTTCTTCCTCCTTTCCGCTTCAAAGGAGAATATTGTGTGCTGTAAAAAAAGGAAGAGATTTACAGGAACTTCAAGGAGTTTTCTTGGGGAGGAATTCAAGATAAGTTGTATTTACTTATTATAGTTTGTATAACTTTGCCTTTATAAATCAAATCAAAGTTTTGTCTTATCTTCTCCTTGAGATCTGAGTTGTTTCTCTGTCTTTTTCCTTGTTTTGAGATTTTGTGAAATGGTGGTTTGAATTAGTTGTGCCATAAGAATGTTAAAGAAGTTGTGATAATCTTTTCACTTTAATCTTAATTTACCTTCAAACTGGCCAATTGATTTGTTAAAATATGTTTATTTTTACAACTAAAGTGAAGATTACATCCGAGATTAAGGGAGGTTAAAGTCCTTGAAAGTAGGGTGCAAATAAATAGAGAAATATTATTTATCGGGCCTAGAATTGGAGATTTTAGAGTGACAGACTAAAATCCTCAATTCGGTCGTATCGTTTGGGTGTTGAAGTGTAGATGTTAGCCCTCTGGCGAGGGGAACGTGGGAACTCCGAAGTGAGAGCCGGTATCCTCCTAGCCTAGCCACAAATTTAGTAACCAAGCATAGTATTAGTCAATGTTCTTTATGTCTGGACCAAAGGGTAAAGAATAGGTATGCTCCTATTTGGCACAACAAAATATTAAACTAATTCTATTTATCCTTTCACTTAAATTTCTTAACAAGGAGAAGGATGCTTGCTTATATATTGAACCTCACTTTATTAGTAAAAGTAGTTAATTATTAATAGAATTAGTTTATTAAAATGACATCTTATTTACGATTGCATATTAGTGACAAATAGGCAATTTAAACTACAAGATTGTGATTCTGTATTGGTTTCTAAAACTCTAGTTCGTAGCCTCTAAAATATTCCCTGTGGGATCGATATCCAGGACTCCACTAGAGCCCTGTATTACTTGAGCAATATGTATACTTGCGTTGATAAGAGTAACTCTGCGATTATTGAATATTTTATACATTTCTTTATCAAATTCTTTCAATATTAAGCTTACGCATAGTGCGTAGAGTGGTTCAAGCCTCCTTGGGGATTAAGTGGTGGCTCTGACTTTTTCTTGGAGACTCTATCCTCAGTTGTCAGTGGTTTAGGTTTCTTCATTTTTACATGTTGAGGGGCTAATGATGGGATTTCTTCCATTCTTTTATCTATTATTTATTTCTGCTCATCTTTTTTATTTAAATTGTTCTAGAAGATTTTGAGGAGCATCAGGTGTTGTCCTTTCACTACGATGGAACCCTGAGAATCATTATCTTCTTGATGTTTCTCTATCAACATTCTAGTTCCAACAACCATGACAGTAACAGTGTCACTTGATGTGATTTCTTCATCTTCTTTTCTGAGTTTTTTGATACTAGCTTCCAATTCACTCATGACTTCATCTATGGTCAACCCTTAACGTGCCTTAGATCAACAAAAATATGTTAAGATTCTTAGTCTGAGTCTGAGAGAACATCGAGTTGATCGATATTACTTGCTTCGATTTCCATATCATTCAAGACATAATCAAACTGAGGATCTGATATATACTAAATTTGTGATTCCTCCTCTGTGTCTGATGATGCGTGGAGTAATAAAGGTTTTATTCTTGTAACATTTTTTTAGAGGGATTATTTACAAATTTTATGTGGTAAATTAAAGAGCCCCTCAGATACTCTTCCTTAAATATTTTGAAGATCATGTGAAATATAAGAAGTGGCATCAGGTGAAAATCAATGTGGAATCCAAGACTTTTAAAGATAAGTTGGAATAAAGGACGTTCTTTAGGTTAAAATCTATGTGATAGCTATACTGCCAATTATGCAGAAACCTACCATGATTTCTTACATGATATCTCTTCATACTTTAGTACTCTTCCTTTCTTTTTTAGGTTACAATTCCTTCTACAAAGCAGAGGATTTCTATAATAGTAGAATCTTCCTATTTTGTGATGTATTTGAAAACCTTATAATGTCAAGCTATGCATGATTTTCTTCTTTTCATACTATGGTTTTTGTATTTGGGTAGAGGTGGAGGTAATTCTACTATGCTATGCAAACTTTCTTCTCCTAATACATTAGAGAGCAAAAGCAACCTACTTTCTCTGAGAAAAGGAGAGGTCGTTGGTTTAACATCATCCATTTTTTCATTATTTTTGCGACTCTTTTACAGAGCCTCCTATTTTGATTTCATCATCGAATCTTGTTTAATGCTAGAGTGACTTAATCAGATGAGAAATTCTTAAAGATTATTGGTGATCATGAGTCTTGTAGATTTCTACTTTTTCAAGATACTGAAAAGGAGCAATTGCAGTCACAATAGTGTCAATCTTATAGCCCTCTTTTTCAGTGGTGGGAAGCCCTCTTCTGATCTAATGTAAATGTAGGGTGGAGATTCTTTATCAACATTAGAAGAGTTGGATTTTTTGAAACCTATTCCAAACTTTATTAGGGACCCATCATTCTTTTAGAATAGGTCAAAAGCTAGTTTACTTCCAGTTTCAATGGAGAAAATGAGTTTGGTAGACATCATGCTTGTAATGTGTACAGGTAGATATCAAAAGAGTGTTGACTGAAGAATCTTTAAAAAACTTTAAATGAAATTGATATTGGGTTTAGTTTGAAAAATCTTTCATTGAGGATAATTAATGATGACAAGTGTCCTGAAATAATACTCATTAAATAGAGTTCACGCTATTAGGTGGGCACATCACGATTAAAGATACGGACAAAGGGCCAAAGATAAGTTTGATGGACCCATAAAAAGACTAATCAAAAGATAAACAATTCAAAAGAAGGAGAGAAAAACAATCTCCCCAATGGAGTCACTAGAAAATTGCCTTAATAGGGGATTTTTATGTATCTCTACACACCATATAACTTTATCAAAGACTTCTATCTAGTTGACCGAGCTTGAAATTTTGAAAAATAATATTTCTCCCTGAAGGATGAAAATGTTACCTTAAAAATAAATATATCACCCAGATGATGAAAGCCTTTATTAGTCTGCTGAATTAGGGTTTTTTTCCTTTACCTCACGGGTATAAGATAAGATTTATTTTTATTATTTGGGTCTTGTTCCCTACAAGGACAAACCCTATAGTTAATTACTTCTGTAGAGCCATGTGTCCTAAAGAAAACTCTTGATTAATGTAATGAGCCAAATCGCTAAAGGTCAAACTTTCATGATTGAAGTGGTTGAAAATAGGAATAAGATTCAAATTAAAAGAATTAAGCTCAATGTGGTGGGCCATAAAGTTCAATGAAAATGTGTCATGAAAAGGCCTGAATGAAGGGATCGACTATCCAATGGAGGAGGTCTATACCTGAAGAATGATGGTTGGAGAGTTTGTAAAAAACTAATAATGAATTTAGATTAATCAGGTTAAGTTAGAAAACAAATTAGAAATACAAGATTTGACTGACAGAAATGATTGGAATCCCTATGCTATAATATAGTTAGGTAAGATGGAATTCTAGATGAGAAGTAAAATCCTAGACTCTATAAGAAATTCTGAGAGGTGGATTAACTTATACTTTGGGAATAACATCATACTTCACAATACTCATGTATTATCTTCATTTCAGGAATAATGGTATCCATCAAATATAACCAGCCTTATAATCATGAATGCCCCATGAGTGTCATAGCTTGAAGATTTTTAGTTTCAAAGTGATCAGAAATCTTTGTCTATAATTATGGATTACATCATTCTATAGTATTCCCTCTAGACTTTGGGGCTATGATTGTTTTTTTATATGTCAGAGTCCTTAGAACTAACTAGAGTAACTATCACACTAACCTAGGTTTCTCTACTTAAACTGACATGGGGTTTGCGTATGATTCACATTTTGATGTCTACGTTAGCTCACCTAAGTTGCATGTCAGATTTACCTAGGCTCTATTCTCGTTCTTTATCTTGGTGTAATTTATGAATTATTATTTGAGATTCAATATTTAGTCATGTTATGTTTTGGTTCCTACGCTTATCAATCATGTTAAGAAATCAAAGTTTTCCTAAGTTTTGACTTTTCAGTAGAATTTTATTTGATGTTTGTGAAGAAAACCATCTTGTGAGTAGTTTTCATCGTTATTTTTTTTTATATATCTTTTGTTTTTGAAATCCATGCATGAATGAAGAATGAAACAACAAAGATAATATCACACATTCTTCCTAAGATTAGACTAGAGTCGACATCAAACTAGAATAAACTAAGTTTCTAGCTCGGGTCAGCTTAGAATTGAGCTAAAATGTAATATGGGTTAGCTGGTTTGGGGTTCGGCTTGACCTAGGTTAGACCAAGGTTGACCTGGGTAACTTGCTTTGACTTGGGCTACATACGTTGATTTTGGTTGACTTAGTTGACTTGAGTTGACTTAGGCTGACTTGGGCTGAACTAGTTCATGTGAATTCATACCTAGGTTGGGCCAGGTAGGAGCGGTGTTCGGTAGGTTCAGACTAGGTTAGGTCGAGTCAGACCTGTGTTGGGTCATGTCAGACCTAGGTATGAGTTAGGGTTAAGCTGGGTTTAGATTTAGGTTGGGTTTAGGTTTAGCCTATTATTTGGTTTAAGCCGGGTTCAAGTGTAGGATAGAATTGAGCCTAAATTGGTTAATCAGGTTAGGTTCATGTTAGATTAGGCTTAGGTTTACAGTTAAGCCGATTCTTGGGTTAGGTTTGAGCCTAAGTAGGCTAGGGCTAAGCTAGGTTTTGGTTGAGCTAAGTTAAGCCCAAAGCCAAGCCTAATCTAAGGCTACTGAACTGGCTGACAAAATGTAAACTCAATCTCCAAACTAAATGGTTTAATTAACACATAAGTAGACAGAAGACCTACATGACAGGAGGATGATTCAAGAGGGAGGAGGCTCACTGGAGCACTCTTCTTCCTTCTTCTTCCTCTATTTAAATTGTCTGAGGTAAGTCCTAGAGTGTGTGGAGAATGTTGTGCCTGGTCCAGAGTGTCAAAGATGTTTATTTATAGACCTGGAAGACAGTGGCAGAGGCTTCCCTGACCATTGATTTGGGTGAATCAATGGCTAGAATTAGTCCCATGGTTGAAGGTGCCATGGATCGCTACCTGCGAAATGATGTAATAGTTTGTGCCTGGATACATAGACCCAGGGACTTGGATCACTGGCATAGCACATGGATTGATCATGCCAAGTTATCACTCCATGATACCTAGGTGCAGTCACGCACAGGGCTACACGCGACCACACTAAGATATGCTTGAGTGTGGTCACACCCAGACTAGGCCTAACACATCAAGGTATTTCTGGGCATGGTCACTCCTAGGCACGTCAAGCTAGAAATCGACATCTGCAAATCTTGTTTTGTGTGGATACAACAAATTAAAGGGTGGTGTTCGTGCATATCACATGTGAGCAAAAATGAGGTCAACCGTCCTTCCTCTTTTTTTCTTCTTCATCTATTAGGATTAAGATACTGATTTCCTTCATCATTTCTTTCTCTTTTTTTGTATAGACCTTGAGAATGAGAGAGAACTCCATTTTCTCAAATTCTATTGAAAGAAAGTGGGGAGGTTAGCCACCTTACATATAAGGAAGAACTTGGATAAAGAGAATGCTCTTTGAACCATTATAGTAGTGAGAAGCTCTAAACATCATTTTCCTTTTCTTAGAAATATCTTTGGTTGATGTGAGAGTTAGCTAGGATAACCTGATGTTAGACTAGGCCTTTAATTTAGGAAGATTTTTTCCTTATTTCCCTACGTACTATGAGCTTTCCTCAAAAGCTCTAGTCCTTAATCTATCTAGTTAGGATTGTAGAAATCTTGTGTTGACTTTAGCGGTTCCACCTTTTGATGGAAAAGATGAAACAGTTTAAACATACAGAATGAAAATGTTCTCTTTTATTCTTCATTCTTTAGGTTATGAAGAATCCTTTCTTGAAAAATCATCATTTTATGAAAACTTTAGGATTTGCCAAGCAATCTGAGTTTAGCCTTTTATTATCTTTTGCAATAAAAGGTTGGTACACTTCATCAAATTAATTCTAGAATGCATAAGAGATCATTTTGTAAAGGTTCAATCTGTCAATCAAATGGATTTAATTTCATTTTGGCATATGCATGTGCGTTTTATGAGAATATGATATGTAGAGCATGTGCAATGACATATTTAAGAGTTTTACTTGAGATATCATGAAATATTGTATACTAAGAATACTTTTTTTTTGCTTATGACTGAATGAAGGCATTTGTGTCCATGACTAGATTTAAATATACATAAATTTTTTTTTTCCAACATGTGCATGATTTGATGTCCAAATACATATAAATATGTTTTCATTGTCTGCATGGACTGATGTCCAGTTACATAAAAATGTGTTTTTGCCATGAATTTATGAATATGCTATTGAATGTATGAAAAACACTTATTTTTTAATTCGCTTATGGTTTATATCCAAATGCATAAAAAATCAGATCTTTGCCCGATATTTGTGTCTTGAATTCATGTATGATGCATTCAATCTTAAAACTAATAATGTGTGAAAAATGTGTTTGTCTTGAATCTTGTATTTTCCAAATGAGTAAAAGTATATATTTTTTACAAGTATATAAAAATTGCTTACCATTTGAGAATTCTTGTGTGCCAGTATCATTGCTAGCAAAGTGTTGTGCCACTTCACACAACAATGATAGATTTAGACATTAGCATGAGTGTATCATACATTGCTTACACATCATGCTTTTCTTATGGTTATCATATGAATGAGCATTTTGATTATCATCTGGGCAAGGTGTAATTCCGTCAGGGTACCTGATGAAATCAAATTCATCATATGTGAATCATCTTGCTTCCATTTATTCATAATTAGAGTGCAACTTCATATGCATTCGCATGTCACATTGTGCATTTCATTTGAATGAGCAGTCTAGTTGTCGCTTCAGTGAGGTGTATCTCTCCCATGATTTCCTATACCCTGCATAGCTAGATTTAGCATCATCTGTGCATGTCATATGAATGCATCACCATATGCATATGTACCTGTTTGCTTTGCACTTTTGTTATGAGCATATGTCAACATATACTCGTGGCGATCCTTGCATAGAATGTTTATATTACAAAATATTGTTTGATATTTGATGTATTGCTCACATCTCGATAGTGTTATCACATCTTGTCAAGTCGTATGGCATATTGCTTGTGATCGCTTACACCATGAAAAAGAAATCATAGTATGCTAGATCACATTACATTTTTTAAGGATCATAACCTGATCAGCCTAGATAAAGAATCATCATTAATAGATGAGAAACCTAATGTTAGTTGTGATGTTTTAACAAGTATTGCTTGCGAGCATATTTCAAAATGCAATGCGATTATTGCTTCATGATCAGCACATGTATGTTTAGACCAAGGCTCCATGAGATCTAACATGTGCCACTTAGGCTTTGTTTTCACTTAAAATCTAACTTTAAATATATATATATATATATATATATATATATATATATATATATATATATATATATATATAGCAAAATATAAGATGCATTAATAAAGCAAGCGTTTAGTTGCATCCGATAAAAGGAAGTGAAATCAAGTCACCAAAAGTAAGCTGTTTTAGGTGCCCAAAAGAGAGTGTAAAGCATTTAGATGTTGCGGTTTTTGTAGCCGTTTTAGCTAGCCGATTGGCTGGCTGATTCCCCTCCCGTGCGGATGACTCCAATAGTACGTTACATCCTTTGTGAGAGCAATCGGGGTTACGTGAAGGTATATTAGCATCCAAGGAACATCGGTAGTTCCAATCATAATATTAACCGGTTGAATGGAATCGGATTCCATCCGAATGTGAGAATGCCCAGCGACTTTGGCGACTTTAGAGCCCATATAGCGGCGAGTCATTTCGGATTCAAGAGGAGAACCAGAGACAATAGATGTTTGAAATCCCCACGAGTAATCTACCTTGATGATTTCTACACACTCCCCCACATCCGAAGAAGAGAGGGGTATAACTCCCATCAAAGTTAACTTTGACCCAAGACGTGGGGGGAGGGATCCAGTGAAACAACTTAATTTGGATCCTGGTTTTGTTCTTCAGTTCATGTGTAGTATAATACTCGTGTATGTAGGTGCAGCAATTAGCAAAGATCTGGTTAATAGAGCATATAGAGTTCTCATACTTATTATTATTCCTTGCCATCCAAACACACCACCAAATGATCAGTGGATAAAAAGAGAGCTTCAGGTCAAGCCAATCTGCCCAACAGTACTCCACAGAAAACCAGTCCCTGAAGTGTTGTGTAAGTTGAAAATGTTCCCGCACTCTATTCCATACCTCCCTAATCACAGGACAGTGAAGAAGTTGATTGTCATATGATTCCTCCTGAGCACAACATAGATGGCATCTGGAAACGAGTCTAAGGCCCTTCAATTTCAGTATATCATCAGTAGGCAAAAATTTGTGAAACAATCTCCAGCAAAAGAATGACATAGAAGGGGTCAAATAATTATTCCATAGGTGACAACCCCAATTATTCTAGGGCCAATGATGTAAGGACTGGTAGATATAGGATTTAATAGATTGAGAGGGAGGTTTCTTGACAATGAGCTGATCTGAATTCACCTGTGCACTACTGATAGGGATCTCCTTGATAGTCTGAATAGAAGATAAATCCACTACCTCCTTCAATTTATCTTCATCCCATTGATGATTTGTCCAGAAGTCAGCAACTCTAGAGTTATAATTCATATGAGTATTTGGGATGGAATACAACCGATCATCCAATAGCCAATTGTCAAGCCAAAAATTAACAGATCCATCTCTAATCTCCCAGCAAAAGAAATTGTTAGCTTCTATCCTTACCTTCAGTAAGCTTTTCCATTGTTGAGAATCTCCAATTTTATCCTTTACTACATCAGGGTGGCAGGTTCTGCAGTATTTAGCTGATAAGAATTGAGCCCAAAGGGTATCTTGTTTTCTGAATTTCATCCACTGCTTACATAGGAAGATTTTTCTAATGTGTTGAAAACTCTTGAACCCCAGGCCTCCAGAGTTAATGGGTTTACAAAGCTTATTCCATGTGACCCAATGTGTTTGTTTGTGCTGCCCCTCCCACAAGAATTTGTTAAAGGTAGTTTCCAACAGTCTTTGTATATTTTTCTTCATTCTGATCATCTGCATAGTAAACAATGGAAAGGTGGTGAGGATACTCTTGAGAAGTGTCACCCTTCCACCATTAGATAGAAAGCTGTTGGTCCAACTGTTAATCTGAGTCGTAACCTTATGAACCACTTCATCATAATGGGTTTGTAATGAGCTGTAACCTTATGATTCTTGTATATGCACTTTTATGTAATATGAATGCATCACCATATGCATATGTAATAGTTTGTGTCTCTGCACTTATGAACCACTTCATCATTGTATTTTAAAATTATATTGAGATTAAGTATCCATAGAATAGAGCATATACAAGATCAACTTTTAAATTTTATTTTGCACAAAATCATCATTTAGTGACATACATTAGAATTCTTGGATCATCAGGATGAGCTGGGAACAGAGACCTCATGAAAAATATATGCTATGCCTTATCCACACTATTGTATACACTTAGTTGTATGTTTATTAGACAACTAAATATTAAATGCTTGATATAATATGGTAGAGCGTAGTTAGTTTTTCATATATTTGGCTCTTGTTGTGGCTTATGGCATGCCAAGTATTTTGTTTGTGCCTTTTATGTGTTTACAGAGTTTGATAAATGCACACTAGAATATTAAATTAGTTTTATATTTTGGAGCTCAGTCTAATGAGGGGAGAGCATAATGATTTAAGTTTACATATTTTTTGCAAGCACTAGAAAGCCTCCAAGCGGGCATGCTTCACCAAGATTATATTTAGACAACATGTGTTAACTTTCTATATTGTAGGTCAAGTCTTTTTTTAGATTTTTCATATATAATTTTGATATGAACATGTGTTGCAAAGCATTTGATGTGTGAAACTGTGTTAGATGACCAGGAACAGTTTTCCTATGTCACATACCATAATTCCAAGTCTACATTCATGTATAGCATTAGGACTAGATAATTTTATGGGGAGCCTGAACACTTTTTGTCTTTCTGGGATATGTTACCAACCGAGTGGCATTTGACCTTTTTATTTATTCTGCCGATTTGCTTTACTTTTTTACTCAGTGTTGCTTTTATTTCATTTTTTATTATGATTTATTTAGCAGCTTTACAACTGTAAAACTTAGACTCTCTCGGAACTAAAATATATATTTTTCTACAAAATTCCTAATAATAAAATATTAAGCTAAATTAAAGTTTAGGATTAAAATTGAACCAATGTTTAAATGAGCACTTCACTTTGTGCATTCACTTTCTTACATGGTCTTCCGTTCATATTTAAAATGATTTTGCATGCATATGCTTCACCTAAGTCATATTTAATAGAACTTCACATCTAAAACTATTATGGATAATTGAATCATTCTACATGTCCCAAAGAGGAGTGCTCATGTTTCCTTAACTTCTTTAACTTGCTAGGTAAAATAAATGATTAGGATTTTAGAGACTCCCAAACCTAGATGGGATATAAGCCTTTTATGGAGTTATTCAGATTTATAGCTGGACCATTCTTTTTTCCTCCACTCTATGGGCTTCCTGGCCTCTTTCATGGCAAGTAGAAGTCCCATTTTTATTAATTCCATCCACATAAAGTCATACGGGATTAGCGATTTCCTTCCATTGAATTTAGGGCTACTAAGATTTTTTTGGATGACAAATTACATGAATTGTTCACAAGGATCTCTGGTCTAGTTAGCTTAACTAACCTTCATAACCAGGAACCTTAGAGTCTCAATAGCTTGGAATGATAGATCCATTGAATCTTGACTCGGCTATCTCTACCCTCTTAGGATTTCCTTACCCTTTTATCGATGAACCCGTTTGAGCCCTTTCAATACCTTGATATATCGATGATGTCAGTTCATAATACCTATTTGTTGATAGGCCACAACCTGTTTGGGATACGATGATTCACCCTTTATTCTTATGTCCTGGTACAGGCTTTGAAGCATAAGAATTATCCTACTTAAGATGACCAGGTTATTTTATATGTCTCGTTAACTGATTATCATCACTCAATTGGGCGTGAGGGATTCACACTCTGCCTTATAACTTGTTATATGCTTTGAAACACTAGATGTTTCTATTTTAGATTACCTTATACTTTTGTCATACCCTCTACACTAGTTATCACAATTAACGTAAGTAGGATATTTATTTTTGAAAGTAACCTTGGGTATCCCCAAGATGTAATTAACCAAGGAATGAAATTTCTTTGGAAATTCCTCTTAATCCCAGAACAAAGAATAAAATTTTGTTCTCTGGTTGTGGGTTTCTTATGTAGGGCACCCTCTTTGTAGATATGTGTTTCATGATATTTGATCTAATCTAATTTTGGACATATATTCTCAACCTATCACATAAATATTACCCTACTTAAAGTCATCGTATTCTTTTTAAAAATTTTTTATCTAAAAATAATTGTATATTCTTGCTTCCCAATCCCTCTTCATCTCTAAATCATTTTGACAATCCGGAAAAGAGGTTTATATGATATGGAGAACTATACAACGATTAATAGATAAGATAGAAACTTTATGTTAAAAAAATATATAAAATAAAATAAACATGTATTCGATTAACATAGTTTATAACTTATAACATTAATTACCAATCTAGCATCAAGATGTCTCTTTATGAGGCTTTATATGGCAAAAAATTGTAGAACCACATTGAGTTTATTTAAACTATGGAGGGTCAACTTATGGGATCATAGTTAGTTTCTTAAGCCATTAATTAAATCAAAACTATTAGAGATTAGTTAACTACTACACATGATTTTTGGTGAGTAACTTTTTTCTGTGATGTGTTAATGTGCCCACCGCATATTTTGAAAGATTTCATCTAAAATATTGGAGGCATCGTTTTAGGAATAATTAACTACCATGAGAGGTAGAAATACATACTCAAAATGAATCTAATCATTTCATTGAAAAAAAATTAAATATTATGGGTCCGCATTAACTAAAGATTTTTGTTCAATCTTACAGGTCAATTATGAGTTTTTTTTATTATTTTGGAGTCTAGTATCCCTATATGGGAAAGCCCTCATAGTTAATTACATACCAAAGTTATGGAATCCCAAGAAAACTCCTGTTTAAAGAATTATTGTATATCATGTAGAATTTCAAGGTTGGTGCTTTCAATTAAAAATATTTAAGATTTGAGGAGAAGATCAAATGAGGGAGTTTTTAGGCCTAAAAATAAATTATTAGAGTTCAATTGTTAGGGCTTACAATTCAATAATAATGTATTGCGGAAAGGCCCATGAAGAGATTAGCCAACTTTGGGACGTTGAACCATGTGGATTTGAACTTTAAAAATAATTGAAGGAATTAAGTTTGATTTGAGAGGTGGGATTTGATTGAAGTTTTAAAAATCTTGAATTGAAAGTTTATAAATTCAAAGTGAAAAAGGATACAACTTTTATAATATCGATAGTTAGAGTGGCTGCAAATGACTTTGGATGATCCTCATCCAAGATTCTTTCCAAGTATTTCTCAGGTGTCTCGATCTCTCAGACCTTGTAGCATGCTTCAACCGAATCCTTAAATGGAAAGCAATCTTCAATGACGCACTCTAATTGTCTGTGGCACGGACAATAATTATGTTGCTTAGACTTCTCCACTTCCTCAGGTCTTTTCAAAAAGGATAGTTGTATTCCTTGCTTAATCAAAATTTTAAATGTTTTTCTCATGCTCTTATTTTTAAAAGAATAGATCCTACATTTTCTTTGCTCAATAGATTGGGCTTCCACATCTGAGGAGGTGGGTGAGTTGGCTTTGTAGAAATTGCTTTTTATGCCTACTGTCAATTGTCGACAAGGCCATACTCTCTTTTGCCCTTTTTGAAGGACCCATCACGAATGATTTTTTTTTTTCCTTCATCCTTACCATTATCTTTTTTAAAGACCAAGCACCTTGCAGTATATTGCAGGCTAGTCGCTTTTTTTATTAGCATTTCAAACATTATGATCGATGTTTTCTTCAACAAGATAGAAATGGGACCTTTAGTTTTGCCCATGTGAAATGTGATGTTATGACTCTCTATAGTGGCTCACAATTTATGCTTAAATTTTGTCATTGACAATAGAATCCATTGGACTTTTTTTTTTTTTTGAGCTAGCATCTATTCACTTATGGTGATCATGATGCTGCTCGACAAAGTATTTTACAAATGCATCCTCTAGCTTAATGAATGTCTTGAATGTGTCATTTGGTAAGACGGTATACCATTCAAAAGCAAATTCTAACAATATAGTCACAAAAGGCAAAACATCGGTGCATCATTGTTGCCAATATTACAACAAAGTTCTCTGAATTGAGCAACATGTTATCAGGGTTGTCAACCTTGTCAAATTGTTTAAATATTGGAGGAAAAAACCCTTGTGGATATGGAATATACTTATATGCCTTAGGGGAAGGTCTACATCTCCTTACGATGGTCTCGTTCTGCTAAGCTGCAAAAGCAACGTTGACCTTCGCCTCCATAGGGACAACAAATACATTTCAGAAGTAGTACGCTCAGGTAGAGCTGCATCAGAATAGGAGACATGGACATGCCTAGTAGGCATGGGAGGTAAAACAGGTGCAGTCTGACGTGCCTCAACCTACATAGGAGGTAAGTTGGAACATGGCCTGTCTACTTGTAACGCCGTTACCCTGGTAATCAAAAGAGCTATTTCGCTCTGTGTAGTGCTGCAGAAAACTGCTATTTAGTTGCTTTTGAGGGGTTTTCGAGCACATCTAATCCTCAATTAAGCCCAAAAAATTAAATTGAGCAGTCATTCAATCGGCATAAATATTTACTAGATATTTATTTTATTTGCCTAAACTCTTATATTTGAAGAGAGAATTTTTACACACCATCAGAAATCGCTTAATGCAGGAAATATACAAATAAATGAATAATTGTATGAATAATTCCCTATTCTCTAAGCCTGATATCTTCCTCAGCTTTATTTCTATTGCACAGCCGAAACGCTCAGTTAGTGGCCACCTCCTCCAGAGCTCGGCCCCGAGGACAAGCTGCCCATCCACAAAGTCATCACTTCCTTCGCCTGCTCGTACAAACTCAGCCCCGCTGAAATATTTTTTGCTCCGTCGGGCTCCTCCGAGATCGGACGCAGAGCAGCAGCACTTTGCATGCTCACCACAGCGACGACGCAAAGGACAACGATGACGAGCAAAAGCGAACGAAGGCCTCGTAGACTCATTGCTAGTGCCTTGCAACTTTAGAAGCTTTCAGAAGAGGATCTCTGACTTGGCGTAAAAGATCTGCAAGCAAGTTCCTCTCTTCTAAGATCTGGGCTGTTTCGGTAATGAGATGGTTACTTTTGAAATTGTTCGAGATTATTTATAGGAGAGGGCTGAGGGTGCAGTGGGAAAGCTAGGGAGAGTTCATGAAAATTAATGTTTTCTTGTTGACTCGGGTTTAGAACTTTGAATTGGTCCTGCAAAGAGAATTGCTGAAGTAGGTCATAGTTCATGAGGTCAACTCTTGCGTCCAAACCAGTAGGTGTGGCTCGTGCTGCCTATAGTCAATGGAAAATTATAACTTTAAAATAAAAATAAAATAGAGCAGAGTCTAGGCGTTTGAAGTTTGAACATGCGGAGATCAATGTATTCAAAATAAGTAATCTTTCTTATTCTTAAAATAAATATTAATTTTATATATATATATATATATATATATATATATATATATATATATATATAAATGGGATATAAACATTTATATATATTCAAGAGTTAGAGCATGACATGAGAGAGGGAGAGGGAGAGGGAGAGCAGTGCATAGCAATGAACAATAAAGTGACTTTTTTCATTAGCTAATTTTTCATAAAATTATGTCATATTTATATGATAAGGGTACAATATGTGAAGTTACAAGTTTTCACCTGTTTTAATGGGTTATTATAGGATAATTTAGGCATTTTACATGTATGAGCCAAGGGATCAGCTACTCTCTGTCTTCGTCAGCTGAGCTTGGTGAGACTTGGTTCAATAAGACCTACTTGTTTATCAATATTGAGGTAAGGATGCCAATAGGTTCTGATTGACTTCAGGTGGGTAGGATTTGACTCGCCTGACATGACTTTGTCGATCGACCGATCTATTCTTACTGTCGATCGTTGGTCCCTGATAAGGAGCTCCTGTTGGCTGAGTGATGTTAGGCTATTGAGCAGAGGCCAAATCACTATAATCTGATAGGTAGCTCACTCCCCAACAAGGAGAGTCGAAGGGAAAATTTAGACTTCTTGCGACATATTTGCCTTTAGATCCCTGATAAGGTGCCTCCAAGTTGTCCATATTTTAGTTTCATGATTCTCTTACTTATTAAAAAAGACAGCTGTGATAATAATAAATGAATAAAATACAAAGATAGATATCATTTAAGTCGTATTAAAAGATTCAGTAATTGAACTAGATGAATTTTTGTGGCCATGATAAGTAATTAGAGAAGAGTCTAAGCATTTGAAGTTTAAACATGTTGAGATCAACGTGTTCAAAATAGGAAATCTTTCTTATTCTTTTTTAAAAAAAAATATTAATTATATATATATATATATATATATATATATATATATATATATACATACGTACATACATACAGACATATATATGTACTTCATCTGGGAGGGGAAGGTTGATGGTGGTGTACTCAGAAGGTGCTTTCTGTTGTCTTGGGCTTTCCCGGGCTCCAATCATTTAAATTTTACTATTCCATTGAACTTCTACTTGGTGTGGAGTTTTTTCTTTGATTCTTTTCTGGCCATGGTTGGTTGCTTAGTTCACTATTGGTGGACACCCTTTATGGTTTTGACTCTTCTGGCATCTGCTTCTTGCTCAACCTGAGGTGGTGCTTCTTTTTTTTTTGTCTCTTCCATTTGGACTTTCCCTGGGCCTAGTGGTTTTGAACTGTCTCTAGTTCATTGACTGCTTTTGGTGCTTGTTGTTTCTCCCCATGGCCACCCCTATTGATATAGTGACCAATGCACAATGGGCAAAGGCCACTTATGCAAGTGTGGTGGGTAAAGGCCAAACAACTCATAAAAGCTTTGATCATTTAATATTCCCACAAGCTCTTCATGACACAATTGCAGGTAAGGGTGATTGTCCTTTCATCAAGCTTCCTAGACTAAAGGATGAATTTCCAGCTATCAGATTTACAGCCCACGAGATGCATATCTTAAATGATGTTGTCATATTTACCTTAATAGGTAAATTTCAATTTGGCCATCCAAAGATGGAATATGTGAGGAAGTTCTTTGAAGAATTACATATTATTGGCACTTGGAAATTGGATCTGCTAGATGGGACGCCTCCTTATTAGGTTATCCAGTGAAAAAGATTATGCTAGAATCTTTGCTAAACAATCCCATCTAATTGTTAGTACCCCCATGAAACTGATGAAGTCTACTCCTGATTTTGTCCCCTCAAAAGAACCCCCTATTGTTCCAATGTGGTTCAAGCTACCTGGACTCCCTATACAACTGTACCACCCCAATGCCATATTTAATATATGTCAGGCACTTGGCACACCATTAAAGGTGGATTCCCCCACCTATGATATGGCTAGGCCTGCAGGGGCAAGAGTACTGGTGGAGAGGGAAATCACTCTCCCTGATTTGGAGAGGGTTTGGATTGACACTGAAGAAGGTGGTTTCTGGAAAACAGACCACTCTACTGTCATCATTGCAAAATGTTTGGGCACACCAGAAAGAGGTGTTACAGACATCACCCTCCAGTTAAGAAGCCCCCTTCTAGGGGTAGGGAGGTTGTTGGATTGCTCCCTGAATTGACCCAAACACATTTAATCCCCCAATTGGCAACAGAGAAACATGGGGAGCCTGCCACCACTATTGCTCTCCCTCCAATTTCCCCATTCAGAGCTCTCAAAAATAAATTCACAGTGCATAGAATGATTGAGAAAACTCCCCCTAGGGAGTCTCCTATTGTTCCAATCCCAAAAATATTGGAGGAAGTTGACTTTATTGTAGCTACTAAGAATCCTTCACCTTTGGGGACAAGTGGGTCCCGTCCTAACATCTTAGAAGTTGGTTTGGCACTACCTCATGAAGAGAATGGGTTTCAACAACTAGAAGATAATAACATCCAGAAGGCTATTGGTGATTTGGGGGTTCCCTCTGTAGTAAAAATGACAGAAATGGTGCATAAAATGGAAGAAGACTGGCACATCCAAAAAGCAAGAAAAAAGAAGAAACAGATTCCTGAGGCCCAAAAACTGATGACTGTTCATACCCCTTTGGGGTTGGGAGATGTTGTCAGTTTTTCCCAGCCTGTCAGGGAAGAACTAGATCAAAATCTTAGCCTTCTATCTGCCCTCCCTCTCTCCATGATTAATTTCCTAAGCTGGAATATTAGGGCCATTGCCATCCCCAATCTATAAAAAAATTACTACATCTCAATAAAAAACATGCCCTTTGGTGTATAGCTATTATGGAACCTATAGTTCATAAGTACCCACACAGACTTATAAAAAAATTCAATGGTTTCTCTCATTTTGCTAATTACAATAATAAGATTTGGATCTTCTTGTTGACCTCACTTTTGGTTGAGGTCTAGTCTGTCTTTAGAATAGCCTAGGGTCTAGCCAAAGGACTCTCTTAGTTACGTTTTTAGAAGACTAGTCATGGAACCCTTTCCCCTATAGAAATTCAAACTTTTCTCACTTCACTCGGAGTTTTCATATGCTTAAGGCCTAACCTCCAGCTTTTAGGGGGAAGAGACCAAGCATAAGGAAGCCCAGAGGAAGTCTCCTATAGGTGGTCAAACCTTAGGATTTACCCTGGGGGTCTGGAGCTTACATACACTTACACTACACACTCACAACCCTAAACATGGACATCACCTTTAGCCCCCTAACTCTTTGAAAAGTCATGTAAGTGGTTTTCCCAAGCCTTTATCCCCAGGCTAGGGTTTGGCTAGTACCAACACATAGAGGACCAAATGAGGGTGACCCTTGGTCCATGGCTCAACCTATACAATGCCACATTACTCACTTTCAAGCAATCCCAATTTTCCTAAAGATTTAAAATTTCAAACCCCTTTGCCCCAAAATACCCAAAATCCCTCCAAAAACCCAAAATCCCACAAAATTTCCAAAATCACCCAAATTACCCATAATTCTCCATAAATCATTCCAAAATACTCCCTACCACTCAAATTAACCAAAATTACCCAAAATTACCAAATTTTCAAAAAAATCCCCAAAATGACCAAAATTCCCCACTTAGCCCAAAATTTCAAAAATTTCAAAAATTCTCATAAATTCCCAAAACCCCTCAAATATTCCCAATTTCATTTCTCTCAACTACCACATGACCTGATTTGACCCATTTAACCCAAAAAGTGCCCAAATTGAACCCAATGTCTACCCTATTGATTCCAATCTTGCCCAATTTCAATTCCAAACTTTAATTCAACATCTATAATGCCTAAACCAAATCCAAGCCTAATTTGACCCACATTTGAGTTCAATTCTACTTAAAATTCAAAAGCCCCAATTTTGCCTAAATGACCTAAATCCCCCAAGTTGACCTAATGCCAATCAATTTCTCTCCAATTGGAATCCCAAACTCTTCATAATACTCCCCTAAAGTGAATTGAACCATCAATTGCCCCAAATTTGAGCCCAAGTCTCACCCAAATCCACTTAAACTCCAAACATGCCACATGCCCAAAATTTCCCAAATTGATTGCCCTACTCCAAAAATTTCCACGTAATTCATGTTGGTAACTCTTTATGACATCCCCCTAGAACATTTGGAACCTTCAATTGGCCTTGGACCAAACCCTAGCCTAACCTAAACCAAAGTTAACCCAACTTGCCCCAAATAGACTACAATCTCAAATCAAGCAAAATTGATCCCCCAAACCAATCCAAAACCACTCTAATCCTTCTATAACTATTCATGGAAATCATATACAGAATACTGATCAATCATTTGGACTCTACCCAAGCTCAAACCCAAGTTAGCCCAATTTGACCAAGGTGACCCAAATGAAGCCATGACCAAATTTAATCAAATTGAACCAGATGTGACCAAACCAACCCCTCCACATCCATTATGTTGACCCTACGGACTAGGCTAGACCCACCTAGCCCACCCTAGAGGATCCATGGACCAAAGGTCCCCTAAATTAGGTGATCTCCACCTTTAAATGGTTAAACCTAGGGAGGATTTTCCATAATGCATTAACCACTTAAGCTCACCTCATGATGGCCTGCCCACTGGCTCACCTGACCCACTGGCCATCTCCACTGGCCTGGTCGGCCGGCCTAGTCTTTGGAGGAGCCCAAACTAAGAGCCACCTCACACTTAGCCAAACCCAAACTCCATCCTATGGCCAACTGGGCCCAAAATTGCCATTTGAGCTCCTCAGCGCTCCACCTAGGCAGTGCATTGCACCTGAATTGGAGCCCTCGCAGCCACCCCAGCCATGGCTATTTAGGCCACCACCCTTCACGTCCAAAAGGTTGGCTAAACCAGACCTTAACAAAACTGTGCCTAAATCACTCCAAATCCTTCCCACAACACAGAGAAGCCAATCCCCACTATTTTTTAGCCCTCAAACCCCATGTCTGAGCTCAATTTCTAAGCTTAAAATTGAGCCCAAATTAGAACATCTCTGAAAAAATCCATCAAAGTCAAATTAAACACTCCCACACCATCCCCACAGCAAGAGAAGAAGTTCCCTATTGAAAGCCCCATCACCAGGCCACTCCAATAGGGACTTCCATCAAAGCTCCAAATCGGATCTGGTTATTTTCATACCTAGGCAATTCACCAAGGCAAGAGGTTTCATCCCTGAGCTCCTGGGACTCCAAAGAAGGTGTAGATCATCTTTAATCGAAGCTTCACTTCTCAGAGCCAAGGTATTGACCTATCCTTCTTCCCGAGCTTCTCTGAATTCTTTATGTAATTAGGGTTAATTTAAACCATGCTTAGCCGTATGGATATGTTCGCCAAGCTTAGGCGAGTCCATAGGATCAAAACTGAAGTGATTTAGTTGAGTACAGCTCAAGAAATTAGGTTTTTAGTGTGGACGGCACGGGATCACACCAGACGAGTCATGCTCGAATATTTATACTTACGATTTAGATATGAAATTTATAATTTATAATATGGCATTCTATACAAGTATACGTATCATTTATCAAGTAATATAGGATTTTCTGATTAAGCCCCGAGACATTGAACCCACAGGGAAATGTGTAAAAACTTAAAGAAATAAGAAAAATAACTTTTAAGTTTTTTAATTTATTTTTGTAGGTATGTTTTAAGGTTTTAATTTTAAAAAGTTGTTTTTGATATTTTTAATAACTAGTTTAAGCAGGAAATGAAATTATTAACACTCTAAACATGATATAAAAGTTATAAGAATGAAATATCTTTTTCTTTCTTCAATGAATCAGTAATAATTATGAAATTTTATGTTGTGGAAGTATTTAAATGTATTGTGCTAAATAGGAGAAATTATATTCTTTACCCTTGGTTCTATAAAAAAAATTGGTTAATTTGAAATTTTGAAATTTTGTAGATGGGTTAGGCAGGGAAGATACCAGCTCTCACTCTAGAGTTCCCTCCATTCCCTCCTCCTGAGGGCTAACATCTCATAACAAAATTTAAAATAACAAACCAAATTAAGGAGCTTTAGTCTATCACTCTAAAGTCCTCTAATTTTACTCCCCAATAAAGCATATCTCCCTATATATTTGGATTCAATCATATGGACTACAATTCTCACCCATATAATTGCATGTGATTCTTTTCAATTGTTGTTTGAGACAATACTGTATTGGATATTACATAATCTCACAACAAATTTTAACATCTTAATTGGCAAAATCAAGATATAAATTAAGTTCAAGGAGTTGAATCATCACAATTTATTCCAGCATTAAACACTTATACTTTCCAAAACATTAGTTCCAATAATTTAATTACTTCATTATCTAAGAAAGAAAAAGATAAACTAAACTACTCAGATTTCATGAAGTAAACACAAACAAAACTGGATATGAAAGCATAAACTATAATGAAAGCATAACAATCTTACTTAAAAACAAAAGGTAAAAACAAAGATAAATACTTATCTGAAAATCCTCTCCACCAGACTCTGAAAGTTCCTTTGGAATTTTGCTTTCCACAATACAACTCTACAAAGGTTGGCGCCCAACTCTGGTGACTCTAATAAAGACTTTAAACTTCAATAAAAACTAAATATAAGGATAAAATAAAATTGGTTGGAAGAAGGCTTCACACCAACCCTTTTTCCATTCTTACTCTCTACTATAGAAAAGAAGAACTCTAAAATTTAACACACTCTAATAACCACTCTAATAACCACTCTAATAACACACACTGAATAATAACCCTTTCAACACCCACACACACACACACTTGCAAATTATGAGGCTTCATTTTTATAATTTTCCAAAAGGTTCCTAAGTGTCTCTTCAAATCATGTTCAGATTCAATGTATCCACCAAAAGATGCATCCCTTAATTCAAATTTGCCGCCCAAAGGAAGTTAAGGAAGTCAACACCAAAAGTTCCTTCAAACACCCCTTGAAAAGAGCGCCAAAATTCTATTAAATTTAATTTTTAACTGTGGCGCTAAGCGCTGGCACTTTGGCACTTAGGCGCCAGAGGCCAAATTTTTCAAACTTCATAATTTTGCTCCAAATTTGGTCCTTTTTCGCTCCTTTCATCATAATTAATTATTTTCATCATACCTACAAGAAAAATACAAAATATCTTCCGTTAAAGTGCAATATCATCAAAAATAGGTATAAAAATGTGCATAAAAACACTATATATTTTAGGTGTATCAAAATCCCCCAAACTTAAAATGTTACTTGTCCTCAAGTGACTCTTAACCATAAAAATTTTAACGTGTAAATTATATAAATGAGTTTGTTTAGGAAGATTTCAAATGTTTGTTCTATAAATGAAATAAACCAATTTAGAAAAAATTTTAGTAAATAAGACCAATTTAAAGTTTAGAAAGTTTTTAAGTAAAGGATAATGAAAATATAGGTTTCTATCTAATTCAGAAATACTTATAGATTTTTCATAATATAGGATTCAAACATTTTATTTTTCTTTACTTCAAAATTTTAATTAAGAATAATTTTACTTACTATATTATAACCTTAAGTATTAGATTTTATCAAAACTTATATTTTAAACTTTAGGTGTGTGTTGACCTCATTTTTGATGAGGTCTTTTCTCTTCTCTCTCCATAGTACTTAGGATCTAGCCTTAGGTTTTCCCTTTGACTATCCTAAAGGATTATAGATGGAACCCACCACTTAGAAATTTAAACACCTCTTAACTCCCTGCAAACCCCATAAGTTTGATTGTAAACCCTAAGTCAGTTGGAGGGTTAAGATCAAATGTGGAGGTTTAAAGGATGAGTTCCCTATAGGACTCTTTGGCCTTAGGACTACCCTGGGTGGCCTGGTCTGGTGAGGGTTGACCTGCACACATTGCACTTTCACACACATTCCAAATCCTAAAACCATTCATACCTAGCTTGCCTTCCTGACCCATGTAGGTAATTCATATGGATGAACCTTAACCCCTAGGCCCTTGGCTAAGAGGGTTAGAAACAACATAGTGAATGCCTAAAATGAGTCCTCTCATGGCTCTTATGGGCTTGATATGGCTTCATGGCTCAACCAAAGTGATTCCATTCTACTCAAACTTGATCAATCTTTATTTTTCCAAAATTTCAATTTTTGACCCCCAGGGCCTTACACCCACTAAACCTACCAAATGTCCTTGAAGCTACCCAAAATTTGCAAAAAATACCTAAATTACCTAAAATTCCTCAAAATCAATCCTAAATATTTCCCACCATTCAAATTGATCACCATAGCCAAATATACCAAAAATTCTAAAAATACCCCCCACTACCCTCCAGATACCCAAAATGCCCCTTAACCAAAAAAATCCATAAATTCCAAAAATTCCCAAAAAATTGCAAAAAATCCCAAATATTCCTAATTTCATTTTGTTCAACTACACCATAGGCTAATTTTGTAAATTTAACCCACTTTTATCAAAACTCACAATTTGACCCATTCTTAACCCAAGTGGACCCAATGTCAAACCAAACCAACCCAAATGACCTCAATTTTGATCCAATTCAATTCTAAACTTCAATTACATATCCCCAATATCAATTTAAACCAAATCCAAGCCCTATTTGATTAACATTTGGATCCAATTCCAATTTGAAGCTTAAAGCCCAATTTTGATCCATGACCTAAACCTAGCCCAAACTAACCCAATTCAACTCCAATTAACCCTAAATATTTTCCTAAACCTTCCCAATATCCCCAAAAACAAAACACTAACAATATTTGCCCCAAATTTTAACCTAAACTCCACCCAAACCTAACCCAAAACTAAAATCTTCATTTTTTGCCTAAACCCATACCTAACCCAAATGGGCCCAAATCCCAAAATCAAAGCCCAACCAAAGTTGAAAACTCTTTGTGACACTCTCATAAATATTTCTCAACATTAATTTTATATCAAATCTAACATTAGCCCAACCTTAACCCAAGTTAGCCCAATTTGACCCACTTTGACCCCTTCCCCCCCCCAAAAAAGCCCAAATTAAATCCAATTTCACTGTAAATGATACCAAATCTTTTCTAAAATGTTCATGACACATCCCTAAACTAAACCCAACATTTTTTTGTCCCAATAATTCACAAAATTTCCATCCACCAATTTGATTTCAAACCTAAAGGTCCACTTTCTTAAACTATTCTAAAAGCCCACTTCCACCAAATCCAAAAGCCCAAAAATTCGTCCAAAGCCCACATGAAATTTCCACTCATCACCCCTTTGATTTATATTGTCCCTAAAGTTCCAAATTAATCATTACTTTTTCTAAATTAAGCCTCATGACAATTCCCCTTAAAATCATCAAAAATGCCAATATCCTTCTTCATGCAAATGACTTGACTTTTCCAAAGCCAAATGAAGCCACAATGGAGTCATTCACAAGCCATATGAAGCCATGATAGCTTGGCGTTGTCATCAATCCATTTATGGCAAGAAGCTCTTTAATGATTCCCTTAAAGTTGATTAAACATTCCCATGCTTCCCTTAACCTATGCTTAAACTTAATTGTACTTGGATTGTGACTTGACCCAACTAATCAAGCTGACCCAAGTGACTTTCTCTTCAGCCCAAACCAGCCTTGGGGAGGTGCACCTAGCCTAAACCATGCCTTAGACCAAAATGAGCCCAAAATTAGCCTCCCCCATTTCCATTTAAATTAAACCTTAGACACTTGTCCAAAGCCAATTGCTTGCACCAAATTCAAGCCCTGACCTCCCTGACCCTGAGGGTGACCCATGCCTGGCCGGCCAGCCACCATAGTCGCCGGAAAACACCATGTCCGAGAGCACCCATTTGAATCAAAAAATTCAAACTCACTAGCTGAGCTGTCCCAACTCAATTGGACTCCATAGTTGTTCTTCCCTTGACCATGGCAGTTGATCCCAAGCCCTAACTCCCCCTGGAAAGCCCTCCAGCCATGCCTATTTAAACCCACCACCTTCTCAGCCAAACAAGGTGATGAACCAGACTTAAACAAAACTCTACCAAAATTGCTCCCGGACCTTCTCCTAACTTAGAGCAATTGATCCCCAGTGTCCCTTTGCCCTAATCCCCATTAACAGAGCTCAATTTCTCAGTCAAAAATCCACCCAAAAACCAGGACAACTCTGAAACCTCCACCAAAATCAAATTAAAATCACCCACACCTGCATAGGACCAAGAGAAGGAGTTCCCCAGTGGAAACCCCCTCACCAGGCCAGCCATTCTCTCTATCGGCCAAGCTTTGAAATCGGGCTTGGTGGAAGTTGTACCTAGGCAATTCCTCAGAGCCAGAGACTTCATCTGGAGCCTCCTTGGCTGCAATCGAAGGTGCCATAACTCTCTGACTGAAGCTTCACTTCTTAGAGCTAAGGTATAGACCTCTCCTTTCTCCCGAGCTTCCAGTGATTCTCCATTTTGATTTACTTAATTTCATAGCATGTAAACCATATGGATGTGTTCTTCTCTTCAAGAAGAATCCATAGAGCATAAGAACATGAAAATCCATTGAGAAATGAGAGAGTTCTTAGGGTTTTAGTGTGGACGGTCACGGGTGCACACCAGTCGAAGACGATGACCAGGCACCATCCGATCGAGCGTGTATCAAGTGGACGGTCCAGATTGCACCGGATCGAAGGACGTCAAATGAACCACGGGCCCCCGGAGCTCTGAGTCAGATGGCGGCGTCAAGTGGGAGCACGACGCGTGGGCTTTCGGAGCTGCTGAGGATGAGTCGGCGCCGCATGGATAAGTAGGAAAATATGGATTTTTTTATTTATTTAAATACCCAGAACTTAGAAAATCCATATCTTTATGTGGAAAAATCACAAAAAATAAATAAAAATACCCTCTTGCTTAGTGAACAGAGGAGAAAAATGTGGAAAAGAAATCAAGTTATTTTGATGAGTATTTTATTTTTAATTAATTATTTACACATTTTAGTATTTTAATTCTCAATTTGCATAGACAATTCACCATGGAATGAGACCATAGGACTTTTGAAGCCTCTGATCTTGGGAACATTCTCTGAATTTTTCAAGGTCAGAGGCCATCTCTATGGCAAGTTATGTATTTTTCAAGTTTATGTCAATATTTTTGGTATTTTAATTCCATTAATTAGCATGTTTCTTAGAAAATTCTAGGAAAAGTTGGGGAAGTTTCTTAGGACCAGATGACCCTAGGATAATTATATCTTGAGTTAACCCTAATTGGCCAAATTACTATAAACTGAATTTTAATTAATTAGGGTTAACCACACATCAAAAGAACTTGAAAACAATTCTCCACTGATCTTTAGGATCAGAGGGACCTCACATAAAAATTTGGAATCAATTGGAAATATTTAACCCCACTAAATGGATTAATTAAGTCACATGAGTAAAATTAAACTTTAAAAATTCATAACTCCAAAAATACACTTTAAAAATTCACCAAATTGGTTTTGGGGCCTCTCTGATATCAGAGGAGTCTAAGAAAATTAAAATTAGAATTTTCTAAAATCTTCATTTTTCATCATATTTTAATATTTTAAATAATTAAAAAATAATAAAAATCATACAAATATTAAAAATCATAAAATGTCGTATTTTGACTCCTAATCACTTAGGAATAAACCAAATATTTTTCCCAAGTCTCAAAGTAAACATATTGAATTTTAAATGCTTAAAACAATTTTTGAATTAAAAAAATGAATTTTCCAACCTTTTCACTAAATTAATTCTAATAAATCAAAGGAAAGTTATAAAATTATAAAATTTGTTTCTATGAACTTCTTGAGTCAGAGAGATTTAAGAAAAATATAAAATCCATTTTTCAACCTTTATTTTATTTTATAATTAATTAACACTCCAAAACTCAATATAATTATAATAAATAAAATATAATTAAAAAAATCACCATAATTGGTCCAAGTGGTTCTCTCGTCATTAGGAACATTCCATAATTTTCTTAAGGATAGAAACCTTTCCTTGGTCATGTTGTTGAATTTCCATTGAAAATCCCTATTTTTCATTAAAATAATTATATAAATTAAATTAAATTCAGAAAAATTACGTATTCTCCTCTAATGTCTTAATTGACATATTAGTAATGTAAAATAAAAATTTCAATTTCATTTGAGCTCAACTTAGTGAGTTATGAAATAAATAAGCTTAAAGGGGCATAAAGGTAATTAAAAGATTTAACTCTAATTAGCATTTAGGTTTAATCAATGGGAGGGTAAAATATCTGATTTTAAAATTCTCCTTAGATGATTAAAACCTAGGGAATTGAGGGGTAGAAACCCATTAATCACATTGAAAATATTTAAAGTAAACCTTAATTAATTGAACAATTTAAATTTTGGAAGAGTAAATTAAAATTTGGATCATTAAAATGGGGATGTAATTTAGAGAGACTATAATAACTTAAAGTAAAATCCCCAAATGAATCACTTTATTTATATTTAACTTTTAATTAAACTTAAGATGATAATTGAAATTAATAAATTAATAATAAAGAAAAGATAACCCTTAATTAAATTAAAACTTAAAACATTAAACAACTTGATAATTAAATTGAAATAAATTTTAAAAAAAAATTATTAATTTCAAAAAGAAATCACTTGAAAGCAAATTTAAAGCAAATTTGAAACATTAAAAAATTAATTTCATAGAAATAAATTCTTAATTAAAAAAATAATAATCAAACCAATTAAAAGTTAATCCAGAATATTGCAATTAAATTAAAATTAAATCATTAAATTAAAGTTAAATAATTTAAATTCCTCTTTTAATTCAAATGGTTTAAAACACTTAAATTAAAACAATTTGAACACTATTCCAAACTTAAATTTATTAAAATTTTATAACAAAATTAAATCATTTTAAATCACCAATTCTAATTTTAAATCATTAAAACCTTTAACAAATTAATTTGCCCTTAAAGGTTTTCATTATTATAACCCTTAAGTAAAGCATCAAGTGAAATGTCACTTTACTTATAGGATAATCAAACATCCTAATTCACTGAGCAAGAAACAAAACTCAATTAAATTCTTGGATGATTGATTCACTTAAACAAAGAAACTCATTTGGACTCAAAATAATCACAAAAATATTGAAAAGATGTTTAGGACCCATCCTAAACACTTCCTCAATACGATGGGATGTTTTAGAAGAATAATTGAATTTGATTGTTCTTTGATGAAGAAAATCATCCTTAAACAAAATACAAGAACCTAGACGTCATAGGAGATGACTAGCAATAGGATTAGGAATTTGGTAGACAACCGAAACCATTCCCTTAGCTTTACCTAGGTACTTGTCATAAATATTTAAATGCCTTAACATGTGTTTTAAGTACAGCTTGGAATGACGGGAAGACCCTTCAGGTACGCTTTTATTTTATTGCAAGTTACTTACCTGTATTGCACTTTACTTTTCTTGCATGTTAAATAAGATTGTTGCATGAAAACTAAAACCTTTAGGATAGCCACAAAACTAAAACCCAAAACTAAATTAAAAGTCACAACAAGATAAAATTCACCGCCACAACATTTCAAAATATAAAACAACTCAAAATTTAATCACAAACAGAACAACAAAACTACAATTGCAATTAAATTAAAACATCTCATTGGATGATCGGGAAAACCTCAGATGATGTAACGTAAGTGTTGCTAACGATATTTCCCACGGTCTAAATGAAAGTGTTGTTGACCTCATTTTTGATGAGGTCTTCTCTTCCCTCTTTAGTGCTTAGGATCTAGCCTTAGGCTTTTCCTTTGACTATCTTAGAGGACTAGAATTGGGACCCATCCTTTAGAAATTTAAACCACTTCTTGTCTCCCTGCAAACCCCACAAGCTTGATTGTAGACCCCTAATCACCTAGAGGGTTGAAATCGAAAGTGAAGGTTTAAAGGATGAGTTCCCAGTTGGACTCTTTGGCCTTAGGACCACCCCAGGTAGCTTGGTGCGAGTGAGGGTTGACTTACACACTCACTACACTCATACTCTACACTCTCACACACACAATCCAAATCCTAAAACCACACCCATACCTAACTTGACTCCTTGACTCCTTGACTCATTTAGGTGATTCATATGGATGGACCTTAACCCCTAAGCCCCTGACTAAGAGAGTTAGGAACAACATAGTGAATGCCTCAAATGAGTCCTCTCATGGCTCATATAGGCTTTAATATGGCTTCATGGCTCAATCAAAGTGATTCCATTTCACTCATATTTGATCAATCTTCTCTTTTCCAAAATTTCAATTTTTGACCCCGGGGACCCTACACCTATCAAACCTACCAAAAGCCCTTAAAATTGCCCAAATCCTCCAAAATTTCCAAATCGCCCAAAACTCCCCAAAATTAGCCCTAAACATTTTCTCACCAATCAAATTGATCATCCATAGCCAAAAATACCAAAGATTCCAAAAATACCCTCCAATACCCTTCAAATACCCAAAATACCCCTCTTAGCCAAAAAATCCAAAAATTTAGAAAATTCCCAAAAAATTGCAGAAAATCCCAAATATTCCCAATTTAATTTTGTACAACTACACAATGGGCCAATTTTGTCAATTTACCCCACTTATACCAAAACCCCAATTTAGCTCATTCTTAACCTAAGTGAACCCAATGTCAAACCAAACCTACCCAATTGACCCCAATTTTGGTCCAATTCAATTCTAAACTTCCATTTAACATCCACAATATCAATATAGACCAAATCCAAGTCCAATTTGATTGGCATTTGAATCCAATTTCATTTTTAAGCTTAAAGTCCAATTTTGACCCATGACCTAAACTTGACCCAATTTGACCCAATTCAACTCCAATTGATCCCAAATCTTTCCCAAACCTTCATAACATCCCCATAAATAAAAAACTAACATGATTTGCCCAAAATTTGGACCCAAACACCACTCAAATTCAACCCAAAACTAAAAAGCCCAATTTTGACCAAAACCCAAACCTAACCCAAATAAGCCCAAGTCTCAAAACCAAAGCCCAACCAAAGTTGAAACCTCCTTGAAAAACTCCCATAAACATTTCCCAACATTAATTTTACATCAATTTCAACCCTAGCCCAACATTGGCCCAAATTAGCCTAATTTGACCTACATTGGCCCATTTACCGAATCAACTCAAATTCAACCTAATTCAAACCTAAACCACCTCAAATTCATTTCAAATCACTCATGACACACCCCTAAACCAAACCCAACAATTATTTGACCCAAACTTATACAAAATTCCCATCCATGAATTCATTCTTAAACCTAAAGGGGTCTTCCCCTTAAGCC